>BSBN01001652.1:4800000-6113333 GCA_027924645.1 Cunninghamia lanceolata
CTGAATCTGGGCACATGTAGCAGCCAATGCTAACTGGAAACAAAATTGTTGGCAGCTTCTTAGCATCTTTGTATGCTTTTATCATTTTGGAGCACTGCCTGATGAACTCCTTAAGTACCACTACATCAGTGGGATACCTGGGCAGCATGAGGGGAGGTCCTTCAAAACCCTCAATCCTTATGTATGAAAAGGTGGTAAATTGTATGTACTAGGATCCATGCCTGTAAATTATTTCTTGAGCCTCCATGCTCAATCTCTCTGTTCTGTCTTCCTCCATGGTCCTCACCAGATGCATGGAAAATGCATCATTAACCAGTTTGTAGTCTTGGAGGTAGTTGGTTCTTTGCAGCTGGGGATGATGATCCCAGATATGCATAGCATTTGTACCTGTAAGCTTTCCATCGGTAACTAGTGCATCAAATGTGCCTTGGTATGCACAGGAATAGACAATATAGGATGTCATATAGAAAGCACAATTTGAACCTCCTAGGTTCATCAACTGCTCATGCAGAGCATCACCTATTAATTGGCCCCACAATGGCTTGATGTCAGAGTATATGCACATCATTATTACACCATACATCCAATCCTTAAAGCTACCAGCATCAGGCTGGTCTGTGGCTCTGCTCAGTAGTGCCATCATGTACTGGTATTCTTCACTAAAATCACACTTGAACAAGTGCACAGGAAGTTTGACAGCTGCCGGATATGTGCTGTTCTCAGCCCTCTAGTGGTACATGTTCTTCTTGGCTTATTTTTTGTTATTTTCATATTCTTTTTCTGATTTCTTCAGGTCTACACTCTTGACCTTCTTGCCCAATGGAAGTCCAAATGTTCTGGATAGACCCGTGATGGACAGGTCTGCATATACCCTCCCATGCTTCATTACCTGCCTGGTCTCTGGATTATAATTCTTACCACACTTGATGACCAGTTCCAGAGACTCCATGGAGTATGGGAAACCATGGCATTCCACATCCTGGATATGAAAACTACATCCAGCACAGGACTTCTATTTTTCCCGTCATTCAGTTTAGCTGACCAGGCCTCCAGATTGGTATCCCCCTGATGGGTATCTGTAATGGCACCATATTTGAACAAGACGCCCCTCTAAGATGAGAACATAGGCTTACTGAATTCAACCTCACACTTAGCCAATCTCTTGTCATCCATGACCACTTGCAATTAACAACATCTTGTCTTACAATGGATATATACATGCATACTTATAACAATTTATCTTTAGTCTCATCATGCATATTACATTCATTCAGCATAAGTCCATCACGGGAATACGTAAACCAGACTTACAACATCATACCTGACTGTTTACAGAAACAACATGATGAGGGTTTCATTTACTTACCTGGTTATGCTAATTTCCTTTTTATACCAATAGAATTCTGAAAGTGTTCTCAATTCTTGCTGATGATCACGCACCTTCAGCTACCTGCAAACTTCACTCGTCATAATATCGCCTGTAGGAGGATATTGGAGCCGTGCTTTGTAAAAATAATTTCTTCACAAGGTAAATGTGAAAATGGCTTTAGATTTGCCTTTTTCACCTTGCAATTAGGGTAAATTTAGGGTAAATCCTGACAGATTAGATTTTATTCATTAATTTTTTGCACGATAAGTCAGGATTTCGCCAGGTGTTCCATCGGGTTTTAATGATCGGCGGGAACCACCTACCATGTCTGCGCGCATTCAATGATAATGGCGGCAACAAGAGCAGGGTGATATCTAAATGGCAGGATGATATTTGAAAATGTCGAGTATGTTTAGATATCGGGTGATGTTCGCGCCATCAGGCTATGCTTTAAACGTCAGGAGGATATTTGAAAATATCGGGCTGTGTTTTTAAATGATGATGATGACCAAAGTCATTCTTCTTTTGACTCTCGGGATATTAGGGTAACGTCATCCAAATATTCGTTCTTTGTATCGGGAAGGCATCATGACGTCATCGTCATGTTATGCGAACATGATCATGTTTAGAAAATATCCTGTCGAGAGGTAAATAGGATGATGATGTCATCATCATGTTTGCTTCTTTGTTTATCGGGGTTAGATGATGTCATCAGGATATTGGCTTAGAGTGATATTTCGCGGCTGGAGGATATTAAGAAATATCAGGTTACATTCAGAAATATGACGCTCGCGCTATATAAGACTGTTTGACAGGGAAGATTTACTACCACTTAAAGTTGATGTCTGGATATTTGGACTGCATGACTTATCGGGTGATGTACCAAGATCAGGATGATCTTCGACAACATGACTGAGGTTATAAAATATGATCCTCCCATTGCAAATATCAGGTTTGACCAAAACTTTGACTGTTCATAACTTCACATCCTGATGAATACCAGGGTGATGTAAAAGACAAACCTACATGGATTTTAATGCTCTTTCTAAATATGGGGTTATCGAAATGAAATACGAATTTTGATAAACTAACCTCATAATGATGACTTACCTCATCCTGACTCTAGCATGATGATGCACATGACCTACTTTTACCAAACCACCAGAAAGCAGACAAACCAACCAAGCCAAAAAGTTGGGTCCCTATTTTGCTGAGTCAAAATGGGGCATGTTGTGTAACCACACAACAACTTGCCACCAAAGAAAACAAACAAATTCCAATGATTCAAGTGATGTGATCACATTCATCTATAGTATTTTAATTCTGCCTAAACATAAGCATCATGATCTTCTGAACGATAAAACTTCATCATGGCAACAATGCTAACAAAGGATCATGTGTGTGAATATGATTAATTATCCTCATCTTGAAAGCAAATTGAAAACATGAGTAACTGGTGTTAAACTACATAGTTGGAGATCATCCCTCATAGCCGACCTGGATAGAGCCTTGCTGCCAGCAGGTGTTCATAGCCCCAGCAAGGATATCTATACAATCTCCCTAAGTAGAGCCCCACTGGCAGCAGGCGTCTATAGCCCCAGTAGAGTTACTTAGATGGCCTAATATAATCGTTTATTTTTTATATATATATCTGATATCATCATGTCAGCTCATTTGTATGAAGTATAGTTACTTATAGCTTTAAGTTGGAGATTGTATTGGTAGCAAGGGAGTCCCTTTAGATTTTTCACTTAACACCTATTCTTGTGTGTTCAACAGACCCAAGGCTGTTAGGTGTTTCATTGTGATTGATTCACTTTGACCAAGAAAAGACCCCCTGATGAAAAGATATCACAAACCTGATCATGATTACTTCTTAGGATAAATCATAACCTATATCTAAACTTGATCTCATCACTTGAATCCTAACAATTTAGTCATTTTCTGGGGTGATGAAGTGCATCATCTTGACTAACCAAAACAAAATTCAACAAACAAACAAAATAGGATAAAAGAACACTGTACAAACAACTATACAAATGTATAATATGATACACATGACTGTCATGGAGTCACTCAGGCATGGAAATAATGCTTGAGGAACTGTCCATTGACTGGCAATGGGACATCCTCACCTGTCAAGTTCTTAAGCCTATAAGTGATGTCTCCTAATATCTCAGAAATTTGGAAGGGACCTATCCATAATCTATCAAACTTACCATGGTCAGCTTTCCTTTCATGGGCTTTATCCCACATCAGGACTAAATCGGATATCCTGAAAGCTTTAATTCTGGCCCTCTTGTCAAACCAGCATTTGACAACAGCCTGATGTTTTGCAAATTGGTCAATTGCTTGACTCCTTTTTTCTTCTAGGTGCATCAATTGAAGCAACCTGACTTCTTGCCTATTATTAATGCCTAGGTATTCTTGGGCAAACTGTAGAGTAGGAATTTTTAAGTTTACAGGGAGGATGGGATCCACCCCATACACTAGTTGGAAAGGCGAGTTTCCTAATGTAGTTTTCATTCTAGTTCTATCTACCCATAAGGCATATTTCAAAAATGAGTTCCATTCCCTGGGGTTTTTCTCTATTAGTTTTCTTATGATATTCAGTAAGTTCTTGCTGGTTGATTCTACTAAACCATTCCCTTGGAGATAGTAGTTGGATGAAAACTTAAGTATAATCCCATGATCAAAAGCCCAACTTGACAATTTAGTTGATATGAAGGCAGAACCATTATCACTTACCAAAGCATAAGGAATTCCATACCTAGTAACAATGTTAATCTCCAGAAATTTAATAATGTCATCTGCAGTACAAGTCTTGCTACTGATAGCCTCAGTCCATCTGGTACAATAGTCAGTAATTGTTAGGACATACCTATGGCCTGAGGAGGATGGAGGATTGATTGGTCCTATAAAGTCCATGCCCCATTGTGCAAATGGGCGCTCTTTCATCACTGGCTGCAAGGGTTGTGCAGCATACTTCTCTCTGTTGGTGGCAACTTGACATACATGACAACATTTAACATGATCAGCTGTATCTTTAAAAATTGTAGGCCAGTAATATCCTGCTCTGAGGATTGCATGTGTTGTGGCCAAAGCTGATCCATGTGCCATTCCAAACTTGTCATGTAACTCTGACAAGACCTTATTTTCTTCGGGCTTTTCTAAGCACCTTAAGTATATTCCTTCATAATACTTCTTGAATAAGGTTCCTCCCTTCATCATGTATTTTTGGGATCTTATCTTTAAGGCTCTTCTCTATGAAGCTTGCATCCTTAATGGACATCTTCCAGTAATCAGGATGTGCCTGATATCTACATACCACTCTCTATTATCCTTTTCATTAATAACGTACTACTGACTGGTGATGTTTGGGTCAATTTCATATATCATTTAACTCAGAGCTTGTCCTCTTACCAGCTTCATTGGTGTAATTTCCATGTCATACTCTTGTAATATAGTAATCCATTTGGCTCTTTTCTCTCCAGGCTCACTCTGCATAAGCAGCATCTTCACTGCTACATCTGGTACTACAGCAATCACTTTGCTTCTCAGTATGTAGTGTCTGAATTTCTTTACTACTCTGACTAATGCAAGTGCCTATCTCTCAACATCTACATATCTCAATTCAGCATCCCTGAAAAGACAGCTCATGAAAGCAATTGGTTTCTCTTCTTTCTCTTTATTTCTCTGAGTAAGCACTGCTGCAAAGGTATGTTCTGAAGCAAATGAATAGATGTAGAAATCCTTTGTGTAATCTGGACTAATAAGGACCAAAGCATTAGAAATGGCTTTCTTTATATCTTCAAATGCAGCTTTGGCTTCTGGTGTCCACTCAATTTGTGCATCTTTTTTCAACATGGCATTTAGTGGTTTAACAATCTCAGCAAAGCCTATGATGAACTTCCTCACAAAGTTAATCTTACCAAAGTAAGACTTCAGTTCCTTCTTGCTTCCTGGAAGTTGTAACTTCATAATAGACTCCACCCTGTCAGGATCAATGATAATTCCATCTTCTGTGATCAGGTGGCCTAGCAACTTTCCTATTGTCACTCCAAATATGCACTTCTTGGGGTTCAGTGATATTCCGTACTCTTCACATTTTTTTAGTACATTTCTGAGATCAGTTACATGATCGATCTTCTCTTTGGAGAACACTGTTAAGTCATCCATGTAAATGACTATACATTTTCTTATTAAGCCTCTAAAGGCTATGTCCATTGCTCGCTGGAATGTAGCTCCAACATTTATAAGTCCAAATGGCATACGTCTATATGCAAATATCCCCCACTTTGTGCTGAAGGCAGTTTTCAATCTGTCTATCTTGTCAACCATCACTTGGTTGTATCCTAAAAAGCCATCCAGAAAGGACATCATTTTGGCTCCATTTACAATCTACAGAACTTCATCTAATGAGGGTAAAGGATAATTATCTTTTTCTGATGCTTTGTTCAAATTCCTAAAATCTACGCATAACCTGATATCTCCATTCTTCTTTCTGACCAGGACTAGATTGGAAACCCATGTGGAGTGCCTCACAGGAAAGATTATCCTGGCACTTAACAACTTCTTGACTTCTTCTAGAATTATTGGTTCAAGCAAAGCATTGACTGGCCTCTGCTTTTGTCTGAAAGGTTTAGCATCTAGTTTGAGAGGTATAGTATGAGTTATGACTGATGTGTCATATGTCTTCATCTCATCATAAGTCCATGCAATTACATGTATGTAATCCTTGAGGGCCCGAGTTATTCCTTCTAACTCTTTTGATGTGCAAACTTTACCTATCAAGACATTTTTCTTGTCATCATCCTGTCCAATATTCACTTGTGAATATTGACCTCCATCTGCCTTGGATAGATCCTTCTATTTAAGCATATTATCCAAATCAAAGGCTCTTTCCAATTCGATCATACCTTTGGGGATCCTGTTGCTAGGCAACTCTAATATCTCATCTTCCTCCCAGACATGATCTTCTATACCATTCTCATCTATAATTTGGGCATCAAATACATCTCTGTTTGAGATGAAATCCAAAATGTGCTGATCATCATCAAACACCTGGAGGTTGGTCACATTATCAGGTTCCGAAGGTACTGACACCAGTTCTACTGAAAATCTCTTTAGACCCGATATAGATAGTGGCTCCAATGTACTGGCAGCTTGGGCAAGTGCATCTGCCCTATGGTTTTGTTCTCTTGGCATGTGGGTGATATTAAAGGCATCAAAGTCCTCAATCAGGTCCCACACACGATGTCTGTAGTTGGATAGCTTCCTGTAGTTACATGAGTAAATTCCTCTTACTTGCCTCACAACTAGTTTTGAATCTCCGAAGACATGCAGAATCTTTACCTATTTCTTATGAGCAAACAGTATCCCATGAATAAGAGCCTCATACTCTGCTACATTGTTAGTACAGGGGAACTGTAATATGTAGGCTGCTAGATAGGATTTTCCCGATGGATCAATGAGATCAATTCCTACCCCAGCACCTTGCTTAGACTTAGATCCATCAAACCTTAAGATCCAGGGTTTATCTTCAGCAGGATATTTAGCTAAACTTTCTTTTTTCATTACAGCTCTGGCTACTGCTCCACCTGATATCCACTTTAACTTAGGGATGTCATCATTTTCAAGTTTCTTTTTTCCTTTATTTTGCGAGCCTGATGGTTTTTCTATTTTCTCTTTCACGTCAGCAGGAGGATGACCCTCTGGATCTGCAATTGTATGCTTTTTCAAAATATGTAAACATAATGAATAGGTTGTTTCTAAGTGGGATGCCTCATGCAACCTACACCAACCTTTAATTAAGACCTCCTGGGGAGATCTATGCTGTCGTGTCATCTTCTCTATTTCTTTTACTAGAAATTCTTTAAACTTAGTTAGATTACTACCTTTGTCTTCATCAGACAATTCATAGTCTGGCTCCATAAAACAATCACTCCCAGGGGTGATCTTTTCTTTCCTCGCATCATTTATCTGGTCATACACTAGAACTTCTTTTGTTTTCTGGATATGATCCTCGTCATGATCTGTCGCCCCTTCTGTTCCTGCAGAAGATAGATAAGGATTAGTATCATCATCATCATCAGATGTAGCATTTACCTTGGAATATGATGATGATGCCTCACTGCATGTTTGCTCTAGCATCATCATATCTAAGCATGTTTCACAAGTCTTTTCTGAATGTGCTTCATTGTGTAATCTGTACCATCCATCAATCAAAATATCATTAGAAGGTATATTTAACAATTGACAACATTTTACCTGATTAGTCAGATGTATCTCAAAGTCTCTGAAGCGATCTATTTCATTCTCATTATCAGGATTATTATCAGGTTCTACAACTGGCATGTCCTCCTGATGATCATCATCATGATGATGATGAAGATCAAGCATCAGGATCTCTTCTATTTTGATAGTCTGTGGCCTGATGCAGTAAACTCTAGGCTCTACGTCTACGTACATGATCTCATTTGTTCTATTGTACTCAGTGATCATATGTTTCATTCTAGGCTCAGCATCAATCCTAATCTGGTTTGGTATACCTTTCCATGGTAACCACATGTGACTGAAATCTATGGACATATATCCATTAAGCGTTTTGGACCAGTCTCGGCTGAGCAACATCCCATAAGTATCAGGTATGTCAACTACCTGAATATCAATGTAATACTAGATCCTATGATCAGATGCTAGTTGCATGTGGATATGAGTTAACTCTCCTACTACACTTACTTCTGTTTTGTCTAGCTGTGTCACCTTTTTTAGGGATTTAGCAGGATGTAGTCCTAAGGCATTGCATATTGACAAGGGCATGACATTCGTGGAGGCCCCTGAATCAACCAAACAGTTGTGCAGGTTCTTACTGAACATTCTTATGGTGAGGAGGAATGGAGGTGATTCAATTTTGTCCTTATACAAAGTCATGTGGGAGGTTTCTGCAGCTTGGACTATAGCTGACACTTTAGGATTGATAGTATTATCTCTGGCAGCATGATCTTTACCACTGGACTGACTTGAAAGATGACCATCCTCTTTAGGAGCAGGATCATCCAGTGACTTCATGAATGCCCTTATTATGGCAGGAGTTTTCAGTAACTCAGACAAGGACAGGCTGATCTTAATTTTCTTCATTTCATCAGCCAGAGAACCGACTAACTTGTCAGATTCATGAGGTGTATTTACAATCTTTGATCCTATGTTTTGAGGTGACAAGTACTGAGCATTTACCTTGGGGAACCCAGGGTTATTACTAGCTTTAGGATCAGGAGGTGTACTGAAGTTATTTGGAGGTAGAGATGATTTCAATGGATTAGCAGGTCTGTTGGCATTACTCCTCAAATTATAATTATGCTTACCAGGATATTGTTGCTGGTATGCATGTACCTCCTCGTGTTCTCTTGCAGGCTCATTTTCATCCTCGAAGGGGAATACATAGTTTGTTTCAAAGGTTAAAGCAGACTCTTCACATGCCTGGTTATAACTCTAATGAGGTTGATTAGTATAAGCTTCCAGCACAAAGGCTGAGTCATATCCACATGGAACAATCTCATTTCCTTCTGCCTAAGGTGGATTTCCAGAAGTGTTAGACACTTCAGTCTGAAAGATGCTAGCAGCAATTCTAAATTGTGGATAGTCTAATTTTGTATGTGCATTTTTATTATGGATCCTACACCAATTAATAAGGGCTGCTTCAGCAAGATTGACTCTAGTAGTCTGTTTGGCTTCACTTGGAGGCTGATTGTCCAGGGGTGATGGTAATGAGCCATTATTTGGCCTAGAGTTCCATACTCTGGGCTGTCTCTGAGGATTATTGTTATTTCCACCACCATTATTGAAATTATTGGTGTTATATCCTCTGTCAGGATAATTTGGTCTATCATTGGAATAATTTCTATTCTGGTTTGACTGGGAATAAAAACCTTGATTTCTCAAATGTGTGACTTCTGTGGTGAGTTTTCTCAATTGAGCAGAGATTTCTTTGATTTCCTCCTTTTCTTCTTGAGCTTTGGCCACCACATTTTCAGTTTGAGGCTTGAAGAAAGAGGATCCATGGGTATTGTTGGACAGATCAGTACCTTGAGGTGTCTGAGCTTGTACATGATATTGTGATAATTGGCCATTTCCATTAGGAGGAGGCATAATGCTCAGTGGAGGTACTTGCAAAGGTGCAAGCATGACTGTTGGAGGTATCACCGCTCCATTAGGATATTGTGTAGGATATTGTGCAGAATTTGATGCAAGATATTGTGAATACATGCCAAGCAAGGTAGGGAATACTATATTTGGAGTAGGAGTAGGTATCAACTGCTGATTTATCTGTATGGCTTCTTGAAAAGCTAAGGCTAAAGTTGTGATTTGGGGGTGCATTCTCCTTATGAACATGGAGGTCAAAGGATCCAAGGCCAAATAATAAATGCTCCTTGCAGCTTCGTCAGACACAGTATAAGGAGTGACCACCCTGGACAACATTTTCTAAAACCTAGCATTGAAATTTGTAATAGGCTCATTCTCAAATCTCTTGATAGTGGCAAATAAATGATAGTTTATTAAGGGGTCGACATGAAACTTGAATCTATTAAGAAAATCTTTCTCTAGTAAGGCCCATGAATCAATAGAACCCTGGCCAAGACTAATGAACCAATTATAGGCCTCTTCCCCTAAGGAAAAAGGAAATAATTTGCACACCACATCTTGATGCTCTATTCTGGCTCTGTAGCAAGCTTCCTTAAAGGTCCTGATATGATCTTCAGCATCTTGGTAAGGATGATATTTTGGATAAAGTTTGTCTAGATTCTTTGGTAACTCATGATATGTAGTAAAGGTCAAAGGTGACTCTGCTGTGAAGAAAGACATTGCAATCGGAGGGGGTTGAGCTAGTGGTGTAGCCAGCTGGGGTTGGACCAAAGGTACACCTTGAGTTTGAATAGGAGGTGTCACAGATATCCTAGAAGGTATTTGCAAACCAACAGGAGTTACAGGAGGAGGTTTTGGTGAAGCTCTTGGTGCACTGGACCCGGGAGTATGATGAATGTCCATAGTTCTAGGCCTGAAACCCCTAACAGGCAATTCTTCAAAAATTCCACTAGGTCTAGACCTGGTATTTATCCTGTGAGCTAGGATTTCTTAATTTTGAGGCAAATTGATTGAAACTTTGCAAATATTAGCTGGATTTCACTAGCTAAAGTAATATTTGCGGTCAGATAGCTGATCAGACTGGATATTTATGAAATATTTGCAAAGATACTACAAATATAAGATGATATTTGCGGTATAATGACCCCTAGCATGAGATCTCAGTTTTTAAGGCCAAAATTCTTCAAAGCTTGAATAAATTTATGTAACTCGGGCTGATATTTGTGAATTTAGAATGATCTACTGTAAAGCCTGCAATATTTATGTTAGATCTTGAAACCTTTACACAGAATGAGCATCTACGAGCTTGCTACAATAAATATTTGTGTAATATTTGAAATTCCCAGACGGTTGAGGTTACCTTACTCTCTACATCATCAAACCTGAAAATAATGATGATGAGCATAGTATTCCAGATCAGGCCCTCCTTCTAGCACCAATTTATGTTGGTCATGATGTTAGTCATAAACAAGCATAGAATAAAAGTACACATCAACCTTTATTCATCTTGAAAGATACGGTGAATTCAGAGAATTCATGATCCCAAGTCTCCGATGATTAGATCTTAATCTTCTGACATTACTCAGAGGTTAATGTGAGTTGCTGTTTCCATTTTAGGGCCTTACGTGAAAGTTTGTCATCATCATGATACTCCTATAGAAATTCTTTACAGAGACGTCATATTATATAGTTATTTGGTGAAATGATGCAGAAATACTTCAATCTTTGCATGATACTCTAGATCATGCATGCTCTGCATTCAAATATGCTAAATATTTGCAATTATCTACGAGATGTCCACATATTTGTGTTATTTGTTTAATATCATCAATTGTTTGCAATTATGAGGATGAAATGCTTTGAAAATTGAAAGAAATTGAAAGAAATGCTTCAAATTAAAGTTGAACCTTTAGCTTTTGAGCCACATGTATATTAGATACTGTCATGAAGAGAAGAAAACCAAACCATATTTTCACTAGGACATTCCACAGCTAGATATAGTTGATGCTAACTTCAAAAGAATTTGTATGAAGACAACACATGTAAGCAAACATGCACTCCAAGGGACACAGCAAATCACCACATATGTTCAAAATTCATACACTAATTACTCAAGATTTACTATGAATTGTAATCAACACAGTCTTCTCATTCATTAAGCATTTAAAAATATAGATGTTTACAAAAACTTTGAAATGAGCTCTGAATGTTTCAGCAGACGAATTTCAATTAAGTTTCAAATGTTTCCAATAAGGCATTCCATCACCTTTTATAGAACAAGGTGAGGAATCCGTTACAAAAAGATCCACGATCTTGATTTACCAATGCACATCTATGGTCATCATTCTCCTTGACTTTGTCAACTTATCAAAAGTGGTACAAGTTGCCAGCTGGCAACTATCTAGATTATTAACACTTATATCTCCCTTTATGATGTGTCTTCATCATGCTCCTCAGCTGATTCATGTGGATCATCATCATGTGCATTACTTCCTGAACTTTCACTATTCTGATGATGATGACGCCGCATATGGGGCTGTATGCTGCTCTGGATCTGCTCATATGACTGCACAACTTGATCTATTCCTCCACCATCCTGAGTCTTTGCTTTGATGATGGCGTTCTTATGTGCTTCATATTTATTTCTACTGCTATCTAGTTTGTCTTTCCTGTCCTGCAATGTCTCATTGTATTTTTCCATCTTGACCTTGATCCTCATCATTTTATCTATAACTTCTTCTGTCAAGTGGACAAGTGGATCATCTGCTACTGATTGGAAGTTGCTATGTAAAGCTTTGATGGCATATTCTTCATCTTGATTTTCTATTTTCCCTTCTAATTTGCCTTCCAATGTTTCTAATATTTCTGCCTCAACAGCCATTAAATCGTGTAACTTCATGCTGATATCTCTCAGCTTATTATTGCATCTCCTGAGCACTCCACATTCAAATTGAATGTCTTTATACTAGATGTCAATTATCAAGGTGGTATTACTGTTCAATACCTGTTTATTAATAAGCAGCTGAGGATTTATCCTCTTTATTTCTCCCAGGATGCTTAGGACTTTGTCCAATTTATAAGACCTTTTCCCTGTCTGCATTTGCAATTTGTCCACTTTGGTCCTAGAGTCACTCAGAATGCTCCACCTCTTCAAAGAGGCCTTTACCATTTCCTCAGCATCATCCAATGTGGATGACATCCATTTCCTTAATACTGATGCCTCATGTTTCATGAGGTCTAGTTTACTTACTTCCTCTTGAGAAATAGCAGTCAATGGGACTGCATGTTCAGTTGTAGTATCATCAGGATTAATCAGCCTCCTTATGTAGGCATGCAACTAAGCAATGTGCTCTTTGTGTTGCTTATTTTTCTCCTTTCTCTTTTCACCTTTTGAATCAAAGAATCGATAATGTCTTTGCCCTCCTGACCCTCTTGGTCTTCATTGGCAAAACCGAGATCCACTGTGCTAATTTGAAATTCATCCAAGGTGATTTTACCTTTTTCTTTCTCCACGGTAGGTATAGCAATCTGTGCAGTCCTTCTTCCAGTTGTTGGATCTCTTTTGATGGCTGAAGTCATTCTGGACTTCCTCTTAGGATTCATTATATCCTCGGAGAACAAGGTGGACACATCAAATTCTTGGATTTCAAAATCCTCTTCTATATTTACCTCTTTCTCCAACCACGGAGGTACCTGATCATGTTTTTCTACATCATCATGATGTTCACCTGTGTCTCCTATTTCTGTCAACAGATGTGGTGGAGATGGTGATTTTCTCATTTCTTCTTCCTGATGCTCACTTTGTTGTTGATCCTACGGCACATCCTCCTATTGAGGGATTTCTTTCTCTAGAGGAGCATCTTCTTGGTGCGGGGGATATTGTGGTGCATCTATATGTTGATCATGATGATCATGATCCTTCTCTATTATTATTTCATCTAGTTTCAACTCTTCCCCTTGTTGTATATCCACTGTACTGGATATTGTGGTTCCTGCTTGACGTGCTGGCATTTGTTTTGAAGCCATTATTTGTTCTGCACCTGCACTATCAACCTCCTGGGCATTGGTAGCAAGATCTTCAGTTACATCCTCATCAACTGCCTTCTCTTGAACTTGTATTATAACAGGCTCCATGGATGTGTCCTGTGCAATTGGTGGGCTTACTTTTGAAGTATGGCTCTCTATTTCTGCCACCTTTATTTCTTCTGCAGGGTGTCCCCTATCAGGTGATCCTGTTGGATGTTTAGGACTGGCATCCTGTTTCCCTGTTAAGTCCACTACTGTAGGACTTGTCACTTTTGTAATTAATGTATCCAATCCTATTTCTTGGGCTATCTACTCTGGGCTCTTTTCTTGTTCTGCCTCTACTTGCTTCATCTCCTCCAGTATAGTTTGAACTGGTGGAGGCTTGTGAGGGGTCATGCTTGTACTAGTAGCAAGTGTTTCCATCTTTTGTGCAGCTACCTCTTGTACAACTTTATCATCAGATAGATTTATTGTCTCGTCTAGCGAGACATGCCCTGGTTGTGTCTGTGAAGTTTCTTTCATCTGCTCCGTGGCAAGTTCAGCTTTGAACTTGACAATGGTAGGAAGTGGAACATTATGTTGAAGTTCCTGAGGTACTTCATTACCTACCCCTTGTAACAATGTTGGGGGTTGTCTTATTTCACCTCTCATAGAGGTTCTTTGTTTCTTAGGTGGGGTGGACAGCAGCACCTGTGGAGCTCTTCTTTTCCTCTTTATTATCAATGGAGCCTCTTCTTCTTCAGGCTCTTCCTCCATGAGGATATCCTCTTCTCTTGGTTTTCTTGAGGATTGACCCTCTTCAAGGGTCTCAGTGATTACAGCCTCTACTGTCTGACTCTTCTTGGATTTTCCTTTCCTTGGAGGGGATGCTGATTCTGATCCAGATCCTGATGCTGCTGCCTCCTCAGCTACAAGTACTACCCTTTCAATAATAACCCCTTTGGGTTCTTTATCCACCTTCTTGCCCCTTGGGGGTCTTTTGCTCTATTGTTGTGGTGGAGGGAGTCTATCTCCCTTAGTCTTCCTCTTTTCATTTAGGAAGTCATCATACTCATCCCTAGGAATATCCCGCCCCTTCTTCTTGTTGTCCACTGTAATGGCAACACTTTTCTTCTTCAGTGCCTCTACCTACTCATCAACCCAAGCTTGGGTTAGTTGTATAGTCCTGGCAATGAAGGGGTCTAAGGATATGTCCTCCTGTATAGTGAGGTCAGGTGCAGAGATAGTATCGTTGTAAATTTTCTTCTGCTCATACTTGTCTGCAATTATCTTGCCATCATCTTTCTTCAATTGTTGGGGAATGGGTATGCAATCAAAGGTTCTAATTTGATTCAGAGTTAACCTTTGATACCTTCTTCTTCTTGCTTCTGCTTCATCCTCACAATTGGCCCAGAAGTCCTCTAGGTGCCTCTGATGAATAGGCTTTCCTATTATTTTCTGCATCCTGCTGTAAGGATCATATGGTCTTGTTAGTGGAAAAGGCTGCAGATTCATTTTATTCAAAGTGACCATCACCTTCTTTATGTGCTCTGAATCTGGGCACATGTAGCAACCAATGCTAACTGGAAACAAAATTGGTGGCAGCTTCTTAGCATCTTTGTATGCTTTTATCATTGTGGAGCCCTACCTAATGAACTCCATAAGTACCACTGCATCAGTGGGATACCTAGGCAGCATGAGGAGAGGTCCTTCAAAACCCTCAATCCTTATTTATGAAAAGGTGGCAAATTGTATGTACCAAGCTCCATGCATGTAAATTATTTCTTGAGCCTCCATGCTCAATCTCTTTGTTCTATCTTCCTTCATGGTCCTCACCAGATGCATGGAAAATGCATCATTGACCAGTTTGTAGTCTTGGAGGTAGTTGGCTCTTTGCAGCTGGGGATGATGATCCCAAATATGCACAGCATTTGTACCTGTAAGCTTTTCATTGGTAACTAGTGCATCAAATGTGCCTTGGTATGCACAGGAATAGACAATATAGGATGTCATATAGAAAGCACAATTTGAACCTCCTAGGTTCATCAGCTTCTCATGCAGAGCATCACCTATTAATTGTCCCCACAATGGCTTGATGTCAGAGTATATGCACATCATTATTATACCATACATCCAATCCTTAAAGTTACCAGCATCAGGCTGGCTTGTGGTTCTGCTCAGTAGTGCCATCATGTATTGGTATTCTTCACTAAAATCATACTTGAACAAGTGCACAGGAAGTTTGACAGCTGCCAGATATGTGCTGTTCTCAGCCCTCCAATGGTACATGTTCTTCCTGGCTTGTTTTTTGTTATTCTCATATTCTTTTTCTAATTTCTTCAGGTCTACACTCTTGACCTTCTTGCCCAATGCAAGTCCAAAAGTTCTGGATAGACCCTTGATGGATGGGTCTGCATATACCCTCCCATGCTTCATTACCTACCTAGTCTCTAGATTATAATTCTTAGCACACTCGATGACCAGTTCCAGAGACTCCATGGAGTATGGGAAACCAGTAGCATTCCACATCTCGGATATGAAAACTGCATCCAGCACAGGACTTCTATTTTTCCTATCATTCAGTTTAGCCAATGAGGCCTCTAGATTGGTATCCCCCTGATGGGTATCTGTAATGGCGCCATATTTGAACAGGACGCCCCTCTGAGATGAGAACATAGGCTTACTAAATTCAGCCTCACACTTAGCCAATCTCTTGTCAGCCATGACCGCCTGCAATTAACAACATCTTGTCTTACAATGGGTATATACATGCATACTTATAACAATTTATCTTTAGTCTAATCATGCATATTACGTTCATTCAGCATAAGTCCATCACGGGGATACGTAAACCAGACTTACAACATCATACCTGACTGTTTACAGAAACAACATGATGAGGGTTTCATTTACTTACCTGGTTATGCTGATTTCCTTTTTATACCAATAGAATTCTGAAAGTGTTCTCAATTCTTGCTGATGATCACGCACCTTTAGCTACCTGCAAACTTCACTCGTCGTAATATCACTTGTAGGAGAATATGGGAGCTGTGCTCTATAAAAATAATTTCTTCACAAGGTAAATGTGAAAATGGCGTTAGATTTGCCTTTTTCACCTTGCAATTAGGGTAAATTTAGGGTAAATCCTGATAGATTAGATTTTATTCATTGATTTTCTGCATGGTAAGTCAGGATTTCACCAGGTGTTCCATCGGGTATTAATGATCAGCGAGAACCACCTACCATGTCTGCACACAGTCAATGCTAATGGCGGCAATGGGAGTGGGGTGATATCTAAATGGCAGGATGATATTTGAAAATGTCGGGTACGTTTAGATATCAGGTGATGTTAGCGCCATCAGGCTGTGCTTTAAACGTCAGGAGGATATTTGAAAATATCAGGCTGTGTTTTTAAATGATGATTATGACCAAAGTTATTCTTCTTTTGACTCTCGGGATATCGGGGTGACGTCATCTAGATATTCATTCTTTGTATCAGAAAGGCATCATGACGTCATCGTCATGTTATGTGAACATGATCATGTTTAGAAAATATCCTGCCAAGAGCTAAATAGGATGATGATGTCATTGTCATGTTTGCTTCTTCATTTATCAGGGTTAGATGATGTCATCAGGATATTGGCTTAGAGTGATATTTCGTGGCTGGAGGATATTAAGAAATATTGGGTTACATTCAGAAATATGACGCTCGCGCTATATAAGATTGTTTGACGGGGAAGATTTACTACCACTTAAAATTGACGTCTGGATATTTGGACTACATGACTTATCAGGTGATGTACCAAGATCAGGATGATCTTCGACAACATGATTGAGGTTATAAAATATGATCCTCCCATTGCGAATATTAGGTTTGACCAAAACTTTGACTGTTCATAACTCTCACATCCTGATGAATACCAGGGTGATGTAAAAGACAAACCTACATGGATTTTAATGCTCTTTCTAAATATGGGGTTATCGAAATGAAATACGAATTTTGATAAACTAACCTCATAATGATGACTTACCTCATCCTAACTCTAGCATGATGATGCACATGACCTACTTTTACCAAACCGCTAGAAAGCAGACAAACCAGCCAAGCCAACAAGTTGGGTCTCTGTTTTGCTGAGTCAAAATGGGGCATGTTGTGTAACCACACAACAGGGAGCTTCATTGAAAATCTAATCCCCCTGCCAATAAGTGGGTGCCTGAATCTGACATAATGAATGAAGTTAAAGAAGCCTATTGCAAATATGTTGAAGAAAATTCTGGAAGAAAAGAAGCTAATGCAATTAATTGCAGAGTAATTGAAGATTGACTGTATTTAGAAATAGTGTAACCAGATGAATTAGGGAAAAGCATTTATTACAATGGTGAATTAGGTTTTGTAGAGCATAAAAGGTCATTCATTTAACATTTGAATCACTTTGTATTCGAAGAGAACAAGGAGAAGAGCGCCTGAGCTGATATCTCAAAGATTTGGAGTGTGAGAAGTGAATTCGACAGCTAACCCTAATCGACAAAATAAGGTATTCTCTATAAATCTTTCTAAATTTGCAATCTCTGGATATGGCTACTCTGTTGGTTGTTGACATCACTAAAAGGCCCCAACCTAAATTCAAAAAGCATCCACACAAATCTATAGAGGTCGATCCGTTAGGTGCCCTTTCTAATGTTCCATATGGTGTGTTGCACATAGAAGATATTAGGGCTTACATTCATGCTAGCATTGATGCAGAGGCATCCACACTATAACCTTCGCATATAGCATGAATGTCTGCAGACCAACCTCATCATCATCATCTTCGCCATCATCATCATATTCCGCTTTATACTGTCAGCATCATCATGTTTCCTAAAACCAACAGCATCATCATATTTCGGACACTCGCAATTGTCCTCCTGCCGACTACTGTTCACCTCCTCTGCCTCCCTTCTAACATCATCATCATGATGTTCAGCGGGCGCACACATCCTCCTGTTGCACTGTTCATCGGGCTCCGAACTCCATCGTCATCATCATATGCAACACTTCCTTCGTCAGCAGGATATTCAACATCCGGTTGTCCCAAATATCCTGATGACGTTCACCTTCAGCAGCTTACCTTCGATGCTCCGCTACCCGACGATACGAGCAACAGCATCATGATATAATTTATCCGGTTCTCTTCGAAACCTCCTGATGACGATGTTAACACAACTTCCTGCCACGGACTTCCGCCGATACCCAAGCACTTAACGACGGTAGGATAACTCGCATAGGGGATATCTCAATATCCTGATGACGATGACGTCATATCCTGATGACGATGACGTCACCCGATATCCTGATGACCTCTTCAACACTTAGTCAAAAACACGAACTTTCTCTTCCGCATCTACTCGCGATATGCGGATGTTTGGCACTTCCGATATGATGATCCTGATGCCGATACACTCCTCGGCTCCTCCTGCTGATGATCACCCCGACGAACTCACACTTCATGCAATCGACAACATCATGCCGATCTCCTCCACTTATCCGGATGACGATATCCGAACTGTCTGCAGGATATTTGCAGAAATATCCTGATGATGCCGTTTTAACAGACTTCTTCACTTAGCGAAATTTCCCTTCGCCGATCCACCAGGGATGACCCGATCCAGTCTTAGGGTGATCTCTCTCAACTTGAACTTCTCAACTTGACCTAGCACATGAGGATGCTAGGGTCTTCAACATCTCTTGACCGCGATCCTGCACACCTGCATGCAAACAAACAAACTACTACCTAACCTACTGTACATTACCATTCCACCGATCAGATGAGTCAACCGGTGGAATGGATCAGTATATCCATGAAAACCTCTCAAACCAGCAATCGATTACAGGAAGGAGATCAAACAGAAAACGAAACAGGATCTTTATTGACTCAAAGATGCAATACAATATGATGTTCCTCACACAGAACACTCAACTCCTCTGCTTGATGCAACACTACACTGCCGATCGATGATCTCTACAATCAACCGATCTCATGCTTATAAAGATTTCCCTATGAGTACTACTGACCCAACTCCAAGCGGCTGGGAACTCTCCAGGCGGCTGGGAGATCCCACTGAACATACATCATGACAGCTGTTATAACTAACTAGCTAAAAATAGCAAAAGCCCGGTCAGCATGATCTTATCATGATCAGCTTGACCTTATTACATGCAACTGGTCTTAACAGACCTTCTTGGAAACACAAACAAGACCTAAACTACTAACTGCCTCATGAAGGCCAGCTGTCAGGTAGGTGCTCCTGCACCATACTCCCCAACAGAAAAGAACTCATGTCCCATGAGTTTAGCATGTGGAAGTCCTCCACCTCTACACTTTGCTTTGTCAGTCTTCTGACCTGCTCCAGCTTTGTCTACTGCGGTCTCTTGGCTGCTCCAAGACTTCGGCACTGTAACTTGCTTTCTGGCAAGTAAATCATCATGCCTGTTGATGTAGGCCTTCTTCTCACATACCCTGTGTTTGTCAGGTTGCCTAACCAGAACCTCTGGCTGAACTACCTCTTGAACTTCTGAAGTGTTCAAGTCTATCTTCCTTTCAACTCTTATAGGACAAACAATAGTCCCAACTATGACAACATCCTTGTCATTCTTCTCAACTGATGGTTGGTTGCACCCCTGTTTCTGAACCTGCTGCTGACCTCTGTCAGTCACAACTGAAACTTTCTTCAGCTTGTTGTCTGTAACAACTTCTTTCCCTGCAGTGTCCTAAACTGCCTTTATGCCTGCTCCTCTAGGCATCTGCACATACTCCTTCTTTCCCATTAAAATGATTTGGGCTGCCTTCTGTACTGCAGCTTTTGCCTGCAATGGCATCAACATAATAATCTTCCCATCTTTCTGGATGGTGTAGGTATTAGCATACCCATCATACAGTACCCTTCTGTCAAATTGCCATGGTCTACCCAACAGTAGGTGACAACATTCCATAGGCAATATATCACACAAAATTCTATCCTGATATGGCCCAATCTGGAAATCCACATATGCCTGTTCAGAGACAAAAAGTGATTGCCTATCACTCACCCAAGATGCCTTGTAAGGGTGTGGATGTGGAATCCTTTCCAACTTCAGTTTATCCACCATTTCCTGAGATACCATGTTGTCTGTTGAACCAGTATCAATGACAACCTTACATACCTTACCTTTGCTCTTACATGTGGTCTTGAAAAGAGCTCTTCTTTGCATCATATCCTTTGATGCCTGCAAACTAATTCTCCTTAGCATCAATGATTCTCCACTCTCTGGATATCCAATATTATCAGGTTCTCTGTTTGAACTCTGTGCACTTTCTTCTACTTTCTCTTCTTGTACAAGTTGTACTCTCTTGTCACTAGTTCTATCATTTCTGGATGATGAACCTTTGTTGTCTGGACATTTGAAAGATGGATGACCAAACTCTCCACAGGTGTAACACTTTCCTAAAAATGTAGTAGAACCTCTACCACCTCCAAATCTTCCTCTATTACCTTTCCATCCACCTCTGAAATCAGACTGTCCCTGTCCTTTACCAGTGTCTTCTTGAACCTCATTGGTTTGCTTTTGTGCAGGGGCTGCTCCTCTTCCCCTATTGTTTCCTCTTCCTCTCATGGACTTCTCATGTCCTCTATTCATCTTTTCTTCAATCCTGATTGCCATTTGATAACAATCCTCCACATTCTTAGGGTTAGCTAACACTAACTCATCCTGTATGTTAAACCTCAAACCAGCCAAGTACCTAGCCACCTTTTCTACCTCATTCTCATGATGACCAGATCTCATACTCAACAGATAAAATTCCTCAGTATATGCTTTCACATCGCTGTCTTTCTGCTTTAAAAATTGCAGCTTCTTAAACATCTGGATTTCATAATCCCTTGGCAAGAATTTACCCTTTATCCTTGCTACCATCTTATCCCAAGAAGTGATCTTAGACTTCCCTTGCTTCCTTCTCTCAGATTGTACATAATCCCACCATACCAAAGCATGACCTCCTAACTTGGTCTTTGCAATCTTGACTTTCTGATCCTCAGCAACATCTTCACATTCAAAGTGATTATCTAGTGCAGCAATCCAATCTAACAACTCATCTTCATTCAAGCTTCCAGTATACTTGGAAACATCAACCTTTACCTTAGGTTTTTCACTCTGTACTGCCTTTAACAGTTTTGCCAACCTCTGGTCTTCAGCATCTAGATCTTCAGCTACCTCTTCATACTCTTCAACAGTATCTGCATCTTCTTCAGACTCACTGTCTTCCACTTCCCTCTTTTTGTTCTTTTCCAGGGCTGTCAGCCTGGCTTGAAGTGCTTCAGCAAGCTCCTTCATCTTCCTCATCTCTCTAGCATGTTTCTCCTTCATTTCCTGCAATTCCCTTGCAGTACCATTACCTTTAGGAGGCATTTTGTCAACCTCTCAATCACAACACAATCAACTCTATCTCTTACCTCTGCCCTTTCGGTGACAGAATCAACACACAACAGCCCAGACCTTTTGCTGAGCTCTGATACCACTATGATGCAGAGGCATCCACACTATAACCTTCGCATATAGCATGAATGTCTGCAGACCAACCTCATCATCATCATCTTCGCCATCATCATCATATTCCGCTTTATACTGTCAGCATCATCATGTTTCCTAAAACCAACAGCATCATCATATTTCGGACACTCGCAATTGTCCTCCTGCCGACTACTGTTCACCTCCTCCGCCTCCCTTCTAACATCATCATCATGATGTTCAGCGGGCGCACACATCCTCCTGTTGCACTGTTCATCGGGCTCCGAACTCCATCGTCATCATCATATGCAACACTTCCTTCGTCAGCAGGATATTCAACATCCGGTTGTCCCAAATATCCTGATGACGTTCACCTTCAGCAGCTTACCTTCGATGCTCTGCTACCCGACGATACGAGCAACAGCATCATGATATAATTTATCCGGTTCTCTTCGAAACCTCCTGATGACGATGTTAACACAACTTCCTGCCACGGACTTCCGCCGATACCCAAGCACTTAACGACGGCAGGATAACTCGCATAGGGGATATCTCAATATCCTAATGACGATGACGTCATATCCTGATGACGATGACGTCACCCGATATCCTGATGACCTCTTCAACACTTAGTCAAAAACACGAACTTTCTCTTCCGCATCTACTCGCGATATGCGGATGTTTGGCACTTCCGATATGATGATCCTGATGCCGATACACTCCTCGGCTCCTCCTGCTGATGATCACCCCGACGAACTCACACTTCATGCAATCGACAACATCATGCCGATCTCCTCCACTTATCCGGATGACGATATCCGAACTGTCTGCAGGATATTTGCAGAAATATCCTGATGATGCCGTTTTAACAGACTTCTTCACTTAGTGAAATTTCCCTTCGCCGATCCACCAGGGATGACCCGATCCAGTCTTAGGGTGATCTCTCTCAACTTGAACTTCTCAACTTGACCTAGCACATGAGGATGCTAGGGTCTTCAACATCTCTTGACCGCGATCCTGCACACCTGCATGCAAACAAACAAACTACTACCTAACCTACTGTACATTACCATTCCACCGATCAGATGAGTCAACTGGTGGAATGGATCAGTATATCCATGAAAACCTCTCAAACCAGCAATCGATTACAGGAAGGAGATCAAACAGAAAATGAAACAGGATCTTTATTGACTCAAAGATGCAATACAATATGATGTTCCTCACACAGAACACTCAACTCCTCTGCTTGATGCAACACTACACTGCCGATCGATGATCTCTACAATCAACCGATCTCATGCTTATAAAGATTTCCCTATGAGTACTACTGACCCAACTCCAAGCGGCTGGGAACTCTCCAGGCGGCTGGGAGATCCCACCGAACATACATCATGACAGCTGTTATAACTAACTAGCTAAAAATAGCAAAAGCCCGGTCAGCATGATCTTATCATGATCAGCTTGACCTTATTACATGCAACTGGTCTTAACAGACCTTCTTGGAAACACAAACAAGACCTAAACTACTAACTGCCTCATGAAGGCCAGCTGTCAGGTAGGTGCTCCTGCACCAAGCATAGATGAGTTTGGGGATTCGAAGTTATTGGATTTGTTTAAGAATCACCTGAGGGATGAGACTCATGGTCTTAAACCTGAGTATAAGGTGCTGCAAGACAAATATTTCATTCAAGTTATAGGGTTCCCATCCTTTGATGAGGAGGAGTGGGTTTGGTATGTATTGAGTCAAATGCATGATGAATTTATGTGGTTGATGAAACCCTTTAAGATCACTAAGGATGCCATCAAGGCCGTAATAGGATTGAACTCATCCGGTGGACTGCCAATGCTAAAATTAGTAAAGAATCATACTGTAACTAAAGCTATCAGATCAAGGTTTGATAAGAGGACAATGACAATAAATGATATAAGTGATCCAGATGTCAAATTTGATTCTATGGTGATTGGGTATAAGATATACCACTTCAGTAGGGAAAACTTAGTGTCCGGTACAACCATTTATGTTGCTTATCAGATGTTAAAGAAAATGCTGACTTGTGTGAGCTGCTGCAAAACTAGCTAATGGAGAATTTGAACAAGGTAAAGAAGGATAAGAAGAATACATTTAAGTATGGTACGTTGTTCTTGTGTTTGTTCTTTTATTTCATGAATGAGTTGCCTAGGATGAAAAGTTTGTGTTGGACCGGTGACAAGCCTGTTGACATACAAATAAGAGAGCACTTGCACAATATTGGTGACTCCAATGCCTAAACGACTGCTCTTTGGGGATATTTCAATAATTTATGGAATATGATGCAATCAAGGGAAAGAATCCCTAAGTCTATGGTGGCAAAGTACAAGGATACAATTTGCTTCATGGTGGAAACAAATCAATGCTTGATGGAAGCAGTTGAACCAAGGACTGTATGGATCATGGCCATGGGGTATGAAGTTGATGAATAAATACTAGAAATGTATGCTCAACACCTTCTGAGAAAACCAAAAGATACCTTAGTTGAGAGATTTGGTACATATGATGAGCTCAATTTGAAACTGCATGTGGAGCTCTAAAAACCTAAAACTAAGAGAAAGGTCCAAAGGCAAGTTGAAATGTATGCAGAAAGTATTGGAATAACCAAAGAAGCTGTGAGACAAAATAGGGAAAGGATAGAGAAAGTTGAGAATGAGAAGCAGGACAGGGAACATGGAAGTGTTCCGATAGAATCCCTTTCTAAATTAAGGACTACTAGGAGTTCTGGTACAACCTCTGGTGCATCACCTTCTACTATTGTAGAGAAATTCAAAGAAAAACCTACCGGTAAGGAAGGAAAAAGAACAAAATTCATGGGCAAAAGGTCATATGTAAGTGTGGAGAAGGAGGATGAAGAAGAGACCGATTCAGATGATGAGGTTAAAGAGTTGAAGGCCTTAGGCACTAAGGCTACTAAAGTGTCTAAGGAGAAGCCCTCCGGAAGCATAAAGTTAAAGAAAGTAGAAGCACCAAGGGTTACCAAAGACAAGCCCTTTGGAAGTATAAAGGTGAGTAAAAGACAAAAGACTGAGACTCATGTTGAAAAATTCACCTTGTCAGTTGAAGATATTGTGAATGCAGTAACTGTTCATGAAAATTTGAAGCCCATAATAGAATATTATGACAACTTCGATAATGTAACAAGAAAATTTTAGAGGATGCTACTATTAAGCACTTGAATACATTTAATAGATCACTTGTGGAAATTTTGTAGAAATCCCTAAGGTTCTAAGTGACATTTTGGAGATGAGAAAGAAGCTTCTAAAGTAAAGGATTTGGAGCTAAGAGAACATGTGTTGTCCAGTCTATGTCTAGTAATCTCCAGGAAGGAAGCAAATAAAATTTTCAAAGCAGTCAAAGATGAATTTAGAAGCAAAATTAGGATGAATAAGCTAATGCTTGGAGACATTGATGAAGTGGTCAAAGAAACAGAACAAATTCTAAAGAAAGACCTGAACAAGAATAAGTTTTATGTGGTCACTGAAGAATCTATTGATGTTGATGATACATCCATTCCAAATGATGAAGAGATGGTGAAGGAAGATAATGTTGATTATGTTGAGGATACTCAAATTCCTCTTGACCAATCTGGTGAAGAAAATACAGAGATGAATATGGAAATAAATGCTCCCACTGAAGGTGATTCTAAGAAGAATAAAAAGTAGAAAGTAGAAGTTAAGGAAAAGGAAGATCAAGAAGAAGAAACTAATGATGGAATTGATTCCTCCATTCTAGATGTTGATAAAAATGATGATAATACTACTTCTGAGGATACACAAAATCCCTCAAAAAAGAATGCAGAAGACATTTCTAATAAAGATAAAAGGAAGGATGTCTTTGTTAATGATGCAGAGAGAGAAAAAGTAGAAAAAAAGAATGAAAATGATAAGCAAGACAATGTGGTTGACTCCAGAAAGGGAAAAGATGCAAGCCCTAAAGAGCATAAAATAGAAACATCATATTGGGCAACAGACACTGCAGAAGCAGTGAAAGAAATTTTGGAGAAAGATAAACAAGTTGCAAAAGATCTAGATATAATACAAGGCCCAATCAATTTTGATACTCTATCACTGGTATAGAAGATGAAGTTGGCCTATTTTGCACAAGCTAAAGCCAGAGAAGAAATCTTGAAGTTCCATATAGAAGACAGTGAGTTTCTTGGTCTTGCATTCGGCATCTTGGAGAAAATCATGCCTACATTTCAGAAGGATTCATTAGTATCCTCCTCTGGTTAGTTGAAGAATCTGATAAACTCTGTAAGTACTCATTTTAAATCTTTTGAGAAGTCAGTAGAAGTTAAAGTCTACAATGGACTTAATGAGAAGAGGTTTACTGAATTAAAGAGAATAATCAGTTATGATAGATCAGTTCTTGATACTAGTGTAAAGAGTATTCAAAATTCCCTCACTGAAGGAGGAGATGTGTACAAATTCTATTTATCTTGGCCAAAAGTTGTAGAGAACATTGAGAAGAAAATAAAGGAGTCTGAGAAAAAATTGGCAAATGTATCTCAATCCTTTGATCCTTTGACAGTATCTGCAGTGAGTCAAGAATGTCAAGTAATCAACTCAATTGATGAAATAAAAAAATTGGTGAAAGAAAAAGAAAACATTGTGGCAAGGATGTGTGAACTCCGGGGACTGATTTTCCCTGAGTTAGGAATAATGTTCAATGCATTGACAGAAGCTCAAGCTGCTGCTCTGACAAGTGATCCCACTTGTCTATAGAAGGTAGAGTCACATGCATTTTCATTCAGTGGTCATATTTCAGTTTTGGATAGCATGAAGAAAAGATGGGACAATGAATTGGCACTGTTGAAAAACATTTTTGGTGATGTGTTTAAGTTCATGTAGATAAGACATAAGGATTGTTTGTATAAATGCGCCCATGTACATAGAGTTTTTGTGTGAATTTTTGAATCTGGACCTTGACCTTTACCATTGCTATCAAAGGGGGAGTGGAAAGAAGTGAAAAATAAGGAATTCATCTAAGGGGGAGCAGTGAAAATCACAAGTATACATAGTAAAGGGGGAGCTATTCTAACACTTAGTTATTTTTCACTAAGTGTTGCCATCATTGCCAAAGGGAGAGATTGTTGGCAAGAGACACTACTAGGCATGTTAGGTGTTGTCATTGATGGCAACTAAATCTATCTTACACATCCACATTGTATCATTTGATCATACTAGAATTTACATTGCAGATTTGTCTAAGTCTGGATAGATAGGAATAGAGCATATCACAGGGTTCAACATTTTGGTTTGCATTTCTTTATAGGTAATCATATTGTGCTACGGATCTAAGGGAATGTTAAGGGATGTCAGGACTACCTAAATCCAAAGTTTTAGTCTCCGGTTATGAAGGGATTGAAAGTTACAAGCATCTGAGTATCAGGTTTTGGTTAGACAGTTCAGTCTGGTGAAGAACAAGTCGATTTAGTGTTTGATCCGTGTGTAGATTAAGAGAAGTGATTGGTTGAGTAATCTATGAGATCCAGTGGTATTGGCCGACATGAGTGGTGACCTGAATACATAGGTTTTGGTTTGCATTGATGTTTGTGCATGGATTCAGCCGACAGAATAGTAATCTTGAAAAAGTTTCTAAGTTTTCTTGAGGCTGACTACAGTTGATGAAATTTCATGTTACAGATATATATGAATGATGGGTTCAAGCATTTTGATGTATGGATGTGTGAATATGAAGTGATAGGTGTGAAGTGTGGTAGTATCAACAAAGAAGCAAGAGATCTAAGCTCTAGATCATGACGGATCAGTGAAACAGGGTAGTGAGAGATGAAGTGTGTGAAGTCAGTATAATGAGCCTAACTAGAACTGTAATCTTGCATTGTTAGATGCTATTCTTCAGTTCAAATATTTTAGTGAACTCTTTGTAATTGATCCTATAGGCAGTGATCCTCCTTTGAGTAGTGAACTCCAGGTAGTGCACCTGAAGGCATGTGCCTTCCCATTTGTAATACTTTTAATAGAGTATAAAATATTGTGGGTTAATCCCCACCATGGTTTTTCCCTTAACTCGGTTTCCACGTAAAAATATTGGTGTTCATGTGTGATGATCTTGTTGTTGGTATTCTTAAGTTTGTGCTTCTTTCTTTTGAATGTATGTGGTAAATTAATAAAGTAACATAATAACAAGTTTTGCAGAACACTGATTCACCCCCCTCTCAGTGTTCCTTAATTTCAACATTGTCTTCTTACAAGGTATGAAATGTGCCATCTTTGAAAATCTATCCACCATAACAAATATAGAATCATGTCCTCTCTATGCCTTCGATAGTCCTATTACAAAATCCATACTTATGTCTTCCCAAGGTCTCTCTGGTACTGTCAAAGGTTTATACAAAATAGTATTCTAACTACTCCTTTTTGTAACTTGACAAACTCTACAACTTTGCATAAATTTACTAGCATCCTTATGTATCTAAGGCCAAAAGTAGTTTTCACTCACCAACACCACTGTCTTATCAATGCCAAAATGTCTTGCCAATCCACCACTGTGTTTCTCCTTAATCAAATTGTCTCTCATTGAACTTCTAGGTATGAATAACTGATTTCCTCTAAACAACATATCTTCATGAATGAAATAATCTAACCACTTACTCCTATCTGCCACAACATGTCCTTACATGCTTTCCAAGGTTCTGTAAAATTTGTGTCTCCCTCATATAGGTTCTTCAATTCATCAAATCCCAACTCTTCAACTCTCATCTCTGTCAGCAAGTTTCTTCTCCTACTCAATGCATCTACAACTTTGTTTGATTTTACACTCATATGCTTCAATACATATGTATAACTCTACATGAACTCTACCCATCTCATCTCTCTCTGATTCAACTTACATTTACTATTCAAATATTACAAAGCTTGATGATCTATATACAACACAAACTCCTTAGGTAACAAGCAATGTATCCACTTCTTCAAGGCTTGAATTATGTCATAGAACTCTTGATCATAAACTGAATATTTTCTCCTTGCATCATTCAACTTCTCACTAAAATATGCTATAGGTCTACCTTGTTGACTCAATACTACTCCAATTGCATTTCCACTTGCATCACAATCTACTTGAATTACCTTATTGAAATCTAGTAATGCCAAAACAGGTTGTTCTACCACTTTCTACTTCAATAATTCAAAACTTTTATCTACTCCTGATGTCCACTTGAAACCTTTTCTGTCACCTCTCATTGTCTCTATCATAGGGTTGCAAACTGAACTAAAATTTCTAATAAACTTCTGGTAAAAACTAGCTAATCCATGAAATGATCTGACTTCTCCCATGCCCTCCGGTGTAGGCCATTCAATATTTTCTCTTACTTTCTTAGGGTCCATCTTCAATCCTTCTACATAAATTACAAATCCTACATATACCAATTCTTCCTTCATGAAACTACATTTCTTGATGTTTATCAGTAATTTCTCCTCTCTTAGTCTTTGTAAAACTTATCTCAGGTGTTGGAAATGTTCCTCCTTTGTCTTACTAAAAATTAGAATATCATCCATATATACAATAACTAACTTACCCAAGAATCTCTTCAGAACTTCATTCATCAATCTCATGAAAGTACTTAGTGCATTTGTCAATCCAAAATGCATCACTAACCAACTCATACAGTCCTTCATTTGTCTTAAAAGTAGTCTTCCATTCATCTCCTTCTCTTATTCTAATCTGATGGTATCCACTCTTCAAATCTATCTTTGTGAAATATCTTGCTCCACTCAAACAATCCATAATATCATCCATCCTACGTAAAGGGAATATATACTTAATTGTGATCTTGTTTATTTCTTTAGAGTCTGTACACATTCTCCACACTCTATCTTTCTTAGTTGCTAACACTATAGGTACTACACAAGGACTCAAACTTTCTCTGATCAATCCTTTTCTTAACAACTCTTGTATCTATCTATTTAGTTCTGCATTCTCTATCGGTGTCATTCTATGTACTGCTTTGTTAGGAAAACTAGCTCCTAGTATAAGATCTATGTGATGACTAATACTTTTGACTGGTGGCAATCCTTCAGGTACATTGTCTTATATGATGTCTTCATACTCTGTCAGTAATTTAGTTATCTCCTCTGGTTGTGATTCTTCAATCTCTTCCTTCAATATTTTAAGTTTCTTAGGGGTCAAAGCATAACACATATTCTCATGTCTCAAACCATCTAGAAATTTTCTTCCATCTACCAAATAGATTCTAGCATTCCCAAATACTTCACTCTTAGGATCATCCTCTAAAGGAATCAATGTAATTATCTTTCCATTTACTGTTATAGTGTATGTATTCTTTCTCCCATCATGTATAGATTTTCTATCATACTGCCAAGGTCTACCCAACAAGATATGATAGACATCCATAGGCATAATATCACACAAGACTTCATCATGATAAGATCCAATATGAAATTTCACCAAACATTGTTCACTCACCAGTACCTTATGATCATCCTAAATCCATGCTATCTGGTAAGGCTTAGGGTGTTTCAATCTTTCCAACTTCAACTTAGTCACCATTTCCTCTAAAACTAGGTTATCTAAAATACCACTATCAATAACAACTTTACAACATTTACCTCTTGATTTGCATCTAGTTCTAAACAAGCTTTTCCTCTATGGTGGTTCCTCATTTGTCTCTGCTTGAAAACGTGCTCTCCTCATCACAAGTGATTCTCCTTTCTTAGGTTTACTGGCTAAATTAGGTGATCCAATAGGTTCTTCTTCCACATAGGTTGCTCTTCTACTATTCTCTGTCCTCTTGGTTGTCCTCCCCTGATTACATTCAAATGCTCTATGTCCTTCACCTCCATACTTGAAACAAGTTCCTTTGAATGTTTGATTAGGTCCTCTACCTTCTCTTCTGTATCCTTCATTCTAGTATGGTCTAGGGTTTCCTCTATGGTAAAAATTTCTATCATCTCTCCAATATGCATTATTATCTTTGTCCTCCTTCTTGAATGTATCCTCTGATCTGTTCTACTCCACATAGGATCTTTCTCCTCAAGAAAATGTTTTGCCTCTCTGAAATTTACCTCCTCTACCTCTCTATCTCTGATCATGCCTCTTATTCAGCTTCTCTTCAACTTTCAGGCCAAACTGATATGCTTCCTCAAAATATGTCATCCTTACCAAGCTCAATTCTTCTTGAATGTTCAATCTCAGTCCATTGATGTATCTAGCCACTTTCTCCTTGCTTTCTTCACTATGTCCTATTCTTATGATCATCTTATGAAATTCTTCAGTATACTCCTTCACAGATTTATCCTTTTGTTTTAGGTTTTGCAATCTCTTCAACAGCTCCAACTCATAATCAACAGGTACAAATTGATTCTTCAATTTTGTCACCATCCTATCCCATTTTGTGATCTTTTCTTTTCCTCTTCTAATTCTATCCAACTGAACTTCCTTCCACCATATAGCTGTTGCAATTATGTGCCTAATTGGTGTTGTCATTGATGTCAACATATCTTTTTTGTCATTGGTGTCAACTATCTTCTATTCTATTACATGTTTAGAAGCTTTGTATGTTAAGGATATTGAGAAAATTGGACCCTTGGGAAGATACAAGTGAGTTACTATGAAGTGCAGTATAGACAGTGAGTTATATGCTGAAGAACAATCTGGTAAATTGCTTCGTATTTCCTTCTTCCTGAAGATCTATGTCTATAGATTAGAAGTTATTTAAAGGGATGTCTAAATATGCTAAATCTTGTGTTTGAACCTCTAATATGAAGTATTGAGAGAGTGGCTTTCACCAGAGTAAAACTTGCTTTCTCTGATTATTGTCATGTGACAAGGAGGAAGTATTTGGTTGTGCATTCCTCCGCAATAAAGTATTTTTCTTTGTGGTTCTAGAGGGAAGTCTAGGATGATGATAAGTGCCTACAAATGTAATGGTTCATGTTTTAGTGGTCCACAAGCTATCTTTCTCTTATGACAGTTGAAGACAGTGAAGTTCATGTGTTCTGGTGTGAAGATCCTATTGATAAAGTAGTTAAGTTTTGCAGGGTTGCTCCTGATGATTATAATGTGCTTGTGGATGTCTCCTAATCATGTTCCTATCTTCACATTGGTCCGCGTTAAGGAATTGAGATCATGTTTCAAGATTGTTCCTAGATAGTGCAATGTGTAACCAATCTTAGCCGACTTGGTTAATTCTAGTTATTGTGGAGATTCCTTGAAGACTGTGGAAGAGTGTTGCAGCATCGAGGATCATGTTTGAGTCCTATCTAAGGTGACATAATCTGCATACATCTTTACTTAATTTCCTTTACATAATATTGTAATAGGTCAGGACCTATTTTGTGAATGATTGTAATGGCAACCTTGGAGATTGTTCCAATGGTTGATGATTGTAATGCCGACCTTGTGATCATTCCAAGGTTGATGAAGTGTATTAATACTTGTAGTTGAGTCATGGAAAAGATGTCCTTGTGCAAAGATGGGAAGATAAGGGAAGAAGTGGAAAGGCAGAGTAGGGCAGAGAAGAGTACCAATTTTACTTCAATGTATTATTCTTAGACATGAAGAAAATGTTGATTGGGGTAGTGAGCTACCAGTAGGGTTTAACATCCCTTATTGTAATCTTGCTAGGTTTAGTGTTGAGGCAAAGAAGAGGACCAATTGTACTTCAATGTACTATTCTCAAATGTGAAGAAAATGTTGATTGTGGTAGTAAGCCTGCCAGTGAGCTGCCAGCAGGGTTTAACATGCTTTATTGTAATCTTGCTAGGTTTAGGGTTGAGGCAGTGAGCCTGCTAGACCTAGTTGTTCTTCATGGTAGTGAGCTAGTATGTTTAGCCCCATGGAGTGACCAAGCCTAAACATCATTATTTCAATATTGCAATATATATTGAGAGCTAATCCTCCCATGGTTTTTCCCCACCTTGCGGTTTTCAACATGAAATATGGTGTCTCTTGTGTTTGATGTTGTATATGTGGTTAAGTTTCTTATTTCATGGATTCATTGTTAAATCATAATAATTGGGGATAAGTGATTGATGTTTAATTGTAGAAGTGTTTAAGTTTTTAAGACAACTGATTCACGTCCCCTCTCAGTTGTCTAGGGCATATCAACAATTGGTATCAAAGAAAGGTTCCTTGGTGTTGGGAATTAAAGTGTCTCAACCTTGGTAATTCCTTGTATTTTTACATTGTATTTATTTATTTATTGCCTATTGTATTAATTGGATGCAAATCCTATGTTGTTATATTGTGGGAGTTGGCACGATGATGTTTCATCCTACATGGCATATGATCACATGTAATTTTGTCCTCACATGAGGAGATAGGCGTCCCACTTAGTGGTAGGAATATTTTTCCATGTGTTGGCATCTTGGATGTTGTGTAAGGGAATATTGACTGAAACAGTTGTGACAGATTCCTATGACAAAGTTATGACATGTAAGAGTCAGAAATAGGAGATTCTATGAAAGGTGAAGACATGTGTCGAAGAGCATCTTTGGGCACCCCAAGGTGGACTATGACATGTTGTAAGAGAATATGCTATTTATAGCCTATGCATGATAGAGTCTCTTACAGCTATGACATATTCTATGACAGTTGTAAGAGTCGTAAGACCATCCGTCATAGCCCATTTTGGAAATAGGTGACCTCCTTGGGATGGGGTGACTTGACAAGTGTCAGGAACATCCTACAGTGTTGGACAAGTGTCCATAGGCATGGGTTTTGGGCCATGAGGCCATGTTGGATGCCCATCCCAATGTGGAGCCATTTTTTGCCTTGTATTTGTTATATAAACAGGTGCTTTGGAGAGGTGATGTACTACAGGTTTATAGGTACTGTTATGCTTCCAGAACATCTCCAGATATGAGTGTCGAAGACTCCTGCAAGAGCATTGGCTCTATGTTGTATTGTAACCTTCATTATTTACATAATACATTTGAGCTATGTTTTGGAGTGGGGTTTTTCATCCATAAGGGATTTCCCCACATATATCTTGTCTCTCTTCTTTTGTCTTACTTTCTTGTGTATGTGTTTGCTGCAATATCTCTTTTAGTGAGTTAACATAGCTGTAATTGTAAAGATAAAATTAAATTTGCACTCTCCTCCCCTCATTAGATTAGTGTAGGAAGCCATTTCCGCACACCCAGCTTCCTTTCAGTTGGTATCAGAGCCTAGCCAGTTTTGGTTCTAGCTGCTGGGTAGGGGTTTTTTGAGCTAATCTTAGGTTGAGTGGGAGTGTTGTGTAGAGTATTATGTATCTTGTTGCAACAAGGAGATGGCAACCACATCCGGAAGGTTAGAGGTGGAGAAATTTAATGGCACTAATTTTGAGTTGTGGAAACTCAAGATGGAGGACCTACTTGTTGATTGTGACCAATGGGAAAGCATATCTAGTGTAAAACCTACAGCAATGTCACAAGCTAATTGGGACCTCAAAGATTAGAAGGCTAAGGGTCTCATAAGACTCTATCAAGCTGACTCTATCCTGTTGAATGTCCATGAGGAGAAGATCATGAAAGAACTTTGGAAGAAGCTAGGAGATGTTTATCAGGCCAAGTACTTGGTGAACAAGCTTTTTCTAAAAAAGAAGTTGTTTTCTCTGAAGATGGAAGATGGAGGATCTATTGCGGACCACATGAATGCTTTAAACATGATCATTGCATAGTTGACATCTATGGGTGTGAAAATGGAGAAGGAGGATTGATGTATGACCCTGCTTTGTTCTTTGCTAGATTCGTGGGATCATCTTGTCATGGCTATCGGAAGCACCAGTACCACCTTCAATATGGAAGATGTGGTCTCCTAACTATTATCTAAAGAAATGCAGAGGAAGACATTCGAGTCAAGCAAAGAAGCTCTTGTAGTTCGTGGAAGACCTAAAGAGAAAGGGAAGAAGAAGGACAAGAAAGGTGAAAAGGGTAGATCCAAATCTTGTGGGAGATCTAAATCTCCTAGAAAGTCCAAGGCCCTCTGTTGGAACTATGGGAAGACGGGGCATTTCCAAAAGGAATGCAAAGAAGAAAAGAAAAAGAAGACAGCCCCTGATTTAGATTAGGACAAGTCACGAGATGATGGTGATGCCTTCATTGTAGCCCTAGTCGCCCATGCATCTGATGATGTGTGGTTGATTTATTCTGGTGCATCATTCCAAATGACCTCACATCGAAGTTGGTTGATGAAGTATGAAGAGTTTGATGGTGGAAGAGTGTACTTGGGTGACAACTCTCATTGAACATTGTTGGTCATGGAAGAGTCTCAATCTGATTCCCTGATGGACGAGTGAAGGGGATCATTGGGGTTATGCACATCCTAGGTCTTGCACAAAACCTATTTTCTATAAGTATGTTGAATGATGCAAGTGTGCAGGTTGTCTTTTCAAAGGATGGATGCAAGATGACTCGAGGATCTATGGTGCTTGTGAAGGGTACTCAGAGAGCTACTCTATTTCAGCTAGAGACATGCACTTCATAGTGTAATAGTTCTTCTGACTCAAAGAAAAGAGCTGTAGTCAATTCATCCCAACCATCTAAATGAGGAGTGAAGAAATATGTTGTAACTAGTTCTGATGGTAGTGCACATGCTATGGAAGCTAATCTTCCCACTGAAAAGACTATGTTATGGCATTTGAGATATGGCCACATTGGTGAGAAGGGTCTGCGAACCCTAAAAAATAAAAACCTCATTAAGGGGTTAAATGATTGTAATCTTGAGTTCAACTTTTGCGAACATTATGTATTTGGAAAACAAAACCGTGTTCAGTTTTACTCTAGTTCTCACAAGTCTTCTAGTGTGTTGGATCTTATTCATTCTGATGTGTTTGGTCTAGCTAATGGTCCTTCGATTTCCAAATCTGTATATTTTGTATCTTTCATAGATGATTATAGTAGAAGGACATGGGTTTATTTTATCATAAGCAAAACTGAAGTCTTTAGTTAGTTTAAGGAGTTTAAAGCCTCTTCTGAAAATTAGACTAGTAAAAAGATTAAGTATTTGAGAACTAACAATGGTGGTGAGTTTGGTTCGGTAGAGTTCAATAAGTTCTATAAAGAGAAAGGGATTGAAAGACATAAGACAACTCCATACACCCTGCAACAAAATGGAGTTGCAGAGAGGATGAACAGGACACTAATAGAGAAGGCTAGGAGTATGCTTAGTGGAGCAAGCCTCAAACAAATGTTTTGGTCTGAAGTTGTTGACACTACTTGCTACCTGGTAAATAGGTCTCCTATATCAGCTCTTGTTGGTAAGAAGCCTTCAGTTAGACATCTTCATGTTTTTGGTTGTGAGGCATATGCACATGTGTCTAGGGAGAAATGGTCTAAATTGGACAACAAGGTTGTTAAATGTATTTCATTAGCTATGGCGTCGGTGTGAAAGGATACAGGCTTTGGGATCTTGTGGCTGAAAAGGTGCTGTATAGCAGAAGTGTTATCTTCAAAGAGATAACACCTTCTTCCATTGTTCTATAGCTAGAAAAGACAGAAAAGAAAGAGGATGTTGTTAAGTTTCCTTCTACCCCTAAGAAGACTGAACAGACAGACCTTGTGAGACCTAATAATGAGGAGAGCTCTAGCAGCTCTAAAATCTTAGAAGAAGAAGCAGAACCTCAACCTCAGCCATTAAGGAGGTCTACATGAACAAGAAAGCAACCTAATAGGTTTGGTTATTCATTACTTAATTCTAGTTGTGCTTTTTCTTTACTTACTAACACTAATGAGCCTAGAATTGTGAAAGAGGCTATGGGCATGAAAGATGCAGGTTCCTGGAAGGAGGCCATGGAAGATGAGATGGCTTCTTAGAAAAGAATAAAACATTGGACTTGGTGCCTCTTCCTAAAGGACAGAAACCCATTGGATGCAAATGGGTGTTCAAGAAGAAATTCAGTGCAAATGGTAGTGTTGAAAAGTACAAGGCTAGATTGGTTGCGAAGGGGTATTCACAAGTGGAGGGAATTGATTATGGTGAAATTTTCTCTCTCATTGCAAAGATGACATCCATTCAATTTCTGTTATCTCTTGTAGCTTCTTATGACTTAGAGGTATAATAGATGGATGTGAAGATAACTTTCCTTCATGGTGATTTGGAGGAATAAATTTACATGTCACAGCCAGAGCATTACATAGAGAAAGGTAAAGAAAATTTTGTTTGCAAATTGAAAAAGTCTTTGTATGGTTTGAAGTTGTCTCCTAGGATGTGGTACTTGAAGTTTGATGCCTTTGTGTTGTCGATTGGATATTTGAGATTGAATTCAGATCATTATGTGTATTACAAGTTTGACAATGATCGCATTCTCATTATTGTATTGTATGTTGACGATATGTTGTTGATTGGGAATGGTAAGAATATGATTTCTTATTTGAAGTCTCAGTTGTCAACATAGTTTGAGATGAAAAATCTTAGGGCAGCTACGTACATTCTAGGAATGGAAATCAAAAGAGACAGAGCTAACATAAAACTTTGGTTAAGCTAGAGTAAGTATGTGAAGACTGTGTTGGATAGGTTAGTATGGTAGATTGTAGACCATTGTGTGTTCCTATTTCATTGGGGACAAAGTTGTCTGTTAATGATTGTCCAAAATCTCCTAGTGAGGTGGAGGACATGAGCAGAGTAGCTTATGCTAGTGCTATTGGTAGTTTGATGTATGCTATGGTCTGCACAAGACCAGACATTGCCCAAGCAGTGGGAGTCCTTAGTTGATTTATGGCTAATCCTAGACAGGTACATTGGGATGCAGTTAAGTGAGTGTTTTGATATTTGAGGGGTATTTCCAAGTATTCTATATGCTATCATGGTAATGCTACAGGACCTCTTCATTCAGTTTGTATTCATGGATTTGTGGATTCTAATTGGGCAGGTGACATTGACAGCAGGGGATCCACCAGTGCTTATGTGTTCACTATGTTTGGTGGTGCAATTAGTTGGATGAGTAAACAACATCCTGTGATTTCTTTGTCCACTATAGAATCTAACTACATGGTAGCAACTCATGCTTGCAAGGAAGCCATTTGGCTTAAGAGATTATGTTTAGATATTGGTGTTGATGCAGGACAGATTACGATTTGTTGTGACAATCAGAGTGCAATTTTCCTTGCGAAGAATCCAAATTTCCATGCCAGAACAAAGCATATTGATGTACAGTTTCACTTCATATGAGACATGGTAGAGGATGGGAAGGTAAATTTGGAGAAGGTAGATACTTTGAAGAATGTTGCAGATGTATTGATGAAGCCAGTGGGCATAGAGAAGTTCAGATGGTGTTCAGAGTCTATGGGCCTCTCGGCCTATAGAAGTTAAATCCTATTAATTCTATTGGCTCTTACAAGGTGTTTGAAAAGTGGGAGAATGTTGTGAATTAAGGTGTCTGAACCTTGGTAATTCCTTGTATTTTTACATTATATTTATTTATTTATTGCCTATTGTATTAATTAGATGCAAATCCTATGTTGTCATATTATGGGAGTTGGCACAGTGATGTGTCATCCTACATGCCATATGACCACATGTAATTTTGTCCTCACATTAGGAGATAGGTGCCCCACTTAGTGGTAGGAATATTTTACCATGTGTTGGCATCTTTGATGTTGTGTAAGGGAATATTGACTAAAATGGTCATGACAAATTCCTATGACAAAGTTATGACATGTAAGAGTCAGAAATAGGAGATTCTATGACAAGTGAAGACATGTGTCAAAGAGCATCTTTAAAAAAGGCATCTTTGGGTGCCCCAAGGTGGACTATGACATGTTGTAAGAGAATATGCTATTTATAGCCTGTGTATGACAAATTCTCTTATAGCTGCAAGTTATGACAGTTATGACAGATTCTATGACAGTTATATGAGTCATAAGAGCATCTGTCATAGCCCATTTTGTAAATAGGTGACTTCCTTGGGATGGGGTGACTTGACAAGTGTCAGGAGCATCCTACAGTGTTGGACAAGTGTCCATAGGCATGGGTTTTGGTCCATGAGGCCATGTTGGATGCCCATCCCAATGTGGAGTCATTTTTTGCCTTGTATTTGTTATATAAATAGGTGCTTTGGAGAGGTGATGTACTATAGGTTTGCAAGTACTATTATGCTACTAGAACATCTCTAAGAGGTTCATTGTGGGCTATTTTATGAGAATTGGGCAAAGTCTATGGAAGAGGAATTGATGCAGTTAGAGAAGAATCAGACTTGGGGATCTTGTTCCCAGACCAGTAGATAAGAATGTTATTTGCACAAAGTGGGTCTTCATAAACAAGATGAATGAGAATGGTGAAATGGTAAGAAACAAAGCAAGGTTGGTATGCAAAGGATTCACACAAGTTGAAGGAATAGACTTTGAAGAAACTTTTTTTCTAGTGGCAAGGATTGAAGCAATAAGGATGTTTTTGGCCTTTGCAGCCTACAAAGATTTCAAGGTTTACCAAATGGATGTGAAGTCAGCCTTCTTAAATGGAGAGTTGGAAGAAGAAGTCTATATTGAACAACCAGAAGGGTTTTAGTCATTAGATTAGGGTGACATAGTATACAGATTGAAGAAAGCTTTGTATGGATTAAAACAAGCCCCCAGGACATGGTATGCATGGTTAGACAGGTATCTGATACAAATAGGGTTTAGTAAAGGTACTACAAACAATAATCTCTACTTCAAGATCAATAATGAACAAATCCTAATTGTTGCAGTCTTTGTTGATGCTATTATTTTTGGAGGGTATGTGCTTAGTTTTTGCTGGAAAAATACAAAGTGAATTTGAAATGTCCACGTTAGGAGAGATGAACTTCTTTTTAGGTCTATAAATAAGTCAATTAGATAAAAGTATCTTCATTTCTTAGTCTAAGTATATGAAAGAGTTGTTAAAGAAATTTGGGATGGAAGACTCTAAGCCAGTTTGCACACCTATGATAACTGGTTGTAAGTTAAGAAAAATTATAACTCACCCATGGTAGACCAGAAAAGGTATAGATCTATGATTGGAGGGTTACTTTATCTAACCCAAACCAAACCTGACATAATGCATACAATATGTCTTGTGGCAAAATTTCAAGTAGAACCCAAGGAATCACATGTGATGGTAGTCAAGAGAATTTTGAGGTATTTAAAAGGTACAATGGATTATGGTTTGTGGTACCCTACGGATAGTGACTTTACTCTCAGTACATATACTGATGTAGATTGGATCAGAGATGTGGATGACAAAAAAAGTACAAGTGGAGGTGAATTCTTCTTGGGAAAAAAGTTAGTATCTTGGTTGAGCAAGAAACAAGATTCAATATCCCTGTCTATTGCAGAAGAAGAATACATTGTAGCAACATGTAGTTGCACTCAAGTGTTATGGATGAAGTAGACTTTGAAGGACATCAGAGTTGTGTATAAAGATCTAATCACAATCTTTTGTGACAACAGAAGTGCCATAAACATATCAAAGAATCCAGTGATGCATTCAAGGACAAAGCACATATCCATTAGGTATCATTTTCTGAGAAAAAAGGTGATAGAGAATGAAGTCAAGTTGGAGTATGTTTCTACCAAAGATCATATTGTAGACATTTTTACCAAGCCTCTGCCCAAGGATACTTTTGAGTATCTCAAAGAAAAGTTAGGGGTTATCACCCCTCCTACTCTAAACTAAGATGTACAATAGTGCATTAGTCCAAAGGTGCTTAGAGATTTGGATTGATGCCTTTTATGGCTACTTCTTAGGGGGAGTAGTCAGAGAGTTTAGAAGAGAGATTGAATTAGAGCAGAAGAGTGCAAGTATGTGCCCTTTGCCATTGATGTCAAAGGGGAAGAGAAGTCATGTGAAAAACTTAGATAGACAAAGAGTGCAGACATGTAAAGAGAAAGGGGGAGAATCTTGTAGAAAGAAAGAGTGCAGGTGTGTAAAGAGAAAGGGGAGAATCTTGTCTTGATGGCTATTGCATTTTTTCACATCATATGTTTCCATCAATGACAAAGGGGGAGATTGTTGCAAGTATGTGCCTAATCGGTGTTGTCATTGATGTCAACATATATTTGTTGTCATTGGTTTCAACTATGTTCTATTCTATTACTTGTTTAGAAGCTTTGATGATATTAAGAAAATTGGCCCCTCTGGAAGATACAAGTGAGTTACTATGATGTGCATTATAGACAATGAGTTGTATGCTAAAGAACAATCTAGTAGATTACTCCGCATTTCCTTCTTCCTAAAGATCTATGTCTAAGGATTGGAATTTATTTAAAGGGATGTCTGAAGATGCTAAATCCTGAGTTTGAGGCTCTGGTATGAAGTATAGAGAGAGTGGCTTTCACTAGAGTAAAACCTCCTTTCTCTGATTATTGTCTTGTGATAGGGAGGAAGTATTTTGCTTTGTGGTTCTAGAGGGAAGTCTGAGATGATGATAAGTACCTACAAATGCAGTGGTTCATGTTTTGGTGGTCCTCAAGCTATCTTTCTCTTATGATAGTTGAAGATAGTGAAGTTCATGTGTTCTGGTGTGAAGATCCTATTGAAAAAGTGGTTAAGGTTTGTACGGTTGCTCCTGATGATTATAACATGCTTGTGGATGTCTCCTAATCATTTTCCTATCTTGACATTGGTTTACGTTAATGAATTGAGATCATGTTTGAAGATTATTCCCAGACAATGTAACGTGTAACCAGTCTTAGCTAACTTGGTTAATTCCAGTTATTGCAGAGATTCCTTGAAGATTGTGGACGCGTGTTATGGCATGGAAGATCATGTTTGAGTCCCAGCTAAGGTGTGGCATGATCCACATACATCTTTACTTCATTTCCTTTGCATAATATTGTAATAGGTTAGGACCTATTTTGTGAATGATTATAATGTGGACCTTGGAGATTGTTCCAATGGTTGATGAGTGTAATGCCAACCTTGATGATCATCCCAAGGTTGATGAAGTGTATTAATGCTTGTAGTTGAGTCATGGAAAAGATGTCCTTGTGCTAAGATGGGAAGATAAGGGAAGAAGTGGAAAGACAGAGTAGGGCAGAGCAGAGTACAAATTGTACTTCAATGTATTATTCTCAGACAGGAAGAAAATGTTGATTGGGGCAGTGAGCTGCCAGTAGGGTTTAATATCCCTTATTGTAATCTTGCAAGGTTTAGGTTTGAGGCAGTGAGCCTGCTAGACCTAGCTATTCTTCATGGCAGTGAGCCAGTATGTTTAGGCCCATGGAGTGACCAAGATTGAACATCATTATTTCAAGATTGCAATAAATATTGAGAGTTAATCCTCTCTGTGGTTTTTCCCCACCTTGGGGTTTTCCACGTAAAATCTGGTCTCTTGTGTTTGATGTTGTATCTATGGTTAAGTTTTTGATTTCATGGATTCATTGTTAAATCATAATAATTGTGGATAAGTGATTGATGTTTAATTACAGAAGTGTTTATGTTTTTAAGACAACTGATTCACCCCCCTTCTTAGTTGTCCAAGGCATATCAACAATAGTAACATGTCCTTTCAACTTTGTCTTTGTATATTTCACCTTCTCTAGATCTTCAACTTCTTCATATTCAAAGTACTCTTCCATGTCATTTATCTAGCCAATCAACTATTCAGGTTTCAAATTGTAGGTGTAATTCGGTACATCAACTCTAGGTCTCTTTCCAATCTTTGAAATAGCTCACAACATCTTCACTTGATCAAATTCTTCTTTTTCATCACCTCCTAGGGTTTCACCAACTTGTTTAATAGATTGAAATTCCTCTTCATCATCACTTTCAACATTAGGTCTCGGTGTCAATCTTCTTCACCTATCTTCCTCTATAGCATCTAATAGAATTTTCATCATTTTCATCATTTCCATCATCTCATCCATCCTACTAGCCATCATTCCAATAGTAGGGATTCTCTTCAATGACATTCTTCCTAGGATCAAGTGTAACTACCTCAATTTAATGATCAGCTACGACACAAGTAACCTACTTTAGATTTAGTGATCTGTCCACAATAAGATCTTATAGAATTCCTTCACCAACTTTGCTCAATTCACTCCCAAAGATTTGACCTTTCACTCTCATACCACTTGGTGCAGTCATGATAGGAGGGTTCACAGAATGAACTATCTAGACTGTACAACAAGAGTAAACACCATGAAAAGAACTCAAAGATATGAAACAATTGTAGATTTAGTCATTCAATATATCATAGAATTCAAATACAAATTAGCCGGCAACATGCAGGCTTACAATTAGGGCTCCTAGGCCTGATTACAGAATATCAGAATATGCACAAGATTTAGCTTTGAAGGTCCTTCGCAAAGAATTCAAACTATCTCTCTTCTAAATTATGCTATCTATCAAATCTACTTTCCTAAGGATGTATTACATCAATATATATCATCTCTAGATCATAAGATTCCTTTGCATCGTCCAAGGAAGCTCAAAAACTCCAATGAAGAGCTGTAACGTGTGTACTCAAATAGGTCGGACCTTAATGAAAAGAACTCCTCTGCAAATGAATGGAATAATGTGTGGATCTCAGGGAAGGTTAGCCATGAACCAAAGATCATTGAATGATGTGTCATTAGGCTCCACAAGTGAGGAAATGCTCCACAGGTCTTCTCCTTTAGCTGATTGTCCAAAACTATTAGGATGCTCTATTCTGAGAAAACAGTTGGTCTTCTGATAGCGATATCTTTCCGGCACCTTAACAAAATGCTCTAAGATTTGGATATGATGTTGATGAAAGAATCTAGATACTAAGTCTAGCTCCGCAAGGTCTAAAATGCAACTGCGGTAGAATGCGAACCAAAATACAAAAAATACTACTGACTGAACTACCTGAACTGAACTAGAAAATGAAAAGAAACAAACAAACTGAAATGCAAATGTTTTTGGTTGATGCAAGATTACTCTTGAACTAGGGATGCTCCTGCATCATAAATTAAATTAAATTAATGCAGATTATGTCAAAATGCAAGCCTAAGATGCCAATTTTTTTAAAATTTTCTTTTTTTTGTAAATTTTTAAATTCAATAAAATGAATGAATGTAAATCTAAAGTACAACACTCAGCAAGGTGCAAAATTTAAATAAACACGGGTTCACCAAAATGTTTTATATGAAAAGAGGGATGATGAGGTTTATAGGCTAGATCATCCTTTTACTACAAACATTCAAAGACATTTAACTAAGTTGAATCAGATCTTTTGCAAGAGGATTCACCTATAGGTTGGGTATCACTTGGAATGATGTGGAAATTTAGAAATTGTTAATTAATGTATTAATTTGGTGCTCAAGTATGCTAAAAACCCTAATTATACAAAACAGTAGGCAAACTGATAAATCATGACAAATGCTCGCAGACTAAGATAGTAGACAAAAATGAATTACTGACCATTTTTTGAAGTTCGTGATGCAAAATATTCAAGGACAATGCCCTAGGTGCCCAAGTCCAAGGTATAGTTTTCTTCAGAGAATAGAGAACTCCTTCTGGCACGAATAATCATTGTTCCATCTATTTCTATCATGGAAGATAGGGAGGACATTGCCCTAGGAGCCCTAGTCCAAGGTAGGTTGTTCTTTGGGATGCCAGGGCTTCTTTAGATGTTGATTTTCACTATCACAAAGATTCTTGTTTCTACAACCTTAGAGGACATTACCGAAGGTGCCCTTATCCTGAAAGTGCTTTGAACTGCTTCTTTCTACTGGTTCCAAAATCCTTATCTTTTGCAACCTTCCTCTGTAACTCCACTCCATGAAATCTAATACATGTAACCTGTAATCACAAGGAATGTGGTTGGGGGTTGTGGTGTTTAGGAGCTTGCCTTAGTTAAGCCCTAGAAGGACATTCAACTCTTTTGAACACCATTGTTAGATAAAGAGTGCATATCCCTCTAGGATAGAGGAAAAAGCACATTGATAAATGATTCAAACACAAATAGATATCACCTCAGAGGTGTAGCTCTCACATAGATGGAGATTCTTCAACACATGAGAAGATGAAGATAAATCTGCAATCCCAAACACAATAACAATGCTCTGCTCTACAACAATGAATATCTTGAATGTTCTAAAATCATAAGTGTGTCAAAAGTTCATAATAATATTCTAGTTTACCAATCAAACCCTAAACATGCTTATATATGCAACTAAACACATTCTCACTTTAAATTTCATAATTCAAACTTAAGGTTTCGGCATGGGACCTAACTAACGGGCACATAACGAATATTTAAATTTGGGACCTACCTGAAATAGGGAAAGACAAGGGCACAAATGTCCATGTCCTAGGTCCCCTTTTAGGTTAGGTCTAAAGCACACAATGTCCCTCAAGCCCCATGTGACATGGGTTTCAAGTCTTTTTTTTCCAAGAGTTAAAATGAACATGCATGATGCAAAACAAGGGACCTGGGAGCTAAACTTAGGAGTTAAAAGTCCTAGGGGGACATTTTATGACATAACATGAGGTTAGGTAGCTACAGTAAATGTATTGTTTCTTTAGTCATGACATTAATGGCTGCCCCTAAGTCAATCAAGGTATTTTTGATAAGGGTCCCATTTATCTTAACATCCACTACTAGACTGCTAGGGTCTGTGTATTTAGGGATAGTTATATTCCCTAGCATAATATTAGTAAGGTTCACCAAGACATGTATTGTCTGAGGATCCTTTCTTTTTCTCCCTGGCTTTTTAAGGTAAATGTACCTTATTGTCTTGGTATAAATTGGGATATCATTGATAGCTTGAATGAGGGGGATTTTAATACTAACATTCCTAAGTTGACCCAACAAATCTATCTCAGCTTGGGTATGATGTTTTGCAATGGCTAAACACTCAGGGAAAGGAGGCTCTAGACTTGAGGTAGTTTGATTTACCTAATTTGACTCAGGCTCGAGTGCTGAATTGTCTAAAGCTTCATCTATAGGTTCCTCATCTACCATCTCAATGATTTGAGGGGATGTAGACCCAGCTAGTGTTTTCCATGGCTTGAGGTGGACATCACTCACCTCTACCCCATAAGTGGGGTATTGAATAGCCTCATTAGTGTATGTCTATTAGACAGGCTTGTTATTGGGGTTAGGTGCAGGTTGGGAAGGTAGTTGTGGTGCTCTTGGTGGCTAAGATGTTGGGTTTGATGGATTGGGCATAGTAGCCTATTGTTGTGGCTAAGAGGACAGCAAAGGTTGTGGGTAATTCATATTTTTGTTCTACAACTATTTTCCCTTTTGCCATTATGGCTACCATTGAATTTTTTGTACTGAACATTGAGGATTGTAATTGGGACCTTGGAAATTTTGTTGTGGCCATACATTTGGTTGGTGCTGGTTCTAGTTTTGCTGAGGGTTTTGCCATTGGTTTTGGGTATTTGTCCAAGGCTGGGGGTTCCAACCAAAGAAACTATGATTAGAAACTAGAAATGATGCATTGAAACTTAGAGGGTCTTATGGCATACCTTGTCTTGGTTCCCATGGATTTCTTTGTGCATTATAGAATAGCTTCCTATCTTCACTTTTAAATGGTTGAAAATGTAGTTTCTCTAGTTTGTCTTTTATAATACTGGCCACCCTTTTACACTTGCAATTGGCTTTCTTTTGTCTGCAGTTGGGGCAACATTCAGTAAGTATTTCTTTATCCTCCTCCTGCTTCTTCTTCAAATGTAGAGTGTCCAATTGAGTAGCTAGGTGACTTATAATATCTTCTTTCATGTTGGTTAGCAGGTTGCTCAACTCCACCCTTAAAACTAAATTACATGTCTTGCCAATTGTAGATGTTCTTTCCCCCCTTATCTTGTTGGTAAAGGACCTTGAGTAGTCCCAACAAACCTTGCATATATCATTAAAGGGAAATAGAGACATATCTCATGCCCCAATAAGATTAAGGGCATGCATGCAGTCATCATTAACTCCTCTCAAAAATACAAGCTTTAGGGATTCATCTGAGAGTCGATTCTGTGGGTTTTTCTTTAGGAAGAATTGGAACCTTTGTACATAATATTCCAATGGTCCATCCTCTTTTTGAGTCATCCTAAAAATCTCATCTCTTCTCCTATCAATTCATCTACAATAATATTGGTATTTCTCCAAGAATTTTTTTCATTGTGTCCCAATCTAGAATAGTATCTTTGCCTAGTCCCATAAACCATCTCAGAGCAACATCCTTCAAAGTAGCAAGAAATAGCTTGAGCCTATGAGCATCAGCTGTGTAGTCATAACTTCTACATAGTACATCAAACTTGAACAATAATGTATCTGGATCCTCAGTCACCAAACCATAGAAGACTGGCAATGATAAAGGAGGTATATTCTTTAGAGCAGTAGCCCTCTATTGGTTGGTAATTGGAAATTCAAAAGTCACATGTTCTGGTGTATCATCCATTGCATCAGCTATTGTTTAGAAGGTCCTCTCTGTATTATTAGTAGATGTTGATGAGAGGGAAAATTCTTCTTCAGTAATACCCTTGATCTAATCATTGTAGTCACCAATATATACTCTAGCTTGCTGGGTTGAAGGGAGAACCTTTCCTAAAGTGTCTCTCTGCCTCTACATACAATAGGTAAGACTTTGTATAACAACATCTCCTGCACAATGTTTATGAAATGTTCTAGTATTGGAGGGATGAAACCTAAGTATCATATTTTTTGAAAGAAAAATGTTTAAACTAAGAAAGATTGGAAATAACAAGAATTGATCTTTGAAAGTAGCACCATCCCTGGCAACAATGCCAAAATCTAGTGTCCTTACTATGTCTAGTAAACTTGGTGACAATTAGACAATTTAGAGAAAAAACCTAACTGAACAGTCCACATGGACCTTTGGAAAGGTCTTCATTGAATTATCGACTAGGGCTAGTAAGCTTGTGATGGCACTGGCACTGTATGTGCTTTCAAAGATTTAAGACTACCTAACTCATCCTAATACAGTGTTACACTTGCTGAGAAATCTCAAAACTGCATAATAGTAAGGAAAGTAATGTTGGTATTATTGCTATGGGTACATACAATAAAAGACTTTAACTAATTGTTGTTAAGGAATGAATGCTAAAGGTCAACTTAATAGTGATAATCTAAACATACACCCTACACTCCAGAGTACAACAAGTTGAAGCAAACTAGAATAACTCAATAATGTAATTGATCATGCATTTATGAAATAACTGTTACGACAATGATAAAATGTAGGAAATGAAGTGAGGGATAGTAACCTTGAGTGGCCTTTGCTCAAGTGACTATCTCCACTAGTCTAACTCAAATCTAGTTTCTTATATTGACACAATCATACTAATTCCAAATCATTCATTGCACAATATTTACAATATCACATGAGATTCTATTGGAAGATTATATTCATGAATTCATCATCAAATAAACATTGTCTATGTAACTAACTGGAAAAAGATCTCATGACTATATTTACAAATTTGAATAAAAACTAACTTTAAAAACTTAAACTACCTCAACCATTAAGCCATACATATAGGCATGGGTGAGTTTATTAAAACAAGGTCTCTTAACTGAAATCATAAATCACCACTCCCTACATACCAAAGTGTGATAAATGTCACGCAACTAATAACTAAAAAAGAAAGAAAGAAGAGTCCAAATGAAATTGAGACTCCTATTATAATAGAACTAGAATGTGAACTGGTTGAATCAGTCATGTTAGACTCCTGACTGCAACAAAATTCTTCTTCTTCAATCATCTATATTAATTGTCATCATGATGCGTAATCATCTTCATCAATTGTCTCCATGTTGTAGTTGTTGTGCTCAGTTTATTCTAGAACCTTCCCTGCTCTATTGTCTGGGAACTCTTTGGCTGCGGACTGCACCTTATAGTTGCTATGGGTGACAATCCATCTCCTCCAGCTACAAGGGTTAGTTCACAAAACATGCACACAATACTAACAACTATAGTCAAGCATAGATATCCTTTACAAGGCATATATCCCAACACATAACCATGCTATATCCAACATATTATAACCATATTTCCATATACTTAATAATCAGGTTCGGGTTTGCATAATGAACATAAGAGATGGCATAATATAGGAATATGTATAAGATAATGTCTGAGAATGTCTATGAACTTTGATAAAACCATAAGAAAACAATCTAATAACTAGACTCATCAACATCATCATTTGAATCATTACCTAAATCATTATCATTTCTATTTCATCAAAAGAAGCATCTCTAGGGATATCTTTATTCATTTTTTCATAGACCATCTCATGCTCTAAGAACTCAAGGTCTAGCTTGAAAACATCAAAACTTCATGTGTTAACTAATCTTCTTGTTTTACAAGATCTAATTTAGTATTCACAACTAGATTACCCTCAAACTTAGCTTTACCAATTGAAAAGAGACCTTCAATAAAAAATTGTACTTGTTTGTCAATTTCCCCTCATGGAGAATATCTCTAAATCATTGAAAAATCCCATAAAGACCTTTTGGTGAATGACACATATTCTTTCACAAACCCAATTGCAACCTCTACATTGTCATCTATAGGATTCTCTAGTAAAAGGGTGAGCAACTTGTTGAGCTATGAATTTTGCTATGGCTATCAACATGTGCTTGTCATTGTGCTTGTATGCCTTCTTGAGCTGCAAAATAATTATTCACAAAAGCATATTGCCAACATCAAGAGATTATATTTACCACAACAACCAAGGTAGAAAACGCATCTATAAATCCAGGGGATGCCATTTGGGATTTCATACAAGTTCTTATTCACTGATCCATTGATACTCTTTTGAAGGATATTCCAAGTTATGCACTTATATTCCACACTACTCTTGTCAAGCACATAGACATGCTTACTTCTTCCAACACCCTTCTCAATCCCTCTTACAACACCTTCATCATTCTCATTCTATGATGAAATAGAAATATTCACTTCCACTGCTTCTCAGTCCCTCTTGTTTCTAGAAATTCCTTTTTCACTCATTTTATGCTTATGTCTTGCATTAATTTGCCATAAATGCCTCATCTGACAATGCTATCAAAAATTTCACTCTACACCTAGTCATCTTCAAATTCTCCACAAACTTTTGTATTCTACCGTACACTTCTCTAAGTGATTAAGCATGTCAACCTTCATCTCATATCTTTGTGTTGAGGCATCAACACCATTCCTTTGGTAGGGGAGAAAAGATTTTCAATGTGTTTAGGGGAAAATTGGATTTGATAATGTTCTAGTGTTTAGATGTTTTAATCCTCCTTTCCACCTTACATTCAAGGATCTAGGGTCAAGTGGCGAGCACTATCATACCCTAGGTCACTTGCACATGTAGGAAAACTTGGATTAGGGATTTTAATTATTAATTTTCCTCCTCTTATGTCCAATTAACCATCCAAACCCTAATTATGCAAATACAACAATAAATTGATGAAAGACAGAAAAAGCTCTTGCAGACAGGAATAAAATATCAAATCACAGAATACCTATTTTCAGGGTTCCGAAGCGGAATAGTCAGGGACACTGGAGCGAGCACCCAATTCCAAGGTGTTGGCAAGAGACATTGTGTGGCTTCATGGGTGTTGTCATTGATGGTAACAAATACCATCCCACACATCTGCAAGACATGGTGTGTCTATACCGGAAGCCAGATTGAAGAGTATTTGGGTCTGGTGACCAAGAATAGAGCATGCAACAAGGTCCGACAATCAGGTCCGGATCTCTTAGAGGAAGCATCTTTATAAAATGCGGACTTGGGGAAGTCAAGAGGAATACCTTGACTGATAGATTCCAGGGATTGAGTCTTCGGTGATGAAAGAATGAAGAGATATGAGTACCTAAGTATTGGGGTCCTATTTGGCAGAGTAGACAGAGGAAGAACTGACTGACAGAGCATCAGACCTTATTCTAGATCAGATATTGATGGTGATTAAGGTTCTCAAGGTATCATTCATGATTAGCTGACATGATTGATGACCTCTATAACTATCTCTTTGATACGCATCACTTGGTAAGCAAGGATTCAGCCGACAGACTAGAGTTTGAGAAAATACTGACTATTCCAGATGCTGACTAGAAAGATGATGAAATCCTTGGTGTGGATATATATACCAAATGGATTTCGATAAGAAGTTGTGTGAGGTGTATTATGTAGTGCGAAGAAAAGTAGAGAATAGTGTGGAAACAAAGATAGAGGTCCGGTATGTGACAGAACAGCAGCACTAAGGCAGAGGAAGAATGAAGTGCAGTAGATCAGTATATTGAGCTCAACCAGAACTAAACCCAAGCACATGTGGATGCTTCTCATCAGTTCAAGTATCTTATTTCCTTCTATAAACTATTGTAGGCAGTGAGCCTCTTGTGAGCAGTGTGTTCGAGCAGTGAGCCCTAATTGGTAAGTGCCACTTGTTGCAAGTATAAGGTAAACCAGTGTTGTCATTGATGTCAACATACTCATATTACTTTGACAAGAAGGATTCAATGAGCAGTGTGCTGAGGATATTGAGAAAATTAGCCTCAGTCAGGAACAGTAAAGAATAGTGATGAGAAGAAGGCAAATGTACTGTATAGGATGCGAACCGGAGGATGCGGATTAAAGGGTTTGTAGATATGGGTCTTGAGATGCTTCAGTTAAGATTTCAGAGGTCTGCATGAAGATCTGAAGGAGTTGTGGCTATCGGTGTAGAACCGGTTCCGACAAGTATTCAGAGGTGACAGAGGATCACAAAAGGTCCGGTGAGGTCTAGAACTGTATAATCCTAATCTGCAGATTGGAAGGAGTCTTTGGGATGTCCTTGTGATGTGCCATCTCGAGTTGTGTATGATTTGGAGGTCCGGAAGTACCTCTTGCATTATGACAGTGGCGACAGACAGTATTCTTGAAGTTCCAGATAAGGAGGATAAGAGATTTCAGTAAGTAAAGGAAATGTGGATGTACCTGGTCATTCAGGCAGGCTTGTGAAGGTTCCTGGATTATGTTGAGGTCGTGTTGTTGGTCTGCATTAACAGTACAGCCCGGAATTGAAGATATTCTTCCGGATGAAGTTTTTGCTCTGTTTAGCCGACCGAATGAGTTGTTCATCCTGCGAATGTTCTTATGGTGGCCGACCAGATGTGTCATTCATCTTGCGGATATTCTTATGATTGATTGCCGACTTAGATGATTGTTCCTAAGTTGATGTCTTGTATAAATAAAGATTTGTGAGTTCATTTTGAAGTGTGGCTTATGTGGAAAAAGGTGAAGTAGCGAAGAGAAGTGCAGAAGGAAGAGCAGATGTTTTTGGGCTTAATGGAACTGATCCGGACATGGTAAAGATGTCATTCTCCAGTTCAAGACTGTGATTCTTAGCACTTTGTAGACAGTGTGTCTCCTTGTAGGCAGTGGGCCTCTTTGTGAGCAGTGTGCTCGGGCAGTGAGCCCTAATTGGCATGTGCCATTTTGTAATTCCTTATTCTTCTAATAGAGAATAATCTTTGGGTTAATCACCCCGTGGTTTTCTCCCTTAACCGGGTTTCCACGTCAAAATACTGTGTCATGTGTTTCTTATTTCATGATGATATTTGTCTGTTTGATTCAATACTGCTTTGATTAAGAAGAAGGTTCAAAAGAAGAAATAATTAGGATAACTGATTCACCCCCCCCTCTCAGTTATCAACAATTGGTATCAGAGCGAGGTTCCTCTGAAAGAAGCTTAACCGCTTGAGGAGATCTAGGATGTCGTCATACAAAAAGGATAGTCCGAAGTTCGATGGAACCAATTTTACTCTCTGGAAGGGTCGCATGAAATGTCACCTGGAATGTATGGGAAAAGCATACTTGGCCATGGTTTCAAAACCATATGTACCTCCACAAGGTGGTCCGACAACTCTGAATGAAATCACAGAAGCTGAAAACAATCTGCGGACCAAGGAAGCTCTTCTAAGCGCATTGAATGACTCAGATCTCTCAAATGTTATTGACCTACCAACTGCATATGAGATCCTGACTAAACTGGAACTTCTGTATGAAGGAGATGAGTTTGTCAAAAGTGCAAGGTTGCAAAGTCTGAAAGGGAAATTCAAAAGATTGAAGATGAGAGATGATGAAAACATCACTACTTTTATGCCAAGAGTGAATGAACTAGTGTGTGGAATTAGAAATGCTGGTGGAACTCTGGATGAAAATGAGATCGTTTGCAAAATCCTTAGATCCCTTCCTGCTGCCTACAAAATCAAAGTTGCTGCAATTGATGAATTCAGAGCCCACACAACTGTCACAAGAGAACAATTGGCTGGAAAGCTAGCTGCATTTGAAATGATCGAGTTTGGAGATGATCTTCCCAAGACTGAATCTGCTTTCAAAGCCAGTGCCTATGTGAAAGGCAAACAGAGAATTGATCCAGGAGAAAACTCTTCAAGGAAGATGACATGGTATGATCAAGCAAGAAGAGACATGGAAGAAGAAGAAGTAGAAACAGCTCAACTTGAAGCCCTCATTGCAAAAAGACTACCAAGAGGATCCGGTAAGTATGAAGGAAAACTACCCTTTAAGTGCTTCAACTGTAATAAGATTGGTCATTTTGCTTCAAGATGTCCGGAAAGATCTGCAAGGTCTAATACTAACAGACAAAGGTTTCAAAAGAATTGCTATTATGTTCATAAAGAAGATGACAATGAAGGAGTAACAGATGATGAATCAGAACTAGGAAGCAAATCCAGAAATGAGTGGGTGTTTATTGCCATCAAGGAAGAAGATTCAATACTCTCTGAATCTGTCAATCACAAAGTTGTTGAAAAAGCTTTGGCTGCTCAAGTGGAAGAAAAGGATGATTGGGTTATTGACAGTGGATGTTCTCACCATATGACTGGTGACAAGAATAAGTTCTTGAATTTGGAAAGGTATGAAGGAGGAATGGTAAAGTTTGGTGACAATTCTGCTGGTAGAATCAGAGGCAGGGGAACTATTTCCTTTGATGGAAAGAGCAAAACAGGTAATGTACTATATGTTGAAGGATTGAAGCATAATCTTCTCAGTGTTGGTCAGTTAGTAGACAAAGGCTATGATCTTCGGTTTAAGAATGGAAAATGCAGAATCTTTACAAGCTCCGAAACTGAAATTGCATCCGGTACTCAGATAAAAGATAATATCTTTCATCTGGTTGGTTCAAATAAAAGTTGTTTGTTTGTTCAAATTGATCAGAGTTGGTTATGGCATAGAAGAATGTGTCATGTAAATTTTGATAACATCATCAAGATAAGCAATACTCAGGCTGTAAGAGATCTTCCAAAATTGATGAAACCTACAAATAGTTTGTGCAAAGAATGTCAACTAGGTAAACAAAGTAGAGTCTCTTTCAAAAGCAAAGATCAGTCTTCTACCGGATTGTTGGAATTAGTACATACTGATCTCTGTGGTCCGACAAGAATCAAGAGTCTGCAAGGTGATAGATATTTCATGTTGTTAATTGATGATCATTCCTGGATGATGTGGGTTACCTTTCTAAAAGAAAAATCTGAAGCATTTGAGAAGTTCAAAATCTTCAAAGCTTTGGTAGAGAATCAAACCGGATTAAAACTAAAGTGTCTAAGGTCTGATAGAGGTGGTGAATTTACATCTGGAGAGTTCATTGACTATTGTGAGGAGCAGGGTATAAGGAGACAATTGTCTACTCCTAGGACTCCACAGCAGAATGGAGTAGTTGAAAGAAAGAACCGGACCATCCAGGAAGCTGCCAGGACAATGATGTTGGAAGCAAATGTTCCTCAGATGTTCTGGAAAGAAGCTATCAGCACTGCAGTCTACAGTCTAAATCGAGTTCAAATCAGAAACAATACCGGTAAGACCCCCTACGAACTCTGGTTTGGCATCACTCCCACTGTGAAATATTTCAGAGTATTTGGTAGCAAGTGTTATATCAAAAGAGATGAAGATCTAGGAAAGTTTGATGCTAGAAGTGATGAAGGAATTTTCTTGGGCTACTCCACTCAAAGCAAAGCATACCGGTGTTACAATAAGAGACTGAGGAAGATGATAGAAAGCACTAATGTGAAAGTTGATGAAGGAATTGAGAAGCCCTCAAGATTTTATAAATCTGATGAAGATGACCAAGACAGTGTTCAAGGAACTCAATCCTCTCCGGTAAGACAGAGTCAGCCTGATCCGGTAAATCAGGAAGAAGAGATAGGTTTGAATGAGCCTGATCAAGAAGCAGTAGTGCAGGATACTCCCAAAATTCCAAGGTATGTGACACTAAACCACTTTGAAGATCAGATCATAGGGGACAGAAGCAAAGGTGTGCAAACTAGAAGGAATGTTGCTCAAAATTAGGATGAATGTTGTCTGATTTCAAAGATTGAACCTAAAACAGTAAATGAAGCCTACAATGATGAAAACTAGACTAAAGCAATGAAAGATGAATTAATGCAAATTGAGAAAAATCATACTTGGGATATTGTTCCCAGACCTAGAGACAGGAATGTGATTGGAACCAAATGGGTCTTCCGGAACAAATTAAATGAAGCTGGTAAAGTAATCAGAAACAAAGCTAGATTGGTCTGCAAAGGCTACTCCCAAATAGAAGGAATTGATTATGAAGAGACCTTTGCTCCCGTGGCAAGAATTGAAGCAGTCAGATTATTTCTTGCATTTGCTGCCTTCAAAGACTTCAAGGTATATCAGATGGATGTCAAGTCTGCCTTCCTAAATGGTGATCTAGAAGAAGAAGTTTACATTGAACAACCGGATGGATTTCAATTATCTGACAATGATGATATGGTCTGTAAGTTAAAGAAAGCATTGTATGGATTAAAACAAGCTCCAAGAGCATGGTATGAAAGGTTGGATAAGCATCTTGTGCAGATTGGATTCAGCAAAGGTACTGCTGACAGTAACTTATATTTCAAAATTGATCATGAAAACATTTTGATTGTTGAAGTGTTTGTAGATGATATCATTTTTGGAGGAAGAGATAGTATGTGCAAAACTTTTGCAAATCAGATGAAATGTGAGTTTGAAATGTCTATGCTTGGTGAAATGAATTTCTTCTTGGGTCTGCAAATTACTCAAACAAAGAAAGGAATCTTCATTTCTCAGACCAAATATGTGAAAGAATTGTTAAGGAAATTTGGTATGGAAGATTCAAAACCAATGAACACTCCCATGGCAACCGGATGTAAGTTGAGCAAAGATGATGACTCTCCAAAGGTAGATCAGACAATGTATAGATCAATGATTGGTGGATTGTTGTATCTCACTCAGACCAGACTAGATATAATGCAGGTTGTTGGTCTTGTGGCAAGATTCCAGGCTGATCCTAGATAATCTCATGTTATGGCAATCAAAAGAATTTTTAGGTACTTGAAAGGAACAGTTGAGTATGGTCTATGGTACCCTAGAGATCTAGATTTCTCTCTTCATGCTTACACAGATGCAGATTGGGCAGGAGATGTAGATGATCGAAAGAGCACCAGTGGTGGAGCATTCTTTTTAGGGAAGAGATTGGTTTCTTGGCTAAGCAAGAAACAAGATGCAATATCTCTGTCTACAACTGAAGCAGAATACATTGCAGCAGCAAGTAGTTGCACTCAAATCCTATGGATGAAGCAGATGCTAAGAGATATTAAAATTGAATATGCGGAGCCTATCACAATTTTCTGTGATAATTCAAGTGCAATTAATATTTCCAAGAATCTGATATTACACTCTAAGACTAAGCACATATCTATCAAGTTTCATTTCTTGAGAGAACAAGTGAACAAGGAAGAAGTCAGGTTGGAGTATGTTCCCTCCAAGGATCAGATTGCAAATATCTTTACTAAACCTCTTCCCAAGGACTCTTTTGAATATCTCCGGGAGAAGTTAGGGGTCATGGCCCCTCCGGTGATAAACTAGGATGCACTGATGTGCATCAGTCCGGTGGATATCATAGTCATATCTTGTGATCCGGATTGATGATGGGGAGCTGCTACTAAGGGGGAGCAGCTGGTATGATTCTGATATGTTAAAATTGCAAGTATGAGCCCTTTGCCATTGATGTCAAAGGGGGAGAGAAGACATGTGAAAAACAAGTAGCTGATGATCAAAAGAGGAGCAGTAAAATGAGGAGAAGACATGTTGCTGATAGGGGGAGAAGTGACAGAAAGGAGAAGTTTCTTGTCTTGATGGTTTTTCACATCATATGTTGCCATCAATGACAAAGGGGGAGATTGTTGCAAGTATAAGGTAAACCAGTGTTGTCATTGATGTCAACATACTCATATTGCTTTGACAAGAAGGATTCAATGAGCAGTGTGCTGAGGATATTGAGAAAATTAGCCTCAGTCAGGAACAGTAAAGAATAGTGATGAGAAGAAGGTAAATGTACTGTATAGGATGCGAACTGGAGGATGCGGATTAAAGGGTTTGTAGATATGGGTCTTGAGATGCTTCAGTTAAGATTTCAGAGGTCCGCATGAAGATCTGAAGGAGTTGTGGCTGTCGGTGTAGAACCGGTTCCGGCAAGTATTCAGAGGTGACAGAGGATCACAAAAGGTCCGGTGAGGTCCAGAACTATATAATCCTAATCTGCGGATTGGAAGGAGTCTTTGGGATGTCCTTTTGATGTGCCATCTCGAGTTGTGTATGATTTGGAGGTCCGGAAGTACCTCTTGCATTATGACAGTGGCGACAGACAGTATTCTTGAAGTTCCGGATAAGGAGGATAAGAGATTTCAGTAAGTAAAGGAAATGCGGATGTACCTGGTCATTCAGGCAGGCTTGTGAAGGTTCCTGGATCATGTTGAGGTCGTGTTGTTGGTCCGCATTGACAGTAGAGCCCAGAATTGAAGATATTCTTCCGGATGAAGTTTTTGCTCTGTTTAGCCGACCGGATGAGTTGTTCATCCTGCGAATGTTCTTATGGTGGCCGACCGGATGTGTCATTCATCTTGCGGATATTCTTATGATTGATTGCCGACTTAGATGATTGTTCCTAAGTTGATGTCTTGTATAAATAAAGATTTGTGAGTTCATTTTGAAGTGTGGCTTATGTGGAAAAAGGTGAAGTAGCGAAGAGAAGTGCAGAAGGAAGAGCAAATGTTTCTGGGCTTAATGGAACTAATCCAGACATGGTAAAGATATCATTCTCCAATTCAAGACTGTGATTCTTATCACTTTGTAGACAGTGTGTCTCCTTGTAGGCAGTGGGCCTCTTTGTGAGCTGTGTGCTCGGGCAGTGAGCCCTAATTGGCATGTGCCATTTTGTAATTCCTTATTCTTCTAATAGAGAATAATCTTTGGGTTAATCACCCTGTGGTTTTCTCCCTTAACTGGGTTTCCACGTCAAAATACTATGTCATGTGTTTCTTATTTCATGATGATATTTGTCTGTTTGATTCAATACTGCTTTGATTAAGAAGAAGGTTCAAAAGAAGAAATAATTAGGATAACTGATTCACCCCCCCCCTCTCAGTTATCAACACCACTTTGTATTTCTATTCTTCTAATAGAGAATACATTCTTGGGTTAGTCACCCCATGTTTTTTCCCTTAACAGGGTTTTCCACGTCAAAATCATTGTGTTATGTATCTTGACTTTGTTTTTGCTTTCATGATTATGAATACTTATTTTCTTTGATGCTACACTAGTTGTTAAAGAAGAACATAAAGTTAAATTAATTAAGATAACTGATTCACCCCCCCTCTCAGTTATCAACAATTGGTATCAGAGCCAAGTTCCTCCAAACAGAGTCTAACAGCTTGAGGAAGATCTAGAAATTCAAATGGATGTGTATGGTATGAGGGAACAACTTCAATCTACTCTAGTTGATCTTGAGCAATCTAGCTATGAAGTCAATGAATTGAAGGAAAGACTCAAACAGGTTGATGATTTCATAAATGAACTAAAAGGGAAACTGAGTATCTATGAAAAAGAGAAAGGATCTACTTCAGTGATTGGCAAGTCAAGGTGAAGCCAATGATACAAATGAAGATCTAAAGGAGAAAACCAAGTTATGTGAAAGGTTATCAAAAGAGGTCATTTTGGTAAGACATGAAATGAAATAAGGGGTTATGAAATTTACCCAAGAAATTACAGAGAAAAGAAAAACTGAAGATGATCTAAGACAATCTTTCAAGGAGAAATCAGAAGACTATCACAAAATGGATAGAATAATAAGGCATCTTGAATTTGATCTTGAAGAAGCTAGAGATAATGAAGAACAACTTGAGAATCAGATTGACACTCTTAAAAGGGATCTTCAAACAAAAAATGAATACAAAGAGAAATTCAAGATAAGCTTTGCTCAACTTGAAGTTCTTCTTCAAAGCCAAAAGAGGGAAGATGACAAGAAAGGCTTGGGGTATGAAAAAGGGGAAAGCTCCGGATCTAGTCAGAAGAACTTCAGATCAGAAAATCCAAGAAACAGGCCTAGAAGACCTCCGGCAAGGCAACCAAATGCTCAAAGATATCCTACCTTCAATGGATACTACCATAATTGCAATAACTTTGGTCATAAAGCAAATCAATGTAGAAGAAGAATGAATCAGACTAATTCATCCTTCTCTGGACAATGCTTTAATTGCAAAAGGTATGGTCACAAAACTCATGAATGCAGAAATATGCAAATGAACAATTCATTCAATGGTAGATGTTTTGCATGCAATAGAATGGGACATATGGCTAATCAATGTAGATCAAGAGGATATCAGTCAAATATGCAAAGAAATGTTGTTTGCTACAATTGCAATAGATCTGGTCATATAGCCAAATTCTACAGAAGTAAGAATCAGGACAAAAAGGGTCTGGTGCATCACAATCAAAACCAAGACAAAGGAAAAGGAAAAGTGAATGTAGATGAAATTCAAAGAGAGATGAACAAGATATGGGTGAAGAGAAGTACAAAAAATGATGGGGATGGATCCGCACCAGAAACTGGTGCTAATATTCCTTCTGAAAACTAAATAGATGAGCTCTGGCTTAGGGGGAGTAACAAAAGAAATACATTTTCCCCCAACCAGTCAACAGGTGCCTGAAAGTGGCACATGAAAGGTTGCAGATCAAAGGGTTCTTAGATAAATATCTAAATAAGCCATGGTAATGATATGGAAGATCCACAAGAAATTTTGAAAAGATTAATCTTCCAAGATTGATCCGGTTCAATAGTCATCCAATAAGAACAAGATTTTCATAGTTAGATCCGGCATGATTCAAATTTGAGGTATCTTGATCTGAGGCTAAATGGAATGATTGTAAAAGGTAGATAGATTGCTAATATCCACTGAGAGTAACTTTAAGTGCATCTTAGTGATCCAGAAAAATCTCTCAAGACAAGGAGAACAGAGCAACCGGAATAACTTAAGGTATGCATTTATTAGAAACAAAATTAGGGTTTGTAGAGAAATAAAAGGGTTCTTGTATTCATCATTTGTACATTTGCATTTGAGAAAAAGAGAAAAAAAGATCTATAAATAAATTGTCTCAAGCCTCTTGAAGATCAACTGCAGAAGTCAATTCTTCCAGCAATCCAATTCAACTCATACCGTGAAACCTAGAAGTGCAAAAGGTATTTTCCATTCTTGAATATCTCTCTGTAAATCTTCTTGAAAATGGTTAATCTGAATGTTGTGAAGATTACTGATAGGCCGTGCCCTAAATTTAAGAAGCATCCCTACAAATCTCTAGAAGTGGATCCCTCAAGTGCATTTTCTAGCATTCCGCATGGTATCTTGCATGTAGAAGATGTTAGGGTTTACATTCATGCGAATATTGTAGAATTTGGGGAATCCAAATTAAGGGATATCTATCACAATCAGTTGATAGATGATGCTTTTGAACTCAAACCACAATACAAGGCTATTTGGGACAAACACTTTGAACATTGTATCCATTTCCCATGTTTTGAGCAGAGTGCATGACAACTTCATGTGGCTGAATAAGCCATTTAAGATCATGAAGGATGCCATTAGGGTAGTGACCAAATTGCACTCATCCGGTGAGTTACCTACTCTCAAATCAGTCAAAAACCAAACTATGAGTGAGGCCACCAGATCCAAATTTGATAAAAGAGCAATGACAATTAAGGATATCACAGATCTGGATATCAAGTTTGCCTCCATGATAATAGGCTACAAGATATATCACTCCAACAGAGAGAATTTTGTATCTGGAACATCAATTTACACTACCTATGAAATGTTAAGAAAGAATGTTGACTATGACCTTTGTGAGCTCCTTCTGAACCAACTTTTGGAGAATCTACAGAAGATAAAGAAGGATAAGAAGAATTCCTTCAAATATAGTGGCTTGATACTTTATCTATTTTTCTATCACATGAATGAGCTACTCAGATCTAATGGTTGGATGTGGAAAAATAACAGACCAGTAGCCATACAAATTAGGGATTATATACATTGGCTTGGTGATGCCAAGGCACATAATACAACACTATAGGGTTATTTCAAGAATTTTTAGAGTATGATGCAGCTAGAGAAAGAATCCCTCAATCATTAGTTGAGAAGTACAAAGATACAGTGTGCTTCATGGTAGACACTGATCAATGCCTAATGGAGGCAGTGGAGCCAAGGACAATCTAGATCATGCCAATGGGGTATGAAGTAGATGAGAAAATTGTAGAGCTACATGTTCAACACATGCTGAGTCAACCCAAGGATCCCAAGGTAGAAAGATTTGGAACTTACCAAGAGCTGAGTGTAAAAGTTCATGTTGAGCTTAGACAGCCAAATATTAAGAGAAAAGTAAGAAGTGAAGTAGAAGAACTTGCCAAGAGGCATGGAATCTCAAAGGAGACACTTGATGCCCATAGAGAGAAGATGGAAAGAGTAGAAAAAGAAAGTGCTCCAGTAGAAGCCCCCTCCCGGACTAGATCCTCTAAGATCTCTGCACCTGCAACTGCTAAAAGCTCAAAGGCATCAAAATCAGAAGCAAAATCATCTGGTCAAAGAGAAAAGAGAACAAAGATAAAGGCTACAAGATCATACACAAGCCTCAAGGATGATGAAGAGATAGAGACAGATAAGGAAGTAAATAAAATGAAGAAGAAGAGGAAAACAACCGGTGAACCTTCTACCAGTCAAGACAAAGAAGAGAAGGCAGAGGAATTTGTTGAAAAACCTACACTCCGCATTGATGATGTAGTCAAGGCAGTTACTATGGATGGAAATCTGCAACCAATAACAAAATTCTATGGTGAATATAATGATGTAGATAAAAAGATTTTGGGGGAAGCCACAACTAAGTACTTGAACATATACAATAAAGAATTTATTGAAATCATCTCTCTAATTCCCAAAAGTTTAGAGAAAGAACTTGAAATGAGAAAGGAAAATGCCAAGGCAAAGGCCTTAGAAATTAGAGAACAAATAGCTATTCATCTCTATCCTTCAATTACTCAGAAACAAATGGATATGATCTTCAAAGATTGCAAGGATGAGTTCCGGAGTAAGGCTAGAATGAATCAGCTCATGCTTGGAGAAACTGACAGAGTGGCAAAAGAAACATAAGATATCCTCTCGAATGTTTTTAAAAGATTTGATATTTCTATTATAGAGGACCTAGGCAATGAACCCTCTGGTGTGGATGAAGAAGAAGAATCTACTGTGAAAAATGGAGAAGAGGCAAAGGAGACAAGTGAAGAGAAAACCAAGGACTTAGACTCCTTTGCTCTGGAAAAGGAAGTTCATGAACAAACAAACATCTCTCCCTTGAATTCCCCTGCAGACTCTGGATCTAAAGGAGGAGAAAGAATAGAGGAGAAATGTTTGTTTGTTCATGAACTTCCTTTTCTGGAGCAGAGGAGTCTAAGTCCTTGGTTTTCTATTTTCAGAGATCTATCTGCGGAGGACACTAGAGCGAGCGCCCTAGTCTTGGAAGTGCTCATGTGTCCTACTTTTCTTTAGATCCTGAATCCTTGATGCTTACCAATCCTTCTTGCAACTCCACTTTTCCCAAATGTTACACTTGTAACCTACAATCACAATACCTGGATTGGGGGCTGTGGTATTTAGAGGCTTGCCTCAGTCAAGCCCTAGAGGACACTTAAGTCTTTGAACACCGTTATTAGATAAAAGAGTGCATGCCCTTGTGAGGCAGAGGCAAAAACCAAAGGAATCAATGATGAAAACACAATATTATGTCACCTTGTAGTGAAGCTCTCATGGAGGAAGATGCTCAAATCTGTATATATCAACACACAAGTCTGCTCTTGCAACACAATAGAAAGCCTTGAATCACCTTGAGAACACTTGAAATTTACAATTGCCATCTAGTTTCTAAATGAATGCCTAAGCATGCTTATATATGCAACTACAAGCACTCTTGCCAAGATTTTAAAAATCAAAACTTATCGTGTCAGCAAAAGGACCAAATAATGGTCATAAACTAACACCCAAAAAATAGGGCTGCCCCAAAATAGGGTAGGACTAAGGTGCGGGTACCCAAGTCCTCCCCCCTATTTTGGGTAGGGTATAGCTCAAAGGGTCCACCTAGGTCCAATTTTCCATGGAACCTAGGTCTCATTCCATCAGGATGCCAAAATATGAACTAAAATGTCCTAAATGCATGCTAAAGACCCGGGAGCTAAACCTTATGAGGAAAAAGCCCCCAAGGGGACATTTTTTGGTGTTACATTTAGCCCCCACTTTAATGTATGTATAAACACAAGGCCAATACATGCATTAAAGTAAGGTCACAAACACAACAAACACAGGAAGCATGGAGAAGACACACTAATCACATAGAAGACCATAACAAGCACGTAAAACACGGAGAAGACAATTATAGTCGCACAGAACACGGAGAATACAATCAATGCATAGAAGACACATTAATGCATGGAAGACAAAAATGATATCTTTTCTTTTCTTTTTCTTATATATATGAAATGCAAATGCAAGTACTGGAAAGTAAACAAACCTCCCATAATACATGATGCACTACCTTAACGTGTAGGTCTCTGTATATATGGGGCAAAACACGCAAAACACACAAAACCTCCCAAAAATGTAGGAAGCACTACCAAAAACGTAGGAAGCACTACCCGAGGGCATTGGTCTCTGCATATGGGGCAACAAAAATGCCATACAAAACAAGCATGACAAAACACACACACTTGAAGACATGGAGAAAACATAGCAGACAAGCGATAGTGTGTTCCCTATTTCTAGGCTCAACACCATCTAAGGCACATTACAGGCACACACTGACAATTGGCCTTTGCCACAACAATCGTCAAAGACATGCTTAAGGGTTGAGTTAGTCACAGAACTACTCCGCGCCTCTATAGAGGACTTTTGAAAATGACAGGATGATGTAATCTGCTATAAAAAATATAGCAGCCCTGCCTCCATAGAGGGCTTAGAATAAAAAAGGATATACGCGATATCCTGCCTCCATAGAGGGCTTACATGATTGATTGATTTGATTGCAAATAAACTCGGGATGCATGATGTACTACCTTAGGGCACAAGTCTCTGCATCTGAGGTCAAACACATTGCTAACATCTATAACAGACAAGTTACCTTATATATGCCCCAACCTTAAGGTGGTTGATATCCTTTATCGATATCAAGCACGTTAAGGTAGGAAGAAAACACACAAGGGAACACTGACTTTCACAAAGCCCATGCCGCCCAGAGGTGAAATGTACTTTACGATTGCCCAATGTTCCCACAAACACATCCCTACAAGAAACATGTTAGTGTCTACAACATCATGATAAATAACATTAATGCATATGATTAACCACACAAAGAGCCAAGGTTATACAACAAATTCAGAGTTTGAGGATAACCATGGGGCTATATCATGAAGCTCTCTGAATCAAGTACCACCAAGGCTAGATTCAAAGATGAACAAAGGTGCATAGAGCAACAGTATTGTTAAGGTTTGTAAATGTGACAAAAACATCATCAAATTCACTACACAGAAAGCATGAGTGCTTCCACAAGCCAAGCATTGGATAAGATATACAACCCCATCGTCATATTAGGAACTAAGTCCATTTTTTGATTGCTCTCGAAAGGGACACTAGGTCCAAATCAGTATAAATGTTTTTCATCAACCACCCACTAGATGGAAACACTAGAGGAAGGGAAACAATAAATAAGAGAGGAGAAACAAGTGTCTTAGGGATAGTCACATAGGAGGGTGCCCCCAAGTCACCAACCACGACACTACGTCTGTAAGATACAATACACAACAATGAAATTAGAGAGAGAAGAAATATAGAAGCACTATCCACACACTTAACACACTTAACTCTCTAATCTATTGTATACTATCTCTAATATCTTGCTATTCATCAACTTGAGCTTCTCAAGATTGTGGAAAATCTACAAATATGAGAACATTATGCAAGGTTAAGGAGAACAATGAAGATTAGTCAATGTTAGCTTAGATTTATGATTTATTTTCTATTTATTTGCTTGGTTTTCTAGGCTAGATTGCACTTTATTGCAGTTAGGGTTTAGTTAGTTTGTTATTCTTCACATTAAACCTAATTTTTCCCTAGTGACAAAATGGTGAACGCAACGTGAAAACAAAGAAAATCTAACATTTTTTGTTTATTTTAGCAACTCAAATTTTATAGGTGGCTTCTTGGTCTCAAACAAATCTCACTGTTGAATCCAGGAGGCCCTTTCCATGAAAAATGGTAGTAAATTTGCTATATTCTGGTGATAGGAAAATTTTTGTAATTTTTTGAAATTTTTTTATATAGCCAGTCTGTACCATACAGTACGAATTAACTGTATAGTACCGTACAGGGCTCTCTGGTCACAATCCCTATTTGTAGGTTTAAAGTTTTTCTTTTCATTTTCTCCAGGTTTAATGTCATAAATTTTGTTGCAGGGTAAACGTGTTTTACAGGTTTCAAAATAGTCGAACCCTAAGTCTGCCGCCACCTAGTTTGAACTCTGCTGCTAGTGATTTCCTTCTTGTCACTATCTTTGAAATCATCCTCCACCACTCTCTTATTACCACGTCTACTTGTGGTAGTTTCCCATCTAGCACCTACAACAAAACCCTATGGTCACCCCTCGATCCTTCTACCACTGCTCATAATCCCCGTAGACAGTTTAATCCCTAGCCACCATTAATTTAAGTCCATTGCCTCCACATTTAAATCTGTTGAACCTCGCTAACGCCACCCAGAATCTTCTCAGACACCTCTCCTTGTTGATACCCTAAACTCCTCTGCCTGTGTTCTACCTAAACTACCTGGTCACTGATGGAGATTTTGTTTGGCAGCGCTTTGTAATCCATAGTTGGCACCATCTAACAACTAGGTCACCGGCCTGATTCTATGGTCGCAACCATTCTAATAGGTCTCCACCATCGAAACCTTATGTCGTTGTCTCTGGATGACTATTCTACTACCTGAAAACCATGGTCACCACCAGTTTAAATCTCTACTCACCCCCACTTAGACCACTACCCACGTAAAACCCTAACTGCTTAACCATACCTAACGAAACCCCCATTGACGCCCTCACAAATCTTCCCATCAACCCTGTGAGCACCTCAAAATTGTCGATGTTTGATTCAAACCAAGTGGTTTGTGCTATTGTTGCCATCGACGGTCTTCTTCCACAAGCCTGTGGACTAGTGTCATGACCCCTAGTCATCTTGAACTTACCTCCCATGCCAATTCTCTCCATAATTGCGGACCCTAACCCTAGCCTTAGTCTTAGTATTTATCTTTAGACATTCGGTCACATTCATGACCATGGGTAGGGGAAGCGGGCTACCATGCTCCTTGTCCTTTTTCCTTTTGTTTCTTATTTTAGCTTTAGCCCTGCCCCTGGTCATATGGGTTACCAGGGGCTAATCTAAAACCTAACTACCAGGATAACCGCGGTCTACTAACTGTGCCATGTAACCATGAGTTCACAAGCCGATAGCAGTTTACTCTTAACTACCAACAACTAACCTAACCACTAGAATGGACAGCACCCATGTGACCACTTACCAATTTGACTGCTAGCAGTTAACATCTAACAATCAGCCTACACCCTTTTGCCTTCACATGCTAAAATAGGTGGTTTTTTTCAAACTCATACAACTTTTGTATACGGTAACAAAATTTCACAAAATTGGTGGTGTTGGAAAGATGAATTAGCAAACTACACAGAAGTATAGGTTTTATTAGGTAACAATGCCATTTCATTAGGTAAGTTTTTGGTCAAAGTCAACCTAGGTATCAAACTTCAAACGAGCACATCTCTTGCGTTTTTTATCCTTTTTTGCAATTTTTTTTTTTAAATTACTTAAAATTTCCTAAATTTTCTGATTCTGTAATCTATTTTTCTATAACTGACCATATTTTTTAGATTTTTATCAGGTTCACTTTCATGGCCTTTTTGACTTCAAGGCTTGCAAAATAGGGCATCTACTTGATATTTCATGTCTTTTACATTATCATGGAGATTCTATGCTACTGATTTCTATTTTTTAGGTTGTGGCTCTCACTGGGAAAAGACTCTTGGATGAAACTACTAACACATTGTGTTGTAGGGTTTCCTCCCTTCATGTGCATGTGCTTTCTTATCATAGGAACATTTGGATTTGGTGCAATAAAATAAACATCATCTTGTTGTTTTCACACATGGTCTAGGCTTAAAATGAATCAATGTCTTATTTTCTTTATGATTGTGTTTAGGTTGTGAAGTGTGTATGCTCTTCCCTTAGGCTTTAAGCAATCTTGGGAATCAAAAACACTTCACAATGTTTGCATAAACCACACCACACATTTAGTTTCTAAGGGTAAGTGAACATGTGCTAGTGTGACCAAGTAAATGTGTATGCTCTCTCCTTGCATCCTAATATGAACTTGGAGATCAAAAACATTTACTTGTGTTGCTTTTGTAACCTTTAGAGGGCCTACCTCTTGATCTGTGAGAGGGAACGACCCAAGTGATGCTTTTGTTTCAGCCCGCTATACAAATAATCATGATTGTGATGAAAGTCATCAATCACCTAGTGTCATTGTTCTATACCGCCGGATGTCTACCTCAATATCCTTGTGATGTGTGAAACCCCTCTTTGAGGGCTAGGAGGCCTATTAATTGAGAAAATCACCACATGTATAGACACCAGTATATCTTAAAACATTGATTAAGAACCTTTCTACTAGTGGCCAAAATCCTTCTATTTGCTGGCACAGGAGGTAGGATCTTTGAAGTCGTCCCACGTTCTTGCAGTTCGAAGTTGAGATAGCAAATTCCTTGAGATCTTCAGCCCTTTTGGAATTCAAAGTTTAGTGCACTCGAGAAGTGTGTGCCATGTAATGGGGAGCCAGTGCCACCAAACTTCTAAGCTATCCACTTTGAATAAGTATGACTCAAATTTATCTGCAATGGGAATCCAACAAATATTGTCCTTGACTAGCATAGGATCATGCATGTTTACAAGTGTTTTCAAAACATAAAGGGTCACCAAAAATAGCCATTCTGATTTCCAAGTGTCTTCTATGATTGATGTGTGTACTTGCTTAATCATCATCCCAAACACCCTAGTCAACACATTCATTCTAAGTCACCATCCTATTCATATCCTTTATCACCCTTCCTAACCACATTCATCCTTGTCATTCCATCATCCTTATAATCCACATAACCCATATCCTAATTATCCTACTTTTCTCATCCTAATAACATTTTCATCATTCCACATCATCCTCTTTGTAATCCAACCAACACCATTCCAAGTCAAACCAACACCTAATCATCATCCTAGACATTTCGATCATATCCTAATTACATTATCCTAACGATCTCCTAATCACATCATCCAACCATCCACATCTTGATCATCCTACTTGTCCTATCCTAATCACATCCTTATCATATCATCATCATTCAATCACATCCTAATCATATCCTATTCATCATTCCTCATCATTACACTTCATCCTAATTATATCCTATTCATCATTCCTAATCATTACACCTCATCCTAATCATATCCTATTCATCATTCCTAATCCATTTTCATCCTAATCAATCCAAATCATCTAAAAATGTCCTTCTTCATCATTCATAATCATTACACATCCTCATCCTCATCCTAATTGTAGACACCTAAAATTGGCTCAGGTTGAATTAAGTAAACATTCTAATATTTATATTAATTCATATTTTCTTCTGTCAATTAAATAAATATCATAAGTTTATTTGATTGGTTCATTATCCTACAATTAAATAAAATTATTTTATTTAATTAAAATCCCTAAATTCTTCTAATGTCTCAAAATCTAAATCCACCTCACAAAATCCACTTCATCAATCCACCTCATCAATCCACCTCATCTTTCCACTTCATCTCTTCCACCTCACCAGGTTGCACATATAATTAAATATTCTTAATGTTTAATTAGCTAATATCCTCCTGTAGACACCTAAAAATGTCTCGACCACCAAACTGACTCTCGACATCCCTAAACTTACCAATTCCCTTTCCAACTAATTAATTAAATTTTTATTTAATTAATCACCCCTTTCATTTTCTAAATCCACACCATTTTATCCCCAAAATTGAATTAATTTTATTAGTTCAAATAGTCCAAACCTTAGCTAAGTGATTTAATAAATATGCAAAATTTATTAAATCAATTCCCCATTTTCCCTAAATCCAATTAATTAGTTAAAACCATGTTAACTAATTAATTCAGCCTACTAATTAGCCTATCCCTACCCTAGACAATTAAATAGCTATTATTTAATTTCCTACTCTAGCCTATCCCATCCTAGCCTTAGGATTAATTAATTAAATCACTAATTAATTAATCTTATCCCCCCTCTAATCCCTCTACTAATTTATTCCAGCCACATTAATTAGGTTAATCACCCTAATTAAGAAGGTCAAATCCTCATTAGCACTTCTCTCCACACCTCCCAAATTTAAAATTCAAATAAATCACACATCACATTTACTCCTCTTACACATCCCTTACACATGTCATATCCACTCTTCCCCAAATAAATTTTTAATTCATTTTACCCTTCCCCATGTGAATTTTTAATTCACAAATAATCCATCTCACCCAACCTCATTTATTCACCCCTTTCCCAAAAATGAATAAAAGATTTACTTTTATTCCTAGCCCTCCATCTTCCAAGATCAAATCTAGGCCCTCCACCTCACTTTCATCCTCCACCATTGATCTCTCCAATCAATCTCCACCCTTGGATCAAAATCCTCTCCAAAAGTCTATAAATACAACCTCTCACAAGTCATTATCATCATCCATTTTCATGCAAAGTTACCATGCCAAAATCACCTTTGAGTTAATAGTGAGTTGCACAATTGAAGAGCATTTCACATTTGGATCAATAGTCTAGGGATCATCTTAGTCTTAGGAGCTTCTTTTGGGTGCAAAGGCTCCTTCTTTCCCTTGATGGGATTAGGTTGTGTATGTGAGGCATAATCTCTTGTTTTATTTGCATTTGATTTAGTGTTTTCTCTCATTTTGCATTATCTAATCTACATTGGCACGCCCGGTGGGACCCACAAGGTCCAATCTAATCCTTGTTTGTGAGTTGTTGTGTTAGTATTCGGCCTTTTACAGGATCAACAATATTCGACCGTCACAGCGACGCCATCACTGCCGCATTTCAGTGCTATTTCTGCGCGATTTTATTTTTCATGCTAACCCCACTCACATCTATTTTTTTTGCTTTTCCTGCTGTTTTCTGTGTTTTTTTTGTTCTCTATTTTGCAGGAAAACAAGGAATTACAGGGGGAGGTTATGGCAAATTTTTGACAGAATCAGACTAACAGCATCAGTTCCGCGTTTTGACGCCATCCTTCAGATTAGCGCCATCCGTGTCTACCCGAGGATTCAGAAACACCGCGCAGTGGTGCCTTTATTACTTTTGATTATCGCTATCCTCTATTTTAGTGCATAACTTAGGATGTATTAGTGCTATCTTCTATAACAGCACCTTTAATTTAATTAGCACTATCTTAGGTTGTAATTAGTGCCTTAAATTATTTTAGCGCCATTTTACATAAGTCGGGTTGTTCTGCCCGCAGTGGTGCCTGTGTATGTCAGTTTTAGTGCTATTTTGCCTTTCTGTTTGTTGCCGGTACTGCGGATACTAACAAATTTTTTTTGCAGGATGGTTTGTTAATTAGTTAGCAAACATTTCAATTTGGGAACTAAAACGAACCTTTGTTTGCTTTGTTAGGTCTTAGACAAACATTTCCATTTGGTGTTCTAAAATCAATCCAAACAACTCCTTGATTGAAGTGTGTGATCATAACATTTGCTTTTGGTGCTCTAAAATATACTTCTTTTTGTGTGTCAAACAAACAATCAAAACACTTCAATTTGGGCTATAAAAAGAACAACAAACTTGCATTTCCACGCATCTAATCAAGACAATCTATAAAATTGTGTGAAGTGTCTTCATGATTGTGTCAAGTAGAGTGAGAAAGTGTATGCTCTTCCTTCGCACCTTTTGGTGATCTTGGGAATCAAAAACTTCTCACAAAACTTGGCATTAACCACCCCCCATCTAATCCAAAGATCTAAAATTGAACCATGTTGAGTGTGATATAATCATAGGGAACACGTATGCTCTCCCCTCGCATCTTTGTATGAACTTGGGGATCAAAAGTGTTTTCATGATTATATTGCTTTTGTAATCCTTAGAGGGCCTGCCACCCTGCTTCGAAAGGTGGGAACGACCCAAGCGGCATCAAGCTAAAGCCAAGCTCTTCCAAGCCGCTATATAAAATAAGGCGTTTGGGATGAAAGTCTTAAGCGACAGGTGCTATTTTGTTATACCGATAGCCAACCTCCCCATAAACCCTCCAAGGCGCAACCCTTGGAGGCTGGGAGACTCCATAGCGGAGAGTAGTGCTGCCGCACGTATAACCACCTGAACGGATGCCCTTACTAAGAGCCATTGTTGTAGTAAGCCAAAATCCTTCTATTTGTTGACGCAGAGGGCAAAACCCTTGAAGCAGCCCTGATTCATGCGGTTCTTAGCTGAGGTAGCAGGGACAATCTAAAGGTTTGGAGAGGGTCAAGCCTTATAAGAAACCTGGATCTTGGTATGCGTGAGAAGTGTGTGCAAATGTAAGGAGGAGCCGGTGCTACCAAGATCCTGGAGCTACCCGCTTTGAATAGGCGCAGCTAGGGGATTCAACAAATACTGTCCCATTCTCGCCATAAGTTGTAAAAATGTGCTTGTTATAAACAAAGTCATATCATTTCACAAACAAAAAATCCTTGCTTGTTTTGCGTTCAAATGTGTGTTAAAGTGCTTTGATTTTTCACAAACGAACTTGCCAAGAGACAGAACACATCAGCTGGTCACAGTCTAAACAATCAGAAATCCAAAAATTTGCCATCAGAAATCTGTCAAACCCTATTTCAACGCCATATCTCTCTTATTGTAGCACCTTTTCACCTGTGGATTAGCGCTATTTTGAGATTGACGTGCCTATTACAGAACAAATCAGTTGATCACATCTGAAACAGACAAATCCAAAATCTACCTTCAGAAATCCAAAAATTTGCCATCAGAAATCTGTCAAACCCTGTTTCAGTGCCATCTCTATCTTATTGTAGTGCCTTTTCACCCGTGGATTGGCGCTATTTTGAGATTGACTTGCCTGAGACAGAACAAATCAGTTGGTCACATCCCGAATAGACAAATCCAAAATTCTGCCATCAGAAGTCCCAAAATTTTCCCATCAGAAATCTGTGTAACTTGTTTTAGCGCTATATCTGTCTGATTGTAGCGCCTTTTCACCCGTGGATTGGCGCTATTCTGAGATTGACTTGCTTGAAGCAAGGACCCATTTTGTTGTGATCTACACCTTCTGTTTAGCCATAATCCATACCCATCTCATAGAAATCCGCCAACCGTCCAGCCATTTTCTTCCAAAGTTTTCCAAATTACACATTCTTTTTGACCTTAGAGGATCACTCACCACCCTTGTTGGACCCCTTTGATACATCATAATCAGCCCAAATACATATCTATCCACCCCCATTCATTCCTTTTGCATATCTCCTTGGACCAATATAAAATCATTTCAAAAATTCACATCCAAATCAAAACCTCATCAAATCACCAATCAAATCTTGTCACCCTTTGAGCCAAAGTTAGATCTAGATCCTATCATTAACATCACATTTTCCTTGAAAAGTCATTAGTCTACATTTCAAGAAAAACAAATCACCTCTCTTTGTGTAAGGTCATTAGTCTACCCCAAACAAAGAAAATCATCATCCTTTTGTGTGCCAAATCAAAATCTAGATCCTATCCAAAAGCTCACTTCGAGAAACATCAACAATATCATCCTCACCATCCTAAATCAATCAAAAAATCAAAAACATCAAATCCCTTTCTTATCATCCATCTTTGGTCCAAATTTTGTGTAAAAATATCAATATCACCCATTCATATCACCCTTAGGATAAAACCTTTGGAAAACATATCAATCTTCATCATACCCTTCTACTCCATCTCATGACCACGTCCATCTTTGGGTCCAACACAATCAATTTGATTCTCTAAGGTCTCCACCTCATCCCACATCTAGAAATCAAATCCATACATGTATGCCCACCACAAGATCACAACACAAAAGAAATCAAGAAATGGCGGAACGATGGCTCTTTGGCATGCCTAACATCGACAGTACCAACATACCCATTTATCAAACATACAATCCACCTACATATTCCTTCATCCCCCCATTTGGCACCAACGACCCTTTTCACTTCTTACCACAAGCACCAACACCACCCCCATCACCACCACAAAATGTCCCCATCATACCCCAAGATGACCTAGATGTCTTGACTTTCACGCAAGATGCCGATAATATGGACCTACTTGATAAAGTCCTAAGATTAGATCCAAAGAGATATCTTGACCATCTTCTCAAGCTTGGTGCTCAACTTCCCCCCATCACAACATCATCACAACCATCCACTTCTACAGTTGTCCCAACCCCATCAAATACCCAAGCATCTACATCACATACCCAACCCACCATCTCTCAAACGTCAACACCTAACGTATCTACCACATCCACAACCTCAGCCGCTACCACATCTACTACTTCCACATCCACTGCTAACATCTCCCAACCTGTCATCACCTCCACTACCACGACTACCATCAACCCTTCCATTTCAAACACAACGGGCATACAAGGCAACATCACACAAGCAAATACCTCCACAAGTGTGCCCCCACCAAACCCTCACACCCTTGCATACCTACGACAACTATTCGCACAACAATCCCACAACACATCTAACCTATCCAACGTCCACATACCCAACGTCAATCTCACAAGTCAACACAATCCCAATCCCCAAATACCACCACATGTTCTCCAACAACTATACGCACACCAACAACAACAAACACCAATCAATCCAAACCCCAACCCGCAATACCAACATCTCATCCAAACCAATCCCCAACACCAACATCTCATCCAAACCAATCCCCAACACCAACATCTCAATCCAAACCCCAACCCGCAACATCAACATCTCATCCAAACCAATCCCCAACACCAACTCCCACCCCACCTCCAATATCTCACCAATCAACAACCCTACACGTTTCAACCACAACAACCACAGGATTTCAACACTGTGCTACAAAGCTTAATCCAAAAGGTGGATGACTTACAAACTGGGGGCAAACATAAATACTATTCTTTTGAGGATATTTGTCCCTACCTGTTTGACTGCACCTTGTACATGCCCCCTTTCCCTAAAACCTTTGAAACACCAAAATTTGACAAATATAAGGGAAAGGGCGATCCTAGGGACCACCTTCAGGAATTCTACATTGCTTGCCTTGAAGTCTCTCACAATGACACATATCTTATGAGACTCTTCCCAAGAAGCCTTGGTGGCCAAGCCGCTGAATGGTTTGCTCATTTGCCACCTGGAATTCGAACATTTCCCGAGCTTGCGGAGAAGTTTGTCAATCACTTTTCTTATAACTTTGAACATGAGGTGTCAATGACCGACCTTTGTAACACCAAACAAAAGAACGGCGAAGCTTTCGCTTCTTTCCTACAAAGGTGGAGGGGCCTAGCAAGCAAGCTCCCATGGCCTATTCCTGAAAAACAACTTGTCACCATGTTCGTGGCCAATCTCAATCAGGAATTAGGTTTTCACTTACAGATTCTGTGCGCATCTACCTTTGAAGAGGTTATCGACAAAGGCACCACTGTTGAACGAGCCCTCATTGCCAAGGGTTCCATCAAACTTTATGATCCCAAGTCCAACAACAACAACAATAACAACAACCACAAATCCAATCATAACACCCCCAACAACAATACCAACATGCAATCTAATGATAAATCACGTTATTGGGGGAAGAACAAGAATAATTTGAACGACGGTGTCACCGATGTAAAGGCCGTCCAATACATCCAAAATCACACACCAGCACACACGTATGTAGCAAACACCAATAACCAACGAGGACCAAATAAACCCTGTAAACCTCGCCAAAATTTCACGCCGTTAGCAGAACCTATTGAGGACATCCTCGATAGATGCCTCAAGCAAGGAGAAATCACACTCCTGCCTGTCAGACCATGCCAAGACAATGACCTCAAGGCAGCATGGTATAATGAAAATGATTATTGTGAATACCACCACGTGGCAGGTCATAAAACAGTGGATTGCATGCAATTAAAACATTGTATCCAAGACCTAATAGATCAAAATCTTGTCAACCTTGAGCACAGTACATAGCCATCACTAAACGCCAATCTTGGAGCTTACAAGGATCCCTTACCCAACCATAACAAAGCTTCATCATCCAATCAAGCGTACAATGTCACTCCACCACCCACACACTATGACTCCATTGTCGGCTGCATCGAACCCTCATCCCACTCTATCAACACAATCACCATTCGGGCACAAGCACCCGATTGCGCTGTCATAACCTGTCGAGGCCGTGTCTCAATCCGCACTTCCCCTCCCACTGAACCAACACCCCCATCCACATCTGATCCCCTCCCCCTCATCCAAACGCCCGTCCATCACCCACCACTCGATACAACCTCCTAGACCATCTAGGAAAGACACCCGCGCAAATCTCCATCCTTGAGCTACTTCACACATCACCCCGCCACAAGGACATTCTCGACAAGGCCCTTTTGGAAACACAAGTCCTTGCAAACTTGGATGTCAATCAATTTCAAGCCATGGTCAGCCATATTGCCACACCACACCATATCACGTTTTCTGAAAAAGATCTTCCTGCTTCCGAGCACCTACATAATGATGCACTACACATCAAGGTCTGCATTCACAAACACACCATTAAAAGGGTCCTAATAGATGGTGGTTCCAGCCTAAATATATGCACTCTAAAATTGCTAAAACACTTGGGGTACTTAGATGTGGTGGTGGACGCTAGCGAGTGCATAACAATCAAAGGATATGATGACACCGAGAGGCTATCCGAAGGTACCATAAAGCTTCCTATTCAAGTGGGACAGAAAATCCTTGAAACCAAATGTCAGGTTCTGGATCTTGACCTCCCTTATAACATTCTTCTTGGCCGCCCATGGATCCATGCCATGCAAGCCATCCCCTCCACTTTCCATCAATGTCTCAAATTCCCCCACAACGGCACCGAAGTCACTATTTATGCCGATCCTCGTCCCTTCCAATACTGTAGTTTTCTGGAAGGACACAACCAAACCTTTTGTCCGTATAATAAAGCTACCAACCAAATCACCCCAACAGCTTCCACTTCATACATCGACCCTGCCAACATCGCCAACACTTCATCCCAAACACCTTCACCACCTGAGGTCAAGATCAAGCTCAGCGACCAAGGCTAAGGGGAATACAACCTCCACGGCACCTTTTGCGTGGGCTTATTACCCACTCCTAAGACATTTGGCACTCCGCACACAGAGGCAGCTGATACAGTCATCATCAAATGCAAACCCTCACCCGTCTTTGAGAAAAAACACCTTCTGGATCAGGACATACTTGAAGATATTTCATCCTGGCTTTACAAGGATGAGGAAATAGAACAAGACATCCCCACTATCCCAGCAAATAGTTACGGCAAAGGTTCTGAGATAGTCTAAAGCATGGGTTACAAAGGACAAGGCGGCATTGGCCTTCATGAACAGGGCATTGTGGAACCACTACAAGCAACAAGGAACCCCTATACTCAAGGGTTAGGGTATGGTCAACCACAACGCATCCTTAATACTGGTGAATGTATCTTAGCTGAGTTTTCTCCAGTTTCTCTAGATGTCGACAATATTAACGAAACAGACCTACAAGACTCCTTTAGCGACTTTGCCGATTTCTTCGCCTCCTCCATTTGCACCATCTACTCTGTCACTACTCTCGCATCATCATCCAATGACCTACCATTAGTATACCCTGACCTCATCGATTGGGACCAACGAGGACCTCCTATTTTGGATATCGCACCTAATGACGAAGCTATTGCTGAAATGATGGGAGTAAGAGACAACTTCCCCTTGGGAGATCACTGAGCTGGATACATCATGGAACTCAATCCAGCTGCCTATTTTGGGGAGACAACCCCTGCTTCTAGTCGCAAAAATACAAAAACAAAAAATAGATCTAATGGTGAAAACCGTTCCACGACAGTCTCAGATCCTAAAAAAGTAAAAATAAAGGACGTAGTGAAAACCTCCATGAGGCGCCAAGAGATGGAAGCATGGGCCTCCCTGAAATAGATAAAGTATATCCTGACAGATCACCCATCTTGGTTGAACCAGCGCAGGAAATGAATCTAGGGACAGAGAAAGAGCCAAAAATCACATATCGAGCAGAATCTCTCAGCCTGTTTGAACAGGAGGACTTCTTGGCATTCTTCACACGAGAAATCACAACTTTGCATGGACCTACGCAGACATGCCAGGGTTAGATCCTGCCTTGGTTGTACATCATCTTGCAGTGCGTCCTGATGCCAAACCAGTCAAACAAAAGATCCAAAAGATGAATCCTCAGGTGGCCCTTCTTGTCAAAGCAGAGCTTAAAAAGTTACTAGATGTGGGGTTCATACGTCCAATTGATTATCCCGAATGGGTCTTGAATCTAGTACTTGTTGCTAAACCAGATGGTAGAATCTGCTGTTGCACTGACTTCAGAGACCTCAACAAGGCCTGCCCGAAAGTTGACTTCCCCCTTCCCAACATTGACATGATCATGGATCTTACCGCAGGGCATGAGATGCTATCCCTCATGGATGGCTTTTCCAGATACAATCAGATCAAAATTGCTAAGGAAGATCAGCACAAAACATCCTTTATATGCCCATGGGGGACATACTGTTGGGTAGTAATGCCATTTGGCCTAAAGAATGCAGGAGCTACTTATCAATGAGCAATGACTGTCATCTTCCACGACCTCTTTCACCACATCATGGAGGACTACGTTGATGACTTACTCGGAAAATCAAAGACCCGAGAAGAACACTTAGATGTGCTAGCCAAGAAAGGCTAGAACAATATAATGTTCGTCTAAATCTAAAAAAGTGTGTCTTTGGCATTACTTTAGGCAAATTGTTGGGATACATAGTCTCCAGACGAGGAATCAAGGTGGACCCAACAAAAGTCAAAGCTATTACTGAAATGCCACCTCCTAAAACCTTGAAACAATTGAGAAGTCTACAGGGTAAACTACAGTCTATTCGCCGATTCATTGCTCAACTTGCTGATAGATGCCAACCATTCTAGCATCTCCTCAGAAAAGATATAGCTTTCACCTGGACTACTCAGTGTCAGGATGCCTTCGACCAGCTAAAAGCATATCTGGCTAATCCCCCTATTCTATCTCCACCAAGACAAGGAGAGCCCCTCCTCTTGTATATTTCCACAACTTACATAGCAATCGGGGCTTTGTTAGCACAACACGATGAGCAGGGGAAGGAAAGAGCCATCTACTACATCAGTCACACCTTGATTTCCTATGAGCTTAACTACACACAAATTGAACGAGCATGCCTGGCCCTCGTCTTCACATCACAAAAGTTAAGACATTATATGCTCAATCACAAGACTAAGCTCATTGCTAAGATCGACCCACTCAAATATTTGCTAAACAGAGCAGCTCTCACAGGAAGGATGGCAAAATGGGTCATGATTCTCACCAAATTTGATATAGAATACACAGAGAGGAAGGCAATCAAAGGACAAGTCATAGCAGATTAGCTGGCTGAGGCACCTATTCAGGCAGAGCATCCTACAATAGCAGAATTTCCAGACGAGGCCATCTTGACAATCACACCAACCACAGATACATGGAAGATGTATTTTGATGGATCCTACACTCACAGAGGGTCAGGGGCAGGCATCCTGTTTGTTACCCCTCAAGGTGACACGATCCCTAAATCATTCAAAATCACATTTCCATGCACCAATAATGTAGCAGAATATGAGGCCCTCATCACAGGTCTTCGAATGGCCATCCAATGGAAAATAGACAAAATAACTGTGTATGGTGACTCTCAACTAGTCATCAGGCAAGTCAATAATGAATATAAAACCAAGGACGATAAGCTTCTTCCCTATAAGAAGATGGTCGATGACTTTAAAGATTATTTCGGTGACATCCACTTTGAACAGATCCCAAGGTTAAACAACAAAGCGGCAGATGCCATGGCCACCATTGGATCTCTGATTAACATGAAGCAAGGCAGCAAGAAATGCGAGTTCCTGATCGAAGAGCTCCCCATCCCAGCATATGACGTTCCCCAATCTGAACTAGTGTGCGAAATTGTTGGTCCTTTATCCCCTTGGTATCAGGAAATGTACATCTACCTTCATGATAACATCCTCCCCAACAACCTATCCCCATCACAGAAAAAATCCTTCATCCGTCGAGCCTCCTGTTTCATCCTTATAGGTGACACCCTCTACAAAAGGAGTCTTGATGGTACGCTTCTACGATGTTTAGACTCTAGGGAAGCTGAGGTAGCTTTGGAAGAGGTACACGTAGGTATTTGTGGGGCACATTCAAGTGGACCAGCTCTTTCTAAGAAGATCCTGAGGACTAGTTATTATTGGCCCACTATGGACAAGGATGCACATCAGTTTATCAGAAAATGCCTCCCATGTCAACAGCACGGTGATCTCATCCATGCCCTAGCACAGGAGCTGCAACCAATCACAACACCATGGCCCTTCTCACAGTGGGGACTTGACCTCATAGGAAAAATCCATCCTCCATCTTCCAACAGCCATAAATTCATAATCACTGCTACAGAATACTTCACAAAGTGGGTGGAAGCAATACCACTCACCTTCACCACAGGCATCCAAATCTCCAAGTTCATTCTCCATTACATCATCTGCCGCTACAGTATCCCCCATTCCATTGTCACTGATAATGGGAAGCCATTTAAGAACCAAGAAGTTCACACTTTGTGTGAGAAGTTCGACATCAAACACCGCTTCTCCACGCCATATTACCCCAAAGGAAACGTTCAAGCAGAGGCTTCTAACAAAACCATCCTCCGGATCTTAAAGAAGACAGTCAATGAAGCTGGCCGCGACTGGCACCTCCAACTTAACCCCGCCCTATGGGCTTACCGCACCAGCATCCGCACTCCTACTGGAGCCACTCCATACTCACTAGTATTCAGATCAGAAGCTATTTTACCTATAGAGGTCGAGCTCCCGTCCCTCCGAGTATCACTGCAAAATATTATCTCTGATGAAGACTATCACGTTGCAAGGTTGCATCAACTTGAATTGTTGGATGAGAAACACCTGAATGCATTAAATCACTTACAGGCATACCAAAACCACCTCAGAAGAAGCTACAACAAAAAGATCAGAACCAGAAAGTTCAAGGTAGGTGACCTGGTCCTAATGGAAAATCAAAAGAACCTGCAAGAGCGTCCGAAGCAAGGAAAATTCGAACCTAATTGGCTAGGACCTTATGTCATCACCGCCGACTATGGGTCAGGAGCTTATCAGCTTGCAACACCTGAGGGGCAGCCTCTAGATGAGCCAATGAACATCTTGCATCTCAAGCGATTCTATGCGTAACGCATCTGATACCATAAGTCAAAAAATCAAAAAAATACAAAAAAATAAAAACACTAAAAAAATCAAAAAATCAAGAAAAAATCAGAGTGCAATAAAAACTTCCAATGGTGAAAATCACCTCGGTGACGCCTTGGATAAGTACCATGGTGAAAACCTGTTTCAGGCGCCATGCGTAATGGCCGGTTCTACCATCTAATACGTCCTTTTTCCAGCATAACACTCCATACCCACACATCCCATGGCTTGAAATTCTGAAACATCAAGTTTATTCGCCCATCCCACACTACCTCACCCACCCACAACCCTACCCAGGGAACAAGGATCCTTGTAAGCTCTCCTTTGTACAGTTCATAAAATCAGAAAATCCAAAAACATCATAAAATCAGAAAATCCAAAAACATCATAAAATTAGAAAATCCAAAAACATCATAAAATCAGAAAATCCAAAAACATCATAAAATCAGAAAATCCAAAAACATCATAAAATCAGAAAATCCAAAAACAGCATAAAATTAGAAAATCCAAAAATAATCACCCCATGCATCAATCTCACATCCCACCACAATCATCTAAACATGCCTCAACCCTCATCACATCACATCGCCAACCATTCCCACATCATCAAGTCTTGCCAGAACTACATATTCATTTCACCCGCATCTTAAAAGTACCTTGATCCCGTGGACACAGGGTATGTAGGTAGTCTGGAATATGAAGGAAGTTTCCAGTACTCAGGTATCTAAGATGCACCCATCCCACCCATTGGGATGGTTCCCACTCACTGAGCTTTCTAGATCTACGAAACGATATGCATGCTACACATACCATTGAAACATGGTCCCTCGCGCAAAAATCATCAAGCAATATACCAACTATAATCTTTTATTTGGCCCGAATGTTCTTTTGCCCATCTTCCACAAACCCTCCAATCAAAAACAGATCTGCGTCCTAGGATACGTCTTTCCTACAATGGACAAAAATCTATCATTCTATCATCACGTCTCTTGGCAAGAGCACACAAAGGCTATTTGTATCTTTCGTTGGTCTTCTTGCTTATTGATTTTTTATCTTTTTGTCTCACTCCAAGTAATCTCCAAAGCTACCTTGATCTCATTATATCATGGTATGTAGCAGATAGCCCTTGGAGTAGACATAGTCATTGTTTCGGTATGCTGTGCTTGTGGGTTGGTTTCATTACTCCAAGAATAGTATTCATATCTTGAAGTTCAGGTCAGTTCTAGCATGATGAGTCCTATTTTGCATATACAGGCATCAACACCTTATATGCATTATTCACACTCACTGCTATGAGTCCCCTTCCTCTACTAGACAAGATTATACTACATTGGGCATGCATGAAACCAACCTATTGTTTGTGGGTCTAGTCCATGCAATTGTCAGATATACATCATCACCTAGGTCATTTCATACCTTCGTGAATTGTATCCTACATTGCTACATTAAACTAAGAAATGCTCTCAATTAATTTTGTGCAACTACTGATACTAGCTCAACAACATCATCCTAATCACTCAGTCACCTATCCCATATCGGCCTAGATTTGATCGACACTTTCCAACCCCCCCACCAATCTAACTCCCGCACTAACCCCATCATCCCAACCTATCTCCACTTAACACATCTTGAACCAAACCAAACCCCCCCCTCAATGACGTGGTATCTTATGACCTAACCATCCTCCAATCCCCCCACCACCATCCCCTAGACGCTCTCACCCCTATCATCCACAACACCTAACACGTTCTCCCACAGTCTCACCATTCAGGGTCAACACAAGGAACATCATGTGTATCAGGATTAGGCTACCTCACCTATCACCTAGTTTGCATACCACCTATCACCGATACTGCATTTAGCACATATCATTTAACTACATCTCACCACCGTTTGCATCTCATGTTAGGTTCATTTTAATCCGTTTGCATCTCATGTTAGGTTCATTTTAATTCATTGGCATCTCATGTTAGGTTCATTTTAATTCATTTGCATCTCATGTTAGGTTCATTTTAATTCATTTGCATCACATTTTAGGTTCATTTTAATCTATTTGCATCTCATGTTAGGTTTATTTTAATCCGTTTGCATCACATTTTAGGTTCATTTTAAATCCATTTAAGTTTGCACAACACACAAGTAGATTTATTTCAGCTGCATATCATTACACATCATATCATAGGTGCATATTAAAAATAGCATCATCACATTGCATTCCATACATATCAACATCTCATAAAAATTTAAATTGCATTACAACATCACCAACATCACCATTGAAACAACTAGTGGCATATAACATAATCCCATACATTTACATCCATAATAAATGTTTGTTAATCCGCATATTTAGTTACATCATATAGTCCATAAAATTACAACACCATGCATATATCACAAAAACATAATTGCATCCACCAAATCACACACATCATTTGAAAAAACATCATACATCCACAACATATAAAATATAACATGTGCATCCATCATATAAGCATCATCACAATAGAATATCATAAGCCATCAGAAGTCTCGCATCATATATAATCACTGCAAAAAATGTACGCTCACATCATCAAAAAATAAAGTGTCCTGATACAATGCCTCTAAGGGCTATCATGGTATAACTATCACATCGAGGATCCTCTCTCTGAGGGGGTAGGAGATGATGACCCTAGTCGAGCCTGTGATCCTGGCGGCGGCTGTGGCTATGTTGCTACTGGTACCTAAGGATCCTGCTGGGGCACATATGTGGGAGGGGGCATCGTTTGCTGAACCGACTGAATAGATCTAGATTGATGTGATCTCGACACCCCTGATCTACTGACCTGGCTGTAACTCGGTGCTCGCTGCACTGCAGGTACAGCTGCATAGTATAACCCCTGATAATACTCCGTCCGTGCTCTAGCCTCTGCTAGCTCCCCCCGTACCTGAGCTACTTGTCCCTATACCTGAGCTACCTATCTCTGCGCCTGGCTCAACTACCCCTGTATCTGATGCGCATGTGTTTGAGCCTAAGCCAGTTGAGTCTGCATCCCTGCCAAAATTGGGGCAAGGCCCCCACCCATAGCCTGTGCACTGCTCAACGCAGTCTCTACCTGTTGTGCTCTCACGAGTGCTGCATCCCGCTCTATCCTCAAATCCTCCATATCCTCTCTAGCCTGAGCCAGCTGAGCCTCTACAACTGCCAACCGCCCATCTACTCCCTGCAGCTATCCCAACTCAGCCTCTCAGCACCCCAACGCCTCCTCTAAACTGGCCACCTGAGCACGTAGTGTCTCTATCTCCTCCATCTCCTCCCGTGACCATCGCCGAGGCGTCAGCCCCTCAACCTCTGCCTCCATCCCTGCCCCTGAGCTCCCTGCCTCGGCATCATGTCTACCGACCCGCAGCTGCTCCACCCGTGATGGGGATAGATCACCCTGCTCTATCCTCGGCTGTCCACCGCGTCGTCGCGGTGCTCTACCCTGCTGTCCGCCCCTAGCCTGGACCTGCTGTGCTGGAACCTGCTGCGCAGGAACCTGCTGTGCAGGAACCTGCTGTGCTGGAACCTGCTGTGCATGAACCTGCTGTGCTGGAACCTCCTGCCCCACTGGCCCCTGTCCCGCTACCGCTGCTGCCACCTCATCCACAAGCTAACCATCTCTGGCAATCACCCTCTCTGACCCATCATCCATCACCTCCATAATGAAATCTGCAATGACCTCATCCCCACCCCCATCTAGATCATCTCCATCCCCATCTCCCTCATCCTCTGATAACGCCACTGTCAGATCTGTCAATCGAGTGGGCTGATGCGTCTGCCACCATACATCATAAGCAGGCATAGTACCTGCATCCACCACCGTGCTCCTCCAATCCCACTGAACTAGCTGAAGTGTTGCTCAGTCATTCAGCGCAACCTGTGGCTGTAATGCTGTGGGCCAGTAAGCTGTATCCCGCGGTGTCCGCGCATATATCACCATCTGCTAAGGCACATCCTGTACCTGTTCAAACTGTCGCATCACCCGTAAGGTAGGTACATCTCTATAGTCCGATCCGCACGACCCATAAGAAATCTCTACTGAAATGTGTATGGGAGATGGATCACATCATCCGGCCACTCCTCACAATCAATATATGGATGGTATACCACGCTAATCACGTCATCCAGTATCCTCCGCCAGTGGCGGACCTGTCTAGTATAGGTATACAGTGCATCCTGATATAAAAACACAAATGCCTCAAACGGGCACCGATAATAACCGCATGTCAGCTGAGTCACGGGGATATGCTCCCAAAGCCATACATGTAGCAGCGTAACCCCAGCAGATAAAGCCCTGTCGTGAAGATAAGTGACCGTGTGCATCTCGTGCAGCAGCTGTGCTAGCATCACCAACCCCCATGCATAGACAGTCTCATGCCTCACCATCCCCTCTATCATCCCACCCCAGCCCACAGGAAAACCCCTGCCTCGCCTATCCGGCAGCACCACACCTCCAATCAGCACACACAAATATAAGGCAAAGGGATCTGCACCCGCCGCCAGCGTCCTGTCATAATCCATCTCCCTCCCGTCTGCTGAAAGTACCACGTGCTCTACTCTGAACACTCTGATCAACACAGTCCGCCCCCTCCTCGTGTCATACCTCACACGTCGACCATGAATCGACAGCTTGAGGATGTGATAAACATCCTCAAGTGTGATGGTCATTTCTCCTGTCGGCAACAGAAAGCTGGAAGTCTCGCTGCGGTATTGCTCCACTGCGGCCGTCATCAGAACTCTATGAGCTCGCAGCACTGGCATCGCTGCCACCGTCCAAAGCCCCAGTCTCGCAAGTCAAGGTCGCCATGTCTCATCAAATAGCGGCATCACGGATCACACTTGTCGCTCTCGCGACTGCAGTATAAACCGCCGTGTATCCTGCATCCACCACTTCTTCGTTAGATACAAAATTACTTTCCCCCCACACCTTTTTCTTCTAAATGTCTCAAAGGCCCAAATCATGTGGCCCCACACAGACAATCCCTAAGTGCTATTTAAAAATAGCGCTACTTTCCCCTACCTATCGCTCCAATACAGACAATGGCGCCACTGCGCTCCCCGTATCACGCCAATCCAGACATTGGCGCTACTGCGTGCCCTATATCACGTCAATCTAGACGATGGCGCAGCACCTCATTTTTGCGTCAATTAAACTTTTAGCGCTAAAAATAATAATAGCGCTATTCCCCATTATGGCACTATTCCAGACGATAGCGCCGTTCTACCCATAAAATGGCGTCAAAATGCCATATTTGCTTCGCCCTAAGTTTTGGCACCAATCTAGAAGATGGCGCCAATATTCCTCCAAAATGGCGAGAAAATCACCTTAACCTACCCTAGCGGATAGCGCTAATCCGTAGGATTGCACTAATCCGCCTTGTCTATGGCGCCACGCGCTCCTAACCCATACCTCGAAACCCAAAAAAACATGTGTGTAAAGTAAAAAATCACAAAGTTCGGGTTAGGCCCTACCTGGGGTCTAGCCTCGGGTGACCGCCCGACCTCTTGGAATCGCTTTGAGATGTGATGAAGTTGCAGGAACTGTGGGTTGCGTTCTCCCATCTCTCCTTTGTCTTTTCTTCTAGAAGGTCAAAAGTGTGCAAATGTGGCACTCTTTGGGCCCACTTTTCCTAATATAGTGGGTCATGTCCTCCCTCCATCCCTTCCTTTTCCCTCCAGGGTGCAGATCTCAGCCTTTTTCCTCCGTTTTTCCTCCCACCATCTTCTTTTTCCAGCACCTCTCCAACTTTCACTTCCGTCACATCCTTTCGAAAGTTTACCTGCAAAATTGTTATTTTTCCCGCCAACCTCTCGATGGGGCATCCCTTATCCATCTCATTCCTTCCGGCAGTTGGGGCATATTTTTTCTTCTTCGACCTGACGCCACTTCCCTCCTAGGTCCTGACGCCACGTCAAAGAGGGGCAAATGTAGACACCTAAAAATGTCTCGACCACCAAACTGACTCCCGACATCCCTAAACTTACCAATTCCCTTTCCAACTAATTAATTAAATTTTTATTTAATTAATCACCCCTTTCATTTTCTAAATCCACACCATTTTATCCCCAAAATTGAATTAATTTTATTAGTTCAAATAGTCCAAACCTTAGCCAAGTGATTTAATAAATATGCAAAATTTATTAAATCAATTCCCCATTTTCCCTAAATCCAATTAATTAGTTAAAACCATGTTAACTAATTAATCCAGCCTACTAATTAGCCTATCCCTACCCTAGACAATTAAATAGCTATTATTTAATTGCCTACTCTAGCCTATCCCATCCTAGCCTTAGGATTAATTAATTAAATCACTAATTAATTAATCTTATCCCCCCTCTAATCCCTCTACTAATTTATTCCAGCCACATTAATTAGGTTAATCACCCTAATTAAGAAGGTCAAATCCTCATTAGCACTTCTCTCCACACCTCCCAAATTTAAAATTCAAATAAATCACACATCACATTTACTCCTCTTACACATCCCTTACACATGTCATATCCACTCTTCCCCAAATGAATTTTTAATTCATTTTACCCTTCCCCATGTGAATTTTTAATTCACAAATAATCCATCTCACCCAACCTCATTTATTCACCCCTTTCCCAAAAATGAATAAAAGATTTACTTTTATTCCTAGCCCTCCATCTTCCAAGATCAAATCTAGGCCCTCCACCTCACTTTCATCCTCCACCATTGATCTCTCCAATCAATCTCCACCCTTGGATCAAAATCCTCTCCAAAAGTCTATAAATACAACCTCTCACAAGTCATTATCATCATCTATTTTCATGCAAAGTTACCATGCCAAAATCACCTTTGAGTTAATAGTGAGTTGCATAATTGAAGAGCATTTCACATTTGGATCAATAGTCTAGGGATCATCTTAGTCTTAGGAGCTTCTTTTGGGTGCAAAGGCTCCTTCTTTCCCTTGATGGGATTAGGTTGTGTATGTGAGGTATAATCTCTTGTTTTATTTGCATTTGATTTAGTGTTTTCTCTCATTTTGCATTATCTAATCTACACCTCCATTTTCTAAAATAAATCTTTAATTCAATTATCCTCCACCAAATTGAATATTTAATTCAATGTTCCCCACTAGCCTTCACCAATTGAATATTTAAATTCAATGTTCCCCACTAGCCTTCACCAATTGAATATTTAAATTCAATGTTCCCCACTATCCTCCACCAATTGAATTCTTAATTCAATTGTTCCCCACTATCCTCCACCAATTGAATATTTAATTTAATTGTTCCCCACTATCCTCCACTCTTCCCAAAAATAAAATTTTAACTCATCCACTATCCTCCACTCTTCCCAAAAAAATAAAATTTTAATTCATCCACTATGAATAAAAGATTCACTTTTATTCCTAGCCATTGATCTCATCTGTTGATCCTCACCCTCCATTCCTTTTTTAGAAAATCTATAAATAAAACCCTCTTCTAAGCCATTAGGAGGAACTTCATCTTGCACAATAACTATACCAAAATTTCTCTTCTTCTCTCTATTTCTAGTATCCTCCATTATCATGTGTTGGAAGCTCACATTCAACACAAACAGGTATCAAAGCCATTCTTCCTTTGTCATCTTCAACAAGCAAGCAAGCAAGGAAAGCTTTTGAGGGCTTCACAATCAAGATCAAAGAAAGATAGGCAAACAATGGAAAACGACAGGTAAAGGAGTTTGTAAGTATGTTCTTACTTGTTTTGGTTTAATTCTTCTTTGCATTCAGCTTCCATTAGTGTTTGGGTTTTATGTATTCATTAGTTTGATCAAATCCATTTTTCCCTTTCACATTTTGGCACGCTTGGTGATCTAATCCACGTGGTTTGTAAGGTTTTGTCTTAGAAGTTTTGTTGCAGGATACAGGTGTCTTCCAGAGCACATTTTGGCATCAACTTCCACAAACGACCTCCTACGCACAAACCACACTCATCATTGAGTCCAGAAGGCCTTAGAGGTAAGAAATCACATATAATTCCTCTAGTTTTGTTCCTTAAATTTTTTTGAATTTTTATTTATTTTTCAACATTTTTTTTTGTAAAAAAAAAAAAGAAAAAGCAAAACATAAAACATTGGGGTCTTTTTGTTTTTTTTTTTATTATTTGTTTAATATTTAAAAAAAAACAAAAACAAAAAAAAAAATTGAAAACAAAAAAAATTTGCATTGGAGTGAGGTATTTTTTTATTTATTGTTTTTTTTTAGCAATTTTATTTTTTAAAAAATTAAAAAAAAAATTGAAAACAAAAAAAAAATTGCATTGGAGTGAGGTATTTATTTATTTATTGTTTTTTTAGAAATTTTATTTAAAAAAAAAAAAAAGCCATACACAAACCCCAACCACCCCACCCCCTCTCCCCCTCCCCCGAACCCCCCTACCATCCCTAACCCCTACGCTAAACCCATCCCCCCCGCAGCCCAGCTCCCTGCTCGCCTGCGGTCCTGTGCTCACCCTCCCCTGCCTTTCGGCCCCCCGCGCAACCTCCCCCTTCCTCCTACTCCATCACTCCAACCACCCAACTCCCGTGTGACCTCCCCCTTCCTCCTACTCCATCACTCCAACCACCCAATTCCCGCGGCCTCCGCCTCCCTTACCTTCTCCCCGCTGCCCGGCCTCCCCTCAACCCCCCTGCGAACCCTCCCCGGTGCCTCTGCCGCCCCTCGCCACTGCCCACAGCCGCCTGTCCCCAACACCTACTACCCACCTCTCCACAGCCACCCACGCCACTCCCTCCGCCTCCCATCCGTCGCCCACCCCGCTCGCGCCACTCCCTCTCTGCCTCCCAAATCCGCTGCCTCCACCCTCCGCCTACTCCACAGCCACCCGCTACCGCTAGACTCCCCTGCCTGCGCTGCTCTGCCGCCACTGCTCCACCCACCTCCACCTGCCACTGCTCCGCCTACGCCCACCACCGCCCAGCCACCGCCACACTAACCACCTCCACCCAACCCACCACCTCTCTGCACACACAACACAATTAAAATTTAGAAAATAAAAACTAAAGCAACAAAAAAAAAATTTAAAAAAATAAATAAATAACTAAAAATAATACTTTATTTTTTTTTATTTTTTATTTTTTATTTTGTTCATTTAAAAAAATAAAAAATCAAAACAAGGGGGAAGTTCATTTTGTTTTTTTTTCCCACTTAGCAAAATAGGGCTTTTTTTCAAAATTTCACAACTTTCACATACGACATCAAAATCGCCCAAATTTGGACTTTCTGGAAAGCTGACAAGACAAACTTTGTAGTGGTGAAGACATTTTCAAGTGATGATACCTTTTTACCAACATTTGTTTTGCAATCAAAATCAAACCTACTTGCACAACACGTTTCGTCAATTTGTTTACCTTTTGCTGACTTGTGAGTTTTTGTGGAACTAACTGCCTTGTTGCAACTTCTTATCACTCACACAGAGCAAATAGGTTTTCTAACATGTTCATACAGGATGAGTGTTGAAGAAATCATGATTTATTGCACTAAGTCTTAGAAACATATTGCCTTCTTAAGGGATAATTGAACAAATCATTTCGGCAATTTAAGTCTTAGGAACATACTACTTTTCTTAAGGGACAATGGACATGTATGTGAAAACACCTCAATTTTCTAAGGGACAATGGACATGTATGTGAAAACACTTCAATTTCATAAGGGATAATTGACAACTACAAATGTGTGTGTGCCTAGTTTAGTTGCACCTTATTTTTCTTATAATGGGACAATTGAACCTTTGTTTGATGTGCTTGCTCTTACATTTTTGTACATCCTTTAGAAGGGCCTGCTTTTTGATTGCTCTTCATCCAAAAGGGACGACCCTAAGCAGAGTTTTCCTTTGAACCACTATATAAGAGGGATAAGGCGAAAGCCAAGTCCTAACTGACGTCAGCCTTACCTTGTGGTGCCAAACTGAAAAGAGGTGTTCTAGCTCCTTGTGGAAATGATTTTCACATTGAGCGAAGTATTTGATACTCTTAGTAGGATTGGTTAAAGCTTTTAGTAGCTTGTCACATTTCTTGTAAGGCATTGGTCCCTCAAAGTTACTAAGAACGATTTTAGATAGAGACTACCTGACTTACCTCTGAATATTACGGTAATCATCAGTGCAAGGGGAATCGATTTAAGCCCTTAAGATACTCACCATTGGCTCCCTTGAGAAGAGATAGTATTCCCTTGGCCATAAAGCTCTTGTGACCTACTTGAGCTTTGCAAGGGGAGGGTGAGATATCCCTACCTATCGTCTCTCGCAAAGATACAAAATATCTGACACCTTTATGGAATGATATTTTTATCGACAGAGTATTAAGCTGTGAGCTGATCTACTGCAATGAAACCTTGTCTCTAGGGATAAAAAGTGCTTGATAGTTGTTTGCAAATTGTCTCATACCTATGGAAACATTGGGCTTTTTTTTGTGAGCCTCGAACATACACTATTTGTTGTGTCAGTCCATCTTTGCCGACTTTGTTTACTGTGTTTTTTCTTGCCAAAAAACAAATCCAATCAGAAACAAAGCAGATCTATCAAAATTTTGCCTTTTTAAAAAACATCAGACACTACTTCAGTGCCTTGGTAGAACAACAGCTCGCCTTTGGTCTAACAGTAGCTTGCCTTTGGTATAATAGTACCTCACCTTTGGCTAAACTATTTCAGCACCCTTGGTATAATAGTAGCTCGCTTTTGGTAACCATTGCTCGTCTTTAGCACAATAGTATCTCACCTTTGGTGGCTCACTCCATCACCTTTGGTATTACAGTAGCACGCTTTTAGTTGCACAGTCTTGCGACTCTGGTCAAACAGTATAGTGCCTTTGGTCCAGTCAATTGTGCATCAGAGTTTGTCTTTTCCAAATCACAAGCAAAATCTCAACAGTCCTTTTGTCCTAGTGTATTCCATGGTACTCACTAGGCTCTAGCAAATTATGAAGTCCAAGCAAGTTGTCCCTAGGAAGCACAAATCACCTCCTCACACACCGCAATCTGGTCGTCTCAACATTACCCCCAAGGTTACTCCTAGGACACCCACAGAAAGATCTACAAACTCTCCAAACATCCCGCAGCTAGATCACCCAAACAATCCACAAGAAGGTAGGGTCCCTTTAGTAAGTACCCTACATTTTACCACCGGTATGCCTCCGAATTTTGTGCCGCAAGGTTATACTGTCGACCAGGTCCCAACTCAGGAAGTAAGGGTCCCTTTGGTAAATACACCTCACTATACTACCGACATGCCTCAGAATCTTGTTGGTTATACAGCAGATCTAGCCCCATCTCAAGAAGAGCAACACTTTGAAATAGGTCAATCCTCTCAAGAAGATGGACAAGAGCTTGATGAATTCATATAAGATCCTAGAGCCATAGCCACCTTTGACAAAATACTGAGTGAGATCCAAGATCATTTCTTTCACTTGTTTGCTGAGCAAGGAGCCAAATTGCCTCAAAATTTTAATTTATCCAATCTCAAGGAGACAAACAGTACCCAAGACACCATACAAGTGGTGCACACCATGTCAACAATGACCACGCCTTTTCCCGAATAAGGTTCGCAAGGGAGATCACTTGTACAATATAAGAACCCCCTTTATCAAAATCTGCCAAGAGAAAGACCCATATCACCACTTTTGACTCCTATGGAGATCTACAAAAATCAACAAGAAACTCTCCAACATCAAGTGGAGCTAGCTAAGCAAGCCACCTTAGCTCAACCAAATATACAACAAATCCCTCAAGTATCCACACCAATCGCAAGTGGAATCTCAGTTACCCCATCATGCATAGGTCCCCCACCAAATTACAATCCGAGGAACAACTATGTAGCCACGCAACAAGGGTCTCAACAAATGCCACCTCCTATATCATCAGGCCTTCATGTCTCTCAACCAACTAGAGTCATGCCAACCCAACCACAACATTCTTCTACTCTCATCATCAATCAACCTCAACCATCACTAACCACATCTACCTATGCCCCTCCTCCACAACGTTCATCCATGCTAAATTTCTTTCACACATTGCCTAGCCACCCTCAACATTCCCAACATCAAGTTTACCAAAGCTATGTGCTGCCATCACAACCTAATCTAGCGCACTTTAGCTTTCCATCCCCAAATTCTTTTCTCCAACCATCACAAAGCCAACATTCTTACCTAGCGCCGCCACCACCTCCTCCAAATCAAAACATCCAATTCCAACCCAATCTCAACCCAACATACAACGCATATGACCCCAACCAATCGTACGACCCTTACAACACCAATGTGCATGGATTACACTACAATCTACCATATGGGCAACAACAACCACTTCTAGGACAACAGGGGATGTTACCAACCCCTCCCACATCAATGGAGCTAAAGATCACAGAAGTTCAACAACGGTTATCTGATCTTACGTTTGGCCACACCAAGAAGACCTTCTCTTTAGAGGAAGTGTGTCTTTATCCTTTTGATCGGTCATTACCAATGATCCTTTTTCCTCAAAATTTTACTATTCCTAAGTTTGATAAATACAAAGGAAAAGATGACCCAAAAGACCATCTCAGGGAATTCTATCTTGCTTGCTTTGAGGTCTCACATAACGACACATATCTTATGCGTCTCTTTCCTCGCAGTCTTGGAGGCCAAGCTATAGAATGGTTCTCGCACCTCCCTATGGGTATCAAGTCTTTTAATGAGCTGGCAGAGAAATTTGCCACCCATTTCTCCTACAATGTAGAGCATGAAATCTCCATGACTGATATATGCAACAACAAACATAAAAATGGTGAAACATTCATTTCTTTCCTTCAGCGATGGAGACAAATGGCTAGCAAATTCCCTTTCAAGATTCTGGAGAAACAGCTCGTTAGCATATTTGTGCAGAACCTCAACCAAGAGTTAGGTTTCCATTTGCAAATTCTTAGTGCTACATCCTTCAATGAAATCACATAAAAGGGAATCAACATTGAAAAGGCCGTCATTACTAAGGGTGTGGTCAAAATCTTCAAAGAAACAAAAGACAATGCTTCTCATCAACAATCGAGCAATAAACCCAAATATTGGAACAAAAATAGAAACGTAGTCAATGATGGTGTGGTCTATTCTAAACATGTCCAAACATTGCAAACGCCACTGCAACATGCACAACCAAGTCAACATCCGCAACAACAGCAACAACAATGGCAACCCTATCAAAATCAACAACAACGACAACAAGAACGACCTCAACAAAATTACCCTCAGCGGTGTCAATTTACTCCCTTGGGAGAACCCATAGAGGTTGTCTTACAAAAGATTTTACAGAGAGGTCTTATAACCCTACCTGATGCTCCTCCCTATGGGGAACCTATTTATAAAACTGCACAGTACAGAGAAAATGAATACTATGAATTCCATAGGAGTAAGGGGCACAAAACTGCATCATGCATGAAACTCAAACACCTAATCCAAAATCTCATCGAAGACAACCTAATCTCTCTGGAACATGATCCACCAGCTCAACACGCGAACAAAGACCTTAACATGTATAAGGAACCATTCCCTCACCACGTTCCACCTCCTCCTCAAGATAAGGGTAAAGGTGTCAATCATGCTTCTACTTCCTTTGACTCTATTGTAGGTTGTTTTGAAGAGAGTCGAGTGTCACCCTCACAATCAAAGGCAAATCTACAGATTGTGCTATTACCACTTGCCGTGGTCGTGTCACCATTCGTGGTCCTACACCTAGTCTTCTGGCTCAATCTGATTATAATCTTGTTGAACATCTAGGGAAAATGCCAACACAAATCTCTATCTTGGACCTTTTACGGTCATCACCTGCACATAGAGTTGTGTTAGAAAAGGCCCTCCAAGAGTCTTCAATTCCTAACAACATAGCGATCACAGATTTCCAAGCTATAGTGGGTAATATTGCTTCACCTTACAATGTGGTTTTCTCTGAGAAGGACCTCCCCTCCCATGATCTATATCACAATGATGCCCTTCATATTGAAGTTATCATCCATAAGCGCAAAATCAAATGCATACTCATAGATGGTGGTGCTGGTCTCAACATCTGTTCCCTAAAGTTACTTAAGAAATTGGGATACTCTGAGGATCATGTCAACTCTGAGCATAGTATTACAATCAAGGGATATGATGATGCTAAACACCAGTCAGAAGGCGTTATCCACCTGCCTATACAACTGGGCCCCGTCATGTTTGAAATGAAGTGTCAAGTCCTTGATATTAACTTGCTGTACAATATTATCCTAGGCCGCCCATGGATTCATACAATGAAGGCTGTTCCCTCCATGTACCATCAGTCTCTAAAGTTCCCATACAATGGTATGGAGATCACTATGCCAGGAGACCCTAATCCATTCGAATTCTGCTAGGTCTTGCAAGGTAGTTATAAGAATTGCAACCGAGTGCCTAACAATGAAAAAACCCTCGACTCCCCACTATATGTTGATCTTGAAAACCTGACACAAGCCTCTACCAGTAATCCTAATCCTCTTCCTGAAATCAAAGCACACATCCGTGATATAGGCTTTGGCACTTATGATATCTCAAAATCTTGTTGTGTAGGGAAGATGCCTTTGTCTCTAAAATCCTATGGCCAACCGGCCATTACTAAAGTAACCAAAAAAGCAGCTATCCCTCCCCCAACATACCTAAACCAATTCCAATAGGGACGGTTATTGGAAGAGGAAACTATTGAGGACATCTCTTCTTGGCTCTATAGGGAGAAAGAACCAGTCACAATACTAGTCAAGCAATATGGAAATGGCTTAAGGATTGTCAAAAACATGGGCTATAAAGGCAAAGGTGGCCTTGGGAAACAGAATCAAGGAACTATGGAGCACATCATTGTGACAAAGAAGCTAGACAAGAAGGGGTTAGGATTTGGTAGAAAGGTACCACACGCCTTGGACATCGAGTATATCCTCGACGAGGTAGCAGAAACTTTTCCTGCCGGTTCGACGTCTAACGAGGATATCATCGATGACTCTTCCCTCCATATGACCGAACTATTTACAGAAGCCTCCATATTTATGCTATCCTCCATATCCCTAACATCCACCACAAACACCCAAAATGTCACACTTGTCTACCCTGAACTTATTGATTGGGACCAACAAGGGTCCCCCGTTATAGATATATTTCAGAACGATGAAGCTTTAGCTGAGTTCATGGGACTTCGGGATGGTATCCCTCTGGGTGATCACAAAGCAGGTTTTGTAATAGAACTAGAGCTAATAGCTTATTTTGGTGAGAATGCCAAATCCTCCAGTCGCAAAAGTAAAAATACAGAAAGGTCTCTAGGTGAAAACCACACTGTGGCACCTCCTGATCACAAAATAGTAAAAACAAAGGACGTATCCAAAGGTGAAAACCCAATTGTGGCACCTAAGGATGGAGGATTTTGTTGTGATGTTCACAACATGCCCCATTTTGCCCCTTAGCAAAACGAGGACCCCTGTTGTCGCTTTGCTTTTTGCTTCTGCTTGTGTTTGTTCTGTCTGGTGGTAAAGGGAAAAGAGAGTCAAATTTGCAAACCTTGTTAAAAATATGGAAAAATGTATTTTTTAGTACCATTGCATAATATGGTTGGATTCCTTGCGAAAAATGAGCCAAGGTTACTTTTTGAACCATCTTAAAATTCATCATATTTTGCAAGTTATGATCGATTTGGTAAAATGAACTATCAGGTTTTGCATAATATACAGTCAGTTGTTTGCCCTTTTGTTGGCATTCGTTTTAAATTTTGAAATATTCATTGTTAGTGGTTCCAGGTCATGGGAAATTTTGTCTGGGTTCCACTCTGTATCTCACATTTAACTGTTTTGCAGAAATGCATCAAACACTTTGATCGCCATTATTCATTCACTGGCAGTGTTTTTACAACGTTGAACCTTTTTTCTTTTTTGGTTCAAAGGGTTCGGGGTTCAATGGTTTAAATTCAATGGTTCGGGTTCAAGGCTTAGGCAGGAAGGATGGTGAAGAGGCCATCAGCCTAACATATGTTATCGGCGGAGTTCAAATATATGTTGCCGAAGTAAGGTCTCTCACCGATGGCCTTTTGCCATCGGTGTAACATTCAATGTCGGCCAAGTTTGAAATGGTCACCCCGAAGCACGTGGTCTCGCCGATGGTATGCCATCGGCATAACAAGCACCGTCGACAGTATTTGGAAATATCTGGGCGAGAGGGGATCTCTCACCGATAGAACTAACAACTGACATCGGCAACACTTACGCCGATAAAGGGCTATCGGTATAACAAGAGGCATCGGCGCAGGAGGTTTGGAGTTCACCGATGGGCGACCTCTCGCCGATGATGAACGAAGGAGGGGACATCGGTAGGAGTCGCACTGATGTAAGGACATCGGTAAGAGGAGGGTGATCGGCGGAGATGATTCAGAGTTCGCCGATGGCGAATCTCTCGCCGATGAAGGGAAAAAACAAGCCGACAGAGGAATAAACAAAGGATAAACAAAGCAAGGGGGCGTCGGCCAAACGAAGGTCATCAGCGGAGAGAATATAGAGCTCGCCGATAGTATAAGCTCTTGCCGATAGGAAGGAAACAGAGAAAACAAAGGAAAAAACAAAGAGAGAAAGGCCATCGGCCAAACAGCGAATATCGGCCAATGTATTTTTTTGGCACGCCGATGGCGATTGTCACGCCGATGGGTGGGAAAGGGAAATGCGATAGGAGTTTTAAACTCAGTTTTTTGGGCACCCGTGGTATCTTCCTGGTCAACGATGGTTGACCCGATGTTTTTTGAGCAGTCTGTGTGCGTTTTGAACGCGTTTTGAGAGTTTTTTGGACCCGATTTCCACTTTTTTGTATAGTCACTTGGATTTAAACGGTTATTTTAATTTCTTGTTGTTTATGTGATAAATTGGTACTTATTGCTTGTCTTGTCTTGTAGGCTTGCAGTTGAGGAAGCAGCTGAAATTCAACACAGTGACATCATGGAGGAAGGAAATCCGATCTCAGGAGCAGGAAGATAAAGATGAAGTGCGAAGAAGTCAAGGCCAACCCAATGGAGGACAGAGTTGCAGCTGAAGGTATTACTACAACAAACAAACGGAAGTTATTACTGAGCTACCAAAGCTTCTCAGAAGGGGCAATATTTCACCCAGATTTGACACTACTCAGAGATATTTGAAGAACTGGTTCACCTGTATTTATTGCTGTAACCAGGGGTTTGAACCAGGGGTTTAGTTAGGTTTTTTGCTATAGTGAGGACAATCAGAATGTCTTTATATTGTGCCTCTCTACACTGTAATACTTTACAATAGGGGCTACATAGGGATATTTAGGAAAACACAGCAAGTTAGCTTAGTTTAGATTAGAAGTAGAAGAAGGAGGTCGCCTGTTTGTCTGCAGTAAGGTGCGCGTGGAATGTCTGGCTGCCTTACTGTATCTGTAAAGCTTGTAAGTTCTCTATAGTATGATCAATGAAACTAAGAGTCATTCCTACATTGTAAATCATGTATGACTATTTGTTTCTAATACAATAGAATCTGGAGTTCTGCATCTATCTTCTGAGTGTTCTCCTGCTCTTCTTTGTGTTTTGAAATATTTTCTTTGAGAGCTTGCAATTTTAAATGTATGTTTGTGAAAATGCTCAGAACTTGCATTTAAGGTTTTTACTGTGGATTTGATCAAATTATTGTAGTATTTACATAGTGCATAACAGAAACAATTAGATCCTTTGGTAGATTAAATGAGGTATAGATTAGATCTTTCTAACTTTTCCCAACCCATCTGAAATATTTAGCTGAAAACGTAGAAATCTAAAGGAAATTGTCGCAAATTTGAAGAAGCATGCATACAGAGTTAAGAGTAGACAGTTTTCATAAATGTATAAAAGAGAAGGCTGCAATAATTCAAGAAAACCATCTGAATTTGCAACACAGTAACACTTGTATGCAAATGAACAAAATACTTGTTGAAATCTATGATTCTTTTGCATATTCTTAGTCCATTAAACCACCAAACAAACCTAAACTACGTAAGGCCCCTTGAACATTACGGCTTCACATTGACCAACTGAACTTGACCAACCGTACCATTGTAGACTTGGGATTAATTGAATCTTAAGTGATTCATTCTTATCTTTCAAGTATAGTTTCAGTTCATTATATGTGAATTTTAACTTACTGTTATGATTGCATCAAAACAATCACCAACAGTTTTCTGGCGCTAGAAGGAGGGCCTTCCTGAGTTAGGTTTCATTTCAAACTAGCTAATGACAGTAATAGAGTGACTAGGTCTAGATCTAGTTCAGGAGATATATTTGTGCAACTACCTGATACAAGGCGAAGTAAAAACCCTTTAATTTGGAATCCAATGATATCGCAAACGGGAAGTTCATCTGGAACACCTCCTGGGTCACCTTTTAACATCCGTAGTATTGTGAGTCCTGACAGATCACTGTTCAGATCTTTAAATCTTGGTTTAGGCACTCCTGGAGGTCTCAATCCTCCTGTAAATCCTAATCCACCAATCAATCTAGGTATTCCTGCAAGTTCAAGTCAAGCTCAAACACCTGCAATGGCTTATTTCGATGTCAATTCTCCCATACTCTTCAATGATTATCATGAGATGCCAAAAAATCTGGAAAAGATATGTCCCAAATACCAGTTGCATCAGGACCCAGAAGATCATATTAGAATATTTAAGGAAGCATGTTTTAGGGCTATGTTAGAGCACGAGGATGTTGTGTGTAGATTGTTTCCTTACACCTTTAATGAGCAGGCCTCTAGCTGGTACGTAAACTTACCCAATGGTTACATTTCTTCCTGGGCACTTATGGAAGAAGCATTTCTGTCAAGATTTAGAGGACCCATTGACCCTTGCGCTTTGTATCATAAATTGGCTGCTATAAAACGAGGTGAGGGAGAGCTAATTGATAATTTCAATGACAGATTTCAAAAGGCCTATTCTAGGCTGGTAACCCCTTATACCATAGATGATGCTCCCTTGTTGGCTATGTACTATGCTGCCTTGGATCCTTTAACCGCCATGTTTGTCAAAAGAAAACCTGACATAGATTAAATATCCAAAGCCTATAAAGAGGCAGCCTCAATGAACCAAGAAATGAGGCATACAACTTATAGTCCATTTGTCAATGGAGGAAATTTTAGGGTGCAGAATCAGGCACACCCATGGAATGGAGTCCCTGTGCAGCACGCTCCACTAGTAAATCCGGTGCCTTCTTACACACCTGTGTATAATCCTACTCCAATCCAAGCTATAACTCATTACACGGCTAGTACTTCCAATAACAGTCAAAATAATGGTCAACCTTTCTTCCAACTTCCTAGGGATGTAACTGTGGCAAAAGCACAAGAGGATAGGGAAGAAATCAAAGAAATTACTGCACATTTGAAAAGATTAACAACCGAAGTGACACAGCTAAGAAATGACAACCTCTATGGAAGAAGCAACCAAAACTACAATCCACATCAAAATCACAACCAAGGCCAAAATTAGAATTATAGTCTCAATCAAAATCAGCAGTACAATCAGAACCAAAACTACAATTAGCATCAAGGCCCCAGTCAGGGGCAACCAATGCAAAATAGGGGGCCAGTGATAGATAATAGGACCTGGGGCAATAATAACAGAAATCAGAATCAACCTAGGCCACCCAAGACATGGAACACTGGGCCCAACAATGGTACTCTGGCTTCTCCTTTTGAGAATACAGATAATCATGGTACAAAACAAATGACTAGCATACAAATGGCCAGTACAACACCCAAAAATTGGTGCAGATTTCACAATACCAATGCCCATGCTGAGCACGACTATCCACAGTTCCACTTGGCAGCTAGTATTTTCAACATAGATGTACAGCCTCCTACCTCTGAATTTCTCATTCCTAAGGGTAATGAGGTAGTACCCTCAGGATATGACACAGCATTAGTCTTAGAAACGTTTACCTTTGCAACTGCAGAAGAGAAAGAGGATGAATAGCTAGAGGATGAACCATGCTGTTGTGAAAGTCTTTATCCTGAATCAGCCTTTGTGTTAAATGCTTTTCAGTTTCCTTGTGAATCTGAAAATGAGATATTAAATGAAACAGAAGAGGTGCAGGCCTTTCAACAGACAAATAAAAGCCACACCTACAATTTGAGGAACAACCCTAGGCCGGGAGGACCTTTCACCACTTCCACTCCTCCGAATAGCATCAATACACCCCCAGATCAGAATGCTAGCAACAATCCTGCCATACTTAAAGCTAGTCAGCACACAAATAATGGAACAACAGTGCAAAAGGATCAAACGAGTAAGACAGAAGCAATAGAGACAACAAGATTAATGAATTACTTATCAGAGGAAAGAAAGAAAATTAAGGTCAATATACCTCTAAATGAATTATTGAAGACCCCAGGGATCAGAAATGCTTTTTTAAAATCCCTGGATACATCCATAACAAACAAGGTGTCTGCTGATATAACTGTTCCTAATAGTGATTCACCACCCAAGGAGAAAGGTAAGAAAGTTGAGCAGCCTTCCAATACAAATGTAGTAATACATGCGGATAAGAGGGATACTCACCCTTTCTTGTTAACTGTTAGGTTGTGTGGGAAGAATATACACAATTGCATGGTAGATTCTAGTGCTTCAGCCAACGTAATGCCCTTAGGAATATGTAAAACTCTCGGGCTGACTCCCACCAAATCTGCCAAGGTTGTCACGCAATTAGATAAGACCGAGGTTAGCGTGATAGGAGAGCTCATGAACATTCAAGTGCAATTAGCTTCAGACCCTAGGGTAAGCCAAATCATTGACATTCAAGTAGTGGATATACCCGTAAATTATGGAATGTTGCTAAGTAGGGATTGGTCCAAGAAATTAAACAGATATATGGCTACTAACTTTTCACACATGTGGTTACCTTGGAGAGGCATCCCAAACCAAATCAGAATAGAGGCAGAGCCCAGAATGAAATATATGATAACAGAGTATAATCGAACTAATGAAATATTATATGCTGTTGTTGAACCAGGTGTCTATAGAATTACCAACAATGGGATGCAGATTGAAGAGATTATGATGTTAAACATTAGAAAAAAGTGTGTCAGCAATAGAATGGCACTATTCATTGAGTCTGACGGAAATTCTTCAGATGAAGAAAATAATGCAATAGACAAATTTGGTCATGCCATTAGACGAGAGGTGGAAGAGTGCATTACACACAATCTCCCAGTCCAATGTAAGTTATATAAAAATAGGTGTAGAGTCCATGATAGGCAACATTCTGAGGAGAATTGTGAAATATGCAAAGACATCATTGAATATGAATACAAAAAGTGCATAGGGAGGGTAGAGTCACAAGAGGAAAATGAGAATCCTGATCCAACACAGAGATATGTTCAGGATAATATAGATGCCTTGATTCCAGATTTAGGAAAAGAAATAGAGGACAAGGGTGGTTATCTTTCTGAGTTGCAAACTAAAAACACACATATGCGAGATAACCAAACGGAAAAACCCATGAATAAACAAGACAACACCCCACAGGCAATAAAAGGGACAAAGTATGCCAAGGTAAAAGATCAGAAAAGTAAAGATGGCATGTGGACGTTAAAATGTGATGGGTCCAAATCAAAACAGGGCGCAGGTGCGGGTATTGAACTCATAGATCCTCAAGGTAAATCACATTTGGCAGCATATAGATTACAATTTTCCTGTACTAACAATATTGCTGAATATGAGGCCCTAATTTTAGGACTTGTCATAGCCATCAAGAAAGGGGTAAAAACCATCAGAGTATTTTCAGACTCTGAATTAGTAGTCAGACAAGTGAGGAAACTATATGCCTGCAATTATAAGAAAATGATTAGTTACAGACATAGAGTATGGGGTTTAATGGATTCGTTTGATGCTTTTAACATAGAGCACATTCCTAGAGAGCTGAACCACAAGCCAGATGCGTTAGCAATTGCTACTAGTACATTAGAACCATTGACACTGTTAGGATTAAGACGATTTGCTGTTGAGCTAGTTAACGTGCCCAGTATACCAGACAACGTTACACACTTTCAGGTATTTGGAGGGGATCAACAAATTATTAATTTTCTGACTTGTAATGAGGCATTTGAGGCCCAAATCATTGATGAACAAGAAAGGCCTGAAGTAACATGGGACGAAGAAGATATGATCAACTTAAAGAGCAACTTCTTACCAAAAGGAGTAATTGAATTAGAACACATCTTTGACTTCGACGGAGTAATAAGACAGAAAGACTTACCCAAAATAGAAGGGGGTAGGTGTGATTTACATAACTTAGGGACTGAGCTAAATCCACAAAGTGTACTAATTGGGAAAGCTTGCTCTGAGAAAATTAGAAAGGAGGTTCTGGACGTTCTGAAAGAATATAAACATGTCATAGAATGGACTTATGAAGACTTGAAAACATTTGATGAGTCCATCATAACTCACGTAATACCTTTAAGAAAAGAAGTCAAACCATTTAGGTAGAAACATAGGCATGTAAATGCCATTCTAGAGCCTTTAATCTTTGAGGAAGTTAAAAAATTACTGTCCGCTGGAATAATTTTCCCAATCAGACATTCTGTCTGGGTAGCTAACTTAGTACCAGTGAGGAAGAAAAATGGAGACATCAGGTTGTGCATAGACTTTAGAAATTTAAACAAGGCATCTGAAAAGGATAATTATCCTTTGCCCCTAATAGATGAAGTACTGCAAGCAGTAAATGGCGCAAAGATGATGTCTTTTTTAGATGGTTTTTCAGGTTATAATCAGGTCTTAATTGATAGAGAAGATAGACTAAAAACCACCTTCACTTGCAAATGGGGAAATTATGCGTATAGAAGAATGCCTTTTGGTCTGATCAATGCAGGTGCCACTTTTCAGAGGGCCATGGACGTTGCATTCCGTGGATTATCAGGTAAATGCATTGTTGTGTATATGGATGATTTAACTGTGTATTCCAAGGATGCATCCGCCCATGCTGAAGACCTCAGAAAATAACTCAAGCGATGTGAAAGGTATGGGATTTCCCTTAATCCTAAGAAATGTATATTTGGCGTAACTGAAGGTAAATTATTAGGCCATGTCATTTCTGAAAATGGAATTTCAATTGATCCAGATAGAATAGAATCCATAAAAAATTTGCAAATACCAAACAGCAGGAAAGAGTTGAAATCATTTTTTGGTAAAATTAACTTTGTTCGGAAGTTTATAATAGGTTTTGCAGAGATCGTGCAACCATTGAATGCCATGTTGAAGAAAGATGCACAGATGGAATGGACGCCAGCGGCCAAAGCCGCATTTGAAGATATCAAGGAGGCAATTTCTAATGCCCCTGTATTGGCAAGTCCAGACTACACAAGCCTGTTTTACATCCACTCCTTTGCATCTTCTCATTCTGTCGCGGCTGCCTTGACACAGAAAGGTGAAAATAATGGAGAGAGGCCCATAGCATTTATGAGTGTGCCTCTGAAGGATGCACAGCTGAGATATCTAGATATCGAAAGACAGGCATTCGCATTGGTAAAGGCTGTAAAAAAATTTAGACACTACATTCTGCGCAGCCAGATCAAAGCCATAGTACCAGACGCAGCAGTAAAAATGTTGCTGATGCAAAACGAGCCTGGAGAAAAAAGAGCCAAATGGATCACCACACTGCAAGAATTCGACATGGAGATCATTCCCGCAAAGCTGGTCAGAGGGCAGGCGTTGGTGCAGACAATAGCAAACATGGATCCAAATCTGATAAAACAACAATATGTATTGAATTCCCAAGACGCATCAGGCTGGTACGATGATTTAAGCACCTTCCTGATAGCTGGAAAGTACCCAAGCAAGATGAAGGCTTCTCAGAGGAAAGCTTTGAAGATTAAGGCACAAAATTATATGGTGCAAGGAGGTCTTCTATTCAGGAAGAACCATGATGGAATTTATCTGAGATGCATAAACAGAACTGAAGCTGATAGAGTGTTGACAGAACTACATGACAAGTACGGAACCGGCCATGGTTCCCATTTAGCTACAACACACAAAATACTGAGGGCGGGCTATTACTGGCCCACTATGTTCAAAGATACTAAGAGTCACATCAGAAGTTGCCACACCTGTCAGACTGCAGCAGACAAAGGGAGAAATCCGGCCAATCCACTGCAACCTGTGATCGAATCCAGACCGTTTGCACAGTGGGGCTTGGATTTTATCAGAGTCATCAATCCCCCATCTTCTGCAGGACACAAATTTATATTGACGGTAACAGACTATTGTACAAGGTGGACTGAGGCCACCTGCTGCAAATTTTCCACAACTGAGGTAGTTATCAAGTTCCTTGAAGAAAACATTATCACCAGGTTTGGAACGCCCTATTCATTGGTATGTGATAACGACCCTGCTTTCTCTTCTTTAAAATTTTCTAAATGGGCATTTGAATATGGGATTATTCTAAGGTTTTCTTCGAATTATTACCCTCAAGGTAATGGACTGGTCGAATCAACAAACAAAATTTTATTAGACATAATCAAGAGGTTAATTACCAAAAGTCCTAGAGAGTGGAATACCCTGTTAAGATATGCATTATGGGTAGACAGGACCAAGTTTAAAATAGCTTTAGGTAGCACACCTTATCACTTAGTTTATGGGACTGATCCCATACTTCCGGTTAATCTGAGAATACCAACCTGGAAGTTTGCCAATGAATATCTAGGCTTTGATAACCATAGGGAAGCCAGAATAGTGCAAATGTTACAACTAGAGGAGAAAAGAGGTCAAGCCCTTGAGAAGTTTGCCAAACACCAAGTGGTTGTTAAGAGGTGGTTTGACAAAAGGGCAAGAGTCAAAACATTTAGAATATCAGACTTAGTGTTGTGCTGGGACAAAGCACATGAAAAGAAAGGAAGCCATGGAAAATTCGATAAATTATGGCTAGGTCCATTACAAGTCTCAGAAATAATAGGAGATAACACCTTTAGACTTAAGACCTTGACTGGAGAAGATGTGCCATTACCAGTTAATGGCCAGCATTTGAAACACTACTTCCAGGCTTGAGGTAAAAGGGGGGCAGTCCTTTTTTCTTAATATAAAGTGCTTGGGGTAATGTACAGTTCTTCTTTTGTGTTTTCTTTTGGGTTGGTTTTTTGTATAGTTTGTCTTCTGTTTATTTTTGCTTTTTGTTTCTTTCTGTTTGTACAGTTTTTCTTTTGTTGTGTTATTTGTACAGCCTGTTTGTTTCGTTTGTTTGTTGTCTCCTCAGCAGGGATCTTTATTTTACTTTAGAGTATTAAGGAGCAAAACTAGCAACCATTCAAAACAGTATAAAATTTAGGATATTCAAGTTAATCATTTGTAATTTACACATAACTTGTTACTGTCATGAATGTAGAGAGTTGTTCATCTTCTGAAGTTTTGTATTCAATAAATGTGATTGAGAATTCGAAGCAAGTTTCTCACGATGACACACCTAAAATCCTTGGGTTTGTTGAACTTACCAGTGTAGATATTAGGTGAAAAATCAGAGGTTACCCTTGCTACCATTACAATTCTCAGCTTAATTTCAGCAAGTGTCCACTCCTTGCATCATGAAGTTACAAATTGTTATATCTTATGAAGTCTTTCAAAATGAGAAAATAAAATAAATAAATAAATAAATAAAGCAGATTATACTGAAAATCTAGATTAAGCCATCTAAGTAGCTCTACCGGGGCTATAGACGCTCGCTGGCAGTGGGGCTCTACTTAGGAGAATTGTAACGATAACCTTGCCGGGGCTATGGACGCTCGCTGGCAGCAAGGCTCTATCAGGTCAGCTATGAGGGAATATCCTCACCTACGTAGGCTAATGTCAGTCACTGGTTTGTTCAACCGATCTTCAAGATGAGGATAATTAATCACGTGCACACAATTAAACTGAAGATGGAAATTCATGCACCCTTATTGAATACCTTAAGTCTCAAGCTGAATAGTAATTTGCAGGAGGGATAGTCAGAAGTTATGAGTTCATTTCATCTAGTTTCCTTGAACACTCTGAATTTAGTTGTTTTATTTGGTTGCTAGTTGTTGTGATGTTCACAACACACCCCATTTTGCCCCTTAGCAAAACGAGGACCCCTGCTGTCGCTTTGCTTTTTGCTTCTGCTTGTGTTTGTTCTGTCTGGTGGTAAAGGGAAAAGAGAGTCAAATTTGCAAACCTTGTTAAAAATATGGAAAAATGTATTTTTTAGTACCATTGCATAATATGGTTGGATTCGTTGCGAAAAATGAGCCAAGGTTTCTTTTTGAACCATCTTAAAATTCATCATATTTTGCAAGTTATGATCGATTTGGTAAAATGAACTATCAGGTTTTGCATAATATACAATCAGTTGTTTGCCCTTTTGTTGGCATTCATTTTAAATTTTGAAATATTCATTGTTAGTGGTTCCAGGTCATGGGCAATTTTGTCTGGGTTCCACTCTGTATCTCACATTTAACTGTTTTGCAGAAATGCATCAAACACTTTGATCGCCATTATTCATTCATTGGCAGTGTTTTTACAACGTTGAACCTTTTTTCTTTTTTGGTTCAAAGGGTTCGGGGTTCAATGGTTTAAATTCAATGGTTTGGGTTCAAGGCTTAGGCAGGAAGGATGGCGAAGAGGCCATCGGCCTAACATATGTGATCGGCGGAGTTCAAATATATGTTGCCGAAGTAAGGTCTCTCACCGATGGCCTTTTGCCATCGGTGTAACATTCAATGTCGGCCAAGTTTGAAATGGTCACCCTGAAGCACGTGGTCTCGCCGATGGTATGCCATTGGCATAACAAGCACCATCGGCAGTATTTGGAAATATCTGGGCGAGAGGGGATCTCTCGCCGATAGAACTAACAACTGACATCGGCAACACTTACGCCGATAAAGGGCTATCGGTATAACAAGAGGCATCGGCGCAGGAGGTTTGGAGTTCACCGATGGGTGACCTCTCGCTGATGATGAACGAAGGAGGGGACATCGGTAGGAGTCGCACCGATGTAAGGACATCGGTAAGAGGAGGGTGATCGGTGGAGATGATTCAGAGTTCGCCGATGGTGAATCTCTCGCCGATGAAGGGAAAAAACAAGCTGACAGAGGAATAAACAAAGGATAAACAAAGCAAGGGGGCGTCGGCCAAACGAAGGTCATTGGTGGAGAGAATATAGAGCTCGTCGATAGTATAAGCTCTTGTCGATAGGAAGGAAACAGACAAAACAAAGGAAAAAACAAAGAGAGAAAGGCCATCAGCCAAACAGCGAATATCGGCCAATGTATTTTTTTGGCACGCCGATGGCGATTGTCACGCCGATGGGCGGGAAAGGGAAATGCGATAGGAGTTTTAAACTCAGTTTTTTGGGCGCCCGTGGTATCTTCCTGGTCAACGATGGTTGACCCGATGTTTTTTGAGCAGTCTGTGTGCGTTTTGAACGCGTTTTGAGAGTTTTTTGGACCTGATTTCCACTTTTTTGTACAGTCACTTGGATTTAAACGGTTATTTTAATTTCTTGCTATTTATGTGATAAATTGGTACTTATTGCTTGTCTTGTCTTGCAGGCTTGTAGTTGAGGAAGCAGCTGAAATTCAACACAGTGACATCATGGAGGAAGGAAATCCGATCTCAGGAGCAGGAAGATAAAGATGAAGTGCAAAGAAGTCAAGGCCAACCCAATGGAGGACAGAGTTGCAGTTGAAGGTATTACTACAACAAACAAACGGAAGTTATTGCTGAGCTGCCAAAGCTTCTCAGAAGGGGCAATATTTCACCCAGATTTGACACTACTCAGAGATATTTGAAGAACTGGTTCACCTGTATTTATTGCTGTAACCAGGGGTTTGAACCAGGGGTTTAGTTAGGTTTTTTGCTGTAGTGAGGACAATCAGAATGTCTTTATATTGTGCCTCTCTACACTGTAATACTTTACAATAGGGGCTACACAGGGATTTTTAGGAAAACATAGCAAGTTAGCTTAGTTTAGATTAGAAGTAGAAGAAGGAGGTCACCTATTTGTCTGCAGTAAGGTGCGCGTGGAATGTCTGGCTGCCTTACTGTATCTGTAAAGCTTGTAAGTTCTCTATAGTATGATCAATGAAACTAAGAGTCATTCCTACATTGTAAATCATGTATGACTATTCGTTTCTAATACAATAGAATCTGGAGTTCTGCATCTATCTTCTGAGTGTTCTCCTGCTCTTCTTTGTGTTTTGAAATATTTTCTTTGAGAGCTTGCAATTTTAAATGTATGTTTGTGAAAATGCTCAGAACTTGCATTTAAGGTTTTTACTGTGGATTTGATCAAATTATTGTAGTATTTACATAGTGCATAACAGAAACAATTAGATCCTTCGGTAGATTAAATGAGGTATAGATTAGATCTTTCTAACTTTTCCCAACCCATCTGAAATATTTAGCTGAAAACGTAGAAATCTAAAGGAAATTGTCTCAAATTTGAAGAAGCATGCATAACAAAGTTAAGAGTAGACAGTTTTCATAAATGTATAAAAGAGAAGGCTGCAATAATTCAAGAAAACCATCTGAATTTGCAACACAGTAACACTTGTATGCAAATGAACAAAATACTTGTTGAAATCTATGATTCTTTTGCATATTCTTAGTCCATTAAACCACCAAACAAACGTAAACTATGTAAGGCCCCTTAAACATTACGGCTTCACATTGACCAACTTAACTTGACCAACCGTACCATTGTAGACTTGGGATTAATTGAATCTTAAGTGATTCCTTCTTATCTTTCAAGTATAGTTTCAATTCATTATATGTGAATTTTAACTTACTGTTATGATTGCATCAAAACAATCACCAACAGATTTGACCTTCCCCTACCATCTAAGTATCAAGAGAAGTCAGCTCTCCTAGTGGAAGATTCTATAGAGATAAACCTTGGTACAGAGCAAAATTTGAAGACCACATTCCTTGCAGCATCATTATCAGAAACAGAGCATAGGAATCTTAACAATTTCTTCTTATAGTGAACCATCAACTTTGCATGGACCTATGCTGATATGCCAGGTTTAGACCCTAAGCTAGTTGTTCACTACCTCACAGTTGATCCAAAAGTGAAACCAGTCAAGCAAAAGCTGAGAAAGATGCACCCACAGATAGCTCTCTTGGTAAAAGTTGAAATACAGAAGTTATTAGATGCAAAGTTCATATGACCTATTAACTATTCAGATTGGGTCTCAAATATTGTACTTGTGTCTAAACCCAATGGGCGCATTTGCATATGTAATGATTTTAGAGATCTCAACAAGGCATGTCCCAAAGATGACTTTCCACTACCGAACATTGACATTATAGTAGACTTGACAGTAGGTCACAAGATGCTTTCTCTCATAGATGGATTCTCTAGCTACAATCAAATAAGGATAGCAGAAGAAGATCAACATAAAACAACTTTTACTTGTCCTTGGGGTAATTATTGTTGGTGTGTCATGCCGTTTGGTCTCAAGAATGCAGGAGCAACTTATCAAAGAGCAATGATAGTGATATTCCACAATCTCTTTCATCATATCATGGAAGACTACATGGATGACATACTAGCTAAATCTTCTAGGATAGCTCACATACAAGTTCTAGGACAGATCTTTGACAGGCTTGAGAAATATCAAGTACACCTCAATCCAAAGAAGTGTGTCTTTGGTGTGACATCAGGGAAGCTATTAGGATACATTGTATCTCGTAGAGGCATCGAAGTAGATCCAGCAAAAGTAAAGGCTATAGTGGAGATGCCTCCATAAAGAACCTCAAAGCATTAAGGAGCCTTCAAGGAAGGTTGCAGTCCATCAGGCGTTTCATCTCACAGCTAGTAGATAAGTGTCAACCATTTCAACACTTACTATGAAAGGATGTCTCATTCTGATGGGATTATAAGTGTCAGGCAGCATTTGATCAACTTAAAGAGTATCTAGCTACACCTCCTATATTAGTTAAACCAGTTGCAAACAAACTGTTGATATTATACATCTCAACTACAATTTTGGCCCTAGGGGCCTTGCTAGCACAACATGATGAGTTAGGAAAAGAGCATGAAATCTATTATATCAGTCAAACCTTGGTGGGATATGAACTTAATTATTCACCAATGGAAAGAGCTTGTTTAGTAGTAGTGTTCCCTTCTCAAAAGTTGCGGCATTACATGCTCAACCAGCACACAAAGCTTATAGCCAAAATTGATCCTTTGAAGTATCTACTAGCAAAAGCGGCTCTCACAGGTAGATTAGCTAAATGGGTCATGATCCTGAGTGAGTTTGACATTGAGTATGTGGATCATAAAGCAATTAAGGGACAAGCCCTAGCAAATCAATTAGCAAAAGCACCCATGACAGATACACACCCTATGGTAGCAGACTTTCTGGATGAGAATCTATTCACTCTTTCCAACTCCATAATGTGGAAGTTGTACTTTGATGGTTCCTATACACAGCATGGATCAGGGGCCAGCGTCCTATTTATCACACCTCAGAATGACTATATTCCTAAGTCATATCAGCTTGCATTCCCTTGCACCAACAACATTACCAAGTATGAAGCACTCCTCATAGGTCTCAATACAACAGTTCAATGGGACATCACAAAATTACAAGTGTATGGAGATTCACAACTAGTCATTTGCCAAGTCACAAGTGAGTACTAAACAAAGGATGAAAAGTTGGTCCCCTACAAGCAACTAGTGGATGCTTACAAACCACACTTCTCTAGCATCACATTTGAGAAAATTCCAAGAGAGCATAACAAAGCTGCAAATTCTATGGCGTCTATAGGATCAATGATCGACATGCCTTCAAATACACAAAAATGTGAATTCTTGATCAAGCAATTGTTGATATCAGCCATCGATATTCCAGTTACTGAAATCATTTGCAAACTTGTTGGTCCCAATTCCCCATGGTATGAAGATATTTATGAATACAATAGCTTTCCCTCTGACCTTTCCTCCACCCAACTACACCATTCTGGGTGATACACTATGTCGCCGAAGTCTCGATGGTATCCTTTTATGATGTCTTAACGCAGAAGAAGCTGAAGCTATCTTACGAGACATACACGAAGGTGTCTGTGGCGCACATTCTACTGGTCCTAATATTGCTAAGAAGATACTCAGAACAGGTTATTACTGGCCAACAATAAAACAAGATGCTGCACGGTTTGCCAAGAAGTGTCTACAATGTCAGCAACATGGAGATTTGATTCAGGCACCAGCTCATGAACTACAACCTGTGACAACTCCATGGCCTTTTTCTCAATGGGGTCTCGACCTCGTAGGACAAATCCACCCATCCTCTTCCAATGGCCATAAGTTTATCATTACTGCCACTGAGTATTTCACGAAGTGGGTTGAAGCCATTCCCATGACCTATATCACCAGTAAGCAAATAGCCAAGTTTATCCTTAACTACCTCATTTGTCGGTATGGTATCCCCCAGGCCATTGTCACTGATAATGGGAGACCATTCAAGAATCAAGATGTCCGTGCCTTATGCACACAATACAATATCCAACATCAGTTCTCAACTCCCTACTATCCGCAGAGTAATGGCCAAGCTGAGGCTTCCAATAAAACCATTCTCAAAATCCTCAAAAAATGGTCAATGAAGCTGGTCGTGATTGGCACCTACAACTCAACCCTACCCTATGGGCCTACCGCACTAGCATCTGAACACCCACTGGTGCCACACCATACGCCTTGGTCTATGGCTCTAAAGCCATCCTACCTATAGAGGTCGAGATCCCATCTCTTAGAGTATCCATGCAGAACCTGATAAATGAAGAGGAGTATCGCACTTCCAGATTAGCAGAGCTAGAATTACTAGATGAAAGACGCCTTGCCGCGCTCAATCATCTCCATGTCTATCAAAACTGCCTACGGTGCAATTACAACAAAAAGGTCAAAGAAAGACAGTTTCAAGTTGGTGATCTTGTACTCAAAGAGAATCAGAGAAATCAAGCAGACCGCGAGAAGAAGGGCAAGTTTGAGCCCAACTGGTTAGGTCCCTTTATTGTGATAGCAACATATGGATCATGAGCTTATACTTTAGCTATACCTGATGGCATTCCTCTAGGTGAGCCACTTAACAATGTTCATCTCAAAAAGTTCTATGCCTGATCCTCAGAATATTCCAAAAAAAAAAAACACAAAAAAATCCGTCCTCTGGTGAAAACCTGGCAAACGGGCACCTTGGATAAGTACCATAGTGAAAACTTGGCAAACAGGCACTATGTGTAGAGTCAACATCCTTGTTTCCTTCTACCTACCTGTTCCATTCACCCATACATCTACCTATCCGTGGTGCTTCCTTGCCATTAGTATTATCTGTTCCATATCTGAGTCCATCTCCACTTTCCCATCCATCCCATGTCTAATCCTTCTATCCAGCTAAGTCAATCTCCACTTTCTCCTACCTAAGTCTTAGGTCCGTTAGGGTTTACCCCAAACTACGCTACCTCTGCACCGTCACATAGGCAAGGCCATTTAGCAATGAGCCCCCGAGGCACTAGGTCAGTCCCTTAGGGTCCGTCCCACCAATAAGGATTGTGATACCCTCTGCTCGAAAAACAAGAGCAACAAATCATGCTTCCTAAAAATAACAAAAAATCATGACGCAAAACATCAACCTATCCAAAAACAAAGCAGCCCACCATACTAAAAGGCTTAAGCTAAATCTCACATTAATTATGGCAAGAAACAAACACATCTAAATGCAAGAAGGTTTCATGATTGGTTAGATTAACTTACAAAGTCTTGATTTATGCTATCATGCCTTTCTATGCTACTCAAGGAGGCCAAAAGCTAGAGATGCTATGATGGGGGCATGATTATTTTCTTTGTTTGCTACTTGTGGATTAAATGTTAGTAATATGAAGATGTCTGTCTAACGACGTGATCAGTAAAAGATCATCGAGGACTCTGAGATCTAAACATGAAAAGGGGCAATCCTTGTCTATTAAAATGCAAGAAGAACTCATGTCATCTAGATTCAACTTTGACTAGATGCTTGAATTAACTTGCTAAATCAAAATCCATGTAAGTAATACTCGAGTCATCTCGGTTTAATTATACCTAGATGCTTGTATTTTCTTACAACATAATAAATCCCAATGATGAAAGCGCTTCAAAATACTTGCTATATCAAGGTGACAAATATTCATATCCATATCCATATCTATATCATATCCAATTATGCCTCATATCTGTATCCATATCCATATCCATACCGTATCCAATTGCAAGTCTATCCTTAATCCATACCAATCAAGTCAAATCATTCTTGTCAAATGATCCAATCACAATCAATGGTCTTGATCCTTGTCCGGTCGTAAACCAACTTGATCAATTAATCAATCAATTGTCTTATACAGGATGTTGCATTGTCAAAATCAGACCAACACACGCATCTTACATGACATGCTTCATTTCCTAAAACCAGACACTATCCTTTGTGTTGCTCTAGGGATCCATCATTCCCCACCATGACAACACTATCATATCAAATGTCTTAGACAGGATGTTATATTGTCGAAACCAAACCCGAAGTCTTATATGACATATTTCATTCCTGAAACTAGACATCATCAATCCATCTCATTGGTTTACCGCTCGCCAGGGGTAATGCCTTGTTTGTTCTTGTGTCATTTGTGCATACTTGCTTACTTGCTTGTGTGTGTTATCATTTTTATCTTGCATTCCATATCATTCATCCCTTTCTTCTGCATTCAACCATTTCATCTCCTGTTAACATATCTTATCATGAGATTGTCCATCTCACGGCTGCCGCCCTCTCCTCGTCTAATCTCCTGAGGGGGAATCCTATCATCATAACCTGTACCAGGGGCAAACTGGGGCATGTATCATTATCAGACTTTTATTCTTTGAAACAATGTGATAAAACACATTGCTTCAAAGAGGGGCAAAATGTAGACACCTAAAATTGGCTCAAGTTGAATTAAGTAAACATTCTAATATTTATCTTAATTCATATTTTCTTCTGTCAATTAAATAAATATCATAAGTTTATTTGATTGGTTCATCATCCTACAATTAAATAAAATCATTTTATTTAATTAAAATTCCTAAATTCTTCTAATATCTCAAAATCTAAATCCACCTCACAAAATCCACTTCATCAATCCACCTCATCAATCCACTTCATCTCTTCCACCTCACCAAGTTGCACATATAATTAAATATTCTTAATATTTAATTAGCTAATATCCTCCATTTTCCAAAATAAATCTTTAAATCAATTATCCTCCACCAAATTGAATATTTAATTCAATGTTCCCCACTAGCCTTCACCAATTGAATATTTAAATTCAATGTTCCCCACTAGCCTTCACCAATTGAATATTTAATTCAATGTTCCCCACTCTCCTCCACCAATTGAATTCTTAATTCAATTGTTCCCCACTATCCTCCACCAATTGAATATTTAATTCAATTGTTCCCCACTATCCTCCACTCTTCCCAAAAATGAATTTTTAACTCATCCACTATCCTCCACTCTTTCCAAAAAAATGAATTTTTAATTCATCCACTATGAATAAAAGATTCACTTTTATTCCTAGCCATTTATCTCATCTGTTGATCCTCACCCTCCATTCCTTTTTTGGAAAATCTATAAATAAAACCCTCTTCTAAGCCATTAGGAAGAACTTCATCTTGCACAATTACTATACCAAAATTTCTCTCATTCTCTCTTCTACATTCCATTTTCAAGTGTCCTCCATTATTGTGTGTTGAAGCTCACATTCAACACAAACACATATCAAAGCCATTCTTCCTTTGTCATCTTCAAAAAACTAGCAAGCAAGGAAAGATTCTGAGGGCTTCACAATCAAGATCAAAGAAAGATAGGAAAACAATGGAAAATGACAGGTAAAGGAGTTTGTAGGTATGTTCTTACTTGTTTTGGTTTAATTCTTCTTTGTTTTCAACTTCCATTGGTGTTTGGGTTATATTGTTCTTTATTGATCAAATCCATTTTTCCCATTCACACTAATCATTCTCCTGATTATATCCAAGTCATCCTTATCAAACCCTAATCACCTCTTTCATCTAATCACCATCATCTTAACCATCCTAGTCAAAACCCTAATCATCTTCATTCATAATCCAATCATCTTCTTCCTAATCCATCAAAGTCATCTAATCTCGTCACTACACATCATCATCTTCATTCTAATCTAACCAATCGCATCCTAATCATATCCTAGCCATTCATTCATAACCCAATTAACTTCATCACAATCATCCAAATCCTCTAATCTTATCACTACACATAATCATATTCATTCATGATCTGATAAATTTCTTCCTAATCCATCCAAATCCTCTAATCTCATCACTACACATCATCATCTTCATTCCTAATCTAATCAATTTCATCCTAGTCATTCCCAATCACAAGACACCACAACTGTAGGGAAACCTTTGAGCATCTACCCTCTCAATCGAATCCGACTACAACTGTGTCAAAATATTATAGACCTGTTGGTTTTGTTCACCCACTACATTCCTTTAGGATCAAATTTTATCACAACATTTCATTAGCATTTAGCCCTTGCAATCTATAGAGGTTCCCAAACATAGTCTTCCTAAGGTTGAAACATAGGGAGAAATTGTCGAAGCTTGACTGTATCACAAGTATAAATCTAGACCAAGAGACCTTGACATCTTTTTCAAATCAATCACAACTTGGGCTTAATACTACAAACCTAGTTTGAGTCCATCCTTCCAAGTGAATTCTGAAACTCATGGGTTCACTTTAATCAATCAATTTCTTCCACACCTCAAGGTCTTGATAAATCCCATTTATAATTTGACAAGGTCATTAGTAGATGAGAGTACCCTCTTGGAGCTAGACTTTTCAAAGACTCATATCATTAGCCCCTATCATAGTCTCGGCCTCATCACCTTGCATTGACATCCCCATACTATCCCAAAATTCACAAGTCTTGTATGGTAAAGACATGGTTGCAAAAAGAAGAGAAAGGGAGTAGATCCTCCTAGTCATCCCTATAGCAAACACATCAACACAACATTCTCACCAACATAATCATCCTTGTCATTCTCATCATCTTCATTCCTTATCCCAACCAATTTTCATCCTAATCATTATTCTTGTCATCCAATTGACAACATATCATAATCACATCCTACTCATATCTTCATAATTCAACCTTCACATCCTAATCACCCTTTCTAATAACATCATTCAATCAAATTCATCCTAATCACCTCACCCCTAATCATATCCTAGTAATTCTAACCATATCCTAATCATCCCTAATCACCCATCTAATCATCCAATCAATCTCCCACTCTATCACATTCCTAGTCACTCCACATCATCATTCATCCTAGTCAAGCACATGACAACATGGTCCTAATCCTTGGCAATCATGATGAGATAAAACCAAGACCTAAACTTATACTCTAAGGAGCCCCTCCTCCCAAGCCCAAGTTCATACTTCGAGGAGGCTATCTCTTTAGTTATGAGGATGAGAAAAGACTAAAACCAAGTCCATCCACATGTCAAGTCAATGCCTCATCAACATATTCATTCACTCCCCAACAAGCACATGTGAGCCCAAGTCCACCTTGGCAAGAAGATCAAATGCTTTTAAGTCCTAATACCATCTTTGACAAGGGAGACATCAACCTAGTCCATGCAAGCCATTCATTATCATTACCATCCTCTAATCCTCCATTAACTCCACACCCTAAGTTTAAACATTACAAAAGTAAACATGTGGAGTCATCAAAATCTACTGCTTCATCCAATCCTTTTGATCCTTCATCCAACCAAAGTCGAAACCCTAATCCTACAACACCATCCATCCCTCTTATCCCTCCATCATCGGAACTTTTTTCTCCACCTAATCCTAATCACATGCCTACATCATCTACCCTCATTGTCCATCCACTATATTGTCCTTCCGCACATGCCCTTGCAAAGGATGTGATCCATCGGCTACTAGCATGGAATAGACCATCCCCATGTCAAACACTTTCTTAGAACCTATCAAAGAACATTTGGATGCCATGCCTATTCCTCCAACTCCATCACGTGGTTTGCAACCTATTGACCCCACTAGTTCAAATCAACCTCCATCATACCTTCATGTTGTTGACCCTCTAGAACTCATAAAACCTCTCTAAGAGCCTCCCCCCATGAGTCCTAGTCAAGACCCATCACACCCTTATGTCATTAGCCATCAAGAACATATCAAGCCTATCTAAGTACCTTCCCCTTCTACCCAAAGTCAAGAGATATGTCAAGAGCATAATCCTAAGCATGAGGAAACATTAGTCCCTAATCCAAATCAAGATCAAATCCCTTCCATGCAACCCCTCCATAACACCCCTAATTCTATTCATGATCAAGCTCCCATTTATGATCAAGATCCCTTCTATGCTCAAGAAGGCTATGATGATCCACTTAGCCAACTTTATGCATTCCATGGTCAAGAGCTTGCCACATCACCCTTCCATGATGCACAAACATCCACTTGTCATGATGAGACACATGCCTCCTAAGCATACATAAAAGATCAAACCAATAACTTGGATCTTAACGTGCATAAGGATACTCAAAATCCTAATGATCCTTCTTCATCCACCATCGATCCCATTTCAAATCCAACATCATATCCACTTGGTCTTCCCACCTTCATCCATGAGCATTCTTCCTTAGGACAACAACAACCTTTGTCCTTTGCTTTGCATTCTTCATCCAATAATGAACTCATGTCTAGTTCCCAAACAACACCTAGTCCCATTGTCAATCACATCCTCCAAAAGATGAACTACCAAGGTAAAGGCCTAGGCCTTCATGAACAAGGTATTTTGGAGCCAATACAGTTCAATATCCCTTCACACTCATATGGCCTTGGATACACACCCCAAGGACAACAATCTAATGATGTTGGTACTTCTATGCTTCTTAAGTCCACTTTCCACCACAAATCCCATCACATTCCTAAAACATATTTTGCCATTCCACCACCATCATCCTACAAGTGTCAAAAGCATGTAACCATACACCTTCCACCATCCAATTTACCCCCACTTCTTCCAACCCCGCACATCCCTCCATCCACTTTACCACCATTATTCCTATCATTCACAAAACCCCTTACATTGCTAATCATGATCAATGAATGTACATATTGTCTAAACGTAAATCTTCCACCCATTCCATCTACCCCATGGGATTCAAAAACAAACATTTGGATGCCTCCCTTCATAAAGCCAAAAATCCTGAGGGTCCTAATACCTTAGGAAATCAATTCAAAAAGTCAAAGCAAAATCTATCTACAAAGTTGCCCATACCTTCACAAGCAAAGTCCAAAACTAAAATGGTTTGGGTCCCTAAGCAAAAAAGAAATCAAGTCAAATGAGGCATCCACCTCTCAAAAATCCCAACCATCCTCATCCATCTAAAAATACCATTCCATTCAAAAATATCAAATTCCTCTATCCCACAAGTCAAACAAAAGTCATGAAAATACTAAGTCCATGTGGGTCCCTAAATGATTACATCACCCATCTCCTAAGAAAACATCGCCATTGCTTCCTATGCCACCTTCCAATCATAGGCTTCCATGTCTAGCATGGTGTGTGTAGCCATTGGTCATAATTCCTTTCCATACCTCCATCACCCCATCATTCAGCCATTATCCTACATATTTCACCCATCCTATCCCTATGGTGTATGCTTTTGCATAAGCCTTTCATCCATGCTTTTGCATAAGCCCTACATAATCCACATCATAATCCACTATCTCCCCTACATAATCCACATCATCATCCACTATCTCCCCTACATAATCCACATCATAATCCACTATCTCCCCTACATAATCCACATCATAATCCACCATATTGCCCTACATAATCCACATCATAATCCACCATCTTGTCCTACATAATCCACATCATAATCCACATCATAATCCACCATCATGCCCTACATAATACACATCATAATCCACCATCATGCCCTACTTAATCCACATCATAATCCACCATAGTTCCATATATAATCCACATCATAATCCACTATCGTTCCCTCCATAATCCATTATCTACCTTATCCATTTCACTTTCACGCAATCTCCTTACCAACATCTATGAGCATAATCACTTGACATGGTCCACGCAATGACATCTTTCTCCAACAGGACTATCACCTTTCATGGCACTAGACATTTGAGTCCCTCCTTTCCATATCCCACCTATCCCATTCACACAAGTCAAAAAAGCCAAAAAAAAAAAGTCAAAAGAAAAGAGAAAAAGAAAAAATCAAAATAGTAAAGAGAAATCGTTTCGTCCAACAATGAAAACCACCCTTGGTGGCACCTTGGATAAGTACTGTCGTGTGGTTACACAACACGCCCCATTTTGACTTGGCAAAACAGGGACCCAACTTTTCTTTTGGCTTGTGTTGTCTGCATTCTGGCGGTTTGGTAAAATCAGTCATGTTCATCATCATGTGGAGTCAAGATGAGGTAAGCTCCAATATGAGGTCAGTCTGTCAAAATTCGTATTTCATATATATGACCACATATTCTGAAAGAGCATTAAAATTCATGCAGGTTTGCTTTTTACATCACCCTGATATTCATCAGGATGTGAGAGTTATGAACAGTCAAAGTCTTGGTCAAACCTGATATTCGCAAAAAGAGGGTCATATTTTATAGCCTCAGTTATGCTGTGTGAAGAACATCATCATCATATTTGAAATGTCCCCCCCCCCGATAATATCCCGCGGTTCAAATATCTGGACGTCAACGTTAAGTGATGGTAAGTCTTCCCCGTCGAACGGTCTTTTGTATAGCGAGCATCATATTTTGAAAGTAACCCGATATTCGTTAATATCATCCTGATGCAAAATATCACCCTTAACAAACATCCTGATGACATCATCTGAATCTGATAAACAAAAAAACAAACATCCTGATGACATCATCATCATATTTACATTTCGACAAGATATTTTGTAAACATGATCATGTTCACCCAATGTGGCGATGACGTCATGAGACATTTCCAATACAAAGAACAAATATCATGATGACATCATCCCGATATTCAAAGAGGAGAATGAGTAAGTTTGAAGGTCATCATCATATTTTGGAATATCACCCGATAGACCGAAATATCCTCCTGATGTGCTAAAGTGTAAACAAAGGTGCGTTGTCACCCGAATTTTGTCGCGATAACAGTTCCAATGCTGGGGAGGATGATATCGAAACTCAACCCGATATTTGTGAAATGTCATCCTGCTCTCATGATATCATGTCATATGGATATTCCCCCGCTCCCTTTGCCACCATTGCCATTAAATGCCCGCAGATATGGTAGGTGATTCCCGCCGATCCCGGAACCCAATGAAACGTCTAGCGAGATCCTGAGTTTTCACACGAATGATCAAAGATTACGATCTAACTTGTCAGAGTTACCCTAAGTTTACCCTAACTGCGAGGTTAAAAGGTAATTCAACTGCCATTGTTACATTTACCTGCGTTAAAATTGTTTTATAGAGCACTGGCCTCCATTTCTGCATAACAGCTACCGTTGCGCGACTGGAGCTCATAGACTGAGGGAGGAAGGTGATCAGCAGCTGAATCAAGAGCGTCTTAGAGATATACTGGTATAAAAAGAAATCGGCATAACCAGGTAAGTGAACTGAAACCCTCATAACCAGGTAATTGTTGTACCTTTCTTTAATTATTTGATGACGCATAGAGTAAGGTACCCTCAGATCGTCTGTGAATTTCAGTAAATTACGTAAATATTTACTATGAAAAGATTGTATATGCACATTCTATGTAAAGATTTCCAGATCTCACATAAATATTGCAAGCTTTATAGTAGATCTCTCTGAATTCACTAATATCAGCTAAAGATACGTAAATTTGTTCAAACTTTGAGACTTTTAGGCCTTAGGCACTCGAGATCTTGTGTTACGGGTCAGGATATCCCAATATCCTGTCACATTTGCAGTGTCTTCGCAAATATTTCGTAAATATCCAGTCTGATTTGCAATTTGACCGCAAATATCGCCTCATCCAGTGAAATCTAACCAATATTTGCAAAGTTTCAGCCAATTTGCCCCCAAATCGAGAAATCCTGGCTTACAGGATAAATACCAGGTCTAGACCTAGTGAAGTTTTGGAAGAATTGCCTATTAGAGGTTTCAGACCTAGGACTATAGACATTCACCATACTCCAGGATCAAGCGCGTCTAGAGCTTCACCGAGACCTCCTCCTGTGACCCCTGTCGGTTTGCAAATACCTTTCGGTATATTTGTGACACCTCCTGTTCAAACCCAGGGTATACCTTTAGTCCAACCTCAGCCAACTGCACCACCAGTTCAGCCCCCTCAGGCTGCAATGGCTTTCTTTGCAGCGGAGTCACCCTTGACTTTTACTGCATATCATGAGTTACCAAAGAATCCGGACAAACTTTGTCCAAAGTATCATCCTTATCAAGATGCTGATGATCATATCAGGACATTTAAAGAAGCGTGCTGCAGAGCCAGAATAGAACATCAGGACGTGGTGTGCAGATTATTTCCTTTTTCCCTAGGGGAAGAGGCTTATAATTGGTTCATCAGTCTTGGCCAAGCTTCTGTCAGTTCGTGGGCTGTCTTAGAGAAAGCCTTTCTTGACAGGTTCAAGGTCCCTATTGATCCATCCATGAATTACCACATGTTTGCCACAATCAAAAGATTTGAGAATGAGCCTATTGCTAATTTCAATGCTAGGTTCCAGAAAATGTTGTCCAAGCTAGTTGCCCCATATGTGGTGGCTGATGCTGCTGCCAGGAGTATCTATTATTCAGCCCTGGATCCATTAACTTCCATGTTCATCAGGAGAACACATCCTGAGATCACTACTTTGACAGGAGCTTTTCAAGAAGCTATCAAGGTAAATCAGCAGTTGATACCTGCTCCTACCCCAAATATAGTATTCCCTACTTTGCCTGGTGTGCAAGCACAATATCCAGCACCATATCCTGCAGCTTATCCTTCACAATATCCTGCACAATATCCTAATGGATCAGTGATACCCTTAGCAGTCATGCCTGCACCTTTGCAAGTACCTCCATTGAGTATTATGCCTCCTCCTAATGGAAATAGCCAATTGCCACAATATCCTGCACATGCTCAGACACCTCAGGGTACCGATCTATCCAACAATAACCATGGATCTTCCTTTTTCAAGCCTCAGACTGAAAATGTAGTGGCCAAAGCTCAAGAGGAGAAGGAGGAAATCAAAGAAATTTCTTCTCAACTCAGAAAACTCACCACAGAAGTAACACATTTGAGAAATCAAGGGTTTTATTCGCAGTCAGGTCAGAATAGAAATTATTCCAATGACAGACCAAACTACCCTGACAGAGGATATAACAACTTCAACAATAATGGTGGAAACAATAATAATCCTCCTAGACAGCCCAGAGTGTGGAACTCCAGGCCAAATAATGGTTCATTACCATCACCCCTAGACAATCAGCCTCCTGGTGAAGCCAAACAGACTACCAGAGTCAATCTTGCTAAAGCAGCCCTTACCAATTGGTGTAGGATTCACAATACAAATGCACATGCAGAATTAGATTGTCCACAATTTAGGATTGCTGCCAGCATCTTTCATACTGAAGTGTCTAACACTTCTGGAAATCCACCTTAGGTAGAAGGAAATGAGATAGTTCCTTGTGGATATGACTCAGCTTTTGTACTAGAAACGTACATAAATCAGCCTCATCTGAGTTATGATCAGACCTGTGAGGAATCTGCCCTAACCTTTGAAACAAACTATGTTTTCCCCTTTGAGGATGAAAATGAACCTGCAAGAGAGCATGAGGAAGTACATGCATACCAGCAGCAATACCCTGGTAAGCACAATTATAACCTGAGAAGTAGTGCCAACAGACCTGCTGGTCCGTTGACATCATCTCTACCTCCAAACAATTTCAATACACCTCCTGATCCCAAGGCTAGCAATAACCCTGGGTTCCCTAAGGTGAATGCTCAATACTTGTCTCCTCAAAACACAGTAACAAAAGTTGTAAATGCACCTCAGGAGTCTGACAAGTTAGTCGGCTATTTGGCTGATGAAATGAAGAAAATCAAGATCAGCCTGTCCTTATCAGAGTTACTGAAAACTCCTGCCATCAAAAGGGCATTCATGAAGTCACTAGATGATCCTGCTCCTAAAGAGGATAATCATCTTTCAAGTCAATCCAATGGCAAGGAGCATGCTGTTAAAGATAACATTATCAAGCCCAAAGTGTCAGCTACAGTCTAAGCTGCTGAAACCTCCCACATGACCTTGTATAGAGATAAAACTGAATCACCTCCGTTTCTCCTCACCATAAGAATGTTCAGCAAGAACTTGCACAATTGTTTGGTTGATTCAGGAGCCTCAACGAATGTTATGCCTTTATCAATATGTAACGCATTAGGACTGCATCCTGCTAAATCCTTAAAGAAGGTCACTCAACTAGACAAGACAGAAGTAAGTGTGATAGGAGAACTAACTCACATTCACATGCAGCTAGCATCTGATCCTAGGATACAGTATTACATTGACATTCAGGTAGTGGACATACCTGATACATATGGGATGTTGCTTAGCCGAGATTGGTCTAAAATGCTTAACGGATATATGTCCACAGACTTCAGTCACATGTGGTTACCATGGAAAGGTATACCTAATCAAATCAGGATTGATGCTAAGCCTAGGATGAAACATATGATCATGGAATATAACAAAACAAATGAGATCATGTACGTAAACGTAGAACCTGGAGTTTATCACATCAGGCCGCAAACTGTTAAAATAGAAGAGATCCTGATGCTGGATGTTCATCATCATCATGATGATGATTATCATGAGGACATGCCGAGTATGGAATTTGATAATAATCCAGATAATGAGAATGAAATAGATCGCTTCCGAGATTTTGAGATGCATTTATCTACTCAGGTAAAACGTTGCCAATTATTGAATATACCTGCTAATGACATTTTGATTGATGGATGGTGCAGATTACACGGCGAAGCACACTCAGAAAAGACTTGTGAACCATGCTTAGACATGATGATACTAGAGCAAACGTATAGTGAAGCATCATCATCATATTCCGAGGTGAGTGCTACATCTGATGATGATGATGATATTAATTCTTTTTTGTCTCCTGCAGGAACAAAAGAGGCACCGACGGATCCTGATGAAGATCATATCCGGAGAATAGAAGAAATCCTGGTGTCCGAGCAGATAAATGATGCGAGAAAAGAAAAGATCACTCCTGGTAGTGATTGCTTCATGGAATCAGATTATGAGTCGTCTGATGAAGACAAAGGTAGTGACCTGACGAAGTTCGAAGAATTTCTGGTAAAAGAAATAGAAAAGATGACACAACAGCGTAAATCTCCCCAGGAGGTTTTAATTAAAGGTTGGTGTAGGTTGCATGAGGCACTTCACTCAGAAACAACTTGCTCACTGTGTTTACACATTTTGAAGAAGCATGCAGCTGTATGTGCTGAACATCATCCTCCTGCTGCGATGGAAGAGAAAACAGAAAAGCCATCAGGCTCACCAAATAAAGGAAAGAAGAAACTTGAGGATGACATCCCCAAGTTAAAGTGGATATCAGGTGGAGCAGCAGCCAGAGCTGCAAAGAAGAAAGAAAGTTCAAGTAAATATCCTGCTGAAGACAAATGTCCTGCTGAAGATAAGCCTTGGATCTTAAGGTTTGACGGATCTAAATCCAAGCAAGGTGCTGGGGTAGGAATTGACCTTATTGATCCATCAGGGAAGTCCTACTTAGCAGCTTACAGACTATAGTTCCCCTGCACCAACAATGTCGCAGAGTACGAGGCTCTAATTCATGGAATGTTGTTTGCCCATAAGAAGAAAGTGAAGATCTTGCATGTCTTTGGAGATTCAGGACTGGTTGTGAAACAAGTAAGAGGAATTTACTCTTGTAATTACAAAAAGCTATCAAATTACAGACATCGTGTGTGGGACCTGATTGAAGACTTTGATGCCTTTAATATCACTCACGTACCAAGAAAATAGAACCAGAGGGCAGATGCACTAGCCCAGGCCACCAGTATGTTGGAACCACTGTCTATATCTAGTCTGAAGAGATTTTCAGTAGAATTGGTGTCAGTACCTTCAGTACCTGACAATGTGACTAATCTCCAGGTGTTTGATGATGATCAGCACATCCTGGACTTCATATCAAACAGAGACATATTTGAAGCTCAGATTATAGATGAGAATGGTATGGAAGATCATGTCTGGGAAGAAGATGAGATATTAGAGTTGCCTAGCAACAGAATTCCCAAAGGTATGATTGAATTAGAAAGAGCCTTTGATCTAGATCATATGCTTAAACATAAGGATCTGCCTAAGGCAGATGGAGGTCAATATTCACAGGTGAATATTGGACAAGCTGATGACAAGAGAAATGTTTTATTGGGTAAGGTTTGTACACCAGATGAGTTAGAAGGAATAACTCAGGCCCTTAAAGATTACATACATGTAATTGCATGGACTTATGACGAGCTAAAGACATATGACACTTCTGTCATAACTCATACTATACCTCTCAAGCCAGATGCAAAACCTTTCAGACAGAAGCAGAGGCCAGTCAATGCTCTGCTTGAGCCAATCATCCTTGAAGAAGTCAAGAAATTGTTAAATGCCCGGATAATATTTCCTATGAGGCACTCCACTTGGGTGGCGAATCTTGTGCCAGTCAGAAAGAAGAATGGAGACATCAGATTATGTGTAGATTTTAGGAACCTGAACAGAGCATCAGAAAAGGATAATTATCCTTTGCCCTCTTTGGATGAAGTTCTACAGATTGTAAATGGAGCCAAAATGATGTCCTTCTTGGATGGTTTTTTAGGATACAACCAAGTGATGGTTGATAAAATTGACAGATTAAAAACTGCCTTCACCACAAAGTGGGGTATATTTGCATATAGACGTATGCCATTTGGACTTATAAATGCTGGAGCTACATTCCAGCGAGCAATGGACATAGCCTTCAGAGGCTTAATAGGAAAATGTATAGTCATCTACATGGATGACCTGAAAGTATTCTCCAAGGAAAGGGGAAATCATGTTGCCGATCTCAGAAGTGTACTGAAGAAATGTGAAGAATATGGAATATCGTTGAATCCTAAGAAGTGCATATTTGGAGTCACAACAGGAAAATTACTAGGCCACCTGATCACAGAAGATGGAATTATCATTGATCCTGACAGGGTGGAATCTATTATGAAGTTACAACTTCCAGGAAGCAAAAAGGAACTTAAATCTTATTTTGGTAAGATAAATTTTGTGAGGAAGTTCATCACCGGCTTTGCTGAGATTGTCAGACCACTAAATGCCATGTTGAAAAAAGATGCACAAATTGAGTGGACACTAGAAGCCAAGGCTGCCTTTGAAGATATAAAGAAGGCCATTTCAGATGCTCCTATCCTCATTAGTCCAGATTATACAAGAGATTTCTACATCTACTCATTTGCCTCAGAACATACTTCTGCAGCAGTGTTAACTCAAAGGAATGAAGAGAAAGAAGAGAAACCAATTGCTTTCATGAGCTGTCCTTTCAGAGATGCTGAATTGAGATATGTAGATGTTGAAAGACAGGCACTTGCATTAGTCAGAGCAGTAAAAAAGTTTAGACATTATATACTAAGAAGCAAAGTGATTGCTGTGGTACCAGATGCAGCGGTGAAGATGCTGCTGATGCAGAGTGAACCTGGTGAAAAAAGAGCCAAATGGATTACTGTATTACAAGAATATGACATAGAGATCACACCAATGAAGCTGGTAAGAGGACAAGCTCTGAGCCAGATGATATCTGAAACTGATCCAAACATCATCAGTCAACAGTATGTGATCAATGAGAAAGACAATAGGGAATGGTATTCAGACATCAAGCACATCCTGATCACCGGAGGATGTCCTTCAAGAATGCAAGCCTCACAGAGAAGAGCCTTAAAGATAAGATCCCAGAAGTATATGATAAAGGGAGGAACCTTGTTTAAGAAGAATTATGAAGGAATATACCTGAGATGCTTAGAGAAACCAGAAGCAAATAAAGTTTTAACAGAGTTACATGACAAGTTTGGTACTGCACACGGATCAGCATTGGCCACAACACATGCAATCCTCAGAGTAGGATATTACTGGCCTACAATTTTTAAGGACACGGCTGATCATGTTAAATGTTGTCATGTTTGCCAGGTTGCTGCCAACAGAGAAAAATATGCTGCACAACCGTTGCAGCCAGTGATGGAAGAGCGCCCATTTGCACAGTGGGGCATGGATTTCATAGGACCGATCAATCCTCTGTCTTCCTCAGGCCATAGGTATGTCCTAACGATTACTGATTATTGTACCAGATGGACTGAGGCTATCAGCAGCAAAACTTGTACTGCGGATGATGTCATTAAATTTTTGGAAAGCAACATTGTCACCAGGTATGGAATTCCTTATGCATTGGTAAGTGATAATGGTTTTGCCTTCATTTCCACCAAATTGTCAAGTTGGGCTTTTGATCATGGGATCATACTTAAGTTCTCATCCAACTACTATCCCCAGGGAAATGGATTAGCAGAATCCACCAACAAGAATTTACTGAGTATAATAAGAAAATTGATAGAGAAAAATCCCAGGGAATGGAACTCATTTCTGAAATATGCCTTATGGGTAGACAGAACTAGAATGAAAACCGCATTAGGAAACTCACCCTTCCAACTAGTATATGGGGTAGATCCTATCCTCCCTGTAAACTTGAAAATTCCTACTCTGCAGTTTGCCCAAGAGTATCTAGGCGTAGATAATAAACAGGAAGTCAGGTTGCTTTAGTTGATGCACCTGGAAGAAAAGCGAAGTCAAGCGATTAACCGATTTGCAAAACATCAGGCTATTGTCAAACGCTGGTTTGACAAGAGAGCCAGAATTAAAGCTTTCAGGATATCCGATTTAGTCCTGATGTGGGATAAGGCCCATGAAAAGAAAGGTGATCATGGTAAGTTTGATAGATTATGGATAGGTCCCTTTCAGATTTCTAAAATTTTAGGAGATAGCACTTATAGGCTTAAGAACCTGACAGGTGAGGATGTCCCATTGCCAGTCAATGGACAATTCCTCAAACATTATTTCTAGGCCTGAATGACTTCATGACAGTCATATGTATCATATTATATATTTGTATAGTTGTTTGTTGTATGTTGTTGTTGTTTTGTTGGTTGGGACCTTGTTTTGGTAAGTCAGGATGATGCACTTCATCACCCTAAGAAAATAATTAAATTGTTGGGATTCAAGTGATGTAATCACATTTAAATATAGGTTATAATTCATTCTGGGAAGTATTCATGATCAGGTTTGTGATATCTGTTCATCAGGGTGCTTTTTCTTGGTCAAAGCGAATCCATCACAATGAAACACCTAACAGCCTTGGGTTTGTTGAACACACTAGTATAGGTGTTAAGTGAAAAATCTAAAGGGACTCCCTTGCTACCAATACAATCTCCAACCTAAAGCTGCAAGTGACTATACCTTGTACAAATGAGCTGACATGATGATATCAAATATAAATATGAAAGAGAAAATCAGAAAAGAAATAAAATTAGGCCATCTAAGTAACTCTACCGGGGCTATAGACGCCTACTGGCAGTGGGGCTCTACTTAGGGAGATTGTATAGATAACCTTGCCGGGGCTATAGACGCCTACTGGCAGCAAGGCTCTATCCAGGTTGGCTATGAGGGATGATCCCCAACTATGTAGTTTAACACCAGTTACTTATGTTTTCAACTTACTTTCAAGATGAGGATAATTAATCATATGCACACACCTGATCCTTTGTTAGCTTTATCACCATGATGAAATTTTATCATTCAGAGGATTATGATGCGTACACTTAGACAGAATTAGAACACTATAGATGAATGTGATCACATCACTTGAATCATTGGAATTTGTTTATTTTCTTTGGTGGCAAGTTGTTGTGTGGTTACACAACACGCCCCATTTTGACTTGGCAAAACAGGGACCCAACTTTTCTTTTGGCTTGTGTTGTCTTCTTTCTGGCGGTTTGGTAAAATCAGTCATGTTCATCATCATGTGGAGTCAAGATGAGGTAAGCCCCAATATGAGGTCAGTCTGTCAAAATTCATATTTCATATATATGACCACATATTCTGAAAGAGCATTAAAATTCATGCAGGTTTGCTTTTTACATCACCCTGATATTCATCAGGATGTGAGAGTTATGAACAGTCAAAGTCTTGGTCAAACCTAATATTCACAAAAAGAGGGTCATATTTTATAGCCTCAGTTATGCTATGTGAAGAACATCATCATCATATTTGAAACGTCCCCCCCCCCCCCAATAATATCCTGCGGCTCAAATATCTGGACGTCAACATTAAGTGATGGTAAGTCTTCCCTGTCGAACGGTCTTTTGTATAGCGAGCATCATATTTTGAAAGTAACCTGATATTCGTTAATATCATCCTGATGCAAAATATCACCCTTAACAAACATCCTGATGACATCATCTGAATCTGATAAACAAAAAAACAAACATCCTGATGACATCATCATCATATTTACATTTCGACAAGATATTTTGTAAACATGATCATGTTCACCCAATGTGGCGATGATGTCATGAGACATTTCCAATACAAAGAACAAATATCATGATGACGTCATCCCAATATTCAAAGAGGAGAATGAGTAAGTTTGAAGGTCATTATCATATTTTGGAATATCACCTGATAGACCGAAATATCCTCCTGATGTGCTAAAGTGTAAACAAAGGTGCGTTGTCACCCGAATTTTGTCGCGATAACAGTTCCAATGCTGGGGAGGATGATATCGAAACTCAACCCGATATTTGTGAAATGTCATCCTGCTCTCATGATATCATGTCATATGGATATTCCCCCGCTCCCTTTGCCGCCATTGCCATTAAATGCGTGCAGATATGGTAGGTGATTCCCGTCGATCCCGGAACCCAATGAAACGTCTGGCGAGATCCTGAGTTTTCGCACGAATGATCAAAGATTATGATCTAACTTGTCAGAGTTACCTTAAGTTTACCCTAACTGCGAGGTTAAAAGGTAATTCAACCGCCATTGTTACATTTACCTGCGTTAAAATTGTTTTACAGAGCACTGGCCTCCATTTCTGCATAATAGCTACCGTTGCGTGACTGGAGCTCATAAACTGAGGGAGGAAGGTGATCAGCAGCTGAATCAAGAGCGTCTTAGAGATATACTGGTATAAAAAGAAATCGGCATAACCAGGTAAGTGAACTGAAACCCTCATCATGTTGTTTTTAAATAATGTTGAAAGTTCTGGTTATGTATCCATGCAAGTAAGTAATGTAGAATTGATACAATAAGCATGATATTTGCAGTATGTATGCATGCATATCTCGTTGTGAGAAGAAATGTTGTTAATTGCAGGTACCCATGGCTGAAAAATGCTTAGTCAAGTGTCAGGAAGAATTCAGCAGGCCTATGTTCTCTTCTCAGAGAGGGGTCCTGTTTAAATTTGGGGCAATTAAAGACACCCATCAGGGGAGTACCAACCTAGAGGCTTGGTCAGCCAAGCTGAATGATGGGCAGGATAATAGTCCGGTGTTGGAAGCTGTGTTTGTATCAGGTATGTGGAACGCTGCTGGCTTCCCCTACTCCATGGAGTCTCCGGAGCTGGTTATTGAGTGCGCCCAGAATTACAACCCTCAGACGAGGCAGGTTGTGAAGCATGGGAGAATGTATGCAGACCTATCCATCAAAGGTCTATCCTAAACATTTGGACTGCCAATGGGCAGCAAGGTAAAGAGCGTAGACTTGAAGAAGTCTGAAAGAGAATATGAGGCCAACAAGAAGACGGCTAGAAAGAACATGTATGCTTGGCGGGCCGAGAACAACACATATAATGCAGCGGCCAAGCTCCCTGTGCGCATGTTCAAATTTGATTTTAATGAAGAATATCAGTATGTGATTGCCCTACTGAACAGGGTGACTGGCCAGCCTGATACTGGAGAATTCAGAGACTGGATGTACGGCATAATAATGATGTGCCTATATGCAGACATCAAGCCACTGTGGGGCCAAATCATAAGTTATGCTCTGCATGAGTAGCTACTGAACCTGGGAGGTTCAGATTGTGCCTTCTACATGACCTCCTATATTGTTTATTCCTGTGCTTATAGAGGCATATTTGATGCCCTGGTCACAGATGGAAAACTGACGGGCACGAATGCAGCACATATATGGGATCATCATCCCTAGCTGCAAAGAACCAAATATATCAAGGACTACAAATTGGTCAATGATGCATTTTCTATGCATCTGGTATGGACCATGGAAGATGACAGAACTAAAAGACTGAACATGGAGGCTCAGGAGGCAGTATACAGGCATGGGGCATGGTACATCCAATTTGCCACCTTTTCCTACATCAGGATAGAAGGTTTTGAAGGGCATCCCCTGATGCTGCCAAGGTATCCTACAGATGCAGTAGTTTTAATGGAGTTTATCAGGCAGGGCTCCACCATCATACAGACGTATAAGGATGCCAAGAAGCTGCCACCAATTTTGTTCCCAGTCAGCATCGGCAACTACATGTGCCCTGACTCTGACAATATTAAGAAGGTGATGGTCACTTTGAACAAGATGAATTTACTGCCCTTCCCAGTAACAAGACCATATGATCCTTACGGCTGAATGCAGAAGATCCTAGGAAAGCCTATTCACCAGAGGCACCTAAAAGATTTTTGGGCTGACTGCGAAGATGAGGCAGAGGCCAGGAGGAGGAGGTATCAGAGGTCAACTCTGAACCAGATTAGAACGTTTGACTGCATCTCCCTCCCTCAGTAGCTGAAGAGTGATGACAGCAGGATCATGGCAGATGAATACGAGCAGAAGAATATCTACAATGATACCATTTTTGCCCCTGACCTCACCATGCAGGAGGATATGTCCTTGGACCCATTCTTTGCCAGAACCATACACTTGACCCAAGCTTGGGTAGATGCACAGGTAGAGGCATTGAAGAAAAAGGGTGTTGCCATCACAATAGATAGCAAGAAGAAGGGGCAGGACATCCCCACAGATGAATATGATGACTTCCTGCTGGAGAAGCGAAAGACTAAGGGAGAGAGGACCCCTCCACCACAGCAACCTAGCAAAAGAGCCACAAAGGGCAAGAAGGTGGAAAAGGGACCCAAAGGGGTCATAGTTGACAGGGCAGTATTCACAGCGGAGGAGGTAGCCAAATCAGGGTCAGAATCAGATTCTCCTCCAAAGCCCAAGAAAGCCAAGACAGCAGAGGCTGGAACCACAGAGACCCAAGAAGTGGGTCAGTCATCCAGACAACCAGGCAAGGATATCCTCATGGAGGAAGAGCCTGAAGAAGAGGAGGAAGCTCCATTGATAATCAGAAGAAAGAGGAGAGCTCCGTAGGTGCTGGTTCCTACCACACCTAAGAAAACAAGAACCTCCATGAGAGGTGAGATGAGTCAACCCCCAGTGCAATTACAAGGGGTAGGTAGTGAAGTGTAGAAGGAACTTCAGCACAATGTTCCACTTCCTACCATTGTCAGTTCAAAACTGAACTGGCAGAAGAGCAACAAAAAGAAGCATCCCAGGCGCAAGCAGAAAAGCATGTCTCGCTAGACGAGACAATAAACTTGTCTAATGATGAGGTGGTGCAGGATGTAGCTGCACAAGAAATGGAAACACTTGCGGCTGCTGGCATCAGTGTGACTCCTCACAAGCCTCCAACGGTTCAAACAGTGCTTGAGGAGATGAAACCAGTAGAAGCGGAGCGAGAAAAGAGCCCAGAACTAGAGAAGAGCCCAGAGGAGGTAGCTCAGGACATAGGGCTGGATACATTGATCGCTGAGCTGACAAGTCCTGCAGTGGTAGACTTAACAGAGAAGCAGGATGCAAGTCCTGAACAGCCAGCAGGATCACCTGATAAGGGCCACTTAATAGAAGAGATAAAGATGGCAGAAACAGAAAGCCACGCTCTTGAATCAGGCCAACAAAGCCCACAAGATACATTAGCAGGACCTGCTATAGTAGAAGTCCAAGAAGCAAAGGCTGATGATGAGAAGAATGAAGCGATAGAGGATCATGCTGATAAGGCACAAGAGGTGGATGCTGCAGGTACAGAACAGATAGCCGCTACGGAATAGATGCCATCACCTCGGGTAGATCCAGTGATATCAGATACGGTGGACATGCCGCCAGAAATAGAGAAGCAAGAGGAGGATGATCAACCTCCACAGGGGGAAGAACTGGGGACAGGTGAAGAAAGGATGGAGAAAGATCATGATCATCATGATCCACATACAAGTACACCGCCAGGTTCCCCACACGGAGAAGATGCTCCCCCAGAAAAGGAAGTTCCTCAACGGGAGGAGGCACCACAGGATTCGCAGCAAGGTGAGCATCAAGAGCCAGAAAAAGAAAAGTCACCATCTCCACAACGCTTGTTGGTGGAAATGGGAGATAGAGGTGAACAGCATCATGATGCTGAAAAGCATGATCAGGTGCCTCCATGGTTAGAAAAGGAGGTAAATGTTGAGGAGGAGCTGGAGATTCAAGAGTTCGATGTCTCCACCCTGTTCGCCGCAGATATAATGAAACCTAGGAGGAAGGCCAGAATGACTTCGGCCATCAAAAGAGATCCGGCGACAGGGAGAAGGACCGCACAAATTGCTGTACCTGCGGTAGAGAAAGAGAAAGGCAAAATCACTGTGGATGAATTCCAGATAAGCACAGTTGATTTGGGTTTTGCCAATGAAGAGCAGGAAGGTCAGGAGGGAAAGGATATCATTGACTCTCTGATTCAGAAAGTGAAAAGAGAGAAAGAGAAGAATAAGCAACATAAAGAGCACATTGCTCAGTTGCATGCATATATTGAAGGCTTGACCAACCCTGAAGATACCACAAGCGAAGCTGCAGTCCCATTGACTGCCATTTCTCAAGAAGAAGTGAATAGACTGGACCTCATGAAACATGAGGTTTCCGTAATAAGAAAGTGGGTGTCATCCACATTGGATGATGCCATTGAAATAATGAAAGGTTCTTTGAAGAGGTGGAGCATCCTAAGTGACTCCAAAACTAAGGTGGATAAATTGCAGATGCAGACTGGAAAAAGGTCTTATAAACTGGAGAAAGTCCTCAGCCTGTTGGACGAAATAAGGAAGATAAATCCACAACTGCTTATCAGTAAGTAGGTACTGAATAATAATACCGCATTGTTAGTGGATATCTGGTATAAAGATGTACAGTTTGAATGCGGAGTCCTCAAAAGATGCAATAATAAGCTGAGGGAGATCAGCATGAGGCTACGCGATTTAATGGGCATTGAGGTAGACATGCTAGAAACGCTAGAGGGCAAGGTGGAAGGGAAAATTGAGAATCAAGATGAAGATTCTGCCTTTAAGGCTCTGCGTAATAACTTCCATATAGAAGATGATGGTCCGCTCGTCCACTTGACAGAAGAGATAATAAATAAAATGATGAGGATCAAGGTCAAGATGGAGACCTACAACGAGACACTGCAGGACAGAAAGAATAAGCTGGACAACAGTAGGGATAAGTATGAAGCACACAAACACGCCATCATCAAGGCAAAGACTCAAGATGGCGGAGGAATAGATTAGGTTGTGCAGCCATATGAACAGATCCAAAGCAGCATGCAACCCCATATGCAACAGCGTCATCATCCAGATAGCGAAAGTTCAGAAAGCGATACACATGATGATGACCCGCATGCATCAGATGAAGAGCATGATGAAGATACATCATGAGGGGGGGAGTATTTTTCATATGCAGTATAGATAGTTGCCAGCTGGCAACTTGTGCCTTTTTGTAATATTGGTAAGTCATGAAATGATGACCGTTGATTTATATTGATAAATCAGATCTGTTGATCTTTTGTAACGGATTCCTCACCTTATTCTATAAAAGGTGGTGGAATGCCTTGTTATATTCATTCGAAACTTAATTGAAATTTGATTGCTGAAGTATTCAGGACTTATTTCAAAGCTGCTATATATGTACATGTCTTTTGCATACTTAATGAAAGGGAAGAGTATTTTGATTACAAATCTTCATAAATCTTGAGTAATCTGTGTCTGAATTCTGGATATGTTCTTTGATTTTCTGCGTCCCTTGGAGTGCTCATCATGTTGCATGTATTGTTTTCATTCATTATCCTCTGAAGTTTGCATCAACTGTATCTAGCTGTGGAATGTCCTGGTGAACATATGGTTTGATTTCTTCTCCTCATGACAGTATCAAGCATGTATGTGGATCAAAAGCTAAAGGTTCAACTTAATTAGAAGCATTTCCTTTAATTTCTTTCAATTTCAGAGCATCTCACTATCACAATTGTAAATAAACTGATAATCTTAAGCAAACAACCCAAAATATGCAGACATCTCGTAGATAATCATAAATATTTAGCATATTTGAACACTAAGCATGCACAATTGAAAATATCATGCAAAGATCTAGGTATTTTACTTCCTTTCATCAAATACCCGCATAATTTGACTTCTCTGTAAGGAATTTCTGCAGGAACGTCATGATGATAGTGCATTTTCATGTAAGGCCCCAAAATGGAAACAGCAACTCACATTAACCACTGAGTAACGTCAGTCGATTAAGACCTAATCACCGAAGACTTGGGATCATGAATTCTTTGAATTCACTGTATCTTTCAAGATGAATAAAGGTTAATGTGTACTTTTATTCTATGTTTGTTTGTGACTAACATCATGACCAACAAGTACCATGATGAAAACCTGGAAAACAGGCATCATGTGTAGGTTAATCTTCTATGTCATTTACACTTGGGGGCACATTGTATCATCTAACCTATCACTTTCATCCTATAATTTTCCATACCATCATATCATCCTTATCCATCCTTACACACATATACCTATCACATTACATCCGTTCATCCTACCTTCCTCTTTTGATCTTGATAAAGAAATGGGGGAAAAATGTTGACAAATGTTTTGGATATCTCTTGACATACCTCATTCCCTCCAAACCAATCAAATCTATCTTATCATCCTATTATCATAAGCTTTGTCATGTCAAAATCCTGACTAGAATGGGGCATGGTTTTCCTTTGTGACATAGTCTTTGGAGATCACATCCTTGCTCTCTTACATGTATGTCCATTGCATTTTCTCTCACCCACCCCTTTTATCCATCCACCTAATCCCATTCCTTCCCCTGCACCTCAACTTGGTTTTTGCCTTGTCTTTGGTATCTAGCATAAAGGCTACCTCAAGTTGTCATCCAATGCCATTTTCCAAAACATTTCCAAAAATACAAAAAAATCACAACACTTCGAAAACACAAAAAAAATCAAAACATATAAAAATCCAAAAACATCCAAATATTCCCAAAAACCTAAAAAATCAAAACATTCCAACAACACAAAAAAATCACAACATTCCAAAAATACAAAAAAAAAAAACATGTCAAAATCCAAAAAAATCAAAACATTCCCCAAAATTAAAAAAACTCAAATATCCTACAAAAATCCAAGTAATAAAATCAATCAACTCATCATATCCATCCACCAAATTATCCAATCCATTCATTCAAACCAATTCAATTCATCACATCATTCCAACCAAATCAATTCTTCAAATCATTCAATTCCTCAACTAAATAATCATCATATTAGTCACATCATATCATTCAAATTCATTCTTCAAATCATCCACAGTGCACATGGTCAAACTATGTCACCTCTGAGCTTTCACATAGGCAAGGCCATCTTTAATGAGCCCCTAAGGCATTAGGTTAGTCCCTTAGGGCATGTCTTGTCACCTATCATAATAAGTCATCCTTTAATGAGATGGACACTTTGATCAAACCAAAATAGTTAATCTTTCAAAAAAATGTGCACTCAAAAACAATCCCAAACATCAAATCGGACAAGATATTCAAATCAGCCAAATCAATCAATTGCCATCAAACCATCCTTATCAACCATCACATTCCTATATAGAATGGGTCATCGTTGAAACTAGGACTCTATGCCTTATATGGCATGCATCATTTCTGAAATTAATCAATCATCAATCAAATCCTGGTGTTGCTTGCATGGCCAGCAACACTAGTATCAATCATTCATCTCACTTGCCTTAGATAGGTAGGGACATTGTCGAAACTAGACTAGGCATCTTATACAACATGCTTCCTATCCTCAAACCAGGCCTCCCTCATCCATTCTCAATCAATCAAACACATATCACTTAGCAAAAGGTCCAAATGGTTGTTGGTCTAGTCTATCTTATTTTACTGGATTGTTTTGCAGTCTCATTCTTATGCTTCTCAAGGCAGTCCCTAAGTGATGAAGAGAAGCGAGGATAGAGCGAGATCTTTTTCTTTGATTGCTATTTGCATTTTGTCTTGGCAAAATGACTAGGGCAACTTGGTGTGTTACATGTGATCAGGATTCTATTTGGTATGAATTAAATACATCCTATGCATTGGAAAGAGTAACTGCTTCCTCGCATAAGGACTTGCACACCTCACAATTATCTCATCGCATGTTCCTACAAGGTACCACAGTTACTAGTCTGAGTCAGGCATTCCTTGTCTGTCATGTGCCTATTTTGCAAGGGATCACATTTTCGCACTTTGGTCTCTGTCACGCCATTGTGATTGTCATCCCTTGATATAATAAGTTCTATGATGATAATAAAACATTGCAAGTGATGAGCTTAAAAATCTATCAAAGCAAGATCTCATTTCCATTCTTCTAGCCAAATATTTCATTCCTCCACCATCTCTCTCTCGCATCTTCATTCATCCACCTTCATCACAACTTAATGCATCATTCATTTCTTCTATCCATTCCCCTATCTTTCTTCCTTAACCAATCCCTTTGATTTTGAGAGCCTACCCGTGTTTGTCCAACCTACCTATCCTCTTCAGGGGGCATCATCATCCCATCGTTCCATCATCATCCTTTTCCTCTATCCATTTCCTTAGGTTCTTTGAAATGTTGTTACTCGACATAAATCTCATCATCTCAAAAATCATCTCAAAGAGGGGCAAAATGTACACTTAAAAATGTCCTCATGTCGCAAAGGTGATAGGACAATTTCTCCTTCAAATTCCATAATTCAACCATTTCAATTTCATCCATTCTAATCATTTGTTCATATTTCTTCTATAATTAAATAATTAATTCTAATTGATTATTTAATTATTTATTTTCTTATGTCCCCTTTCATTAACTTAAACAAATAAAACATTTGTTTAAAAACCCTCACTTAATTGCCAAAATCCCCTTTCACATACATCCTTTTAATAAATTAAATAAATTGGACAAATATATTTAATTTAAGTCGCATTACACCTCACTATTTTCTTCCAATTTTAAATTCACTTTTTCCCTTTAGTGGCTAGGAACCCTAATCGATCACAACCCTCCATTTGCCTCAAAAGTCAATAATGAATCCTGGCCATTCATTCAAATTAGGTCTTCTTTAAAACAACTCATCCATCTTCATTTTAATCCCTAATGTATATTAGGATAGAACTCTCTAATTTTTTGTATACTCTCCAATATCTTGCTATTCATCAACTTGAGCTTCGCAAGATTGTACAAAATCTGTAAATCTAAGAACATTATGCAAGGTTAAGGGGAACAATGAAGATTAGTCAATGTTAGCTTAAATTTATGGTTTATTTTGTTGGCAAGAGACATTGTGTGTTGCAATTAATGGTAACAAAGTCTATCCCACACATCCATAGTACATAGTATGCCTATACCGGAAGTCAGATTGAAGATTGTTTTGATCCGGTGAACAAGACAAGAGTATGTAACAAGGTCTGATAATCAGGTCTGAATCTCTCAGATGGTGTAACTTAGTAAGTTGCGGACTTGGGAAAGTCAAGAGGGGTATCATGACTACTGTATTCCAAAGATTTAGCCTCCAGTAGTAAAGCATGGAAAAGATATGAGCATCTGAGTATTGGGTTCTAGTCAGGCAGAGCGGACAAAGGAAGTACTAACTGGTAGAGTATCGGACTTCAGTCTGGATGAGTAAATGATGTTCTGTCACATACCGAGCTTGGATTATTTTTCCCACACTTATCTCTACTTTTCTTCACACTTTACTTCACTACATAATCACTTACTTCATCACATGCTGAAATCTGTTTGGTATATATATCCTCATCAAGGATTTTTGTCAAGTTGCTAGTCGGCATCAAGAACACTGCAAGTAATTACTCTATCGACTGAATCCATGCTTGATTTATGATGCGTATCAAAATCATAGACATAGAAGTCATTAATCATGTTGGCCAATAATGTATGATCCCACAAATTGTTTGATCAACATCATTTACTCATCTGGATTGATGTTTGATACTCTGCCGGTCAGTTCTTCCTCTGTCTGCTCTGCCTGACTAGAACCCAATACTCAGATGCTCATATCTTTTCCATGCTTTACTACTGGAGGCTAAATCTATGGAATATAGTAGTCATGATACCCCTCTTGACTTTCCCAAGTCCATAACTTACTAAGTTTCACCATATGAGAGATCCAGACCTAATTGTCAGACAGATAATTAAAATGAAGATCTTGAGTAAATGATGTCTGACAATTAGGTCTGGATCTCTCATATGGTGAAACTTAGTAAGTTATGGACTTGGGAAAGTCAAGAGGGGTATCATGACTACTATATTCCACAGATTTAGCCTCCAGTAGTAAAGCATGGAAAAGATATGAGCATCTGAGTATTGGGTTCTAGTCAGGCAGAGCAGACAGAGGAAGAACTGACCAGCAGAGTATCAAACATCAATCCAGATGAGTAAATGATGTTGATCAAACAATTTGTGGGATCATACATTATTGGCCAACATGATTAATGACTTCTATGTCTATGATTTTGATACGCATCACAAATCAAGCATGGATTCAGCCGATAGAGTAATTACTTGCAGTGTTCTTGATGCCGACTAGCAACTTGACAAAAATCCTTGATGAGGATATATATACCAAACAGATTTCAGCATGTGATGAAGTAAGTGATTATGTTGTGAAGTAAAGTACGAAGAAAAGTAGAGATAAGTGTGGGAAAAACAATCCAAGCTCGGTATGTGACAGAACATCAACATTGAGCAGAGGAAGGATGAAGTGCATCAGATCTGTATATTGTGCCTAAACCAAAACTGACCCCTTGCATTTGTAGATGCTTCTCATCAGTTCAAACACTTGATTATCTTTTGTAAGTTTTGTAGATAGTGAGTCTCTTGTAGGCAATGTGCCTCTTATGAGCAATGTGCTCGGGCAATGAGCCCTAATTAGCAAGTGTCATTTTGTAATCCTTTATTCTTTTAATAGAGAATACAATCTTGGGTTAGTCACCCCATGGTTTTTTCCTTAACAAGGTTTTCCACATAAAAATCCTTGTGTTATGTGTGTTGATTTTACTTTTGCTCTTATGATCACATATGCTTATATAATTTGATGTTGCACTGATTATTAAGATAACAAAAGAAAAGAAAGTGAAGGAAATTTTGAGATAACTGATTCACCCCCCTCTCAGTTATCTGCCTTGTTTCCAACAATTGGTATCAGAGCTAAGTTCATCTGAACAAAGCCTAACATCTTGAGGAAGATCTAGGAATCTCAATGGATATATATGGTATGAAGGAACAACTTCATTCTACCCTAGATGATCTTGAACAATCCCATTCTGAAGTCAATAATTTGAGAGAAAAACTCAAACAAGCTGATGATTTCATAGATGAGCTAAAAGAAAAACTTAGTATCTCTGTGAAAAAGAGAAAGGAACTACTTCAAAAATTAGCCAATCAGAGTGAAGATAATGATACTAATGAAGATCTAAATGAGAAAAATAAGCTATGTGAGAAGTTGTCAAAAGAGGTCATTATGGTAAGGCATGAAATAGAATCAAGGGTCATGAGATTCACCCAAGAAATTGAAGAAAAAAAGAAAAGTGAAGATAATCTAAAACAATCCCTCAAGGAGAAGATAGAGGATTGCCATAAAATGGACAGAATAATCAGGCATCTTGAATCTGATCTTGAAGAAGCTAGAGATAATGAAGAACAACTTGAGAATCAGAGAGACACTCTTAAACAAGATCTTCAAACAACAAATGAATACAAAGAGAGATTCAAGATAAGCTCAGCCCAACTTGAAGTTCTTCTTGAAAGCCAAAAGAGGGTAGATGATAAGAGTGGCTTGGGATATGAGAAAGGTGAAAGCTCCAGATCCGGTTAGAAGAACTTTGGATCAAAAAATCAAAGAAACAGGCCTAGGAGACCTCAGGTAAGGCAACTAAATGCTCAAAGATATCCATCCTTCAATGGATATTGCTTCAATTGCAACAATTTTGGTCATAAAGCAACTCAGTACAGAAGGAGAATGAATCAGACTAATCCATCCTTCTCTGGACAATGTTTCAACTGCAAAAGGTATGGTCACAAATCTCTTGAATGCAAAAATATGCAAATAAACAATTCATTCAATGGTAGATGCTTTGCATGTAATAGAATGGGACATATGGCTAATCAATGTAGATCAAGAGAATATCAATTAAATATGCAAAGAAATCTTGTCTATTACAATTGCAATAGATCTAGTCATATTACCAAATTCTGTAGAAGTAAAAATTAGGATAAAAAGGGTCCAGTGCAACATAATAAAAAACAAGATAAGGGTAAAGGTAAATCAAATGTGGATGAAGTTCAAAAGGAGATGAGCAAGATTTGGGTGAAGAAGAGTACATAAAATATTGGGGATGGATCTGCACCAGAATCTGGTGTTGATATTCCTTCTAGAAACTAAATAGATGAGCTCTGGCTCAAGGAGAGTCATAGAGGAAAACAAATTCCCCTAGCCAATCAACTAGTGCCTAAATTTGGCACATGGAATGTTGTAGATTAAAGGGCTCTCAGAAAAACATCTACATAACCTTCTATAAAAATATGAAAGATCCACATGGAGTTTTGCAAGAATTTAACCGCTCAAGTTAATCCGGTTCCGACAACACTTTAGTAAAGCAGGATTTTCACAGACAGATCCGGTATGATTCAAAATTAAAATACTTTGATTTGTGGACCCATGGCATGATTGAAGAAAAGAAGATACATAGTCAATCCTCACTAACAATAATTCTAAGTTCAGCACAGTGATTCGAGAAGATCTCTCTCAAAATAGGGCAACCAGATAACTTATGTTGTGAATTTATTACAAAAGAAAATTAGGGTTTGTGCAAGGATGAAAGGATTCATTCACTCATTATTTGCACATTTGTATTCAAGAAGAAGAAAAGAAGAGCTATGTAACAAAGTTTCTACAATTCACTCAAGATCAACTGGAAAATTGAATTCAACCAGCGATTTGTTCCGGCTCCTATTTCAAACCCTAAAAGTGTAAAAAGGTATTTCCATTCTAAAAATCTCTCTTTGAATCTTTTGCAAGATGGCTACTCCAATGGTTGTAAAGATCTCTGAAGGCCGCATCCTAAATTCAAGAAACACCCCTATACATCTCTAGAAGTTGATCCTTTAGGTGCATTTTCTAGCATTCCACATGGGGTATTGCATGTAGAAGATGTTAGGGTCTATATCCATGCCAACATTGAGGAATTTGGAGACTCAAAATTATTGGACATCTATCACAAATAGCTAATAGATGAGAATTTTGAACTCAAACCTCAATACAAGGCCCTTTGGGATAAACACTTTTGACATTACATACACTTTCCCTATTTTGTAGAAGATGATTGGGTCTAGTATGTCCTAAGCAGGATGCATGATAATTTCATGTGGTTAATGAGTCCCTTCAAGTTAACTAAAGATGCCATTAGGGGAGTGACTGGATTGCATTCTTCTGGTGGGTTACCTACACTTAAATCTGTCAAGAACCAGACAGTAACTGAAGCCACCGGATCTAAATTTGACAAAAGACCAATGACCATAGATGACATCACTGATCCGGATGTCAAGTTTACTTCAATGATAATTGGCTACAAAATCTATCATTTGAGCAGGGAGAATTTTGTGTCTGGGACAACAATATATGCAACATATCATATGTTAAGGGAAGATGCAGATTATGACCTATGTGATCTTCTCCTAAATAAACTATTAGAAGACCTGTAGAAGATCAAAAAGGACAAGAAGAATTCCTTCAAATATGGTTGTCTAATATTGTGTCTATTCTTCTACTATATGAATGAGCTACCCAGATCTAGTGGTTGGGTTTGGCAAAGTGATAAACCAGGTGCAATCTAGATTAGAGATTATATGTATGGACTTGGTGATGCTAAAGCTCAGGACACAACTCTCTGGGGTTACTTTAAGAACTTCCAAAGAATGATGCAAGCCAGAGAGAGGATACCTCAATCCATAGTTGAGAAATAGAAGGATGCAGTGTGCTTCATGGTTGACACTGATCAATGCCTAATGGAGGCAGTTGAGCCTAGAATAGTGTGGATAATGCCTATGGGATATGAGGTTGAGAAAATCTTCGAGCTACATATTCAACACCTATTGAGCCAGCCTAAGGACCCTGAAGCAAAAAGGTTTGGAACCTTTCAATAACTAAGTGTAAAAATACATGTTGAGTTAAGACAATTGGAGATAAAGAGGAAAGTAAGAAGGGAAGTAGAGGAATTTGCCAAAATATTTGGCATATCAAAGGAGGCTCTTGATGCTATCAGAGAGAAAATGGAAAAGGTAGAAAAAGAAAGAAAAGAAGCAAAGGAAGAAAGTACTAGATCCTCCAAGAGTTTTGTTCCTGTCACTTCCAAGAGCTCAAAGTCTACCAAACTGAAAGTCAAGACATTCAAAAAAGGAGAAAAGAGGATGAAGACCAAAGCCTCAAGGAAGCATACAAGCCATAAAGATGATGAGGAAATAGAATCAGATAAAGAAATCCAGGAAATAAAGAAAAAGAGAAGATTTGGGAAGTTCTCTGCTAGCAAAAAGGAGGAAGAGAAGGTAGAGGATTTTGTAGAAAAGACCACTCTTTCCATTGATGACATCATCAAGGTAGTCACTATGGATGGGAACCTGTAGCCGATGACTAAATTCTATGATGAATACAGTGATGTTGACAAGAGAATTTTGGAAGAAACTACTGTCAGGTACTTGAACTTTTACAATAAAGCCTTCATTGAAATAATATCACTAATTCCTAAGAGTCTAGAAAAAGTACTTGAGCTGAGAAAAGAGAATGCAAAGGCAAAAGACTTAGAGATTCGGGAGCAGATAGTAATTCAGCTTTATCCTTCCATCACTCCAAAACAAATGAACATGATTTTCAAAGATTTTAAGGATGAGTTCCGTAGTAAGGCAAGAATGAATAAAATCATGCTTGGAGAAACAAACCAAATAGCAAGTGAAACAAAATATATCCTTTGGAATGCCTTGAAGAGATTCAATCTTCCCATTGTAGAAGAAACAGATGAAGAACCTTCTACCATGGATGTTGAAGGATTAAATACAACCAATGAAGAAACTTCTAACAAGGATGTCGAAGGATTAAAGAAAATAAATGAAGAGATCTCTAAGAACTTAGACTCTTTAGTTCCAGAAGAGGAAGTTCATGAAGCAACAAACACATGTGATATCTCTCCTCTAGATCCCACTGTAGCCACAACAGTCATTCCAGACTCTGAAGCTGAAGGAGAAGATAGAGGAGAGGAGAAGAAGATTCAAGAAGAAAAGGTTAAGGGAAAAGAAGAAGAACAAGCAGATAAGACAAATGATGACTCTTCTGATATTTCAAAGAAGACTCAATCACTAGCAAGAGACACTACAGAGACAATGAAGAACTTCTTAGACAAAGAGGTGGTGGAGTTAGATAAACTAGAGTTATTTCAAGGGCCCCTAAATCTAGACACTCTCTCTCTAGTATAGATAATGAAGATAACATCTTTTGCCCAAGCCAAGGCTAAAGAAAAACTCTTGAAATCTCACATGGAGGACTGTGAACTATTAGAGATTGCATCTGGGATGCTAGAAAAGATCATGCCATCCTACCAAAAGGATCCTTCAACCTCACCATCTGGTAACTTGAAAACTTTGGTAAATTCTGTCAACACTCATTTTGAATCTCTAGAGAAATCAGCAGAAGCAAAGGTCCGGAAGGAGTTTCTAGGAAAGAGATTCACTAAAGTGCAAGGACTTATTGCTAATGATAGGAGGACCCTTGATATTGGAATAAAGAGCCTTGAAAATGCTCTTAAAGATGGTGGGGACATGTACAAATTTTGTCTATCTTGGCCCAAAGTGATAGAGGATATTGAAAAGAAGGTGAAAGAACAAGAAGGTAAACTGTCAAGTTTATCTTAGAATTTTGATCCCCTTACTACCCCTTTAATGAATCAAGAATGCCAGGCCATTGTCATCATAAATGAAATAAAGAAGGTAAACAAAGAAAAGAAGGATATAATAAATAGAATGACTGAACTCAGAGGGATAATTATCCCTAAGTTAGAAGAAATGCATGAGGCCTTGACAAATGCCTAGCCCACAACCCTGACCAGTGATCCAGCAGATTTAAAAAGGGCAGAAGCATATGTATTTTGTTGAGTGGTCACATCTCCATTCTGGATAGGATGAAGTAGAGCTAGGACATAGAGTTTGTACAGTTGAAGGCCACTTTTGCGGATATACTTAAGTATATGTAAGTATAACATATATATACTTATGCAACCATATATAAGACATTTTTTGCAAAATTTTGGCATGTAGATTCCACCCTTTGTCATTGATGTCAAAGGGGGAGTGAGGAGTAGTGAAAAATGTGGAATCCAGCTAAGGGGGAGCTCCAGAAAATAGTGCAAAAGACAGAGCATCAGCCAAGGGGGAGTTACTGCGACACTTAACCATTTTTCACTAAGTGTTGCCATCAATGCCAAAGGGGGAGATTGTTGGCAAGAGACACTGTGTGGCTTCATGAGTGTTGTCATTGATGGCAACAAAGTCTATCCCACACATTCGCAGTACATAGTATGCCTATACCGGAAGTTAGATTGAAGATTGTTTTGATCCAGCGAACAAGAATAGAGTATGTAACAAGGTCTGACAATTAGGTCTGGATCTCTCATATGGTGAAACTTAGTAAGTTATGGACTTGGGAAAGTCAAGAGGGGTATCATGACTACTATATTCCATAGATTTAGCCTCCAGTAGTAAAGCATGGAAAAGATATGAGCATCTGAGTATTGGGTTCTAGTCAGGCAGAGCAGACAGAGGAAGAACTGACCGGCAGAGTATCAAACATCAATCCAGATGAGTAAATGATGTTGATCAAACAATTTGTGGGATCATACATTATTGGCCAACATGATTAATGACTTCTATGTCTATGATTTTGATACGCATCACAAATCAAGCATGGATTTAGTCAACATAGTAATTACTTGCAGTGTTCTTGATGCTGACTAGCAAGTTGATAAAAATCCTTGATGCAGATATATATACCAAATAGATTTCAACATGTGATGAAGTAAGTGATTATGTAGTGAAGTAAAGTGTGAAGAAAAGTAGAGATAAGTGTGGGAACAACAATCCAAGATCGGTATGTAACAGAACAATAACATTGAGCAGAGGAAGGATGAAGTGCATCAGATCTGTATATTGTGCCTAAACTGGAACTGAACCCTTGCATTTGTAGATGCTTCTCATCAGTTCAAACACTTGATTATCTTTTGTAAGTTATATAGATAGTGAGTGTCTTGTAGGCAGTGTGGCTCTTGTGAGTAGTGTGCTCGAGCAGTGAGCCCTAATTGGCAAGTGCCATTTTGTACTCCTTTATTCTTTTAACAGAGAATACAATCTTGGGTTAGTCACCTTGTGGTTTTTCCCTTAACAGGGTTTTCCACGTAAAAATCCTTGTGTTATGTGTGTTAATTTTATTTCTACTCTTATGATCACATATGCTTATATAATTTGATGCTACACTAATTATTAAGATAACAAAAGAAAAGAAAGTGAAGGAAATTTTGAGATAATTGATTCACCCTCCCCTCTCAGTTATCTTCCTTGTTTCCAACATATTTTCTATTTGTTTGCATGGTTTTCTAGGCTAAATTGCACTTCATTGTAGTTAGGATTTAGTTAGTTTGTTGTTTTTCACATTAAACCTAATTTTTCCCTAGCAACAGTTGCCATCAATGACAGCACCATATCACAATTAGATCAGTAGTGTCTCTTGTCCATGTTGTCAACAATCTCGCCCTTTGGCATTGAGCAACACTTAGTGAAAAATTTTCATACTACTCTCCCTTACTATGTACACCTTGTTTTTCTTCTCCCTGTTAGATATTTAGCTATTTTTCACTGGTTGTTCTTCTCCCCTTTGACATCAATGGCAAAGGTGTATGTACAAGTGACAAGATTGTATCAAATTTTTAAAACTATTATACTTGGCCACATATGTACAAGTGCAATCACATAACTTAATTACAAGGAGTGGAAAGGATGTCTTTGTATATGGTTTTTAGTTGAACAGTCTCTCCATCCCACCTACCCTTAGTACTGCTTAAAATCTGAATGTTTCCATTCACTTGGAACACCAATTCTTCTACCTTGTGTACAATGGTAGGCACTTTAGTTATTGCCTTTATCTTCATTGCCTCAGCTACTAGGTCAATCATAGAATCAATCTTTGAACTTACTATCTCTCTTAGCTTGCACATTCTATTTTTGATGGCCTCTTTTTGATTCAGCAGACTATTTATGTTTGCATGAATAGTCTAAATTTATGTTTTCTTGTTGTTTATGGAATCAGTTTTTGAAATATTTAGCAGTTGAAGTTCCATGGCATTTATTTTCTCCTTTATTTCTTTTGTAGATTCTAGCCATGTTAGACAAAATTTGTAAATGTCATTGGCTTCCTTGATAGCATATCTACATGCTTAATGTTGTTATCCAACAAAATTATATCTTGAGCTAACTTATTCTTTAGTTCAAATAATCTTTTATCATCAATCTCTGTTCTAACCCTTTTATCTACAACCTTTTCAAAAGACTCAAAATGTGTACTTACAGAGCTTATTATCTTTTTGAGTTGTTTAGTAGGGGCTAAATATGTGTCCTTCAGTAGTCCATGCATCAACTTTTCTAGAACACTAGACGTGTCACCAATAAGCTCACTATCTTGAATATGAGATTTTAAATTTCTTCCTGAGCCTTAGCATGGAAAATTGTCCCTAATTTTAATTTCTACAAAGGGGACATGAAGGCTAAGTTAATTGGTCCTTGCAACAACTCAGTTGTATCCAAAATCTGAGCTTCTTCCTACCTCTCCAAGAATTATCTTACTAAATCAAATGGATCTTATGTGGCTGCAGAAGTGTCTCTTACCATGTCATGAGACACTTCTTCTTCTTCACTCTTCTCTGGAGGTTCTTGATCCATGGTTTCTTGTTCATTAGTTTGTTCTTCTATATCACCCTGATTTCCCTATTCAACAGTTACATTCTGCTCTTGAGGGGCTTCAACATTTTTTGGAGGATTGTCCTCTTCTTGTTCTTTCATTTCTTCATCTTTTACTAAACTGTCCAAAGGAATTATCTCTGTTTGATTCAAGCCTTGTTTTGTGCTAATTTCTGGAAGAGAAGTATCATCACCAACACTTGGTCCTTCATGAACTTTTGGGATGTTGAACTCTCTTAAGACATCAAGAGTTATTTCCTCTATTTCTTTTACCAATTTCTCTGTCTCCAGACATCAGAGTCTTGGTCCTCTTCTTTATCTCAAACTTTCCCCCTAGCACCTTGGTGACCTTAGTTTTCTCTTCGATAGTTATATCGAGACACAACTTTATTAATGCATATTCTCTTAACTCTAAATCTTTGGCCATTGTTGCTTCCTTTCTAGCATACATAATGTTGGCCAAGCTATCTGGTAGATAAGTAATCACCTCAAGAAGAGTTTGTTGAACATCTCCAAAAATCTAATCACTGCAGTTTCAATGATGCCTTTGTCTGTATCATTATACTCATCATATAGTTTTGCTATTGGATTTAGATTACCATGACCTGTCATAGCATTTAAGGTATCTTCTAATGTTATTGTGGCCCTTACTTCTTTGGGCTCTGATTTCTTTGGCTTCTTCTTACTTTTGCCCTTACCAGAGGGCTTCTCCTATTTACTCCCTAAGACTTCACCAGCCTTAGCCTTTATTATCTCTACTTCTTCATCTATTTTAGTCTCCTCTTCATCAACTCCAACACTAGCATACATCCTTTTGCCCTTATTTTTCTTTCATTTATGACATTTGTCAGTGGATTTCTGGTGCAGGAGCACCCGTAACATGATCAGGATATAGGATAATTGTCCGCATGATGACAGGATAGTCTATTTTTAGTATGTTTGACTTCATCATGTAATAAGGTCCATTGGACCGATGCTATGTATTAGTTCAGCCTAGGAGTATGTGTAGGCAGTTAGAGATCGGGATAAGGTAGTCTGAGCTGTCCTCTCTCCCAGCCGCTTGGAAGCTCCCAGCCGCTGGGAAGTGAGTTAGTAGTACTCGAAGGACTTTGTTATATATACCTTCGATCTGTTAGGGTTTAGCATATTGATATAGATTGAGATTGAGATTGATAGATGTATTGGTGTTGTGTTGAGTTGAGATTCAGGAGAGCAGTTCAGACATTGTGAAGCTGTATTCAGAACATTTGAATTTCAATTGAATAAGATCTCATCATTGCATTATCTGATTGTATCAGTTGTATCTATTTTGATTTCCTTTCCATTTTGCAAGTTGATGGGTACTTTCAACCCTTCCACCGGTTGATCCTGCGAATCGGTGGAATGGTCCTGTATCATAGCTTAGTTTGCATTTGTGTTTTCTGTTTATGCATTGCATTGTTCAAGAGATCAGTTAGAAGCATGCTGTGAATTAGCCTAGCATCCTCATGTGCTAGGTATAGAAAGATAAGTTGTTAGATTTTGGGTTGAAGGTGATCCGGCCCGGTCGTCATATTGTCTTTGTGTAATTGTGCGGTTCTGAAGTGTTTACATGCAACAGACGGATACACAGGAGTCTGCATGTGCGTTTCCAGCCGGAGCAAGCCGCATCGTCATCTACGAATGCATCGCCATCAGGATCGGGTCATGAAACTGTGGAAGTTTGCATGTTGCAAGTGCATCAAGATGTTTTAAGTCAGATATATACTCAGTGTATATATCGCTATCAGGATCATCTCTCGGGGGTGCCCATCATCTGCATATCGCTAGCTGATGCAGGTGTGAAAGTTCAGTTTTTTTGACTAAGTGTGGAAGAGTTCATCAGGATATTGTGTGACGTCATCGTCATCATGATATGACGTCATCGTCATCAGGATATTGAGATATCACTCTATGCGAGTTTATCCTGTTGTCGCTAAGTGGTTAGGTATCGGCGTAGGCAGGAAGTTGTATTAACATCATCAGGAGGTTTCGAAAGAACTGGATGAATCATATCATGATGCTGTTGCTTGTGTCATCGGCTATTGGAGCATCGAAGGCAAGGTGTTAAAGTGGTTGTCATCAGGATATTTGGAGCAACCGGATATTTGGATATCCTGCTGACGAAGGTGGTGTCGCATATCATGATGATGCCGCTAGTGTTTGGCGCCCGATGAATAGTGCAATAGGAGGATGTTTGCGCCCGTTGAATATCATGATGATGATGATAGGCGACAGGCGGAGGAGGTGAATAGTAGTCGGCAGGAGGATAATTGTGATCATCCGAAATATGATGATGCTGTTGTTGTTTTTAGGAAATATGATGATGATGCTGAGCCGATAGGGATTTTTATCATGCTGTTTGTATATTGGCAGCTCCTTCCTGTTAGTTAGTTTCCGTTGCGTTTCGCTCTGCATCATAGTGGTATCAGAGCAAAGGTTAGGATCTTCTGGAAAAGATAGGCAGGATGTCAGACGAAGAAGGAACATCTGAGGTTCCAGCAAGGATGACCAACGCTGAGTTGGCAGTTCTGGTGAAGAAACAGATTGCAGAAAGCAAGGCCGTGAAGGCTCAGAATCAGGAGTTGAAAGATGAGTTAGCAAAGTTGAGGAGCAGAGTAGGTTCTGGTAAAGAAGATGATAGGGAAGAAGAAGAGATCCCTAATTGGAGCGAGGAGGTCGTTCCTGCAGACCAGAGACCACTGTTGAACGCCCTCAAGGCCATGGAGAGGAGAACCATGGATGTGAAACAGGATTTGCCAGTGTTTACAGGTAAGATGGACCCTGATTCAGTGATGGAGTGGATAGACTGTTTGAACAATTTCTTTGTAACAAAGGAGATACCAGAACAACAGAGAGTGAAGATAGCACAGTCAAAGATGAAAGAAGCTGCCTTGACATGGTGGAATTTTGTCCAGGATGACAGAGTACAGGAAGGAAAACGTAGAGTTGCCACATGGAAGAAGATGATGGCATTAGTAAAGGAAGCTTATATTCCATTGGATTACAGTATCCAGTTACACAAGAGGAAGCAAAACCTGAAGCAGAAGGAGCTAGATGTCAGCTCATATACAGAAGAATTTATGAAACTCTGTATGAAGACAAAGGTGAAAGAAAGTGAAGAAGAGAAGGTAGCCAGATACCTTAATGGATTGAGGTTTAATATTCAGGAAGATCTAAGTTTGCATAACCCAGATACAGTGCAGAAAAGCTTTCAGTTGGCATTGAAAGTGGAAGAAAAGTTGAAGAGAAAACAAGAACAAAACAACAGAGGAAGAGGAAGACAACAAAGAGGTGGAAGAGGTCCTTTTAGAGGCAGAGGACATGGACAGGGATATCAAGGAGAATCCAGTCATGACAATAGTAAGGGCAACAATAGTCAGAATCAGAGAGAGAATTACAGTCAACAAGGAAACTTCAGAGGTAGAAGACCTTACAGAGGAAGATCCCAGGGCAGAGGATCCATCAGATGCTATACTGTAACAAAGAAGGCCATATAGCCAGCAGATGTCCAGACAAGGCCACAAGCTCAGCAGGAGAAAGGAGGACAAATCTGGTCAAAGAACCTGATAATCAAAGTAGGACAAGCTCTAATGATTTTCAGAGTGTGAATGCTCCTGATAACTATGGATACCCAGAAAGTGGAGAGTCTCTGATGATGAGAAGAACAGTGACTACCATGAAGGTACCTGACAAAGAAGCCCCTCAGCGAAAGTCTCTTTTCAGAACCATTTGCAAAGCAGGAGGTAAGGCATGTAAGGTTTTGATTGATTCTGGTTCTACTGAAAACTTTGTGTCTGAAGAAATGGTGATAAAGCTTAAGCTTAGGAGATTGCCTCACCCATCCCTGTATAAAGTCTCATGGCTTACCCAAGGACAGCAGACAACTGTAGAAGAGCAGGCTTGGGTAGAATTTCAGATTGGTGGATATAAGGATAAGTTGTTGTTTGATATTACCAAGATGGATGCTTGCAACCTTTTATTTGGTAGACCATGGTAGTATGATTTGAAGGCACAGCATGATGGTGTTAGAAACACCTATAGAATCACTAAAGATGGTAAGGTGACAGAGTTATTCCCATTGAAGGAGAAAGAGGAGAAGTCTAAAGGAAAAGAGGTGAAGGTCATGCTGATGGAAGGCAAACAGTTCATGAAAGAAGTAGCAGCAGAAGGTGCAGTTGCATATGCCCTAATCCCATGTATGAGTGTGAAGAAAGAACAGCAGCAAGAAGTCAAGAAAGAGAAGAAGCCAAGGTTGATAGACCCAGCTATCCAAGAGCTATTGGATAAGTACAAAGGTGTCATCTCAGAGGGAATGCCAAGATCCCTACCACCTGTCAGAGATATCAGTCATTGCATAGACTTAATTCCAGGGTCAACACTTCCAAACAAAGCAGCCTATAAGCTTACTCCAGAACAGAATGCAGAAGTAGCCAGACAGATTGAAGAATTGATGGATTCAGGTCTGATTGGGAAGAGTTTGAGTCCATGTGCAGTACCAGCTGTACTAGCACCAAAGAAGGAAGGCACTTGGAGGCTTTGCACAGATTCTAGAGCCATCAACAAGATCACAATCAGGTATAGGTTTCCAATCCCTAGAATAGAGGATTTACTTGATTGTTTGGGAAGTGCTAAGTACTTTACAAAAATAGATTTGAAGAGTGGATACCATCAGATCAGGATTAGGCCAGGTGATGAGTGGAAGACAGCATTCAAAACAAATGAAGGGTTATATGAATGGAAGGTTATGCCTTTTGGTTTATCTAATGCACCTAGTACTTTCATGAGGTTGATGAATGAAGTTCTGAAAGAATTCATTGGTAAATTTGTCATAGTATATTTAGATGACATTCTGATTTTTAGTAACACCAAAGAAGAACATCTCCGACATATAGATTTGGTTCTTAAGAGGTTACATGAAGAGCAGCTGATGATAAACTTAGACAAGTGCTTGTTCATGAAAAAGGAGATCACATATTTAGGTTTTGTCATTTCACAAGGAAAGCTACAGATGGATAAGGAGAAGGTGAGTGCCATATTGAATTGGCCAACTCCACAGACTATGAATGATGTCAGAAGTTTCCATGGGTTAGCAACCTTCTACAGAAAGTTTATAAGAGGGTTCAGTCATATTTGTGCACCCATGCTGGATACCATCAAAGGAGGACAGAAGTGCAGGTTTGTTTGGACTCAAGGAGCAGATGATGCTTTTGAAACATTGAAGAAGAAGGTGGCACAGCATCCAGTCCTTGCACTTCCAGATTTTAACAAAATCTTTCAGGTAGAGTGTGATGCCAGTCACATGGCCATTGGAGCAGTACTTAGCCAAGAAGGTAGACCAATTGCATTTTTCAGTGAGAAGCTCAATGATGCTAAGAAGAGATATTCATCATATGATCTGGAAATGTATGCTTTAGTTCAGTCCCTCAAGAAATGGAGGCATTACCTGATGCCCAAGGAATTCATAGTATTCACAGATAACCAGGCTCTGAGTTTCATAAACAGCCAGGAAAAGCTCAACCACAGACATATGAAATGGGTAGAAACCTTACAGGCTTTCACTTTTACATTGAAGCATAAGAAAGGGGTCAAGAACAAAGTTGCAGATGCTTTGAGTAGGAGAGTTCTCACAGTCAATCAGATTCAGTTAGAGAGTGTTGGTATTGATTCACTCAAGACCATGTATGAGTCTGATGAAGATTTTGGAGAAATATATCAGGTATGTACTTCTTTTGGGGAGAAATACCATGCTGAGTTCTCTGAATTTCTGATCCAGGATGGATTGTTGTTCAAGGGTGGACAGTTGTGTATCCCAAGGTGTTCTATGAGATTAAATATAATCAAGGAGAAACATTGTGGAGCTATGGCAGGTCATTTTGGTCTAGACAAGACTCTTGATCTGGTCAGAAGGCATTACTTTTGGCCTAAGCTGCAGTCAGATGTCAGAAAATTTGTGGAGACATGTGTGATTTGTCAGAAAGCTAAAGGCAGGTCAACCAATGCAGGTTTATATCAGCCCTTACCCATTCCTTCCAGACCATGGGAAAGCATCAGTATGGATTTTGTCTTGGGTTTACCAAGGATAAGGAGAGGATTTGACAGTGTTTTTGTTGTAGTGGATAGATTCAGTAAAATGGCACATTTCTTCCCATGCAAAACCACTGCTGATGCTTCATACATTGCAGATTTATTCTTTAGGGAAATTGTCAGAATTCATGGATTGCCTTTGAGTATAGTTTCAAATAGGGTAGGTGCTTCCACACTCACTAAAGGAGTATAACTAGAGGACTTAGATACTATTTTAGTAAAGGTTGAGCCTCTTGTTCTTCTCTTAGGTACTGCAAGCTCCTTTGATTTCTTCTCAGGCTCTTCTAGAGCCTTTTCTAGTTCATCTTGCTCCTTTTCTTTAGCAGCCTTTTCTTCTTCTGACCTTTCTCTTGCTTTTGCAATTTGTTATTTGGTAAAACCCTTGCTTTGGGCATATTCCTCTACCATTTTCATAGCCTACTTTACATATTCAAGCTTCCTCAATTCAACATGTACCATGACTTAAATTTCCTCATATGTTCCAAATCTTTCCTTAGTTTTGTTCGTGGGCTTGCTCAACATGAGCTCAGCTGAGCCAATTAACACATCCTCAGTTACTTTATACTCGAAAGGAGGGACCCATAATGTCTTTGGATTTACTGCTACCATCATTCACCGATCTTTATTCACAATAAAACATATATCATCCATGTAATTTTCCACTATTGATCTGGGTATCCTTGCCCTAGATTGGATGGCTTTCTAAAAGTTTTTGAAGTAGCCCCATAGGGCTGCATTTTGTGCATCATGACTGCCTATGTTGTTCATATGATTCCTAATTTGTATTGGATCATAACTACTACCAACCAACCCAAATTCTTCATTCCAAACAGTTCTTTCAGAAAATAGAAGAATAGGAAAATAATCAATGTACCATATTTAAAAGGATATTTTGAGTCTTTATTCTTGTTCATGTTCTCCATTAACTATCGCTGAAGCAACTCTCAGAGGTCATAGTCAATGTTCTTCTTAACCATCTCATATGTAGTGTAGATGTGGTACCAGAGACTGAGTTCTCCCAGTTGGTGAAGTACACTTTATACCCAACCACCATTGATGCAAATCTCATAGCATGGTCTTCAATGGAGTTTATTGTCAATGCCCTTTTGTCGAATTGAGCACTGGTAGCCTCTATTATAGTGCTATTTTTCATAGACTTCAGTATGGGCATAATTCTAGTGGAGTTTAATCTAGTTATAGCCCTTATTTCTTCTTTTGTGATCATGAAGGGGGTTTTAAGCCACAAAAACTCATCATGAATCCTACTAAGCACATATCGGACCCATGCATCCTCAACAAATGTCAGAAAGTGTAGATATTGTATGAATTTCTCCTCTTCCAATGCCTTATGTTCTTTAATTCAAATCCATCATCACTCAGATGTTTTAGGTACAGATTCACAAGTTCGCTACCACCATCTTCTTCTAGGGAAACATGAATGTATGCCCTAATGTCTTTCTCATGCATTACGCCATACGACACTTCTAAAATGCACCATTAGGGTCAACTTCCATTGATTTGAAAGGGTGTTTCTTAAATTTTTGACAAGGCCTTTCTGTGATCTCTATTACTTGTGGGGTCAACATTTTTCCTCAACAATTCAAATAATTTCACAAGGAAGTTTCAACTATAAATACCTCTTTTTGCCAGATTAGGTTTTTTTCACTTTGAATTGTTGGAAATTACTAAAATTGCTTAGGGTCTCGCTTTAGATCTTCTTGAATACTTGAAAATTTGAATCCAAAGTGATTATTCCTTCAAATTCAAGACCTTTATCCTTTATTCACCAAAACCTAATTGCAATAAATGTCAACTTCCAAAAAGCTGTCAAACACTTCATTATCAAGTACAGTTGATCTAGATTGCTCTATAATGCACCACATTAGATCTTTTTCTTTTGGTAACTTCTTCAATAGATTCATCAAATTGTTCTATAACTCATATCCTCATGCTGGATCTCAGTACCAACTATCTAGCTAGGGGATTAAGATTTTTCATTAAAGCTCCCCCTGAGCTAGAGTTGTTAATTTACTTCCCAAAGGAAGTGTCTACACCAGTGACTGGTGTAGATCCATCCTTGACTTTTTATACTTCCTTCTTCATCTATATCTGGTTCATCTCCTTCTTTATCTCTATCAGATCAACCTTTTTCTCTGATTTCTTCAATTATACCTGATTATCCCCTTTCATATTCTTGCTTCTGTAGAACCTTGCAATATGTCCAAGCTTATTGCAATTGAAACATATAACATTTCTCTATCCATTGTTTCTTTCATTCATCCTTGATCTAGAATAGTTAGCCTTGTGACCATATCTATTGCATGTAAAACAATTCCCATTGAAATATTGAATATTCCTTCCATTATTATAGTTGTTCCTTGTCTGACTTCTACACTCACTGGCTCTATGACCAAAAATTTTGCAATTAAAGTAGTTACCTCTAAAAGTTTGAACATTCCTTCAATTGTTGTAACTCTTCCTTATCAGACTTCTACATTCATTAGCTTTGTGATCTACTTTGTTGTAAGTGAAACACTGACCAGAGAATGATGGAACATTTTGATTTACTCTACTCCTACACTAATTATCTTTATGACCATGTTTATTGAATGCATTACAATAACCATTGAAAGAAGTGTACATTTGAGCATTTGGTTTCCTAACGGGTGGTTTTCTAGGTCTGTTCCTTTGATTCTAAACTTGTTTGCCTTTGTCCTTCTTGATTCTAGCATCCTTTTCTTAACTAGTTTTGGAACATTCACCTTTCTCAAATCCCAAGCCTTATTTATCATCAAGACTTTTTTGACTAGCAAGTAATCTGTCAAGTTGGGCAGCACTTTAAATTTTTCTTCATGACTCCAAGCATGTTTGAGATCATCTTTCAGATCCACAACTTCTTGTTCAAGCTTTATGCAGTCTTCAGTTTTGCTTTTTACCAACTAATTTAGATCTTCTTCTGGTTTTTCTCTTTTCACAACCTCCACTTTCAGATCAGTCAAGGTCTCATTTGTTGATATTAGTTGCTCATTATCCTCCTTGTATTTTTATTTGAATCTCTTGACTTGCTCCCTCAATTTTGTAATACACTCATCAGCTTCCCTGACATTATCTTTTAGATCCCTATTTTCCAATTCAACCTTTTCAAGATCTTCAAGGGAAACCATTAATTTATCTTCATTAACAAGCAAACATTCTTCTTCTATGGTTTCAAATGAATCAATTTCTTCAAGAGGAGTAGAAACCTTTTTCCTGCCATGTGTTCACTTCCCAAGATCTTCCTCAAGTTGTTAGACTTCTTCCAAGGAACCAGGCTCTGATACCAAGTGTTGAACACCCAAAGTATTGAGAGGGGGGTGAATCAATACTTTATTAAATCTCTTACTAAACTAGTAATCCATTTACTGCATGCAATAATAAAGAAAATTAAACATAGAATAAACAACCACAATCAATCACACATGAACACCAAGATTTTTACGTGGAAAACCCAAAACTAGTAAAACCCACGATGAGTGTTATCTCACAATATATTATGTAGAAACAAAACTGAATTACAATGAATGGTCACTACCTTAGGGATCACTAACCATGGCTCACTGCCTAAAGAAGTGCTCACTACAAGAAGACTCACTACCTAGAAAAGGATAGAAGGAAGAGAGGTGGCTCACTGCCAAAATGAACTGCTTAGATTACATCTACACATGCATGATTGCAGCTCCAATGAATACTCAAAATACTATCTCAAAACACTTCTTCTTGACTACTCTGCTCCACTACTCTGCTTTTACATTATACCTGCTCTTTTCATACTTACTATTCTTTTCTTTTTGAATCTACAATCACATTTGCACTATCTGTACACTTCACAACAAAACCCATCAAGTATTTATATGCACAACAAGATCTAACTCAAAAGTGGGTCAGCTTGCCAAAGATGAAACATGTACACAAAAGGTTATACTTTGTCAGCTTGAACTCTTTACACAAGAAGTTATGCAGATCAATACAATTATTCAAAAAACTTCATATAGATGCGAACCTATTATAGAACCACTTAGAATGATTATCCAAACAATATATATTTATTGCATATCGATCCAACTTGTATGTTAGCTTAATTCTTAGGTATATGCTTAACTAAATCAACTATCATGCCACAACTTCCAATGCGGACTACACAAAACTCTAAAATTCATACCAAACATTCATTATGCATCACCCAACATACCTTTAGAACTACGAGTCATAATATTCTTATGCAGAAAAATGTGGATCTCTGAACTACTGACTTTGTCACTGTGAAATATTGTCAACTAGAATACTGATACTTAGAAACTTGTAAAAAATCATCTGGTAAACCTTAGACTCCACAAATCTAGAATTGGATACTCCTAACATGTGTTTACAACACCTCCAAACCATAGACCAAAACAACTAATAGAAAAGAAATGTGGACTAAAATACTTAGGTATTCTACACTGTTCATGAGTAAACTCTGTTAACCCAGACTTAAGAAATTCAAAGTGTATCTTCCAGAGATTGCTAGGACATGAAGCTTGGAATATAGCATCATCAAACAACCATGTGCAACATACCAATTCTGCATACCAGAATCTGTATCTATGGAGGAATACCAACCAACTCTCTGTTGGAATTAGATCAGACAACTGAGAGGGGGGGTAAATTAGTTGTCACACAATATAAACTTTTTCTACTTTTAACATTCTTTATTATCTTACTACTAGATTAATGATGTAAACATTACAGCATAGATCAACAACATATGAGCAGAAACATAATCAACACAATTGACACCAAGATTTTGACGTGGAAACCTGGTTAAGGGAAAAACTAGGGTGGGAGTTAACCCACGAAGATTTGTACCCTATTAAAAGTACTTTAGAAAAATAGAAGGCACATGCCTTCGGGTGTAATTCCCAGAGCTCATTGCTCAAAAAGAGAGGCTCACTGCCTACAAAATTTATTTAGAACAAAAAGAATTAACTAAGAAATAGCATCTACTTCATGCCTGGTTCAGTTTCAATGAATGCTCAAAAACTTCTTTGCCCCAAATTATTCTTTACTAACTTCACACTCTATATTACTCTTGCTCCTTTTTCTTCTCTACTTCTTATCCTTCATTCGGATTTAATCTATTTTTCTCAAGGATGATGTTTAACAACTTCTTCAACAAGTATTTATACACTTCATCAATCTTGGAATGAGCAACAAGGTCAGCCAAACTTAATGCCAATCTTTACATTGTCAGCCAATCATAGCTGAGACTTGAATCTTCCTCTACTAACATGCCATGCTTCATAAAATGATCTTTAGATCATCCGCAACACGCTAGGAACATCCAGTCGGCCAAGGCTAGGAAGAACAACAACTTCAAAGAGGAAATCTTCAATAACAAGCTCAAACTCCAATGCAGACCTCCAACATAGTACCCACACAATCTAGAGACTTCCACAAGCACATTGAACTCACTAATAACATCCACTCTAAACCAAATTACTAGCATTATTTGTATCTTCTTCTGAAACCTCAAGAACACTGTCTGTCATGACTGTCAAACTAGAAGGATGGCTTGCAGACCTCAAAACCATGAACCACTAGAGTTGATGATACACATTGACTTCCCAAACATGCCTTCAGATCCACAAATCATAATATTTCACTCTGGAGCAATCCAAACCAACTTACTATCACTCTGTCTCTTCTGAATACTGCAAGATCTGGTTCTATTTAGATGACCATAACTTCTTCAAATCTTCATGCAGACTTCTTGATTCTTGACTGGAGTAGCCTCTGACGATCCTCTATAAAGCCATAAGGTCTACAAACCTTGAGTCTTCATTAATTTTCTCAATATCCTCAATATTCTAGTCTCCTAAACAGGCAAAAAAATAAGGCACAGTTGACACCAATGACAACAAGAATATGTTGACATCAATGACAACACTGCTTAGGCACATATTTGCAACAATCTCCCCCTTTGTCATTGATGGAAACATATGTTGTGAAAAATTGATTCAACCATCATGACAAAAAATTATCCCCCTGACTTCGGCAACTACTTCCTTCATTGCTCCCTCTGTCATCAGCAATTAGTTTTTCACATGTCTTCTCTCCCCCTTTGACATCAATGGTAGAGGGCACATATTTGTGACTTTTACTCCCCCTTTTTATTTTAGACTGATCTCCAACATTTACATACTGACTACTCCTTAGAGTAGTATTTTCTCAACATCAATCCAGATTTCAAGATATGACCAAGAATTCCACCGGACTGATGCACCTTAGTGCATCTTAGTTCTGATTCAGAGGGGTAGTAACCCCTAACTTCTCTCTGAGATATTCAAAGGTATCCTTGGGAAGAGGCTTAGTGAAGATATCTGCAATCTAATCTTTGGATGACGCAAACTCCAACTTGACTTCATTCTCATTTACCTTCTCTCTCAAGAAATGAAACTTGATAGAGATATGCTTTGTCTTTGAATGTAACACTAGATTCTTTGAGATGCTTATTGCAATAGAATTATCACAAAAGATTATGACTGGCTCCTCAAACACAACTGTGATGTCCTTCAACATTTGCTGCATCCACAGAACCTGAGTACAATTATTTGTTGATGCTATATATTTTGCTTCTGCAGTAGACAGAGATATTGCCTCTTGCTTTTTGCTCATCCAAGAGACAAATCTTCTTCCCAAGAAAAATGTACCACCACTAGTACTTTTTTTGTCATCCACATCTCCTGCCCAATTAGCATCTGTATATGCATGAAGAGTGAAATCATTGTCTTTTGGATACCACAATCCATAATCAATTGTCCCCTTGAGATATCTAAAAATTATTTTGATTGCCACAATGTGGGATTCTTTTGGATCAGCTTGAAATCTAGTAACAAGTTCAACGACGTTCATGATGTCAGGTCTAGTCTGGGTCAGATAGAGCAATCCTCCAATCATTGATCTATACCTTTTCTTATATGCCTTGGGGGTGTTGGTGCCTACTACAAGTTTGGGTTTTGAGTAGTTGAATCCACAGGCATTTTCATTGTAAACCCAAAAAATTCTAAATCCCTCGGCCCCCAATTGCATGTATGTATCTTTATATATGGCCATTTGTATCTAACATGCAAGTTCAAATATACATTGGTGGGCCCAAAAAAGAGTTAAATTGGATTCAGAATGGAGAAAAATAGTTGTATGCATCATTGTATGCATATTAGGTTGTATATTGCATATTCCTGAAATATTCCATGCTTGTATGTAAAAGTTTGTATGTATATGTTGTTGTATATTTGATATACAATGGGTGATATACAATGCGGATCTCAAAAAGGTTCCAATCGGGTTAAAATGGTGGTCGGGTCCACATATATGCAAAGGGGATTTTTGGCATGACAATATGTATTGGCGACTCATGCAAGAGTCTCACCGATAGGCCGATGCACATACAAGGAGGATATGCAAAAGGATCATCGGAGAAACAATATGCATCGGCAACTCAACTAATAGTCTTTTTGATGGCTAATGATGCAAAGAGGAAAGATGCAAACAGACATACAAAGAAAAAGATACATCGGTGGCAACATGCAAAGGGCATATACATTCCTAATATACAAAGCCCGGACCCGATTGAATTTTCAAAATGTTTCATAATGATTTGGAATCCGCAGGTTTATATTGCATTTGTATATGCAATATACAAGGAGATATACAAAGGTAAGATACAAGCTAGACCTGAATGCGATTGCAATTTGTTTTATAAAGATTTGGGGTTCGCACTTGTATGCAGGCTGATTGTATGTATATGCAATCTCATATACAACCACAGATGCAAGAAAAGATGCAATTTTTTAGCGATGGTGATCCAATCAGCGGCTTCCACATGTCCAAGTCAATTGTATGTATATACAACTACATATGCAGAGATTTGAATGTGCATCAGGCAGAAAAGGTAAAATGGGTGAAAAAGGCAAAATGTATGTTCATGCTATGAAAGTCAAAGAAGCAAAAGCCACCTGCGTGGTGCAATCTCATTGGCCAATGACTTTTCAACGCGGTTTGAAACCATTGATCTTGGCAGGAGGTTAGAATCGACGACCCTATTTTGAATGCCCAAGGAAGGAAGGATTTCCTGTGTATCCACAGTCGCATTTTAGGTGGGAAGAACTGCAAAGCACACAATTATTGTATTTTCTGAAGTTGATGTATCCCGTAGGTAGGTTGGCCATTAATGGTAGAATTGTAGAGATGTGGGATGATGGATTGACGAGTCAACTACCATTTTTAAGGTGAAAATCTCTAGTTTGCTACATGTTTCCCGAACTAACCTGATCCTTTCTTCTTCTTCTGCATGCTGCACTGAATGTTTTGGGTGCCATTTTGATGGTGCATTGTATCTGGCAAAATTTTGAAATGACCCTGTAATTAAATGTTGAGTGCACATTCTTGATGTATAAGAGGATTGTGTTACTCATTTTTCTGGTTGTTGAAGACTTGGGCAATTTTTTGGAGGAAATAACGAAGATCAAAGCATTTCTTGGCTATTCTATCTCTTTTGTGAGTTTATGAGTTGCATTTTGAATGTAGGTTGTACACATGTTCAGTTTCATGTTGTTTTTATATGATAAATGCTTCTTTGCATGTGTTTAGCTATTTGTCTCCATTTGTTGTATGCATCCCTTATTTTGAATCTGGTTGCTAAGGTTACTTAGATTCTAGGATATAGATTTTTTGTATCACATGCTTAATTTGTGACTTCCATTTAAGGAGTGGATTAAACTATTTTAGGTTAAGTATGAAGAAGAATGTATGGCAGTAGGGATGTTTGTAAGTAGAGATAGCTAAATACTCATTTTTGGGTGGTGTTTGTAAGGCAAATACTAGTCTTAACCCCTTGAAACTTGAATGCCAGTGCAAATCATTCACTTGTATACATCTAATTGACTCCTTGCCCTGAGATAGGCACCAGTCTACCCTTGTGTAGTAGTTATGATCCAAAACCCCTTGTCTTGCATCTAAAACATAAAATAAATCCTTTCAAAGTTTCAACCTATTAGTTGTAGGAGTAGGATTAGGACCCCTGCATACTCTCATCAATTACCAGTCAGATATGTCCAAGAAAGTTGCCAACCTTGTGATCTATCATGCAAATCTTGGTCCATTCATGAGATTATTATGCATGTTGTTGTAAAGCTAAATCTTTCTATTGGGTGAGTCAAAGTTAAATCTTTAGCTATAGGGATACCCCCCTTGGTGCGGTAGAACCAAAAGTGAAGTGGAGGCAACTCACGCAACCTCATGTATTTGTTGGCCGAATCTACCTGTGCATTGGAACTGGCAAACCCCCTTTCGATTCAGAGAGAAAGACCCAACAAAGTGGTGACTCTACTGGGGAATTGAATTAAAAGTGTTACTTTTGCCCATCCGAGTCTCCAAGGAAGTGGTGACTCTATTGGGGAGTCGATGTAAAAGTACCTTGTTGCAGCAAATTTAAAGAAATTGTATGTGTGGCTCTACTGTTGGAGAACCCAGAAAGAAAGAAAGAAAGAAATTTTTAGCTCCATGTTATTTGAAGCTCATTCCTCTGCCAAGGAGGTGGAAACTCTGCACACAAAGAACCTGATAAAAGACACAAAAGGTGTTAATTTTCATACTCTCAGTCAGGGAAAGGAATTTGCAGTGGCTGCAACATATCCAGGTATTTTCACATGTTTTGGTTTTCAAAAACCATGGTGTATAAGTTTTAAAGGATTCCCTATTTGATGAAGTAGCACTGGTTAAAAGGGAAATATTGGTGCTAAGCTTGCATGTTTTATATTTGCTAAGAATGTATTTTGTGTTTCAAAAGAAGCGTTTAATGTTGTTGAAAGACTCATTTAGAGGACTTTAGGAAATTTGAAACAGTAGTTTGTATTTTAAAGGCCTAAGGTCATTGATTGAAAATTTGAGTTGAGAAGAGGGTTGCAAAAAGGCATATAAGATGTATTATCAGCCCATGCACCCTTGTGAGGTGTCAAATTCAATAATGTATAATAACCAATCCCAACCATATAATAGGAGTTTCAGTATTGATAGATATAAGCCCATAAATTTCAATGACATTTGTGGTTATCCAAATGCTTTTCCATCCGAAATTAGAAAGTATTTGGCTAAGTTTAGTGGTGCAAAGGATGAATCAGCTGAGAGACACTTGCAACAGTTTAGAAATGTAATAGATGACTTTGAGGTTGACCATGAAGATGTAGTTATGAGATTATTTGTTCAATCTCTAGATGAAGATGCAAGGGACTGGTTCTCCTACCTTCTGGCCTACTCTGTCAACTCTTGGCAAGATTTTAAATCTACATTTCTAGAACAATATGGTGAAAGAATATCTGAATATGTAGTTATCAGTGATTTCATGTATATCCATATTGAAAAAGATGAGTTAATTCCAGCCTTTAACCTTAGATTTATGAAGGCATTGAAAAGAATTCCAGAATGCATGAGACCTAATGATGCATTGTGCTTAGTTGTCTATTTGGGAGCATTTGATAAGAAAATGAGTTATAGATTGAGAGATAAGGAGCCCACCACATTGCATCAGGCACATCAGTTTGCAATAGACATTGAAAACAACTTGAGGTATGGAATACACAAGGGTTATTTCTTTACAAATTTCTGCTACCCTAGGGCCCCCAATGTTGATGAAAGATATAATTTATAAGTTGAAGATGAATGTCAAAGTACTCACACCCTTGCTATCCTTGTTTATGCATCATTCCAAGTTAATGATGACTTTTCCATAAAGGAGGATGCCCTGATTTGCCCAGCAAATGAAATTGATAATAATGTTTTTTCAAGTGATATTAATATGCCAGTCCTAAGCAAGGAGCATTCATGTTTAAATGATTTGGTTGTGCAAAGTTGTGATCATATTGATCATGAGTCAATATCAATTTCATCAGGAAGCATTAGAGGGTTGGAAAGGGATATGGATAATTCAGCTTCAGATCGCATTGAAGTAGCAGAAATCTTGTATGTGGGGAAATCAAATGATAAAGATGATATCCATGATCAGTTCATGGACCAGGTTTATTCTTCTTATGACTCTAGATTTGATAATGTTGAAGAAGAGTTGGAGTGCATTGAAGAAGTAGAGACCTTTGTAATGAGTATAAATCCCCTTTATGATGAGCCTTTTGATGCATTGAACATTGTGAATCATGACCTTCATTGGTGTAGAATTAACCCTCTTTTTGAAGATGATAATGAATGTTCAGCATCAATTGTGTCGGATGTATGCAACAATGGGTGTGTGGATTAGGATTTGTTATCACTGTCAATAAGTGATATGAATGATATTGATGGTCTCATATATTTTGGATGTTTTGAGTTTCTAGATCAGCTAAATGAGTGCCTGGTGATGCATGGCAGCTAGGTAGATAACGAGGAATGCCACATGCAATATGATGATGTATTGTTTGAGGAATATAACATACATATGTTACCTAATGTTGAAAGATATTCTAGTATGTATGGTTATGTGTCTGATTGTGAGATGCAGAGTGACAGAGGCAAGTTTTAAAAAATGGTGAAGTATGTAATTGACAAGATCAGCTTATGGGCAAATTATGTTAGTGTTTGCAGTTGTGGTTGGGGTTGTTTAGATCAGAATCAAGCATTTGACAGGAGGAGATTATGGCTTTTTATTTTTGGCTACCCAGGGCCACCAAAATAGTGTTTGAAGATGTGATTTGTGATACAGGTTGGTGCATCATTTGACTTTGTAGCCTAATGGATAATGATTGGTCTGCATCCCAGAGTTTTAGAGTTCTCGCCATGCCTGCAAGAAGCATGCGTCCCCAGATAGAGCCAATGTTGGTGCCTGCTACAAGTTTGGGTTTCAAGTAGTTGAATCCACAGGCATTTTCATTGTAAACCCAAAAAATTCTAAGTCCCTCGGCCTCCAATTGCATGTATGTATCTTTATATATGGCCATTTGTATCTAACATGCAAGTTCAAATATACATTGGCGGGCCTGAAAAAGAGTTAAATCGGCTTCAAAATGGAGAAAAATAGTTGTATGCATCATTGTATGCATATCAAGTTGTATATCGCATATTCCTAGAATATTCCATGCTTGTATGTAAAAGTTTGTATGTATATGTTGTATATTTGATATACAATGGGTGATATACAACGTGGCTCTCAAAAAGGTTCCAATCGGGTTAAAATGGTGGTCGGATCCACATATATGCAAAGGGGATTTTCGGCGTGACAATGTGTATCGGCGACTCATGCAAGAGTCTCACTGAGAGGCCAATGCACATATAAGGAGGATATACAAAAGGATCATCGGTGAAACAATATGCATCGACAGCTCAACTAATAGTCTTTCTGATGGCCATGATGCAAAGAGGAAAGATGCAAATAGACATACAAAGAAAAAGATACATTGGCGGCAACATGCAAAGGGCATATACATTCCTAATATACAAAGCCCAGACCTGATTGAATTTTCAAAATGTTTCATAATGATTTGGAATCCACAGGTTGTATATTGCATTTGTATATGCAATATATAAGAAGATATACAAAGGTAATATACAAGCCAGACCCAAATGCAATTGCAATTTGTTTTATAAAGATTTGGGGTCCGCGCTTGTATGCAGGGTGATTATATGTATATGCAATCTCATATACAACCACAGATGCAAGAAAAGATACAATTTTTTAGCGATGGTGATCCAATCAGTGGTTGCCATGTGTCCAAGTCAGTTGTATGTATATACAATTGCATATGCAGAGATTTGAATGTGCATCAGGCGGAAAAGGTAAAATGGGTGAAAAAGGCAAAATGTATGTTCGTGCTGCGAAAGTCAAAGAAGCAAAACTCACCTGCGTGGCGCAATCTCATTGGCTGACAAATTTTCAGCATGGTTTTAAGCCATTGATCTCGGTGGGAGGTTGGAATTGATGGCCCTGTTTTGAATGCCTGAGGAAGGAAGGATTTCCTGTGTATCAGCAATCACATTCTAGGCAGGAAGAACTACAAAGCACACAACTATCGCATTTTCTGAAGTTCTTGTATCCCGCGGGTAGGCTGGCCATTAATGGTAGAATTGTAGGGTGTGGGATGATGGATTGATGGGTCAACTACCATTTTTAAGGTGAAAATCTCTAGTCTGCTGCATGTTTCCTGAACTAATCTGCTCCTTTCTTCTTCTTCTGCATGCTAGGTTGAATGTTTTGGGTGCCATTTTGATGGTGCATTGTATCTGGCAAAATTTTGAAATGACCCTATAATTAAATGCTGAGTGCACGTTCTTGATGTATAAGAGGACTGTGTCACTCATTTTTCTGGTTGTTGAAGACCTGGACAATTTTTTGGAGGAAATAACGAAGATCAGAGCATTTCTTAGCTGTTCTATCTCTTTTGTGAGTTTATGAGTTGCATTTTGAATGTAGGTTGCACACATGTTCAGTTTCATGTTGTTTTTATATGATAAATACTTCTTTGCATGTGTTTAGCTGTTTGTCTCCATTTGTTGTATGCATCCCTTCTTTTGAATCTAGTTGCTAAGGGTTACTTAGATTCTAGGATATAGATTTTCTATATCACATGCTTAATTTGTCACTTCCATTCAAGGAGTGGATTAAACTATTTTAGGTTAAGTATGAAGAAGAATGTATGGCAGCAGGGATGTTTGTAAGTAGAGATAGCTAAATACTCATTTTTGGGTGGTGTTTGTAAGGCAAATACTAGTCTTAACCCCTTGAAACTTGAAGGCCAGTGCAAATCATTCACTTGTATACGTCTAGTTGACTCTTTACCCTGAGATAGGCACCAATCTGCCCTTGTGTAGTAGTTATGATCCAAAACCCCCTATCTTGCATCCAAAACATAAAATAAATCCTTTCAAAGTTCCAACCTGTTAGTTGTAGGAGTAGGATTAGGACCCCTGCATACTCTCATCTATTAGCGGTTAGATATGTCCAAGAAATTACCAACCTTGTGATCTGTCATGCAAATCTTGGTCCATTCATGAGAGTATTCTGCTTGTTGTTGTAAAGCTAAATGTTTCTATTAGGTGAGTCAAAGTTAAATCTTTAGCTATAGGGATACCCCCCTTGGTGTGACAGAACCAAAAGTGAAGGGGAGGTAGCTCACACAAACTCCTATATTTGTTGGCCAAATCTGCCTATGCATTGGAACTGGCAAACCCTCTGCCGATTCGGAGAGAAAGACCCAACAGGGGGAATCATCATCTTTACTTAAATTGCATCTGGTTACCATAGATGTACCTACTGGCTTTGAATCTTCCATTCCAAACTTCTTCTGCAATTCTTTCACATACTTGGACTAACATATAAAGATATCTTTATCTGACTGAACAATTTGTAGACCTAGGAAGAAATTCATCTCTCCAAACATTAACATCTCAAATTCACTTTTCATCTGGTCAGCAAATGCTTTGCACATACATTCATTTCCACCAAAAATGATATCATCAACAAAGACCTCAACAATCAAGATGTCCTCATGATTAATCTTGAAGTAAAGATTACTATCAGTAGTACCTTTGCTAAAACCTATCTTAAGAAAATATTTATCCAATCTTGCATACCAGGATCTTGGAGCTTGCTTGAGTCCGTACAAGGCTTTTCTTTGTCTAGAAACCATGTCTCCCTAATCAGACAACTGAAATCCTTCTGGTTGCTCAATGTAGACTTCCTCCTCTAAATCTCCATTCAGGAATGTTGATTTGACATCCATTTGATACACTTTAAAATCTTTGAAAGCAGTAAATGCAAGAAATAATCTGATTGCCTCTATTCTTACCACCGGAGCAAAAGTTTATTCAAAATCAATTCCTTCTACTTGAGAATAGCCTTTGCATACCAACCTTGCTTTGTTTCTTACAACTTCACCATCTTCATTTAGTTTATTTTGAAAGACCTATTTGGTTCCAATCACATTTTTGTCCTCAGGTCTAGGAACAAGATCCCAAGTGTGGTTCTTTGCAATTTGCATTAATTCTTCTTCCATTGCTTTTACCCAGTTTTCATCAGTGCAGGCTTCACTAACTAATTTAGGTTCAATCCTTGAAATCAAACAAATCTCTTCTTGATCTTCAACAACTATTCTCCTAGTTTGAACACCTTTATTTATATCCCCTATGATTCGATCTTCAGGATGATTATTCTTACATACCTGGAGGTTTTTGGAATTGCTTGAGCTTTTGTTTCTTGAGCTTGTTCCTCAACATCTGTACTAATTCCTTGAGTTTCTAGAGTTTCTAGATCAATCTGAATCTAATTTAGAGTTTGAACTAACCTTCCTTGACTTTGACTTTGACTTTCATTTTGATCATCTAAATAATATCCGTAGAACCTGGAATGTCCTTCCTTGCTCTCATCAACTCTAACATTAGCACTTTCAACAATCTTTTTCAACCTCTTGTTAAAGCACTGGTAATCCTTACTTTGAGTAGAGTATCCCAAAAATATTCCCTCATTACTTCTTGTATCAAACTTACCTAAATCCTCATCTCTTTTGATATATCATTTACTACAAAAAACTCTGAAATATCTCATAGTAGGAGGATGACCAAACCATAGTTCATAAGGGGTCTTACTAGAATTGCCTTTGATCTATACCTAGTTAAGAGTGTAGACAATAGTACTTACAACTTCTCTCCAATAAAATTAAGGAACATTTGTTTACATCATCATGGTCTTGGTAGCTTCTTGAATGGTCTGGTTCTTTCTTTCCACAACTCCATTTTGTTGGGGAGTCCTAGGAGCAGATAACTATCTTTTTATGCCATGCTTTTCACAGAAAGCATCGAACTCATGGGAAGTAAATTCTTTGCATCTGTCAGATCTCAAACATTTCAATTTTTCACCAATTTCATTTTCCACCATCAGTTTGAACACCTTAAATTTGTCAAGAGCTTCTGATTTTTCTTTTAGGAAGGTTACCCACATCATCCTAGAGTAATCATCAATCAGTAACATGAAATATCTATCTCCTTGCACACTCCTAATTTTAGCAGGACCACATAGATCAGTATGTACCAATTCCAATCCTCCATGTGAAGCTTGTTCCTTACTTTTGAATGAAATTTTGCTCTATTTCCCCAATTGACATTCTCTACACAAGTTTTGGAAGATCTCTTACAACTGAGTGGTACTTATTTTGATAATGTTATCAAAATTCACATGACACATCCTCCTATGCCATAACCAGCTTTGATCTATCTAAGCAATCAAACAACTTTTGCCAGAGCTACTTAAATGAAAAATGTTACCTCTAGTAGTACCATATGCAATTTCAATTCCAGAACTCTCCAAGATTCTGCACTTTCGATCCTTGAATCAAAGATCATAACCTTTACCAACCAACTATCCAACACTGAGAAGATTATGTTTCAGTCCTTCCACATATAGAACATTATTGGTGCTATTCTTACCATTAAAAGAGATGGATCCTCTACCCCAGATTCTGCCAGCTGAGTTATCTCCAAATTTCATAAGCCCTCCTTCATAATTTTCAAAATTCACAAACTTACTCTTGTCTCCAGTCATATGATGAGAACATCCACTATCAATCACCCCATTCATCTTTATCAATAACCTGAGCAGCCAAGGCACTTTCCATATTTTCATAGCTAGCAGATTCAGTAGACATTGGATCTTCTTCTTTGATGGCAATGAACACCTAATCATTTTTAGAGGAACCTCCATGATCAAATTCATCATCTGTGACTCCTTCTCCAGCTTCTTGGACATAGTAACATTTGTTCTAATTTTTGTATCTGTTAGGGTTTGGTTTTGAAAACCTCTCCAGACATCTTGAGGCAAAATGACCAATCTTATTACAAGCAAAACATTTGAGGGGCAATTTTCCTTCATACTTACTAGATCCTCTTGGCAATCTTTTGGCAAGAAGAGCTTCAAGATATTTAGTTTCAATTTCAACATCTTCAAGATCCTTCCTTATCTTCATGAATCTATTTGATCTTGCAGAAGAGCTTTCACCCAAATCATATCTTTGTTTTCCATATACACTAGCCTTAAATGTAGATTCAGACTTGGGAAGAGAATCACCAAACTCACTTAATTCAAAAGCTGAAATTTTGCCAACTAGATGATCTCTTGTAATTTCTGAGACAATCCTGATCTCCTCTATAGCAGTAATCTTATGTTTGTATGAATCAAGTAAAGATCTGAGCACTTTTGATACAATCTCTGATTCTTCCAAAGTTCCACTAGCACACCTGATACCACACACAAGTTCATTTATCTTTTGCATGTAGATTGTGATGTTTTCATCTTCGCTCATCCTCAGAGTTTCAAATTTTCCTCTCAGACTTTGTAGCTTGGGACATTTGATAAATTTATCACCTTCATACAGATTCTCCAACTTTTTTTAGATTTCATAAGCAGTTTTTAGACCAAAGACATTTGTCATTTTTGACTCAGTCAGGGCACTCAACAAGGCTTCTTTAACTCAAAGGTTATTTTCATCATCTTTAACTTGATCTAGAGTTGAAGGACCTTTCTCTGGAGGTTTATACTCAACACTAGTTATCATCCAATAGGCATCACCCATGCATTGCAATTGGCACTCCATGCAATTGTTCCAAATAGAATAATTTGTTCCATCAAATCTCAGACTATCCTTCTTGTAGGTCGACATCCTAGATCTCCTCAAGTGGTTAGGATTTTGAAAGAGGATCTGGCTCTGATACCAATTGTTGGAATTAGACTAGACAACTAAGAGGGGGGGTGAATTAGTTGTCACACAATATAAACTTTTTATGCTTTTAACCTTCTTTATTATCTTACTACCAGATTAATGATGTAAACATTAAAGCATAAATCAACAACATATCAGCAAAAACATAATCAACACATTTGACACCAAGATTTTGATGTGGAAACCTGGTTAAGGGAAAACCCATGGTGGGGGTTAACCCACAAATATTTGTACCTTGTTAAAAGTACTTTAGAAAAATAGAAGGTACATGCCTTCGGGCACACTACCCAGAGCTCACTGCTCAAAAAGAGAGGCTCACTGCCTACAAAATTTATTTAGAACAAAAAGAATTAATTGAGAAATAGCATCTACTTCATGTCTGGTTTAGTTTCAATGAATGCTCAAAAACTTCTACTTTGCCCCAAATTCTTCTTTACTAACTTCACACTCTATATTGCTCTCACTCATTTTCTTCTCTGTTCTGCTTCTAATCCTTCATTCAGATTTAATCTTTTTTTCTCAAGGATGATGTTTAACTTCTTCAAAAAGTATTTATACACTTCATCAATCTTGGAATGATCAACAAGGTCAGCCAAACTTAATGTGGATCTTTACACTATCGGCCAATCATAGCTGAGACTTGAATCTTCCTCTACTAACATGCCATGCTTCATAAAATGATCTTTAGATCATCTGCAACATGCTAGGAACATCTGGTCGGCCAAGGCTAGGAAGAACAACTTCAAAGAGGAAATCTTCAATAACAAGCTCAAACTCCAATGTGGACCTCCAACATAGTAGCCACATGATCCAAAGACTTCCACAAGCACATTGAACTCACTAATAAGATCCACTCTAAACCAAATTACCAGCATCATTTGTATCTTCCTTCAGAACCTCAAGAACATTGTCTGTCATGACTGTCAAGCTAGAAGGATGGCTTGCGGACCTCCAAACCATGAACTAATGGAGTTGATGGGACACACTGACTTTCCAAACATGCCTTCAGATCTGCAAATCATAATATTTCACTATGGAGCAATCCAGACCAACTTACTGTCACTCTGTCTCTTCTGAATACTGCAAGATCTGGTTCTATTCAGATGACCATAACTTCTTCAAATCTTCATGCGAACTTCTGAATTCTTGACTGGAGTAGCCTATGACTCTATATAGCCATAAGGTCTATGAACCTTGAGTCTTCATTAATTTTCTCAATAGCCTCAACATTCCAGTCTCCTAAACAAGCAACAAAATAAGGCACAGTTGACACCAATGACAACAAGAATATGTTGACATCAATGACAACACCACTTAGGCACATATTTGCATCACTCTCTATCGCTAACTCAGTAAGTTGCCAACACTTAGTCAGTTTGACTAGGTCATTCTTCCCAGACCTGTTCCCAATCATATTTGACTTTTGCCATCAATGACAACACCATATCACAATCATATTAGTAGTGTCTTTGGTCCATGTTGCCAACATCTTTAAGCATTTGGTTGTCTGATCAGTGGTCTTCTAACTTTATTTCTTTGATTTTTGAACCTACTTGTCATTGTTCTTCTTATTTTCAGTGTTCAATGCCTAACTTGATTTTGAGATTTTATCCTTTTCAAATCCTAAGCCTCTTTATCACTTGGACCTTTATGAATTCCAATCATTTCATCAAGCCTTGTAGTTCTCATCTTGAATTTTTCTTCATGACTCCTTGCCTTCTCCAAATCTGATTTCAGAGTCACAACTTCTTGTTCAAGTCTTGAACATTCTTTAGATCTGACTTTCATCATCAAAGTTAAACATTCCTCAATTCTTGTCTTCTCCTCAAATTTCACTTTTAGACCACTGATAGCTTCATTTGCATGTTTCAATTGTTCATTGACTTCCTTATGCCTTTCTTTAAATTTTTTTACTTGCTCACTCAATTTTCTGATCTATTCATCTACTTCTCTAACATTTTCCTTAAGATCTTTGATTTCACCTTTAGTCCTTTCAAGATCTTCAAGAGTAGCATTAAGTTCTCCAGCTCTGTCAAGTATGCAGTCTTCTCTAATGTATTTAATAGCAGAAATCTCTTCTAGAGTAATAGGTAATCTTCTAACACCCATGTGTTCAATCTCCAAGATCTTCCTTGAGAAACTGGGTAAGGTTGATACAATTTGTGGACTCACTATCCAAGAATGCTCACTACATGTGGCTCACTGCTAAAGGACTCACTATCCTCAAAGAAAGAGATAGAAGGGAATGGGTGTCTCACTTCCATAATTGAACTGTTATAATTACATCTAACATATTCATGGATTATAGTTCCAATGAAGCTCAAAATATAGAACCAATATTCACCACAATGCCAACATCACCTTCACAGCATCACAAAAAAATAGTAGACACCTTTTGCTCATTGAGTCTAGTAATCTAACACATGAAGGCTTGTACTAGACCACACACTCAACCACATTGTTACTAATGTAAGAACATCCTAGGTTGTAGATAAATCTTGCATCAACCAAAAATATTTGCATTTTCTTTTGATTTCTTTCATTTTCTAGTTCATTCTAGTTCAGACAGTCAAAAGCAGTTTCTATATTTTGTTCTACATTTTTCTACATTTTCATATCAGCCCTTGCAAAGTAGGACTTATCATCTAGACATCATCATGCACATCATATCCAAATTTTAGATCATTTGGATCAGTTTCCAGAAAGTCATCGCTATTAGAAGATCGCTTGGTTTCATAGAGAAGAGCATACAGACAACCAGCTGAAGGAGAAGGTTTCTGGAGCACCTCCACGACTTGCAGAGCTAAATGAGACATCATCTAGGATAGTTTGGGACCTAGCTAACCTCCCTTGAGATCCGTATCAAGTTTCCATTATTTGCAGAAGAGTACCAACTGCTTAAGGCTGACCCATTCATTCCCACATGTTACACCTCTATTGGAGATTGTAACTTCTTCATAGGCCCACATGGAGGATTTCATGAGCTTGGAGATGATATATATAGTTCTCTAGGATGTATTAGTAAGTTAGTGATTATGATAGATTAGATTAAGTATTTTGTTCCGGAAAGGTACTTCAAAGTCATATATGTTGTAACTAAATTCAGGCCTGTGAGCCCTTGTTTTGTAGCCCGCATGTTGCTAACATATAAGTATTTTGAATCCATGATATATTGAGCATTTGAATCACTCTTTACATTCTATATTTTAGTTTCTCCTATTGTGTTTACTCTTGTTGCATGGCTTGGACAGTCCACTATGTGGACTCTCTGACTATGACTAGTTACTTACAACACATCCATCAATTACACTAACAATCATGATCCCTTGACACTCATTTATACTGTCATCAACCTTTTGAACATTCTCCAAGGTCAAAAAATCACCTTAGCCCATAAGATTCAAATTAGGTCTAGACCTAAACATTCTAGCAGTGGAAAGGAATGAAGGTAGATCACAACACAACTTAGCTCAGACCTAAATTCATCCAAGCACACTACTCCACACTTTCATAATCACCAAAGCACCTCCGTAAATAGTGTAAACACCCAAGGTTGGCTAAACCTATGTTAACACAATGAACTTTTAAATACACACTTCCTCAAACCCAACGATGACTTTCAAACCACATGTAAGACTTTAACACAATCTAGAGTATTCCATGAACATCCTAAAACACCCTGAAACCCAATAAACTCCTTTGTAACAACTTTCACCTACCACACAACCTTATCTTGTTTATCTAGCATGCTTAACTATCTCTATCATACATTGTATCTCTAGAAATCAATTTCCGGTGCACTAAACCATGAAAAACTTCAACATAAGAAAAATATAATCCTTATAAGAACAAATCCAGAACTACAAGACCTAAAATTTATTTGCTGAGAAATGTAGAGAAAATAAATTTCTCCCAGACATCTCTGCAACACTTAGAAACATAGTCTTCATACTAGTGAACACAACTTCTTCTGCTCAATGGACCAGAGCATAAAGTTTAGAATATAACATCTTTGAACATCCCTAAACAACATATTCAAACCGTAAAGATAGATCTTCAACATAGAGGAAATGTGGAGCAAAACTAGAATGCTACTCTATAAGCTAAAATGCCACTTCAACACACTATTTCCTTTATTAATCAAATTTTCTCAAAATCACTTGGAAACAAACCAACAAAAACATATTCTCAACATATTCAACACCTCTTAAAAGCAAGCAAAGCAACTCAACCAAATAGCTCATACAATTCCAACATCCTCATCTCAGAGACAGTATCCACTCAACACTAACTACTCATACTCTTACGCCACAAGCAACTTACACAAATGACACAGTTGACACCAATGACAACACAAGCTTGTTGACATCAATGACAACACCTATTACACATACTTGCAATAGATTAGAGATGTGTCAATCTTAGCTTTGTACACTAAGTTAATGCCACAAACGTTAAGAGCTGATCAATTGTCAATCATAATTCATTTTATCAACTTTTTATCTATTGTGACAACTATTATAAGAGGATCATGCTAGTTTTGAACTTTAGTTGATGGTAATTCATGTGGTTGAAACATAATATCCATTTTTATTGCATGCATACAATCTAATAGAGTTGCTACATCATTTGGCTTAATAATAGGTGGTACAATCACCTTTTGTAAAGCTTCTTGGAGAATTATGTGGTATGTAGGCAATGTTTGTATAAGTTCCCAAAGAGAGATCTTAGTAGGAGTAGCACGAAGATGCTCAACAAGATCATAATCTTGATAACCTTTATGAGTAAGACGAGGTGGTTGAGGAAGCACAGGTTGAGAAGATACAAGAGAGATAGGAACATGTGTTGCTTGATTTCTTTGCTTGTTATTACGAGTGTTGTATGTGTGAGCAATCACATTGTAATGTGGTTTTTGTGACACATTTTGAACACCTTGATTCCTTTGAGTGATTTGTCTTGCATAATTTAGAATGCAATCTAGGGGTCGAGGTGGTTTTTGATCACCTTGAAATGTCATCATTAGTTTGAAGTGAGGAGATGCAGTAGATGCCCCTTGTACAAGCATTTTATGAACATTAGTATACTTATCCATTATCCCCTTACTGGGTGGAATAAGTCTATTAATGAAGACTGAATTAACATTGTTTTCATTTTGATTACACTCAACAGCTATCCCTAAAGGATTTAATGTGAGAGACCTTTTCTCATCCACTAATGCTTCTACTTTTGAAGGGAGAACATCAAAATTAAGGGAAGGTACAATGTTGTTAAGGAGGTTGGTAATTATTGTATCATTAGTGATGTCTAAGGGGCTTGAATTGCAACCAAAGTAGGGCTATCCATGGTCTTCACTTACTTAGAGATATTCAAGGTACTCAAGAACATTCAATCAAAGGTGGAATATCTATCGGATTAGCCTTATGAGCTTCATCTACCATGTGATTATTAGATGAATAGACATTTATCTACCCATGGAGGATCCTTTTTGAGAGGAAGGCCTTTATCCACTAATGCTTTATCTCCCAAAGAGAGCATTAGAATGGGGGGTAGGGTGATGGCAAGGAATGTATCAATGATTTCATCTTCTTGAGTTAGGATGTCCTCACAAGTGGTAACAACCTTGAGAGGGGGATCATAAGGTGAAATAGATAAAGCTAGGTCACTATTACATGTATTAGAAATTAGATCCATAGAAAAAGTGCCATCATAGTTTTCTTTCTCATGACTATTCATGGAGATGAATTCGGTTAAGTTTTCTAATATTGTAGGATGCTCACTCATATGGGTTAAGAATCCATGAAAATCAAGAGCTTTGATATATGCATGCATAGATACCAAAGATAAATGACATCAAGGTGCCATAATGAGATGTCTTGGAATAGAAATATGCAATAAGGTCTATTCATTTATCAAATGTCACCAATATAAGAAACTTTTGTACACCACGACATGTTAGTTTGAGGAAATCAGGTTTTTGAAGCTTTTGGAAAAGAACAAAAACACACTAGTGTCACTACAAATAGAGTGTAAAAGATGTTAAAAGTGCTGAACAAAAGGTAGTATAGACCACTTTTAAAATTTCTTGCAAAACAATGTTAAAGAGATGTTAAATTGCTTATGTTGAAATACGCATTGTGTGATTACAAACATGCAAAATTTTCAAAGTAAATTATGAAATGATGCAAAATTTTCAAATGAGCAATGAAAATATACTTTAAATAATTTCTAGAGATCAGTTCAAATATGTTTATGATAGCATAAAAATCTGAAACAAGATTTTGACTACAAACCCTAGCTTTTGGAATTACTAGGTTATATGAAAAAATGCAACTTTTCAAGAAAAACCCTAGAAAATGAAGCTTGTAAATGCAATATTTGATATGAGTTAATGATGAATCATTGTAATAAATATCAGATCTCATGCAAAACTCGGAAAATTAAATCTTTTTATGATATGCAATGCAAAATATGCAAAACTATGCCTTAATGCAAGCCTAGAATGTTTGTTTTTTCAATTTTTTTCAAATGTATGCAAGAATTTTCAATGCAAGAAGAAAAATATGATATGAATGAATGCAATGACTGATTACAAAACTCATAAAGATGCAGGTTTAGTAAAAACATGGGTTCACCAAAATGTTATATATGAAAAGTGGGAAGGATGATTAATAGTGTTAAGATCTACCAAGTCAAACCCTCCTTTCATAATAACACTCAAGGACAACAACCAAGCCAAGTCACTATAGATGAAGAGGACTCAAATATAGGTTGGTGTACTCATGAATGATATGGAAAGACTAATTAGATTGAAATATTTGTCAAACCCTAGATTCGATAAGCCTCAAACCCTAATTATAATGAAATTAGGTACAAATGAATAAACTACTACAGATCACCGCATAGGAAAACACTTAGGAAGGAATAGAAACTCACTATAAGTTGGATTTCTAGAGGTGAAGAATTTGTGGACTATAGGGTAGGCATCCAAGTCTGATAGGGGAACTTTTCTGTAGATTTGGAATAGTGATCAATGTCAGATGATGTTCATCTCTTGAGTTTAGGATAAATCCTATTGGGAGGACTACGAGGCGGGTGCCCTAGTCTAGTAGGGTGGATTTACAACAAATTTTCCTTAGATCTCAAATATTTATCCTCTAAATTACTTCTTTATACCTGCACTTCACCAAATCCCACACTTGTAACCTGTAATCACAAAGAGAGTGGTTTGGGGGTTGTGGTGTTTAGGAGTTTGCCTTGGTCAAGCCTTGAAATAACTTCAATGTCTTCCAATACCATTGTTAGATAGAGTGCATGCCCAAGGGAGGGCAGAGGCCAAAGCAATGATGAATAGAAATGATTGAAACACAAATAGATGTCACCTTAGAGGTGAATCCCTCATGGAGATCAAGATCCTTCAAACCACGAGGGGATGGATTGATGAAGCCGAATCTGCAACAAACAAACACAATAACAACACAATTTTTCTCTGCAACACAACGAATGCCTTGAAATCCCTTAACTCAAAATCACAAGTTTGTATTATACATATGGGTGTAAAATGAAGATATAAACTCACTTATTTATTCTTTCCCACTAACATTCATAATTCAAATTGAAAAGGCTGATAGAGGGAAACCTTTTTAAATGTCCTATGCTGACAAACTTAAATTTGGGTCTCAACAAATCATCCTAGACTAGGGTGTGGGCAGCCAAGTCCCAAGGCTAATTTGGGTCATGATTAAGCATTTAGATTGGGCCCCTAAGTCCCATTTGACATGGGTTTTGGGAGAATTTTCTCTGGGATAAGTTTTAAACATGTAAAGTGTAAACACGGGGACCTAGGAGCTAAACTAGGAGGTAAAATGGTATGAGGTTACTTTTTACTCCATAACAATTCCTTATTGATTTAACAAATAAAGGTTACAATTTATAGAGATCACAAACCCATAACAAAGTCCTACAAAAGTTGATCTACACTTGACACCTAACTCAACTAATTGACAACACACTAACAACTAACAAATTGTCAACAACACATACAGGAAAGATGTCCACATACACAGCAACTCATTGTTACATTCTATATGTGTTGGAACATATATTCCAACACCCCCTCTTAATGCTACAACATTAAACTAACTAATAACATAAAACAATAGGAAATATATTATGTAGAAGTTGTTCTTTGAAAAAATAGTTCGAGGACCAATAAAACTTCTTCAAGTTGCTCCAGGTATAGCCCCCTAGCTATAATCCAAGTTCCCAACATCATTGGACACCATTTGCACATGAAGTGTCTCATTACCCTCATAAAGGTATGATACTAAACTTCTAGATTTCAGATCTCCCTTGAACTATTGGACATCAATCCTCACATGCATGTCTCATAATCCCAACATGAGGTATAAGTTCTCCAATCCACAAGCATCTCAGACTATTGAGCATCTATCTATCCTCCACATATTCTCCTTTTTGTAGAGTCTCCTTATAATGTAATAGTAGCTCTCTAATACCAAAATAGAAATAAAGAGAACAACTGGTAATCTCCCACACAATAAAAAAATATAACATATGGACACTTCCTTTCCAACCTACACAACAAAGAAAAAGAAAAGGATTATACAACACTCTTTTATAGGCAACTCAATTTCTCATAAGTGTTTCCATATTCTTAGGCACTCCAGTGGTGGAGTCACACCCAAACTATCTCTAATACCATATTGGAGAATAAAATTGTTGTATTCCTTATTGATTTAACAAATAAAGGTTACAATTTATAGAGATTACAAACTGATAGGCCAAAACTGGGGTACAGAGTGAAATAGATTTAATGTTTAAGAAATGAAATTTTAGTTTGGTCTACGTGTCAATCCAGGGGCATAGTATTCCAAAAGACATTGTGGCTATTTGCACATGGGCTAAAGGTAGAGAGTTGAGTAAGAATACAATGTAATTCTAACTTCAATCAACTTGCTAAGTGGAAATCTAACTTAATGTTTTTTATTTACTTCTGCAACAGGAATTATTACAAGAACAACAGTGTTCTATTTTAACAGTTACCTTGAAAGCATTTAAATTTTCCACACAATAACAAATCATTCTTCTATGAACAAAAGGAAGTTCAATAACACTTTAGATTTCTACTTGATTGTGGAATTCCATTCATAATCATATTGTTCTTACTAAAAAATCAAATTGAAAAGACACCACAGTAATGCGTAGATAAACACAATAAAAGACTTTAGTAGGCTTCTTGAAGAGTAAGCCCTTCTTCCTAGTCTGCGAGGTGGTTTGAAATAAAATCCTTATGCCAAAACTAGTAAGCTTGATAACATATGATTATTATTCAAGTGTATGTCTTTAATCCTTTTACAAGGCATAGGCTATGATATATATACATCACAATAGAGTGTAAACTAAGGTATTAAAACCCATAACAAACCAAATCTAATGCTAATATTAGACTGTGGCTATACACCACAAAATCATAATGGATTCCTAATTATTTTATTTATTATTACCATAATAGAAAAATAAGTTTAGATAGTAGGTATTTAGCAATCTTCATAATTGGTAAATACTACGTCTGCAACAATCTACATGCCCTCTTCCACCACATCTTCAACCAATAGGAATTTGATAATTTAAAATGCAATTTAGAGGATTGACATGATTGGAGTAGAATGACATGGTCACGGACATGACCTGGTATACAGTATTTGTATAAATTTAGATCCATCGTCAAGACCCTGTCAGAAGGTGATATAGTTGAATATATTGATTTTGGATGACAATCCCAATGACCATAATAGAAAACCAATATTGATGCTATAGGAACCATTTGCTCAACAAATATTAGTAAATACAATCAAGTATTTATTTTATATTATTTGATCTAATAACTAAATTAAATATTACTTATTTGTATTTAAACGTATGTAACACAAAGGTAGTAAAAGGATATAACGTGGTATGAAAATGGAACACAAAGGCCAGATTATAATATAGGAAAAATGATAGAATATGGGATAAAATTAGACATGAATTCCTCTCATCACAAACTCATAAAAAAGTGCTACAAAAGTGGATCTACACTTGACAACTAGCTCAACTAATTGACAACACACTAACAACTAACAAATTGTTAACAACACAGATATGCAAGCTGTCCACACACAACAACTCACTATTACATTCTATATGTGTTGGAGCATATATTCCAACAAAACACTCCTTAAAATTCACACAGCAAAAACTTTATGGTGGACATCTTCAACATTCCTCAGTTGGCCAAGTAAAAGCATAACCCAACAACACCTTCATTTTGGACCACAATGTATTCTGAAAAGACTAGAAAAGACCTTGTGAAGCAAAATGAAACATTAAAAGATCCTCAATATCACTCTCCACTAGCCAATTCACCACTTCATATAGCAACAAGTTGGCACAAGCCAATAGACACCAAAAATAGCCACTAGACAATACAGTCCTGCACTATGTCACTTACAACTTTCTCTACGAAGGAACAAATGATGTGAAACTTTGAATGTAGCACATTCACAACCCACTGAACTTAACTTCTTAACTACATGACCATATCTTCAAATACAGAGGAATGTGAAGCATTTTCCCAAGCAGTCTTCAAAGCAACTTAGTACAACAGAAACATTCACTAACATCCAAAGACCAGAGTCTCCTTGTAGCAACACATACTTCCTTAGGATCAACAGGAAAGAGCATACAACATGCCACATACCATCAACAACATCTTCTCAACATAAACATTACTTTTGATCCTCATTTTAATGCTTCTAATTAGCATATTAAGATATCATCTCTGTTGACAACAAACATACTTAAAACAACTTTAATTGACATTAAACAAGGCATGACATCTGACCATGAACATCAGCAACATCACAATTAGCACACCATCAACATAAGCATCAATTGTTAGAAATGAAAACACAACTACTCAACGGAAATCTGATTGAAATGTATTTTTAATGATCTTTAATAGAGTAGTAGAGATGGAGATTGCAACACAAAAAATAAACCCACAATACTGAAATATACTAGAAGCATAATGAAGCACATAACACAAGTGTTTAACATGGAGAAAACCCTTTTGGGTAAAAAAATCCACCAAGAAAAGAGGCCAAGTTGTATTATCTTCACAAAAGGAGATTACAAACACATTCACTTCCTCTATCCTTCAACCTTCACTCTAGTAGAACCTGGGTACCTATAAGCCTATTATGCAACTCATCTACTATGCCATGGTCTATATAGAATTTGCAATCCTTAAGATAGGCATCCACCTTGGAATCTCCACCCATGCAACAATAAATGTCATCATACATGCATCCTACACTGGTAAAAGATGCCCATGTAAACTTGGGTACCTAGGGCCAAAAATAGCCACTTACAACATCTTATGATGCGTCATAACTGTCATAGATACAACTAAAAGAGAATCTTCCCAAGACAGGGCTTGGGGCTAAACATAGCAACTTACAACTCATTAATAATTGTCATATGTGTCATAGTGTCATAGAATCTTATGACAACTTGTAGCTATCATAGATTCTTTACATGCACCCACCAAACATTATGACATGCGTCATACAAGCTAAAAATAGTAGATTCTCCACATGGGTGCCCACCTTGACCAATTACCTTTTACCATAGTAAATAAAATCCTGTAACTACCGCTAGTAACTCTAGAACTTACCAGTGTAGTAACTGTATAATTACCATGGACAGTAAATAATTTTTACCACTGCCAGTGAAACTAGTACATCCCTTATGGGTAATTACAAATAATAAATGGAATAATACAATAGTGGGATTTACAAGGTTAATAACACCTTATCCCAACATTCTCCCACTTGACATTATACATTGTAAATCAACCCATAGGAAATCAGTATGAAAAATAATCATGCACTAGAAACAAGGCCCATTGCCTCTCTACACCACACAAACTTATTTCTGCTCACAGGATTGGTCAATGAGTCTGCAACATTCTCTTGAGTGTCTATCTTCTTCAGATCAATTTGTCCATTTGCAACCAACTCTCAAAAAAAGTGATACTGAACACCAACATGCTTAGTTTGAGCATGATACATAGGATTCTTGGATAAACAAATAGCACTATGGCTATCGCAACCAATCTAAATGATCCTGCAATCAAAACCAATACCTTGCACACTCCTGATTCTTGCTGGACCACATAGATCGGTATGAACCAAGTCCAATATTATGGTAGAAGATTGTTCTTTGCTTTTAAATGAGACTCAGCTTTTTTTTCCCAACTAACATTCTTTGCACAAACTATTTGTAGGTTTCACCAATTTTGGAAGATCTCTCATAGCCTGAGTGGTGCTTATCTTGATGATATTATCAAAATTCACATGACACATCCTCCTATGCCATAACCAACTCTGATCAACTTTCACAAATAGACAACTCTTACCAGTACCAACTAGATGGAAGATATTACCTTTTGTTTGAGTACTGGATGCAATCTCTGTTCTGGAACTTTCAAAGATCTTGCACTTTCCATTCTTAAATTGGAGATCATAGCCCTTGTCCACCAACTGTCAAACACTGAGAAGATTGTGCTTTAATCCTTCAACATACAGAACATTACCAGTTTTGTTCTTTCCATCAAAAGAAATAGTTCCTCTGCCTCTGATTCTACCAGCAGAATTATCACCAAACTTTACCACTCCTCCTTCATACCTTTCCAAATCTAAGAACTTATTTTTGTCACCTATCATATGATGAGAGCATCCACTGTCAATGACCCAATAATCCTTTTCTTCAACTTGGGCAGCCAAAGCTCTTTCTACAACTTTATGATTGACAGATTCAGAGGGCATTGGATCTTCTTCCTTGATGGCAATAAACACCCAATCACTTCCAGATTTCTTTCCTGTCTCTGATTCATCATCTGTTACTCCATCATTATCATCCTCTTCATGGACATAGTAACAATTCTTTTGGAACCTTGATCTATTAGGATTTGGCCTTGAAAATCTTTCCGGACACTTTGAGGCAAAATGACCAATCTTGTTGTAGTTAAAACATTTAAAAGGCAATTTTCATTCATACTTACCAGATCCTCTTGGCAGTCTTTTTGCAATAAGGGCTTCAAGCTGAGTAGTTTCAGTTTCTTCTTCTTCCAAGTCCCTTTTTTGCTTTTTCATACCATGATAGTTTCCTTGAAGAGTTCTCTCCTGGATCAAACCTTTATTTTCCTTTTGCAGAGGCACTGACTTTGAATGCAGATTCAATCTTGGGGGGGTTATCTCCAAACTCAGTCATTTCAAATGTAGCCAATTTTCTAGCCAATTGATCTCTTGTGACAACTGTATGGGCTCTAAATTCTTCAATGGCAGCAGCCTTGATTTTATAAGAAGCAGGAAGGGATCTGAGAATTTTGCCAACAATCTCATCTTCATCCAAGACTCCACCAGCATTTCTAATTCCATAAACAAGCTTATTTACTCTTGGCATAAAAGTAGTGATATTTTCATCTTCTCTCATCTTCAGATTTTCAAATTTTCCTTTAAGACTTTGTAGCCTTGCACACTTAACATACTTGTCTCCTTCATGCAAAAGTTCTAGTTTTTCCCAAATCTTGAAAGAAGTTGGTAGGTCAACAACATTTGAAAGCTCTAAATCAGATAATGCACTTAGAAGAGCTTCTATAGTCCATAGATTGTTTTCAGCATCTATGATTTCATTTGGGGCTTTCGAACCACCCTATGGAGGAGTATACTTTGTTGAAGCCATGTTCCAGTACTGCATTCCCATACATTGCAAGTGACATTTCATGTGACTTTTCCAGAGATTAAAATTGGTTCCTTCAAACTTCAGACTATCTTTCTTGTAGGACGACATCCTGGATCTCCTCAAGCGATTAAGCTCCTTTTAGAGGAACTTAGCTCTGATACTAATTGTTAATCTTAGGGTAGACAACTGAGAGGGGGGTGAATCAGTTGTCCAAAACTTTATTTCTAATTACACACTTAACTTCTTTTAGCATATCAATAAATCAATCATGAAACATAATGCATTTAAATCAAGAGCAGAAACACATCAACACATAAGACACCAAGATTTTGACATGGAAAACCTAGTTAAAGGAAAAACCACAGGGTGATTAACACAAGATTGTATTCTCTGTTAGAAGAATAGAAAGAACAAAATGACACATGCCAATTAGGGCTCACTACCTGAGCACACTGCTCACAAGAGGCTCACTGCCTACAATAGACTCACTGTCTACAAAATGATAAGTATCACATACTTGAACTGGAGAATAGCATCTTCACCATGCTTGAATCAGTTCCATTTAAGCCCAAAACATTTGCTCTTCTTTTCATTCTCTTCCTCGCTACTACACTCATATCTCCACAACACATTTTGGAATGACTTCACAATCCCTTATTTATACAAGGCATTGACTTAGGAATAATCATCTAAGTCAGAAAACATCCACAAGAATATCCGCAAGACATGTAACTCATCCAGTCAGCCAATCTCAAGAAGAACACCATTATCCAAGAGTTATTCTTCAATTGCGAGCTCCAACTCCAATGCAGATCACCAACATGAACTGGAGATGATCGACAAACCTCCAAAAGATTGCCTGAATCACCAAGAACATCCGCACTTCATCTTCTTACTGAAATCCTTCTCACCTTCATCTGGACCCTCAAGAACACGGTCTATCATCACTGTCACAAAGGAATAGATACTTGTGGACCTTCAAACCATAAACCAATTGAGTTGACACTTCACAAAGACTTCCTCAACACTCCCTCAAATCTGTAGAATAGCATAATGCATTTCTGGATCTCACCAGACCTATCTGTGACACTCTGTCACCTTTAAACACTAGCCAGAACCAGTTTTACTTGAGTGGCCACAACTTCTTCAGATCTTCATGCGGACCTCTGAAATCTTTACTGGATCACTCTAAGACACATATCTACAAACCCTTTAAACCGTATCCTCTGATCCTCATCTTATCTTAGACTTTTACCTTACTGTCTTCACAGTTTATCTATGTTCTTGATTAGGACTAATTTTCTCAATATCCTCAACACTCATCTCATCCAATGCTTTTCATTAATGCAACATGAGTATGTTGACATCAATGACAACACCGGTTAGGCCCATACTTGTAACAGATTCTGATCAACAAAACCCTCTATGTCTAAAGATTTATCTGCACTATTAGTACCAGAGTAAACCAAAAAATAATCAAGAGTACCTGCAAGATATTTAAGAACCCTTTTCACATAATTCCAATACTATCTACAAGGGTTAGACATAAATCTGCTTAAAACTCCCACTGCTTGGGCAATATTTTGCCTTGTACAAACCATTGCATACATCAAACTCCCTACAACACTAGCATATGACACATTAGAAATATCCTCAAGATCATCCTCAATCTTTGGACACATATCTAATGAAAGATTAGTACCAATGGGTAAAGGAACTCTAACTGAGTTATAGTCTTACATACTAAATCTCTTCAAAATGGTATTCACATACTTTGTGACAATCAATGTTTTCTATTACATCTGTCCCTCCTAATCTCCATTCCTAAAATATATCTTGCAGCACCAAGATCTTTCATCTCAAATGCACCTAAAAGTTGGGCTTTAAGCTCACTAATCATTCTCTTAGTAGTACTGAAAAATAACATGTCATCAACATACAATGCAATAACTATTATAGAATCATCAATACAATGAATGTAAACACAGTGATCCTCCTCACTTCTAACAAAACCCAATTTCAACACAAATGAATCAAACTTTTGATACCACATTCTGGGTGAATTTTTCAAACCATAATGTCACCTCTTCAACCTATAAACCCAATGTTTTTTTTCCTTTTACCTCAAAACCTGTAGGTTGTTGCATAGAAATTTCATCCTCAAGATCTCCATGCAAGAATGCAGTCTTAACATCCATTTGCTCAATCTCCCAATCAAAGGCTGCAACAATGGATAAAAGAAATCTAATAGAAGTCAACTTAGCAACAGGAGAGAAAATCTCACCAAAATCAACTCCCTCGCTCTGGGAGTAGCCCTTGGCTGCAAGTCTAGCCTTGTACTTCTCCAATGTCTTGTCTACTCCAAACTTCTTCTTGAAGACCCACTTACAACCTATGGCCTTTCTTCCTTTGGGAAAATGAACAAGATCCCAGGTGTTACAAGAGTCTAAAGCCATCATCTCCTCCTGCATGGCTAACTACCAAGACTCACTGTCATCTGAAAGAATAGCTTCCCTGTAGGATCTAGGCTCATCATTAGTACTCAATAAAGCAAATACACAACAAAAATCTAGTGGGCTATACATGTCAACTAAATTTTGTTGTCTTTTGGATCTCCTCAAGGGTGGAGTAAGAGTCTCAACTTGTTCTTATGCATGATCATTTGTACCAACTTCTTTTGTAACAATAGATTCATCTTCATCAGTACTACTCAAATCTTCTTCTTCTTCTTCACCCCCCAAATCCATCAGTCTATTCTTCTTGAGGTGCATCTTTCTGCTCTAAATCAAAGTGTACTCTCTTTACCTTTTCATCTTTTTCTTTTGGCTACTCAGGTTCAAAAATAGCTCTAAGTTCCCTAAAAATAACATCTCTAGAATAGATAATCTTACTTGTTAGTGAATTCCAAAGCTTATATCCTTTGACATTATCACCATAACCAATGAATGTACACTTTACAACTTTGGGATCTAACTTAGATTACTTTTCCTTAGGCACATGAACAAAAGCCTCACAACCAAAAACCCTTAAATGTGAAACTGAAGGTTTATTACTTGTCCACACTTCATAAGGTGTCGAATCAAGGTTTTATAAGGATATCTATTAATCAAGTAGCAAGAAGTACACATAGCCTCTGCCCAAAAGCATTTATCCAACTATGCATCACTCAGCATACTTCTAGCTCTTTCCATGATTGTTTAATTCATCATTTCTGTAACACCATTCTGCTATGGTGTATACAGAGTTGTCTTTTGTCAGATAATACCTACATGCTTGGAAAACTCAACAAATTCATTAGAGCAATATTCCCCTCCATTGTTAGATCTTAATATTTCTATCTTCAATCTTGATTGGTTATCTACTAAGACTTTGAATTCCTTAAACTTAGTGAAAAATTCATATTTGTGTTTCATAAATAAATCCATGTAAATATGGATACATCATCAATGAAGGTAATAAAATAATAATATTTTCTTATAGACTAATTATCAACAGGTCCAAACACATCCATATGAATAATTTCTAACTTCTCTTTTGCTCTATTGATTCCTAAAGGAAATGATTTTCTGTTTTGTTTACCAAATGCACAATGCTCACAGAAATCAAAGTCCTCATTAGAATAAGAGAAACTATCTAACAAATCTTTATTCTTAATAGTTTTCAAAACATTATTACTTATGTGACCCAATCTACGGTGCTACAACATACATGTATTTTTAGTACTGGCCTCAGATACATAGGAGGCATTACAAACTGTAGCAGCTTCAAGCTTGAAAAGGTTTCCCAATCTCTTCCCTTTCACTACCACAAAGTTCCCTCTCACCAATCTACAACCATGCTTGTCAAAAGTCACATGCATTCCCAACTCATTCAGCTTTGAAATAGAAAGCAAATTTCTAGCTAATCCAGGAACATGATAAACATCAGGCAAGGTTTTAATCCTCCCATCACTAAGACACAACAATACCTTGCCTTTCCCAACTATCATATATGTAGAGTTGTCCCCAAGGTACACATTACCTCCATCATATTCCTCATATGTGGAGAACCATTCCTTATACGAGGTCATATCAAACTAGTATCTTGAGTCAACCAACCAGTGATCATTAGAAACAACATTACATGTAGAAAGTAAAACATCTTCCCCTACATTCAAGGACTTATCTGAAGCACTCTCCCACTATTTCTTTGGGTTTTTGCACTCCTTTTCATGTCCCCTTTTATGGCAGTTCCAATAGTTAACTCTATTCTTCTTCCCAAGAGTCTTAGATTGGCTCTTGGACTTGTCCTTAGCCCCTTTCTAATCTCCTTTCAGTCCTCTTTCCTTAGACCTTCCCCTAACACAGAGCATCCCTTGAACTATCTGAACTCTTCTTCCTTAGTTCTTGTGATGGTAAAACTGCAACAAGGGCATCCAAATTGGGATCTACGAGGTTAGCAGTGATAGCCAGTATAACATTCTCCCAAGACTTAGGTAGAGGACAAAGAAGCAAGATACATTTATCTTCCTCATTAACATCAACATCTACTAAAGCAAGATGGCTCAACAAAAAATTAAAAGTATTTAAATGCTCTACAACAGATTTACCCTCTTTAATTTTCAAGAAAAATAATTTTCTTTTTAAATAGAGTTGATTTACCATACTATTGGCTTGATAGATCTCACCCAACCATTTACATAATTTATGTGTGGTCTCTTCCTTTGCGACATTCAACATGACAGAATCTAAAAGACACAAATGAATGGTTCCCCATGCCTTTTTATCTAGTCTATCTCACTCATCCAGAGAGACATCATCAGGTTTCTTCTCTTTAAGGACAGCTAACCACTAGTTTCTTTCTTCTAGCAAATCCTCCATTTTTAGCTTCCACAACTCATACCCCATTTTGTTGAACTTCTCAATATCTAATCGAGAGGTTGATGCAACAGTGGATGCATCCATAATAACAACTCAACATTTGTAAAAAAAACACAACCAAATCTCCCACTACAGCTATAGCTTCCACACTATGACCCAAGAGTCAAAGCTGGCTAGGCTCTAATACCAAATATTAGAAATGAAAACAAAACTACTCAACGGAAATCTGATTCAAATGTATTTTTAACGATCTTTAACAGAGTATTAGAGATGGAGATTGAAACAAAAAAATAAACCCACAATACAGAAATATACGAGAAGCAGAATGAAGCACAAAACACAAGTCTTTAACGTGGAGAAAACCCTTTCGAGTAAAAAAAACTCCACCAAGAAAAGAGGCTAAGTTGTATTATCTTCATAAAAGGAGATTACAAATATATTCACTTCCTCTGTCCTTCAACCTTCACTATGATAGAACCTAGGTACATGTAAACTTGTTATGCAACTCATCTACTATGCCATGGTTTATATAGAATTTACAATCCTCAAGATAGGCGTCCACCTTGGAATCTCCACCCATGCAACAATAAATGTTTTCATACATGTATCCTACACTTGGAAAAAGATGCCCATGCAAACTTGAGTGCCTAGGGCCAAAAATAGCCACTTATAGCATCTTATGATGTGTCATAACCATCATAGATACCACTAAAAGAGAATCTTCCCAGGATAGGAGCCTGGGGTTAAACATAGCAACTTACAACTCATTAATAACCATCATATGCATCATAGTGTCATAGAATCTTATGACAACTTTCAGTTGTCATAGATTCTTTACATGCACCCACCAAACATTATGACATGCATCATAAAAGATAAAAAACATTAGATTCTCCACATGGGCACCCACCTTGACCAATTACCTTTTTCGATAATGTTATCCTAGTTTCCTCTACCTAGAGTTAACTAGTTAGCCTTGTATTTTCTTTGAAAATCCTTTAGAAATGTCCATACAAAGCTTAAATCTTCCAAATACTCATGTTCTGCCTTGCCAAATTTCCCTAGAGCTCACCTTAATGTTCTTTACAAAAAAAAACCTAGAAAAACCCAGAAATCTTTTAACTTTAAGTATTTTCTATTGCTGGGAATTTTTAGCTTCATGCTTGTATTGGTGTGCATCCTTGAATGTACATTCAAATATACATTTGCCTTTGTACATGCAAAGGCATATACAAAGGGTATATACAAGTTTTTCTTGTCTATTGCCAATGTATGTCAAAGATGCAAGGTGGAAAACATACAAGGCAAAATGTACATTGGCAAGCCAAAAATCTCAATCGGCCTTCAAAAAGTGAAAAAAGTGATTGTATGCATCCCAAATGCATATCGGGTTTGTATATGCATTTGGGGAATCTTTCGTAGATTCCCTAGAATATTTTACGCTTGTATATTAGGATGGCTTGTATATCGGGTCTGTATATTTGCACATACAATGGATATATACAATGAAAAGATACACAGACAGGATGCAAGGTGGATCCGACCCAGGGATCAAGTTTGGCATATTCAATGCTTGGGTCCGCAGTGGTTTGTATATTTGCGATTGTATGCTTGTATATACAATGTGATATGCAAAGACGGGATGTAAGGGGGAAGATGCAATTTTTTAGTGATTCTTCTCAGACTAGCTTAGTGACCGATTAGGTGATGCCACGTGGTAGGGGGCGGCAGATGCAAGTATGCAAAGATAATTTCAAATGCATATACACAGGGCGATTTCAAAGAGGAGTTTAGGCGCCAAAGGCGGGGGTACATGCATGGTGCCTTGTACATACAAAAGTAGTTTCAGAGGCTGATCTAGATAGCAATATATATCCAGATGCAAAACAATACATACACAGAGTTGACTGCAACTTTGACTGCCCATATCTTCCCCATTTTAGTAAATTTCCACATGGTGCAAAAGGCAAAAACACTTGTTTTTGCCTCCTCTTTCATTTGGCAGGGTTTTTTTTTGGGGGGGGGATTTTCTCACTTTCATTTTTCAGATCTAGCTTTGCATGTTCGACCGATAAGATGTTTCAGCAGTTGTCTTGAAGATGCGGGGGGCTTTTCTTCTCCACAGTAGCTCCGGTTGGTGGTTTTTGCAGGTGCATTCATGGCATATGGTTGCATTCATTCATGGCATATGGGTTCTATGTCCTTTGGGCTAATTTCTATGTGTTGGGTGGAGACTTTTGAGGTTTTTGCTTCATTCCCTATCATATCTTGTGTCCTGGCAGCGGTTCTCCATGATTTTCGCCCTGGCAAAGGCATGGTCCCTATCCCTTCACCACGCCTCTACCCATACTCCCCTGTTCTGGCATTTATGGCCTAGGATCCATAGATTAGTGACTCCATGCTTTTCTAGCAGGAGTCTGACCTATAAATGTAATGTAAACTCTTTTGAGAAAGATGATGGTTTTATTGGGGGCTATTATGCTGCTGAATTTTTTGTAGAAAGATCCCTTCTGTTTCTGAACATTTTGTATTGTAATGGTCTTTGGGCCTTCATGATTAATATATGTTGACTTCTCACTTCTCTTATGTCTAGATTTCTGCATTTCAATTGAAGTTGTAGTTTGTTCTATGGGTAAAACAACTCCTCTGTAGGTTTAACTTTCATACCGAAGCCTCAACCAGTCAGAAGCCTGTGTGAATCTCCCTCAACACTGAAAGAATCATTGTTGTGTCCACACCATGACCACCATTGCTGACTAAATCTGGTGTATCACCCCCTTTCCCTTTTAGTTTCTTTCTAGCTCTTTTCCCCTACAAAATATTAGCACTAGGTTTAGCTACACTGCTATAAGTAATAAGCTTAGAGAGAGGAACCAGCCTTCTCTGGAGGTTTGATCTCAATTTCCAAGGTCCCACACTTCGAGATCATTCCCATGTTACCCTAGATTTCTAAGGTCTTACAACTGCAACAAAGGGTGCAAATCTGGGTGATAACAGTTTTTGGCATGCTCGGTGGGACTAGTTTGATGAACTTCTCATCAAGATACTAAGAGATTTGGTGTTTCTCCTAGTATTACTAGCCTTTGGAGGCAAAACAAAGAACACCATGGTGACTCTATTGAACAAATCTATTGGTGAAGGCAGCCCAAGCACCTAAAATTTCATCAAAGATCAGAACTTTTGGTGGTTTCCTGGGTCTTTTTAGCTTCCAGAATCATTTCAATCAGCTGGCGACTCCCTCTCTGGTATGTACCCAGTTTCTTTTTGGTTGCAGCCCTTTTTGCTTGATTTCTGACATTTCTATGATTATCCAACATTTAGAGGCTACAAAATGTTAGAATTTTACGGGAATCATGGCTATTCCCCTACCCCTAACTCAAATATAGGCTATTGGCCCCCATATCAACAATACCCGACCCCAAATGCCTCTATATTTATGCCAAACAGCTCTTTGCCTCAATATGATCAACATTACCAGCAAGAGCATTTTCAAGCCACTCCTACTTATCCTTGTTTGTAGCCCATTCATGTCTATAGTTAGCCTTGTGAAAACCATTCTACTCTAAATCATACACACAACCTCCCTAGTCAGTCCTAAAATGATACTGATTTGGGTAGCATTAAGATTTTGTTAATGGATTTCCAAAGGCAAATTTCAGAAATAGATAGAGAAGCACAGTATAACAGGCAGCAAGAGGAGCTTGCATATCAAGCTTATTTGTCAGAGCAGGAGGTAGAAAATAGAAGAGTGTATGAGGGGGAATGCTTGAACATGCAAATTGTAGCTAAGGAGAAACAAATGAAATAGATTCTTGCTCAAGAACACAAGCTCAAAGTAAAATGTTTCTCTCCTATTCCTGGCTTTAAGCAAGTCCATCCTTCAAACCAAGGTGAGTCTATGAAAGTGGCTCAAGGTTCTCTATCATGGTAGCCTTCTTGGACCAAGCATCCCAGTTACAAAATGCCAAACCTTGTGAGGGCCAATCCTCTCATACCAATTCAAAATTAGGTAGAGGAAACAGTTGTAGAATCCAGACCTATAATGATTCCAAGTTTTAGGCAGCCTTCTTCCTTTAAGGTTCCAAGTTGGAAAGGGCCATATTTTTCACCCTGTAAAGAGCCTCCACTAAATACACAAACGGAGCCATGCTCTAGTATCCAGCTAGCAGAAGAAGAGCAAAGGAAGCTTTTGTTGGCTCCATTTCAAAGGTTGGAAACTCAATCAACTTTTTCTTTTCCAAATCCATCCTTTAAAGAAGAGGTGGATGATGCTGCCCTACTTCATGAGCTACCTGATTATGTTGAAGATGAAGAGCCTAGCAGCTGGTTGTGGATATGCAGCAACAAGAAAACACTGAAAATAATGACAAATTGTTGCAGGTTGAGGCTGATATAGCAAATGAAAGTCTGCAGGAAGAGGCTACCTCATTGTTTGAACTTTTGCCTTCCTTTGTTGAAGAGGAAAAGCTTGATTTGGAGGACACTTCTTTGAGTAATAATGGAGATTTTGAGCTTGAGCCAGCTGTTTATAAAGGTTTTCTAAGAGCTGATAGCTTTGATGAGCTTCTGGTTGTTCTAATAAATGAGGATGTTCCATTGACCATGGAGGAGGAATCAACATGGCAAACTATCATGCGAGGTGAAGATAATGATATCATTTCTGAGCTTTCAAATTGTCTCCTCTCTTGTCAGACCTTAGTCATGAAAAAGGATAGCCATGAACAAAGGGCAGAAAGGTTTGAAGAATGCAGCCATGATGACATTATAGCAATATTCTTGGATTCTTTGAAGGAAGATAGAGAAAACCATGAGGTCCCAAGTCAACTATTTCACACACAAGAGCAACATGGGAGTCAAATGGAAGGCACCATCATACCAAATAAGGAGCAAAAAGAGAAAGAGTCAGAGCAAAGACATGAGATTAGTCATCATGATTTACATGTCACTTCAAGGGGATGCCCAATCAGGTATCTAGCTTAGCTGGAGACATATCAAGAGGAGTCACCACTTGTCATGCTTACCTCTAAGCATGAAGTTGAGCATCAAAATGGGTGGTATCAGCCCATTTATTCACCACAAGTTAGCAACATCAGCAATCAGTCCAGGTGGATAGGTGAGTTTATCTCCACTTTGAGGGGGGTGTTTTATCAATTTGTCATATGTACATTTCCCCCTTACCTCTTTTTAGCTGCCCACATGGATGGGAAACCTTGTAAATTATTAAGAAAAGGCAGTTATTTTCAAGAACTAGTTAATGGCTTTGTTTAAAGTCATGTTTGATTGGTTAGTTTAGGATTAGAGTAGGTTTCATTTCTGCTTTAGTTTTCCCTTTTCCTAAGTGCTTCTGCACAGGTTGCATTATCATTAGGAGAATGTAGGTCCCTTCTCCTTTTTGTGTTTTGGAGGCAGTTTCCAGTTTTCTAGCATGTTTTTGACTTGACTCCATGCCCAATGGATGCTTAAGGCCAATGATCATTTGTTTAGCACGCAAACACCCCTGAGAGGTCGTCAAAAATGTTATCCTAGTTTCCTCTGTCCAGAGTTAACTAGTTAGCCTTGTATTTTCTTTGAAAATCCTTTAGAAATGTCCATACAAAGCTTAAATCTTCCAAATACTCATGTCCTGCCTTGCCAAATTTCCCAAGACCTCACCTCAAGGTTCTTTACAAAAAAAAAACCTAGAAATCTTTTAACTTCAAGTATTTTCTATCACTGGGAATTTTCAGCTTCATGCTTGTATTGGTGTGCATCCTTGAATGTACATTCAAATATACATTCGCCTTTGTACATGCAAAGGCATATACAAAGGGTATATACAAGTTTTGCTTGTATATTGCCAATGTATGTCAAAGATGCAAGGTGGAAAACATACAAGGCAAAAAGTACATTGGCAAGCCCAAAAACTCAATCGGCCTTCAAAAAGTGAAAAAAGTGATTGTATGCATCCCAAATGCATATTAGGTTTGTCTATGCATTTGGGGAATCTTTCACAGATTCCCCAGAATATTCTGTGCTTGTCTATCGGGATGGCTTGTATATCAGGTCTGTATATTTGCACGTACAATGGATATATACAATGAAAAGATACACAGACAGGATGCAAGGTGGATCCGACCCAGGGATCAAGTTTGGCATATTTAGTGCTTGGGTCCGCAGTGGTTTGTATATTCATGATTGTATGCTTGTATATACAATGCGATATGCAAAGACATGATGCAAGGGGGAAGATGCAATTTTTTAGTGATGCTTCTTAGACAAGCTCAGGGACTGATCAGGTGATGCCATGTGGTAGGGGGTGGCAGATGCAAGTATGCAAAGATAATTTCAAATGCATATACACAAGGTGATTTCAAAGAGGAGTTTAGGCACCAAAGGCGGGGGCATGGCACCTTACACATACAAAAGTAGTTTTAGAGGCCGATCCAGATAGCAATATATATCCAGATGCAAAGCGATATATACACAGAGTTGACTGCAACTTTGACTACCCATATCTTCCCCATTTTAGCAAATTTCCACATGGTGCAAAAGGAAAAAACACTTGTTTTTTCCTCCTCTTTCATTTGGTAGGGTTTTTTTGGGGGGCAATTTTCTCACTTTCATTTTTTGGATCTGGCTTTGCATGTTCGGTTGATAAGATGTTTCAGCGGCCATCTTGAAGATGCGGGGGGCTTTCCTTCTCCACAATAGCTCTGGTTGGTGGTTTCTGAAGGTGCATTCATGGCATATGGGCTCTATGTCCTTTGGGCTAATTTGTGTGTGTTGGGCAGAGACTTTGGAGGTTTCTTCTTCATTCCCTATCATATGTTGCATCTTGGCAGTGGTTCTCCATGATTTCTGCCATGGCAAAGGCATGGTCCCTATTCCTTCACCACGCCTCTACCCATATGCCCCTGTTCTGGCATTTATGGACTGGGATCCGTAGATCAGTGACTCCATGCTTTTCTGGCAGGAGTCTGACCTATAAATGTAATGTAAACTCTTTTGAGAAAGATGATGGTTTTATTGGGGGCTGTTATGCTACCGAATTTTCTACAAACAAATCCCTTCTATTTCTGAACATTTTTTATTGTAATGGTCTTTGGGCCTTCATGATTAATATATGATAACTTCTCACCTCTCTTATGTCTAGATTTCTACGTTTTAATTGAAGTTGTAGTCTGTTCTGTGGGTAAAACGGCTCCTCTGCAGGTTTAACTTTCATACCGAAGCCTCAACCAGTCAGAAGCCTGTGTGAATCTCCCTCAGCACTAAAAGAATCATTGTTGTGTCCACACCATGACCACCATCGCTCACTAAATCTAGTGTATCACCCCCTTTCCCTTTTAGTTTCTTTCTAACTCTTTTCCCTTGCAAAATATTAGCACTAGGTTTAACTGCATTGCTCTAAGTAATAGGCTTAGAGAGAGGAACCAGCCTTCTCTAGAGGTTTGATCTCAATTTACAAGGTCCCACACTTCAAGATCATTCCCATGTTACCCCAGATTGCTAAGGTCTTACAACTGTAGCAAAGGGTGCAAATCTGGGTGATAACACATAGTAAATGACATCCCATAACTATCACTAGTAATTGTAGAACTTACCGATGCAGTAACTCCATAATTACCTTGGACAATAAATATTTTTTACCACTATCAGTGAAACTAGTACATCCCTTATGGGTAATTACAAATAATAAATGGAATAATACAATAACAAGATTTACAAGATTAATGGCACCTTATCCCAACATCAGTGACAACCATAACAATAACAACCTTAGGTAACATATGTGCAACAATCCCCCCTTTGGCATTGATGGAAACACATATCTGCTTATTCTCCCCCTTTGAAGTACATACACTCCTTAAAGTGACTCATAGGCTCCCCCTATCAACAAAAACTAACTACCTGCTCCCCTTGAGAGGTAGCCATCATCAGTCTTGGAAAAAGATATAGCATGAATTACTTGCCCTAGATAGATGCACCAACTATGCATCTAGAAAGAATAAGGAGGGACAATTACCCCTAACTTCTACTAGAGATACTCAAAGGTATCCTTTGCAAGAGACTTGTGAAAATATCTTCAATCTTCTTCAATCTAATCCTTTGTTGAAACATAATCCAAGTTCACTTCTTTATCTGCAACCTTCTCTTTAAAAAATTTATACATGATTGATGTATGCTTGGTTCTAGAAAGCATCACTAGATTATTGGAAATATTGATAGCACTAGTATTATCACATAGAATATGAATAGGCTCATCATACTGTATCATGATATCCTTTAAAGGTTTCTTCATCCAAAACACTTGTATATAACAAGATGTTGCCGCAATATGCTTTGCCTCTGTAGTTGATAAAGATATTGAATCTTGTTTTTTACTATGCCATGAAACCAATCTTCTTCCTAAAAAGAAAGCACCACCACTTGTACTTCTTCTATCATCAACACAACCAGCCCAATCAGTATTAGTGCAAGCATTCAGATCAAAATCATTACCTCTTGGATACCATAATCCATAATCTAGAGTTCCCTTCAAATATTTGAATATTCTTTTTACTGCCTTCTCATGAATTTTCTTAGGATTAGATTGATATCTGGCAACCAAACATACGACATGCATACTATCAGGTCTAGAAGTAGTCAGGTACAATAATCCTCCAATCATAGATCTATAAAGAGTTTGATCAACCTTGGGTGACTCATTAGCCTTGCTCAAGTGAAAGCTAGCAGCCATAGGAGTACTTACTTGTTTGGAATCCTCCATACCAAATTTCTTCAACATCTCTCTAACATACTTAGCCTGAGAAACAAAGATGCCATCATCTAGCTGAATAATTTGAATCCTAAGGAAGAAAGACATCTCACCAATCATAGACATCTCAAACTCTTTCTGTATCTCCTTTGCAAACCTTTTACACATAATATCATCTCCACCAAAGATGATGTCATCAACATATACAACAACTATCAAAATCTTGTCTCCCTCTTCCTTAATGTGAATATTACTATTTGTAGTACCTTTCTTGAAACCTTGCTAAAGTAAGTACTTATACAACCAAGCATACCAAGCTCAAGGAGCTTTCTTTAGTCCATACAAAGTTCTCTTGAGTCTACACACCATATCCAGATCTTCTGATAGTTGGAAACCATCTAGTTGCTCAATGTAGATGTCTTCCTCTAAATCACCATTCAAGAATGTTGACTTGACATCCATATGATAGACCTTGAAGTTATTGTGAGTAGCAAAGACAAGAAACATCCTAATTGCCTCTATTTTGGCTATTGGAGCAAAAGTCTCCTCAAAGTCAATACCTACAACTTGTGAATAACCCTTACACATCAATCTTGCTTTGTTCCTCACAACTTCACCATCTTCATTCATCTTGTTCCAGAAGACCCACTTTGTTCCTATAACATTCTTATCAGCTAGTCTGGGAACCACTTCCCATGTCTTATTCTTCTCTATCTAATTCAATTCTTCTTCCATTGCCTTCAACCATTGATCATCTTTGCTAGCATCAACAAAGGTTTTTGGGTCTACCTTTGAAAGTAGGCATAGATTCACTTGCTCACTTATTTTTGCAAGCCTTCTCCTAGTTTGTACACCTCCATTCTTATCCCCAATTATTCAATCTACTAAATAATTCCTCTGAACATACTTTCCTAGAGTCTTAGGGATCTATTATGATTCTTGGTCCTCTTCTTTCTCCTCTTCTTCATCATCAATGCAAGGAGGTACATCATATCCCACAACCTTTGTTTCTTGTGAGATCTAATACAAATCTTCATCTACCTTAACATTTTTGCTTTTAATCATTCTTCCCAATCTCCTATTGTAGCATCTATAGGCCTTGCTTCTCATTGAGTAACCAAGAAATATCCCTTCATCACACATTGAATCAAACTTTCCAAGGTCTTACTTATCTTTCCTGAGGTAGCATTTGCTGCCAAAAATCCTAAAGTATCTGATAGTGGGAGGTCTTCCATACCATAGCTCATAAGGGGTCTTAGTTCTATTGACCCTCATTTGTACTCTGTTAAGTAGGTAGATAGTAGTGTGAACTTCATCCTTCCAATACATATGATGCAGGAGCATCTGGAAGTCATTCAAGTGAATTGAGATAGTTAATGTTGAGTTGTAGATAGCCAAGAAGAGACATTGGAGATTACCACATTTCACCTCATCTACACTTATGGAGATAGATTTAGTTTCTATAACATGACATCTATATCATATTCAAAATTCAGGTCATTTGGATTTGTCTACTAAGAGATATCACTATCAAAAGATTACCTATTTTCACAAAGAAGAGTAGTCAATGTTTAGTTGAAGCCTAATGGGTTTCTGGAGAAATTCTGTGACTTGTGGAGCCTAATGGAGGATCATTCAAGGTAATATGGGACTAGATAGACCTTCATAGAGAACCACACCAACTTTCCATCATTTGTAGAACATTACTGAGTGTTGAGCACTGACCTATTTGTTTCTACACTTTTTATACTACTCGTTACAATTAGGTTAACTTGATAATGTTTTGAAGGCTTGCAGATGATATAAATGAATGATAAAGGATTGTTTCAAGGAAGCAAAGAGGTGTGCAAAGAAAGTATGCAAAAAGATGTGTAATCCAAAAGATACCGAGGTATATAAGTCTAGAATGTAGAAGAGCACAAGCAGAAGATGGAGCAAAGGATTGAGGAGGAGAAGAAAGAAGACATGGAGTAATGTTGTTGTATGAGTCTTTTGTAAACCTGGGTTGTGGCCTACCCCATGAAAATCCCTAGAGGCATATGTAATGTGATTTGGAATAATATAATAAGAAGTGATCTTTGAAGGATGTGTTGGAGTTCTTTCAAATCGGTAGTGGGTTTGCTAGTTCCAATGCACAGGTAGATTCAGCCAACTAATACATGAGGTTGCGTGCGCTGCCTCCCCTTCACTTTTGGTTCTGCCATACCAAGGGAGGTATCCCTATAGCTAAAGATTTATCTTTGACTCACCTAATGATAGAAAGATTTAGCTTTACAACAATAGGCAGAATACTCTCACGTATGGACCAAGGTTTGAATGATAGATCACAAGTTTGGCAACACTCTTGGACATATTTAACTGGTTGAGAATGAGAGTATGCAGGGGTCCCAATCCTACTCCTACAACTAACAGGTTGGAGAAATGAAATGATTTGTATTAATGTTTGGATGCAAGACAGGGAGGTTTTGGATCATAACTACTAATCCAGAAGTAGACCGGTGCCTATCTCAGGGCAAGGAGTCAACTAGACGTATACAAGAGAATAGCTTACAACTGGTATTCAAGTTTTAAGGGGTTAGGACTGGTATTTGCCTTACAAACACCACCCAAGACTAAGTATTTAGCTACCTCTACTTGCAGATATCCCAACTGCCATACACTCTTTTGCATACCTAACCTAAAATAATTTAATCCACTCCTTGAATGGAAGTTAGAAGATTAAGCATGTGATACAGAAATCTATACCCCAGAATCTGAGAAACCCTTAGCAACTAGATTCAAAAGAAGAAAATGCATACAACACATGGAGACAAACAGATAAACACATGCAATAATGTATTTTTCATATAAAATGACATGAAACTGAACATATGTACAAGATGCACTCAAATGCAACTCATAAACTCCAAAAGAGATAAAACAACCAAGAAAATGTTGTCTTTCATTATTTTTCCCCCAAAAATGCCCAAGTCTTCAACAACCACCAATGAGTAACACAGTTTGCATTTTATAACAAGACTGTGTACTCATCAATAATTACATGGCAATTCAAAAATTTTGCCAGATACAACGCACCCAAAAATGGTGCCCAAAACATTAAAAGCACAGGCAGAACAAGAGGGAGAAATAGGTGAGCTCGGGAGATGTGCCACCGCTCATAGATTTTCCTCATAAATCTGGTAGGTTGCTGTCAACAATTGACCCATACCACTATGATTTCACCATTAATGGCCAAACCTACTGCGGCCTCTGGAAACGTAGCTAATTGCGTACTTCTAAAATTTTCCCACCTGAAAACAGCCACAGATACAAAGAAAACCTTCACTGCTAAACATTAAGACATAGCCATCGATTTCCCTCCTATCGCTGAGATTAATGGCCCCTAAATTGCTTTGAAAAGTCACCAACTAGTGAAAACATGCCACATACGCATCTCATGCTTCTATCACTAACTTTTCCTTTCTTTATTTTGCCATTTTCGCCTTGTATATGCATGTTCAAATGCATATACAACCGCCCACCTTTCTTGCCTTTCAAATCCCTTTGTATATGCCAATGCATATACATACAATTGTTTGTATACAAGGCACGGACGCCAGCCACTTATGAATCGGATTGAAACAATTTTCAAATCCAGGCCTTGTATCTTACCTCCTTTGTATATCGGCACATATACAATGCACCAAACATACAATTTGCAAATGCAAGCATTGATTTAGCCAAATTTGGCTTTTAAATCCAGTCCGGCTTGTATATCGCATATACAATGCGAACATACAAGCAAGATATACATACAATGGATTTCAACTTTGAATTAACTACACAGCATACCTTCTCGGGTCCGGCCCTTGCATCTTGCCTTTACTTGCACATTTTCTTTGCATGCGCTTGAATGTATATTGCACATATACAAGCATACATACATGCAAGCCGCAGACTCGACACTACATCAACTAGTATGTATATCTCCTCAGGTCTGGGCTTTGTATATTAGGAATGCACATCGCATATACAAATGCGATATACAATCACATGGGCCCACCATGCTTGAGGAACTTTGACCTTATTCGTAATTTGCTTGCATATTGACTTTGTATCTTTTTCTTGTACATTCGATTGTATATTTGGAATATACAATCCCAAACATACAATGGCGAATTTCAAAATATTTCACAAATACTGCTGACTCTTTGGCCGCATCCACCCTGTATATTCCACTTGTATGTCAATCCTTGTATATGCAAACACCTCTGCATCTTTCCTCTTGTATGTGGTGAATGCATGTCACATATACAATGTGACTTGTATATGAAGCAGGTCCCACCAATTATATCTTACCTTTGTATCTCAAGGCTTGCATGTCTGCTTGTATATCAGAGATACATTCACCCTTATACATTGCAATGTACATTCCCTTTGCACATTCCCTTTGTATGTGCCAATATACAAACCTGATATGCATTCTCCTTTGCATATCCGTGGGCCCCACGAAATGTATGTTGGCCCTGTACATTTTTCTTTGCATGTTTCCAATGTATGTAGCCATTGCATGTTTGAATATACAACACAAAATATACATGCAACCTGATATACAAGCAAAGAATATTCCCAGAATCCTGCGAAAGATTCCCTAATGTATATGCACCTTTTTAAGCCCGATATGCAATGTGAAATGCATACAACCAAATTTTTCATTTTTTCAAAGGCCGACTGAGATTTCTGACCCGCCAATGCACATTTGACCTACATGTATATACAAACAACCTGAGTATTTATGCAGGCACCAACAGGATGGATTTTTCCTGAGGGTTTTCCCAGGATAAATCTTGTGTCATGTGTTTATGAATATCTCTTATCATTCTATTGTTAGTTATATGTTTCCATTACATCTTTTGTGTGATCATGGTATTGGTTGTTTAAGGCTGCAAGGCTAGACCTTCCTTTATTGGACCCTCCTACCTTGACTGAATCAAGTGGTATTAGAACTAGTTGCAAGTTTGTTGGATTTATTGTGGATCTATTGAGAAGGTAGAAAGAGTTGCAAGGAAGTGCAAAACCCTAAAGTATAACAGGAATCACTGCAGAAGAAAGATCAGGGCAAGAAAGATCTAGGTAAGATTTTCACATTAAGTTGTTGTATGATGGGGAAAACTAGAAAGAGAATGAAGATAGAAAATGAAAACCTAATATGCGAGAAGGATGTTTTGGAAGAAGAATTGTGTGAAATCAAAAGGTATAACTCAGAGTTTGAAGTGAAGATAAAGGAACTATGAGAAGACAAATATGATGCTCTTGAAGAAGAATTAGAAAATGTAAAAAGGAGGAATGAAGAATTAGAAGAAGAACTGAAGTTGTATGAGTATATCAAAAGGAGTTTTGAAGAATTGGAAGAAGGATTCAAGTTGTTTGGGAAGCTTGAAAGGAGGAACAGAGATTTGGGGGAAATTTTGGAAGAGTTGAAAAAGGAAAACATCTACAAAAGAGTGAAATATTAGGATTGAAAGAACATGTTAACCAGTTAGAACAGTCACTTGTAGCATGCAGGGAAGGGAATGAAAGTCTAAGATCTAAGCCTAAACTTTTTTATGTTTCTTGTGATACTAATGACTTATGTGATACTGTAGAATCTTCTTTAGAAGGTGATGTTGAAGATAACAATGTAACTAAATCTGCAATTGTTGGTAATGGTGTTGAAAATGTTCAAGATCATGAAAGGGATGGGATATGAAGGAAAAGGATTGGGAAAATATCAACAAGGAATTATAGAGCCTATTGATCTAGTAATGAGATCCATAAATGAAGGCCTTGGATATATCAGAGGTAAGGACATTGTTATAAGTTCAAATAAATCAACTCAGGGAAGAAAAGGTGTGTATTGTTCTTATTGTAAAAGCTATGGACATGAAAAGGAATTGTATTGGGATCTATACCCTTGTAAGTTCTGTGGATTAAGGAATCACTCTGAAAAGATGTGTTGGAATAAAATGTGGAGGAGAAAGTCTATGACAGGTTGTATGCAGATGGATTATGGATGGATTGATGGATCGAATTGGGAATTCATTACTTGTATGTTCAAAAGGTTGTATAGGCTAAAGTTTTCATGTGTTGGAGAAAAACAAGGATATGGATCAAGATGTAGAGAGGGAAGATCACATGTGGAGAAAAAAAAGGAAAATAATTCATACTATAGAGGGAGAGATGATAGCAGTTTCTACCTCAGTAGCAGAGGAAGTCATAATTCTTACCACAACGAAGGATACCAGAGGAATGAAAGAGGATTTGAAAGGAGAGGAACATGTTTTCAAGTTTGGAGGCAAAAAGCATTGAGTGTTGAATGTCACCAAGAACCTATTATTGGATAGACTAATGATGGGGAAGTAGTAAATAATACATAGGTAGTTTGTGTGGAGGAAGAATAACCTATTGTATCATCAAGTTCAATAGAGAAGCTAGAAGAAGGTGAGACATTGATCTTAAGGAGAGTTGTGTTGTAGAACTAAGAAACAAGTGCAAGAGAAAGTTTGTGTAAATAGGTGTGAAGCATAACAGAAAAGAGAAGTTCTTATTGTAGAGGAAGAAGGGATGACAAAGAATTTTATCAGAAGAAGAAGTACATTACACCAAAGTAAAAGAATTATTGGTGCAGAAACAAAGAAAAGTATAGGGAAAGTGTATGTGGAGAAGAAATTGTAAGATTTTGATGTGTGTGGAAGAAATTGTATCTGGAACTAGAGATTAGAAAGTGTTGCAAAGAGAATTCAAGAATTTATTGACTGAATCAAGGAAGAAAATGATTCTTCTAGAGGATGCTGAGGTTATTTGACTCTTGATTGATTAAAGTTGGTATTGAATTGAGGCAAACTACAAGTGTTTGACAACAGAGTGTGGAACTGAGAGGTAGTTGTAACATTGTAGCTAGACCACTAAACCTAGGCCACCATAAAATGAAGAATTTGAGGTAGCTTGTAGAGAATACTTGGTCAAACTACTGGTCATTGAGGTAGTACAAAAGCTTGCAAGAAGAGTGCCAAATTTAGATCACCAGAAGTGAGAATAACTTGAGGCAGTTTGAATGGATGGCTTGAACAGACCACTAACCTTGAGGCAATTGCAAGTACCTGTGAATAGACTATAAAACATATCCTAAGAGACAACATTAATTTTGATAGAATATAGACCAAAGTGAAGAGGCTCACTTTTCAATTAACCCCAAGAGTCTGATGCATGAGCATCTAGAAGTCATTCAAGTGAATTGAGATAGTTAATGTTGAGTTGCAAAGTGCCAAGAAGAGACATTGGAGATCACTGCATTTCACCACATTTGCACTTGTAAAGCTATATTTAGTTTCTATGACATGACATCTTTATCATATTCAAAATTTAGGTCATTTGGATTTGTTTGCTAAGAGAAATTGCTATCAAAAGATTACTTGTTTTCACATAGCAGAGCAGTCAATGTTTAGTTGAAGCCTAATGGGTTTGTGGAGCAATTCTGTGACTTGTGGAGCCTAATGGAGGATCATTCAAGGTAATATGGGATTATATAGAACTTCATGGAGAACCACACCAAGTTTACATCATTTGCAGAGCATTGCTGAGTGTTGGGCACCAACCTATTTGTTTCTACATGTTTTATACTACCCCTTACAATTAGGTTGACTTGATAATATTTTGAACACTTCTAGAGGATATAAATCAATGATAAATGATTATTTCAAGGTAGTAGAGAGGTGTGTGAAGAAATTATGTGGAAAGATGTATAATCCAAAAGATACCAAGGTGTGTAAGTCTAGAAGATAGCAGAGCAAAAGTAGAAGACAAAGAAGAGAGCAGAGGATTGAGGAGGAGAAGAAAGAAGACATGGAGGAATGTTGTTGTATGAGTCTTTTGTAAACTTGGGTTGTGTCCTAGCCCATGAAAATCCCTAGAGGCATATGTAATGTGTTTTGGAATTATAATATAATGAGAAGTGATCTTTGAAGGCTGGGTTTTTCCTTTGAGGGTTTTCCGAGGATAAATCTTGTGTCATGTGTTTATGAATATCTCTTGTCATTATGTTTTTAGTTGTATGTTTCTATTGCATTTTTGTTGTGATCATGGTGTTGGTTGTTTAAGGATGCAAGGTTGGACCTTCCTTCATTGGACCCTCCTACCTTGATTGCATCAACATATCAAGAAGATTTACATCTTTCAACATTGCCCTAGCCATCTCTTGCATAGTCCTATTCTTTCTTTGCACTACCCCATTCTATTTAGGGGTCCTAGGAGTAGATAGATGCCTCATAATACCATGATCTTAACAAAACTTTTCAAATTCATTTAAAGTAAACTTACCTTCTCTATCAAATATTAAGTATTTGATCTTAGCATTCATTTCATTCTCAACTATTGCTTTGAAAATATTAAACTTATCAAAGGCTTCTGATTTTTTGTTTAAAAAGTAACCCAAGTGATTCTAAAGTAATCATCAATAAGAAACATGAAATACCTCTCACCTTGTTGACTTTTGTTCTTGTAGGACCACATAGGTCAATGTGAATCAGCTCCAGTGGCATTGTAGAAGAATACTCCTTGCTTTGAAATTTTTCTTTGTCTACTTTCCCATTTGACATTCCTTACATAATGTGTTTGCAGGATTGGTTATCTTAGGCATATCTCTCACTGCATGAATAGAGTTGATCTTTACCATATTCTCAAAGTTGATGTGCTCCATCCTCTTGTGCTACAACCAACACTCACCAGATTGAGCCAATAAATGGGTTCTTCCATTTACCTCATTTAGATGATAGATATCTCCATATGTCATAATACCTTTGGAACTAATCTTTTGGACCCTACCTTCCTGATCTCACAACCTTTGACATGAAATGTAAGATTGTATCCTTTACTACACATCTGAATAAACTAAGAAGATTGTGCTTAATCCCTTTGACATAGAGGACATCCTCATTCCTATTCTTCCCATCAATAGTTATAGCACCCTTTCCATAGATTTGTGCTGACTCATCACCACCAAACTTGACAGCTCCACCATTCCACTTCTTAAGGCTGATGAACTTCTCCTTGTCATGAATCATGTGGTTAGAGCAACTACTATCAATTACCCAAGCATTGGCTTCTTCTTTTGTATGAAAGGCAGTTGACACAACCATTAATTTTCCATTATCTTTGTCAACCTACAAGGTTTCAGACTTCTTTCATATTCCAATATCACCCTTTTTGTCACCAACTTTTGAAGCCATGAAAAGTGTTTCATCATTTGAATCATCACGATCCTCATCTTCTGAGGAGCAACTATTCTCCATAGAATAAAGACTTCTTTTGGACTTATCTCTTTTGTTACTAACCTTTGATTATTTAAAAGGACATTTAGAGGCAAAATGACCAATTCTCCTACAATTGAAACATTTGAAAGGTAACTTACCTCTATATTTGCCTATGCCCTTCTTCAAGTTTCTCACAAAGTTCACTTCTACCTCATCAAGGTCACCATCTTGATCAGTTGTTTCATCTTCTACCTTCTTACTAACTTTGAATGTTGCTTCCTTCTTTAGATCACCTTTGTCAAATTCTCTCATTTCAAAGGTTGTGAGATTACCAAACAATTGATCTACTATATAGTGATCCAAATCACGAGTCTCCTCAATAGAAAATACCTTATGAATGTTATATTTAGGGAGAGACCTCATAACCTTCTTCACAATCTCATCTTCTTTTATTGTTCTTCCAAGACCTTTGATCCCATTAACTATTTCATCTATCTAGAGCATATAACTAGCAATATCTTCATGTTTTGCATCCTCAAGGTCTCAAATTTGCTCTTGAAGATTTACATCTTGGCTTACTTCACTTTAGTATCTCCCTCATAAATGCTGCTAAGTTTTATTCAGATATCCTTAGAAGATTTGCAACTTATTACTTTCAGAAGTTTGAGTTAGCTAGCCCACTCATGATAGCATTCTTTGCCTTGGCATTATTATCATACAACTTGATCTCATATAGATCTATAGGATCATCAACAGGAGTAGTGTAACCATCCTTGATAGATTGCCAAACACCAAATCCTAGAGAAGATAGATAGCCTTCCATCCTTAGCTTCTAAAAGGTATAATTTGTTCCATCAAACATAGGTTCCTTGTAAGAGCCATCCCGGACCTTCCTCAAGTAGTTAAGCTTCTTCTGATGAACATGGCTTTGATACTAATTATTGAACACACTCGGATACTGAGAGGGGTGGGGGTGAATCAATATTCAAAAAAATCTCAAACTCTTTGGAGAATATTAAAACTAAAATTTTACAACATTAACATAAACATAAAAGCTCAACACAATGCACAACACCACATAACACCAAATATATGTGGAAAACCTAAAAAGGGAAAAACCACAGTGAGAGCTATGAACTAATGTCCTAGTTCAACCTCACAAAAGAATCACAGTTACAACTTTGTTTGAGGGCTACAAGCCAATGAAGCTACTACTTCTTGAAGAAAGGTTTTAGGTCTACAACCTAAGAAAGCTACTACTCCCTGAAGAAAGGTTTTAGGGTCAGTCCTAATGAAGCTACAACTCCTTATAGACTTTTTTTAGGGTTTCAACCCAAGGAAGGAACTACTCCCTAAACTGAGAACAAACTCAAGAAAGATTACAACATGATAGTCCTTCTACTGCCTAAAACTAACATTGAAGCTCACTCCTTTTGATGATTGCAATTTTTCCTTTTCACTCCTCTTTTGATGATTGCTCTTCTTCTTTGAAAACTTCTACAACTTCTTAAATTGTCTTCTATACAGTTTATTGACTCACTGCTTTCAGGCTTCAAGAAGTTTTTCCTTTGACTCAATGCCTCCAACAATCCATTAGGTACACTCTTCACATCCCTTCTCTCTCAAAAACATCTTCAAGATGAATCTAGACAAGATATTATTTCTTTCGCTCTTTTGAGCTTTCAGGTACACATCATAATGCATTATACATCCACATTCTACTTCACACAATCTTATTCGCAAACACACTCTACCTAGATCAACTAGGTTTACAATATGTACATGATATGACATTGATTACATTACAATTCGGCCAAAGACAACAAGAATATTACAATTACAAGTCAACCAAATATTAAACAACATGAAACATGTAGAGGGCAAGACCTAAAATGAATTGCACACAACACCAAGAAGAGGAACACGTCATGTAGATTCCAACACATGCCTAACCTAGTCCTAAACATCCTTCATAGAATAACATCCGTACACTTCACACAATTTAATTAGGTCACCCTTAAGCAAGAAAACATGAATATTGTAGCACATCAATCATTACAACTTGGTGTTACTCATGCATGATTAAACATTACTTGTGCTTCTTCTAGACGAGTTAGCATGAGCCATACAACCTCTCCTTACAATCATTGAACTCCACACAAAAAAGCTTTGTGGCACACATCTTCAACATTCCTTAGTTGGCCAAGCAAAATTATAACCCAGAAATACCTTCATTCTGAACCACAGTCTATTCCATATGGACTAGAAAATACCTTGTAGAATAGTAGGAAACATCACCAGATCCTCAGGATCATTCTCTGCCAGCCAATTCACCACTTCATATAGTAACAAGTTGATGCAAGACAACAGACACCTAAACTAGCCACCAAAAAATATAGTCCTGCACTCTATCACTTACAACTTTCTCTGCAGAGGAAGAAATGATGTGAAACTTTAAATGTAGTACCTTCATAATCCATTGAACTTAACTTCTAAACTGCATCACCATATCTTCAAATGCAGTCTTCAAGGCAACTCCCTATAGCATAAACCTTCACTAATATCTGGAGACTAGAGTCTCCTTGTAGAAACATGTACTTCCTTAGGATCAACATGAAAGAGCATACAACATGTCATAGACCATCATAAACATCTTCTCAACATCAGCATTAATTCTAATCCTCATCTTAGTCCTTCTAAGTCCCATCTTAATATATCATCATGATTGTTACACATTGTTCTTAGGGTTGTCATTGATATCAACACTATCATAAGGTTGTCATTGATGTCAACAACATCTTGGATGTGTGATGGTGTTTATGGTTGGATGTCATGTGGGTACTATAGTTCATGCTTGAATACCATACCTTGATTAGTGTAGAGTTAAGTATGAAGACATATTAATATGGGAATTAGAAGCACTAAGATGATTAGATGTGTTTCTAATGTTAAGAAGATGTTATTGGTGGCCTGGTCCAAGTTTCATGATGATTGTATTATAGGAAGAGCATTTTGTAGCTTGAAGATACTGTTGAAGACAATTACTCTACGACAATAGAATGCTCTGTATTCCTCCACATTAGTAGTTGTGGCTATGCAGTTCTAGATCTATATTCAAAGTGTAGTAAAGGTGATAATTCTAAAGTTTTAGATCATTTGTCCTTCTGTTGAGAAAGTTATCCATGATAGAGTACCGATATATGTTTTGGCATAATGAGTTGGTGTTGAAGGCATGTTAGAATGCTTTGCATTCCTCTGGATGTTAATGTTTGGCTTTGTAGTTTAATGGACATGTTTATGAATGTGCATTAAAAGGTTAGTTTCAAGGTTCTTGGTGATCCCTGATGCAAAGTCAATCTACACAAAGACCACAAAGGATCACAACCAAACAATTTGATGTAGAGGCAGATCTAAAACCAATGGGTGACAGTCCCAAAATCCAACTTCAATTGGCTGGGCATATTGATCTTTAACACACTAATTTGCTCCTTCACACACAACACCTTGTTACATGACAAAAGGGCTTCAATACCTTGTTCTACAACTAGGGACAACATGACTTGAATGAACCTAGGGAGTATGAGACTATTTGAAACTCACTTGACATAAAGACAAAACAAGGAAACTTCAAGGACTTGACACAATGCTGCCTCCAATGAACATGGTACAAAAGAATAAGACAGTCCTATGTGAGAGCATTTCAAACTTGAAACAACCAAAGTAATCCTTTCTCCAAGTCTGCACACCCACCAAAAACATCAATAAACATTTTTTCAAACCATGGATCAAGTTTTTCCAACATGGGTTAAGAGATTTAGTAGCAAAAAGAGAGAAAATCACTGTTTTTTTCTAGTTTCCTCCTATGGACTGGTTAAGAAATCTCTCAAACGCATGCATGAAACTTCACAAAACCAAAGCCAAACTAAAATATAGATCATAACAGAATTTTCCTCAAGATTTGGGCGTTTTTCAATAGTTCAAAAAAAAGTTATCCCATTTTTAATGTCTGCTGCCAGCCCTAGCTAGGTTTTGGACAGTTTTCACCAAAATCGTTATAACTTCAACAAAAATAGATGAAATCTCCTGCAACCAACGCCATTTGAAAGAGGATTCAACAATATTTAACATGCAACTGGTTTCAATCCATTATAAAGGCAGTACAGGCCGTACAAGAGCTAAAAATCTTGCTGCAACTACAGAAAACCACAAAAACTGGGACAGTTTTGGCAAAATCTCAATAACTTTCTCAAAAATAAACGAAATGACCTCCAACCAACGGCATTGGATAGTTAGATCACCCCTCTATCACATACAATAGGTTTCATGGCATAAATATTCCGTACAAATCTGTGGTACGGTCTGCAACAACAGCAAAATACAGAAAAACAGAATTTGGGACAGCAAAACAATGTTTTTTTCATTTCCTTATCTTAAACATCATAAAAAATCCTCCTTATTCGACCACCACTCCTTTTTTCAAGCATTTAAATTATATATAATCTTTTACATTCCATTCCCATCATGGGAAGAGGCTCAAAATAGCCTAACTACTGATTTTTACTAAAAAACTAATTTTTTCTAAATATAGACTGTCATAACTTTTTATGACTGCAGACTACTAACTCATTCTAAATCTCCACTGCATGAAATGACTAAGGTAAACTCCACTAACTGACAATTCCTTTTAAGGCTTAAAACATGGAAATTTAATTGACTAACCTATAAAAACATTAAAACTTAAAGTCATCTTGCAAACTACCTATGACTACAAGACTGTCCTACCTAGGACTAATAACATAACCAAAAGATTCTTTTCGACATTTGGACATAGTCCAACTACAATCATGGCATTAAGCCTTATTACAACATGAAAAAGACCTTAGTGAACAAAATAAGACAACTTGAAAATCAAGTAGAATCTCGACATCTTGGTGCTCCTGCACCATACTCCCCGGCATGATGAAAACTCTTGTCCCAAGAGTTAGGGGATTTGCTCCAACCATTCGTCCATCTTGTTGGGATGTTCCTCTGAATGGTGACAAGGAACATGAACTCTCCAAGAGTTAGCTTCCTCCTTCTCCAACCTGCATGGCTCCTGTAAATAGTGTTAGAAACATAAAACCTGTTGTGGTGTCCTTGCCTAGGACCTTGCTGCTGCAATGCTTCAGCTCTTCTCAACTGGAGGTTCTGATTCATTTCTCCTTGGACTCTCTGCTGTTTGTTTTCCTTCTTCTGGCTCCTTATAGGACACTCAATGTCCCCTACCTTAACATAACTCAAGTCCCAAGCCTGTTGCTCTCTAGGACTATCATCCACCTTACTCTGTTGCAACTGTTGCTGTTGTGTGCAATCACCCTGAACCTGGACATTCAACTTCAATTTCTCCCCAAAACAAATAGTACACTGTTCCTTCTTCTCCTCACAAGGTAAAGGAATCAATTTGAATTGCTTACCATCTTTGTGCACTACATAGGTATTAGTATACCCATCATGAATAGTCCTTCTCAAATACTGCCATGGTCTACCCAAGATTACATGCCCACATGTCATAGGAATAACATCACACAAAACATAGTCCTGATATGGACCAATTGTGAAATCAACATAAGCCTTCTTAGTGACCATTACCTGCTGTTCTTGACTCACCCAAGTGACATGGTAAGGGCTAGGATGATCAAAAGTTTTCAATCCCAACTTATTCACCATTTCCCAAGAAACTAAGTTATCATGAGAACCTGAATCTACAATCAACTTGCATATCTTGCCATGGCTCAAACAATTAGTTCTAAAAATAGATACCTGTGGTGGTTGCTGCATCTTACCTCTTTCCACCATGAGCATCTCTCCATCCATCATTGGAGAGGCTGACGACATTTCTGGTTCTTCTGGCTTCTCCTCCTCTTGTGCCAAGTGAACCCTTCTGTCCTTGCTCCTATCATCCTTCTTAGGACATTTAAAAGATGTGTGTCCCACCTTATTGCAGTGATAACATCTGCCTGTAAACACTCCTCTTCCAGATCCAAATCTACCTCTACCTCTGAAATCTGCACTCTGTCCTTGTTTGAAATCAACACCTTGTCCTTGTGCCTTGCTCATGTCTTCTTGACTTTCACTAACTTGCTTTGTATTGAAATATCCTCTACCTCTAGAGGTATTGCCTCTGCCTCTGGCTGACTTATCTTGTCTCCTTTTCAGCTTCTCTTCCACTCTAACTGCCATCTGATAACAGTCTTCAACACTCCTTGGATTTTCCAACACTAGTTCATCCTGCATGTTAAAACTCAAACCACCAATATACCTAGCAACTTTTTGCACCTCAGTTTCATTTTGACCAGACCTTATACTCAGCTTATAAAACTCTTCAGTGTATGTCTTAACATCCATTTCTTTTTGCCTTAAACCTTGAAGCTTCTTAAACATTTGAACTTCATGATCTTTAGGCAAGAATTTACCTTTGATTTTTGCTACCATCTTGTCCCATGAGACAATCTTTGCCTTTCCTTGCTTTCTTCTCTCTGTCTGCTGATAATCCCACCATAACAAAGCATGACCTGTCAGCTTGGTCTTTTCAATCTTCACTTTCTGATCCTCAGGAACTTCTTCACACTCAAAGTGATTGTCCAATGCTGCAATCCAGTCTAATAACTCTTCATCATTCAGGCTTCCTCCATACTTTGGCACATCTATCTTCATCTTGTGTTTGCCATCTTTCACTGCCCTCAGCAACTTCACCATCCTCTGATCCTCAGGGTCTAACTCTTCTTCCACATCTTCATACTCAACTTCTTCTTCTTCTTCAGACTCAATCTCTTCACCTAGAGCCACTCCTCTTCTCTGATTTTGTTCTAGGGTAGCCATTCTTTCCTTCAGCTCCCTCAACTCTCTAGCATGCTTCTCTTTCAGGTCATTCATCTCTTGAGCCATGTTTCTTGCTCTTGGAGGCATCTTGATAAACTTCTTCTTCAACTCAACACTTCACAGACCTACTAACTGTGCTCTGATACCAATATGATGCAGAGTCAATCTACACAAAGACCACAAAGGATCACAACCAAACAATTTGATGTAGAGGCAGATCTAAAACCAATGGGTGACAGTCCCAAAATCCAACTTCAATTGGCTGGGCATATTGATCTTTAACACACTAATTTGCTCCTTCACACACAACACCTTGTTACATGACAAAAGGGCTTCAAGACCTTGTTCTACAACTAGGGACAACATGACTTGAATGAACCTAGGGAGTATGAGACTATTTGAAACTCACTTGACATAAAGACAAAACAAGGAAACTTCAAGGACTTGACACAATGCTGCCTCCAATGAAAATGGTACAAAAGAATAAGACAGTCCTATGTGAGAGCATTTCAAACTTGAAACAACCAAAGTAATCCTTTCTCCAAGTCTGCACACCCACCAAAAACATCAATAAACATTTTTTCAAACCATGGATCAAGTTTTTCCAACATGGGTTAAGAGATTTAGTAGCAAAAAGAGAGAAAATCACTGTTTTTTTCTAGTTTCCTCCTATGGACTGGTTAAGAAATCTCTCAAACGCATGCATGAAACTTCACAAAACCAAAGCCAAACTAAAATATAGATCATAACAGAATTTTCCTCAAGATTTGGGCGTTTTTCAATAGTTCAAAAAAAAGTTATCCCATTTTTAATGTCTGCTGCCAGCCCTAGCTAGGTTTTGGACAGTTTTCACCAAAATCGTTATAACTTCAACAAAAATAGATGAAATCTCCTGCAACCAACGCCATTTGAAAGAGGATTCAACAATATTTAACATGCAACTGGTTTCAATCCATTATAAAGGCAGTACAGGCCGTACAAGAGCTAAAAATCTTGCTGCAACTACAGAAAACCACAAAAACTGGGACAGTTTTGGCAAAATCTCAATAACTTTCTCAAAAATAAACGAAATGACCTCCAACCAACGGCATTGGATAGTTAGATCACCCCTCTATCACATACAATAGTTTTCATGGCATAAATATTCCGTACAAATCCGTGGTACGGTCTGTAACAACAGCAAAATACAGAAAAACAGAATTTGGGACAGCAAAACAATGTTTTTTTCATTTCCTTATCTTAAACATCATAAAAAATCCTCCTTATTCAACCACCACTCCTTTTTTCAAGCATTTAAATTGTATATAATCTTTTACATTCCATTCCCATCATGGGAAGAGGCTCAAAATAGCCTAACTACTGATTTTTACTAAAAAACTAATTTTTTCTAAATATAGACTGTCATAACTTTTTATGACTGCAGACTACTAACTCATTCTAAATCTCCACTACATGAAATGACTAAGGTAAACTCCACTAACTGACAATTCCTTTTAAGGCTTAAAACATGGAAATTTAATTGACTAACCTATAAAAACATTAAAACTTAAAGTCATCTTGCAAACTACCTATGACTACAAGACTGTCCTACCTAGGACTAATAACATAACCAAAAGATTCTTTTCGACATTTGGACATAGTCCAACTACAATCATGGCATTAAGCCTTATTACAACATGAAAAAGACCTTAGTGAACAAAATAAGACAACTTGAAAATCAAGTAGAATCTCGACATCTTGGTGCTCCTGCACCAATCCCCAAGCTCAGTTTCTCAATGACAATAAGTTGCAGTGTATTCTAGATGAAAGTTTACTCTTAGAGTTCATGATTGAAGATGTGTGGCACAAAATATTTGATGTGTAGAGTTAAAGGAGTGTTTGTAGAAGTTGTATGAGTCCTGTAGACGCATCTGGAAAATTTTCATGAAGATCTTTCTTGTTTCTAGTACTGCACAAGGTTTTCAATTTGTTGTGGCCGTTATGCTTCAAGTTTCATATATCTTTGCTTAAGGCTATCCTATTTTCAAATGACCAGAGTGTGCAAATGTAATTTGGTGTAGGTGCACCTAACCCACAGTGGCCTCCATGAGGCATTTAGTTGTTTTATGTTTATTTTTTATGTTTTCAATAAGGTCCTAAATGATCATTAATTGTAATAAGGTCTGTTTGACTAATGCATGCTATTTTCAGGTTAGTCAGTTAGAGGTTGTTAGTTGGTTGTTATTTCCCAACTGCTTGGAATTATCTCCCAGCCACTAGGAACCAAGTCAGTACTACTCTTTGTGAGTAGATAAATACCCCCAGTGCAGATCAATTATGATGGGGGAAAAAATAGTAGTAGTGTGTAGTCAAGTTATGCATTTGTGTGAATAGAGCATCTGGATACATCTCTGAAAGCATAACTAACAAGATCATGTTTTGTGTTACTTCTAGCATTTGAATTCACTGAATAAATCATTTTATTGTCCTGAGGCTGAGATGGATTCCCTAATCCATTCCACCAGTTGATTTCTGTGAAATCGGTGGAATGGTTGTGTATATTAATTTAGGGTTTTGTTTGTTTTTTCATTTTTCTATGTTAATGCTTGTAGGATTGGGCAAGGAAATGCATTGAAGGATTCTAGCATGGCTATGTGCTAGATTGTCAAAGTGTAGGGAGCTGCATGTTTGAAGGTGGAACAGTTTTAAGCAATCGCTATGCAAAAAGCAGATCAAAATAGTGAAAATCTGTGGGAGTTGCAAAAGACATACAAAGTGTGAGTATATCTCATTTGTATGCGAGATATACAATCCATGAGTATATCGCTATCGCATGTTCTGAGTATATCGCATTTGTCCATCGCTGTTGTATGGAAGAAACATACAAGTCTATCGCAGATACAAAGGAGAGAGAAAGTCCAAGATCCCTAGTCAGCATATAAGGAAGTCAACAAGCATTGGTCAAACCCATTAGATGCATAATCGAAATGCATGTTTGAATGTACATTGTGGATGTACATTGTCGATATACATTCTCTTTGTATATCACTAGTGAGTAATGGATACATTTCCTGTGTATCCCGCAGATGAATGTTGTGAGTATCTGGCAATCGCATGTCAGGTTTGTATGTTGCAAAAGTATATCAGGTTATACAATTTATGAGTATATGTCTTTTGTATGTTGAAGGTAGTTTGTGTATATACTACAATTGTATGAACGAGACAGTCTCTGTGTATCCGTTAGTTACATTTTTGTGGTTGTATGTTATGAAGATACAACGAAAACATACATCACTAAATAATGCAAAGGGTGATTGGCTGAGGTGGTAGCCAGGATGTATGTTGGAAGGGTTTTGGTCTGCGGATACAAGATTTGATCGGCAGTAGTAGGTAAGGGCACCGACAGAGTAGGTTAAGAGTTGTATGTATGAGCAAATATACAATGCACCCATACAGTGTCTTGATGCAAGCGGTGACTGATAGGACTGGTAGAGGAGACCGGGGTTCGCGGGTCAAATGTTGTATGTTTGAATGTTTAGCGTGAAGCGATGCAAATGGGTCACGGGTACAGTAGGTAAAAGTTTTCATATACAAGAAGGGAGAATGTATCTCATGATAGATACAAGTGCTACAGTGATCAGAGTGAAGGTAACTTGTTAGGCCGATGGTGTTATGTGTTGCCAATAGGCGAGAGAAGGGAAATTATATACAATGAAGAATGTATGCATGTTAGGTAATGCATAGACATGCATTTGCAAATGTATGTTAGGGTTTGAGTGGTGGATGCTTTGCATCATAATTCCTTGGTATTTGAAGCTATGAAGGATGTTTTGGACCTGATTAAGCAAGTGTTTATGTTTGCAAGGCATTGGTCTGTTGCAAGTATGTGCCTAATCGGTGTTGTCATTGATGTCAACATATCTTTGTTCTCATTGGTGTCAACTATGTCATATTCCACTACTTTTTTAGAACCTTTTTATGTTGAGGATATTGAGAAAATTGGCCCTTCCCAAAGAAAAAAGTGACTTACAGTGAAGTGCAGTATAGACAGTGAGTTGTATGTTGAAGAACAATGCGGTAGATTGCTCCACATTTCTCTCTGGTTGAATATCTTGGTTTGTGGTTTGGAAGTTATTTAAAGGGATGTCTAAAGATGCTAAATCCTGAATTTGAGCCTCCAGTGTGAAGAATTAAGAGAGTTACATTCACCAGAGTAAAACCTGCTTTCTCTGATTATTCTCTAGTGATAGGGAGAAAGTATTTTTCTCTGCATTCCTCTGCAATAAAGTATTTTTCTCTGCAGTTCTAGAGGGAAGTCTGGGATGATGATAAGTACCTACAAATATAATGGTTGTTTTGGTGGTCTACAACCTATCTTTCTTTTATGTCAGTTGAAGACAGTGAAGTTCATGTGCTTCGGTGAGAAGATTCCTATGGATAAAGTGGTTAAGGTCCGTACGGTTTCTACTGATGATCATAACATGCTTGTGCATGTCTCCTAATCATGTTCCTATCATGACATTGGTCCACATTAAGGAATTGAGATAGTGTTTGAAGATTGTTCCTAGATAATGTAGCGTGTAACCAGTCTTAGCTGACTTAGTTAATTCCAGTAATTACAGATATTCCTTGAATATTGTGGAAGTGTATTGTGGCATGGAAGATCATGTTTGAGTCCCAGCTAAGGCGTGGCATGATCCACATACATCTTTAATTCATTTCCTTTATATAATGTTGTAATAGGTTAGGACCTATTTTGTAAATGTTTGTAATGCTAACCTTGGAGATTGTTCCAATGGTTGATGATTGTAATGCCAACCTTGATGATCATTCCAAGGTTGAGGAAGTGTATAAATACTTGTAATTGAGTCATGGAAAAGGTGTCCTTGTGTGAAAATGGGAAGATAAGGAAAAGGATGAGGAGATAAGGTAGAGCTGGGTAGAGTAGAGCAAAGGAATTGTTGTACTTCAATGTATTAATCTCATACATGAAGAAGATGGTGATATTGGCAGTGAGCCACCAGTAGGGTTTAATAGCCCTCAAGGTTTAACAACCCTTATTGTAATCTTTATAGGTTTAGGGTTGAGGCAGTGAGCTTGCTAGACCTAGCTGTAATTCATGGCAGTGAGCCAGTATGTTCTGGGCCCATGGAGTGACCAATCCTGAACATCAATTTTCAAATATTGAAATATATTTTGAGAGCTAATCTTCTCTATGGTTTTTCCCCAACTTGGGTTTTTCCATGTAAAAATATGGTATCTCTTGTGTATAATATTGCATATGTGTTTAAGTTTCTAATTTCATCCATTCATTGTTAAATCATAATAATTGTGGATAAGTGATTAATGTGCAAGTGAAGAAGTGTTTAAGTTTTTGTGACAACTAATTCACCCCCCTCTCAGTTGTCTGGCACATTTCAACAATTAGTATTAGAGCCAATTTCCTCTAAAGAAAGTCTATTAGATTCAAGAAGATCCAAAATGTCTTATAAGAAGGAAGCACCACATTTTGATGGGACAAACTATGCTCTTTGGAAGGCATGAATGAAAAGTCATCTTCTTTGTCTTGGTTACAAAGTATGGAAAGCTGCAGAAATAAAATACACCTTGCCTCAAAATGGTTTGACAATCAAAGATGAAATCAAAGAATATGAAGTGGATGTTAAAGCAAAAGATGCTCTATTAAGCTCATTGAATGACTCAATACTGAAAAAAGTGGTGGATCTTGAAACTACAAATGAGGTATGGGAAAAGCTAAAAAATCTGTATAAGGGAGATGATTCTGTGAAGGAGGCCAAGCTACAAAGTCTGAAAGTGAAATATGAAAGTTTGAAGATGAATGAAGATGAAAACATAACAGCCTTTATGCAAAGAGTTGATGAACTTGTCACCGAAATAAAAGGTATGGGGGAAACTCTTGGTGATAAGGAAGTTGTACTAAAAATTATCAGATCACTGCCAAAGACCTACAGTCACAAGGTAGCTGCAATTGAAGAATTTATGCAAGTAAAAGATATTGACAGAGATCAGTTGTTTGGTAAGCTTACTGCCTTTGAAATGAGAGAGTTTGGGGATGCCCTACCAAAAGTAGAGACTGCCTTCAAAGCTAATACTTCAGGGAAAACCTCCAGATTAGAAAAGTACAAGGTAGAATTAGATGATGAGTTTGATGAAATTGAAGCCAACTTCGTGGATAGAATGCAAACAAGATCTAGTAAGTTTAAAGGTAAATTACCTTTCAAATGTTTTTCGTGTGGTAAAGTAGGCCACTTTGCTTCCAGATGTCTTGAAAGAATTAAAAGAAATAGGAAAAGATATGAGAACAAACCTAGGATCCAAAAGAAATGTTATTATGTTGAAGATCTTGATGATGATGGAGTATCAGATAATGGTGAACCATATAATGCTAGTACTTCCAGAAATAAATGCTTGGTTATTGCTATTAAAGAAGAACCTATGTGTACTAATCCTGCTAGCCGTGTGAAGAAAGAAAAACTAGTGGAAAGTTCTTTGGCTACTCAGGTTATTGAAGACAAATATGAATGGGTTATTGATAGTGGTTGCTCTCACTACATGACTGGTGACAAAAGTAAGTTTGTGAGTTTGGAAAGATATGATGGTGGACTAGTTAGGTTTGGAGATGATACAACTGGTAAGATTTGCGGAAAATGATCTATTTCTTTTGATGGCAAGCATAATACTGAAGATGTCTTGTATGTGAAAGGATTAAAGCACAATCTTTTGAGTGTGGGTCATATGTGTGACACAGGTTATGACCTAAGCTTCAAGGACAATGGATGCAAGACTAGGGAAAGCTCTAGAATAATCATTGCAACTAGTAATAAGACCAAAGGTAATATCTATCACTTGGAAGGAATTGATAATTATTGTTTGTTGGCTCAAACTGATGAAAGTTGTTTATGGCATAGAAGGTTGTGTCACATCAATTTTGACAACATTATGAAGATAAGTACTGCACAGGCTATTAGAGATTTGCCCAAGCTTGTGAAGCCTGCTAATCCTATTTGCAAGGAGTGTCAATTTGGGAAACAAACAAAAACAAGTTTCAAAAGCAAGGACCAATCAATTGATGGATTACTAGAACTAGTGCATATAGACTTGTGTGGACCTACCAAAGTAAGAAGTTTGCAAGGAGATAGGTATTTCATGTTGCTTATTGATGATTATTCTAGAATGACTTGGGTTACCTTTTTGAAAGAAAAATCAGAAGCTCTGGATAAGTTCAAGGCATTTAAGGCAATGGTTGCAAATTAGATGGATTTGAAGATCAAATGTTTAAGGTCTGATAGAGGAGGAGAGTTCACATCAAATAAATTCAATTTCTTTTGTGAAGAATATGGGATAAAGAGACAATTATCTTCACCTAGAACTCCACAACAAAATGGAGTCATTGAAAGAAAGAACGAAATAGTTCAAGAAGCTGCTAGAACCATGATGAAGGAAGATGATCTTCTGGAAATATATTGGACAGAGGTAATTCACACTATTGTATATATCCTAAATAGAGTCCAAGTCAAAGGTAGTAGTTCTAAGACTCCTTATGAATTGTGGTATGGTAAAATTCCTATTGTGAAATATCTCAAAGTTTTTGGTAGCAAATGTTATTTCAAAAGAGAAGAAGATCTAGGCAAGTTTGATGCTAGGTGTGATGAAGAAATCTTCCTTGGCTACTCAACCAAGAGCAAGGCCTACCAGTGTTATAATAAGAGGCTAAATAAGATCATTGAGAGTGCAAATGTCAAAGTTGACAAAAGCAAGGAAAGGTCTCTAGAATCAAGTGGATATGAATCAGATACACTAGATGTTTTAGAAGTGGTGCAACATGAAGATAGCTTAGATGAAGATGATCAAGCTCTAGAAAGTGCTGCTAAGACACCAAGGTATGTAAAACTTAATCATTCTGAAGATCAAATCATAGGAGATAAAAGTAAAGGAATCCTAACCAGAAGAAGAGCTGTAGAAGAACAAGTAAATTTTTGTCTGATTTCCAAGATTGAACCTAAGACTGTGAATGAAGCTTGCAATGATGAGAATTGGGTAAAGGCTATGAAAGAAGAATTGATGCAGATAGAGAAGAATTAGACTTGAGATTTTGTTCCCCGACTAGAAAATAAAAAAGTAATTGGTACCAAGTGGGTTTTCAAAAACAAAATGAATGAGAATGGTGAAGTAATAAGAAACAAAGCAAGGTTGGTATGCAAAGTATACTCTCAAGTTGAAGGAATATATTTTGAGAAAACATTTGCACCAGTGGAAAGGATTGAAGCTATAAGAATAGTTCTGGCATTTGTAGCCTACAAAGATTTTAAGGTATATCAGATGGATGTAAAGTCTACATTCTTGAATGGAGAGTTGGATAAGAAGTCTATATTGAACAAACAAAAGGATTCTAGTCATTAGATTAGGGTGACATGGTATGTAGATTGAAGTAGGCTTTATATGGATTAAAACAAGCCCCCAGGGCATGGTATGCATGGTTGGACATGTATCTGATACATATAGGGTTTAGTAAAGGTACTACAGACATCAATCTCTACTTCAAGATCAATGATGAACAAATCCTAATTGTGGCAGTCTTTGTTGATGGCATTATCTTTGGAGGCAATGAAGGTATGTGCACAATTTTTACCAGAGAAATTCAAAGTGAATTTGAAATGTCCATGTTTGGTGGGATGAATTTGAAATGTTTGTAAATAAATCAATCAGATAAAGGTATATTCATTTCTCAGTCTAAGTATGTGAAAGAATTGCTAAGGAAGTTTGAGATGGAAGACTCTAAACCGGTAAATACTCCCATGATAACTGGTTGTAAGTTGAGCAAAAATGATGATTCACCTATGGAAGATCAGAAAAGGTATAGATCTGTTATTAGAGGATTACTTTATCTAACTCAAACCAGACCTGACATAATGCATGTAGTTTGTCTTGTGGTGAGATTTCAATCAAAGCCAAAGGAGTCACATGAGATGGAAATCAAGAGAATTTTGAGATATTTGAAAGACATAATAGATTATGGTTTGTGGTATTCAAAAGACAATGATTTCACTCTCAGTGCATATACTGATGTAGATTGGGATGAAGATGTGGATAACAAGAAAAGTACAAGTGGAGGTGCATTCTTTTTGGGAAAAAGGTTAGTATCTTGGTTGAGCAAGAAATAGGTTTCAATATTCCTTTCTACCGCAGAAGCATAATACATTGCAACAACATGTAGTTGCACTCAAGTATTATGGATGAAGAAGACTTTGAAGGACATCAGAGTTATGTATGAAGATCCAATGGAAATCTTTTGTGACAATACAAGTGCCATAAACATATTAAAGAATCTAGTAATACATTCAAGGACAAACCACATAGCTAGAAGATATCACTTTCTAAGGGAAAAAGTGACAGAGAATGAAGTCAAGTTGGAATATGTATCTACAAAAGACCAGATTGTAGACAATTTCACCAAACCTTTGCCTAAGTATACTTTTGAGTATCTCAGAGAAAAGTTAGGGGTTATTACCCCTCCTACTCCAAACTAAGATGCACAATAGTGCATCAGTCTGATGGTACTTCTTTAGATTTAGATTGATGCTTTTAGGGCTACTTCTTAGAGGGAGTAATCAAAGAGTTTAGAAGAGAAATTGAATCAGAGCAAAAGAGTGCAAGTATTTTCCCTTTGCCATTGATGTCAAAGGTGGAGAGAAGTCATGTGAAAAACTCAGAAAGAGAGTGCAGATGTGTAAAAGATAGGGGGAGAATCTTGGTTAGAAAGAAAGAGTGCAGATGTGTAAAGAGATAGGGGAGAATCCTGTCTTGATGGTTGTTGTAGTTTATCACATCATATGTTGCCATCAATGACAAAGGGGGAGATTGTTGCAAGTATGTGCCTAATTGGTATTTTCATTGATGTCAACATATCTTTGTTGTCATTGGTATCAACTATGTCCTATTCCATTACTTGTTTAGATGCTTTGTATGTTGAGGATATTGAGAAAATTGGCCCTTCCAGAAGAAACAAGTGAGTTTTAGTGAAGTGCAGTATAGACATTGAGTTGTATGCTGAAGAACAGTTTGGTAGATTGCTTCACATTTCTCGCTGGTTGAATATCTTGGTCTCCAGATTGGAATTTATTTAAATGGATGTCTAAAGATGCTAAATCCTGAGTTTGAGCCTCCGGTGTGAAGAATTAAAAGAGTTGCATAACCTGCTTTCTTTGATTATTCTTTGGTGACAGGGAGAAAGTATTTTGCTCCATATTCCTCCGCAATAAAGTATTTTGCTCTGTAGTTCTAGAGGGAAATCTGGGATGATGATAAGTGCCTACAAATGTAGTTGTTCATGTTTTGGTGGTCTGCAAGCTATCTTTCTTTTATGTCAATTGAAGACAGTGAAGTTCATGTGTTCTAGTGAGAAGATTCCTATCGCTAAAGTGGTTAAGGTCCATGTAGTTGCTACTAATGATTATAACATGCTTGTGGATGTCTCCTAATCATGTTCCTATCTTGACATTGGTCCGCATTAAGAAATTCAGATCATGTTTGAAGATTGCTCCCAAATATTGTAGCATGTAACCAGTCTTAGCCAACTTGGTTAATTCCAGTAATTCCAGATATTCCTTGAAGATTGTGGAAGTGTGTTGTGGCATGGAAGATCATGTTTGAGTCCTAGCTAAGGCGTGGCATGATCTACATACATCTTTACTTCATTTCCTTTGCATAATGTTGTAATAGGTCAAGACCTATTTTGTAAATGTTTGTAATGCCAACCTTGGAGATTGTTCCAATGGTTGATGATTGTAATGCCAACCTTGATGATCATTCCAAGGTTGATAAAGTGTTTAAATACTTGTAATTGAGTCATGGAAAAGGTGTGCTTGTGTAAAAATGGGAAGATAAGGAAAAGGGCGAGGAGATAAGGCAGAGCAAAGTAGAGGAACTATTGTACTTCAATGTATTAATCTCATACATGAAGAAGATGGTGATATTGGTAGTGAGCCTAGCAGTGAGCCACCAGTAGGGTTTAACAACCCTCAGGGTTTAACACCCTTATTGTAATCTTTCTAGGTTTAGGGTTGAGGTAGTGAACCTGCTAGACCTTGTTGTACTTCATAGCAATGAGCCAGTATGTTTTGGGCACATGGAGTGACCAATCCTGAACATCATTTTTCAAAGATTGTAATATATTTTGAGAGGTAATCCTCTCCGTGGTTTTTCCCCACCTTGGGGTTTTCCACATAGAAATCTGGTGTCTCTTGTGTATAATGTTCCATCTATGTTTAAGTTTCTAATTTCATGCATTCATTGTTAAATCATAATAATTGTGGATAAGTGATTAATGTGTAAGAGAAGAAGTGTTTAAGTTTTTGTGACAACTGATTCACCCCCCCTCTCAGTTGTTTAGTGCATTTCAACAGGGTCTTCTACTGATGTAGCGTGTAGTCTTGTTTAGGACTTGTCCTCTAAATGTTTCTTGTCCTATGTTGTTTGGCCGACTTGTAAATGTATTATTCATTTTGTCTCTATCTAAAAAGTAATGTAATCAATCTAATATCTTGTATAAATTGTAAATAAAATTGAGTAAGGCAAGGTGTAATTGCAAAGTGACTGGTAAGGTTTGCAAGCAAAAAAAAGAGCAGAATGACTACATTATAATGTGTGACTAAAGTAGAAAGAGTAGAAGTTGTAGATGTTGTCCCAATTCACCTTGAAGGCTTATATGTACAATGATCAAGTGCAGAGTGTGTCTAACTAATATAATCATCAAAAGGAAGTGTGAAGAGGTAGTATTACAATCATCAAAGGTGTGAATTTTAATGTCACTTTTTAGATAGTAAAAAGACTATCATACTGTAATATGTTCTAAATGTGTTCTCAATTCAAGGAGTAGTATCTTCCTTTGGACTGAACCTAAAACAAAGTATTCAAGGAGTAGTGGCTTCTTTTGGAGTGACCCTAAAAGCAAAGTTTTCAGGAAGTAGTTTCTTCCTTGGGTTGTAGCCCTAAAGTAAAGTTTGTAGGGAGAAGTAGCTTCTTGGTTTGTAGCCCTAAAACAAAGTTGTTATTTGAGCTTCATATATTCAGTTAATCATCACTATGGTTTTTCCCTTCTTGGGTTTTCCATGTATATCTAGTGTTATGTGTTGATGTGCATTGTGTTAATCTTTCATGCTTATGTTGATATTGTGATGCTTATGTTTTAATCTACTCTAGATAAGTTGAAGTTGTTTTGATACTGATTCATCCCCCTCTTAGTATCCTAGTGTGTTCAATGATTGGTATTAGAGCCAAGTTCCTCTTAAGGAATCTTAACCTCTTCAAGAATGTCTAGGATGGCACATAGTGGATCTAGCAAGATACCTAGGTTCGATGGAAATAATTATGCTTTTTGGAAGCTAAGGATGGAGGGCTATATCACTTCTCTAGGATGTGATTTTTTGCAATCTGTCAAGACTAGTTACAAAGTTCCTACCACTATTCCTACATATCTAGATGAAGTTAAGGAATATGATAACAATGCTAAGGCAAAGTATTCTATCATGAGTGGGTTAGCTGATTTCAAACTTTCAAAGTAATGAGTTGTAGTTTTGCTAAAGATGTTTGGGTTAAACTTGAAACTATTTATGAAGGAGATAAGAAAGTAAAGAAAGCAAAGATGCGAGTCTTCAAAAGAAAATTTGAGACCCTAAAAATGATAGAGGATGAAGAAACTACTAGATATATGCTCTACATGAATGAAGTGGTCAATGACGTCACATGTCTTGGTGAAGTAAAAGAAGATGAGATTGTGAAGAAGGTTGTGAGATCTCTTCCCAAATCTTACAGTCATAAGGTATCTGCCATTGAGGATAATGTAGACTTGGATACATACACTATAGACAAACTATTTGGTTCCCTTACTGCCTTTGAAATGAGAGAGTTTGGCATTGATGCTTTAAAGAAAGAAGCTACTTTCAAAGTAAGTATGAAGACAAAGGAAGAATTTGTTGATGAAGATGAGAACTATGATGAAGTTGAAGGAAATTTTGTGAGAAGACTAAAGAAAGGCACTGGGAAATACAAAGGTAAGTTACCCTTCGAAAGTTTCAATTGTGGAAAGGTTGGTCATTTTGCTTCTAAATGTACTTTTAAAGAATAAAGCGGTAATAAGAAGAGAGACAAGATCAAAAGAAGTCTATATTTGATAGTGAGTAGTTACTCTTCAGAAGATGAGGATCATGATGATTCAAATGATGAAACACTTTTCATGGCCTTGAGTGTTGGTGACAAAAGGGATGATGTTGGAAAATTGAGAAGATTGATGCCTTGCAAATAAATCAAAACAATGAAAGATCAATGGTTGATTGTATTGCCTTCCATGCAAAAGAAGAAACCAAAGCCTCGGTTATTAATAGTGGTTGTTCAAATCATATGACTAGTGACAAGGAGAAGCTTATCAGCCTTGAGAAGTGGGACGGTGGTGCTTTCAAGTTTGGTGGTGGTGGTGATTCTGCACAAATCTATGGAAAAGGTGCTATAACTATTAATGGGAAGAATAGTACTGAGTATGTCCTCTATGTTAAAGGGCTAAAACACAATCTTCTCAGTGTCAGTCAGATGTACAACAAAAGTTATAATCTCACCTTTCATGCCAAGGGTTGTGAAATCAAGAAGGTAGGGTCTGAAAAACTAGTTGCAATAGGTATAAAGACATATGGTGATATCTATCATCTGAAGGAGGTAAATCAAAGAACATTTTTGTTGGCTCAATCTAGTGAGTGTTGGTTGTGGAACAAAAGAATGGGACATAACAATATTGATAATATGATAAAGATCAGCTCTACTCATGCAATGAGAGACATGCCTAAGATAATCAAGCCTGTAAACATAGTATGCAAGGAATGTCATATGGCACAACAGACAAAAACAAGTTTCAAAAGTAATGAGTATTCCTCTTCAAATTTATTGGAGCTGATTCACACTGATCTATGTGGCCCTACAAGAGTAAAGAGTCAACAAGGTGAGAGGTATTTTATGTTGCTTATTGATGATTATTCTAGAATGACTTGTCTTAAGAGAAAAATTAGATGTCCTTGATAAATTTAAGGTGTTCAAAGCTATGGTTGAAAATGAAGTGGATGCTAAGATCAAGTGATTAAGGTTTGATAGAGGAGGTAAGTTTACTTCAAATGAATTTGAAATGCTTTGTGAAGATCATGGTATTAGGAGACATCTATCATCTCCTAGGACCCCTTAGTAAAATGGGGTTGTAGAAAGGAAGAATAGAATTATGCAAGAGATGGCTAGGGCAATGTTAAAAGATGGAGATCTGCATGATATGTACTCGAAGGAAGCATTTCACACCGTTGTCTATCTAATTAACAGAGTGCAACTGAGGGTCAACAACACTAAGACCACTTATGAGCTATGGTATTGAAGACCTCCCACTGTCAGATACTTTAGGATCTTTGGCAGCAAATTCTATATCATAAGAGATGAAGAAGACCTAGGAAGGTTTGATTCAAGAAGTGATGAAGGATTATTTCTTGGTTACTCAACTAGAAGCAAGACTTATAGATGCTACAACAAGAGGTTGGGAAAGATGATTGAAATAACAAATGTCAAGGTAGATGAAGACCTATATCAAATCTCACAAGAATTAGAGGACTTTGAATCTGATACCTTTCCATGCATCAAAGATGATGAAGAAGTGAATGAAGAAAAGTAAAAAGAACTAGAGAAGATGCCTAAGACTCCAGCAAAGTATGTTCAGAAGAACCACTCAATAGATCAGATCATTGAAAATAAGTATGAATGGGTGCAAACAAGGAGAAGGCTTGCCAAGACACATGAGCAAGTAAACTTGTGTTTGTTATCAAAACTAGAACACAAAACCTTTGTTGATGCTAGCAAATATGATGGATGGATAAAGGCCATGGAAGAAGAATTAGATATGGGAATTGGTTACCAGAATAGCAAATAAGAATGTTATAGGAACAAAGTGGGTGTTCCAAAACAAACTAAATAAAGAAGATGAAGTTGTAAGAAAAAAAGAAAGCTTGGTATGCAAACACACAAGTTGAAGGCATTGACTTTGATGAGACTTTTTCTCTGGTTGCCAAGATGGAGGCAATAAGAATGTTCCTTTCTCTTTCTTCTCATAAGAACTTCAAGTTATATCAGATGGATGCTAAGTCAACATTTCTGAATGGTGATCTAGAGGAAGAAGTTTACATTGAGCAACTAGATGATTTCTAGATATAAAAAAATCCAGACATGGTGTGCATACTTAAGAAGGCTCTGTATAGTCTCAAGAAAGCACCTAGAGCTTGTTATGCTAGGTTGGATAAGTACTTACTTCAGCAGAGCTTCAAGAAAGGTACCACATATAGCAATCTTTATATCAAGGAACAAGGAGACATGCTATTGATAGTTGTAGTATATGTTGATGACATCATCTTTGGTGGAGATGATAATATTTGTAAGAGTTTTGCAGAGGGGATGCAAAAGAGTTTGAGATGTCTATGATTGGTGAGATGTCTTTCTTCATTGGACTTCAAATTACTCAGCTAGATAGTGTTATCTGTATACACCTAAAAGTGACATGACTCTACCTAAATAAATATTTTAAATATTTTTTTCACCTTAATATTCCTCTATCAATAAATAAATAAATAAAACAATTTATTTATTTGATTCATTTTCTCCCATTAATTGAATAAATTACATTTATTTAATTAATTTCATCAATATCAACTTTATTCTTCCAAACAATTAAGTAATTTTAATTATTTAATTAAATCATTGATTCTTCCAAATTTAAATAAAATGCAAATTTATTTAAATTAAATCACAATCTCCAAAAATAAATATAATCAAATATTTTATTTATTCCTCTAAATCTTGCACAAACAATTAAATAAATTTATTTATTTAATTTTTCTTTCTTATCTTCCAAATCTCCCAAAAATAAATCTTCCTTGTCATGCAAAAGCAAAAGCTAAGTTAACTGATTTAAAGCAATTTTGTTTTATCAACAAAACTCTTAAATTAGAAAAATATATTCTAATTTAAGAAATAAAAACTCATCCTCATCAAGAAAGTAGTTAACTAAACAAAGCATCCTTTTGAATGACACATGTCCTTCTTCTATTTGTGCACATTCTCTCGAACATCCTCTACCATTGATCTTCATATTTCTTCTACACCATTGATCTTCTCTCACACAATCCTATAAATACCCCTCTATTCTTCTATTCACACATCATGAAGCTTTCAAGTAAATTTATGTTGCAGAATCCATAGCATGCCATTGGCACCCCCACTCTCACACCCTTTACCATTCATCCCATATTGAGTTGAAGCTCATCTTCCACACAAAAAGTATCCAAGCCATTTCTCCTTTGTCATATTGAGGATTCAAAGCAAGGAACCAAGATTCCTAAAGGCTGCATTCATCACCAAAAGATCAAAAAGAATAGGCAAACACTGGAAATCATGAGGTAACAAAGGTTGTAAGTATCATTCTTATTTTAAAGCTTTTGTTATTTGCACATTTCATTGATGTTATTGGGTGTTTTATAATTCATTTTATTATCCCATTTTACCCATTACATTTCTAGTGCCCACCGTGGGGCATTTTCCCCAAATCTAACCAAAAAATTGAGTTTCTGAGTGACAGGTTCCATATAGATTCCATACAGGCTTCAAACAGGTTCAATCGGTGCATCTAATCGATCTCGAGGTGCATCTGAGCACTGTTCCAACACATGCAATGTTTCAACGCATACATCCTCCAAAGTAGTGCATCTAATCCCTATTTCAGCGCATACAAACTTCCAGCACATACATCCTCCAAGGCGCGCATCTGCAATGTGTTTCGATGCCCACAATACTCCAGTGCATATACCCTCGAACATGGCGCTTTCATCCTATAGAATGACGCATTCATAGAAATGGTGTATATGTCCTTTATTCCTACGCTTTTGACACCTGTCTTAGTGCATTTGTAATGCTGTGCTTATAGTCTCTATTTTTGCGTATACAGACTATAAGGCGGTGCATATATTCTTCATAGTGATTCTAGGGGTTTTCTTGCAGGTTTTTCTAACACTGATATTTGTCTTGTAGGATTGATTTTTTTAAAATTTTGTGCAGGGTTAAGAGTTGGATAGTCTTATTTTCCTTAAAATGCACAACATAGATTAACTAGGAGGAAAAGTAAAACAATGTGTGCATGCCAATCTCACATAGTTCTTAATTAGGAGGATAGTAAACAAAAATCATTGCTATCTTTGCATCATTGCTATCTCTTTTGGTTTAGAACATTGCTATCTTACAAAAAGGGAAATGAACGATTGCTATCTTTAATCACTTCAAAGTTAACAACTATGTGAATGCCCAAGTAGATAACGTATATAGTTTTTTTTTCCTTTTAAATAGGGGTAAAAGAATCACTGTTCACTGTGTCTGTTGAATGACAATAGGCTTATGCTCTCCCCTTTACTGGGTGACTAGAACGTCAAACTTGTTATTCTTTGTGTATAGCCTGTAGAGGGGCATGCCCTTGGATGCTGACCTGTCCAAGTGGGAATGACCCTAACTAGTAACAGGCTAAAGCCAAGCCCTACCAATCCACTTTAAATAAATTATGCTTGAGGCCAAAGCTTCCTACAATGAGTGCCGATGTGTTACACCGACAGCCAACCTCCCCCAAAACCTTCCAAGGTGTAACCCTTGGAGGCTAGGAGACTCCATAATGGAGAGTAGTGATGCCACATGTGTAACCACTTGAACAGTTGCCCTACTATTTAGCCATTGTTTAGTATTCCAAAATCCTCTGTTTGTTGGCGCAAAAGGTGGGGCCTTTGAAGCAGCCTTAATTCATGTGATTCTTAGTAGAGGTAGCAGGGACAATCCTAAGGTTCAGTGGGGGTACAAGCCTAAGGAATCCTGGATCTGCTATGCATGAGAAGTGAGTACCGTGGAGGGGAGCTGGTGCTACAAGATCTTGGAGCTACACGATTTGAATATGCACAACTAGGGGACTCAACAAATACTGTCCTTTCCAGCCTAGGTTGTAATTGTTTTTGTGTCAAAAAGTCTAGAAAAATACAAAATAATAATAATAATAATAATAATAATAATAATAAAAGATAAAAATCATGAAATCTTCTATGTGCTTGTTGTGTCTTTATCTGCCATAATTGACAATCAAAATTCAAAAGAGACCAAGTTTTCAACCAAAAATAATTTTTTTTTAGAAACATGCCATAGACTGCAAAAACAAAACTGAAAACCAGAACAATGCATCTGATACGACCTGCTACACATACATTAGATTTACTGCACATTTAAACACTGTTGCGGCACATACAAAATCTATTAGATCTGCGCATGTGCTTCGACCTATGATACTTTTGACTTCTATTCTAGTGCATTTATTATTGTGCATCCATACCAGAGAGTTGTTCCATACTTCCTAGGAGAAAATTTTCCAACTATTCAAGAAACCATTTCAAACCTATTTCATTTTTCTCAAGATCTGATTAAAATTGTGCAAGTCAACCATCTTTCACACCATAGCTACTTTTTCCACGCTTACATCATCCCAAAACTTCCCAAAACTTTTCCAAAATCAAGCAAGATATCCAAAAATCAGGTTAGTACCAAGCTATTCTTGATCACATCACCCTCAAACAAACCTAGTGAGTCTCCACTATCAAGGATCAATCATCCTTTTCTCTCGGAACTCCACTAGTGGCTTGTGTAAAACTAGTCTACATCAAGTAACCAGATTTCTATCATCCTTACTTTGACTATTGTTTTGTCCACCCAGCTTGTTTGACACCAATTGATTAAAGGAAAACCTTGTTCAAACCTTGGTATCTTATCTCTTCTTGCTCAAATATTTCAAACTCACTCCATCCCATCTCAAGTCACCTTGCATGGTCTTAACAAGGTCCCAAAAACAAAAATAGACTGAAATGGCTGAGAAAACTATTCCATCCTCTCACGACAGTGATGAGGAAATTTCTCTAGAAGAAATTCTCCAAACTCAGCAAGACCAAAGGTTCCAATGCATAATGGATAAGGTACTTGCCCAAGACCCCACTAAATTCTTTCTTCACTTAGCACAACTAGGAGTCAAGCTTCCTAAAGATTTCAATGTGGAAGCTCTAAAAGAACTTGAGGAAGAAACAAACCCTAAGGGAAGCTCATGAGAGGAAACACCCACAGACAAAATCAAAGCAACCATTGATTCTACAAACAACTTAAGCTTAATGACCCAATAGATCCAAGCTTTACAACAACAATTCATAGACATGCAAACAGGAACATCAACTAAGCATTATTCCCTAGAAGATATTTCACCATATCCTTTTGATAGGACCTTGATCATGATACCTTTGCCCTCTAAATTTGAGGTGCCAAAATTTGATAAATATCGAGGAAAGGGTGATCCAAGGGACCACATCAGGGAATTCAATGTTGCGTGTCTTGAAGTCACCCACAATGATACTTATCTTATGCAACTGTTTCCAAGAAGCTTAGGAGGACAAGCCATGGACTGGTTTTCTAGACTACCACATGGTATTAGAATCTTTAACGAACTTGTGGACAAATTTGTCACAAACTTCTCCTACAATATTGAGCATGACACCTCAATCTTAGACCTTTGTAACACCAAGCAAAAAGGTGGAGAATCTTTTGCCGCCTTCCTACAAAGATGGAGATAGTTGGCAAGTAAGTGCCCACATCAAATGCCTGAAAAACAAATGCTAGAAATGTTTGTCCATAACTTACAAACCGACCTAAGCTATCAGATACAAGTCCAATGTCCTACTTCCTTTAGTAAAGTCATTGAGATGGGTCTAATCATCGAAAAGGCTTTAATCACCAAAGGTCAAATAAAGCTCTATAAGGACACTCCTAGCACCAATACCAACGTAGATAAACCAAGATTCTAGACAAAGAACAAAAACATTGTGAACGATCAGGTGGTAGATGCCAAGAATGAGGCACCAAAACAACCGATCTTCAACTTATCAAATCTGCAAAACAACCCCCCGCAAAACAAACCAAGAAACACTAAATCATAGTTTACAAGTTTTCAACCTAGGAGAAAATTTACACCTTTGGGAGAATCATTGGAAATTGCCCTACAAAAGTTAATCACAAGTAAGATCATAACACTTCCAACCACATGGTAATATGAACCAAAAGTCAAACCTCCTTGGTGGAATGACAACAATTTCTATGAGTACCACCGAAACAGGGGGCACAAAACCAACGACTGCATTGCACTCAAGCACACCATCCAAGATTTGATAGAGCAAAACAAAGTGTCACTTGATGGACATACCTCTAATAATGATCACCGGGCATTCAAGGATCCTCTTCCCAACTATGAGTAGGGAGGGTCTTCCAACCAAAACAACAATGGAACTAACAACGCCAATTACACAAATGTGTCCTTTGACTATGTTGTTAACCACATCTCAAAAAGTGATTCATGCATCAATGTGATCACTATAAACAAATATTCAAACTGTAATGCTACCTCCCACAGTAACAGAGTCACTCTTAGAGGAGCCCCTATCCCTCCAGCTAATCAGTATAGTATCCTAGATCAACTCCATAAGACACCTGTACATATCTCTGCGTCTGTCCCCATCCCATAGTGCCATACTTGACAAAGCTCTTTCTGAATCCTCTGTTTCAACAAACCTCGCTGAGGAATAGTTTCAAACCATGGTAGGTCACATTACCTAACCTCACTCCCTATCATTCACTGAAAAGGATGATATGTCAATAACCCAACCTCATAACGCCTCTCTTCATATTGAAGCCTTCATTCACAAACACAAGATAAAAAGGGTTCTAATCGATGGAGGAGATGCTTTGAATATTTGCACCTTGAAGCTAATCCTTGCATTGGGATTTGCGGAGAAAGCTATTGATCCAAAAAAGAAAATCACTATCAAAGCATATGATGAGGAGGAGAGAACTTCCAAGGGAACTGTTATTTTACCAATCAGAGTGGGACCTATAGTAAAAGATGTGGCATGCCAAGTCCTCTATATGGAGCTAGCATATAACATTCTTCTTGGGAGACCTTGGATACATGCTCTAAAAGCAGTGCCATCAACATACACCCAGTGTATCAAATTCCCCTATGAAGGTCAAGAGGTCACCATCCAAGGTGACCCCAAACCATTTCAGTATTGTAACTCCATTCATCCTAAACCAGAAGTAGTGATTCCTCATAACTGTGCTTCTGCTTCATCTTCATCTCATGTTGACCCAACTTCACTTGCTTCCACATCAAAAGCTTCCCAACCCGACCTCAGACTCAAAGATAAGGGCCTAGGTGAGTACACAATATCCCAATCCCTCTATTTGGCAAAACTCCCCCTATCTCCTAGATCATATGGAAGACCTACCTTGAGCAAATCCAAAGCAGTCAAAACTACCAAAGGTCTGTTTATCAAATGGGGAAGCCTTGAAGATGAGAGTGATGAAAAGGATATCCTCCAATGGTTATATAAGGATGAAGGCAATTCATCAACACAACAAGACCATCACACCACAATGCAAACTAAGTAATACAGTCAAGGATTACAAATGCTACAAAGAATGGGGTATGAAGGACACGGTCCACTTGGTTCAAGAAAAGATGGTATCACTGAACCCATCCAACCTCATATCTTGATAGCCCAAGAAACTACAGGGCTAGGCTACACTGGCACAACAAGAACCAACAGAGTAAATAAGCATAAAGGCAAACAACTAGAAATAACTGCTACTAATCTGGTTGATCAAATTCAACAACTGCAAATGGGGAATGAGACTGACTCCAACGAGCATGAGTGGAATAGTCTCTCAAAACTATCTTGTGATGAAAAAGATATCGATGTTGTCCATGAGTATGACCCGACCCATGCAACTGAGGGACAAGGCCCAAGGGCTAGACCACTAGAGTCTGACCTATGTAATAATGATAGTGGGAGTCGTGAGGAAAGAATGATACCCCCCTTTATAGATCACCTAATGGAGAGTACCATCATAGACTTTGTCCATGCTTATAATAACCACTTCAACACCTCTATCTTAACCATCAATACGATCAAACCAGACCAACCCAATGACCCCTTCCCATTGTTGCACCTCGAACTCATAGATTGGGACTTACAAGACACTACCCCTGAGCTCGATACCTTTTAGAATGAAGAAGCCATCATAGACTATCTCGAGCTTAGAGATCATATACCCGCAAGGGACCATAGAGCTGGCTATGCCATAGAACTCAATGACAAGGCCTATTTTGGAGAGAGTACCAAGCCTTTCAGTCTCAAAAATGTCAAAATGAAAGAAAGATCTAATGGTGAAAACTGCTTTGCGATAGTGTTAGATCATAAAAAAATAAAAATATAGACGTATTTGTTGTGTGGTTACACAACATGCCCCATTTTGACTTGACAAAATAGGAACCCAACTTTTTGCTTGGCTTGGCTTCTGTTTCTTCCTGCTTTTCAGCGGTTTGGTAAAAGTAAGTCATCTAGATGATCCTGCATAAGGGAGTTGGGTAGGTTATCATGATAAGGTCAATTTGTCAAAGTTAATATTTCATGTCTATAACCTCATGGTTGGAAAGAGTACAAAATTTCATGCAGGTTTGCCTTTTGGATCACCCTGATATTCCTTAAGGAACGAAAGTTGTTGCAAGTCAAAGTGCTGGTCAAACCTGATATTCTGAGGAGGGTTATATTTCTTAATATCAGTCATCTTACAAAAGATCACCCCGATCCAATTTTATCACTCAATAAATCATTTGGTCCAATCATCTGGACATCAATTTTATGTGATAGTGGTATTTACTCATCAAACAGCTTCATATATTTTGCGAGGGTCATCTTTCGAACATCACCCGATATTTTGAATATCACTCAATATTCCAAATATCACCCTTTTGCAAAATATCACCCTAGAGCCAATATGCCGATGACATCATCCAATCTTGATGAACAAAGAAAATCACCTGATGGTGACATCATCATCCTTTTTACCTCGCGGAGGTATATTTCCAACGATCACCCCTTTTACATAGCATGACGGTGACGTCATCCTGATATTACAAAAGAGGGTCACTTTAATCTTGAGGGGTGATATACCAAATATCACCTGATATTTGAATATCACCTGATATTTCAAATATCACACAATTTTCAAAATATCACCTGATATTCTGACGATCACCCCCTCATCTTGCCTCATGACATTAAATGCACATAAATATAGTAGGTGGACTCCTGCCAATTGCAAACATGATCTAAACACCTGGCAATGCCTGTAGATTTATGATAGAAGATCAATGGTTATAATTGAATTTGCCTTATGTTGCCCTTATTTTCCCTAATCTACCCTAGGAATAAGATTAAAAGTGAATTCATAGTCATTTTACGTTTACCTTGCGATAAAATTAGTTTTACAGAGCGCAGAGCTTTCAAATCCTCATACGACCTATCTGCGGACACACACGGCTTGCAGTAGAACATGACATTTGATTTTCGCTGGTATCTGAATCTCTTTCATATAATCATCAGCATAATCAAGGAGATAAGCATTATCAAATAAGTAATTAAAACCCTCCTGCTATCATTTTCTGCGTGTCCATGTAGTGTGCTTTTCCATTGGTTTGAAGTTATATGTTATGCATATTATGATGAAGTGATGATTAATGAATATAATGTGCATCATACCGTGAAGATATAATGTTGTATGCATGTATGTAAAGTATTGTATGGTAAGGTTGGTCTTGTTTATTGCAGGAAATCATGGTAGACAAGAGGTTGAACAAGTCTAAAGCTAAATTTCTTAAACCTATGTTTGCTCAACCTAAGGGTATATGGTTCAAATATGTCGTCATCGCAGATACAAACCAGGGAAACACAGATCTAGTCGCATGGTCATCTAGAATGCATGATGATAAGAATAATAACCTGCTGGACACTATTTTTGTGTCAGGAATGTGGACTGCAGCCTGATTTCCTTATTCTATGGAGGCTCCAGAGTTGATTATTGAATGTGCTAGAAACTACAGCCCACAAACAAGGAGAATAGAAAAACATGGTCAGGTTTATGCAGATCTATACATCAAGGGGATTGCAAGCACTTTTAATTTGCCATTGGGAAAGAAAGTTGTCAGTGTGAATTTGAAGAAATTGCAAGTTGAATATGAAAATAACAAGAAAGCCGCTAGGAAGAGGATGTATCAATGGAGGGCGAAGAACAGTTCTTACACTGCCTCCTCCAAATTACTAGTGCACCTGTATAATTTTGATTTTGATGACGAATACCAATATATGATAGCCCTACTTAGCAGAGTGATAGGCTAGCTTGATGCTGGAAGTTTCAAAGATTGGATGTATGGGGTTATCCTGATGTGTCTTTATACAGAGAACAGGCCATTATGGGCTAAAATGATAAATGATGCCCTAAATGAGCAACTCATGAACCTAAGAGGCCCGGAGTGTTCATTTTATATGACTTCATATGTGGTGTACTCATGTGCTTACAAAGGTACATTCAATGCACTTAAAACAGCAGGAAGGATTGGTAATAGTACAAATGATGCACACATATGGGATCATTATCCCCAACTACAAAGACAAAATTATCTTCAAGATTACAAATTAGTGAATGATGCATTTTCTATGCATCTAGTAAGGACAATGGAGGAAGATAGGACTAAAAGACTGAGCATGGAAGCTCAAGAAGTCATATACAGGCATGGTGCCTAGTTTATAAAATATACCACCTTCTCTTAAATCAGAATAGAGGGCTTTGCAAGACAGCCCTTCATGCTCCCAATATATCCCACTGATGCAGTTGTTTTGATGGAGTTCATGAGACAGATATCCACAATGCTAGATGCTTACAAAGTAAATAATAAGATTCCACCAGTATTGTTTCTAGTAACAATGGGTTGGTACATATGCCAAGATTCTGAAAACATCAAGAAGGCCATAGCTAGTCTGGACATGATGAAATTACAGCCATTCCCATTGGCAAGATCATATAACCCATATGGGAGAATGCAGAAAATCATGGGGAAGCCCATCCATCAGAAGCACTTGGAAGATTTCTGGACAGATTGTGAGGATGAGACCGAGGCCAGAAGAAAGAAATATCAGAGGCTAACTCTCAACCAGATCAAAACATTTGATTGTATTCCAGTGCCATTGCAATTAAAAAGGAATGATGGCAAAATAATAGCAAATGAATATGAAGAAAAGAAGATATATAATGACACAATCTTAGAGCCTAATATTACACAGCCTGAGGATATCTCATTAGACCAATTTATAGGTAGGATGCTATAGCTAACCCAGTCTTGGGTAAATGAACAAATAAATGCATTGAAGAAGGGAGTAGCCCTTACAGTTGACAATAAGAAGAAGAGATAAGAGATTCCTGACAATGAATATGATGAATTTCTAATAGAAAAGAGGAAATCTAAAGGAGAAAGAATGCTGCCTCAAGAACAAAGCAAGAGACCCCCTAGAGGTAAGAAAACTGATGCCGAACTTAAAGGGGTAATAGTTGAAAGAATAGTTATATCAGTAGAGGATGCATCTGCATCAGGGCAGGTAGTAGCCTCATCAGCACCGCCTCCCATGGATAAACAGAAGGCTAAAAGATCCAAAGGCTAGCTATGGAAGCTACTAAAACATATGAGGACAGTCAAGCATCACAAAAGCAAATGGAAAAGGATGTTCCTCTTGATGAAGAGCCTGAAGAGGAAGACCCTATGCCCCTCATTAGAAAAAGAAAAGCACCTCAGGTGATGGCATCCACACCTAAGAAACTGAGAACATCCATGAGAGGTGAAATAAAGCATGACCCCATAGTATTGAGGGGAGCTGGTGGTGAAGTATTCAGAAAAGAATTGCAACATAATGTGCCACTTCCCACCATTGTTCAATTCAAGACTGAACAAGCTGAAGAACAAATGAAAGAAGCCTCTAGGCCAATTCAAAGTGGTCTTGTCTCACTGGAAGAGACAGTTGACTTATCTGATGATGAGGTAGTAAAAGATGTAACCTCTCAACAAATAGAAACCCTTGCTGCTAACACCCACATAACTCCACAAGGATCTCCATCAGTACAGGTGGATGTGTTAGAAGAACTAAAGCAAGTGGAATAGGAAAAGGAAAGGAGCCCAGAAAGGATTGCATAACAAATACAACGTAACAAATTAGTTGATCAGATGACTAGCCCTGTAGTGATCGACCTAACACATAGGGAGGATGCAAGTCCTCAACATCAAGTAGGTGCACCTGAGAGAACAAAAAATGTTAAAGAAGTCAAGGTGACAGAAGTGGAGAGTAACACTCCAGGTATGGGCCAACAACAACAAGATGTATCTGATGAGCCCAAGATTGTAGAAGTCCAAGAAAAGGAAGGGAATGCCAAGACCACATCAAGTGAAGATGTCCCCCGGACTCAAGAAACCTCAGATAATAAGGCTACATCAGGTCAGGATGACCTAAAAACTCAAGAGGTAGATACTACAAGTGCGAAAATAATGTGATACAAGATCAGGTAGATGCACCTAAGGCAAATACCATGACATCCAAAGATGCAAATGTGCCTCATAATGAGGAAATTACCAAAGGGGATGAAACAAAAAAGGATGAAGTACAGGACCAAGTACATGATCATCATGTGGATGCATCTCAAGATCCTCCACCATAAGAAGAAGTTCCTCAATAGGAGGAAGTACCCGAAGATCACCCTCATGAGGAGCATCATGAGGAAGAAATAAGGAAGTCACCATCTCCATCAAAAATAGATGCAGTTACTGGAGAACAGGGTGATCATGATGATGATGATGGACGACAAGGATCCAGAGACCAAGTTCCTCTATGGCTTGAGAAAGAAATAGGTATGGAATCAGGTTTTGAAATCTAAGAGTTCGATGTGTCAACACTATTTTCAGAGACCATCATGAGGCCGAAGAGGAAGGCCAGGTTAACCTCAGCCATAAGAAGAGATCCTGCTATGGGCAGAAGGACTGCCCAGGTAGCACTCCCCACCATTGACAAAAGAAAAAGGCAAGATCACTCTGGAAGATTTCCAGATTACCATAGTAGATTTAGGGTTTACCAATGAAGACCAGGAAAGTCAAGAGGGGAAAGACATAATAGATTCTTTAACCCAAAGGGTGAAGAGAGAGAAGGAGAAGAATAAGTAGCATAAAGAGCACATTGCTCAGCTGCATACCTACATAAAAGGGTTAATTAACCCTGATGATACTTCAAATTTAGAGGTAGTCCTATTGACTACAATTTCTCAGGAAGAGGTTAATAAGTTGGACCTTATGAAGCACAAATTAGTAATAATGAGAAAGTGGATGTTATCTGCACTCACAGGAGTTGAAGAAGTAGTGAAGGCCTCTTTGTAGAGGTGGAATTCTCTAAGTATCTCTAGAAGGAAGGTTGATAAATTGCAAATGGAGGCCGGAAGAAGGTCATTCCAATTAGAGAAAGCCTTGAGTGCTTTGAATGAAATAAAGAGGATAAATCCTCAGGTCTTAATAAGCAACTAGGTGCTAGATATCTGGTATAAAGATATTAGGTTTGAAAATGATGTATTAAAGAGATGCAATAGTAAATTGAGAGATATCAGTATGAAGTTGCATGACATGATGTCGTATGAGGTAGAAGTCCTAGAGGCTTTAGAGGGAAAAGTAGAAGGAAAGATTGAAAATCAAGACGCGAACTTTACCATCAAAGCCCTGCATAATAATTTCCAGCCGATGGTTGATGACCCTCTTAACCACTTGATAGAAGAAGCGATGAATAAGATCATGAGGATCAAGGTCAAGGTGGAAAGTTACAATGAAACATTGAGCAGCAGAAAGAATAAATTAGAAACCCTTAGGGATAAGTTCCAAGCACATAAGCATGCCATCAGCAAAGCCAAAACTCAGGATGGCAGGGAAGTTGAAAGAATAGTGGAAGCATATGAAAATATCAAGACAACCATGTAGGTCCATATACAAGGGGACATTCATTAGGATGATGAAGACACAGAAAGTGATGATCATGATGATCATAAGGATGAAGAAGAGGAACCTGATGGGTAGATGAAGATGCACTACAAAGGGAAATATCTGCATCAGGTACTGAGCAGAAAATAAGCTACCTCGATGGTTGCCAGCTGGCAACCTGTGCCACAAGATACATTTGACTAAGTCAAAGGAGAATATGCACCGTTGATTTTACTAGATAAATCTTGATCGTAGATCATGTGTAATCGCCCCCTCACCTTATTCTATAAAAGGTGTAGGGATGCTTTGTTTTAGACATTGGAAGCTTAATTGAAATTTGTTTGCTGAAATATTTAGAGCCTATTTCAAAGTTATTGTAAGCATACATATTTTCGCATACTTAATGAAAGAGAAGACCTGTTTGATTACAAATCATTGTAAATTATGAGTAATCTGTGTGTGAATCCTTGATATATGCTTTGATTTGCTGCATCCCTTGGAGTGCTCATCAATCTGCATATATTGTTTTCATTCCTCATCCTTTGAAGTTTGCATCATCTATATCTAGCTATGGAATAGCTTGGTGAAAATATGGTTTGATTTCTTCCTTCTCATGACTGTATCAAATGTGTATGTGGCTCAATAGCTAAAGATTCATCATAATTTGAAGTATTTGTTTACATTTATTTTAATTTCAGAATAATTCACTATCACAATTGTAGAATAATAGATAATCAGAAGAAAAATATATGAAACATGCAGACATCTCGTAGATACTTGAAGATTTATAGCATATTTCAAGTTAAAGCATGTACAATTGATAAATATCATGCAAAGATTTGAGTATAAATGCACTATTTGTGGAAATATCCTGTGTAGATAACCTTCTGTGTAGCATCTTTACAGAAATAGAAACCTTCTGATGATCAAACGTAAGGCCCCTGAATGAAAAGAGAAACTCACATGAACCACTAAGTAACGTCAGTTGATTAAGAACTAATCCACAGAGACTTGGGATCATGCATTCTTTGAATTCATCGTATCTTTCAAGATGAGTAAGGTTGATGTGTAACTTTTATTCTATGTTTGTTTATGACTAACATCACATGATCAACATAAATTGGTGCTAGAAGGAGGGCCCAAAACTAAAGGATCATCATCAGTAAGTCAAATTTGATGATGTAGACCGCGAGGTAACACTTAAATACCTCTAGATTTCAAATAGTATGCAAAGATTTGTTGTTTTAAGCTTGTACATGATAATCATTTGTGAAGTTTTTAAGATTAACCATAAATATTGCAAGCTTTAAGGTAGATCATCACAAATTTGCAAAGATCAGTCCTATTTCAGGTAAATTTGTCAAAGCTTTGAGGTAATCCACCTTAGAAACCTAATAGCTAGTTGCAAGAGTCACCAGAACTCATCATCACCTCATATTTGTAGTGTTTGTGCAAATAATCTGTAAATATCTAGTCAGTCTTGCTTTCTGACTATAAATATTGCCTTTGCTAGTAAATTCCAACTGATCTTTACAATCAAATAGTTGATTTTCCTTAAATTGAGAAGTCCTAGCTCACAGGATAAATACCAGGTCTAGGTCCAGTGGAATATTTAAAGAATTGCCTGTTAGAGGATTCAGTCCTAGAACTATTGATATCCATCATACTCTCAGTTCTAGTGCTTCAGGAGCATCACCAGAGCATCCTCCTATAACTCCTATTAGTTTACAATCACCTACAGGATCACCAGTTACACCTCAAGTTCAACCTCAGCTAGTCATACCTCAGGCTCAACCTCCACCAGTTGTAATGTCCTTCTTTGCAGCAGAATCACCATTAACTTTCTTGGCATATCATCCTCTACTAAAGAATCCTAACAAAATTTGTCCAAAGTATCATCCATATCAGGATGTGGATGACCATATCAAAACTTTCAAAGAAGCCTGCTATAGGGCCAGAATAGAGCATCAAGATGTTGTATGCATATTATTTCCTTTTTCCTTAGGGGAAAAAGCCTATAATTGGTATATTAGCCTTGGTCAGGGTTCAGTCGGATCATGGGCTATCCTAGAGAAAGCTTTCACTGATAGGTTCAAAATACCAATAGATCCTTCAATGAACTATCACCTATTTTCCACAATTAAATGGTTTGAAGGAGAACCTATTGCCAACTTCAACGCTAGGTTCCAGAAAATGTTATCTAGGTTAGTCACCCCATATATTGTAACAGATGCAGCTGCTAGGAGCATTTATTATTCATCCCTAGATCTATTAACATCCATGTTCATCAGGAGAACACACCCTGAAATCACAATTTTAACAGAAGCTTTCCAAGAAGCTATCAAAGTTAATCAGTAGCTAGTTCGTGCTCCTACACCAAACATAGCATTCCCCACACTTCCTGGTTATCTAGGATATCATGTCCAACCATAGCATAATGGAGCCATGATGCCTCCAACTATCATGCCAGCACCTTTGTAAATACCTCCATTGAGTATTATGCCACCTCTAAATGGAAATGGCCAGATAATGTAGCATCCTGGACAAGTACAAGCACCTTAGGTTGTAGACCAGAATAATTAGAATAATGGATCTTCCTTTTTCAAACCTTCAACAGAAAATGTAGTGGCTAAGGTCCAAGAAGAGAAAGAAGAGATCAAGGAAATATTAGCTCAGTTAAGGAAACTTACAACTGAGATCACTCACTTGAGGAGTCAGAACTTCTACTCCCAACCTAACTAGAATAGAGGCTATAACAATGACAGACCAAATTATCCTGATAGGGGGTATAACAACAATTATAACAATAACAATGGCAATAACAATCCTCAAAGACAGCCTAGAGTGTGGAATTCCAGACCAAACAATGGTTCCTTACCATCACCCCTAGACAATTTGCCTCCTGGTGAACCCAAACAGACTACCAGAGTCAACCTTGTAGAGGCAGCCCTCACTAACTGGTGCAGGATTCATAACACCAATGCACATGTAGAGTTAGATTGTCCTCAATTTAGAATTGCTGCTAGCATTTTTTAGATTGAAGTGTCCAATACTTCAGGAAATTAGCCTCAGGTAGAGGGAAATGAGCTTGTTCCTTGCGGATATGATTATGCATTAGTGCTAGAAAGTTACACTCATCATACTTATCAGTAGACAATGCCTGCTCACCAAGATTATACTCTGGCATGTGAGGAGTTAGCCATGGCTTTTGAGTCAAATTATGTTTTCCCTTTTGAGGATGATAATGAGCCTTCAAATGAACATGAGGAGGTGCATGCATACCAACAGCAATATCTGGGTAAGCATAACTATAACCTGAGAAGTAATGCCAATAGACCTACTGGTCCATTGACCTCTTCCTTGCCTCTGAATAATTTTAATACACCTCCTGATCCTAAGGCAAGTAATAACCCTGGTTTTCCCAAGGTGAATGCTTAATATTTAACGCCCCAAAATAATGTGCCAAAAACTACCAATCTACCTCATGAATCTAACAAATTAGTCACATATCTGGCTGACGAAATGAAGAAGATCAAAATCAGCCTATCTTTGTCAGAGTTGCTCAAAACCCCTGCCATCAAGAAATTGTTTATGAAATCACTAGATGATCCTACTTCCAAAGAGGATAACCATCCCTCAGGTCAGTCTGGTAGCAAGGATCATGCTGCTAGAGATCCCAATGTTAAACATAAGATGCTAGCTACTGTACAAGCTGCAGAGACCTCCCACATGACTTTATATAGAGATAAAAGTGAGTCACCTCCATTCTTCCTCACCATAAGAATATTTAGTAAAAACCTGCACAACTGTTTAGTAGACTCGGGAGCATCTACGAATGTAATGACCTTCTCTATATGCAATGCTTTAGGATTACATCCTACTAAATATTTGAAGAAAGTCACACAACTGGACAAAATAGAAGTAAGTGTAGTAGGAGAGTTAACTCACATCCACATGCAGCTTGCATCGGATCCCCAAATCCAATATTATATTGATATTCAGGTAGTTGACATACCTGATACTTATGGGATGCTACTCAGCCAAGACTGGTCCAAAACCCTCAACAGATACATGTCTATGGATTTCAGCCATATGTGGTTACCCTGGAACGGGATACCAAACTAGATAAGGATAGACGTTGAACCAAGAATGAGACACATGATCACCAAATACAACAAAACTAACAAGATCATGTATGTAGATGTAGAACCTAGAGTTTACTCCATCAGGCCACGGACTATCAGAATAGAAGAAATCCTAATGTACGATGTTCATCATCATCATGATGATCCTCAGGATGACAAAATAGTTGTAGAATCTGATAGTAATCCTCAAAATGAGAATGAGGTAGATCACTTCAGGGATTTTGAGATGCACTTGTCTGGGGAGGTAAGGCAATGTCAGTTGTTAAGAATACCTGTTAATGATATTCTAATGGATGGTTGGTGCAGGTTGCATAATGAGTCACATTCTAAAAAGACCTGTGAAGCATGCATAGACATGCTGGAGTTAGAGCAAGCGTGCAGTGATGAATCAAGATCATCATCATCATCATCATCATTAGAGGTAAGTTCATCAGACAGTGATAATGATAATGACACTGATTACTGTTTATTTCTTGCAGGAATAGGAGAAGCCAGACAACAGGATGAAGATCGTGTTCAAATGATAGAAGAGCTGCTGGTATGCAACCAGAGTAATGTTAAGAGAAAAAAGAAAATCACTAAAGGGAGTGATTGCTTAGATGAATCAGATTACGAATTATCTGATAAAGACATGGACAACAATCTATCTAAATTTGAAGAATTTCTATCAAAAGAGATCCAGAAGATGGTACAGCAACAAAGGCCTCCACAGGATGCCTTGATTGAAAGTTGGTGCAGGTTACATGAAGCACCTCACTCAGAAACTACTTGCTCTTTGTGTTTGCATCTTCTGAAGAGACAAACATTGCCTAGTCCAGAAGCTTAGCCTCCTGTTGATAAAAAGAAGGAAAAGCCGTCATCTTCACAAAAGAAAGGAAAGGTAAAGTATGAGAAAGCTGAGATACCTAAGTTGAAATGGATATCAAGTGGTACAGCTGCCATAGCTATAAAAAAGAAAGAAGGCTCAGGTAAGCCTTTGGCTCAAGATAAGCCATGGATCCTTAGATTTGATGGATCCAAGTCCAAACAAGGAGCTAGAGTAGGGATAGATCTCATTGATCCATCAGGAAAATCCTACTTAGTACCATACAGATTACATTTCTCATGCACTAATAATGTAACAGAGTATGAAGCTCTAATCCATCAAATACTATTTGCCCTAAGGAAGAAAGTAAAAATTTTGCATGTCTATGGGGACTCAGAGTTAGTAGTGAGATAGGTAAGAGGAATCTACTCCTACAATTATAAAAAGATGTCTAATTACAGACATAGGGTGTGGGATCTGATAGAATCTTTTGATGCATTTAATATCACCCACGTACCTAGAGAACAAAACCATAGGGCAAATTCTTTAGCCTAGGCTACTAGTACATTGGAGCCACTGTCTATTTCTGGTTTAAAAAGATTTTTAGTAGAGCTGGTATTAGTACCTTCTGTGCCTGACAATGTAACCAACCTCCAAGTGTTTGATGATGATCAACATATCCTAGACTTCATCTCCAACAGAGATGTATTTGATGCTCAGATCATAGATGAGAGTAATACAGAAGATCATGTATGGGAAGAGGAAGAAATCTTAGAGCTGTCCAGCAATAAGATTCCAAAGGGAATGATTGAGCTAGAGAGAGCTTTTGATCTAGACAACATGTTGAAGTAGAAAGATCTTCCAAAAGATGATGGAGGACAATATTTCTAGGTTAACATTGGGTAGAATGATAAAAAGAGGAATGTCCTGATAGGAAAAGTTTGCACAGAAGAAGAATTAGAAGGAATCACACAGGCTCTCAAGGATTACATCCATGTCATTGCCTGGACTTATGATGAGCTAAAGACATATGACACATCAGTCATCACACACACCATACCCCTCAAGCTAGATGCCAAGCCTTTCAGACAGAAGCAAAGGCTTGTTAATGCTTTGCTAGAACCTATTATCTTTAAGGAAGTTAAGAAACTGTTAAACGCCAGGATCATATTTCCTATGAGGCACTCCACTTGGGTAGCCAGTCTGGTTCCAGTGAGGAAGAAAAATGGAGACATCAGATTATGTGTAGACTTCAGGAACTTGAACAGAGCATCTGAGAAGGACAATTATTCTTTACCTTCCCTAGATGAGGTCCTACAAATTGTAAATGGTGCCAAAATGATGTCATTTCTGGATGGTTTCTCAGGCTACAACCAGGTAATGGTAGATAAGATAGACAGACTGAAAACTACCTTCACCACAAAGTGGGGGATATTCTCTTACAGGAGCATGCCGTTTGGGCTGATAAATGTTGGAGCAACATTCCAGTGAGCAATAGACATAGCCTTCAGAGGCTTAATAGGAAAATGTATAGTCATATACATGGATGACTTAACAGTGTTCTCTAAAGATAGATGAAACCATGTAGAAGATCTCAGAAATGTGCTTAAAAAATGTGAGCAATATGGGATATCCCTGAACCCCAAGAAATGCATATTTGGGGTGACAACAGGAAAATTACTAGGCCACCTGATAACTGAAAATGGGATTATCATTGATCCTGACAGGGTGGACTCCATCATGAAAATACAGCTTCCTGGAAGTAAAAAGGAGCTTAAATCTTAGTTTGGTAAGATTAATTTTGTTAGGAAGTTTATCACTGGCTTTGTAGAGATAGTTAGACCTTTAAATGCCATGCTCAAGAAGGATGCAAATATTGAGTGGACACCAGAGGCTAGAGCAGCTTTTGAAGACATCAAAAAAGCTATATCTGATGCTCCAGTCCTGATTAGTCTAGACTACACCAGGGACTTCTATATTTATTCATTTGCTTCAGAGCATACCTCTGTAGCAATGCTAACACAAAGAAATGGAGAGAAGGAAGAGAAGCCCATAGCCTTCATGAGGTATCCTTTCAAAGATGCGGAACTAAGATACATGGATGTTAAAAGGCAGGCACTTGCTTTAGTCAGAGCAGTGAAGAAGTTCAGGCACTATATCTTGAGAAGCAAAGTTATTGCTATGGTGCCTGATGTAGCAGTGAAAATGCTCTTAATGCAGAGTGAGCTAGGTGAAAGAAGAGCTAAGTGGATCACAATCCTACAAGAGTATGACATGGAAATTACACCTATGAAGTTAGTGAGAGGATAGGCTTTAAGCCAAATGATATTAGAGATTGACCCCAATATCATGAGTCAGTAGTATGTAATTAATGCAAAGGACAATGGAGAATGGTACTCAGACATCAGGCACATCCTAATTACTGGAAGATGTCCTCCAAGGCTGTAGGCTTCACAAAGGAGAGCCCTCAAAATAAGGTCATAGAAATATATCATGAAAGGAGTCCTTTTCAAAAAAAATTATGAAGGAATATATCTAAGATGCCTAGGGAGGCCAGAAGTAGATAGAGTGTTATCAGAGCTACATGACAAGTTTGGAATAGCCCATGGGTCATCCTTGGCCACTACTCATGCTATCCTCAGGGTAGGATACTACTGGCCTACCATTTTTAAGGATACTGCTAAACATATTAAATGTTGTCATGTGTGTTAGGTTACTGCTAACAAAGAAAGATATGTTGCTCAACCTTTGCAGCTAGTGATGGAGATGCACCCATTTGCACAATGGGGCATGGAATTTATACGACCAATCAATCCTCCATCATCTTCTGGCCACAGGTATGTCTTAACAATTACTGACTACTGTACTAGGTGGACCGAAGCTGTTAGCACCAAAACCTGCAATGCTGAAGATGTCATCAGATTTCTGGAAAGTAATATTGTCACTAGGTATGGAGTTCCCTATACTCTGGTAAGTGATAATGGCTCTGCTTTTGCTTCAACTAAATTGTCAAGTTGGGATTTTGATTATGGGATTATACTGAAGTTCTCATCCAACTATTATCCCCAAGGGAATGGATTAGCAGAATCCACCAATAAAAATTTGTTGAATATCATAAAAAAGTTAGTAGACAAGAACCCTAAGGAGTGGAATACCCTTCTAAAATATGCCTTATGGGTAGACAGAACCAGGAATAAGGCTGCATTAGGAAACTCACCTTATCACTTAATATATGGGGTGGATCCAATCCTTCCTATAAACCTAAAAATTCCTACACTACAGTTTGCCCAAGAGTACCTAGGCATAGACAATAAGCAAGAAGTCAGGTTGATTTAGTTGATGCACCTGGAAGAAAAGAGAAGTCAGGCAATTGATCAATTTGCCAAACATCAAGTTGTTGTCAAATGCTGGTTTGACAAAAGAGCCAGGGTTAAAGCTTTCAGGATATCAGACTTAGTCCTAATGTGGGACAAGGCACATGAGAGGAAAGGCGACCATGGTTCGCTTCCAAATTTTTGAGATATTAGGAGACAACACTTACAGGCTTAAAAATTTGACAAGTGAGGATGTTCCATTACCAGTTAATGGATAGTTCCTTAAACTTTATTTCCAAGCCTGAGTTAGCTTCATGACAGTCATGTGTATCATAGTGTGTATATATGTATAGTTGTTTGTATAGTTTTGTTTTGGGTTTTTGTTCTTTTTGCTTGTTGAGTTTCTATTTTGGTTAGTCAAGATGATGTAGCACATCACCATAGAAGATAAATAAATTGTTAGGATTCAAGTGATGAGAACAAATTTATATATAGGTTATGACTTATTCTGAGAAGTACTTGTGATCAGGTCTGTGATATCTTTTCATCAGGGTGCTTTTTCTTGACCAAAGTGATTCTTTCACAATGACTCACCTAACAGCCTTGGGTTTGTTGAACACACAAGTATAGGTGTTAAGTGAAAAATCTAAAGGGACTCCCTTGCTACCAATACAATCTCCAACCTAAATCAACAAGTGACCATACCTTGCACACTGAGCTTACATAATGACATCAGATATATAAAGCATATGAAATATTAAAAATCTAAAAAAATATAATAAAATTAGGCCATCTAAGTAACTCTACCGGGGCTATAGACGCCTACTGGAGTGGGGCTCTACTTAGGGAGATTGTATAGATAACCTTGTCGGGGCTATGGACACCTGCTGGCAGCAAGGCTCTATCCAGGTTGGCTATGAGGGATGCTCCCAAACTATGTATCTTAACATCAGTTACTCATGTTTTCAACTTGCTTTCAAGATGAGGATAATTAATCATTTACACACACCTGATCCTTTGTTAGCACAGTTGCCATGATGAAACTTTGTCATATAGAAAGATTATGATGCTTATAGTTAGAAAGAGTTAGAATACTATATATAAATATGATCACCTCACTTGAATCATTAGAATTTTATTGTTTTCTTTGGTGGCAAGTTGTTGTGTGGTTACACAACCCGCCCCATTTTGACTTGACAAAACAGGAACCCAACTTTTTGCTTGGCTTGGCTTTTGTTTCTTCCTACTTTTTGGCGGTTTGGTAAAAGTAAGTCATGTAGATGATCTTGCATAAGGGAGCTGGGTAGGTTATCATGATAAGGTCAGTTTGTTAAAGTTAATATTTCATGTCTATAACATCATGGTTGGAAAGAGTACAAAATTTCATGCGGGTTTACCTTTTGGATCACCCTGATATTCCTTAAGGAACGAAAGTTGTTGCAAGTCAAAGTGCTGGTCAAACCTGATATTTCGGGGAGGGTCATATTTCTTAATATCAGTCATCTTACAAAAGATCACCCCGATCCAATTTTATCACCTGATAAATCATTTGGTCCAATCATCCGGACATCAATTTTACTTGATAGTGGTTTTTACTCGTCAAACAATTTCATATATTTTGCAGGGGTCATCTTTCAAACATCACCTGATATTTTGAATATCACTTGATATTCCAAATATCACCCTTTCGCAAAATATCACCCTAGAGCCAATATGCTGATGACGTCATCCAATCCCGATGAACAAAGAAAATCACCTGACAGTGACATCATCATCCTTTTTACCTCACGGAGGTATATTTCAAATGATCACCCCTTTTACATAGCATGATGGTGACGTCATCCTGATCTTCTGAAAGAGGGTCACTTTAATCTTGAGGGGTGATATTCCAAATATCACCTGATATTTGAATATCACTCAATTTTTAGAATATCACCTGATATTTCAATGATCACCCCCTCATCTTGCCTCATGACATTAAATGCACATAAATGCAGTAGGTGGACTCCTGCCGATTGCGAACATGATCTAAACACCTGGAAATGCCCGTAGATTTATGACAGAAGATCAATGGTTATAATCAAATTTGCCTTATGTTGCCCTTATTTGCCCTAATTTACCCTAGGAACCAGATTAAAAGTGAATTCATAGTCATTTTATGTTTACCTTGCAATAACACAAGTTTTATAGAGCGCAGAGCTTTCAAATCCTCATACGACCTACCTACGGACATGCACGGCTTGCAGCAGAACATGACACGTGATTATCGCTGGTATTTGAATCTCTTTCATATAATCATCAGCATAATCAAGGAGATAAGCATTATCAAGTAAGTAATTAAAACCCTCCTACTGTCATTTTCTGTGTGTCCAGGTAGTTTACTTTTCTACTGGTTTGAAGTCATATATTATGCATATTATGATGAAGTGATGATTAATGAATATAATGTGCATCATGCCATAAAGATATAATGTTGTATGCATGTATGTGAAGTATTGTATGGTAAGGCTAGTCCTGTTTATTGTAGGAAATCATGGCAGACAAGAGGTTGAACAAGTCTGAAGCTGAATTTCTTAAACCTATGTTTGCTCAACCTGAGGGTATATGGTTCAAATATGGCGTCATCACAGATACACACTAGGAAAACATAGATCTGGTCACATGGTCGTCTAGAATGCATGATGACAAGAATAATACCTTGTTGGATGTTGTTTTTGTGTCGGGAATGTGGACTGTGGCTGGATTTCCTTATTCTATGGAGGCTCTAGAGTTGATTATTAACTGTGCCAGAAACTACAGCCCATAGACAAGGAGAATAGAAAAACATGGTCAGGTTTATGCAAATTTGTCCATCAAGGGGATTTCAATCACTTTTAATTTACCATTGGCAAAGAAAGTTGTCAGTATGGATTTGAAGAAATTGCATGTTGAATATGAAAATAACAAGAAAGCTGCTAGGAAGAGGACGTATCAATGGAGGACGAAGAAACAGTTCTTACACTACCTCCGCCAAATTACCAGTGCACTTGTATAAGTTTGATTTTGATGACGAATACCAATATATGATAGCCCTACTCAGTAGAGTGACAGGCCAGCCTGATGCTGGAAGTTTCAAAGATTGGATGTATGGGGTAATCCTGATGTGTCTTTATACAAAGAATAGGCCATTATGGACTAAAATGATAAGTGATGCCCTAAATGAGTAGCTCATTAACCTAGGAGGCCTGGAGTGTTCATTTTATATGACTTCATATGTGGTGTACTCATGTGCTTACAAAGGTACATTCAATGCACTTACAACAGTAGGAAGGATCGGTGGCAATACAAATGATGCACACATATGGGATCATTATCCCCAACTACAAAGACAAAATTATCTTCAAGATTACAAATTAGTAAATGATGCATTTTCTATGCATCTAGTAAGGACAATGGAGGAAGATAGGACTAAAAGACTAAGCATGGAAGCTCAAGAAGTCATATATAGGCATGGTACCTAGTTTATACAATATACCACCTTCTCTTACATTAGAATAGAGGGCTTTGCAAGATAGCCACTCATGCTCCCAAGATATCCCACTGATGCAACTGTTTTGATGGAGTTCATGACATAGATATCCACAATACCGGATTCTTACAAAGCAAATGATAAGATTCCACCAGTATTGTTTCCAGTAGCAATGGGTTGGTACATATGCCAAGATTCTGAAAACATCAAGAAGGCCATAGCTGGTCTAGACATGATGAAATTATAGCCATTCCCATTGGCAAGATCATATGACCCATATGGGAGGATGTAGCATCCATCAGAAGCACTTGGAGGATTTTTGGACAGATTGTGAGGATGAGGCTGACGCTAGAAGAAGAAAATATTAGAGGCTAACTCTCAACTAGATCAGAACATTTGATTGTATTCGAGTACCTGTGCAATTAAAAAGGGATGATGCCAAAATAAAGCAGATGAATATGAAGAAAAGAAGATATATAATGACAAAATCTCAGCACCTGATCTTACACAGCCTAAGGATATCTCATTAGACCAATTTACAGGTAGGATGTTGCAGCTAACCCAGTCTTGGGTAAATGAACAAATAAATGCATTGAAGAAGAAGGGAGTAGCCCTTACAATTGACAATAAGAAGAAGAGACAGGAGATTCCTGACAATGAATATGATGACTTTCTGATTGAAAAGAGGAAATCTAAAGAGAAAGAATGCCGCCTCAAGAACAAAGCAAGAGACCCCCTAGAGGTAAGAAAACTAATGCTGAACCCAAAGGGGTAATAGTTGAAATAATAGTTATATCAGCGGAGGATGCATCCGCATTAGGGCAAGTAGTAGCCTCATCAGCACTACCTCCCATGGATAAACAGAAGGCTAAAAAGATCCAAAGGCCAATTGTGGAAGCTACTAAAACATATGAGGAGGGTCAAGAATCACAAAAGCAAATGGAAAAGGATGTTCCTCTTAATGAAGAGCCTGAAGAGGAAGACCCTATGCCCCTCATTAGAAAAAGAAAAGCACCTCAGGTGATGGCATCCACACCTAAGAAACTGAGAACATCCATGAGAGGTGAAATAAAGCATGACCCCATAGTATTGAGGGGAGCTGGTGGTGAAGTATTCAGAAACGAATTGCAACATAACATGCCACTTCCCACCATTGTTTAGTTCAAGACTGAATAAGCTGAAGAATAAATGAAAGAAGCCTCTAGGCCAATTCAAAGTGGTCTTGTCTCACTGGAAGAGACAGTTGACTTATCTGATGATGAGGTAGTAAAAGATGTAACCTCTCAACAAATGGAAACACTTGCTGCTAACACCCGCATAACTCCACAAGGAACTCCATCAGTATAGGTGGATGTGTTAGAAGAACTAAAGAAGGTGGAATAGGAAAAGGAAAGGAGCCCAGAAAGGATTACACAACAAATAGGGCTTGACAAATTAGTTCATCAGGTGACTAGCCCTGTAGTGATCGACCTAACACACAGGGAGGATGCAAGTCCTCAACATCAAGCAGGTGCACCTGAGAGAACAAAAAATGTTGAAGAAGTCAAGGTGATAGAAGTGGAGAGTAACGCTCTAGGTATGGGCCAACAACAACAAGATGTATCTAATGAGCCCAAGATTGTAGAAGTCCAAGAAAAGGGAGGGAATGACAAGACCACATCAAGTTAAGATGTCCCCTGGACTCAAGAAACCTTAGATAATAAGTCTACATTAGGTCAGGATGACCTCAAAACTCAAGAGGTAGATACTATAGGTGCAGAGCATAATGTGATACAAGATCAGGTTAGTGCACCTAAGGTAAATACCATGGCATCCACAGATGCAAATGTGCCTCATAGTGAGGAAATTACCAAAGAGGATGAAACAAAAAAGGATGAAGTACAGGACCAAGTACAGGATCATCATGTGGATGCATCGCAAGATCCTCCACCACAAGAAGAAGTTACTCAATAGGAGGAAGTACCCCAAGATCACCCTCATGAAGAGCATCATGAGGAAGAAATAAGGAAGTCACCATCTCCATCAAAAACAGATGTAATTACTGGAGAATAGGGTGATGATGATGATGATGATGGATGACAAGGATCTGGAGACCAAGTTCCTCTATGGCTTGAGAAAGAAATAGGTATGGAATCAGGTTTTGAAATCCAAGAGTTTGATGTGTCAACACTATTTTCAGTGACCATCATGAAGCCGAAGAGTAAGGCTAGGTTAACCTTGGCCATAAGAAGAGATCTTGTTACGGGTAGAAGGACTACCCAGGTAGCACTCCGCACTGTTGAGAAAGAAAAAGGCAAGATCACTTTGGAAGAATTCTTGATTACCACAGTAGATTTAGGGTTTGCCAATGAAGACCAGGAAGGTCAAGAGGGGAAAGACATAATAGATTCTTTAACCCAAAGGGTGAAGAGAGAGAAGGAGAAGAATAAGTAACATAAAGAGCACATTGCTCAGCTGCATACCTACATAAAAGGGTTAATTAACCCTGATGATACTTCAAATTCAGAGGCAGTCCCATTGACTACAATTTCTTAGGAAGAGGTCAATAAGTTGGACCTTATGAAGCATGAATCAGTAATAATGAGAAAGTGGATGTTATCCGCACTCACAAGAGCTGAAGTAGTGAAGGCCTCTTTGCAGAGGTGGAATTCTCTAAGTATCTCCAGAAGGAAGGTTGATAAATTGCAAATGGAGGCTGAAAGAAGGTCATTCCAATTAGAGAAAGCCTTGAGTGCTTTGAATGAAATAAAGAGGATAAATCCTCAGGTCTTAATAAGCAACCAGGTGCTAGATAATAACACAGCCATGCTGGTAGATATCTAGTATAAAGATATCAGGTTTGAAAATGATGTATTAAAGAGATTCAACAATAAATCGAGAGATATCAGTATGAAGCTGCATGACTTGATGTCATATGAGGTAGAAGTCTTGGAGGCTTTAGAGGGAAAAGTAGAAGGAAAGATTGAAAATCAAGACATGGACTTTGCCATCAGAACCCTGCATAATAATTTCCAACTGATGGTTGATGACCCTCTTAACCACTTGATAGAAGAAGCAATGAATAAGATCATGAGGATCAAGGTCAAGGTGGAAAGTTACAATGAAACATTGAGCAGCAGAAAGAATAAATTGGAAACCCTCAGGGATAAGTTCCAAGCGCATAAGCGTGCCATCAACAATGCCAAAACTCAGGATGGCAGGGAAGTTGAAAGAATAGTGGAAGCATATGAAAATATCAGGACAACCATGTAGGTCCATATACAAGGAGACATTCATCAGGATGATGAAGACACAGAAAGTGATGATCATGATGATCATAAGGATGAAGAAGAGGAACCTGATGGGTAGATGAAGATGCACTACAAAGGGAAATATCTGCATCAGGTACTTAGCAGAAAATAAGCTACCTCGATGGTTACCAGCTGGCAACCTGTGCCACAAGATACATTTGACTAAGTCAAAGGAGAATATGGACCATTGATTTTACTAGATAAATCTTGATCGTAGATCATGTGTAACTGCCCCCTCACCTTATTCTATAAAAGGTGCAGGGATGCTTTGTTTTAGAGACTGGAAGCTTAATTGAAATTTGTTTGCTGAAATATTCAGGGCCTATTTCAAAGTTATTGTAAGCATACATATTTTTGCATACTTAATAAAAGAGAAGACCTATTTGATTACAAATCATTGTAAATTCTGAGTAATTTGTGTCTAAATCCTTGTTATATGCTTTGATTTGCTGCGTCCCTTGGAGTGCTCATCAGTCTGCATATATTGTTTTCATTCCTCATCCTTTGAAGTTTACATCATCTATATCTAGCTATGGAACATCCTGGTGAAAATATGGTTTGATTTCTTCCTTGTCATGACTGTATCAAATGTGTATGTGGCTCAATAGCTGAAGATTCATCATAATTTGAAGTATTTGTTTACATTTCTTTTAATTTCAGAACAATTCACTATCACAATTGTAGAATAATAGATAATCAGAAGCAAAATGTATGAAACATTGAAACATCTCATAGATACTTGAAGATTTATAGCATATTTCAAGTTAAAGCATGTACAATTGATAAATATCATGCAAAGATTTGAGTATAACTACATTATTTGTGAAAATATCCTATGTAGATAACCTTCTGTGTAGCATCTTTACAGAAACAGAATCCTACTGATGATCAAACATAAGGCCCCTGAACGAAAATAGCAACTCACATCAATCACTGAGTAATGTAAGTTGATTAAGAACTAATCCATGGAGAATTGGGATCATGCATTCTTTGAATTCATCGTATCTTTCAAGATGAGTAAAGGTTGATGTGTAACTTTTATTCTATGTTTGTTTATGACTAACATCATGATCAACAGTATCCAATGGTGAAAACCTCTCTGAGGCACCGAAGGATGGAAGGCTTGACCCTCTACCCAATCTCACACATCAGGAGAGATCTTTAATATTGATAGAACCAACAGAACCGATCAATGTCAGCACAGGTGACAGTCCCAGAATGATCCACATGGCACAGTCTCTAACCACACAAGAAAAGCTAGCATTCACTAAATTCTTCAAAAGAAAACAAATCAATTTTGTGTGGACATATGCGGATATGCCAGGGCTAGATTTGAATCTCATAATGCATCACTTATCCTTAGCTCTAGGAGTTAAGCTAGTAAAGCAAAAACTTAGAAAGATGCACCCACATGCGGCCCTCATGGTGAAAGAAGAGCTGAAGAAACTGTTAGATGTCAGATTCATCAGACCAATAGACTATCTTGAGTGGATTTCAAGCATAGTACCAGTTGCCAAACTAGATGGCAGAGTCTGAATATGTAATGACTTCAAAGACCTGAATAAATCTTGTCTGAAAGATGATTTCCCCTTGCCAAACATTGACATTATTGTAGATCTCACGGTAGGGCACACCATATTGTCACTAATGGATGGTTTTTCTAGATACAACTAGATAAAAATTGTGCCTAAAGACCAACACAAAACTGTATTCACATGTCCATGGGGCACCTATTGTTGGTGTGTCATGCCATTTGGTTTGAAAAATGCCGATGCAACATATCAGAGAGCTATGACCACAATCTTCCATGACATGATGTACACTATAATGGAAGATTATGTTGATGACATCCTAGCAAAATCACTCACAAGAGAAGGACACCTGGCAGTACTGGACAAAATCTTCAAAAGACTGGAACAATTTAATATGCACCTTAATCCAAAGAAGTGCGTGTTTGGAGTTACCTCAGGTAAGCTACTTAGATACATAGTGTCTTCCAATGGAATCAAAGTTGACCCAGCTAAAGTGAAAGTCATCATGGAAATGCCACCTCCTAAGAATCTCACTCAGCTAAGGTCCCTACAGGGAAAACTACAATCTATCAGAAGGTTCATTTCTCAATTGGTAGATAAGTGCCACCCATTTTCCCACATCCTACATAAGAATGTCCCTTTCAAATGGAATGATTCATCTGAGCATTTCAACAGTTAAAAGAATATATAATGAAACCACCTATATTGATGCCATCGATTCAGGGTAAACCTCTGTTGTTGTATATCTCAGCCACATGAATAGCTCTGGGAGCTCTCCTCATACAACAAAATTATGAAGGGAGAGAACAAACAATCTACTATATCAGTTGAACACTTGTTGGGTATGAACTGCAATATACACCAATCGAAAGAGCATGTCTCGCTGTGGTCTTCATCTCACAAAAGTGGAGACATTACATGTTATCACATTCTATCAAATTAGTAGAAAAAATTGATCCACTTAAGTACTTACTCAACAAAGCAGCCCTAATAGGTAGATTGTCCAAATGGGTCATGCTTCTCAGCGAGTTCAACATCGAATATGTAGATAGGAAAGCAATAAAAGGCCAAGTACTTGTAGATCAACTGGCAAATGCACCTCTAACAGATGATAGCCCTTTGAGTTTCAAATTTCCAGATGAGTCTATCTTTCACATAACCACAACAACCTGGAAAATGTATTTCGATGGCTCATATACTCTATATTGATCGAGAGCAGGTATCTTGTTGATCACCCCTAGTGGTGACACCATTCCTAAATCCTACAAATTACTCTTTCCTTGCACTAACAATGTGGCAGAATATGAAGCCCTAGTCATTGGTATCAAGCTAGCAATTGAATGGAATATCCAAGAACTTCAAGTATATGGTGACTCACATCTAGTCATAAATCAAGTAAATGACGACTACCAAACAAAAGATGAGAAATTAATCCCTTACAAACGGATGGTAGATGACTTCAAAGAATACTTTGTCAATATCTCTTTTGAGCAGATACCAAGGATTGAGAACAAAGATGCAGACACCATGGAAATGATTGCATCTCTCCTCTATATTCAAAATAATCAATCATGCTATGAGTTCTTCATAGAGCCAGCATCCAGTCCTGCATATGACACCCCTGAATCCCATATCATTTGCCACATTGTTGGAACTAATTCCCTCTCTGTGGAAAAATATTTTCCTATCTTAAAGAGAATACCCTCCCACCTGATCTCTCTAGTAACCAAAAATGAACCTTCATCCATCAGGCATCCCAGTATGTCATTGTCGCCAATACCTTATATTGTAGAGGTCTTGATGGTACTCTCCTTAGATGTCTCAATAGTGAGGAATATCAGACCACCCTAAACGAAGTGCACGATAGTATCTGCGGGACCCACTCTAGTGGCCCTACCCTAGCCAAGAAACTCATATGCATGGGATACTACTGGCCAACCATGGAACTAGATTCCTATCATTTTGTAAAGAAGTGCAAGAAGTACCAAATCCATGGGAACCTGATACATGCACCAGCATAGGAGTTATAGCCATTAACGACTCCTTGGCCTTTCTGTCTGTGGGGACTCAACTTAGTGGGCAAGATTCACCCTCCCTCGTCCAGCGGCCATAAATTCATAATCACCACCACTTAGTACTTTACAAAGTGGATTGAAGCTGTGCCATTAGCCAATATCATAGGCAAGAAAATTGCCTCTTTTATCTTGAACTATATCATTTGTCACTATGGTATCCCTTCGTCCATTATCACAGATAATGGATGACCTTTCAAAAATCAAGATGTTAGGGAACTATGTGACAAATTCCATATCCAGCACCACTTTTCTACCCCCTATTATCCCCAAGGCAATGGCCAGGTGGAGGCATCAAATAAAACCATTTTAAAAATCCTAAAAAAGACTGTTAATGATGCCAGCCGTGATTGGCATATCCAATTAAATCCCGCATTGTGGGCTTATCATACAAGCATCTACACACCCACAGGTGCAACACCATACTCCCTGGTCTATGAATATGAAGCCATCTTTCCCATTGAAGTCGAGATCCCATTCTTGTGAGTTTCTTTAAAAGGTCTCATATCTAATGAAGAGTACAGAGTGTCCAGACTACAAGAATTAGAGCTACTCAAAGAAAGAAGGCAACGAGCCTTTAACCACCTAAAAGCTTATCAACAATGGATGTCCAGAAGTTACAACCATAGGGTAAATCCCCAAGTATTCCAAGTTGGTGATCTAGTGCTCAGAGAAAATCCCAGAAATTAGCAAGATTGAGAGAAGAAAGGAAAGTTTGAACCCGATTGGCTAGGTCCCTATGTCATCATTGCAGCCTATAAGTCAAGAGCATATCAATTGGCTACATCTAAAGGCAAATTGTTTGATGATCCTATCAATAGTATGCATCTTCACAAGTTCTATACCTAAACCCCAATGCAAGGGAGTCCTTAAAAATAACAAAAAAATTGAAAAAATGATAAAAAACAAAGCAAACAAAAAAAAATCAAAAAAATGGAAACATAGCCAAAAAATCATCCTTTGTTGAAAACCTAGCAAATAGGTGCCTAGAATAGGTACCAGATGAAAACCTGGCAAAAAGGCATCATGTGTACTTTTAGCTTTCGTGCAAATAAAAGCAAGTGGTGAAAACCTGGTAAACAAACGCTATCTGCAAAAAATTGCTTCCTCCATCTATTGTGACCTCAATTCTCTTATGTCCATCATATCATTCATCTTGAACTGATCCTTGAGTTGTTGTCAAACTATGTCACCTCTGAGTTATCACATAGGCAAGGCCATTCTCAATGCACCCCCGAGGCTCTGCTCCCCTTCTTTTCTGTCCATTCCGTCAAGCGTCGTCTATCCTGCTATCCATACCATTTCTGCATCTTTGCCATTGCCTAGGTCTTAGGTCCATCAGGTTCACCCTGAACTACGTTGCCTGAGGCACTAGGTCATTCACTTAGGGCCCGTCTCTCCATATCTGTTTGTCATGTCACCTATAATAAGTTGATCCTTTATCTAAACTGGGGGCAACTCCTCGACCTGGTTGCGGATTTGGATTCTTGAATGCCACATTTTCTAAAAGAGGATACTAATAAGGATTGTGATACCTTTCACTAGACAAGCACATAAAGCAAAGCAAGCTTCCCAAAAACAAAAATCTTGGCACAAGACATCAATCTGTCCAAAGTAAAGTAAAACATATACTGAAACACTCAGACTAATTCTATATCAACTATGGAAAAAAGACACATCTAATGCAAGAATGTTTTGTGAATAGGTTAACTTACAAGGTCTTAGATTTTTGTCATTATGTCTTCCTATGCTACTCAAGGATGCCAAAAGCTAGAGATGCTATGATGGGGGCATAATCTTTTCCTTTTTTCGTTGTTTGTGGATCAAACTTTAGTAATGTGATGACTTTTGTCTAACCACATGATCAGCAAAAGATCATTGAGGACTTCAGAGGTCTAAACATGAAAAGGGCAATCCTTGTCTATTGAAATGCAAGAGATACTCAGGTCATCTAGATTCAAGTTTAACTAGATGCTTGTATCAACTTGCTATATCAAAATCCATGTAAGGAATACTCAGGTCATCTTAGTTTAATTATACCTAGATACTTGTATTTTCTTACAACATTTCAAAAAGAGAAAAGAAATAAAAAGTGCCTAATGATGAAAGCAAAAGTACTTACGCTCTAATGATGACAAAGTATCCACATCCATCCCATATCTAGAAATCCATATCAACCATACAATAAGAAAATCCTGCAAAGTATCAAATGAAAGCCTATATTTCTTTCATTCCTTTTCTTCCACCTATCTATATCATCTCTGTGTCGATTGAGTACATTTGGACATATTAAAAACATAGCATAGATAACATATCATATCACATGAGCTAGTCATTCGCATGATTAAATCATTTGCATACATAATCAGTGCATTAGGTCATCCACATATATTTACATCCATATATCATATCAAAAATAAAAAACATAGACAAATACATATAGAAGTTGCATAATCATATCAATAACATTCCACATTTGCATATCAAATCATCCTAATCCATCTAGTATGCATCACATATACAAAGCATTATACGATATATTGCATCCATAACATATAAATATAGAACAAGAGCATGTAGAACATCAATAACTGCATCCTCATATAAGCACAAAACATGTCCAAATGTATAATATATCAAAATATTTGTGCATTTCTCAGAGTCATATCGTGAAATGTATACAAAGTAAAAAAAGATAATGATACATGTCTTGAGGAAAAATAATACATAGTAGGCTATCTAAGCCATAAAAAATGTGTACATCAAGCCAACAATCGATACAAGTGTCAAAATCTAGCTAACCCTACTGTTGTGGAGCACTACTCACTGTAGTGCCCTCTCCTCTGTCCCCCCTGATTGCTGGGGACCTCTCATTGATCCTATAGATCGAGATCTGCCTGCTCTCTGAGATGCCACAGACTGACTCTTGTAACTAGGTGCACATTGGTCTGCTAACACTGCCCCATGATATAATCCTCTCCAGTACTGAGTCTGAGCCTGCACCCTGGCAAGCTCACCCTGTACCTATACTAGCTGTGTCTATACCTGTGCCAGCTGTGTCTATGCCTGCTACACCTGAGCAACCAGAAAGTTTGAAGTATTATCCATACCTAGTACCACCACTGCTGCATCCCTCTCCACTCTAATCACCTGCACCCTCGCCAAGGCTGAGTCTCTCTCTCTAGAGATCTCTGATATCTGTCTTGCATCTGCATCTCTTCGAGACTCCACTGCTCTCAGGTGGGCCCTCAACTGCCTAACTTGACCCTGTAATGCAACAATGGCCTGATGTATTGGCACCTACACTCCCTGCAACTGTTGTTGTCCCACCTTCTGTGGTGGCGACATCTATCTCTGCTGTGCCACCTGCTGTACTAGCACCTGCACCTGCCCTACAGCCTACTGCTACACAACATGCTGCTGACTCAAAGGTCCCTCCCCAGACCTCCTCCTCTATCTCAGTCTACCTCCTACTCCTCCATCTCCTCCTCCATCTCCACCATCATCTCCCTGACCTCCTCTCCCCCCCTCCATCTTGTCCTCCTACCAACTCCACCCTCGTCATCTGAATCCTCCTCGTCTATATGAGGAGCCAACTCTCCAGGTCCTAAATATCTGGGAAATGGATGAGTAGCTAACCACTCCTCATAGTCTAGCGTCATGCTCACATCTACTATCTCCCTCCTTATAGGCCAAGCTACATAGTGGATCTGACAAAAATTTGCCAAGTCCTCCTCATATGATGCCACGAGACCCCACCTCAATCTCTCTGCACGGGTCCTCGCAAATCGTAACTACCCCTGTAGCCTACCCTGCACTCTATGAAACTGCCTCTATACTCTGCTGACAATCTAACACTCTAATATGTGCCGCATCCTACCAATAAGCCACTGAGTCTAGAAACAATACGATAACTCGTCATCCTCATCCTCCCATACCTCGCAGTCTAGCTATGGGTGCCAGATAACTAGATCCACATTATCTAGCACATGTCTCCAATAGTCAATCTTTCCTAGCTTGTGCTAGGAAATAACACCTACATACCCATAGCCGTATGGCTCCCCTCTCTACCTATGAAAAAGACATATTGGTCGCGTGATCACTATGTGCTCCCACAACCAAAACTACAAAAGAGACACACCTGCTAACAAGCTGGCCCCTCTGTGGTACACAACCTGGTGTATATCCCTGTACAAGTGTGCTAGCATGCACACACCCCATGAATATCGAGTCCCATCAGTAATCATACTCTCTAGCACCGTCCCCCAACCAATCTTGAACCCATGTGACCTACTATTAGGGCATACTACACCACCGATCAATCCTGCCACTATCCCTGAGAAGTAGTCATAGCAGTCATGAATGTCTTGCCACGAAATCACCTGCTCAACCAGCTCTGGGTCATCAAAAACATGTTTGCACTCAGCCAGGCCCACATCATGCTATGGATCGTACTCTAACTCTCCTTGAATAGGAAGGTACAAAATCCTATACATGTCCTCTAGAGTAATAGTCATCTCCCCGGTCGGTATATGGAATGTCCCATCCTCGCTGTGGAATCGCTCCACCACTGCAGTCAATAAACTGTGGTTCACATGAACCTCAGGCATGAAGCAAATGTAATGCAGACCCATAGCACCAAGAGCCTCACAGTCTATCTCTGTCAGTATATACCGCTGCAACAGTGACAAAGGGAACTGCTCTCGTGACATCAGGGTATCACGGATATCCTCCTGCAACCAAGCAAAGCATAGAGTCAAAGAAACCCATATCCAAGCAAACCTACTCAAAGCAATCAAACTATCCTATCATTGACTTAACATATCAAATTGATCAAAACAACATATCATCTCTTGACTAGATTCTCGGCAATCTTGGAGATCATTTATCAATTGACGCATCGATCAAGGTGCCAATTGGGTTAATTTCGGTAAGTCAACTGGCTATCCTAGTGCAAATGCACCAAACTAGGTGGCAAATGCGCCGCTTCACCATGAATGCACCAATCCTTGACGTATATGCATCATTTTGGCATGCACCGCTTGTTGTGTCACATGCGCACTTCCACAGCGGATGCACCAATTCCTGGCCTATATGCGCACATTTATCATATGTGTTGTAAGAACACTTAGATGCATAGTTTCTTGGCATATGCACCATTTTGGGATGCATATGCACCAAACTGCAGTTCAATACATCTATCCTAGTTTTTTTCCTAAGCATTTATTGGCCTAATAAATGACTTTTAGCGAGTTTTGTCAAACTACATACTGGTGGTCTTGCCTTAGGTGGCCGATAGAACTATCAAACTCACTCAAACCAGTGCTCCTCATGTAGAATATCCATATCTCTGTCGATTACTCTAGCTCCTCTGCTCTCCTAAGCTCTCAAAGACAAATCAACTAAGGACAAGTGTACAAATGAATAGGACTTGTGGACCCAGCCCCTATATATAGCAAGTGAACCATAGCTGACTGTGTGACAATTATGACTACTTCCCACATCTGCTCCTCCAAACCATGTCCTATTTTTCTCCATCCTAAATCTCTTTCCACCTTCTTCTTCATGAGATTGTCCATCTCATGCTTTCTGCCTTCTTCTCGTCCAATCTCCCAAGGGGGCATCCTGTCATTAAACTTGTACTAGGGGCAAACTGGGGCATGTATCATTGTCAAAAATTCTTATTCTTTGAAACAACATGATAAAACACATTGCATCAAAGAGGGACAAAATGTATACACCTAAAAATGACGACTCTACCTAAATAAATATTTTAAATATTTATTTCACCTTAATATTCCTCTATCAATAAATAAATAAAATAATTTATTTATTTGATTCATTTTCTCCCATTAATTGAATAAATCACATTTATTTAATTAATTTCATCAATATCAACTTTATTCTTCCAAACAATTAAATAATTTTAATTATTTAATTAAATCATTCATTCTTCCAAATTTAAATAAAATGCAAATTTATTTAAATTAAATCTCAATCTCCAAAAATAAAATATAATAAAATATTTTATTTATTCCTCTAAATCTTGCACAAACAATTAAATAAATTTATTTATTTAATTTTGCTTTCTTATCTTCCAAATCTCCCAAAAATAAAATTTCCTTGTCATGCAAAAGCAAAAGCTGAGTTAACTAATTTAAAGCAATTTTGTTTTATCAACAAAACTCTTAAATTAGAAAAATATATTCTAATTTAAGAAATAAAAACTCATCCTCATCAAGAAAGTAGTTAACTCAACAAAGCATCCTTTTGAATGACACATGTCCTTCTATTCGCACACATTCTCTTGAACATCCTCTACCATTGATCTTCTCTCACACAATCCTATAAATACCTCTCTATTCTTCTATTCACACATCATGAAGCTTTCAAGTAAATTTATGCTGCAAAATCCATAGCGCGCCATTAGCATCCCCACTCTCACACCCTTTACCATTCATCCCATATTGTGTTGAAGCTCATCTTGTTCGATTCAGGACAGACAACTAAGAGGGGGGTGAATCAGTTGTCTAAAACTTTCTTCCAATTAAACACTTAAATCCACTTTGTGATTTAGCAGCATATCAATAAATCAATCATAGAAACATAAAGCATTGAATCAAGAGAAGAAAGACATCAACACATAAGACACCAAGATTTTGACATGGAAAACTCGGTTAAGGGAAAAACCATGGGGTGATTAACCCAAGATTGTATTCTCTGTTAAAAGAATAGAAAGAACAAAATGGCATATGCCAATTAGGGCTCACTACCTGAGCACACTGCTCACAAGAGGCTCACTGCCTACAAGAGACTCACTGTCTACAAGATAATAAGTATCACATACTTGAACTGGAGAATATCATCTTCACCATGCTTGAATTAGTTCCATTTAGGCCCAAAACTTCTACTCTGTCTTTCGCTCTCTTCCTCGCTACCACACTCACATCTCCACAAGACCCACTTTGAAATGACTTTACAACTCCTTATTTATACAAGACATCAACTTAGGAATAATCATCTAGGTTGGCAAACATCTCCAAGAACATCCGCAAGATGTGTAATTCATCCGGTTGGCCAAACTTAGGAAGAACACCATCATCTGGAAGTTGTTCTTCAATTGCGGGCTCAAACTCTAATGTGGACCACCAACACAAACTAGACACGCTCCAAAGACCACCACAAGCTTTCCTGAATCACCAAGAACATCCACACTTCATCTGCTTACTGAAATCCTTATCTCCTTCATCTGGAACCTCAAAAACACAGACTGTCATCACTGTCACAATGGAATAGATGCTTGCAGACCTCCATACCACTAACAAATTGAGTTATCACTTCACATGGACTTCTTGAGCACTCCACCAAATCTGTAGAATGGGATATTTCATTTCTGGATCCCACCGGACCTATCTATGTCACTATGTCACCTCTGAACACCTGCCAGAACCAATTTTACTTGAGCGGCCACAACTTCTTCCGATCTTCATGTGGACCTCTAAAATATTTACTGGATCATCTTAAGTCTCATATCTACAAACCCTTTGAACCGTATCCTCTGATAGTCATCTTATTATAGATCTTTGCCTTACTGTCTTCACTATTCTTCTTTGTTCCTGATATGACTAATTTTCTCAATATCCTCAACACATAGCTCATCCAATCCTTGTCATCAGTGCAACAGGAGTATGTTGACATCAATGACAACACAGGTTAGGCCCATACTTGCAACAATCTCCCCCTTTGTCATTGATGGCAACATATGATGTGAAAAAACTATTTTAACCTTAAGATAAGAACTTCTTCTTAGTGTCACAACTCCCCCTATCAACAACAACCATTCACATGTCTTCTCTTCCTTTCCTACTCCCCCTTTGATCAGCAACCACTTATTTTTCACATGTCTTCTCTCCCCCTTTGACATCAATGGCAAAGGGCACATACTTGCAATTTCACCATTTCAAAATCATATCAGCTACTCCCCCTGAGTAGCAGCTCCTCATCATCAATCTAGATCATAAGATATGACTATGATATCCATCGGACTGATGCACATCAATGCACCTTAGTTCATCACCGGAGGGGCAATAACCCCTAACTTCTCCCTAAGATACTCAAAAGAGTCCTTAGGTAGATGTTTAGTAAAGATGTCTGCAATCTGATCCTTGGAAGGAACAAACTCTAATCTAACTTCATTCTTGTTCACTTGTTCTCTTAAAAAGTGAAACTTGATGGATATATGTTTAGTCCTTGAGTGCAAAACCGGATTCTTAGAAATATTTATTGCACTTGAATTATCACAGAAGATTGTGATAGGCTCCTCATACTCCACTTTTATGTCTCTTATCATTTGCTTCATCCACAAAACTTGAGTACAACAACCTACTGCTGCAATATATTCTACTTATATAGTGGACAGAGATATTGCCTCTTGTTTCTTACTCAGCCAAGAAACCAATCTCTTCCCCAAAAAGAATGCTCCACCACTGGTAATCTTCAAGTCATCCACATCTCCTGCCCAATCCACATCTATATATGCATGAAGAGAGAAATTATGATCTCTAGGATACCACAAACCATACTGTTGGTCATGATGTTAGTCACAAACAAACATAGAATAAAAGTACACATTAACCTTTATTCATCTTGAAAGATACTATGAATTTAAAGAATTCAGGATCCCAAGTCTCCGGTGATTAGGTCTTAATCGTCTGAAGTCGCTCAGAGGTTAATGTGAGTTGCTGTTTCTATTTTGGGGCCTTACGTGGAATTTTATCATCATCATGACATTCCTGCAGAAATTCTCTACAGAGAAGTCATATTATGCAGTTATTTGATGAGAAGATGTAGAAATACCTCAATCTTTGCATGATATTTTCAATTATACATGCTTTGTATTCAAATATGCTAAATATTTATGATTATCTACGAGATGTCTGCATATTTGTGCTATTTGCTTAAGATTATCAATTATTTGCAATTATGGAGATGAAATGCTCTGAAATTTAAAAGAAACTAAAAGGAATACTTCAATTTAAGGTTGAACCTTTAGCTATTGATCCACATACATACTTGATACTGTCATGAGGAGAAGAAATCAAACCATATGTTCACCAAGATATTCCACAGCTAGATACAGTTGATGCAAACTTCAAAGGATGATGAATGAAAACAATACATGCAACATGATGAGCACTCCAAGGGACACAACAAATCAAAGCACATATCCAGAATTCAGACACAGATTACTCAAGATTTACTAAGATTTGTAATCGAAATACTCTTCTCTTTCATTAAGTATGCAAAAGACATGTACATATACAATAGCTTTGAAATGAGCCCTAAATATTTCATAAAATAGATTTCAATTAAGTTTTGAATGTTTTCAATAAGGCATTCCACCACCTTTTATAGAATAAGGTGAGGAATCCGTTACAAAAAGATCTACGATCCTGATTTATCAATACAGATCTATGGTCACGATTCATCTGACTTCATCAACCTTTACAAAATGGAAAACTATCTATACTACTTATGCTACTATCCACTTCATGATGTATCTTCATCATGCTCTTCAGCTGATTCATGCGGATCATCATCATGTGCATCACTTTCTGAACTTTCACTATCTTGATGATGATGCTGCTGCATATGGGGCTGCATACTACTGCGGACCTGCTCATAAGAATGCACAACTTGATCTATCCCTCTGCCATCTTGAGTTTTTGCTTTGATGATGGTGTGCCTATGTGCTTCATACTTATCTCTGCGGTTATCCAACTTATTTTTCCTGTCCTGCAGTGTTTCTTTATATTTCTCCATCTGGACCTTGATCCTCATTATTTTATCTATAAGTTCTTTGGTCAAGTGGACAGGTGGACCATCTGTCTCTAATTGGAAGTTGCTATGTATAGCTTTGATGGCGGACTCTTCATCTTGATTTTCTATTTTACCTTCCACCTTGCCTCCCAATGCTTCCAATATCACTGCTTCTTCAGACATCAAATCCCGTAGCCTCATGCTGATATCCCTCAGCTTATTATTACATCTTTTGAGGACTCCACACTCAAACTGAGTGTCTTTATACCAGATATCTATCAATAATGCAGTATTACTATTTAGCACCTGCTTACTGATAAGTAGTTGAGGATTTATCCCCTTTATTTCCCCTAAAAGGCTTAGGACTCTCTCCAGTTTGTAAGACCTCTTTCCGGTCTGCATCTGCAATTTATCCACTTTGGTCTTGGAGTCACTTAGAATGCTCCACCTCTTCAAAGAGGCCTTCATTATTTCTATAGCATCATCCAATGCGGATGACATCCATTTCCTTATTACAGACGCCTCATGCTTCATGAGGTCCAATTTATTTACCTCCTCCTGAGGAATGGCAGTCAACGGGACTGCATGTTCAGTTGTGGTATCATCAGGATTGGTCAGTCCTTTGATATAGGCATGCAACTGAGCAATGTGCTCTTTATGTTGCTTATTCTTCTCCTTCTCTCTTTTCACCTTTTGAATTAGAGAGTCAATAATATCTTTTCCCTCCTGACCTTCTTGGCCCTCATTGGCAAAGCCCAAATCTACTGTGCTAATTTGAAATTCATCAATAGTGATTTTACCTTTTTCTTTCTCCACCACAGGTATGGCAATTTGTGCGGTCCTTCTCCCTGTTGCTGGATCTCTTTTGATGGCCGAAGTCATTCTGGCCTTCCTCTTGGGTTTCATTATGTCTGTGGAGAACAAGGTGGAGACGTCAAACTCTTGAATTTCGAACTCCTCCTCAATATTCACTTCTTTAGCTAACCACGGAGGCACCTGATCATGTTTTTCAGCATCATCATGATGTTCACCCATATCTCCCGTTTCTATCAATAGATGTTGTGGAGATGGTGACTTTTCCTTTTCTTCTTCTTGATGCTCACTTTGTTGTTGATCTTGTGGCACCACCTCCTGTTGAGGAATTTCCTTCTCTAGGGGAGCATCTTCTTGGTGTGGGGAACCCTGTGGTGTATCTGTATGTAGATCATGTTGATCATGATCTTTCTCCATCATTACTTCATCTGTTCCCAATTCTTCCCCTTGTTGCTTATCCACTGCACCAGATACTAAAGATTCTGCCTAACGTGCTGGCGGTTGTTCTGCAGCTATTACTTCTTCTGAGCCTGCACTATCAACTTCTTGTATTTTGGCAGCTGGATCCTCTAGTGCTTCCTTCTTCTCATCAGCCCTTGCTTCCTGAACCTCTACTATAGTAGGTTCTTCTGATGTGTCAAGTGGACTTTGTTGGCCTAACTCAAGAGCATGGCCCTCTGACTCTGCCATCTCTATCTCTTCTATTGGGTGGCCTTTATCAGGTGATCCTGCTGGCTGTTCAGGACTTGCATCCTGTTTCTCTGTCAGATCCACCACTACAGGACTTGTCACCTCTGTGATTGATGCTTCTAGCCCTATCTCTTGAGCCACCTGCTCTGGGCTTTTTTCTTGCTCTTCTTCTGCTTGTTTCATCTCCTCAAGCACAGTTTGAACTGGTGGAGGCTTGTGAGGAGTCATAGTTATGTCAGTAGCAAGTGTTTCCATCTTCTGTACAGCCACATCCTACACTACCTCATCGTCAAACAAATTTATTGTCTCATCAAGCGAGACATGTCCTTCTGCTTGTGTTTGAGAGGTTTCTTTCACTTGCTCTTCTGCAAGTTCAGTTTTGAACTTGACGATGGTAGGAAGTGGAACATTATGTTGAAGTTCCTTTGGCACTTCACTACCTGCCCCTTGTAATAGTGTAGGGGGTTCACTTATTCCACCTCTCATGGAAGTTCTTTATTTCTTAGGTGTGGTAGAGACCAGCACCTGTGGAGCTCTCCTCTTTCTTTTTATTATTAACGGAGCCTCTTCTTCTTCAGGCTCTTCCTCCATGAGGATATCCTCTTCTCCAGGTTTCTTTGAGGATTGACCCACTTCCAGGGTCCCAGTTATTCCAGCCTCAGCTGTCTTACTCTTCTTGGGCTTCTCTTTCTTTGGAAGAGATTCTGACTCTGATCCTAATCCTGCCGCCTCCTTAGCTGTAAACACTGCCCTGTCAATTATAACCCCTTTGGGTTGTTTATCCACTTTCTTACCCCTTGGGGGTCTTTTGCTCTGTTGTTGTGGTGGAGGTAACTTGTCTCCCTTAGTCTTCCTTTTCTCAAGCAGGAAGTCATCATATACCTCCCCAGGAATATCCTGCCCCTTCTTTTTGTTGTCAAACGTAATGGCAACACCTTTCTTTTTCAATGCCTCTACCTAATCATCGACCCAAGCTTGAGTTAGCTATATGGTCCTTGCAATGAATGGGTCCAAAGATATATCTTCCTGCATGGTGAGGTCAGGTGCAGAGATAGTGTCATTGTATATCTTTTTCTGTTCATATTCATCTGCCATTATCCTGCCATCATCCTTCTTCAATTGTTGGGGAAGGGAGATACAATCAAAAGTCCTAATTTGGTTCAGAGTCAACCTTTGATACCTTCTTCTCCTGGCTTCTACCTCATCTTCACAGTCAGCCCAAAAATCTTCTAGGTGCCTCTGATGAATAGGCTTTCCTAGTATCTTCTGTATCCTGCCATAAGGATCATATGGTCTTGTTATTGGGAAAGGTTGCAGATTCATTTTATTTAGGGTGACCATCACCTTCTTTATATTATCAGAATCGGGACACATATAGTTGCCAATGCTGACTGGGAAAAAAATTGGTAGCAACTTCTTGGCATCCTTGTACATTTTTATCATCACGGAGCCCTGCCTGATAAATTCCATTAATATTACTGTATCTGTAGGATACCTTGGCAGCATGAGGGGATGTTCCTCAAAACCCTCAACCCTTATGTAAGAAAAGGTTGCAAACTAGATATACCACGCTCCATGCCTGTAAACTACTTCCTGAGCCTCCATGCTTAATCTTTTTGTTCTGTCCTCTTCCATGGTCCTTACCAGATGCATAGAGAATGCATCATTGACCAGTTTGTAGTCTCTAAGGTAGTTGGTTCTCTGCAGCTGGGGATGATGATCCCAGATGTATGTAGCATTTGTGCCTGTGAGCCTACCATATGTAACTAAGGCATCAGAAGTGCCTCTATAAGAACAAGAATAAATAATGTAAGATGTCATATAAAATGCACAATTTGAACCTCCCAGGTTCATCAGCTACTCATGCAGAGCATCACTTATTATTTGGCCCCACAGTGGCTTGATGTTTGAATACAAACACATCATTATAATTCCATACATCCAATCCCTAAAACTACCAGTATCAGGTTGGCCTGTTACTCGATTCAGGAGTGCAATCATATACTGGTACTCCTCACTGAAATCATATTTAAACATGTGCACTGGGAGTTTGGCCGCCGCAGGATATGTGCTATTCTCTGCTCGCCATTGATACATATTCTTTCTGGCCAATTTCTTGTTGGCCTCATACTCCTTTTCTGCCTTTCTCAGGTCCACACTCTTTACTTTACTACCCAACGGCAATCCAAATGTCTGGGAGAGACCCTTGATGGAGAGGTCTGCATATATTCTCCCATGCTTTACCACTTGCCTTGTCTGAGGATTATAATTCCAGGCACATTCTATAACCAGCTCCAGAGATTCCATGGAATATGGGAAACCAGCAGCGTTCCACATTCCTGACACAAATACTACGTCTAATACAGGACTCTTGTTATGCCCATCATTCAGTTTAGCTGACCAGGCCTCCAGATTGGTGCTCCCCTGATGGGTGTCTGTAATTGCTCCATACTTGAACAGGACCCCCCTCTGAGAAGAGAACATAGGCCTATTGAATTCCTCTTGACACTTAACATACCGCTTGTCGGCCATGAGTACCTGTAATTAACAAAGTCCTATCTCACAATGGATATACACACATGCACACATATTGCAATTAAGATCACTATGCATACTGAATTCTTTCAATACTACTTAATCATATGGATGCATAAACCAAAACTTACATCACCATACCCAAACAATAATGACATGATGAGGGTTTCATTTACTTACCTGGTTATGCAAATTTCTCTTTTATACCAATGGTTTGCCAACGACGTTCCTAATTTGGCCGATGATCACCTCCTTCCCTCTGTCTGTGAGCTCAAATCACGCAACAGTAGCTGGTATGCAGATATGGAAGCTGGTGCTCTGTAAAAACAATTTTATCACAGGGTAAATGTGAAAATGGCGGTTGAATTACCTTTTAAGCTCGTAGTTAGTGTACATTTAGGGCAACTCTGACAAGTTAGATTACATTCCTTGATTATTCGTGTGAAAACGCAGGATCTTGCCAGGTGTTTCATTGGGTTCTGGGGTCGGCAGGAACTACCTACCATGTCTGCATGCATTAAATGATAATGGTAGCAATAGGAGCGGGGGGATATCCATTTGACAGGATATCATGAGGGCAAGATGATATTCGCAAATATCGGGTTGAGTTTCAATATCATCCTCCTCCCTCATATTGAAATTGTTATCGCGACAAGATTCGGGTGACAAAAGCACCGTTGTTTATATTTTAGTACATCAGGAGGATATTTCGGTGTATCGGGTGATGTTTCAAAATATGATGATGACGAGACAAACTTACATGTATCTCTTTTGGACTATCAGGATGGCGTCATCCTGATATTCGTTCTTTGTATCGGAGAGATATCATGACGTCATCGTCATATTAGACGAACATGATCATGTTTTTAAAATATCCTATCGAAATGTGAATGTGATGATGATGTCATCAGGATATTTGCTAAGGGTGATATTTCGCGTCAGGAGGATATTAAGAAATATTGGGTTACATTCAAAAACATGATGCTCGCGATACAAAAGACCGCTTGACGGGGAAGACTTACTACCACTTAAAGTTGACTTCCGGATATTTGAGCCGCATGACATATCAGGGGATGTTTCAAATATGGTGAAGATCTTCAAAAAAATGACAGGTTATATAAAAAATATATGATCCCTCCTCTCTTGCGAATATCAGGTTTGACCGAAACTTTGACTGTTCATAACTCTCACATCCTAAGGAATATCAGGATGATGTAAAAGACAAACCTGCGTGAATTTTAATACTCTTTGAAACTATGAGGTCACAGAAATGAAATATGAATTTTTTGACAGACTAACCTCATATTGGGGACTTACCTCATCCTGACTCCACATGATGATGCACCTAACTTACTTTTTACCAGACCGCCAGAAAGCAAACAAGCCAAGCCAAAAGTTGGGTCCCTGTTTTGCCAAGTTAAAATAGGGTGTGTTGTGTAACCACACAACAACTTGCCACCAAAGAAAACAAACAAATTCCAATGATTCAAGTGATGTGATCACATTCATCTATAGTATTTTAATTCCATCTAAGTATAAGTATCATGATCCTCTGAATGATAAAATTTCATCATGATAACAATGCTAACCAAAGATCAGGTGTGTGCATATGGTTAATTATCCTCATCTTGAAAGCAAGTTGAAAACATAAGTAACTGGTGTTAAACTACATAGTTGGAGATCATCCCTCATAGCCAACCTAGATAGAGCCTTGCTGCCAGCAGGCGTCTATAGCCCCGGCAAGGTTATCTATACAATCTCCCTAAGTAGAGCCCTACTGCCAGCAGGCGTCTATAGCCCCGGTAGAGTTACTTAGGTGGCCTAATTTTATTTATTTTCTAATTTTCTCTTTTAAAATTCGTATCTGGTATCATCCTGTCAGCTCATTTGTACAAGGTATAGTCACTTGCAGCTTTAGGTTGGAGATTGTACTAGTAGCAAGGGAGTCCCTTTAGATTTTTCAATTAACACCTATACTCGTGTGCTCAGCAAACCCAAGGCTGTTAGATGTTTCATTGTGATTGATTCATTTTGACCAAGAAAAGGCACCCTGATGAAAAGATATCACAAACCTGATCATGAACACTTCTTAGAATGAATCATAACCTATGTCTAAATGTGATCTCATCACTTGAACCTTAAAAATTTAGTTATTTTCTAGGGTGATGAAGTGCATCATCCTGACTTACCAGAACAATGTCTCAACCGACACAACAAAACAAACAAACTGTACAAACAACTATACAAATATACAATATGATACACATGACTATTATGAAGTCATTTAGGCTTGGAAATAATGTTTGAGGAATTGTCCATTGACCAGCAATGGGACATCCTCACCTGTCAGGTTCTTAAGCCTATAAGTACTGTCTCCTAGTATCTCAGAAATTTGAAAGGGACCTATCCATAATTTGTCAAATTTACCATGGTCACATTTCTTTTCATGGGCTTTATCCCACATCAGGACTAAATTAGATATCCTGAAAGCTTTAACTCTGACTCTTTTGTCAAACCAGCGTTTGACAACAGACGGATGTTTTGCAAATTGGTCAATTGCTTGACTCCTTTTTTCTTCCAGGTGCATCAACTGAAGCAACCTGACTTCTTGTTTATTGTCTATGCCTAGGTATTCTTGGGCAAACTGCAAAGTAGGAATTTTCAAGTTTATAGGGAGGATAGGATCTACCCCATATACTAGTTGGAAAGGTGAGTTTCCTAATGCAGTTTTCATTCTAGTTCTGTCTACCCATAAGGCATACTTCAGAAATGAGTTCCATTCCCTGGGGTTTTTCTCTATTAACTTTCTTATGATACTCAGTAAATTCTTGTTGGTGGATTCTACTAAACCATTCCCTTGGGGATAATAGTTGGATGAAAACTTGAGTATAATCCCATGATCAAAAGCCCAACTTGACAATTTAGTTGAAGTGAATGCGGACCCATTATCACTTACCAATGCATAAGGAGTTCCATACCTGGTGACAATGTTGCTCTCCAGAAATTTAATGACATCATCTGCGGTGCAAGTTTTGCTGCTAATAGCCTCAGTCCATCTAGTACAATAGTCAATAATTGTTAAAACATACCTATGCCCTGAGGAGGACGGAGGATTAATTGGTCCTATGAAGTCCATGCCCCACTGTGCAAATGGGCGTTCTTCCATTACTAGCTGCAATGGTTGTGCAACATATTTCTCTCTGTTGGTAGCAACCTAGCAAACATGACAACATCTAACATGATCAGCTGTGTCTTTAAAAATTGTAGGCTAGTAATATCTTGCTCCGAGGATTGCATGTGATGTGGCCAAGGATGATCCATGTGCCGTTCCAAACTTGTCATGTAGTTCTGTCAGGACTCTATTTGCTTCTAGTTTTTCTAAACATCTTAGGTATATTCCTTCATAATTCTTCTTGAATAGGTTTCCTGCCTTCATCATATACTTTTGGGATCTTATTTTTAAGGCTCTTCTTTGTGAAGCCTACATTCTTGATGGACATCTTCCAGTAATCAGGATGTGCCTGATATCTGAATACCACTCTTTATTGTCTTTCTCATTGATCACATATTGCTGACTAGTGATGTTTGGATCGATTTCAGATATCATTTGGCTCAAAGCTTGTCCTCTTACCAGCTTCATTGGTGTAATTTCCATATCATACTCTTGTAATACAGTAATCCATTTGGCTCTTTTCTCACCAGGCTCACTTTGCATCAGCAGCATCTTCACTGCTGCATCTGGTACCACAGCAATCACTTTGCTTCTTAGTATGTAATGTCTAAATTTTTTTACTGCTCTGACTAATGCAAGTGCCTATCTCTCAACATCTACATATCTCAATTCAGCATCTCTGAAAGGACAGCTCATGAAAGCAATTAGTTTCTCTTCTTTCTCCTCATTTCTTTGAGTTAACACTGCTGCAGAAGTATGTTCTGAAGCAAATGAATATATGTAAAAATCTTTTGTGTAATATGGACTGATGAGGATAGGGACATCTGATATAGCTTTCTTTATATCTTCAAATGCAGCTTTGGCTTCTGGTGTCCACTCAATTTGTGCATCTTTTTTCAACATGGCATTTAGTGGTCTGACAATCTCAGCAAAGCCGGTGATAAACTTTCTTACAAAATTTATCTTGCCAAAGTAAGACTTGAGTTCTTTTTTGCTTCCTGGAAGTTGTAACTTCATGATAGACTCCACCCTGTCAGGATCAATGATAATTCCATCTTCTGTGATTAGGTGGCCTAACAACTTTCCTGTTGTCACCCCAAATATGCACTTCTTGGGATTCAAAGATATTCCGTACTCTTCACACTTCTTCAGTACACTTCTGAGATCAACAACATGATTCCCCCTTTCCTTGGAGAATACTGTCAAGTCATCCATGTATATGACTATACATTTTCCTATTAAGCCCCTGAAGGCTATATCCATGGCTCGCTGGAATGTAGCTCCAGCATTTATGAGTCTGAATGGCATACGTCTATATGCAAATATCCCCCACTTTGTGGTGAAGGCAGTTTTCAATCTGTCAATTTTGTCAACCATTACTTGGTTGTATCCTGAAAAACTGTCCAAGAAAGACATCATTTTAGCTCCATTTACAATCTACAGAACTTTGTCCAATGAGGGTAAAGGATAGTTGTCCTTTTCTGATGCTCTGTTTAGATTCCTGAAATCTACACATAACCTAATGTCTCCATTCTTCTTTCTGACTGGCACAAGATTTGCCACCCAAGTGGAATGCCTCACAGGGAATATTATCCTGGCATTTAACAATTTCTTGACTTCTTCGAGAATTATTGGTTCGAGCAAGGCATTGACTGGCCTTTGCTTCTGTCTGAAAGGTTTAGCATCTGGCTTGAGAGGTATAGTATGAGTTATGACAGAGGTGTCATATGTCTTCAGCTCATCATAAGTCCATGCAATTACATGTATGTAGTCCTTGAGGGCCTGAGTTATTCCTTCTAACTCCTCTGGTGTACAAACCTTACCCAACAGGACATTTTTCTTGTCATCAGCTTGTCCAATATTCACTTGTGAATATTGACCTCCATCTGCCTTGGGCAGATCCTTCTGTTTAAGCATATTATCCAAATCAAAAGCTCTCTCTAATTCAATCATGCCTTTGGGAATCCTGTTGCTAGGCAACTCTAATATTTCATCTTCTTCCCAGACATGATCTTCCATGCCATTCTCATCTATAATCTGAGCTTCAAATATGTCCCTATTTGAAATGAAGTCCAGGATATGCTGATCATCATCAAACACCTAGAGGTTAGTCACATTATCAGGTACTGAAGGTACTGACACCAATTCTACTGAAAATATTTTCAGACTAGATATAGACAGTGGCTCCAATGTACTAGCAGCTTGGGCAAGTGCATCTGCCCTATAATTTTGTTCTCTTGGTACATGAGTGATATTAAAGGCGTCAAAGTCCTCAATCAGGTCCCATACCCAATGTCTATAATTGGACAACTTTCTGTAGTTACATGAGTAGATTCCTCTTACTTGCCTCACCACTAGTTCTGAATCTCTGAAGACATGCAAAATCTTTATCTTCTTCTTATGAGCAAACAGCATCCCATGAATCAGAGCCTCATACTCCGCTACATAGTTAGTGTAGGGGAACTGTAATCTATAGGCTGCTAAGTAGGATTTTCCAGCTGGATCGATCAGATCAATTCCTACCCCAGCACCCTGCTTGGATTTGGACCCATCAAACCTCAGGATCCAAGGTTTATCTTCAGCAGGACATTTATTTAAACTTTCTTTTCTCTTTGCAGCTCTGGCTGCTGCTCCGCCTGATATCCATTTTAACTTAGGGACGTCATCATCCTCAAGTTTCTTCTTTCCTTTTTCTCATGAGCTTGATGACTTTTCTATTTTCTCTTTCATTTCAGTAGGAGGATGATCTTCTGGGCTTATAGCTGCATGCTTCTTCAAAATGTGTAAACATAGTGAACAAGTTGTTTCTGAATGAGGTGCTTCGTGCAGCCTACACCAACTCTTGATTAAAACCTCGTGGGGAGATTTATGCTGTCGGGTCATCTTCTCTATTTCCTTTACTAGAAATTCAACGAACTTAGTCAGGTCACTACCTTTGTCTTCATCAGACAACTCATAATCTGGTTCCATAAAGCAATCACTACCAGGAGTGATCTTTTCTTTCCTCATATCATTTATCTGATCAGACACCAAAACTTCTTCTGTTTCCAAGATATGATCTGCATCATGATCTGTTGACTCCTCTGTTCCTGCAGAAGACAGATAAGAATTAGTGTCATCATCATCATCATTAGATGTAGCATTTACCTCAGAACACAATGATGATGCCTCACTACATGTCTGCTCCAGCATCATCATATCTAAGCATGTTTCACAAGTCTTTTCTGAATGTGCTTCATCATGTAATCTGCACAATCCATCAATCAAAATATCATCAGTAGGTATATTTAATAATTGACAACATTTTACTTGATTAGACAAATGTATCTCAAAGTCTCTGAAATGATCTATTTCATTTTCATTATCAGGATTATTATCAGGTTCTATGACTAGCATGTCCTCCTGATGATCATGATGATGATGATGATGCAAATCAAGCATTAGGATCTCTTCTATTTTGACAGTCTGTGGCCTGATGCAGTAAACTCCAGGCTCTACGTCTACGTACAGGATCTCATTTGTTCGGTTGTATTCAGTGATCATATGTTTCATTCTAGGCTCAGCGTCGATCTTGATCTAATTAGGTATACCTTTCCATGGCAACCACATGTGACTGAAATCTGTGGACATATATCCATTGAGCGTCTTAGACTAGTCTCGACTCAGCAACATCCCGTAAGTATCAGGTATGTCAACTACCTGAATATCAATGTAATATTGGATCCTAGGATCCGATGCTAGTTGCATGTGGATATGAGTTAACTCTCCTACTACACTTTTGTTTTGTCTAGCTATGTGACCTTCTTTAGGGATTTAGCAGGATGTAGTCCTAAGGCGTTACATATTGATAGGGGCATAACATTCATAGAGGCCCCTGAATCAACCAGACAGTTGTGCAGGTTCTTGCTGAACATTCTTATGGTAAGGAGGAACGGGGGTGATTCAGTTTTATCCTTGTACAAGGTCATGTGGGAGGTTTCAGCAGCTTGGACTATAGCTAACACTTTAGGCTTGATAATATTATCCCTAGTAGCATGATCCTTGCCACTGGATTGACTTGAAAGATGACTATCCTCTTTAGGAGTAGGATCATCTAGTGACTTCATGAATGCTTTTTTGATGGCAGGAGTTTTTAGTAACTCAGACAAGGACAGGCTGATCTCAATTTTCTTCATTTCATCAGCCAGATAGCTGACTAACTTGTTGGATTCATAAGGTGCACTTACAATCTTTGATCCTGTGTTCTAAGGTGACAAGTACTGAGCATTTATCTTGGGGAATCCAGGATTATTGCTAGCTTTAGGATCAAGAGGTGTATTGAAATTATTTGGAGGTAAGGATGATGTCAGTGGACCAGCAGGTCTGTTGGCATTACTCCTTAAGTTATAACTATGCTTACCAGGATATTGCTGCTGATATGTGTGTACTTCCTCATGTTCTCTTGTAGGTTCATTTTCATCCTTAAAGGGAAAAACATAATTTGTTTCAAAGGTTAAGGCAGATTCCTCACATACCTGGTTGTGACCCTGATGAGGTTGATTAATATAGGTTTCCAGCACAAAAGCTGAGTCATATCCACAAGGAACAATCTCATTGCCCTCTGCATGAGGTGGATTTCCAGAAGTGTTAGACACTTCAGTCTGAAAGATGCTAGCAGCAATTTTAAATTGTGGACAGTCTAATTCTGCATGTGCATTAGTATTGTGGATCCTACACCAATTAGTAAGGGCTGCCTCAGCAAGATTGACTCTAGTAGTCTGTTTGGCTTCACCAGGAGGCTGATTGTCTAGGGGTGATGGTAATGAGCCATTATTTGGCCTAGAGTTCCACACTCTGGGCTATCTTTGAGGATTGTTGTTACTTCCACCATTATTGTTGAAATTACTGTTGTTATTGTATCCTCTGTCAGGATAATTTGGTCTGTCATTGGAATAATTTCTATTCTGACTTGACTGGGAATAAAACCCTTGATTTCTCAAATGTGTCACCTCTGTGGTGAGTTTTCTCAATTGAGCAGAAATCTCTTTGATTTCCTCCTTTTCTTCCTAAGCTTTGGCTACTACATTTTCAGTCTGAGGCTTGAAGAAAGAGGATCCATGGTTACTGATGGATAGATCAGTACCCTGAGGTGTCTAAGCATGTACAGGATATTGTGGTAATTGGCCATTTCCATTAGGAGGGGGCATGATGCTCAGTGGAGGTACTTGCAAAGGTGCAGGCAGGACAGCTGGGGGTATCAATGCTCCATTGGGATATTGTGCAGGATATTGTGGAGAATATGTTGCAGGGTATGATGCAGGATATTGTGACTGTATGCCAGGCAAGGTAGGGAATACTATATTTGGAGTAGGAGCAGGTATCAACTGCTGATTCACTTTGATAGCTTCTTGAAAAGCTCCTGTCAATGTAGTGATCTCAGGATGTGTTTTCCTGATGAACATGGAAGTTAATGGATCTAGGGCTGAATAATAGATACTCCTGGTAGAGGCATCAGATACTACATATGGGGCAACTAACTTGGACAACATTTTCTGGAACCTAGCATTGAAATTGGTGATAGGCTCATTCTCAAATCTTTTGATTGTAGCAAACATATGGTAATTCATAGATGGATCAATAGGGACCTTGAACCTGTCAAGAAAGGCTTTCTCTAAGATAGCCCATGAACCAACAGAGGCTTGGCCAAGACTAATGAACCAATTATAAGCCTCTTCCCCTAAGGAAAAAGGAAATAACCTGCACACCACATCTTGATGCTCTATTCTGGCTCTGCAGTAAGCTTCCTTAAATGTCCTGATATGATCATCAACATCTTGATAAGGATGATATTTTAGACAAAGTTTGTCTGGATTCTTTGGTAACTCATGATATGCAGTAAATGTCAAAGGTGACTCTGCTGCAAAGAAAGACATTGCAACCAGAGGAGGTTGAGCTAGTGGTGCAACTAGCTGGGGTTGGACTAAAGGCACACCCTGAGACTGAACTAGAGGCGTCACAGATATCCCAGAAGGTATTTGTAAACCAACAGGAGTTACAGGAGGAGGTTCTGGTGAAGCTCTTGGTGCACTAGACCCTGGAGTATGATGAATGTCTACAGTCCTAGGTCTGAAACCTCTAACAGGCAATTCTTCAAAAATTCCACTAGGTCTAGACCTGGTATTTATCCTGTGAGCTAGGACTTCTCAATTTTGAGGCAATTTGGCTCAAACTTTGCAAATATTGGCTGAATTTCACCAGATGAGGTGATATTTGCGGTTAAATGGCTGATCAGACTGGATATTTATGAAATATTTGCAAACATAGTGCAAATATGAAGGGACCTTTGGGGTATCTTGACCTTTAGCACGAGATCTCAAGTTTCTAAGACCTAAATCCTTCAAAGCTTGAACAAATTTACATATCTTTAGCCAATATTAGTGAATTTAGAATGATCTACTGTAAAGCTTGCAATATTTATGTGAGATTTGGAAATCTTTACACGGAATGCACATATTCAAGCCTTTTACAGTAAATATTTACGTAATATTTGAAATTTACAGACGATCGAAGGTTACCTTTCTCTTTGCGTCATCAAACCTAAAAAATAATGATGATGAGTGTGGGATTCCAGATCAGGCCCTCCTTCTAGCACCAATTTATGTTGGTCATGATGTTAGTCACAAACAAACATAGAATAAAAGTACACATTAACGTTTATTCATCTTGAAAGATACTATGAATTTAAAGAATTCAGGATCCCAAGTCTCCGGTGATTAGGTCTTAATCGTCTGAAGTCGCTCAGAGGTTAATGTGAGTTGTTGTTTCCATTTTGGGGCCTTACGTGGAATTTTATCATCATCATGACATTCCTGCAGAAATTCTTTACAGAGAAGTCATATTGTGCAGTTATTTGATGAGAAGATGTAGAAATACCTCAATCTTTGCATGATATTTTCAATTATACATGCTTTGTATTTAAATATGCTAAATATTTATGATTATCTATGAGATGTCTGCATATTTGCGTTATTTGCTTAAGATTATCAATTATTTGCAATTATGGAGATGAAATGCTCTAAAATTTAAAAGAAACTAAAAGGAATACTTCAATTTAAGGTTGAACCTTTAGCTATTGATCCACATACATACTTGATACTGTCATGAGGAGAAGAAATCAAACCATATGTTCACCAGGATATTCCATAGCTAGATACAGTTGCTGCAAACTTCAGAGGATGATGAATGAAAACAATACATGCAACATGATGAGCACTCCAAGGGACGTAGCAAATCAAAGCACATATCCAGAATTCAGACACAGATTACTCAAGATTTACTAAGATTTGTAATCGAAATACTCTTCTCTTTCATTAAGTATGCAAAAGACATGTACATATACAATAGCTTTGAAATGAGCCCAAAATATTTCAGCAAACAAATTTCAATTAAGTTTCGAATGTTTTCAATAAGGCATTCCACCACCTTTTATAGAATAAGGTGAGGAATCTGTTACAAAAAGATCTACGATCCTGATTTATCAATATAGATCTACGGTCACGATTCATCTGAATTCGTCAACCTTTACAAAATGGCACAAGTTGCCGGCTGGCAACTATCTATACTACTTATGCTACTATCCCCTTCATGATGTATCTTCATCATGCTCTTCAGCTGATTCATGCGGATCATCATCATGTGCATCACTTTCTGAACTTTCACTATCCTAATGATGATGCTGCTGCATATGGGGCTGCATACTACTGCGGACCTGCTCATAAGAATGCACAACTTGATCTATCCCTTCGCCATCTTGAGTTTTTACTTTGATGATGGCGTGCCTATGTGCTTCATATTTATCTCTACTTTATCCAGCTTATTTTTCCTGTCCTGCAGTGTTTCTTTATATTTCTCCATCTGGACCTTGATCCTCATTATTTTATCTATAAGTTCTTCGGTTAAGTGGACAGGTGGACCATCTGTCTCTAATTGGAAGTTGTTGTGTATAGCTTTGATGGCAGACTCTTCATCTTGATTTTCTATTTTACCTTCCACCTTGCCTCCAAATGCTTCCAATATCACTACTTCTTCAGACATCAAATCCCGTAGCCTCATGTTGATATCGCTCAGCTTATTATTGCATCTTTTGAGGACTCCACACTCAAACTGAGTGTCTTTATACTAGATATCTATCAATAATGCGGTATTACTATTTAGCACCTGCTTACTGATAAGCAGTTGAGGATTCATCCCCTTTATTTCCCCTAAAAGGCTCAGGACTCTCTCCAGTTTGTAAGACCTCTTTCCGGTCTGCATCTGTAATTTATCCACTTTGGTCTTGGAGTCACTTAGAATGCTCCACCTCTTCAAAGAGGCCTTCATTATTTCTACAGCATCATCCAATGCGGATGACATCCATTTCCTTATTACGGATGCCTCATGCTTCATGAGGTCCAATTTATTTACCTCCTCCTGAGAAATGACAATCAATGGGACTGCATGTTCAGTTGTGGTATCATCAGGATTGGTCAGTCCTTTGATATAGGCATGCAACTGAGCAATGTGCTCTTTATGTTGCTTATTCTTCTCCTTCTCTCTTTTCACCTTTTGAATTAGAGAGTCAATAATGTCTTTTCCCTCCTGACCTTCTTGGTCCTCATTGGCAAAGCCCAAATCTACTGTGTTGATTTGAAATTCATCAACAGTGATTTTACCTTTTTCTTTCTCCACCATAGGTATGGCAATTTGTGCGGTCCTTCTCCATGTTGTCGAATCTCTTTTGATGGCCGAAGTCGTTCTGGCCTTCCTCTTGGGTTTCATTATGTCCGTGGAGAACAAGGTGGAGACGTTGAACTCTTGAATTTCAAACTCCTCCTCAATATTCACTTCTTTAGCTAACCACGGAGGCACCTGATCATGTTTTTTAGCATCATCATGATGTTCACCCATATCTCCCATTTCTATCAATAGATGTTCTGGAGATGGTGACTTTTCCTTTTCTTCTTCTTGATGCTCGCTTTGTTGTTGATCTTGCGGCATCTCCTCCTGTTGAGGAATTTCCTTCTCTAGGGGAGCATCTTCTTGGTGTGGGGAACCCTGTGGTGTATCTGTATGTAGATCATGCTGATCATGATCTTTCTCTATCATTACTTCATCTGTTCCCAATTCTTCCCCTTGTTGCTTATCCACTGCACCAGATACTAAGGATTCTGCCTGAGGTGCTGGGGGTTGTTCTGCAGCTATTACTTCTTCTGAGCCTGCACTATCAACTTCTTGTATTTTGGCAGTTGGATCCTCTAGTGCTTCCTTCTTCTCATCAGCCCTTGCTTCCTGAACCTCTACTATAGCAGGTTCTTCTGATGTGTCGGGTGGACTTTGTTGGCCTAACTCAAGAACACGGCCCTCTAACTCTGCCATCTCTATCTCTTCTATTGGGTGGCCTTTATCAGGTGATCCCGCTAGTTGTTCAAGACTTGCATCCTGTTTCTCTATTAGATCCACCACTACAGGACTTGTCACCTCTGTGATTAATGCTTCTAGCCCTATCTCTTGAGCCACCTGCTCTAGGCTTTTTTCTTGCTCTTCTTCTGCTTGTTTCATCTCCTCAAGCACAGTTTGAACTGGTGGAGGCTTGTGAGGAGTCATAGTTATGTTAGCAGCAAGTGTTTCCATCTTCTGTGTAGCCACATCCTGCACTACCTCATCGTCAGACAAATTTATTGTCTCATCAAGTGAGACAAGTCCTTCTGCTTATGTCTGAGAGGTTTCTTTCACTTGCTCTTCTGCAAGTTCAATTTTGAACTTGACGATGGTAGGAAGTGGAACATTATGTTGAAGTTCCTTCGGCACTTCACTACCTGCCCCTTGTAATAGTGTAGGGGGTTCACTTATTCCACCTCTCATGGAGGTTCTTTGTTTCTTAGGTGTGGTAGAGACCAGCACCTGTGGAGCTCTCCTCTTTCTTTTTATTATTAACAGAACCTCTTCTTCTTCAAGCTCTTCCTCCATGAGGATATCCTCTTCTCCAGGTTTCTTTGAGGATTGACCCACTTCCAGGGTCCCAGTTATTCCAACCTTAGCTGTCTTACTCTTCTTGGGCTTCTCTTTTTTTGGAGGGGATTTTGACTCTGATCTTGATCCTGCCGCCTCCTCAGCTGTAAACACTGCCCTGTCAATTATAACCCCTTTGGGTTGTTTATCCACTTTCTTACCCCTTGGGGGTCTTTTGCTCTGTTGTTGTGGTGGAGGTAACTTGTCTCCCTTAGTCTTCCTTTTCTCAAGCAGGAAGTCATCATATACCTCCCCAGGAATATCCTGCCCCTTCTTTTTGTTGTCAACCATAATGGCAACACCTTTCTTTTTCAATGCCTCTACCTGATCATCGACCCAAGCTTGAGTTAGCTGTATGGTCTTGGCAATGAATGGGTCCAAAGATATATCTTCCTACATAGTGAGGTCAAGTGCAGAGATAGTGTCATTGTATATCTTTTTCTGTTCATATTCATATGCCATTATCCTGCCATCATCCTTCTTCAATTATTGGGGAAGGGAGATACAATGAAAAGTCCTAATTTGGTTCAGAGTCAACCTCTGATACCTTCTTCTCCTGGCTTCTACCTCATCTTCACAGTCAGCCCAAAAATCTTCTAGGTGCCTCTGATGAATAGGCTTTCCTAGTATCTTCTGTATCCTACCGTAAGGATCATATGGTCTTGTTATTGGGAAAGGCTGTAGATTCATTTTATTCAGGGTGACCATCACCTTCTTTATATTGTCAGAATCGAGACACATATAGTTGCCAATGCTGACTAGGAACAAAATTGGTGGCAGCTTCTTGGCATCCTTGTACATTTTTATCATCACGGAGCCCTGCCTGATAAATTCCATTAATATTACTGTATCTGTAGGATACCTTGGCAGCATGAGGGGATGTTCCTCAAAACCCTCAACCCTTATGTAAGAAAAGGTTGCAAACTGGATATACCAGGCTCCATGCCTGTAAACTACTTCTTGAGCCTCCATGATCAATCTTTTTGTTCTGTCCTCTTCCATGGTCCTTACCAGATGCATAGAGAATGCATCATTGACCAGTTTGTAGTCTCTGAGGTAATTGGTTTTCTGCAGCTGGGGATGATGATCCCAGATGTATGCAGCATTTGTGCCTGTGAGCCTACCATCTGTAACTAAGGCATCAAAAGTGCCTCTATAAGCACAAGAATAAACAATGTAAGATGTCATATAAAATGCACAATTTGAACCTCCCAGGTTCATTAGCTGCTCATGAAGAGCATCACTTATTATTTGGCCCCACAGTGGCTTGATGTTTGAATACAAACACATCATTATAATTCCATACATCCAATCCCTGAAACTACCAGTATCAAGTTGGCCTATTACTTGATTCAGGAGTGCAATCATATACTGGTACTCCTCACTGAAATCATATTTAAACATGTGCACTGGGAGTTTGGCCGCCGCAGGATATGTGCTGTTCTCTGCTCACCATTGATACATATTCTTTCTGGCTGATTTCTTGTTGGCCTCATACTCCTTTTCTACCTTTCTTAGGTCCACACTCTTTACTTTACTGCCCAACGGCAATCCAAATGTCTGGGAGAGACCCTTGATGGAGAGGTATGCATATATTCTCCCATGCTTTACCACTTGCCTCGTCTGAGGATTATAATTCTAGGCACATTCTATAACCAGCTCCGGAGATTCCATGGAATATGGGAAACCAGCAGCGTTCCACATTCCTGACACAAATACTGCGTCCAATACAGGACTCTTGTCATGCCCATCATTCAGTTTAGCTGACCAGGCCTCCAGATTGGTGCTCCCCTGATGGGTGTCTGTAATTGCTCCATACTTGAACAGGACCCCCCTCTGAGAAGAGAACATAGGCCTACTGAATTCCTCTTGACACTTAACGTACTGCTTGTCAGCCATGAGTACCTGCAATTAACAAAGTCCTATCTCACAATGGATATACACACATGCACACATATTGCAATTAAGATCACTATGCATACTGAATTCTTTCAATACTACTTAATCATATGCATGCATAAACCAAAACTTACATCACCATACCCGAACAATAATGACATGATGAGGGTTTCATTTACTTACCTGGTTATGCAAATTTCTCTTTTATACCAATGGATTGCCAACGACGTTCCTAATTCAGCCGATGATCACCTCCTTCCCTCTGTCTGTGAGCTCAAATCATGCAACAATAGCTGGTATGCGGATATGGAAGCTGGTGCTCTGTAAAAACAATTTTATCACAGGGTAAATGTGAAAATGGCAGTTGAATTACCTTTTAACCTCGCAGTTAGGGTACATTTAGGGCAACTCTAACAAGTTAGATTACATTCCTTGATTATTTGTGTGAAAACGCAGGATCTCGCCAGGTGTTTCATTGGGTTCCGGGGTCGGCAGGAACTACCTACCATGTCTGCATGCATTAAATGATAATGGTAGCAATAGGAGTGGGGGGATATCCATATGACAGGATATCATGAGGGCAGGATGATATTCGCAAATATCGGGTTGAGTTTCAATATCATCCTCCTCCCTCATATTGAAATTGTTATCGCGACAAGATTCGGGTGACAAAAGCACCTTTGTTTATGTTTTAGTACATCAGGAGGATATTTCGGTGTATCAGGTGATGTTTCAAAATATTATGATGACAAGACAAACTTACATGTATCTCTTTTGGACTATCAGGATGACGTCATCCTGATATTCGTTCTTTGTATCGGAGAGGTATCATGACGTCATCATCATATTAGACAAACATGATCATGTTTTTAAAATATCCTGTCGAAATGTGAATGTGATGATGATGTCATCAGGATATTTGCTAAGGGTGATATTTTGCGTCAGGAGGATATTAAGAAATATCGAGTTACATTCAAAAACATGACGCTCGCGATACAAAAGATCGCTTGATGGGGAAGACTTACTACCACTTAAAGTTGACTTTCAGATATTTGAGCCACATGACATATCGGGGGATGTTTCAAATATGATGATGATCTTCAAAAAAATGACAGGTTATATAAAAAATATATGATCCCTCCTCTCTTGCGAAAATCAGGTTTGACCAAAACTTTGACTGTTCATAACTCTCACATCCTAAGGAATATCAGGATGATGTAAAAGACAAACCTGCGTGAATTTTAATACTCTTTGAAACTATGAGGTCACAAAAATGAAATACAAATTTTTTGACAGACTGACCTCATATTGGGGACTTACCTCATCTTGACTCCACATGATGATGCACCTGACTTACTTTTTACCAGACTGCCAGAAAGCAAACAAGCCAAGCCAAAAGTTGGGTCCCTATTTTGCCAAGTCAACTGTCACTTTTAGATACCTAAAAATCCTCTTGATTGCCATGACATGAGATTCTTTAGGATCAACTTGGAATCTAGCAACAAGACCAAAAACATTCATAATATCAGGTCTGGTTTGAGTGAGATACTACAGTCCTCCAATCATTGACCTGTACTTTTTCTAATTAGTCTTAGGAGAGTCATCATCTTTGCTCAATTTACATCTGGTTGCCATGGGAGTACACATTGGTTTTAATTCTTCCATCCCAAACTTCTTCAACAATTATTTCACATATTTGGTCTGAGAAATGAAGATTCCTTTCTTAGTTTGGATGATTTGAAGACCCAAGAAGAAATTCATTTCCCCAAGCATAGACATCTCAAATTCACTTTTCATTTGATTTGCAAAGGTTTTGCACATACTATCTCTTCCTCCAAAAATGATATCATCAACAAACACCTCAACAATCAAGATATTTTCATGATCAATTTTGAAATACAAATTACTATCAGCAGTACCTTTGTTGAAACCAATCTTCAAAAGATGCTTATCCAATCTTTCATACCAGGCTCTTGGGGCTTGCTTGAGTCCATATAGTGCTTTCTTCAACTTGTAGACCATATCACCATGATCAGACAATTAAAATCCATTTGGTTGCTTAATGTATACTTCTTCTTCCAAGTCACCATTCAGGAAGGCAGACTTGACATCGATCTGATACACTTTAAAATTGTTGAAGGCAGCAAAAGCAAGAAATAGTCTGAGTGCTTTAATTCTTGCCACCGGAGAAAAAGTTTCTTCAAAATCAACTCCTTCTATTTGAGAGTAACCCTTGCAGACCAATCCAGCTTTATTTCTGATTACTTCACCAACTTCATTCAATTTGTTCCTAAGACCCATTTGGTTCCAATCACATTCTTGTTTCTAGGTCTGGGAACAAGATCCCAAGTGTGATTTTTCTCAATTTGCATCAGCTCTTCCTCCATTACTTTAGTCTAGTTTTCATCATTGCAAGCTTCATTCACTGTCTTAGGTTCAATCTTTGAAATCAGACAATATTCATCTGAGTCTTGAGAAATCCTCCTTCTTGTTTGTACACCTATGATCTGGTCTTCAGAGTAGTTTAGTCTTACATACCTGGGAACTTTGGGAGTCTCTTGCACTTCTAATTCTTGATTAGGCTCATTATAACTCATGTCTTCTTCCTAATTTATTGGATCAATTTGATTCTAAATTTCAGAAGGGGCTTGGGCTCTTTGAATCAGAACACCATTCTGATCATCTTCGTCATATTCATAAAACCTTGAAGATTTTTCAATTCCTTCATCAACCTTCACATTTGTACTTTCTATAATCTTTCTCAGTCTCTTGTTAAAACACCGGTATGATTTTCTTTGAGTAGAGTCACCCAAGAATATTCCTTCATCACTTCTAGCATCAAACTTGCCTAGATCTTCATCTCTTTTAATGTAACATTTTCTACCAAAGGCTCTAAAATACCTCATAGTAGGAGTGATGCCAAACCAAAGTTCATAAGGAGTCTTACCGGTATTGCTTCTAATTTGAACTCGATTGAGAGTATAGACTGCTGTGCTGACAACTTCTCCGCAATAGATCTGAGGAACATTTGCTTCCATCATCATGGTCCTAGATGCTTCTTGGATGGTTCAGTTCTTTCTCTCCACTACTCCATTCTGTTGTGGAGTCCTAGGAGCAGACAACTATCTCTTTATTCTATGTTTCTCATAGAATTCTATGAACTCACCGGATGTGAATTCTCCACCTCTATCAGACCTCAGACATTTTAATTTTAATCCAATTTCATTCTCTACCATAGCCTTGAATATTTTGAATTTCTCAAGAGCTTCTAATTTCTCTTTCAGAAAGGTAACCCACATCATTTGGGAATGGTCATCAATTAATAACATGAAGTATCTATCACCTTGAACACTTCTTATCCTTGCCGGACCACATAGATCAGTATGAACTAAGTCAAATAATTCGGTAGAAAATTGTTCCTTGATTTTGAATGAAACTCTGCTTTGTTTCCCCAACTGACATTCTTTACATGAGCTATTTGTAGGTTTCACTAGTTTTGCAAGATCTCTTACAGCCTAAGTGTTGCTTATCTTGATGATATTATCAAAATTCACATGACACATCCTCCTATGCCATAGCCAACTCTGATCAATTTGCACAAATAGACAACTTTTACCAGTACCAACTAAATGGAAGATATTACCTTTTGTCTGAGTACCGGATGCAATCTCTATTTTGGAACTTTCAAAGATCTGGCATTTTCCATTCTTGAATCAGAGATCATAGCCTTTGTCCACCAACTGTCCAACATTGAGAAGATTGTGCTTCAATCCTTCAACATACGGTACATTACTAGTTTTGTTCTTTCCATCAAAAGAAATAGTTCCTCTACCTCTGATTCTACTAGCAGAATTATCACCAAACTTTACCACTCCTCCTTCATATCTTTCCAAATCTAAGAACTTATTTTTTCACCTGTCATATGGTGAGATCATCCACTGTCAATGACCCAATCATCCTTTTCTTCAACTTGGGCAGCCAGAGCTCTTTCTATAACTTTAAGACTGACAGATTCAGAGGGCATTGGATCTTCTTCCTTGATGGCAATAAACACCCAATCACTTTCAAATTTGTTTCCTATCTCTGATTCATCATATGTTACTCCTTCATTATCATCCTCTTCATGAACATAGTAACAATTCTTTTGGTACCTTGATCTGTTAGGATTTGTCCTTGAAAATCTTTCTAGACACTTTGAGGCAAAATGACCAATCTTATTGCAGTTAAAACACTTAAAAGGCAATTTCCCTTCATACTTATCGGATCCTCTTGGCAGTCTTTTTGCAATAAGGGCTTCAAGCTGAGCAGTTTAAACTTCTTCTTCTTCCAGGTCTTTTCTTGCTTTTTCATACCATGAAAGTTTCCTTGAAGAGTTCTCTCCTGGATCAAACCTTTGTTTTCCTTTCATTGAAGCACTAGCTTTGAATGCAGATTCAGTCTTGGGGGGGACATCTCCAAACTTGATCATTTCAAATGTGGCCAATTTACCAACCAATTGATCTCTTGTGACACTTGAATGGGCTTTGAATTCTTCAATGGCAGAAACCTTGATTTTATAAGAAGCGGGAAGGGATCTAAGAACTTTGCCAACAATCTCATCTTTATCCAAGACTCCACCAGCACATCTAATGCCGCAAACAAGCTCAATTACTCTAGGCATAAAGGTAGTGATATTTTCATCTTCTCTCATCTTTAGATTTTAAAATTTCCCTTTCAAACTCTGTAGCCTTGCACATTTAACATACTTGTCTCCTTCATGCAGAAGTTCCAGTTTTTCCCAAATTTCAAAAGCAGTTTGTAGATCCACAACATTTGTAAGTTCTGAATCAGACAAGGCACTTAGAAGGGCTTCTTTAGTTTGTAGATTGTTTTCAGCATCTGTGATTTCATTTACAAATTTCGGGCCATTCTGAGGAGGCATATACTTTGTTGTAGCCATGGTCCAGTACAACATTCCCATACATTGTAAGTGACATTGCATGTGACTTTTCCAAAGATTAAAATTGGTTCCATCAAACTTCAGACTAGCCTTCTTGTAGGATGACATCCTAGATCTCCTCAAGCAGTTAAGCTCCTTTTAGAGGAACTTGGCTTGGATACCAATTGTTAGATTCAGGATGGACAACTGAGAGGAGGGGGTGAATTAGTTGTCTAAAACTTTCTTCCAATTAAACACTTAAATCCACTTTATGATTTAGCAGCATATCAATAAATCAATCATAGAAACATAAAGCATTGAATCAAGAGCAGAAACACATCAACACATAAGACACCAAGATTTTGATGTCTAAAACTTGGTTAAGGGAAAAACCATGGGGTGATTAACCAAAGATTGTATTCTCTATTAAAAGAATAGAAAGAACAAAATGTCACATGCCAATTAGGGCTCACTACCTAAGCACACTGCTCACAAGAGGCTCAATGCCTACAAGAGACTCACTGTCTACAAGATAATAAGTATCACATACTTGAACTAGAGAATAGCATCTTCACCATGCTTGAATCAGTTCCATTTAGGCCCAAAACTTTTGCTCTATCTTTCACTCTCTTCCTCGCTACCACACTCACATCTCCACAAGACCCACTTTGAAATGAATTTACAACTCCTTATTTATACAAGACATCAACTTAGGAATAATCATCTAGGTTGGAAAACATCTCCAAGAACATCCGCAAGATGTGTAATTCATCCGGTCAGCTAAACTTAGGAAGAACACCATCATCCAGAAGTTGTTATTCAATTGCGGGCTCAAACTCTGATGCGGACCACTAACACAGATTGGACATGCTCCAAAGACCACCACAAGCTTTCTTGAATCACCAAGAACATCCACACTTCATCTACTTACTAAAATCCTTGTCTCCTTCATCCAGAACCTCAAGAACACAGACTATCATCACTATCACAATGGAAGAGATGCGTACGAACCTCCAGACCACTAACAAATTGAGTTATCACTTCACATGGACTTCCTGAGCACTCCACCAAATCCGCAGAATAGGATATTTCATTTCTGGATCCCACTAGACCTATCTATGTCACTCTGTCACCTCTGAACACCTGCCGGAACTGATTTTACTTGAGCAGCCACAACTTCTTCCGATCTTCATGCGGACCTCTAAAATCTTTACTAGATCATATTAAGTCTCATATCTACAAACCCTTTGAACCGCATCCTCTGATAGTCATCTTATCCTAGATCTTTGCCTTACTGTCTTCACTATTCTTCTCTGTTCCTGATATGACTAATTTTCTCAATATCCTTAACACATAGCTCATCCAATCCTTGTCATCAGTCCAACAGGAGTATGTTGACATCAATGACAACACCAGTTAGGCCCATACTTGCAACACATCTTCCACACAAAAAGTATCCAAGCCATTTCTCCTTTGTCATCTTGAGGAATCAAAGCAAGGAAGCAAGCTTCCTGAGGGCTGCATTCATCACCAAAAGATCAAAAGAGAATAGGCAAAAAATGGAAATCGTGAGGTAAAAAAGGTTGTAAGTATCATTCTTATTTTAAATATTTTGTTATTTTCACATTTCATTGATGTTATTGGGTGTTTTATAATTCATTTTATTATCCCATTTTGCCCATTACAGTATCTTTATTTCTCAAGCTAATAATGTCAAAGAGTTGTTAAAGAAGTTTGCTATATAGGATTCAAAACAAGTGAGTACTCCCATGGTCACTAGATGTCACTTGAGCAAGGATGATGAGTCTCTAGAAGTGGATGAGACTTCCTATAGATCTATGATTGGAGGATTGTTGTACCCAACTACTTCTAGACCTGATATTATACATGTAGTATGTGTGGTTGCTAGATATCAAGCCAATCCCAAGAAAATGCATGAGAAGGTGGTGAAAAGAATATTTAGATACTTGAAAGAAACTCTAGATTATGGCTTATGGTACATAAGAGGTAATGACTTTGATTTGAATACGTACACTGATGTTGATTGGGTTGGTTGTGTTGATGATAGAAGAAGTACAAGTGGTGGTGCTTTATTTTTAGGGAGCATATTGGTTTCATGGTAGAGCAAGATTAAATAATTAGTTTTCTTATCAATTGCAAAACTAGAGTACATTGCAGTAGCATCGTGCTATACACAAGTGTTGTGGATGAAGAAAAATCTCAAGTATATCCAGGTATTGTATGATGAACCTATTCCTATTTTCTGTGACAATACAATTGCTATCAATATTTCCAAGAATCTAGTAATGCATTCTAGAGCCAAGCATATAGCAATCAGGTATCCCTTTTTGAGAGAGAAGGTTGTAGATATGGAAGTGAAGTTGGAATATGTTCCAACAAAGGATGAAATGGAAGATATTTTGACAAAGGCTCTTACAAAGGATACTTTTGAGGATCTCCAGCAGAGGTTAGAGGTAATGGCCCCTCCTTCTTGCTAGATGCATAGTGGTACATTTGTTCAGGGGGAGTTCATGTTATATCTTGTTAGTGGACTAATGGTGGCTACCTCTCAGAGGTAGCAAGTAGTAGTTTCTGATGATGGGGGGAGTCTATTTACTATAAGATGAAGTCATGCTCTAAGAAAGAATGTGTAGATATGTGGTTGCTAATGAGAAGATAGTGGTTGCCCTTTGTCCTTGATCTCAAAGGGGGAGAAATGTGTAGGTATGTGTTGTCATCAATGCCAAAGGGGGAGATTGTTACACATATGGTTCCTAGGGTTTCCATTGATGTCAACATTGTCATAAGGTTGTCATTGATGAAAACACTATCTTGGATGTGTGATGGTGTCCATGGTTGGATGTCATGCCTTGATCAATGTAGAGTTAAGTATGAAGACATACTAATATGGGAATTAGAAGCACTAAGATGATCAGATGTGTTTCTAATGTTAAGAAGATGTTACTGGTGGCCTAGTCCAAGTTTCATGATGATTGGATTACTAGAAGAGTGTTTTGCAGTTTGAAGATGGTGTAGAAGATAGTTACTTTATGGAAATAGAATGCTCTGCATTCCTCCACATTAGTAGTTATGGCTATGTGGTTCTAGAACTATGTTCAGGGTGCAGTAAAGGTGATAATTCCAAAGTTTCAGATCATTTCTCCTTCTATTGAGAAAGTTATACATGATAGAGTCTCAACATATGTTTTAGTAGAATGAGATGGTGTTGAAGGCCTGTTGGAATGCTCCACATTCCTCTGGATGTGAATGTTTGGCTTTGCAATTTTGTTGACATGTTTATGAATGTGCATTACATGCTTCCTTGCAGTTTCAAAGTTATTGGTGCTCCGCAAGCTTAGTTTCTCAATGGCAGTATGTTGCAGTGTGTTCTAGATGATAGGTTGTTCTCAAAGTTCATGATTGAAAATGTGTGACACAAAATCATTGATGTGTAGAGGTAAAAGACTATTTATAGATGTTGTATGAGTCTTGTAGTGTCATCTAGAAGAGTATCATGAAGATATTTCTTGTTTCTAGTACCACACAAGGTTTTCAAGTTGATGTGGCCGTTATGCTTCGAGTTTCATATGTCTTTTCTTAAGGTTGTCATATTTTCAAATGAACGGAGTGTGTGGTTGTAATTCATGGGTGTTTGATGTTGGGAAGGATGTTTTGGACCTAATTAATCAAGTGTTGATGTCCGCAAGGCATGGGTCTTCTACTAGTGTAACGTGTGGTCTTGTTTAGGACTTATCCTCTACACATTTCATGTTGTGTGTTGTTTGGTTGACTTGTAAATGTATTTTTCATGTTGTCTTTGACTGACAAACAATATAATAAATATAATATCTTGTATAAATTGTAAATCAAATTGAGTAAGGCAAGGTGTGATTGCAAAGTGATTGATAAAGTTTGCAAGCAAGAAAAAGAGTAGAATGACTGCATTATGATGTGTAGTTGAAGGAGAAAGAGCAAAAGTTGTAATCTATGTTGTGTTGATTTATGTTGAAGACTTATATGTGATAGTGATCAAGTGTAGAGTGTGCATAGCTAATTTGATCATCAGAAGGAAGTGTGAAGAGGTAGTATTGCAATAATCAAAGGTGTGAATTTTATTGTCAGTTTTTAGATAGTAGAAAGACTGTCATACTATAATATGTTCTAAATGTGGTCTTAATTCAAGGAGTAGTAGTGTTGTGCCTTGCACACATGCCCCATTTTGCCAAATGGAGACCCCCTTCTTTTGTTTTGGCTTTGAGTCTCAATCTTTCTTTCTTATGATGATGAGAGGGTGAATATGTGCTTAGAGTGCATAATTGGTTCCAGATTTGATGTCATTTGGAGTTGTCTTGGGTGGTCTTGTGCTTAAAAAATAGCCATTTATTACCTTTTGCACTAAAATTGGGTGTTACTGCATTTTGTTCAAAAATCTTGTGTCACTAGATATTTACCTTAAAATTGCTATTGCAAGATGTTTCATGTTGAAATTCTTAGTTTCCAGGTCTTAGAGCTGCAAAATCATGTCAAATTTTGCAAGATTTCACCAAGCGGTTCATATACTTTCATTCTAATGCATGGTGTTGACACCCTGATTTGGCTAAGTGTGAAACTCTAAAAACCCTAAAAATTGGCTAAGTCTAAAATCTGGTGGAACCTCAAAATTCTAGAATTTGCATATGAAATCCTATGGATCTAGAACCTATCTCAAACATCCTGAAAGTATATTTTAAAATATTTAAAGTATTAAATATACTTTCAGCCTGACTAATTCATACTCTAGCAATAAAAATGACCCCAACTAAGCTTGGCACCAAAAATAGCCCCACCGACCTTAGCACTAAAAATTGAACTCACTGACTTTGCGCCAAAAATAGTCGCTACTGACTTTCGGTGCTAAAAATAGTCACCACTGACTTTTGCATGAAAATCATCATCCGTTGACCTTAGTGCTAAATTGACCTCCAACTAACTTTCTTCCAAACTACTACTAAGTTGGTCGGCACCAAAATCCCTGCCAACAAACTTTGTGCTAAAAACAGACCCAACGGACCTGCACTAAAAAGTGAACCGACTAACCTCATGAAGCATCATTTTAGTCAGTCAGACCCAAAATCCACGCTAAGGTCAATTGGACATAAAATTATTGCCAAACATATTTTGTGCTAAAAATGAACCTCTCTGACCTGCGTTAGAATTGCATTGCACCAACTTTTAGTCGGTAGACCCCAAAATCAGTGTTAGGTCCGTGACAACCAAAATCACCACTTTTTGGAATTTTGGCCTAAAAATTAAGGTTTTCAAGGTGCAAATTGGATTTTTTTGGTATATTTGAATTGCACATCTACATGTCACATCACGATGAACACTTTTACCAAATTTATGTGGATTTTGGGCATGTTTTACGACAATTAATGCCACTGCAAATGAAAAGTCTGTGACCCCCAAAAATATTGCTTTTTGAAGAAAAGGCTATAAAATTGCAAAATAAAAGTCCCCAAATGGATCCTAATGCCTATAAAAACCTCCTAGATCAACATATAGTTAAAATGGGTACTTGAAAATGGTAAAAAATGTAGAAAATCATGTGCAAATCACTGGATTTAAGAGGTTGTTTATAAGAAGGTGGCATTGACAATGAATTGTTCCTGACTAATCTATGGCTACAAGTGGACATATTTTGATTCGAAATGATGGGACATGACTTTTTATGATGAAATTGATGCTTGGTCTTATCAATTGTAGGTCTAAGAGGACAAAGGAGCCAATTGGAGTTGTCTTGGAAGGATGAACACACAAAGGTACCTTACCGACCGAGAACTACAGAATCGGCATTCTATCAATAAAATTGCTATTGCACCTATAAAAGAAGATCAATATAATGTCTAAGATGATAATGATGAGTCTCAGGAGCTGAAAGACATAGAAGATCATGCCAAATCACTGATGTTCCTATAGATTTAGTTCATTGCACAAGACATGCATATGGTTGTTCCAACAGTCTGGTCATCAAGAATCAGCCCAACAAGCATCCAATTGAATACACTTCCACCAAAAGTGTGCCACATAAACCTCTTGATCTAGTCAGCACTTGGAATCCTGTGAATCCACATCAGCTCATATTTTCAAGTGTCATGTTACTCTATTTTGGCTTTATTAGGCCTTCAAAATTGATTTTTTCATCATGTACAACCAAATGGGTATCCATTTTGTCCAGATTCAATGTATTTACAAGCTATTTTTTATCTTTTTCCTAAAGGACAAATGTAAATATGAAAAACTCCATCGTCCATTGAAAAACTTGGTATGGTCTCTTGTCTATAGGTGTTGAGTTAATCTCCATCGTCCATTGAAAAACTTGGTATGGTCTCTTGTCTATAAAAGGGCCATCCTTTTCCCTCATTTGTAAGTAAGATTTGACAATGAATTGCTGAGACTGCCAAAATTTAGTCAATACAAAGCAAGTTTTGTAGGTTGCTGGGAATTTGCATCATTGTGTTGTCTCTTTTTGGATTTCATGGTTCATGTCAATCTAAAACTAGTTGATATTTAGTTGTATTTATGATTAATTATTTAGATATTTGATGGATTTCCTATCCATACAATTAATGGCTTACTGATTGTATGTCATTGTGCCTAGTTAGTCTGGGCATAGTTTATGAGATAAGTTTGATTGTATGAGTTCATTAAGCTATGCCAAGGAATGGGTGTTTGATGAACCCTCTGCAATTTGAAAATCATTGCATTCCATTAGAAGATTGCACAATCTATGTGGCATTGTGGGCTGCATGGTTAAACAAAGATTCATTTATTGTTGGGAATCTATCTATCTATCTGATTATCATTTCTGCAATTGCATATAGGATTTCTCTTATCCTTTCTCTCTCTCCCTTTCTTTTTGCATTTTCTTTACATCAAGTTTGGTAGATTTAGGATTTGAGCAACATTACAGTGATCATTTACTGAAATTTTAGACTTCACAGTTTGAACCATCTAGGGTTTCTACATATACTTTGTTGTCATATCATATAGACCCTATCATTTTATGTAAGCCCCTGTGTTGGCACAACTAGACATACCACTGAGTCGTTCCAAGGAAGCTAAGAGCTAGATGTATTATCCTTGGGGCAATCCTATCTTGGATAGGATACCTTTTTCAAGAGAGGTGTGATACCAGCAATCATACCTATGTTGTTGTGTGCTAAAACCACCATCAACAGAATTGGCACTAGAAGGAGGGAAGACCAAAGCCATTGCTCCATTTATTAAAGATCCTCTGTTTGGTTGATTTCATTTGCATGCCCCTCTCTCATAATGCCCATCAATAGAATTGGCACTAGAAGGAGGGAAAAACAAAGCCATTGCTGACCAAAGTCATTGCAGAACAAAGACATTACTAAAAAATCATAGGCTAAACAAAGACATTGCTACATTTAGTTCTCGCCCTTCTCCTTCTAACACAATCAACAGAATTGGTGCTAGAAGGAGGGCATGAACCAAGATTTTATGTAGGCTTTCAATTTTGTTGGTTCATTGCACATGCTGAAATGAAGTGAATGCATAGGAAATTCTAATCCAATGGATACACACAAGGGTTTCAGTCATGTGACTCCTTTGTTCTTCAGAACACTGTCACAACAGTCATATCATGAAGAGAACTTCCAAGTGAACATCCCACTTTTTAAAGAAGTGTTAGATAGGCAGATCCGAGTGAAGTATCCTCCACTAACATTGCTTGATTTTAGTTCACCTCAGGTCTACACTGTACATCTTGGAGAGTCGCATGACAAGATTGACTATTTAACTTTTCTCCAAAATTGGACCTGCATTTAAAGGGATTGCTTCCTATTTTCAAAAATATACAAGCTTGAAGTGGGATATATGCATGGCATACATATTCAGAGAAAAACCACGCAAGGAGCTGCAGTACAGATAAAAGCATATGCATGTGATCATGTTCCAGTTGAGAGCATACAAAGAGTTGAGGTTGGAAGAGCTTTAAATTCACCATTCATAAGTAATCACAGTCAAAAGGGTAATCTGCACATGGAAAAAATTGAAGTCCCTCAAGTTGCTCATCAAAATACATGTCCAGATGATGATGACAAACAATGCATATGGTCTAAAAGTCACCCAACTAATGAGTATGAGATCCATGACTGGTTAAAAACTCTTTCTCAGTCAGATAAATCATTCGAAGGATATACTATCCCAACTTGGTTAAAGCTTAGTTTATAGTCACAGGACAAGGAACAGGGCAGTATATAGGGTCACACTTCTGCTACTAAGGATGTTAGCAATTTGCATGATGAATTAGACCTCACTAATAGTCATGCTGAGGATGCAGATCAGCAATCAAATGCTTCAAAAATATCAAGTTCTAAGCCTCAATTTGTTGTTGTATACATGCAGAACAATAGTTCATTACAGTTGGCTGCAAGTTCTGAATATGAACAACAGTTAGATCAGGTCAAATATATGCAAGAACAAGAAAAAATTAGTCTCCCTGATCAAGAAAAATCATGGATAGCAATGCAGGAAGATCTAAAATCAGATTGTTAGGTGAAAACAAATGAAATTCTTGGTTACGTCAGGCTAGTATACCATCATGATCAGCCATACCAAGATAATGGAGCTACTCCAACAGAGTTTTTAGCTAGGACAGATGGACAAAATCTAGATGATACCTCATTCCAAGGTGACATTGACATTAAGAATTCAGTCATAGAGGAAGCAAGAGACCCTATTGCTGCAGATAATGGATATGCAGTCCAAACAGGAAGATTATTGATTAATGCATAAGAAGTTTTTTTAGAACATATGCTAATTTTTAAAAAGTAGACCTGAGTTTATTATTTGTTCCCTAGGCCGATCCTATTCATACTTGCATAAAAAAAATCTCCAAATAATTGATGTTGACCTAGTAGTGCCAGAAGAGAGTAAAAATTTGCAATCTAAGAATAAAAATCAAACATTCATGCAAAGTGATGGCTTGGAAGCTTTTTCATGTCAATCACTTGATCAGATCATTGAGTTGGTATCAACAATAAGCAAGGATATGTTGTTGCATGGAAATTTGCTGCATATGTCAAATTTTGCTTTAGCCACTTCATGAAGAATTCATCCACATGATCCACATTCTAAGGAAGATTGTCCAGACTTTCTGTTTGCTTGGGAAGTTGCTACAACATTCAGTGATCTAGAGGTATTTGATGCACAAGACATGGCCCTCCATGAACTGAGACCCCCTAAAGATGAGAAGGTATTTGGTGTAATGCAACAAGGTGATGAATTTACATGTCTGACTGATGGTACTGCAAATTAGGTTGTATCTTCCCTCTCTCCACTCAGTCTTAGCAGTTTCAGTTATCAATTTGATTATGGTGATTTAAGTAAGACAACTTGCATTTGGGCTGACCATGGCCCTAATGAACTTCCCCAACTACTGATTTTGCGTGATTAGTACCTCGAACATGAGCCCAGCCTGCCCATATCATACTTTTTAGAGTACAAAAATGAATTTGCTAGACTCAGGACATTGACCTGCACCTTGTTACTCTTGCATGTCCTAAGAAATAAATCATGGGGAAGTGTAAATACCTATTGTCCAAGGTCTTTATACATATTCTTGCTTTTTTTAGTTAGGTTTTGGTAGTTTCTTCTTGTTCTAGTTTAATTTCTACTTTCTGTTGCTACTTTTCCTTAGTTGTTAGCTGTTGGTAGTTGTTAGTTATTAATTGTTGCTTTCTATTTTCTATTTGCTTTGGTTAGAGTAGTTTTCTTTGTTTAGGTTAGTTTCCTTTGCTTACTTTTCTTTTGCTTTATGTGCTTGCTATGTCAAGGTTCTCCATTTCTTGAATGTGGTGGTAGTTGTGCAGTCCTCCAAGAGGCCCTCTTTTGGTAAGTAATATGGAAGATTTCTTTGAGAAGCTTTAGTTTTCTACTTAGGTTTTCTTGTGGGTTCTATTATTACTCTTGGATGGTATGATGCGTGTTCATGGGAAAGGAGTCATTAGTTTGGTCCACTTGAAGTATTTTCTAGTCATATATCTTTCACACCTTAAATAATACAGAAGTACCTAAGTGAGTCTTGGTGATCTTACATTAAGTGAAAAATCTAAGGTCCAACTCTGCCACCATCATAATTCCACACCTAGTTAGTTGAGTTATCAATGTAACTAGTGTGTGTTAAAGGCATGTGTTACAATAGTAGCAGTACTACATTGTACTCTACCAAAACTAAGCTTAATGAAGGATTAAAAGTATGAAAAAGAGAAGAAATGCAAAATCACAATCACACACTATAACTCAGTTAGATGGACAATCAAGTAAACTCTACCAGGACTATGGACACCTGACTGGCAGTAGGGCTCTGCCTAAGTGGAATTCTAAGACAAACTCACTAGGGCTATAGATTCTCGCTAGCAGTGAGGCAATGTCTAGGTAGTTCATGAGGTATGTACTAATCACGTAGCTTAATGTAAAGGAGATTAGATGATCTTAGTTGTCGATGGATGGGAATGAATGCAACTATACACACTTAAACTTTCAGGATATGGATAGTTGTATTGGGTTAGTGATCTCTGCTTCTTTGATATTGTTGTTATCTCTGAAAGCTGCACCCTGCCAATTTGCAAAAAAATGGTACTCTAGAGAAACATGGAAACACTCCTAGGTTTTGGGTCACCTAGAAATTGAAGTGAATCTCTAGAGAAGGTCAGCTTCCTAAACTTTGTATCACCTAAAACTGACTACTATATGGTCTTGACAAGGAAAAGGGATAAGAAAAACATTATGTATTAAACTGAAAATGAACTCTAATGGGTGATACACCTAACTGAATAAGGGATATTAAAAATAGATTTAAACACTTGTCATAATAACTGAAGAAATGCTTGCACAACTTATTTCTTATACTTCTGCAAAAATGTTTCACAAAAAGGTTTAAATGTGCAGGTTTTAAAGAGGAAAAATAGTTTCATAGTTAACACCAACACATTTGTAACACAAATTGCAACCTGCATTAGTATTTTCTGCATAAAGGTTTCTATTTCTGAGACAAAAACTAAGAGGAAACAAAACTTACTTCACATGCATCTTTATCAAATCAATTGTTAAACACAAAGATGTAGATAGCAAGTAGGCACAATCTTCAATCAGTAACATACAAGGTCTCCACTATATTTCATATCAAGTAAACTGAAAATGAGTTACAAAAAATGCTAAAATCTAAGAAAGGATGTCAAAATCACAAGTCTCTCCAAATTGCATAATCAGAACTTTGTACAAATGAGTCACAAAAGTGACTTTATCCACCACTATCCAAGTGGTTCTACCATACAAGGAGCTAGAAACAAGCTTGGGTCGGATGCCCACAAAAATCCTAGAATATAGGGTCTATATCTTCTCCACAAGAGCTCATAATGAAAGAAAAAGTCCATCATGACCTAGTCTAACATGATGACTCATGAAAACTACTCCAAAAGGACTCTAAAAGTAATAAAAACCCCTAGATACTCTTAAAACAACCCACTCAATCAGTAATTGTCTCTAAGACTCAGTCAATCTCTCTCCACTCCAAGACAAAACAAAAAGGCTATAAGTTTGGCATGTGTTTGCCAACTCCTCCATTTTCCTATATACTTGGCACATACCAAGCCATGAGAAGACCACTTAACTCCATAGGTGTTTTACAACCTCTATTGCATTAAAGGATAACAATAAACTCAAAATGATTTATAATGTCATCATTTGAATTTAAATGTTTTACACTTTCAATATATGCAAAAGAAATAAATATCTAGAACCAACGTGCTGATTCTAATGTGCAAGGAAATAGCAATGCAAAAGTCTTAAAAGACTTATATGTTACATCATACTCCAAAACACTATGCACAAACAAGTACTAGACAAGAGATATCCCAAGTGTTTACCATGGCTCTATGTGAAAGTAACAAAATAAAAAGAAAAAAGATCAAAAAGTCCATCGGCCTCTTAGGGTTGAAACCCTCAAAGAACAAAAGACAACTTTTTTTCTTCCTTTCACATTTTTTACAACTTTTCACTTTCTGCTCTTGTGCGCCACCATGTAAGGGTTTTTTATTTTGTAGAACATTTTGTAGATGTTTCTTACTGTATTTCAAAGGTTCTATAGACTGCATTTCATGTATAGCTTGGTGTGTAACATTGGAAAAACTCCAGGTGAGTAGAATAAAACTATTCTTGAAGCTTAACTGTAGTTTTTTATTGTCACAGTTATCTATGTATCTATATTCTAAAGAAACTAATATATGCTTTGTTTTGTAAAGCTACAAAAATAAAAGAGAAGCATGTTTTCCTCTTACTCTGCTACTTTATTCTATGATATCATCAAGATTTTTCAATATTCTCAATCGGCTTTCACTTTACTATCATACTGAACAAGTTTGCAAACAAGGCTTTTCATGTAACTAGGGTTTGTAACTACTTCACTCCTTTCGAAAACAGCCATGAAAGCATCTTTTTGTCACTCTGAAAAAATGTTGAATACACCTCAGAAATCTTACTCTTTTCTTGGTAATGAAGAAATTAGGTTGTTTTTCTTGATTTGTCTTAGGGTTTTGTGCTACAAACCCTCTACTATGGATAGCTTTTATGATCTTCACATTTTATCCTACACAAGATTCACAAGGGTTTGATGAGAAAATTCTTGTTATCTCCATTTCCTATAGCAGCCATTGTAAACTCGGACTATAGACAATCATTTTGATTCATCTCTGTTGATTGTAGGTTTGTTTGGGAACTATCTCTTTACAGCTATGTAAACTTCTGTAGTAGGCTTACATTGTCTTAGTCTCTGTCATGTTCTCTTTTGGAAAACTACTACATACCTTCTGGACTGTTCTTCCCATCTCTGCATGAGTTCATCAATTGATTGCATCATCCCTTGGCAGACATTTGATCATGAAGGCTAGTGTTGTCTCTTAACTATTTCCTTGCCATGCAGATTTGTATTCTTGTATCATTTTGAGCATGATGACTGATATAACCTTCATAATGGTTTTCTAAAGGCTTAAATATGCTGATGACATAATCTCTATACTTCAAGTATGACTGTAATAGCCATTTCAGCTCTGGCACTCTAAGGTTATATTGTCTTTTGTCAGAGATGACTCTTGACACCTATTCTTCTTTTTGCATTATGGCAGTGACTAGACAAGCATTGATTTCATATTCCGTTATGTAGCTTTTGCATCTATCATTGGGTACTACCTGTTATGAAAGGTCCTCCTATCACAGCTTTTCAAAACTCTATCATCTATGTATGTAAATCTAAATGACTTTCTCACTATCAAGAACATTTAGCCTATTTAACCTTTTACTATCCTCTGCTCATGGTTTTTGTCTTTATGCTGCTAAAGACTATTCTCTTATGTTGCTAATGACAATCATTTTAAGTGGCTATTCTGATTGTTTTCTATGACAGTCATTTCCTTTTTATTTCTCCTATCCATTGCATGCAGTGTCATTGACATAGGACTGCCTAAACCTGACTAAGACCTACTTAACTTTCATGCCCACATTTCCCATGCGGTTTGTTGGTTTTTTCCCTAACTAGATGTTCATTCCCAGATTTCCCTACAAAGTAGCCATCAGTGATCAACAGGATCTCTAGGCCAGGGGCCAACAGTATAGGAGATAGACTCTATTTTTATCTCCTCTTCTTCTTCAGGCTCTGCAAAACCTAGGGGGGTATTCCCTATTAAACACCCATGAGAATATTCTTGTGGGTTGTCTTGGGATGTTGATACAAAGTAAGTAAATCCTCCTATAAGTAGACCAAAACTGTAGGATAAGTGCAAAGGGGCTAGCTTTGGGCCTATGTTCAGTTGTGAATCAGAGGATCTTGGTCCTAAACTACTTCTAAGGTCCTAATGGTTTGATTTGAAAGTATGAGTTTGAATTATATGTTTGGATGCAAAACTAGGACCTGGTGTATAATCTCAATGCAGAGCTAGATTGGTGCCTATCCAGGGCTTGGAGTCAGTAGACATACACCTATGAATGATCAATATGAACACAATAAAACTAGATTTCAAGGGGATTTGTGTGATATCTGCCTTGCAGATACCTCCCAATACAGAGTGTTAAGTTATATCTACTTATGGCATCCCTATTGTAGTATATTCTTCCCAACATTTAATCTGAAAACACTTTAATCTACCCCTTGAGCAGAAGTTGAAAGATCAAGCATTCAATACAGGAATTCTATATTCTAGAATACCAGACACCCCTTAGATATCTAGATTTAAAAGAAGGACACATGCAATATTGGAGACAGAGTTAACAAAACACATGCAAACACAACATTACTCATATAAAATCAATCATGAAATCAGTAGATTCATGCATGAGACATACAACAAGAGATACATAAACTCACAAGACCTCCTACATAGAGCAACCAAAACCAGTTGTTTTTTATTATAGAGCCAGATATGTCTAGTTTTTCAACAACCAAAAATAAGAAAACACAACCTGCTAAATACAGCAAAGAAGGTCCTCAGCATTAATTACATGGCCATTCAAAAATTGCCAGATACCGTACACATGAGAAGAATGGCACTCACCAAAATGAATGCAGCAGGGGACAAGATGGGAAAAAGTAAGAGAAGGGCAAGGGGCAGCCAAACTTGAGCCCTGCGCCGCCGCTGGAAAGCTCTCCATTATAAATCAGGTACATGGTTATTCAACCACTCACCCATGCCTTTGTAAATCACCATTGATGGCTCAACCACCCACTTTCTTCTCTTGGAAACTATCGCAGCACTCACATGAAAAATTCCTGCTCAAAACATGCCTGAAGACACAAGAGAAACCCACATTCCAACTTTTAAACATGGCCGTTGATCATTTCCCTTCGCAGGATCTACAGCCTCAAATCGCTTTGAAAAGTCAAGAACCACTGAGAATGTGCCACACAGGCACCTTTGCTTTCATTGACTCTTCAAACTCTGTGAGATGAAAAATCCCACATTTGCCCTGCAGGAACCCCTTGATCAATTTATAAGCATGGTAGCATGTATACAATAAATGTCGAGTGTTTTACCCCGCTCGACCCACGAACCCATCGCTAGCGGTCACCACTCCATCTCTCATCTCCGTCGGTGTGACCTACACCATCAGCACCACAAAAAGCCCTCCTACCGACAACACTAATCTCACTGATGAACATCCCTTGCTAGGTCTGACACCACTTCGTTGGCGCACCCAAAAATTCTCCCACCAATAAGACAATCACACCGATCGAAGCCCCATGAATTACCTTCTTAGCCAGACACCAACTATCAGCGAATCACAAACTCTTCACGCCGACGTCAAAAGTTACGCTGATGACACCACAGGATTGAGGAGACCAACTCCATTGGCCAAACTCTCTGATCCCACAACTCTCACCAATGGACACACCACTGAAAACCTCAAAACACCCTTTGTGTCAGCCAGACAAACCACATCGGAGCAACACACCAAGCTTGCACTGATAAGCGATGTCATTCTGATGGCATCCTCCATCGAGGTGACACCCTCCCGTTGGTAGAAGTCAAAATAGCTCTGCCGGTATCACACGTTACGCCGATGGCAACCCCATCGGCCAGATCGAACACATCGGAGGGTCTCAAAAATCTTTTGCCAATAACATCAATCACTCTGATGAACATTTCTTTTGGTAAGACACACGCTGATGACACCATCGGCCAAACCTCCCACTGTCGGCCCAACTCAAAATTCCCTTGTCGACAGCTAATACTACACTGATAACACTTCATCGGTGATACTTTACAATAGTCACCCCGATCGGGGAAACCTTACACCGTCGGCCCAATGCAATTTCCTCAGCCTAATAACTAATGTCACTCTGATGCACACTATGATGACCCCCTCCTCAAGAAATATGATGCTGATGCTGAAACATGCTGAGGAGGCCCCAAAACTTAGAAATTTTTTGGATTTTTTGGGAAGGTGCCTGCATGAAAAATTGCTCGAAAACTGACAGTCAATTTAGGCACCAACACGGTCATGACATGTAACACACATGTCATGTCCACATTTGACATGTGGTCATGACACAAACTGTCAAAACTTTTCTGCGTGTCCCTAGAAACCCCCTCGCATGCGTCTGTGTGCTCGGTGGCAATACACATAAGGTGTAAACATGTCAATCATATTCAGAGAAGTGTGCCTACCTACACAATCCCCAACATGATGATGGCTGACTAGGGGGTCATGCGACACGATGAGCATTGCTACTAGGGTTAGAATCAGTTTAATTTGAAACCCTAAGTTTCCTAGGTGAAAGAGATGATTTTGTCTGAAACCTCATCAAACCTTAACTCTAATGCAATAATAAAATCAAATATAAAAACACATCCAATGGTATGATGGTCACATGATAAAATGGAGTGATTAAGTGAAAGTTACCAAAATATCATAAAAATAAAGCCCTGAAATCTAGGAAAAATTTGATAGCATAATGTGTTTTCAATAATTCAAATAAATATTTTTATAATTAAATCCCCAAGAAGAATTAATGCAAAAATTAAAATAATTAAATACAAGGATAAAAAAAATTTCCAAGGTCAAATAAATTTAACCACTCAACAAAATTATAAAATTCGAATTAGAATAAATGACCAAATTAAAACTCAATACTTAAGTCCATTAATAAATGAAATCTTGACTATTACGTTTATTAATTAACTCAAGTCAAAATAATTAAAAAGAGGATAAATTAAAATATCCCCTCGGAATAAAATCGATTAAATTAAAATTAAATTCAATAAAGAGATTTCCCAACACATTAAATTTAAATAGACAAATAATTAAAATAAAAGCCCAAAATTAAATAGCTTACAAGGGATAAAGCATCCCATTTAAAATAAAAACAATCCACTACCACAAAAATAAATTCCACAAGGAATTAAAATCCAACCCCTAAAATAATATTAAAACCACTAAAATAAAACACAAGGATAGACAAAAATTAAATCAAAAAGAAAAAGGCAAAGGAGAGGGAATTTTTTTAAATTCCCGTGCACAAGGCAAAATGAGGGAAATAAATAAAATGCATTTCAATTTCATTTTCCTTCATCCTCCATCTCAACCCTAATCTATTATTTTATTGTTTGCTCAAATGAAACCCTAACCTTATTCTATCATTTCCTTATGGCAAAAACCCTATCTCATTTTTTTGTTGCGGGTTAGGGTTTGAAAGTGGGATCATGGTAGGCAAGATCCAAGTATTCTGTTACCTCCCACAGAGGTATATTTTTATTATATAAACACCGTAAGTATATATATATATATATATATATATATATATATAGTTCAGATCTGAAAACATATGTATTTTTTTCTTTCTTTAAGAAACAAATTACAATGGGTAAAATATATTACTGGCAGATTTTTTTAAAAAAACACAGGCATGATAAGGGGACCGACTGGCAGCCACACAGAGGGGAATCTGAGCATTGGAGGGCCAACGGCCCATCTGATCTTTGAGGCCACAGAAGATTTTAAGTTAAAGGGAGGTGGTGTGCGGAGGGGGCCGTGCCTCCCCTCACACCCAAGGGTGTGGGGGGAGGCACACCCCCCTCCCCACACCATAGCTTCAAGCAACGAATAGAGGGCGGTGGCTGTGGCCGTCTTCCCTCTGTTCACTATTGTTTTTTTTTGTTTTGGTTAAAGCAAAAACTAAACCCTTATTTCGCCCTATCACAGATATGTATTTTATATTGTTGTTAATGCAGTTTGCAAATCATTTAACACTTATGTATATACTTTTTATGTGTGTGTGTGTGTGTTTGTGTGTGTGTATATACACCCAGTCACATTTACACAGTTTTACTTAGTTATACAGTAGTCTTAAATATATATATATATATATATATATATATATATATATATATATATATATGTTTCTAAAACAACAATATAGTCATATATATATATATATATATATATATTAACAAAACATGAACAATCTCAAATGGGGAGATAATATAACCATATTGCAATCTATTAAAAAAAGTCAGTAGGCCTAAATACATAATTTCTGTAAATAAATAAAAAAACAGATTTAATATTTCTTCTTTGGTTAAGAATACATGAGGCAGAAAATACATTGTCTAGAACAGATTTTCCTCTACAACTATTACTATATTTTCTCTTCTAACATCAATAAAATGACAGTCATATTTCTCTATTTTCTCTATGGCATGTTTTTAGATTTGAACAACATTAATCCAGATTTTATTCTTGTTTAAATACACATTTTTACTAACAGAATTGTCATTTAAAATAAAACAATAAGTTTATATATACTCTTTTGTCAAATTTCCAAAATTAATTAGGCACAACAGCAAGATGATACACATGGATTTTCTTTGGAGTAACTAACAGCAACCTATATTAATTCTTTGACAACCTTTTATAAACACATAAGCACACTAGTATAGCTTAATGTGCATTTAAAAAAAAAAACAATAAAAGTAACTCACATCAAAATTTCCTTTCAACACCAAATACAATAAGGAGTATAATTTTTACAACTCCAACATTATGGCCTCCAAGGCCATGGCTTACAAAACCAGCCAACAAGATAATGCAAGTGAGATAACAATGAACTTTTCCAAACACCATTTTCTCCAAAAAAACCTGCAATAATACAACACCAAAAATGGGGAAACAAACCACAAAGGAATGCCCTCCTCCCTACCATAGACCTGCTAGTGGGTCACCGCCGAGTTAGGGAGGTAGGATTCACACGTTTTCACAAACACACCACAACAAAGAAATTTCCAAACACACAAAATTTACTCCCATGGATTTCCACATAACAAAACTCAATAAAAGAGTTTGGAGGGGGTAGGGGAGTAGACCCCTCAACTCAAGAGGTCACCCCAAGAACTCCAAAAACCACAAAATCTCAAGGCCTCAAGCCATAGTAAAAATATACATATCTCCATAAATCTCAAAACCATCATGGCACTCTTGTCATCCAAATTTCTCCCAAATACCATAGAATGCCCTCAAAGCTATAAGTAGTACAACAATAAGGAGGTGACCTCAAGGAGGTTCACTCTCCCCCACCCCAAATGAGTTGAGCCTTACCTCCAAATGGAGGTGCTCTTACCAACTCCCATCCCACACAAAAATGAAAACAACACCAAACATAAAATTTCTAACACATTCACAAAAATAAAACATGCATAAGGAAATGGCTATTGCCATGGAACTTACCTTCAAAGCCCTAAAAATGGAAGCGCGTTTGAAGAAGAGCTCCAAGCTTCTCCAAGTCTCCAAATCTCCCAAAATTTCTCTAACACTCCCAAAACCTCCAAGAATAGAAAGAAAGTCTCAAAAAAAGAAGAACCCCCAACTCCTCTCCAAGAGGAGATAAAATAGGCCTTCAAAATTGGCCTTGAGAAATGAGAAGGTGATACTTGTCACCTTCTCCTTCCTCATCCCATTTCACTTGCAAGGGAGGAGTGTGAGGGTGACAAGTGTCACCCTCCAATCCATTCAAACCCTCACCTTATCCACTTGTGCTCACACATGTGTGAGAGACCAAGTGGAAAGGTGGCAACTCCCTCCAAGGCTCCATGAGGATAAGGGATGCCACATGGCATCCTCTTATTCTCTAAGAGAGCTATCTCCCTCCAAGATGCTCTCACATGTGTGTGAGAGTCTTGGAGGGAGATCCCACACACTTAGGGGTCTTGAAGATCTCCCAAGTCTTCTTGGTGAAGGGATCCCCAAATTTTGGGAAGGGAGATGGGTCTTTCCTAGAGCATGATTCATATCCCATCCTTACCCATTTCAAAATTCGTCACTTTTACTAAACCCCAGTTTAGAGTGACTAAAAGTGAGTTACCCTAGGGTTTAGTAAGTCCAAATGGACCCTAGACCCTAGGGTTACCACCTCGGGTAAGTTTGAGACATTAAAACACACCTAGGGAGGTATAAAATCACTTTTAAATGGCCCATAAATAAAAATAATACCAAATGTGTAAATCAAATATAAATATACAACACATGATATAAATCAATTTAAGAAGGGTGGACAAGGATAAATAAATAATTCAAGCATGCACGAAAGCATCATCTATTCAAACGTGATCCTCATCCCTCTTGGGAATGGATCATTTTTACAAGGAATAACATATGTGTGAAAACTACCTCTGATTTGCTGTGGCCTAGGAATATAACCTGCATGACTAGATCAAGTGGTCAATCACATCATGGATAAATCATAGCCAAAGCAACTAAAATTAAAGTCATGTCATTGCATACAACATAAATCATTTCTAACATAATTAAGATTAAAATTGCATTTCCTATTGTATATAAAAAAAAATTATATTTGTAAATGGAAATGATCAAACAATGAAATGCATAACCTAAACCCAAATCATTCAATACCTCAAAGATGCAAGATGAATTGTTTGATTGATTTGATATGTTGGTTGCTCATAATTCAGCAGTATAACACTAAGATAAAGATGATAGATGAATGATAATGGATGAATGATGCAAAGGCTCTAAAGATTTCAACAGCATAAGGATACTCCAACTCAATGCCTCCTTGCAAATGGCTTGTGAGAGGGTTGATTTATAGGAAAAGCTTGGTTCAAATGGATGGTTGAGATTAAAAAGCTAAATGATTGATGTGGACGGCTAGGATTGATTAGTTATTCCCACTCTTCAAGGGAGTTGTAGTCATTTGACAAGTGTAGGGAGGAGAATAGGTCTCATGTGTGATTGTGTACACAAATACTTTTATTTAATAAGTTTATATGTGATGGTGGACACAAATACTAAAATTAGGTGCCATTAGTTGTACATGTGAAGGATTTTAAATGAAAGTTCTACTACAACACATGATTCAATTGAGAAATGGACAAGTGTCGAAATGTGATGAAAGGTGATGACTTAATTCAAATAAAATATTTGAATTAGTTGGGATATGTGAGGGAAATTAATTAAATAAATAAAATTTATTTAATTAATTGGGAAAGTGGGATTATGAATGTGAAATTAATTAAATAAGTAAAATTTATTTAATTAATTGGCTGAGTTGGATAAGGATGGGATTAAGATGGGATTTTAATTAAATAAATAAAATTTATTTAATTAATTGGCTTAATGGGATAAGTAGGATTAAGAGTGGGATTAGGACAAAATGCTACATGATGTCTAAGTAATGTTTTTGACTAGGTGTTGCAAGACATGGACAAATTTGGGTGTCTACATTTTGCCCCTCTTTGAGATGATGTTCGAGATGATAAGATTTATGTCGAGTAACATCATTTCAAAGAAGCTAAGGTATGGATAATCGATAGGGATGATGATGATGTAGGATAGGATGAAGAAAAGATAGGATGATAAAGGAATGATGCCCCCTTGAGAGGATAGGTGGGTTGGACAAACACGGGTAGGCTCTCGAAATGAAATGGATTGGTCAAGGAAGAAAGATAAGGGAATGGATAGAAGAAATGATGATGCGTTATGCCACAATGAAAGTGAGCAACCATGACGTTTGATATAGCACTAGACATTATGCACCAATGTATAGAAGACTAGGGTGATGATGCATCTTGTGCCCCAACGTAATACAACCTTGTCTAGATACAAGATATGAATATTAGCTAGATTGATACCAAAATGATGTAAATGCAAGATAAAATGATAACACACACAAGCAAGCAAGCAAGCATGCACAAACAATTCAAAAACAAACAAGCTATTGCCCCTGTCAAGCTATAAACCAATGATTAATTGTTGATTGTTTTGTTCATGATGAGACTGTTGTCATGGTGGGGAAAGTTGTATCCCTAGATCAACACAAGGTTGTTTGCTGAGTTGGTTGGCTGATTGGCTGATTGATTTGTCTTACAACAAGGCTAGGATCAAGACCATTGATTACGCTTGGATAACTTGGTTTGATTGATTAACTTGATTGATGTGTATTAAGGATGGGCTTGCATTTGGATCATTGTTTGGAATGATTTGAGGATGATGAAATGATGGATGAAGATTGATGAAGGATCGATGAAAATGAATTGGTGTGAATTGAAGGAAATGGATTGATTGAATGATAGATTGATTGGAAGAAATTGTTTACTAATGATGTAGAAGATAGATGATAGAAGAAATGATGAGAGGAGAAAGAGGAAAAATGTTTGTGCCTGAATTTGGGCACTTCCTTCGTACTCTAGACTTCCTACATACCCTGTATCCACGGGATCAAGGCACTTAATGATGGAAATGAGATGTAGTTCTGATGTTTTATTGATGAGATGATGAAAAATGGATTGAATTGATTAAGTTATGGATTTATGAAATGTTGATGATTAGGTTGATTGTTTTGAATGATGATAATGATGGTGTGATGATTGGAGTACCTACTCAATCTAAGCATAAGAAAGTGTTCTCAGTGTGCTCAAAGTATGTAAAACAAACAAGGTATTGCCCTTGTCAAGTCATAAACCAATGATTGATTATTTGATTGATGATGATAGTGTTGTCATTGCGGGGAAAGCTATATCCCTAGATCAACACAAGGATGATGTGGGAATGATATATCCCATTGATGATGATTGATGATGATTGATTTGGTTCATGACAAGATTAGGATCAAAACCTGTTGATTTGATTGGATAATGTTCCTTGATTGATTAGCTTGCTTGATATGGATTAGTGTGACTTGGAGTTAAGGTCATTGATTTGATTGATATGATTGATATGATTGGAAGAAGTGATTGATTGAAATGGATGAATGAATGTTATTGATAAGAAGAATTGATGATGATGATGATTTGATTTTGATTGAATGTTGATGGAGTGGGTTGTTTTGGATGATGTGATTGGTTTTATTACTTGGATTTTTTGTTGGATATTTAATTTTTTAATTTTTTTTGTGTTTTTTTGGGATATTTTAATTTTTTTGTTTTTTTGTTTTGGGATATTTTGATTTTTTTGATTTTTTTTTTGAAATGTTTTGGAAAATGCCAATGGATTTACAATTTAGGTAGCCTTTGTGCTTTATACCAATGACAAGGGAAAACCAAGTCTAGATGAAATGATGGATGAATGGGATTGGATGGATAAAAGGATGGCCAACAAGGGATGGAAGGCTCATGATAAATAGGTGGATAAAAAAGATAGGCCATATAAGGGATGAATGCATGCCTCATGATAAATGGATAGGTAGGCTATAGTGGAAAGCTCATGATAAATAGATGGGGATTTTGCTATAAGATGGAAAGCTCATGATAAGGATATGCCATAGTGGATGGATCATAAGGGAGCTAGGATGTGATCTCCAAAGGCTATGTTGCATAGGAAGAATAACTTGCCCCATTCTAGGTGGTAATGCTTAGGATTTTTACATGACAAAGTTCATGACCAAGGGATGACATGATTGGATTTTACATGACGTTTATGATGATAGAATGACATGATGGATTGATTTAAATGGGATGGAAGGTTCATAGATAGGACTTGGTTTGGAAAGAAGGTATGTCAAGAAATATCCCAACATATTTCAACATTTTTTCCCCTATGTCTTCATCAAGATCAAAAAGGAGGAAGGATGGATAAATGGGTTTAGTAGGATAGGCATGTTTATATAATGGCTAAGGATTGTAGAATAGGATGTAGCAAGATAGGACATGGTAGGATGGAAAATGATAGTGGTATGGATGAGACAATGTGCTCCCAAGTGTAATTGGCATAGAAGATCAACTACACTTGATGCCTGTTTGCTAGGTTTTCATCATGGTACTTATCCAAGGCACCTGTTTACCAGGTTTTCACCATTAGACGAAAGGATTTCTCTTTTATTTCTTTTTTTTTTTTCTGATTTTTTAGATGGGATGACAATTACACATGGCACCTACTTGTCAAGTTTTCACCATGATAATGAATAGGAGGGACTCAAGTGTCTAGTGCTATGAATGTTGGTAGACCCTTTGGAGATGGATGTCATCACATGGACCATGTCATTATGCTCATAGATGTTGGTAAGAGATTGCATGAAAAGGAGATGGATTAGGTAGATGGTGGATTATGAAATGGATTATGAAAGGGTAGGCTAGTGGCTTATGGTGTGGATTTATATAGGCTTATGGAATGAAGATGGATGAAACATTTATGTCAAAACATGTACCATAGGGATAGTATGGGGGAGATATGTAGGATAATGGATGGAAGATGGGGAGATGTAGTTATGTGGAGGTACTACGGAGTGGAAGGGAACCATGACCAATGGTTGCACACACCGTAATAAACATTGAAGCTTTTGGTGAGATGGTGGTGTAGGAAGTAATAGAGATGTTTGCTTAGGAGATGGTTGATGGAGTGATTTAGATACCCACATAGAATTAGTATTTTTAGTGCTTTTGCTTTGCTTGTGGGATTTTTGAAGGGAATGGAAGTTTTGGATGGAAGTAGGCTTTTGGATGGATATAGGTGGTTGTGATTCTTGAGATGTGGATGAGGATGCCTCATTTGACTTGCTAGCTATTTTCTTAGGAACCCAAACCATTTTGCTTTTGGGCTTTGCTTTTGGAGGTATGGGCTTGGATAGCTTTGTGAATGTACTCTACTTAGAAGATGGACGATTTAGAGGCTTTTCACATTGATTCCCTAAGGCATGAGGATCCTTAGGAGTTTTAGTTGGATTTTTGGATTTATAGATAAAGGCATCCAAATATTTATTTTGGAATCCCATGGGTTTGGTGGAAGCAGGGTAGGTGGAATGAGTGGAAGCTTCATGTTTAGGCAATGTGTGCATTTGTTGTTCATGATTAGGAATGTAAGGGTACTTATGGATAAGTGGATAATTAGGTGTTGGTAACAATGGAGGCAAAGTGGATGGAGGGATATTAGGAGTTGGAAGGAGTGGAGGTAAAGTGGATAATGGGATGTTAGGATTTGGAAGTAATGGAGGTAAAGTGGATGGTGGGAGCTATATGGTCACATGCTTTTGACATTTGTAGGTTGATGGAGGGGGAATGGCTACATATGTTTTGGGTATATGATGTGGTTTGTGATGGAAAGTGATGGACTTAGGAGGGATGGAGGAATTACCAACATCTTTAGAGAGTTTACCTTGGGGTGTGTATCCAAGGCCATATGAGCATGGAGGAACTTTGACATGGTTTGGCTCCAAAATACCTTGTTCATAAAGGCCTAGGCCGTTACCTTGGTAGTTCATGTTTTAGAGGATACTATGGACAATGGGACTAGGTGTGGTTTGAATATTAGACTTGAGTTCATTATTGGATGGAGAAGGTGAAGTGGATAGAGGTTGTTTTTGTCCTAAGGAAGAACATTCATGGATAAGGGTGGTAAGACCAAGTGGACATGATGGTGGACTTGAAGTGGAATCAATGGTGGATGTGGAAGGATGATCATTAGGATCTTGATTTGTATTGTGTTCACTAAGATCCAAGTTATTTGTTTGATCTTTTATGCTTATGTGTTCTTAGGAGGCAGATGTCTCATTATGACAAGTGGATGTTATCTCATTATGGATAGGGCTAGATGGCGGATGACTAGGAGCAATTTGGATATCTTGCTCATAGATTTTAGGATTATGGATAGGATCAAGGTGCTCATGGATAGCTTCTTCATAGGTATCATCTTGATCATAAAGAAGGTAGAGGTTGTGGATGGGTTGAATGGAAGGGATTTGATCTTGAGTTGGACCAGGGCTTAATGTTTCCACATGCTTAGGATTAAACTCTTGACATACCTCTTGGGTTGCTTGAATGGAAGTGGAAGGCTCTTGGATAGGCTCTTGGTCAACAACATGAGAACATGATGACTCTTGACTTGGGTTCATAATAGGAGACTCTTGAATAGGCTTGATGGCTTGTAGGTCACATGATTGGCTTGAAGGGCTAAGAATGTTAATTGAGGGCTCTTGGATAGGCTCAAAGATAGGTGGACCACATGATGGGATTATAGGATTGGACATGACCTTTGGAAGTTCTTTGGTAGGCTCATGAATGGGTGTTTGACATGGAGGTAGTTTATTCCTAGCTAGTAGCCAATGGATCACATCCTTCGCAAGGGTATGAGTGGATGAGCAATATAATGGATGAGCAATAATAGTGGATGATGTTGTAGGCTTAGGACTAGGATTAGGTTGGGGGCTAATTGGATTGGGTGGATTAGGATTTGGATTAGATGAAGGGATAGTCTTACCACAATTTATGAGGTTTGTGATCAATCTCTTAAGTTTGACACAATTGGTTGTTGTATGGCCCTTGTACCTATGGTATGCACAATAATGGTTTTCATTATACCAAGGGGGTTTAAAGATTGGTTCAAAAGGTTCTATCAGTGGTAGCTCAATCAAATTTGCTTGAACCAATTGTTGTACAGTTATGTCCAAGGGATCTTTTGGTGGAAGATTGGTAGAACATGAGGATGAAGGTGATGAAGGTTGGTGGACTAATGGACTAGGGGTAGGATCACATGGTGTTCTTATGATAGGGATAGTAGGCTTATGTGTTGGTAGGTAATTGGATGATGAAGGCCACTCATAGGATGCATTGGCTAGATTGGTATCTCCCTTGTCAAAGGTAACTAGGTCTTGTTGTATTAGGCCCGCATGGTTTATATACAAAGGGCCACTTGGAGTTGCATATGCTTCTTGTTACAAAGGTGGATTTGGGCTCACTTGTGCTCGTTGGGGAGGCCATTGATAGTCTTGGTAGCTAGGTGTAATGGTAAGATATGTAGACAAAAGATATTGAGGTAGACTCAAAGTTGAGGGCATTTGATCTTGTTGGCAAGGTTGACTTGTGCTCACTTTATTTATGTATAAAGGGCTATTGGGACTTGGATGTTGTTCTTATACTATCACTTGATTGCTTTGTGGATGGGCTTGGTAGTGCATTGGAATGGTGGCATGAGGGATTGGATAAGCTTGAGGTGGATGTTCATAGGTTGATATGCCATTGACTTGGTGGATAGGTGGATTAAGTTGATAGGAAGTGGATTGATATGACATGTGGCTATGAGGTGGATTACATTGATATGGAGTGGCTCAGGATCGATGTACTTGTCGAGCTTGACTAGAGGCTAAAAGGTGTTGGACTTGGGTGTGAGGCCGATTATTTTACCTTCCTTATTTTGATCATTATGCATTTCAGTTGATGCCATTATCAGACTTTAGTGACTATGGTTTCATTATGCAGACTTTATTTTATCTCCTAATTATGATAGGACATTGATTAGACATATGTGGTTTGATTTGATCATATTGATGCTATTTTGTGATTTGATATACGAGATACATATTTGATGATGCTTGTGATGAGATTCTAGATATTTATGTGATGTGGACTATTTGACATGTGATTGAAAAATGTAGTTTAAATTGGGATTATGTATTGATGATTATTGTTGTATTTGATTGTGTGAATTTAATTCCAGTTGCTTTGGCTATGTTTATTCATGATATGATTGACACTTGATCGAGATTTGCAGGTTGTACATTCCCTAGCCATGGCAAATTGGAGGTAGAATTCACACTATGTTATCCCCTATAAAACTGATCCATTCCCAAGAGGGATAAGGATTATGTTTGAAATTGAATGTGATTTAAGTGCTTGATTTAATTTTTAATCTTTTGGCCTACTACCCTTTATAAAAATTAAGCAATGATAAGTGTTGTATAAATTTTACTTGATTTACACCACTTGGTATTTATTTTAATTTTGAGGCCATTTAAAAGTAGATTTATAACCTCCTTGTGAACCCTAGTGTCCCCAAAAGTTACCCTAGGTGGTTACCCATGAGTCTAGGGTCAACTTGGACTATCTAACCCTAGAATTAAATCACTTTTCTTCACTCTAAACTATGGTTTAGTCAAAGTGACGAAATTTGAACTTAGGGAAGGTGGGAGATGAGTCATGCCTTGGGAAAGACTCATCTCCCTTCCCAAAGTTTGGGAATCATTTCCCAAGGAAGACTTGGGAGGTCTCCAAGACTCCCAAGTGTGTGGGAGCTTCCTCCAAGACTCTCACACACGTGTGAGAGCATCTTGGAGGGAGATGGCTCTTTGAGAGAATAAGAGGATGCCATATGGCATCCCTTATCCTCTTGAAGGTGTGAGTGGGAATACCACCTCACCACTTGTCCTCTCACACATGTTTCAGAGCACAAGTGGATAAGGTGAGGATTGAGATGGAATGGGAGGATGACACTTGTCATCCTCACACTTCCTCTCCCTTACAAGTGGCATTGGAGGAGGAAGGAGAAGGTGACAAGTGTCACCTTCTCATTCCTCAAGGCCAGATTGATGGCCTATATTATCTCCTCTTGTTGAGGAGTGTGGGGTTCTTTGCAATTTTAACTTTCTTTCTATTTTGGAGGATTTTGGGGGAAAGTTGGAGGAATTTCTTGAAGATTGGAAGGTTTGGGAAGGCTTGGAGCTCTTCACCAAATGTGCTTCCATTACAAGGCTTTGAAGGTAAGCCTCTTAAACTTGTTTTCTCACCCTTGCTTATTTAATGTATTGTGTTATAGTTTTTGGATGTTGTGTTGTTTGCATTGTTTTTTGTTGGGATGGGAGTATGGTGAGAGCACCTCCAATGGAGGTAATGCTCAACTTGTTTGGGTAGGGGAAAGGAACCTCCTTGAGGTCACTCCCACATTTTGTATTTATGCCTTGAGGGATTTTATTTTTTAAGGAGATTATTGAATGGCAAGAGTGCCATGGAGATTATTTGTGAATTTTGTGGAGAGTGGTGTTTTGGAGATTTTGGCTTGAGGCCCTGAGCTTCATATTTTATCATTTGGGAGCCCTTTGAAGTTGAGGGGTCCATTCCCTACCCTCAACAACTCATTTTCATGAGTTGAGTTTTGTGTTAAACCTATGGGCTATTTTTGTTATTGTGTTGATATTTTGTTGTGGATTGTTATACCTGTGTGAATCCCTACCTCCCTAGCTCGGGGATGACCCACTTGCGGATCTACAGTAGGGAGGAGAGCTTTCCATAATGGCTGGATTGTTTTCTTTTGGTTGTGTTTAGTTGCAGGTTTTGAGTGGAGAAATGGAGTTGTTGTGGAGCTCATTTTGGGTGGCTTAGTTGTATTTTCTTGACTATTGAAGCCATGGCCATTATGGCCTTATTGTATCTTATTCTTGTAAAGTTTTATGTTCAAAAAGTTGGCTGTTAAAAGCTTTGTAATGTAACAATCTCTTCATGATATTTGAGTGCAGTTAATTTCATATTTTATGAAGTTGGCTTTGTGTTGAGAAATACATGAGAAACGTCATTTATATTTTCTGTTGTTCCAAAGAAAAGAAATATGCATGAGTTGTAATCACTGTAGATTTTAATTTATAAGAAAAAAAAAAGGGAAATACCCTTAGTTGTAAAGATTGTTTTATTGCAAAAAAAAGGGAAATTAATTCAGTTTTTTGTTTTGTGCATTAGAAGCTTATAATATTTGTTGTTGTTGAAATAGGAGAAAATGTATTTCTATTTTGCTTAATGCTTAAAAAAAAAACAAGTATAGAGTTGCTGTTTTAGTTACTATGTAAATCTGAAAGTCAATCTTCTTCTATTTTAGTCCTTACTATAAAAAAAAATAAAATAAGCAATGAGTATATATATATACTCATATATGTGTGTGTGTGTGTGTGTGTGTGGGCATATATATATATATATATATATATATAAGTATATATAAAAATATATATATACATGGTATCCTCATTTCTCTTAATCATGATATTACATGTTTGGTTGTATATACTTATATTTAGATTCTGTACAAAAAAAAAGGAGATATATACACTAATTTTTATTTAGACTGGAAGTATCAATCTAAAAATATGTATATATATGTATATACACATACATATATATATAATATATAAATACTAGCTGTGTATTTGAGACAAAAAGACAACAAAAAAAATGAAATGGACTCTGGGCAGTGCCCACAGTCCCTTGTTAATTAAATGAAGAGGGGTGTGGGTGGAGGCACTACCTCCCCCACACCCCACAAAACCCCAACCACAACTCCTGCGTAGATGCCTCTGCCGCTGTAAACCCCACACTTCCCACTCCAAACCCCATGCGACACTCAGCCCTCCGCCTTTCCCTTAACACCCTCCCGTGGACTCCACTGTGGTCTGCATAGCTCCTGCCCTCTGAACCGCCATCTCCCATGGTCTCTTCCCCTCTACGTCGCCACGCACCACTCCACCTCTACCCTCTCACAGCAGTGCCACCGTCGTTCGGCTTTCTATGCAATAACCTGCAAATCCATATTTTAGTTTTAACATTTCAAACAGTATTCATAATGATATATATATATATATATGATTCAAAAAATATGGTAATGTTATTACTGTATATACCTCCTTGGAGGTTGCGAAAGAATCCATGGCTTCCATTCTGGTCAAAACCCTAACCTGAAAAACTTAAGGCTAAAACAAAATAGAGGAAAAAAAAAAAGAGAAAGAAGAAAACATGAGATTAGGGCACAAAGAAGAGGATAAGAGAAAAGAGAGATTAGGGTAGCTTGTTTTTAGAAAACAATTTTTAAATTGAAATAGGGTTTTTCATTTGTTTTGTTTTTATTATGAGGATTTTTTTTTGTTGGTGAGGTTTTTTAATTGTGGGGATTTATTTAATCCTTTATTTGTAAAACCTCTTCTTCCTTTATTGTTTAATTTAATTCTTGGTCATATTTTAATTGATTTTCTAAATTTGAATAGAGTAATTTTTCTTTGCATTCGAATATTGTATTGTAATTTGAAATTTAATTTTTTTGGGAAGAATTTGCCCTTGTTTTTAATTTCACTTTAATGGGATTATTGATTTCATTTTTCCTTGGCAAGGATTTTACCGTTTTAAATTATTGATCTATTTTATCATTATTTTACGAGGAGAGTTATTTAAACTCTCCTCACTCATCTATTAAATTTTTGAGTAAGTTATTAAATATAATGCCAAAATTATATTTAATAATGGACTCAATTTTTTCTGTTGGATCTATTTGATGTCTTGTCAATTAATTTAATTTAATTTATTTTTCTTTAGATCGTTTGATTTGTCTCTTAAGCTTTAATTTAATTTTTATTCTTAAATTTTATTTAACTCCTTATTGATGATTTATTTTTAAATTTATTTTTACGTTTATCTAAAATGCGTTATGCTTCTGTATTTTTGCTAGATTCCTAGGGTTTATGTTATGCGATGTTTTATTTATTTTAATCCATCATCCCACTTTAATCACACACCATCCTGCCATTGTTTTACTTAATCAATTTTTGATCTGAGTTAAATTAGGGTTCGATGTTGGTGGAATCTTCTTCACCTAGGAAACTTAGGGTTCAGATTTAAATCAGTCTAACCCTAGACGTGACACACTATGTGTCCCATATCCCCTAGACAGCCTTCACCATAGTGGTTATATTGACTTGTTTATGCCTTATGCGTATTGCCACCGAGCACGCAGATGCGTGCGAGGGGTTTCCTAGGGATAGGTAGAAAAGTTTTTCGTAGTTCGTGTCATGACCACATGGCAAATGCGGATATGACATGTGTGTTGTGTGTCGTAACCGCATGGGAAATGTGGGCATGACATTTGGTATCAAAGCCTAAGTTTAAACACTGGGCTTACTTTGGGCACATTATTATTTCTACAACTTTGATTAATTTGTGGTTACCTCATTTTTGTAGGATGCCTCCCCGACGGGTTCGGCGAGCGCAGTCCCGCCGCACTCCATCCCCCGAGATGCACACTGACTCTTCAGCTGAGGTACAGGCACAACCAATCCTACAGATACCGCAGGCCCCACCGGCCATACCAGATATTGGGCCATAGATATTACAGGCTTTATAGGTAGTTTTAGATAGGCTTCTACTGGCTATAGTTGAGCTGCGCATAGAGCCACGTGTCGAGCCCCACGAGGATCTGCGAGTGGAGCCATGCGTGGAGCCATGAACTAAGTCCCATGTCGAGCCACATGTTGAGCCGCAAGGGGCACCATGTTTGGAGCCTTATGTTGAGGTGCCAGAGACGATGGTAGAGGAGGTTGGTTTAGCTGATAGGGCCCGTAGCAGGAGTCCTTCATGTCATGCTAGGTATGATGAGGCAATATGAGTAGACCACTTTGGTCATAGGCCTTATGACTATTAGACAGATGAGTCTATCAGGAGGCCTAGAGATAGAGGAGACCCCATTAGGGATTTATTGAGGTTGAACCCTCCTACATTCATCAGGACCACAGAGGGAGCTGAGGCAGAGGCCTGGCTGATGAGGTTAGATAGATGCTTCGTGTGGTAGTACACTTGTTGTGAGATGTAGCAGCTACCTGGTGGCACACTGAGGAGTGCAAGCGTCACCTTTCATTAGACACTCTCACATGGGAGATCTTCATTAAGCGCTTCAATACGCGATATCTATTAGATCATTATAGGTAGCATTGTATAGACGAGTTTCATGACCTCCAGCAGAGAGGACTTACAGTGGCACAGTATGAGGGTAGATTTACTGAGTTATCCCAATATGCAGAGTATCTCCATGATGAGAAACTCTTGGTGCATAAGTTTATCAGAGGACTGAACCACAGTATAGCAGGGCCTATTTGGATGGTAGACCCCCAGACTTTGAGTGATGCTATCAAGAAGGCATATATCATTGAGGAGATTCAAGGATGAGGGCAAACTTCACACCCTCAGTTTCAAGATCAAGGACAACAATAGCATCAGCAGAGTTTCTGCAGACCATCACAACCACCTCATAGAGGAGGATTTAGTTCTGCACCCTTACCTCCTAGGCCCCCACAGCAACAGCAGTAGTGAGCTAGGACATAACAGAGGTCACATGGGGGACATAATAGAAGTTGGCAGTAGCAAGGCCCACATAGAGATCAGAGGTAACAGGGACCACCTGTGGGACCTGTGAGGTCATAGCAGTCTTATAGAGGCTCACAAGGGTCTACTGGCAGATCAAGATAGTAGCAGTCGAGTAGGACTCTGACTGTATAGGTATAGGCTAGAGGCCCTTGTTATGTTTATGGTGGAGCTGGACACCTAGCTAGAGAGTGTCCATAGGGTTTTACAGCAGGGGGACAGCCTCATGCAGAAGGATCCGAGCAGACTGTTGGTGATGTGGGTAGATCCCACCATATGTTCGCAGCGGTTGATAACTGCCAGGCTAATTTTTAGGTGTCAGTTATTGAGACATTAGGTATGATTGGGGGTAACCCCATTTCTATTCTCTTTGATTCTGGTGCTACTAACTCATTCATATCTCCATCATTTGTGGAGCATTGCAGGCTGGTGGCCTCTAGGCAGGGTGATAAGTGGGTGGTTGAGTTGGTCTCAGGGACCAAACTGACAGTAGATGCCTTAGTCCATGATTGTGAGATTTCTTTGGGACCCTTTACCATAGTATGCGACCTTAGAGTCATAACACTAGGATCCTATGATGTGGTGTTGGGTATGGATTGGCTTGCAGCTCATTGAGCCAAGCTAGATTATCGTCGAAAGGTGATCAGCTATTTAGATGACCATGGTACATCAGTTGAGATAGTGGGCATGCAGAAGCCCATAGAAGTGCATATGATATCCACTCAGTAGCTTAAGTGCTACATGCGGAAGGGATGCCAGATGTTTACCATCATAGTGAGTGACAAATCAGATGATGAGCCTGAGGCATCTTTAGATGATCATCCCATCCTTAGAGAGTTTGCCGATGTGTTTCCAGTAGAGTTACCGGGGATGCCACCCCAACGTGAGGTAGACTTTCACATAGACTTAGTGCCGGGTGTCGAGCTAGTGTCTCGTGCACCCTATAGGATGACCACACATGAGCTCATAGAGCTCAAGCTACAGTTGCAGGACTTACTCGAGAAGGGGCACATCTGACTGAGTGTTTAACCTTGGGGTGCTCCTATCATCTTTGTGAAGAAGAAGGATGGGTCTCTTCGATTGTGCATGGACTACAGGCAGTTGAATAAGGTGATGGTGAAGAACCGTTATCCTCTGCCCAGGATTGATGATCTTTTTGATCAGATGCAGGGAGCCAAGGTGTTCTCTAAGATAGACCTGAAGTCTAGGTATCATCAGCTACGTATCACGGAGGCGGATATCCATAAGACCGTCTTTCGAACTTAATATGGCCACTATGAGTTCATGGTGGTTCCTTTTAGCTTGACGAACGCCCCTATAGTGTTCATGAGTCTCATGAATGGGGTGTTCCGTACCTATTTAGATCAGTTTGTGATCATTTTCCTCGATGACATTTTGATCTATTCACGGACCCAGGAGGAGCATGAGGAGCACCTTCGTCAGGTTCTATAGTGTTTGCGAGAGCAGAATCTTTATGGGAACTTGGCGAAGTGTGCATTTTTTAGGATAGAGGTTCAATATCTGGGGCATATCCTATCTAGCGATGGAATCTCAGTAGATCCATCGAAGATCAGGGCTATTAGGGATTGGCTAGCACCCACTAGTGTGATAGAGGTCAAGAGTTTTATGGGGTTAGCTGGTTATTACCGTCACTTTGTTGAGGGTTTTTCTCGGATAGCGCACCCCATCACTTCCCTTCAGCGGAAAGGGAAGAGTTTCCTATGGACTGAGCAGTGTGAGAGGGCCTTCAGGGTCCTCAAGGAGCATCTTACCAGCACTCCCATTATAGCGGTTCCTAATCCTGTAGCAAATTTTATGGTTTGCATGGATGCATCACTTGAGGGATTGGGAGCTGTACTTATGCAGGGTGGTAGAGAGATTGTGTATGAGTCACAAAAGCTCAAGACCCATGAGATGAACTACCCCATGCATGACTTGGAGTTAGCGGCAGTGGTTCATGCTCTAGTTCATTGGAGACATTTCTTATTCGGTCGTCACTTTGAGCTCCATTCAGATCATCACAGCCTTCAGTATATCTTTACACAGCCAAATCTGAATGCCCTTCAGTGGTGTTGGATGGAGTTCCTCTACGAGTATGACTTTGATGTCCACTACATCAAAGGGAAGGAGAACGTGGTTGCTGACACATTGAGTCAGAGGCACCACGAGCTCTTGACCTTGACTCTGAGTGTGGATTTGAGAGGTCGCATTATTCAGCATCTGCCAGAGGATGAGTGGTTTCTTGAGGTGTAGCAAGAGATTAGTTCACAGAGGGCCCTTATGGGCAAGTTTGTAGGGTATTCACTTGAGGCAGATGGGTTACTTTGTCATCGACAGCGCATCTATGTACCCCGCGTAGGTGACCTACGTACTATAGTGTTATCAGAGGCTCACAGAGCACCATATGCGGCACATCCAGGGGTGAACAAGATGCATACCGATCTACGATAGCTGTACCATTGGTCAGGTATGAGACGTGACATAGCAGAGTTTGTTGCTCAATGCCTTGAGTGCCAGAGGGTCAAGGCCGAGCATCAGCATCCAGCGGGTCTTCTATACCCACATGAGATACCTGAGTGGAAATGGAACACCATTTCCATGGACTTTATTGTTGGTCTTCCTATGTCTTTGCGTCGCCATGATGCTATCATGGTGACAGTTGACAAGTTGACCAAGGTGGTGCATTTCTCACCTGTACACACAATGTACAATGCACCAGTTGTGGCGAGAGTATTCTTAGATGATATTGTGAGATTACATGGAGTACCTCGCCCCATTATTTCAGACAAAGATTATGTATTCACTTCAGCATTCTAGAGAGCCTTGCAGCAGGCGTTGGGCACACAACTCAATTTTAGCTCCTCTTATCATCCCGAGACAGATGGATAGACAGAGCAGGTGAATCAAGTGTTGGAGGACATGCTTTGGATGTATGTTATGGACCATCAGTCTAGATGGGAGGAGTATCTATATCTAGTTGAGTTTGCCTACAATAATGGGCATCATAGCTCATTGGGTATTCCTCCCTTTCAGGCTTTATACGGTAGACCATGCAGGACACCATTGAATTGGGATCAGATCGTGGACAGAGTTGCCATTGGTCCAGAGCTAGTTCAAGATATGGAGTAGCAGGTCACACTGATTAGGTAAAGGTTACAAGAGGCACATGATAGACAAAAGAAGTATGCTAATGCTAAGAGGACTGATCGGAGCTTCCTAGTGGGTGACAGGGTATTCCTTAGAGTGCGGCCACACAAGAGTCCAATCTGTTATGGAAAGGGCTCTAAGCTTGTACCACGGTTTGTAGGACCCTTTGAGATCTTGGAGCGGATAGGACCAGTTGCCTATCATCTAGCGTTGCCACCTAGCCTGTCATGTATCCATGATGTCTTTCATATTTATGTTTTGAGGCGATATGTATCTAATTTATCTCACGTGCTAGACTAGAGTGCCTTATAGGTAGAGGCGGATAGACAATTGTCATTGGAGTCAATTCGCATATTGGCTCCTCGGCCACTGGGCCTTCGAGGTCGAGAGCTGGACTAGGTTAGGGTCCAGTGGGATCATTATGATGAGGTCACAACGACTTGGGAGGATGCAGCTAGTTTGAGGGCACTCTATCCTCACCTTTTTGTCAACTTCAAGGAGGAAGTTTAGTCTTAGGGGGGGAGGATGTGAGGCCGATTATTTTACCTTCCTTATTTTGATCTTTATGCATTTTAGTTGATGACATTATCAGACTTTAGTGACTATGGTTTCATTATGTAGACTTGATTTTATCTCCTGTTATGATAGGACATTGATTAGACATATGTGGTTCGATTTGATCATATTGATGCTATTTTGTGATTCGATATACGAGATACATATTTGATGATGCTTGTGATGAGATTCTAGATATTTATGTGATGTGGACTATTTGACATGTGATTGAAAAATGTAGTTTAAATTGGGATTATGTATTGATGATTATTGTTGTATTCGATTGCGTGAATTTAATTCCAATTACTTTGGCTATGTTTATTCATGATATGATTGACACTTGATCGAGATGTGCAGGTTGTACATTCCCTAGCCACGGAAAATTAGAGGTAGAATTCACACTATGTTATCCCCTGTAAAACTGATCCAATCCCAAGAGGGATAAGGATCACATTTGAAATTGAATGTGATTTAAGTGCTTGATTTAATTTTTAATCTTTTGGCCTAGTACCCTTTATTAAAATTAATCAATGATAAGTGTTGTATAAATTTTACTTGATTTACACTACTTGGTAATTATTTTAATTTTTAGGCCATTTAAAAGTGGATTTATAACCCCCTTGTGAACTCTAGTGTCCCCAAAAGTTACCCTAGGTGGTTACCCATGAGTCTAGGGTCAACTTGGACTATCTAACCCTAGAATTAACTCACTTTTGGTCACTCTAAACTATGGTTTAGTCAAAGTGACGAAATTTAAACTTAGGGAAGGTGGGAGATGAGTCATGCCTTGGGAAAGACTCATCTCCCTTCCCAAAGTTTGGGAAACCTTTCCCAACGAAGACTTGGGAGGTCTTCAAGACTCCCAAGTGTGTACGAGCTTCCTCCAAGACTCTCACACACGTGTGAGAGCATCTTGGAGGGAGATGGCTCTTTGAGAGAATAAGAGGATGCCATATGGCATCCCTTATCCTCTTGAAGGTGTGAGTGGGAATGCCACCTCACGACTTGTCCTCTCACACACGTGTGAGAGCACAAGTGGATAAGGTGAGGATTGAGATGGAATGGGAGGATGACACTTGTCATCCTCACACTTCCTCTCCCTTGTAAGTGGAATTGGAGGAGGAAAGAGAAGGTGACAAGTGTCACCTTCTCATTCCTCAAGGCCAGATTGATGGCCTATATTATCTCCTCTTGTTGAGGAGTGTGGGGTTCTTTGCAATTTTAAGTTTCTTTCTATTTTGGAGGAGTTTGGGGGAAAGTTGGAGGAATTTCTTGAAGATTGGAAGGTTTGGGAAGGCTTGGAGCTCTTCACCAAATGTGCTTCCATTACAGGGCTTTAAAGGTAAGCCGCTTAAACTTGTTTTCTCACCCTTGCTTATTTAATGTATTGTGTTATAGTTTTTGGATGTTGTATTGTTTGCATTGTTTTTTGTTGGGATGGGAGTATGGTGAGAGCACCTCCAATGGAGGTAATGCTCAACTTGTTTGGGTAGGGGAAAGGTACCTCCTTGAGGTCACTCCAACATTTTGTATTTATGCCTTGAGGGCTTTTATTTTTTAAGGAGATTATTAAATGGCAAGAGTGCCATGGAGATTATTTGTGAATTTTGTGGAGAGTGGTGTTTTGGAGATTTTGGTTTGAGGCCATGAGCTTGATATTTTATCATTTGGGATCCCTTTGAAGTTGAGGGGTCCATTCCCTACCCTCAACAACTCATTTTCATGAGTTGAGTTTTGTGTTAAACCTATGGGTTGTTTGTGTTGTTGTGTTGATATTTTGTTGTGGATTGTTATACCCATGTGAATCCCTACCTCCCTAGCTCTAGGGTGACCCACTTAGAGGTCTATGGTAGGGAGGAGAGCTTTTCATAGTGGCTGGATTGTTTTCTTTTGGTTGTGTTTAGTTGTAGGTTTTGAGTGGAGAAATGGAGTTGTTGTGGTGCTCATTTTGGGTGGCTTAGTTGTATTTTCTTGGCTGTTGAAGCCATGGCCATTATGGCCTTATTGTATCTTATTCTTGTAAAGTTTTATGTTCAAAAGGTTGGCTGTTAAAAGCTTTGTAATGTAACAATCTCTTCATGATATTTGAGTGCAGTTAATTTCCTATTTTATGAAGTTGGCTTTGTGTTGAGAAATGCATGAGAAATGTCATTTATATTTTTTGTTGTTCCAAAGAAAAGAAATATGCATGAGTTGTAATCGCTGTAGATTTTAATGTATAAGAAAAAAAAATAATGAAATACCTTTAGTTGTAAAGATTATTTTATTGCAAAAAAAAAGAAAGGGAAATTAATTCAGTTTTATGTTTTGTGCATTAAAAGCTTATAATATTTGTTGTTGTTGAAATAGGAGAAAATGTATTTCCATTTTTCTTAATGCTTTAAAAAAAAAACAAGTATAGAGTTGCTGTTTTAGTTACTGTGTAAATCTGAAAGTCAATCTTCTTCTATTTTAGTCCTTACTATAAAAAAAAAAAGCACTGAGTATATATATGTGTGTGTGTGTGTGTGTGTGTGTGTGTGTGTGTGGACATTTATATAAAAGTATATATAAAATATATATATATATATATATATATATATATACATGGTATCCTCATTTCTCTTAATCATGATATTACATGTTTGGTTGTATATACTTATATTTAGATTCTGCACAAAAAAAAAGGAGATATATACACTGATTTTTATTTAGACTGGAAGTATCAATCTAAAAATATGTATATATATATATATATATATATATATGTATATATACACACACACACACACATATATATATATATATATATAATATATATAAATACTAGCTGTGTATTTGAGACAAAAAGACAACAAAAATAAAATTAAATAAAATTTTTAAAAAAATGAAATGGACTGTGGGCAGCACCCATAGTCCCTTGTTAATTAAATGAAGAGGGGTGTGGGGGAGGCAGTGCCTCCACCCATAGCCGTGGGTGTGGGTGGAGGCACCGCCTCCCCCACACCCCCCAAAACCCCAACCACAACTCCTGCGTAGATGCCTCCGCTACTGTAAACCCCACACTTCCCACTCCAAACCCCGCGCGACACTCAACCCTCTGCCTTTCTCTTAACACACTCACATGGACTCTGCTATGGTCTGCACAGCTCCCGCCTTCCGAACCGCCATCTCCCGCAGTCTCTTCCCCTCTGCGCCACCATGCCACCAGTCCACCTCCGCCCTCTCACAGCAGCACCATCGTCGTTCGGCCCTCTATCCAATAACCTGCAAATCCATATTTTAGTTTTAACATTTCAAATAGTATTCATAATGATATATATATATGATTCAAAAAATATGGTAACATTATTGCTATATATACCTCTGTGGAGGTTGAGGAAGAATACATGGCTTCCATTCTGGTCAAAACCCTAACCTGAAAACTTAAGGCTAAAACAAAACAGAGGAAAAAAAAAAGAGAGAAAGAAGAAAACATGAGATTAGGGCACAAAGAAGAGGATAAGAGAAAAGAGGGATTAGGGCAGCTTGTTTTTAGAAAACAATTTTTAAATTGAAATAGGGTTTTTCATTTGTTTTTATTATGAGGATTTTTTTTTTGTTGGTGAGGTTTTTTAATTGTGGGGATTTATTTAATCCTTTATTTGTAAAACCTCTTCTTCCTTTATTGTTTAATTTAATTCTTGGTCATATTTTAATTGATTTTCTAAATTTGAATGGGGTAATTTTTCTTTGCATTCGAATATTGTATTGTAATTTGAAATTTAATTTTTTTGGGAAGAATTTGCCCTTGTTTTTAATTTCACTTTAATGGGATTATTGATTTCATTTTTTCTTGGCAGGGATTTTACCGTTTTAAATTATTGATCTATTTTATCATTATTTTATGAGGAGAGTTATTTAAACTCTCCTCACTAATCGATTAAATTTTCGAGTAAGTTATTAAATATAATGCCAAAATTATATTTAATAACGGACTCAGTTTTTTCTATTGGATCTATTTGACGTCTTGTCAATTAATTTAATTTAATTTATTTTTCTTTAGATCGTTTGATTTGTCTCTTAAGCTTTAATTTAATTTTTATTCTTAAATTTTATTTAACTCCTTATTGACGATTTATTTTTAAATTTATTTTTATGTTTATCTAAAACGCGTTATGCTGCCGAATTTTTGCTAGATTCCTAGGGTTTATGTTATGCGACATTTTATTTATTTGAATCCATCATCCCACTTTAATCACACGCCATCTTTCCATTGTTTTACTTAATCACTTTTCGATCTGAGTTAAATTAGGGTTCGATATTGGCAGAATCTTCTTCACCTAGGAAACTTAGGGTTTAGATTTAAATCAGTCTAACCTTAGACGTGACACACTACGTGTCACATACCCCCTAGACAACCTTCACCATAGTGGTTATATTGACTTGTTTACACCTTATGTGTATTGCCACCGAGCATGCAGACGCGTGCGAGGGGGTTCCTAGGGATAGGTAGAAAAGTTTTTCATATTTCGTGTCATGACCACATGGTAAATGTGGACATGACACATGTGTTGTGTGTCGTGACCACATGGAAAATGCGGGCATGACATTGGGCTACAAAGTCTTACAGTTGAGGTGATTGGCTTGCATGGGGTTGACCTCTTTGGATGAAGAATTGTAATGGTTCAATGGCATCTTGGTTTAGGGGTTGTGATCATTGATAAATATTTTGGAGGAATCGTTGGAATTTGATTTCTGGGTCCTCTGGTGTAAACATGTTGTCAGCCAAGTGTTTGTCTTAAGTCCTTTTAGCAAGTGCTTGTTTAGGGATTTGGATGATGTGGCGAAAGTGATTTTGCTAGGATAGGGATGTGACTAGGATAAGTTTAGGATGGTTTGAATGACTTGGCTATGAAGGGTTGGATGATGACTAGGCTATGTTTGGGATGAAAGTGATTGGGTTTGAATGTTATTGGAAGAATGTGTAAGATAACTTGTCTTTATGTGTTTGGGTGTTTAGAGCTTGATGTGGCAATATTCAAACAAATGATTATGCATATACACACATGAATCACTCACACAAGACACATAAGCAAGTTGTTAGTTTGGAAGAATGTGATGATGGTTAAGCAAGCACGTGAAGACACTTCAACAAGTCCTAGTCAAGGCAAGGCTACTATCACAAGGAGGTTCTAGTGAAAATCTGGGGGACCGACACCCCATGAGCATCCAGCAAACCACTTAAGGCTTTAACTAACCCTACTAGGAGTTTAATATACATAAGGTATTCCTCCTTTTGAGCTAGCACTGTATGGTGAGCACTAATACCAATTAGACTTGGCTTTTGCCTTATCCTCTAATTTTTATAGCGGACCGGATGAAAGTACCGCTTGAGGTCATTCCCTTGGGGTGAGTACCTCTTTTTACACCAAGGTAGGCCTCTCTAAGGTTTAACAAAAGCAACACAAGTAAATGTTTTTGATCTCCAAGTTCGTGTTAGGACACGTGGAGAGAGCATACACATTTACTTGGTCACACTCGCATGGGGTTCATTAACCTTAGAAATACAATGTGTGGAAGACAATGCAAGCACTTGTTTGTTTTAAAGCACAAATCCAAATGTGATGAAATACAATGGTTTGTTTTAGCCCAATTTTTGATGTGATAGCAAACAAGTTGTTCGTTTTATGCCCAAATCGAAATGTGTTTGCAAACAAGATTGATTGAAATGAAAAGATGAAAGATAGAAATGAATGCACCCAGATTATTTTTACTTTCCAAGTTATTGTATATGATTGATATTGCTACTACTAAAGCTCCTTATGATCACCTACAACATCAAAAAATGATATTATAATGCAGCCATAAAAAATAAGCTCATCAGGCAAGGAAACTTGTAATTTTAGATACATAGCTAAATTAGATTTGAGTATTTCAAGACATTTTTGGTTTGAAAATTAAAAAATCAAAGAAGAGACCCCTATTAATTTTCTAAGAACTTTCTAAAAATGTAAATAAATCAGAAAAATTCCTTGTTTTGCACCTAGAAATTTGGATTTATGGAAAAGCTACAGTCAACAAAGATCTAATTTTTTCACACTGTATATGACCTCCAAATTAAATCTATAAAACATAAACCCCCATTAGAATTTCAAGAGTTTTCAAGAAATGTAAAACTTTCTAAACAATTCACCGATTTGCACCCAGAATTATGATTTTATGAACAAACATAAAAACCTGATAACTCCCACAAAAATGGTGATAAACCCACAATGTTTCTGTTGTAGCTTCCTTATATTATGGACAAACTTCTATTAAAATCTTGTAGAAAAACTCGTAGCCATTTGGAAGATATGATGAAATCTTTAAAACCTAGGGTTTTGTCCAAAAAATAGCAGATCTGCAACAAAAAGTTAATTAAACCTGCGTAACTCGACAATGGGGGTTAGATGAATGCAAATTTTTAGTACAAAAGCCTTCAAAAATGATCAAGTGAAGTGAGTCCCACCGTGCATGCCAAATTGTATATCAAAAAATTTAGATTTGCAAATGGAAATGATCAAACAATGAAATGCATAACCTAAATCCAAATCATTCAATACCTTAAAGATGCAAGATGAAATGTTTGATTGATTTGATATGTTGGTTGCTCACAATTCAGTAGCATAACACTAAGATAAAGATGATAGATGAATGATAATGGATGAATGATGCAAAGGCTCTGAAGATTTTAACAGCATAAGGATACTCCAACTCAATGCCTCCTTACAAATGGCTTGTGAGGGGGTTGATTTATAGGAAAGGCTTGGTTCAAATGGATGGTTGAGATTAAAAAGCTAAATGATTGATGCGGACGGCTAGGATTGATTAGTTATTCCCACTCTTCAAGGGAGTTGTAGTCATTTGACAAGTGTAGGGAGGAGAATAGGTCTCATGTGTGATCGTGTACACAAATACTTTTATTTACTAAGTTTATATGTGATGGTGTATACAAATACTAAAATTAGGTCCCATTAGTTGTACATGTGAAGGATTTTAAATGAAATTTCTACTACAACACATGATTCAATTGAGAAATGGACAAGTGTCAAAATGTGATGAAAGGTGAGGACTTAATTCAAATAAAATATTTGAATTAGTTGGGATATGTGAGGGAAATTAATTAAATAAATAAAATTTATTTAATTAATTGGCTAAGTTGGATAAGGATGGGATTAAGATGGGATTTTAATTAAATAAATAAAATTTATTTAATTAATTAGCTTAATGGGATAAGTGGAATTAAGAGTGGGATTAGGACAAAATGCTACATGATGTCTAAGTAATGTTTTTGACTTGGTGTTGCAAGACATGGACAAATTTGGGTGTCTGCACCTATCTAATATCTCATAATCATCATCAAATATTAAATCCACATAATGAACTTGTAATCACATCAATATTCATCATCAAATATGTCTCACATGTCTAACATCATCATAACATCAAAATATGATCTAATCAAATCACCATATGTCTAATCAATGGTAATCCAAAATCAGGAGATATAGTCTAAATCTACATAATGGGACAATAGTCTCTAAATGTCTGATAACATCACCAACTATAATGTAAAACAATCAAAAATACTGAAGTGAAATAAATCGGCCTCACATCCTCCCCCCTAAGACTAAACTTCCTCCTGGAAGTCATCAAAAAGGTGAGGATAGAGTGCCCTTAAACTAGCTGCATCCTCCCAAGTCATTGTGACCTCATCATAACGATCCCACTAGACCCTAACCTGGTCTAGCTCTTGACCTCGAATGCCTAGCATCTAACAAGCTAATATGTGAATTGACTCCAAAGCCAACTGCCCATTCGCCTCTACCTGTAGAGCACTCCAGTCCAATACATGAGATAAATCAGATATATATCGCCGTAATACAGAAATATGAAAGACATCATGGATACATGATAGGCTAGGTGGTAACGCTAGATGGTAGGCTACAGGTCCTATCCACTCCAAGATCTCAAAAGGTCCTACAAACCACGGTGCGAGCTTAGAGCCCTTTCCATAATGGATTGGACTCTTGTGTGGCCGTACTCTAAGGAATACTTTGTCAACAACTAAGAAGCTCCGATCTAGTCTCTTAGCATCGGCATACTTCTTCTGTCTATCTTGTGCCTCCTAAAGTCTCTGCCTAATTAGTGTGACCTGCTGCTCCATATCCTAAACCAACTCTAGGCCAATGGCAACTCTATCCTCTATCCGATCCCAATTCAATGGTGTCCTGCATGGTCTGTCGTATCAAGCCTAAAAAGGAGGCATACCCAACAAGCTGTGATGTCCATTATTGTAGGAAAACTCAACTAGATACAGATACTCCTCCCATCTAGACTAGTGGTTCATAACATACATACGGAGAATGTTACGGAGAATGTCCTCCAATACCTGATTCACCCGCTCTGTCTATCCATCTATCTTAGGTGATAAGGGAAGCTAAAGTTGAGCTGTGTGCCTAACACCTGCTACAAAGCCCTCCAAAAGGCTGAAGTGAACACTGAATCCCTATCAGAAATGATGCGGCGAGGTACCCCATGTAATCACACAATATCATCCAAGAATACTCTCGCTACTGCTGGTGCATTGTACGTCGTGCGTACAGGTGAGAAATGCACCTCCTTGGTCAACTTGTCAACTGTCACCATGATGGCATCATGGCGACACGAAGACATAGGAAGACCAACAATGAAATCCATGGAAATGGTGTCCCATTTCCACTCATGTATCTCATGAGGGTATAAAAGACCTGCTAGATGCTGATGCTCGGCCTTGACCCTCTGGCACTCAAGGCATCAAGCAACAAACTCTGCAATATCAGGTCTCATACCCGCCCAATGGTATAGCTATCATAGGTTGGCATGCATCTTCTTCACCCCCAGATGTGCTGTATATGGTGCTCTATGAACCTCTGATAACACTACAGCAGGTAGGTCACCTGCAGAGGGTACATAGATGCACTGTCGATGACGAAGGAACCCAACTACCTTAAGTGAGTATCTTGCAAACTTGCCCACAAGGGCCCTCTATGACTAGATCTCCTGCTACACCTCAAGAAACCACTCATCCTTAGGTAGATGCTGAATAATGCAACCTCTCAAGTCCACACTCATAGTCAAGGTCAGGATCTCATGGCGTCTTTGACTTAATGCATCAGCAACCATGTTCTCCTTCCCTTTGATGTAGTGGACATCAAAGTCATACTCACAGAGAAACTCCATCCAATGCCGCTAATGGGCATTTAGATTCAACTATGTAAATATGTACTGAAGGCTATGATGATCTGAATGAAGCTCAAAGTGATGACCTAATAAGAAATGTCTCAAATGAATTAAAGAATGAACCACTACTGCAAGCTCCAAATCATGAGTGGGGTAGTTTAGCTCATGGGTCTTGAGCTTTCACGACTCATACATGATTGCTCTACCACCCTGCATAAGTACGACTCCCAAACCCTCAAGTGATGCATCTGTGCAAACCATAAAATTCACTACTGGATCAGGAACCGCTAGGATGGGAGTGCTGGTAAGATGCTCCTTGAGGACCCCAAAGGCCCTCTCGCACTGCTCCATCCATAGAAAACTCTTCCCTTTCCATTGAAGGGAAGTGATGGGGTGTGCTATCTGAGAGAAACCCTCAACAAATCTACAGTAATAACCAACTAACCCCATAAAACTTCTAACCTCTGTCACACTGGTGGGTGCTGGCCAATCTCTGATAGCCCTGATCTTCGATGGATCTATGGAGATTCCATTACCAGATAGGATATGCCCCAAATATTGTACCTCTATCCTAAAAATGCACACTTCGCTAGGTTCCCATAAAGATTCTACTCCCTCAAACATTGTAAAACCTGATGTAGGTGCTCCTCATGCTCCTCCTCGGTCCATGAATAGATCAGTATGTCATCGAGGAAAATAATCATGAACCGATCCAAGTAGGTATGGAACACCCCATTCATGAGACTCATGAACACTGTAGGGGCATTTGTCAAATTGAAGGGAACCACAGTAAACTCATAGTGGCCATATCAAGTCTAGAAGGTAGTCTTATGGATGTTCACCTCTGTGATACGCAACTAATGGTAACCAGACTTCAAGTCAATCTTAGAGAAGACCCTAACTCCCTACATCTGTTCGAAGAGATCATTAATCCTGGCTAGAGGGTAATGGTTCTTCACCGTCACCTTATTCAACTAGCTATAATCCATGCATAAACAAAGTGACCCATCCTTCTTCTTCACGAAGATGACCGGAGTGCCCCAAGGTGAAATGATCAGTCGAATGTGTCCCTTCTCGAGAAAGTCCTTAAGCTACAACTTGAGCTCTGTGAGCTCATGAGAGGTCATCCTATAGGGTGCACGAGACACTAGCTTGGCACCTAGAACTAAATCAATATGAAAGTCCACCTCACGATGGGGTGGCATCCCTGGTAACTCTGCTGGAAACACATCAACAAACTCCCTCAAGATGGGATGGTCATCTAATGATGCCTCAGGCTCGTCCTCTGATCTGTCACTAACTGTAATAGTGAACATCTGGCATCCCTTCTGCATGTAGTGCTTAAACTACTAAGTGGATATCATACGAACTATTGCGGGCTTCTGAATTCCCACTATCTCAACTGATGTACCATGATCGTCTAAGTAGCTAATCACCTTTCAGAGACAATCTAGCTTGGCTCTATGGGATGCAAGCTAATCCATACCTAAAACCACATCATAGGATCCTATTGTCATAACTCTAAGGTCACATATAGTGGTAAAGGGTCCCAAGGATATCTCACAGTCACGGACTAAGGTGTTTACTGCCATCTTGGCCCCAGTGGCCAACTCAACCTCCCACCTATTGCCCTGCCTAGAGGCCACCAGCCTAAAACGCTCCACTAATGATGGAGATATGAAAGAGTCAGTAGCACTAGAGTCAAAAAGAATAGAAATGGGGACACCCCTATCATACCTAATGTTTCAATCATTGATGCCTAAAAATTAGCCTGGCGGTTATCAACCGCTATGAACATATGATGGGACCTACCCACATCTCCAACTGTCTGCTCTGATCCTCTTTCACAAGGCTATCCCCCTATTGTAAATCCCTATGGCTACTCTTTGGCTAGATGTCCCTCTCCATGACACACATAACATGGGCCCCGAGCCTGTACTTGTCCAGTCTAAGTCCTACCCGACTGCTATTGTCCAGATCTACCTGTGGACCCTTGTGAACCCCTGTATGATTGCTGTGACCTCACGAGTCCCGCAGGTGGTCCTTGCTACCTCTGATCTCTACGTGGGCCCCACTACTTCCAACCTTGATTATGACCCCTGTGTACCCTCTGTTGTGGCCTAGATCTCTGCTACTGCTATTGTGGAGGCCTAGGAGGTAAGGATATGAAACTAAATCCTCCTCTCTGAGGTGGCAGTGGTGGTCTGCGGTAACTCTGCTGATACTGCTACTATCCATGATCCTAAAACTAACGGCATGAACTCTGCCCTCATCCTTGTATCTCCTTAGTTATGTATGCCTTATTGGTAGCATCACTCAATGTCTGGGGGTCTGCCATGTGTATAGGACATGCTATGCTATGGTTCAACCTTCTGATAAATTTATGAACCAGGAGTTTCTCATCGTGGAGATACTCTGCATATAAAGACAACTTAGTGAATCTACCTTCATACTGAGCAATAGTAAGCCCTCTCTGCTAAAGGTCGTGAAACTCGTCTATGCGACGCTGTCTGTAGTGATCTGATAAATATCACGCATTGAAGCGCTCAATCAAAGTCTCCCATGTGAGTGTGTCCAATGATAGATGGCACTTGCACTCCTTAGTGCACCACCAAGTAGCTATTGCATCTCGCAGTAGGTGGACTACCACACATGCCTTCGTGTTGCCCTCGTAAGGACGCAACACGAAGCATCTGTCTAGACTGATGAGCCAAGCCTCAACTTTAGCTCCCTCTGTAGTCCCAGCGAATGTAGGAGGATTCAGCCTCAACAAATCCCTGATAGGGTCTCCTTGATCTCTGTGCCCTCTGCTAGGCTCATCCACATAATAATCATAAGGCTTGTGAATAATCTACTCCACTCGTACTGCCTCCTCATGCCTAGCATGACGTGGAGGGATCCTGCTATGGGCCCTATAGGCTGATCCAACCTCCTCTGCTGTCGTATCTAGTATCTCAACATATGGCTCCACACGTGGTGCCTCTCGCGGCTTGACACATGGCTCCACAGGTGACTCTGCTCATGGCTCCACGTGTGGCTTCTCTTGTGGATCAACGCAGTGCTCAATACGTGGCTCTATGTGCAGCTCAACTGCAGCCAGTGGTAGCCTATCTAACACTGCTTGTAGTGCCTGTAATATCTACGGCCCAATATCAGGTATAGGTTGGGCCTGAGGTGCCTACTATACATGTGGTGCCGACGGCTCCTGACCCTCAGCTAGAGAGTCACTATGAACCTCTATGGACTCCATACAGCGTGAACGTGCTCACCGAGCTCATCGGGGAGGTATCCTACAAAATGAGGTAATTACAAATTAATCAAAATTGTAGAATAATAATGTGCCCAAACAAGCCCAATGTTTAAACTTGGCTCTGATGCCAAATGTCATGCCCACATTTCCCATGTAGTCACAACATGCAACACATGTGTCATGTCCACATTTGACATGTGGTCATGACACAAACTATCAAAAGCTTTTCTGCATGTCCCTAGAAACCCCCTCGCACGCGTCTGCGTGCTCGGTGGCAATACACATAAGGCATAAACATGCCAATCATATTCAGGGAAGTTTACCTACCTACACAATCCCCAACATGATGATGATTTACTAGGGGGTCATGCGACACGATGAGCGTCACTACTAGGGTTAGAATCCGTTTAATTTGAAACCCTAAGTTTCCTAGGTGAAAGAGATGATTTCATCTGAAACGTCATCAAACCTTAACTCTAATGCAATAATAAAATCAAATATAAAAACACATCCAATGGTATGATGGTCGCATGATAAAATGGAGTGATTAAGTGAAAGTCGCCAAAATGTCAGAAAAATAAAGCCCTAAAATTTAGGAAAAATTCGACAGCATAACGCGTTTTCAATAATTGAAATAAATATTTTTATAATTAAATCCCCAAGAAGAATTAATGCAAAAATTAAAATAATTAAATACAAGGATAAAATAAATTTCCAAGGTCAAATAAATTTAACCACTCAACAAAATTATAAAATTCGAATTAGAATAAACGACCAAATTAAAACTCAATACTTAAGTCCATTAATAAATGAAATCTCGACAATTACATTTATTAATTAACTCAAGTCAAAATAATTAAAAAGAGGATAAATTAAAATATCCCCTCGGAATAAAATTGATTAAAATAAAATTCAATTCAATAAAGAGATTTTCCAACATATTAAATTTAAACAGACAAATAATTAAAAAAATTAAATAGCTTACAAGGGATGAATTATCCCATTTAAAATAAAAACAATCCACTACCACAAAATTAAATTCCACAAGGAACTAAAATCCAACCCCCAAAATAATATTAAAACCACTAAAATAAAACATAAGGATAGACAAAAATTAAATCAAAAAGCAAAAGGACAAGGAGAGGGAAACTTTTTAAATTCCCGTGCACAAGGCAAAATGGGGGAAATAAATAAAATGCATTTCAATTTCATTTTCTTTCATCCTCCATCTCAACCCTAATCTATTATTTTATTGTTTGCTCAAATGAAACCCTAACCTTATTCTATCATTTCCTTATGGCAAAAACCCTATCTCATTCTTTTTTTTTCTTTTCTCCTCTTTGTTTTGCCTCCATTGTTGTTGCAGGTTAGCATTTGAAAGTGGGATCATGGTAGCCAAGATCCAAGTTTTATGTTACCTCCCACAGAGGTATATTTTTATTGTATAAACACCGTAAGTTATATATATATATACACACACACACACACACACACACACACACATATATATATATACATATATTTAATGTATATATATATATATATGTATATGTATAGTTCAGATCTGAAAACATATGTATTTTTTTTCTTTCTTTGAGAAACAAATTACAGTGGGTAAAATATATTACTAGCAGATTTTTTTTTTTAAACACAGGCATGATAAGGGGACCAAATGGTGGAAATACAGAGGGGAATCCGAGCATTGGAGGGTCGACAGCCCATCTGATCTTCACCGCCACAGAAGGTTTTGAGTTTAAGGGAGGTGGTGTGGGGAGGGGGCCGTGCCTCCCCCCACAAGAGGCACGGCCCCCTCCCCACACCATGGCTTCAAGCAAGGAACAGAGGGTGGTGGCTGTGGTCATTGTCCCTCTATTCACTATTTTTTTTTGTTTTGGTTAAACCAAAAACTTAACCCTTATTTGGTCCTATCAAGGATATGTATTTTACATTGTTGCTAATGCAGTTTGCAAATCATTTAACACTTATGTGTGTGTGTATATATATATACTCAGTCACATTTACACAGTTTTACTTAGTTATACAGTAGTCTTAATATATATATATATATATATATAAACTAAACATGAACAAACTCAAATGGGGAGATAATATAACCAGATTGCAATCTATTAAAAAAATTAGTAGGCCTAAATACATAATTTATGTAAATGAATAAAAAAATAGATTTAATATTTCTTCTTTGGTTAAGAATAAATTAGGCAAAAAATACATTGTCTAGAACAGATTTTCCTCTACAACTATTACTATATTTTCTCTTCTAACATCAATAAAATGACAGTCATATTTCTCTATTTTTTCTATGGCATGCATTTAGATTTGAATAGCGTTAACCCAAATTTTCTTCTTTTTTAAATACACATTTTTACTAATAGAATTGTCATTTAAAATAAAATAGCAAGTTTATATATACTCTTTTGTCAAATTTCCAAAATCAATTAGGCACAATAGCAAGATGATACACGTGCATTTTCTTTGGAGTAACTAATAGCAACCTATATTAATTCTTTGACAACCTTTTATAAACACATAAGCACAATAGTATAGCTTAATGTGCATTTAAAAAAAAAACAATAAAAGCAACTCACATCAAAATTTCTTTTCAACACCAAATACAATAAGGAGTACAATTTTTACAACTCCAACATTATGGCCTCCAAGGCCATGGCTTACAAAACTAGCCAACAAGATAATGCAAGTGAGATAACAATGAACTTCTCCAAACACCATTTTATCCAAAAAAGCTTGCAATAATACAACACCAAAAATGGGGAAACAAGCCATGAAAGAATGCCCTCCTCCCTACCAAAGACCCACTAGTGGGTCACCCCTGAGCTGGGGAGGTAGGATTCACACGTTTTCACAAACACACCACAACAAAGAAATTTCCAAACACACAAAATTTACTCCCATGGATTTGCACATAACAAAACTCAATTAAAGAGTTTGGAGGTGGTAGGGGAGTGGACCCCTCAACTCAAGAGGTCACCCCAAGAACTCCAAAAACCACAAAATCTCAAGGCCTCAAGCCATAGTAAAAATATACATATCTCCATAAATCTCAAAACCATCATGGCACTCTTGCCATCCAAATTTCTCCCAAACACCATAGAATGCCCTTAAGGCTATAAGTAGTACAACAATAAGGAGGTGACCTCGAGGAGGTTCACTCTCCCCCACCCCAAACGAGTTGAGCCTTACCTCCAAATGGAGGTGCTCTTACTAACTCCCATCCCACACAAAAATAAAAACAACACCAAACATAAAATTTTCAACACATTCACAAAAATAAAACATGCATAGGGAAATGGCTATTGCCATGGAACTTACCTTCAAAGCCCTAAAAATGGAAGCATGTTTAAAGAAGACCTCCAAGCTTCTCCAAGTCTCCAAATCTCCCAAAATTTCTCTAACACTCCCAAACCTCCAAGAATAGAAAGAAAATTTCAAAAAAAGAAAAACCCCCAAATCTTCTCCAAGAGGAGATAAAATAGGCCTTCAAAATTGGCCTTGAGGAATGAGAAGGTGACACGTGTCACCTTCTCCTTCCTCATCCCATGCCACTTGCAAGGGAGAAGGAGTGTGAGGGTGACAAGTGTCACCCTCCAATCCATTCAAACCCTCACCTTATCCACTTGTACTCTCACACATGTGTGAGAGACCAAGTGGAAAGGTGCCAACTCCCTCCAAGGCTCCATGACGATAAGGGATGCCACATGACATCCTCTTATTCTCCAAGAGAGCCATCTCCCTCCAAGATGCTCTCACACATGTTTGAGAATCTTGGAGGGAGATCCCACACACTTGGGGGTCTTGAAGACCTCCCAAGTCTTCTTGGTGAAGGGATCCCCAAAGTTTGGGAAGGGAGATGGGTCTTTCCCAAAGCATGACTCATCTCCAACCCTTAGCCATTTCAAAATTCGTCACTTTTACTAAACCCTAGGTTAGAGTGACTAAAAGTGAGTTACCCTAGGGTTTAGTAAGTCCAAATGGACCCTAGACCCTAGGGTTACCACCTAGAGTAAGTTTGGGACACTAAAACACACCTAGGGAGGTATAAAATCACTTTTAAATGGCCCATAAATAAAAATAATACCAAATGGTGTAAATCAAATATAAATATACAACACATGATATAAATCAATTTAAGAAGGGTGGACAAGGCCAAATAAATAATTCAAGCATGCATGAAAGCATCATCCATTCAAGCGTGATCCTCATCCCTCTTGGGAATGGATCGGTTTTACAAGGAATAATATGTCTGAAAACTACCTCTAATTTCCCATGGCCTGGGAATATAACCTACATGACTAGATCAAGCGGTCAATCACATCATGGATAAATCATAGCCGAAGCAACTGAAATTAAAGTCATATCATTGTGTACAACATAAATCATTTCTAACATAATTAAGATTAAAATTGCATTTCCTATCTAATAACTCATAATCATCATCAAATATTAAATCCACATAATGAACTTCTAATCACATCAATATTCATCATCAAATATGTCTCACATGTCTAACATCATCATAACATCAAAATATGATCTAATCAAATCACCATATGTCTAATCAATGGTAATCCAAAATTAGGAGATATAGTCTAAATCTGCATAATGGGACAATAGTCTCTAAATGTCTGATAACGTCACCAACTATAATGTAAAATGATCAAAAATAGGGAAGTGAAATAAATTGGCCTCACATTAACCTTTTACTGTCCACTTTTTGAATGATTGTTATCTCATTGTCTATTGTCTTGCAAACTACAGGCCTTCGTCAATAGGCTCCCTTAGGTGTAAATACTACTGCTACTCCTTTAAAAGTTATTGATGTCCTCTAGATTTTCTTGTCCATCTACAACTTTCTTTGTTTGACTGTCATCTCTGCATTTTGGATATGTTGTCTCAGCTTCTATAGGACAATTGCTTCTATGTGATTCTCCTCTTGTATTTGGACATTTTAGGCTTGTCCAAACCTTAATAGGGTTTTGTTGTTGTTGTCTCATCCTAGATCTCTATTATTTTTCTTTGTCCAACCTTATTGTATTGGACAATCTTGAATCTCTGTCATTTTTCATGCTTTGTCAGTTGTCTCAGACATTCTGTATGCACTATCCCCTTCAAGATTGTGACTGTTCCTTTCATGAGGGATAATTGTTCACAAAACCTATTAATTGTCCCTGGTATCTCCTTCTTTAGGTTTATGATCATTATTTAAGCATCCTAGGTCTTTGGTACCTTTGTTGTTCCTGTGCTTGATTATTTCATGCATATCTTAGTTTCCAAGAGTTCCCCTTTCACCTGCATGTGTCTTTTAGACTTTGGAACCCTCTCCAACTAGTAGGATTCAATGCCATAAGACTAAGACTGGCATATTCATGATTGCCTCAGATATCCTTGGACTTGTATCACCCCTTTCATGGCTTGACTGCTTTTTGATGCTTTGGAGTGCAATGTGAATTCATTAAAGCATTTGTCAAGTATTAGGCATTCAATGCCTTACCCTCCTTTGTATTCTAATTCTGCAACACACTTGGCATCTCTCTTATGTCTGTCATCTATCTTCTCTTTATTATACACAAGTAAAAGGGTAGAACAATGTTGCTTCCTTATTCTGAGAGTTTGCCACATGCCATTCAATCACTAATGTTTTCATACCCCTAGGGACAATTAGGTTTTCATCATTGAAGTGTGACAGGAAATGCCTCCTTCTAATTAATCTTCCTGTGGTTTTGACACCTATATCTTTTGTATCTACCAATAGAGGATAGTCAAAGACTTGTCCTTTTGTATTATCCTATTAAGGTTGATCTTTGACAGTCACTTAATTATTTTGAACTATCTGATGTAGTAGAGACTACCACAGTCATAGAGATGATTGTCCCTACCCCTCTAATGCATGTATCACTGTCTTCTATCAAGATTACCTCAGTCATGCTTATGCTCTTAGAGACATGATATTTGTCTTAATCAAATCTTTGTAATCCCTCAAAGAGTTAATCTCATTTTCATCTTGTACAGATCTCTGCTAGGGATTGTAATACTCTTGCAAACCTTTGGTTATCTTCAGACTGTTCTTATGACTGTCTCTGTCAATAAATCATGTTGTTCTTATCAAATGTTGTATCTTAGATTATGTTTGTCATGAGCAGCTACAGGATGGCTTTTGTACTTCATTTTCTACAATTGTATCTCTTCTTTTATACTGTTTGATAGCATTAATATTTCTCAATTAGGCATGCTGGGCTCAACCCTTGTGGGAACCATATTTTCTCCACATGCTAAAATGAAATGAATGTTAAATGACACCTGTATCTGCACATGAAACAAACATGTTAGGAAAAACATGGCTTGTGATTGATGTTCTTGATTATCCTATTATTTTCTCGATGGTCCATGTGATACTAACTAGTTTATTGCATCTGAAAGTCAAATTGTATATTTGTAGATGTATATCATATGATATATGATGCCCCATCATTTCTCTAACAACAATTTTTCAAAATTTTATGTAGGTAACTAGGGGCAGCAAGGAGACAACAGCTGAGTGTAGGACAAGTGGACAACACGGGATGACACCAGACATGACAAATAGGACTAAGACTCGTCATTCAGGCAATAATGAGTCACCCTATCTCATATGCATATTTATCTCTTTATTTTTCTACAAATGTATAGTTTGTCTTTTCACTTGCAATGAAACAGTTAGTCTCACGGCTTGTGTGAGACCTTATACATTTAATTTTTCAATAAAGATTACTTGTTTCTGAAAAGATTTGTACAATCCTTTCTATGTTATCTACATTTGCATAAATGCAATCCAGTATAATGCATTCTTTTGATTTATTTATGGACATGCATGTAATGTAGTAGCAAAATAAAATTTACCTTTCTTTTTCCATTTAATCACAAAAGCTCTACCTGATTGAGCTGTTAGCACAAATAGGTAGCAATTGTATCATGGAGTCTAGTATAATATGTGGGAAACACAAAGATTCTGGGTTCGAAACTGAAGTTTGTCTTTGAAATGCTCTGGAGCATTTTCCCAACAGAGTCACCATTTGTTGTGCCTTATACACATGCCCCATTTTGCTAAATGGAGACCCCCTTCTTTTGTTTTGGCTTGGAGTCTCAATCTTTCTTTCTTATGGTGATGAGAGGGTGAATATGTGCTTAAAGTGCATGTTTTGTTCTAGATTTGAGTATTTTGCATGTTTGAAGTGATTTGATGTCAGTTGGAGGTGTCTTGGGTGGTCTTGTACTTAAAAAATAGTCATTTGTTGTCTTTTACACTAAAATTAGGTGTTACTGTATTTTGCTCAAAAATCTTGTATCACTAGATATTGTCCTTAAAATTGCTACTGCAAGATGTGTCATGTTGAAATTCCGAGTTTCTAGGTCTTAGAGCTGCAAAATCATGTAAAATTCTGCAAGATTTCCCCAAGGGGTTCATATACTTTCATTTTGACACATGGTCCTGACACCCTAATTTGGCTAAGTCTGAAACCTTGAAGACCCTGAAAATTGGCTAACTCTGAAATCTGGTGGAACCTCAAAATTCTAGAATCTGCATATGAAATCCTATGGATCTGGAACCTATCTCAAACATCCTGAAAGTATATTTAAAAATATTTAAAGATATTTAAATATCTCAAACTTATACTTAAATATATTTTTAAATATACTTTCACCTTGGCCAATTCAAAATCTAGCGCTAAAAATGACACCAACTGCACTTTGTACCAAAAATAGCCCCTACTGACCTTAGCGCTAAAAATTGAACTCACTAACTTTGTGTCAAAAATAGTCGCTACCAACTTTCAGCACTAAAAATAGTCGCCACTGACTTTTGCACAAAAATCATCGTCCATCGACCTTAGCACTAAATTGACCTCCAACCAACTTTCTTCCAAACTATTGCTAAGTTAGTCGGCACCAAAATCCCTGCCAACAAAGTTTGTGCTAAAAACAGACCCAACAGACCTGCACTAAAAAGTGAACTGACTGACCTCATGAAGCATCATTTTAGTCAGTCGAACCCAAAATCCACGCTAAGGTCAATTGTACATAAAATTAGTGCCGAACATATTTTGTGCTAAAAATGAACCTCTCTAACCTATGCTAGAATTGCATTGCACCAACTTTTAGTTGGTAGACCCCAAAATCAGTGCTTTTTGACATTTTGGCCTAAAATTTGAGTTTTTCAAGGTGCAAATTGGATTTTCTTGGTAGATTTGAATTGCACATCTAGTTGTCACATCACGATGAACATTTTTACCAAATTTGTGTGGATTTTGGGTGCATTTTATGACAATTAATGCCACTACACATGAAATTTTAGTGACCCCCAAAATTCCCACCTTTTGTAGAAAAGGCTATAAAAATGCAAAATAAAAGTCCCCAAATGGATCCTAATGGCTAAAAAAACCTCCTACATCAGTATATAGGCCAAATGGGTACTTGAAAATGGTAAAAAATGTAGAAAATCATGTGAAAATCACTAGATTTAAGAGGTTGTTATAAGAAGGTGGCATTAGCAATGAGTTGTTCCTGACTAATCTACAACTGCAAGTGGACATATTTTGATTCAAAATGATGGGACATGACCTTTTATGATGAAATTAATGCTTGGTCTTATCAATTGCAGGTCTAAGAGGACAAAGGAGCCAATTGGAGCCGTCTTGGAAGGATGAACACACAGAGGTACCTTGCTGACCCAGAACTGTAGAATTGACATTCTATCATTCAAATTGTTGTTGCACCTATAAAAAAAGATCAATATAATGTCCAAGATGATAAAGATGAGTCTCAGGAGCTAAAAGACATAGAAGATCATGCCAAATCACTATTGTTCCTATAGATCTAGTTCATTGCACAAGACATGCATACAGTTGTTCCAGCAGTCCGGTCATCAAGAATCAGTCCAGCAAGCATCCAGTTAGATACACTTCCACCAAAAATGTGCCACATACACCTCTTGATCCTGTCAGCACTTGGAATCTCGTGAATCCACATCAGCTCATATTTTCAAGTGTCCTGTGACTCTATTTTGGCTTTATTAGGCCTTGAAATTTGACTTTTTCATCATGTACAACCAAATGGGTATCTATTTTATCCAGATTCAATGTATTTACAAGCTATTTTTTGTCTTTTTCCTAAAGGACAAATACAAATATGAAAATGCAACAAACTGATGTATCTCATTAAATGCTATGTAATCTGAATCATTAGTGTTGAGTTAATCTCCATCGTCCATTGAAAAACTTGATATGGTGCCTTGTCTATAAAAGGGCCATCATTTCTCTTATTTGTAAGTAAGTTTTGATAATAAATTTTTGAGACTCTACCAAAATTCAGTCAATACAAAGCAAGTTTTGCAGGTTGCTGGGGATTTGCATCATTGTGTTGTCTCATTTTGGATTTCATGGTTCATGTCAATCTCAAATTAGTTGATATTCAGTTATATTTGTGATTAATTATTCAAATATTTAATGGATTTCTTGTCCATACCATTAATGGCTTGTTGATTATATGTCATTGTGCATGGTTTGTTTGGCCATAGTTTATGAGATAAGTTCGATTGTATGATTTCATTGAGCTATACCAGGGATTGGGCATTTGATGAACCCTTTGCAATTTGAAAATCATTACATTCCCTTAGAAGATTGCACAATCTTTGTGGCATTATGGGCTTCCTGGTTAAACAGAGATTCATTTATTATTGGGAATCCATCTATCTGTCTGATTATCATTTCTACAATTATCTATAGGATTTCTCTTATCCTTTCTCTCTCTCTCCCTTTTTTTTTCATTTTCTTTACATCAAGTTTGGTAGATTTAGGATTTGAGCAGCATTACACTGATCATCTACTGAAATTTTAGAATTCACAGTCTAAACCATCTAGGGTTTCTACATATACTTTGCTATCATATCATACAAACCCTATCATTATATGTAAGATGCCTTGTTGGCATAGCTAGACATACCACTGAGTCATTCCAAGCAAGCTAAGACCTAGCTGTATTATCCTTGGGGCAGTCCTATCTTGGATAGGATACTTTTTTCAAGAGAGGTGTGATACCAGCAATCATACCTGCATTGTTGTGTACTAAACCACCATCGACAAGTAGCTTCCTTGGGAGTGACCCTATAAGCAATTTTTTTAGGGAGTATTTGCTTCCTTGGGTTTTATCCCTAAAACAATATCTGTAAGGAGTAGTATCTTCCTTGGTTTGTAGACCTAAAAAAGTTGTTATTTGAGCTTCATATATTGTGAGTTAATCCTCACCGTGGTTTTTCCTTTCTTAGGTTCTCCACATATATCTAATGTTATGTGTTGATGTACATTGTGTTAATCTTTCATGCTTATTTTGATACTATGATGCTTAAGTTTTAATTTGCTTTGGATAAGTTGAAGTTGTTTAGATACTGATTCACCCCCCATCTCAGTATCCTAGTGTGTTAAAAAATGATATCATCTATGCTGACAACAAACATACTCAATACAACTTTAATTGACATTAAACAAGGCATGACATCCAACCATGAACATCAGAAACATTAATATTAGTACACCATCAACATAAGCATCAATGATAGCCCAAAATGAGTGTTGACATCAATGACAACCACAACAGTAACAACCTTAGATAACATATGTGCAACAATCACCCTATATGGAAACTGATGATTGAGTCCCCATCCTCATCGAAATCTCCTTCTCCATCCATATCCCATCCCACCCCCTCCAAATATTGAGAAAATCTCAAAAAATAAAAAAATAAAAAAAAGTATAGAGAAATAAATTTGTCTAATGGTGGAAAACACTTCTTGTGGAACCTTGGGAAGGTACCATGATGAAAAACCCTCATGGGCATTATGCATAATCCCCCACCCATTTTCACCCTAAACTTGGGGAAAAATCTCTCCTAGCCTATCTATCCCATCATCTCCCCATCCATTGCATATCCTTATCATATCATCCTTCAATATACTCTCCTATAATTTTTTAGGTCTACTTGTGGTTTTATTACATCTTGCAGTTCACACCGTCAACAAGTTACTTGGATGATCATTTCATCTCCTCATCCATCCATCCCCTCCACTATCTATCCAATCATCTCCCATCCATCCCTTGTCTTCATATCCATTATCTTTTCCATCCACTATCTACCTATCCATCCTATTGTCACTTTATCTTCCTTCCCCATGTATGATCTTGATAAGGACATGGGAAAAATATGTTAGAAATGCCTTGCACACCTCTTGACATCCATCCCTTCCAAGCATATGCTATAACATCCATCCATCCCCATGCATCCTACCACCTGATCATGAGCAACACATATCTATATTGGGTCATCTTGTTCCTATATGATGTAGTCCTTGGAGATCACATCTAATTTCCTATCATCCACCTATCTTCCTACCTCTATCCTACCCCTATCCTTTCCTCCTATCCATTATTGACTACCCATTATCTATTATCCTACTCTCTCTGAAACATCCTTCTATTCCAACTCCCCTCTAATAGCCTATTCCCAGTTTGTGGTTTTACAACAGTTTTAGAGGTTGAAGCTTCCCCTATCCCACCTTACATCCAAACTCCTTCATCCATCTATCCTCTACCCTACATCCATCCTATATCCTACTTCATCCACCCAACATTATTTCTCCATCTTCCTATATTAAATCCTCCATCTACCTATCTCACCATCTGCATCCCATCCTCCCTTTAGCCATGGTTTTGATACCATAAATATGGTCTGAGCACTCCATTCCCCCATCTATTGCCCAATCACTTCATCACCATATCTAAACCACCCATTATCCCTTTATCACTAATCCTTCCTATCCATTATCCCCTTATCCCTTCATCCCAATCATCCCATCCTACCTCGTTGATAGACTTGGCTTTCCCTTTTCATTGGTATCTAGTTAAAGGTTACCTCCACACAAACCAATGCATCCTCTCCCTACAATCCAAATCACCCAAATATCCAAATCTACTAAACATTTGAAATCACAAGAATATCCTGATCATTGCACATATCGAGCTAAGAATCTACACAAAATCATCCAATCACATCCATCATCTTGTTCCAAACCTTTTTGTAGGCTTTTGATCCAATATCTATCATTATCATTAGGATATATCATTCCCAATCCTCATGTTGTTATTATCATCAACAACACAGACCTACATGATCAATCCATCAAACTTTGGCTTTTCAGCTTGACCCAGGGAAACATCAAAGTTGTCTTTGAATTATTTTTTGTGCATGCGTACTTTCTTGTGTGTGTTCATTATCATTTTAACTTGCATCTATATTGGTCCTTGTAACCTACCCACCAGAGTGGTATCATGGTCCTCCATATCAACATCCTATATGACATAGGGTTTCTTGTGACATTATCAGTTGGCTTTCATGCATGGGACACATTGTCACCTTGGTTCCTCATACCTTGGTACATAATGTCTCATGCCATATCAAATAAAGATGGCCCTCATTTATCAATGCAACATAACACATAATCCATGGAGTCATGAATCAACTTGCATCCATCCATTTTCCTCCACTCAATCTTTTCATCCCATCCTTTCATCTTCACATCACTCCCTTTCTTCTAACCCCTACATCTAATCTATCTTATCTCCTCATCCACATGGTCCTTTAAATTCCACCCTCTTCATCCTTTCGAGAACGCGCCCATGTTCTTTGAACCCACTTGTCCTCTTGAGGGGGCATCATCCCTATAATCACTATCACCATCATCCCTCCTAGTCACTCTTGTCTCAAGTTGTTAGGGAATATTTGTCCCTAATCCAACCATCTTCTTCTATCCAACCCAACACTATGTTTTATCTTTCTTTGAAATGATGTTGTTTCACAACACCATCTCAAAGAGGGTAAAATGCAGACACCTAAAATCAACCCCATCTCATCTTGATGTTATTAAACCCTAATCAATTCATCATTCAACCCCTTACTTGGATAAATCCACATTTATTCAGTTAACCATACAAATCCCCTTCAAACCATGATTAAACAATACTTTATTTGCAAAATCACTATTCATGTACTTTTCAATATTCATCTATACCTACATCTATACCATCTCCGTAGCATAAATGATTAATTATTCATTTATCAACCTTCCTCTATAGTCCAAAAATTAGATAAATTTGATTTATCTAATATCCCCTTTTCCCATCCCATGAATTAAATAAATATACCTATTTATTTAATTCCCTATTTTCTACACTTTTGATTAGGTTGCCTAAACCTAATTAATTACCAAATCCCTCACTTTCACATTCCATTATCCCTCATCTAATCCTAGTCAAACCTTCACAAATCCTCTTGTTTACAAAAGTGTGGCTCTTTCTGTAGAGGAAAACTAATGCATTGCAGACTTAAAATAATTCAGGGGTAAACCTATCTGAATGGTCCACTTGACATTATATAGCTACATTAAATTATCAACCAAGGAGCATAAGCTTATGATGGCACTGCACTGTATGTACCTTTAGGGGCTCATATTCTCCTAAACTATCTTATCCAAACCTTCTCATATTATTCTACTTTGCTAGAATTCATAGAAATGCAAGAACAGTAAAAATAGTTACAAAATCTATTAGCTACGGATACCTTCAGCATAAGCTATAGATAACTACTAACAACAAGAAAGTAAAGAACTAATCCAAAACCATTCAAAATGACAAGAAATCTAGTGCTAACCTCTAGAGGACTTAAGATGGAAAAAGTATACATTTGTTCATGAACCACAACTACTGTAATTAACAATCAAAGTATTCTAATTAACTTACAATGCATTTAAAAACTAAAGGAAAACAACTTTAGCAAGAATGCATAAATGAATAAGAAAATAAATGAAGTGAAGATTACCTTGAGTGTCTGGCTTAGGGGATTGACTCACTTAGCTAGAAATAAAATCTAACTCAGATACTCACACATCCACATAACACATAGTTCCATTCATTTCATATCATAAACTGAATCTCTTTTCAAATTGTATTAAATAATTGTATTTTTAACAACTCATGTCTGGAGCTTCTAATATTGAATAAAAACAACAACTGAGTAATTGGATAATGAAGTAACTAACTTGACTCTGAGCTCATCCCCCTATCTTATACAAAAATGGGAGAGTTTGATCTAACTACCAACTAACTACAATCATTAATCCATTCCTAGATATTAGGATACAGAGTTAAGACTGATTTATTAATTCTAACTAAACAGAGGAAGGAGAATCCTATTCAAATAAGAATATCTATGCAATGAATCATATGAAAAAAACATAAGTTGTGTTTAGAGTCTTGGAACAAGTCTACTTCTACATTTATTCCTTCCCATAATGGTTCACATTCAACTTCCAGCTGCTTGCACTTTTAGCGGCTTGACTTCGACTTCCTTAAATTCTCCTGTTTTACGACTTGTTGTAAATTCTCCTCTCCTTGATGCCACGTACTTGTTTCCACATAGGGGTTAATCCACAAAACATATGCATGCAAATAACCTTCTTAATTAGACCATAGAATCTCATATATATTGCATGCATACTCATGTTCAAATCATTGAATTGATAAATACCATCACCATATTTCATTATAACAAAATAGGTTCAAGGTCTTACAAAGTATATAAAAAGATAGTATATCATAATGGTAATGTTAAAAAAATATCTAGAAGATCATGTGGAAAAAGGTCTGAAAGCATATAAAAACAACATAAAAGAGGCCAATATTTAAACCCATCATTCCCCCCAACTATCCTTTTGCTTGTCCTCAAGAAAAACACTAAATTAAACATCTAGGGGAAAAGATTGTAATGCAAGGTGATCTGCCTAAGGTCCATCACTTCTCTGACTCCCTTCCCCTTCTTAAGATAGAAACCATCATAACATGCAAGCCTATCATTTGAACTAATTCTGCATTCCTACATTCATCATTCTTTTCTCATGTCCAGTGTGGTACTAGATATAGGAGAATAGGAGGATGATAAGTAAGTGGCAGCCACCCCACTCCTATTTATTCTAAAATCTAGATGTACTTGCACAATCTTTCAAACATGTTCATAAAATTATGGAAAGAGTGAGGCTCTTTCCTTTGCAACACTGGGATCAGACTATTCCATCCATATTGTACATACCTTAGGTAATTTTGAAGCATAGGTATTGCCAAATGTTGTACCCTTCTATAATCTTAGAGTCTCAAATCCATGATTATCTTTCCTCGACCCTTGTAAAAAAGGAGTGTTAACCATTGAGTAAGGCTTACATCAAGATTCAGTGTTTCTTTTCTGATCTGCAGTGCCACTATTTTTTCTTGTTCTTCATATTTGTCCATTAATTCACCTATAAGCTGCTCATTCTTGAAATAGGATGATAGTGCTCTAGCCTGTAAATCCCCAACATAAATTGAGGGGTTCCATTCTGTATCTTCTGCCATTAGATAGTTGTGTAAATAATACTCACACAGTTGATCTTGCTCCTTCAGGCTGACTTCTTTGAAATAATTGAAAAAAGCCTTGAATGTAAAGCGGGCTAATCATTAATGAACCTATTGAACTAAAAACTGAGAAATTTTTCCTTTAGAAACAATGCATACACCCTAGGTGGAGGTCTACACTCAATCTTCTAAATGGATCTGTCTATTACCTCTATCAATTTACCCTCCAACCTTTTTAACTCCAAATTCTTACCTTCCACTGATGCATTAAGAGTTTGTTTTTCTTCCTCCCAGCTTTCTTTTTCTTGTTTGGATTTTTGAGCAAGTTTCATTAATTTAAAGCACAAAGACAAAGTGGTGTGATATGTTAGAGACCTTGCTATAGGGGGTTGTGGATTTAGTGGTTTATTTTCTTCAGTTGTTTTACTTTGGGCCATCTATGCTAATAGATCCAAGTTGGTTCCATGGTCATTGGTTTAAATTTTCTCCTCCAACTCCTGTATCCTTTTTGTCCTTCTCTTTGTCCTTTTCCTCGTATCCTTTTACATGCTCTTCCAATTGCTTTATCCTGTCAAGAGCTTCTTGAAGATCTTTCCTTATATTCCTATCCTCTAATAGTTCTTTTTCCTTTTCAAAATTTAAACCTTCGTCATCATCATCCTCGGTGATATCAAAAATTTCCTTAGTAGAATTACTAGGAACTGACTTTCCCATTTTCTTTACAATAGACATATCTTTTGAATTAGAATCAAAAGATGAAGAAACATACCTTCTCCTCTTAGTAGACACATTGATATTTTCATGAAAATTAGTAGGGACATTCTCAGGGGTATTCCCTTCTTTGTTTGAGTCTGTGTCCACCAACATTGAATCATGGTGCTTCTGTTCTTCACCTTTTTCCTCCTACCCTTGTTCCTCAATAATTCTTTCCTTAACACTCTACCTTTTCAATCTTCCTGAGTGCCTAGGAGTAACAGTTTCCTATTTGACTTTACTTTTCCTCTTCTTTTTACTCCTCTTCTTCTTCTTCTCCCCTACATCCTCTTCTTTTATAGTGCTCTTATGTTTCTCAACACCTTTCTTATTCCTCTTTTTCTTAGCAGATGTTGAACCAGCACCTCTTATAGCTTTAGGATTTGCAGAAGATGAAGGTTTCTCTATTTCCACCGGCCTATCCTCTGGAGTATTTTCCTTTTGTGGCTCTTCTTTCTTTGGCTTCATCTCAGGTTTAGGTACAATCTTAGGTTCTGATTCATGTTGAGGTTCATCCTCTGCTTCAGGTACTTCCAACAGTGTTGTGATATCTATGCATTGTTTAAAGGCATTCTAATCAACCTGTGGATGCTGGATTCTCAGGATTCTCTTAACCAATAGGGATATTAAGTAATGATGGGACAATGTGGTGTATGCTTTCTTTCTCTAATATTCAGATGCCATCTTCTTCAACATGTTATAGAGGAAATTGGGAACATGGACTAATTTATCATGGCGTAAGTGATTTAGTAGCTTAAAGTGCATAGTATATAACAAATTGTGCTGACCATCATAGGTAAAGTATTTAATGATATAAGAAGCATATTTTCCCCAAAAGAATGGAAGGTAATGTCTCTTTGTACCTTGCGATGATGAGTCCAGGTTTTCTCCATGCTCACAAAATTCTTCTCTTGTTGTAGTTGCATCAGCACGAGCTAGATATTCAGATCTTATACATGGCAATCATGTAAATTGGGCAATGGACATTTCAAAAGCATTTACAACCAATCCCCTGACTATTGCCTCATCGTATTACAATGTAGCTACAAATTCTTTCACCATTTCATTATCATATTTGGTTAACTTCAAGAAGTAGTCAAGCCATCCTACTTTGGTGAAGAGTGGTAGAACCATCACATCCTCTAATATTTCCTTATGCGCAAATGGTTCTCGTCTTATCACATCACCTCCCATTGTCTTTATACTCTGCAACCTCAAAAGGTTTCAATTTCTTCTCAACTCTGATTCCACCAACTTCAGAAGAACCTACAATTTGCTACCTTCTATTCCCCACAACTGTAACATTTGAGCTCTCTTGTTATGCAAAGTTTTGTATCTCAACTCACTCATAGGGTAATAGGTTCACAATTTGGATGAAATAGGGTAGGTTTACTATATTTGGAAAATGGCATAGAATTCTTTCTAATAACTCTAAAGACTTGGGTAGTGAAAATCAAAAAATTTAACCCCTTCCCCCAACTAATGGGTGAAGTGACCTCACTTCATGTGTGAATTGTTATGGAAGAAAGAGTAATTATGAAATTGAATGGTGATAGATAATTTCACATGCATGAATTAAATGAAGAGTAATAATGAATATATCTAAATAAATCTAAGTTAATCATTGAAAGTTACCTTATGTACATATGTTATGGAAGTAAATGATCAACGCACGGTGGAACTAGAGAACATGTACTTTGCATTTTATTTGATGTTAGTAGAATGGAATGCATAAGAGTGAATGGTAAGGTGGCAAGGACTTTAGAAGTAATGTGAGGTGACAACTTGTAATGCTTGATCGAACAACTCATGAGCGTGAGTTGAACACTTTTGCAACGATCATTTGATTTATTCAAAATGAATGACACAAGTGTGGAAGTGTGGGAAAATAGTTTATTGTTTACCAAAGTGTTGAAGATGTCTGCAGACAAGTGTTGCTATGGGCACCTCTAGTATAGGTCCTGACTAAATGTATTATTTCAGGTCCCGATTGTAATAGGTCCCTAACTGAGAGTTAAGAACAGGTCCCTCTAGAGATAACTGTGTTCACCATGGGTAGTGTGTTGTGTGTGCATGTGAATTACAAAGAAATAGAAATTAAGTCTCAGTGACATGGGTTGAGTCATGCAACTCAACCTCTACATCACTAGATAGGATTGGTGGATCACTTTCTTTTGGTACATCATTCTGTGTTTTAGAGACTTCATCAATACCATCATGAGCACCATAGTTATTTGTTAGAGAGACAATAAAATCATCTTTTTGAAGTAGTTTCTTATAAATTTTCAGCCTGTGTCCATTTACCAGTAATGAAAATTTGACCTCATCAATGGTTTGTAGTTGGACTGCACCATTAGGGAATACCTGTTGAATCTCATATGGTCCAAGCCATTGAGATTGAAGCTTTCCTTTGAAATCTTGGTATCTGGAATCATAGAGAAGGGCCCAATCACCAACAGCGAACTCTTTAGTCTTTATATACTTATCATGCCATTTAATTCTTTGTTTTTGAGTAACCTCTGTGTGGTGTATGGCTTCCAATATAATTTCATCAAGAGCATTTAAATGTTGTAGTCTTTCCTTTTGAGTATCTGTCAAGTCCATCCCTAATTCCACTGTTGTCCTTAAAGTTTTGTATTCAAACTCTATAGGCAACACTGTTGTCTTACCATAAACCAATTCATAAGGAGTGAATCCTATAGTTGTCTTCCATGTGGTTCTATATGCCCAAACAACTTCTGGTAACCTGGAAACCTAATCTCTTCTATGAAGCTGTACTATTTTTGTCAATATATTCTTAATCTCCATGTTTGTGACCTTAATTTGACCATTAGCCTAAGGATGGTATGGGGTGGACTTCTTGTGTCTAATCTGATATTCCTCTACCAATTTGGTGATTAAGTCTGATGTGAATTGTGGTCCTTGATCAGTCACTATCTCCCTAGGTACACCATACCTAGTGAAGATTTCCTCATATAAGAATTTTGCCACATTGTAATCTCTGGAAAACTGCAAAGCTTTAACTTCCACCCATTTGGTTAAGTAATCAATGCATACCAGTATATATTCCTTGTTGTTTGAAGTAGGAGAGATAGGGCCAACAAAATCCAACCCCCACTTATTAAAAGGAGCTAATGCTATTTGGCACTGCAAAGGCATTTCATCACTTCTTGTAGGTCTCCCCATTCTCTGGCACCAATCATAGCTTCTAGTATACTTGACAGAGTCTTTACGCAATGTTGGCTAGTAATATCCTATTGCCAAGGTCTTGAAGGCTGTCCTTTTGGCTACAAAATGTCCACTGCAGGGTTCATCATGACATGCCTTCAATATATCAAACACTTCATCCCTGATAAATCTTCTCATAATGTTAATTGGGCTAGTGTAGAATAGGAATTCATAAATCCAAGAATAAGGGAAGCATTTGTGAACTAACTATCTTTTCTCCCTTGGAGAAAAGTAACCTGGAATCTGGCTTGTGATCAAATAATTAGTTATATCTACATACCATGGAGTGTGTATGTTTAGAGAAAATAGATGCTCATCAAGAAAAGAGTTATCAACCACTCCTTCTGCTGATTATGTAGGTAGTCTACATAGAAAATCAGCAACTACATTAGCCTTTCCTAGTTTGTCAACTATTGTTATGTCAAATTCTTGTAATAACAACAACCATCTTACAAGTCTTCCACCCACTATTGGCTTATTCATCAAATATCTAATTGATGTATGATCTGTATGTATGAACACTTTATAGCTAGTAATGTAGTGTCTACATTTGTTAATGGCATAAACAATAGCTAACATTTCCTTTTCTATCATAATTTAGTTCAACTCAGCTCCCTATAGGTTTTTTCTGATATAGTATATTGTATATTCTTTATTTCCTTCTTGCTGACCTAAGACTACTCCAATGGAAAATTCTGATGCATCGATGTGTATATGAAAAGGCAGTGTCTAATTTGAACCTCTTAGAACTAGAGCTTGTGTCAAGGCTACTTTTAGCTTCTCAAATGAATTTTGATAGTCTGGGGTCCATTCAAAGTCAATGTCTTTTGTCAATAGAGTAAACAAAGGGGTAGTAATTTTGCTAAAATTTTGAATGACTCGCTTGTAATAACCTGCATGTCCAAGGAATCTCCTTACATCCTTCTGTCTCTGTGGAATAGGCAGGGTAGATATGATTTCAATCTTCTTTGGGTCAACTTGTATTCCTGCACTTGAGATAAAATGTCCCAAGACAATGCCCTGTGTCATCATCATAAAACATTTTCATCGCTCAAAGATAGATTGTGCTCTATGCATCTCTTTAAAAATTTCTCCAAATTATGTAAGGCTTCATCATATGTTTCACCATATGTGGTGAAGTCATCCATGTAAATTTCCATGCTATCATGGGCAAAATCAGAGAAAATACTAAGTATTGCTCTTTGAAACATGGTTGGAGCATTGCACAGACCAAAGGGCAAGACAGAATATGCATAGGTCCCCCAAGGGTAGGTAAATGTTGTCGTATCTTGATCCTCTAGTGCAATCTTGACTCAGTTATAGCCACTGAAACCATCAAGAAATGAGAAATATTTCTTCACTGTTGAAGAGTCAAGAACTTGGTCAATAAAGGGCAATGGGAAGTGATCTTTCCTGGTGGCAGCATTTAGTTCCCTATAGTCAACACAAACTTGCCATTTGCCACCTTTCTTGGGAACTATTACCAATGGTGAAACCCATTCACTATCTGAAATCGGTATATAAATCTTGCATCCAAAAGATTTTGAAGTTCAGATTTCACTATCTCTCTTAGAGCAGGGTTCATGCATCTCTGTTGCTACCTTATATGTTTGTGGCCATCATCAATGTAAATTTTGTGCATACATAAGGTAGGATTAATGTCTTTCATGTCACTATAATCCCATGCAAACGTTGCTGACTATGCTTGCAACACTGTGTGCAAGGATTGTTGTTGTTCATCAGTCAATGCATTATTAACAGTCAACATCTTTCCTGACTTGATTTCTAATTATTTAGAAATTTCTTGTATAGAGGACAAATCAAGGCTAGGTATTACTAGTAAGCATTGCTGGGGTAATAAGGTATGAAATATTTGGGATACCTCCTCTAAGGAATTGGTGGGTATTATGCTTCTCAAGGGGTCTTGTAAACAGGATAAACAATTATGTTGTTGTGAGTGCCTCCTGCAGTTATTTTGTATAATGTGGGCTAGCAATTCGTCTTCATCCTGGATATCCAGCAAGGGGCTGCATTCAATAGTCATCAAGGTTTGAATTGAATAGCTCTCCTCATCATCCAAGGTAGGCTAGATGGTCTGCTCAAGTTCATGGTATGGTTGGGCTAGTGGATATAAGACCAACTTCTTGGTCATAGTCCCACTGGATATGATCATATTCCCTAACATATAACATATAAATGCATCTATTGTGGCAAGCCATGGTCTACCTAGTATTAGAGGATAACCTGTGAGATTGACCTTGGGCTATAGTACAATAAAATCAGTAGGGTATTCCCAGGAATCTAAGGCAATTACCAAGTCCTCAATGATTCCTTCAGGTTTAACTGTAGACCTATCAACTAATTGCAAAACTATCTGAGTAGGCCTAAGGTTGTTTAACTGTAGCATCTGCATTGTCTCCTTGGTCATTACATTAATTGTAGCACCCAAGTCTATCAAAGTATTCTTGATCATAGTCCCATTGATTTTGACATCTGCTACTGGACTACCTAGATCTATATATTTGGGAATAGTTATATTCCCTAACATTATGTCAACAAGGTTACCCAAAACATGGACTATCTTTGGGTCTATTCTCTTCCTTCCTAGTTTCTTTATGCAGAGATCTCTAATTGTCTTAGTATAGATAAGAATTTCTTTGATAGCTTGGATTAGGGGAATTTTTATGCTTATATCTTTTAACTAGCCTACAAGGTCAGTTTCAGCCTATAATAGTTGATTCTGGATAGTCAAACGTTCAGGGAAAGGAGGATTTGGATGTAAAGTGGTATGAGGGTCCTGATTTGATTTAGGTTCCAAAGGTGGCTTATCTGAGGCTTCCTCTATGGGTTCTTCATCTTCAAGTTTTGTAATTTGGGGAGATGAAGAGCCCACAAGTTGCTTCCCTAATATGAGATGAACATTACTCACCTCTACCCTGTAGGTGGGGTATTTCATCACCTCATTAGTATAAGTTTGTTGAACATGCTTGTTGTTAGGGTTAGGTGCAGGTTGGGAAGGGAGTTGGGTAGGTCTAGGAGGTTGAGTTTGAGGAGTGGATGGAGGCATTATTACTAGTTGTTGGGGTTGAGATGGAAGTATAGGTTGCTAGTAATTTGTATTTTACTACCATTGTTGGCCCTTGTTCCATTGGGTTTGCCACTGAGGTTGTTGTGTAGGCCACTGGGTGTTATAGTTGGATCCTTGGAAACTTTGTTGGGGCCATGGGTTTGGTTGTTGTTGGTTCCAACTAGGTTGTGGAGTAGGCCATTATGGGTTTTTCCATGGATTTTGATTACTAGGCCATGGTTGAGTATTCCAAGTAGAGAAATTTTGCTTTGTAGTAGGAAAGGGTGAATTGAAACTAAGTGGATCAAAGGGCATACCTCGTCTTTGCTGCCAATGTCTCCTTTGAGCTATGTAGAATAGTTGTCCATCCTTTCCTTCAAATGGCTGACATGCTAGCCTTTCAACCTCTTGTTGGATACTTGCCACCCTCTTGCATTTACAATTGGCCTTTCTTTGCCTATAGCTAGGAGAGTACTTAGTAAGCATTGCATCTGCCTCTTGTTGTTTCTTCTTGATGTGAAGAGTGTCCAGCTATGTAGCCATATGGCTGATGATATCCTCCTTCATGTTGAACAAGTTTATGATTTCCACTCTTGAAACCCCATTGGTTGCTTTGCTTGAAATGGGTGTCCTTTCTCTCCTTGCTCTTCCGGTGAAAGTTCTTAAATAATTTATGCAAACTTTGTAGATTGATTCAAAAGGCAATTAAGAAACATTACCTTGCCCAATGAGATTCAGGGTGTCCATTCAATCATCATTAACCCCTCTCAAAAAGACCAGCTTTAGTGATTCTTCAGACAATCTATTTTGGGGTTTTTTCTTCAAGGAAAACTAGAATCTTTCAACATAATCTTATAGTGGCTCCTCCTCTTTTTGTGACATCCTAAAGATGTCATTTCTCCTCCTATCATGTCCTCTAAAGTAATCTTTGTATATCTCTAAGAATCTCTCCTTCATTGTATCCCAGTCTCGAATGACATCTTTTCCTAGCCCCATAAACCATCTCAAGGCTATATCCTTGAGAGTGGTAGGAAAGAGTTTAAGCCTGTAAGCATCTGAAGTGTAGTAATAGCTCTGACACAAGATATCAAACTCAAACAGAAACATATCTAGGTCCTCACTCACCAGGCCATAGAAGATTGGTAATGCTGAAGGTGGAATGTTCTTCAATGTTGCAGCCCTCTTGTGATCAGTGATAGGAAACTCAAATGTTGCTTGCTCTAGTGGATCCTCCACCATAGCATCTGCCATGGTTCTAAAAGTCCCTTCTGTAGTTGTGGAAGAAGCTTTTGAAGGTGTAGAAGGTGTTGATGAAGATGTAAGAAGAAGTCCTCCCTCAGCAATTCCTACTGTATAATTGATAAATTCAACAGTATCTTTTATATCCTGATAATTTGAAGGGAGTGGTCTACCTTGGTTGTCTCTCTACCTCCGCATACAGTGGATTTAGCTTTGTATATCAGCAGTCCTGCACAATGTTAGTACAATTTTTTGTGTTTCTTGAAAAGTGAATCTATCAACCCTAATGTTGGAATCAAAATTTAAGCTATGAAAACATGTAATATGAGCCTATGAAGATATCACCATCCTCGACAATGGTGCCAAAATTGTAGAGGAAAACTAATGCATTGTAGACTTAACACAATTCAAGAGTAAACCTATCTAAACAGTCAACTTGAAATTATACACCTACATTAAATTATCAACCAAGGAGTGTAAGCTTATGATGGAACTGCATTGTATGTACCTTTAGGGGCTCATATTCTCCTAAACTATCCTATCCAAACCTACGCAGATTATTCTACTTTGCTGGAATTCACATATATACAAGAACAGTAAAAATAGTTACAGAATCTAGTGGCTACGGGTACCTTCAGCATAAGCTATAGATAACTGCTAACAACAAGAAAGTACAGAACTAATCCAAAACCATTCAAAATAATGAGAAAGATAATGCTAACCTCTGGAGGACTTAAGATGGACAAATTATATATTTGTTCATGAACCACAACTACTGTCATTAATAATCAAAGTATTCTAATTAACTTACAATGCATTTATAAACTAATGGAAAACAACTTTAACAAGAATGCATAAATGAATAAGAAAATAAATGAAGTGAAGATTAGTACCTTGAGTGGTCGGGTTAGGGGGATTGTTGATGATTGTTTTTACACATTCATAACAAAAGTTAAAATTCACAAAATGAACTTAACTATCTTGAAAGATATGAAGAATCAATAAAGAATACTTAATCCCAAGTTTCTTGTATGGTTAGGTCTTGACCTGTTGGACAATTCAGTAGGTAAATGTGAACCTGTTAATATGTAAGGGGCCTTACGTGATTTAAGGTGATTGTTGACTTACTGGACTCTAATTATGCAAATTGTTGCAAATATCAATAAATTATCTATCTCTTTGCATAAATCCGTTACTGTATCACAAAGCTTTGAATGATTTATATTGAAACATGCTTTGCCTTTCAAATATGTATAAAGATTGACAAATATCAACTCAATTGCTCTTAACTTCTTCAAATGTTAGATAATCTCCTTTAGATTTCTGCGTTTAAGCTAAGTATTTCAAATTATTGGGAAAAGTTAGAGAAAACTGAATTAAACTTCATTCTGCTACAGGATCTAAATGCTCTGTTATGCACATGGTAAGAAATATAGCAAATTCAATTAAATTAGGAGACTAAATCATTAAATTCAAATTTCCTAAGTATTTTCACAAACATGCATTCAAGATTGCAAGCTTTAAGAGAAACTATTTCAAATACAGAGAAGAGCCAGAAGACACTTAGAAAATAGAAGCATAATTCTAGATTCAATTGTATTTAAAACACACAGTCATATATGATTTACAATGTATGAATGACTCTTAGCTTCATTAATCAAATTCATAAAAACTTACAACACTTTACAGATACAATAAGAAAGGTAGACATTCCACGCATTCCTTAATGCAGACACAGGCGACCTCCTCTAAACTAAAATATTCTTTCTACTCAAAGTCTTTGAACAAATTACAATTGCTAGCTAATGTCTAAAAATCCCTGTGTAAATAATATACAAGTAGCCACATTCCTTATATAGATTTTTTAACTTCAAATTCTACAACTTCAATCTATGATTGAGATCTCTCCATTTTTTATCAACGGTGCATCTTTGCCTCATAACCTCTGCCAAAAATATCTATTTGGCATCTTTTCCTTTCCTCAAAGGATGTTGTTGCAATCTTTTACAAAATAATATTCCCCTTTCTTTAATGACTTTCCCGCACTAAGGCTCTTTATTTGACTTCTTCTAAAAACCTTTTCTCTTGCTTGTCTTTTCACTTTTTCAAATATTTCTTGAAATTGCCGATTACACCTTCTATAAAGGTGTGGTCTCCTCCTGGACTCTTTGCCAAAATGTATGCTTGCATCACAACTCCCTCCTTCAACTTCTTTTCTTTATTCTCTGAGCCTTCTCTTCTCTTCTGTTTTTTTTTCATTTTACCATGCTCTTCCATCAATGTATCTATCATCTGTTTACTCTTTTAATGCATGGTGCAAATATGGCCTTGAACTCTTTTAATGCCCTTTCTAAATCATACACTGGCATTTCTATACATTCATGCTGTAGGAGTCTTTCTGTTATCCTCTTATGCATCTTGATCATCTCACCTACTTTCTCTTCTAAATCCTGTATAACTATTGTACATTTGCTGAGGTTATCTTCCTCAAATTTAAGCTCTAATATTGTCTGTGGCACTTGATTTGCTAATGTAATAGTAAGTGCCCCTTCATTGATCAATTCTTCTGCTCTTTCTTCAACTTCTATCAACTGCTCAATTTTAGACATGCATTCTTCTTTTCTAGCCTAACCTTTATGTATAAGTATCAAAAACTTATTCCTTTCTTCTGTTACTACCTTCCAACTTCCCACAACTTGCCTTATTGTTTTCTCACCTTCTTGCATAAAATCTCTAAACCATTCATCAAAAATATTAGCTTTGAGCCTTTTATCTTTCATGTCCTATATTTCTTCTTTTGATACTACTACTATGTTATCATACAATTCTGGAACTGTGGCACTGGGATCAAATATCCCTTTAATAAGTTGTTGAAGTTGGACAATGTGTCCTTTTAGGTAATCCTGTTTGTCTTTGTCTTTCTTCAGCATCTCTATTGTCACCTGATGCATATCTTCCCATTCATTAATGTGTTGTTCTCTTGTGCTATGCCCCAGGTCCAAATTCAATATCTTATACTCCTCCAAAGCTATTTCTCCCTTGGCCTTTTCTTTCTGTGGAATGGCCAGGTTCAACATTCTAGATCCATTTGGACCTCTCTTTATGGCTGACATTGTCCTAGCTCTTCTCTTTTCTTTTCTTTGAGTATTACTACCTAGCAAACTCTTAATATCAATTGGTACTAACTGTACCTCTTTCTCCTTCTTTCCTACTTCTCTTCCTAACCATGCAAGAATTTATTTTATGCTTTCTGTAGTTTTACCTTCATTAATTACCTCTTTATGAGGTTTCTCTGTTTCCACCTCTTCTTGTTGCTGCTGTTCATGTTGTTGCTCTTGTTGTTGTTTTTCTTGTTGTTCTTCTATAATTTTCTACTGAAGTGGAGGCTCTTGTTCTATGGGATTATTTGGTTGTTCTTTTGATTCAACCTCATCTTCTTCCTCTTCTATTTCAATATCTCCTCTAGCATCAATTTCCTCTTCATGAACTTCTTTTTCTAATGGTCCCTTCTCCTAATCATATTCTGCATGTATTTGTTCCACGTCTAGCATGTTAACATTTTCTATTTGTTCATCAGCCTTATTTTCATCTATTTTTTATGTTTCCTCTATACCTTCGGGCATCTTAGCTTCACCTTCTGTTTTGTCTATATTTCCTATCTGTATTTGCTCTGTATGTACAGGTGAATTTGCCTTTGCATCATCCTTTTTTACTTCTCCTCCTTGATCTTGCATACTTTCTATATTCTTTTCTTCTTCACTTGGCTCATCATACATGTTCAGCATATTCAAAGCATCTACACCTAAGGTGTCTTCTTTTGTTTCTTCTGCTTCCTTAGCATGTGTTTTGTAGTTATTTCTTCAGGATTTCCCTCCTTCTCAGATTCTTCAATCTTATGTGCCTCTTCTTGCACATCTTTAATGATTTCAGGTGGAACCAAAGTGCCAAATGGATCCATTGATCCTATTTCATCTTGTACCTTTTCTTCTCCATGTTCTGAGCCCTACTCAATCTCCATTTCAGCTTGGATGCTTGGTTCTTCTTCTTCACTCAAGAAATCACTAGAATCTTCCTCTATTTCAATTTCTTTTCCCTTATACATTGCTCTTTCCTCACTATCACTACTTTCAATATGCATAGTCTCAGTAGCTTGCTTGGCTTTGTGAGTTTCTGACTCTTGCAGCATTTCTCCAGCCAACTCTGTTTTCACTTGTCTAAATGCTTGTCCTTGTTCTAAAGATGTGGAGGCACCAAGTATATTTCTCATTTTTGCACCTACTTCCTATGCTCCAATTACACCACTTGATTTAGAAGTTTCACCTTTTGACAAACTTATTGGTATTGCTTTTCTAATTTGTTGTCCTTCTGCCTCCTTAGCAGTCTGTGCCTCTTCTGCACTAATTTTATGACTTATTGACCTTGCATCTACAAAATTATCTGATGCTACTACCACTGTTATCCCGAATGCATATGGATCCATTAAGGTAGCATTTTTATCCTTTTCAACAATTTTGGCCTCTACAATCTTTCTCTTCTTTTCATAAAAACATTGTAAATCCTCACTAGGCTCTGCCTTTTTTTTTCTTCCCTTCTTTAGATAAGTCACCTCCTTTCCTTTAGCTTTAAGTTCTTCAATTCTATCTTTTAGCCATGTCTTTGAAAATAATATTACTAGTTTAGACAATACATCCAATGATGTGTTCCAGGGTTTTGACCAATCAGGCTCTGTAATAGGAGCCAACCTTGCTTCTGCATAACTCTGATGTAACAATTTATCATCATCCTAAACCTCTGGAGGGACATATATGTCACCTATAGACTTTATTTTCTCAAGAGTTAATCTTTTATGAGCTCTTTTCTTTACTTCCCTATCATTTTCACAATTAGCCCAAAAATCCTCAATATGTATTAGATGTTTATAGTTTTTATTCACAAAGTTCTAGATCCTCTGGAAAGGATCAAATCTCCTGGTTAAATCAAATTCTTGAAAACCATAATCTCTTAACTCTTTCTTTGAATACCCTATGACTTCTTCACTCTAGCAGGAATGTCTGCCAATAGCCCAAGGCAATCTCACATTTCCTCTATTATTGAATTTCCTTTTGTACATTCTGAAAACATTTAAATTCTGTCTTGAAAATTCCAAAACAATCAACTTATTAGAATGATATCTAGGCATCATAAATGGTTTCCCTTCAAAGCCTTCAGTCCTTATGCAATTAAAATGCTTAAACTGAATAAACCAAGAACTGTGCAATCCAATTGCATCCTCTACACTTTTAGATAATCTTTTGTCAGGTTCCTCTCTTAAAACTCTTTCCATATAGGTATAAAAGACATCATTAGCTAAAGCAAAATTCTTTAAGGCATTTTCCTCCTATAGAATAGGGTAGTGTTCATACACTAACTTCTGATCAAGACCACTTCCTAGAGCACCAACCCTTTCAATTCCATGTATATATGGTTTAATTTTTGCAACACATGAGTATAATACATAAGAAGATAGATAAAAGGGCATCATCTTGTGTTTTCTCAGCATGGCCTGCTTCCAAATAGCTATGCTGATTGCGTTGGCCCAATGGATTGGCTCTTTCTCTTTTTCCCCTATTCTTATGAATTCAATAACAGTGAACATCCATGGTTCACATTTGGTACCATCTCTCAATCCAACCAACCTACTCAGCATAGTGATCATCAAATAAATCTCTTCTTTAAAGTATATCCTCATCAAGTTTTTGGGGACCTTGGCTACAGCCTTGGGTTTGTTTTCTGGGCTATACCATCTATGGAATATTTTACCCTTACATTCTCTTTCATTTGTATGAAAGTCTTCATTATATTGATCAATATCAATATCTCTCGTTTTCTCTTTAATCTCTACTCCAAATGTTCTTGCAATGCCCTATGTGGTTAAATCAACAATCAGCCTATCATACAACATGATCTTCCTTGTAGATGGATCATATAAAGTCACACAGTCTAAACATAAATCTCTGGCCTCCATTGCCAGTGGGAAACCTATAGCTCTGTGTAGTCCACTCTGCCAGATACATTTCATATCATGTGAAGCATCCGTTGTGGTAATTTTCTTTAACACATCTTCTGTATCATAGTTTCCAATGATCATATATGTTCCAACTCCACTCATACTAATCAGGGATGGATAACCTCTGTGAACGGGCAATTCTTCCTTTTCTATCTCCTTTTGGGGTTTCCTTTCTTTCTTAACCTCACCCCCTGTATCTTTCTTCTGTTCCGGGGCCATCCTGCAGAAACATACTTCTTTTAACTTTCATTTCAATTTCTTGTCTAGGGTTTTTACCATGAATTTCTTCTTTTACTATTTTACCCTAACTCATTTTTTCATTTCTATTTTAACCTCTAAATTCGTTAAACTCTATTCAGTTAATTAACAATTAAAATAGTAATTTGCCAAATGCATACATTTTAAACTGAAATTAACAGCTGCATTTTGCCATTCAAAATTAAACGGCATTTTGAGATACATACCTATTTTTCCTGACCATTTGACTTGAGCCGTTGACTTACTTTTACCTTCTCACCTGCAACCAGCTACTGTAACTATGTCGCCTTAGTAAGTTTTGCTCATTCACTGCAATAGCTCTCTTTTCTACAAATTTTACTCTTAGCAGTATATTTGAAAGTGAAAAAACATTAAAATTACCCTAACCCTCGTTAAATTTCACTTTGTTTGAGTGTTAGATCTAAATTAATTATAGCAATTAATGCACTACAACCTTTGGCTTTCTTCTTCAGTGTTTAAGTTTTTTTGAACTTTTTACCGTTAGTGAAATTTTGTATGCATGCCTTTTCTTTGTATATTTCATTGTATGTTTCCTTTGTATGTCTCCGTTGTATCTTTAAACATACAATCATTTTATGCAAAGAACTAACTAATGCTTTTTACCTTTTCGCTTGTCCGTACGTCTTTGTATCTTTTGTTTTGTATATCGCACTTGTATATTCTATTGTATAAGCGCATAGACAAACCCTTTATACAATCATTTCCTTACATCTTATCTTTCACGATGCCTTTGATTCTTTGTATATCTGCATTGTATATTATAAAAATACAAACACCCAAATATACAAAGACTTCCATTATTTAATTCCTTTGACATCTGGGCCCTGTATATTAGCTTGTATATCAGATATACATTGTAAACATACAAAACTAATATACAACCGGTGAGTCCGCCTTACCTTTCAAATTTGCATCTCCATGATGCATATAACCTTCGTATCAAACTTTTAGACTTCAACCTTTTATAAATCATATTCAACTTACCTTCAGGTCCACGATGTATATAAATCAATGTATTTTTTGATATACAATTCGGACGTGATGCATTGTATTAACCATATTTCATTTCCTTGAGTTCCGGCTTGTATATATAAAGTGATGTATGTTTTAGAACATACGTACAAGCGTGGAAATATACAATGATTTAACTTCATTTGATAACCACTTCGGTTCTGGCACTTGTATAAAGTGCAATGTATATCACAATGTATGTCCCAAAACGTTACATACATAAAATGAAATATACATTCATTATTCCTTATATCATGAACCTTTCGATTCCGCTTTGCATGTAAACTGCAATGTATATAACCGAAACATACATATACAAAATGCAAAACATACAATGATTATGTCAACTTTAATACTTTTTCAATTCTGCACTATGTATAACCTGTTGTATATTTACTTTGTATCTCTTCCATTTTCCAAATATACAACCCAAAACATACATAGCGGATTTCAACATTTATTCATTTCAACCTTAACTCTGTCGGGTCCGACTTGTATATGAAGATAAAGCATTCGCAAGAAATGTATGCAAGTATAACAACATACATTTATAAACCCGATGACTTCCCCTTTTGCAACTAACACAAAACCTGACATACAAATGACCTTGTATACCATGACTTTGTACATACAAACAACTTTGCATATGCAACATATAAACCTCCTGATTATACATTTACCAAAAAACACTTATAACTTGCAAAATATAGGGAATTTTTAGATGGTTCAAAAAACAACCCTTATTCATTTTTCATAAGGAATTCACCCATACCTTGCCCTAGTACTTAATGTTATTTTTCCTCTATTTTCACCAAGGTTTGTAACTTTCACTTCCCATTTTCTCTTTACCACCAAGCAAACCCCCACACAGAAGCAACCAAAAGCTAGCTACAGCAGGGGTCCTCATTTTGCTAAGAAGTAAAATGGGGCGTGTTGTGAGCATCACAACAGGACTGACTCATGACCACTCAAGCTACTGACTCACTTAGCTAGAAATCAAATCTAAATCAGATACTCACACATCCACATAATACGTAGTTCCATTCATTTCATATCATAAATAGAATCTCTTTTGAGATTGTATTCAATAATTGCATTTTTAACAACTCATGTCTGGAGCTTTTAATATTGAATAAAAACAACAAAGTAACTAGATAACAAAGTAACTAACTTAACTTTGAGCCCATCTCCATATCTTATACAAAAATGGGAGAGTCTAATCCAACTACCAACTAACTACAATCATTAATCCATTCCTAGATATTAGGATACAGAGTTAAGATTGATTTATTAATTCTAACTAAACAGAGGAAGAAGAATCCTATTCAAATAAGAAATCCTATGCAACGGCTCATATGAAAAACACATAAGCTGCATTTAGAGTCTTGGAACAAGTCTACTTCTTCTACATTTATTTCTTCCCATAATGGTTCGCGTTCAACTTCTAATTGCCTACACTTTTGGCGGCTTGACTTGGACTTCCTTTAATTCTCTTGTTCTGCAACTTGTTGTAAATTCTCCTCTCCTTGATGCCACGTAGTTGTTGCTACACATGGGTTAATCCACAAAACATATGCACACATATAACCTCCATAATTAAACCATAGAATCTCATATATATTGCATCCATACTCATGTTCAAATCATTCAATTGATAAATACCATCACCATATTTCATATTAACAAAATATGTTCAAGGTCTTGCAAAGTATATAAAAAGATAGTATATCATGATGGTAATGAAAAGTATCTAGAAGATCATGTGGAAAAGGTCTGAAAGCATATAAAAACAACATAAAATAGGCCAATATTTAAACCCATCACTTTGTACAATACCACATGGCCTTCGTATAGAATTATGGTCAAGGTCCTTTGTACAAAGGTCCTTTTTGTCTCTTTTGATCTTAATAATTCCCTTCTTCCAAGATCACTTTTTCACCATTGATTCCTCCTTGATCCAAGGACAATCCTCAACCACCAACCAAATGAAGTCACTTGGAAAGCTCTCCATGTTTGAGTGTTCTCAATCAACCTCCACCCTTGATCTCCCCAATCAATCTCATCCATCCAATCCATCATAAAAAATCTATAAATAACCACTTATCCCAGTCATTTTTAAGACTCAAAGAAAGGCATTGAAATGCTATCAAATTGAGGATCCATCTACATATAAACACATCAAAGGTGAACATCTAAATAACAAAGGTTTACATGGTAGTTATCATACTTTAGTTTCCTTTCTTGTTTGCATTCTTTTATTGTTCAATCTTGAGGTTGCATTAGGATTTGAGTGAAATAGTTAATATTATTTTGGTTTGTTTCTTATGCTCATTTTCTAGTGTGTACATAGATTATCCTAAATATCTTCTAGTCTCAATTATATTTTCGCAAATATTTATTCCATATTCTCTAGAGATGTTAACAAATATCCTAACCTAGAATATCAAGGAAGCTTAATATGAGAAATGCCATGTGGACTTTGGTTCAATTGTCTTGAAATTTTAGTATGTTGTTTTTTAGTCATTGTTTCCTTCTTTCTTTGCATTCTATAATGGGTTCCCATCATTTGTGATATCTTGAAAAAAATATTCTCAACTCTCAAAAAGTTGCAGATACTTCTCACACCAAGTATTTTCCTAGATCTAACTTTTGGCTTGTCCAAAAGTGAAGCTTCCAGACCATCCTCACTATCAGTGTTTTAACTACTGCTATCAATCATGATTTCTCCCTCTAAGTTAGGCTCATTCATGGTGTCCTTGATTGGTATTCTCAAAGAATATAGTGTTTTTGGTTCTTCTTCTTCACTTTCTTCTTTTAATACCTCCTTTATGTCTAAATTACTTATATCAGTATGTAGAGGTATATGTACTACCTTTTCATTATCAAAGAATGAGATTTCTTATTTACAAGAGTCAATTATTCTATTACAGTTTATAAACAATTCTAATCTTACGAGAATGTTGAAGGTATCAAAGTGTTTCTTCATCTCTATTACTTCAAAATCTACTCTGTTCTTGATTGCCATCAAATTAACTTTTTTATTCCTCCATGTTCCAACAATATTGATAGTAGTACTATCCATAATGGTAATGTTATAAGGGGTATCATAGAGTGTTGACTTCCCAAATTCTTCCCAAACTCTTTTAGGTATTATGTTGACATCTTCTCTAAGGTCAACCAGTATGTTCTTGAAATGTATTTTATTTACTCTCAGTTCTACTAGAACTTATTTTTTCTTCCATCTTCATGAGGTTTTTGCCATAGTTCTAATTTGGGGCCTAGAAATTGGATTGCTTACGTTGTTCTAGTATTTTGAAAATTGTTTTACTTATTTTTGTAATGTTTTTTTCCTCCATAGTGTTCTAATTCCTTTAAGCGCTTATCTTTCCTTTCTTAAAAACATGTTTAGAGGTATTCTTCATTTTTCTTTTCTTGTAATAAGTACACTTCTAATATCTCTAGCTATCTGATCATGTTTTTATTTTGTTGAAATATCTTCTTCTTCATCATCTTCTTCTATTCCTCCTTTTAGGTCATCTTCTTGTATTCTTCCTTTTATAGTGTCAATTCCTCACCTTATTATTACCACAACTTTATTTTTCCTCCTTATCTTTCAATGGCTTGCTTCCTTAATTTTTTGTCATTGTTAGATATTCCTTATCCAATTGTTCTTCATCTATTAAAAGGGATTGATCTTCTATGTCTTCTTTATTCAACCCAGCCTTACCACATCTTAAAGCTCCTTGAGCATTTTGTCTAGGTATTTTCCTTACGATTTTACTGCTTTTGTTGTGTTAGCACTTGATAATTCCATGATTTTGGTTTACAGTGGAGTATTTTAAAAAATATTGCTGTACCTTTTTGTAGGTAAAGAAATCATGACTAGGGTCACTACAAAAACTACAACTCTTATTCTTTTAATCTTAGCCTTCATTAACATATTGTCCCATTTGGCCACAACTAAAGTAGGTTATATCAATTTTACTTTTCACATGAACTCTTCCTCTACCACATCCTCCCCTATAAATATTATAATATCCTCTATTATCATTTGATGGATAGCTGATTAATGGTTGCTCAATAGTGATTTATGGAGGAGAAATTTGTGCCAGATCGACATTCTATTGATTTTGCATGTTATTTATTTGTATCCATGGTCATAGAAATATCTTTCTTCTAATCGTTTAACTCAATCAATTCCTCTATGGATAGGGTCATTGTCTTCACATTGGTGGTTGTACCAAGGTTCATGTTCATCATCTTCCTTAATATTATGAACAACATGGATGCACAATCATCAGTCTCATGGTTATCCCATTCATCACAAATTCCATAGTAGATACTTTTTAAATTTCTAGGGGTGGATTTTAAATCAACTTTGACTATGGTATCTCTTTTCTATCCCTTCATAATCAGGGACTCATTTGGTAGGTGACCTTCTTCCACACAATAAGTACACAAAATCATCTTCCTCTGGATTGCAAGCATTATCAAGTTATTCTCACTTTTAGCTAATATATCCTTCTTTATCTTTAACCATTCCAATTCTAATCTCATCATTTATAATTCCTTTCTTTCTATCCCTTTATCCTTTCTTTTACAATGATGTGCTTCTACCCTACATGATAACTCTATCACATTTGAGAATGTCTCAAAGGTTCTTCCATCTAGTGTAGTTCTTAATTTCGGTAGCATCCCTAACACAAATCATTCTATCCTTTGTTTCTCTCCTAGGCATTCTTTCATTTTTCTTACAACTTCCTTAAATCTCTAGTCAAATTCTTTAACTATTTCTCCTTCGTTTTGCATCATTTTGGTCATCTTATTGGCACTCTTTAATTGAATCTAAGGAGATCTAAAGCTAGATAATACTTTTTCCTTTATGTTAAAGAATTCCTTATCATGTCTAAGGTATTTCTTCATGTACAATTTAAGGGCATCATTCCTCAAGGTCCCTATAAAATCATAGAGTCTAGCCTGATTACTTCTAGTTGTATTTCTTCTCAAGATTGATTCTTGCACAAAGATATGTTTAGAGGCTTCAATAGTATCTTTTCAAAAAATGGGCAATTTCATGTTTTGGTTGATGTATGGTGTTTTATCTCTAGATCTATTGGAACAAAATGAATATTCTTCTCTTCTTTGTGGTGGACTACACTCTCTTGTCCTAATCTCTTTATAATTTTTCTCCTTCTCTAGTTTCCTTGTTAGAAATGAAGGTACAAACCACACAACATAAATCTGATTCAAACCTTATTTATGTCCTCTAAATAATGTAGAATCAATGGAGATTGAAAAAAATAAAACCCACTACACAAAAATAACATGCATCAAGAACTGAACACATAACACAATATGTAACATGGACAAAACCCTTTCGGGTAAAAAACTCCACCAAGAAAGAGGCTTCAAGTTGTATTACCTTCAAATATGAGATTACAATACATGCACTTCCTCTTTTTCTTTAGTCTTCAATCCAGCGGAACCTGTTCCTCTCAACTCTACTAAAAATGTAGTAAAAATATCCTTATAAAAGGGGATTTCCTTCTAGGTGATGCACTACAAGGTGGCAACACCAAGGTTTCACAAACTTAACTCTTGATTGTCTTCTCAAACCCTCTCAATGACCTTTCAATGCATTAAGTCTCTGTTGGTCATGATGTTAGTCACAAACAAACATAGAATAAAAGTACACATTAACCTTTGTTCATCTTGAAAGATACTATGAATTCAAAGAATTCAGGATCCCAAGTCTCCGGTGATTAGGTCTTAATCGTTTGAAGTTACTCAGAGGTCAATGTGAGTTGCTGTTTCCATTTTGGGGCCTTACGTGGAATTTTATCATCATCATGACATTCCTGCAGAAATTCTTTATAGAGAAGTCATATTATGCAGTTATTTGATGAGAAGATGTGGAAATACCTCAATCTTTGCATGATATTTTCAATTGTGCATGCTTCATATTCAAATATGCTAAATATTTAGGACTATCTACGAGATGTCTACATATTTGTGTTATTTGCTTAAGATCATCAATTATTTGCAATTATGGAGATGAAATGCTCTGAAATTTAAAAAAACTAAAAGGAATACTTCAATTTAAGGTTAAACCTTTAGCTATTGATCCACATACATACTTGATACTGTCACGAGGAGAAGAAATCAAACCATATGTTCACCAGGATATTACACAGCTAGATACAGTTGATGCAAACTTCAGAGGATGATGAATGAAAACAATACATGCAACATGATGAGCACTCCATGGGACGCAGCAAATCAAAGCACATATCCAGAATTCAGACACAGATTGCTCAAGATTTACTAGGATTTGTAATTGAAATACTCTTCTCCTTTATTAAGTATGCAAAAGATATGTACATATACAATAGCTTTGAAATGAGCCCTGAATACTTCAGCAAACAGATTTCAATTAAGTTTTGAAATGTATATAATAAGGCGTTCCACCACCTTTTATAGAATAAGGTGAGGAATCCGTTACAAAAAGATCTACGGTCATGATTCACCTGACTTTGTCAACCTTTACAAAATGGCACAAGTTGCCAGCTGGCAACTATCTATACTACTTATGCTACTATCCCCTTCATGGTGTATCTTCATCATGCTCCTCAGCTGATTCATGTGGGTCATCATCATGTGCGTCGCTTCCTGAACTTTCGCTATCCTGATGATGATGCTGCTGCATACTACTGCGGACCTGCTCATATGAATGCACAAATTGATCTATCCCTCCGCCATCTTGAGTTTTTGCTTTGATGATGGTGTGCCTACGTGCTTCATATTTATCTCTACTGTTATCCAGCTTATTTTTCCTGTCCTGCAGTGTTTCTTTATATTTCTCCATCTGGACCTTGATCCTCATTATTTTATCTCTAAGTTCTTCGGTCAAGTGGACAGGTGGACCATTTGTTTCTAATTGGAAATTACTGCATACAGCCTTGATGGCAGACTCTTCATCTTGATTTTCTATTTTTCCTTCCACCTTACCTTCCAGTGTTTCCAATATCATTGCCTCTTTAGCCATTAAATCTCGTAGCCTCATGCTAATATCTCTCAGCTTATTATTGCATCTTTTGAGGACTCTACACTCAAACTGAGTATCTTTATACCAGCTATCTATCAATAATGCAATAGTACTATTTAGCACCTGCTTACTAATAAGCAGTTGAGGATTTACCCCCTTTATTTCCCCTAAAAGGCTCAGGACTCTCTCCAGTTTGTAAGACCTCTTTCTGATCTGCATCTGCAATTTATCTACCTTAGTCTTGGAGTCACTCAAAATGCTCCACCTCTTTAGAGAGGCTTTCATTATTTCTACAGCATCATCCAAAGTAGATGACATCCATTTCCTTATCACAGACGCCTCATGCTTCATGAGGTCTAATTTATTTACCTCTTCCTGAGAAATGGCAGTCAATGGGACCGCAGGCTCAGTCGTGGTATCATCAGGATTGGTCAGTCCTTTAATATAGGCATGCAACTAAGCAATGTGCTCTTTATGTTGCTTATTCTTCTCCTTATCTCTTTTCACCTTTTGAATTAGAGAGTCAATAATGTCTTTGCCCTCCTGACCTTCTTGGTCCTCATTGGCAAAGCCAAATCTACTGTGCTAATTTGAAATTCATCCATAGTGATTTTACCTTTTTCTTTCTCCACCACAGGTATGGCAATTTGTGCAGTCCTTCTCCTTGTTGCCAGGTCTCTTTTGATGGCCGAAGTCATTCTGGCCTTCCTCTTGGGTTTCATTATGTCCGCGGAGAACAAAGTGGAGACATCGATATCTTGAATTTCAAGTTCTTCCTCAATATTTACTTCTTTTGCTAACCATGGAGGTACCTGATCATGTTTTTTAGCATCATCATGATGCGCACCCATATCTCCCATTTCTATCAATAGATGTTGTGGAGATGGTGACTTTTCCTTTTCTTCTTCTTGATGCTCTCTTTGCTGTTGATCTTGTGGCACCTCCTCCTGTTGAGGAATTTCCTTCTCTGGAGGAGCATCTTCTTGGTGTGGGGAACCCTGTGGTGTATATGTATGTAGATCATGCTGATCATGATCTTTCTCTGTCATTACTTCATCTGTTCCCAATTCTTCCCCTTGTTTCTTATCCACTGCACCAGATACTGTGGATTTTGCCTGAGGTGCTGGCATTTGTTCTACAGCTATTACTTCTTCCGAGCCTGCATTATCAACTTCTTGTATTTTGGCAGCTGGATCTTCTAGTGCTTCCTTCTTCTCATCAGCCCTTGCTTCCTGAACCTCTACTATAGCAGGTTCTGCTAATGTATCTTGTGGATCCTGTTGGCCTAACTCAAGAGCATGGCCTTCTGACTCTGCCATCTCTATCTCTTCTGTTGGGTGGCCTTTGTCAGGTGATCCTGCTGGCTATTCAGGACTTGCATCTTATTTCTCTTTCATGTCCACCACTACAGGACTTGCAACCTCTGTGATTAATGCTTCTAGCCCTATCTCTTGAGCCACCTGCTCTGGGCTCTTTTCTTGCTGTTCTTCTGCTTGTTTCATCTCCTCAAGCACAGTTTGAACTGGTGGAGGCTTGTGAGGAGTCATACTTATATCTACAGCAAGTGTTTCCATCTTCTCTGCAGCCACATCTTGTACTACCTCATCGTCAGACAGATTTATTGTCTCATCAAGTGAGACATGTCCTTCCACTTGTGTCTGAGAAGCTTCTTTCGTTTGCTCTTCTGCAAGTTTAGTTTTGAACTTAACTATGGTAGGAAGTGGAATGTTGTGCTGAAGTTCCCTTGGTGCTTCACTACCTGCCCCTTGTAATAGTGTAGGGGGTTCACTTATTCCACCTCTCATGGAGGTTCTTTGTTTCTTAGGTGTGGTAGAGACCAGCACCTATGGAGCTCTCCTCTTTCTTTTTACTATTAATGGAGCCTCTTCCTCTTCAGGCTCTTCCTCCATGAGGATATCCTCTTCTCCAGGTTTCTTTGAGGACTGACCCACTTCCAGGGTCCCAGTGATTCCAGCCTCTGCTGTCTTACTCTTCTTGGGCTTTTCTTTCTTCGGAGGGGATTCTGATTCTGATCCTGATCCTGATCTGGCCACCTCCTCAGCTGTAAATACTACCCTGTCAATTATAACCCCTTTGGGTGGTTTATCCACTTTCTTGCCCCTTGGGGGTCTTTTTCTCTGTTGTTGTGGTGGAGGTAGTTTATCTCCCTTAGTCTTCCTCTTCTCAAGCAGGAAGTCATCATATATCTCCCCAGGAATATCCTGTCCCTTCTTTTTATTGTCCACCGTAATGGCAACACCTTTCTTTTTCAATGCCTCCACCTGATCATCGACCCAAGCTTGAGTTAGTTGCATGGTCCTGGCAATGAATGGGTCCAAGGATACGTCTTCCTGCATGGTGAGGTCAGGTGCAGAGATAGTGTCATTGTATATCTTCTTTTGTTCATACTCATCTGCCATTATCCTGCCATCATCCTTCTTCAATTGTTGGGGAAGGGAGATGCAATCAAATGTTCTAACTTGGTTCAGGGTCAACCTCTTATACCTTCTTTTCCTGGCTTCTACCTCATCTTCGCAGTCAGCCCAAAAATCTTCTAGGTGCCTCTGATGAATAGGCTTTCCTAGTATCTTCTTTATCCTGTCATAAGGATCATATGGTCTTGTTATTGGGAAAGGCTGCAGATTCATTTTATTCAGGGTGACCATCACCTTTTTTATATTGTCAGAATCAGGGCACATATAGTTGCCAATGCTGACTGGGAATAAAATTGGTGGCAGCTTCTTGGCATCCTTGTACATTTTTATCATCACGGAGCCCTGCCTGATAAATTCCATTAATATTACTGCATCGGTAGGATACCTCGGCAGCATGAGGGGATGTTCCTCAAAACCTTCAACCCTTATGTAAGAAAAGGTTGCAAACTGGATATACCAGGCTCCATGCCTATAAACTACCTCCTGAGCCTCCATGCTCAATCTTTTTGTTCTATCCTCTTCCATGGTCCTTACCAGATGCATAGAGAATGCATCATTGACCAGTTTGTAGTCTCTGAGGTAGTTGGTTCTCTGCAGCTGGGGATGATGATCCCAGATGTATGCAGCATTTGTGCCTGTGAGCCTCCCATCTATAACTAAGGCATCAAAAGTGCCTTTACAAGCACAAGAATAAACAATATAAGATGTCATGTAAAATGCACAATTTGAACCTCCCAGGTTCATCAGCTGCTCATGCAGAGCATCACTAATTATCTAGCCCCATAGTGGCTTGATGTTCGAATACAAACACATCATTATAATTCCATACATCCAATCCCTGAAACCACCAGCATCAGGTTGGCCTGTTACTCGATTCAGGAGTGCAATCATATATTGGTACTCCTCACTGAAATCATATTTAAACATATGCACAGGGAGCTTGGTTGCCACAGGATATGTGCTATTCTTTGCTCGCCACTGATACATGTTCTTTCTGGCCGATTTCTTGTTGGCCTCATACTCCTTTTCTGCCTTTCTCAGGTCTACACTCTTAACTTTATTGCCCAGTGGTAATCCAAATGTTTGGGAGAGACCCTTGATGGAGAGGTCTTCATAACTTTATTGCCTCATCTAAGGATTATAATTCCGGGCACATTCTATAACCAGCTCCAGAGATTCCATGGAATATGGGAAACCAGTAGCGTTCCACATTCCTGACACAAATACTGCGTCCAACACAGGACTTTTGTCATGCCCATCATTCAGTTTAGCTGACCAAGCCTCCAGATTGGTGCTCCCCTGATGGGTATCAGTAATTGCTCCATACTTGAATAGGACCCCCCTCTGAGAAGAGAACATAGGCCTACTGAATTCTTCTTGACACTTAATGTACCGCTTGTCGGCCATGAGTACCTACAATTAACAAAATCCTATCTCACAACGGATATACACACATGCATACATATTGCAATTAAAATCACTATGCATACTAAATTCTTTCAATACTACTTAATCATATGGATGCATCAACCAAAACTTACATCATCAAACCGGAACAAATAATGACATGATGAGGGTTTCATTTACTTACCTGGTTATGCAAATTTCTCTTTTATACCAATAGATTGCCAAGACGTTCCTAATTCATCTGATGATCACCTACTTCCTTCTGTCTGTGAGCTCAAATCGCGCAACAGTAGCTGGTATGCAGATATGGAAGCTGGTACTCTGTAAAAACAATTTTATCGTAGGGTAAATGTGAAAATGGCAGTTGAATTACCTTTTAACCTCGCAGTTAGGATGCATTTAGGGCAACTCTGACAAGTTAGATTACATTCCTTGATTATTCGTGTGAAACGCAGGATCTCGCCAGGTGTTTCATTGGATTCTGGGGTCAGCGGGAACTACCTACCATGTCTGCGCGCATTAAATGATAATGTCGGCAACGGGAGCGGGGGGATATCCATATGACAGGATATCATGAGGGCAGGATGATGTTGGCCAATATTGGGTTGAGTTTCAATATCATCCTCCTCCCTCATATTGAAATTGTTATCGTGACAAGATCGGGTGACAAAAGCACCTTTGCTTATGTTTAATACATCAGGAGGATATTTCGATGTATCGGGTGATGTTTCAAAATATGATGATGACGAGACAAACTTACATGTCTCTCCTTTGGAATATCAGGATGACGTCATCTTCATATTAGGCAAACATGATCATGTTTGGAAAATATCCTGTCGAAATATGAATGTGATGATGATGTCATCATCATGTTTGCTTCTTCGTTTATCTGGTTTGGATGACGTCATCAGGATATTTGCTAAGGGTGATATTTCGCAGCAGGAGGATATTAAGAAATATCAGGTTACATTTGAAAACATGACGTTCGCGATGCAACAGACCACTTGACGGGGAAGATTTACTACCACTTAAAGTTGACGTCCGGATATTTGAGCCGCATGACATATTGGGGAATGTTTCAAATATGATGATGATCTTTGAAAAGATGACAGGTTATAAAAAATATGATCCCTCCTCTTACGAATATCAGGTTTGACCAAGACTTTGACTGTCCATAACTCTCACATCCTGAGGAATATCAGGATGATGTAAAAGACAAACCTGCGTGAATTTTAATACTCTTTCAAACTATGAGGTCACATAAATGAAATACGAATTTTGACAAACTGGCCTCATAGTGGTGACTTACCTCATCCTGACTCCACATGATGATGCACCTGACTTACTTTTACCAGACCGCCAGAGAGCAAACAAGCCAAGCCAAAAAGTTGGGTTCCTATTTTGCCAAGTCAAAATGGGGCATGTTGTGTAACCACACAAAAACTTGCCACCAAAGAAAACAAACAAATTCCAATGATTCAAGTGATGTGATCACATTCATCTATAGTATTTTAATTCCATCTAGTATAAGTATCATGATCTTCTGAATGATAAAATTTCATCATGATAACAATGCTAACCAAAGATTAGGTGTGTGCATATGATTAATTATCCTCATCTTGAAAGCAAGTTGAAAACATAAGTAACTGGTGTTAAACTACATAGTTGGAGATCATCCCTCATAGCCAACCTGGATAGAGCCTTGCTGCCAGCAGGCGTCTATAGCCCCGGCAAGGTTATCTATACAATCTCCCTAAGTAGAGCCCCACTGCCAGCAGGCGTCTATAGCCCCGGTAGAGTTACTTAGGTGGCCTAATTTTATTTCTTTTCTATTTTTCTCTTTTAAAATTCGTATCTGGTATCATCATGTTAGCTCATTTGTACAAGGTATAGTCACTTGCAACTTTAGGTTGGATATTGTACTGGTAGCAAGGGAGTCCCTTTAGATTTTTCACTTAACACCTATACTCGTGTGCTCAGCAAACCCAAGGCTGTTAGATGTTTCATTGTGATTGATTCATTTTGACCAAGAAAAGGCATCCTGATGAAAAGATATCACAAACCTGATCATGAACACTTCTTAGAATGAATCATAACCTATGTCTAAATGTGATCTCATCACTTGGATCTTAACAATTTAGTTATTTTCTGGGGTGATGAAGTGCATCATCCTGACTTACCAGAACAAAGTCTCAACCAACACAACAAAACAAGAAGAACAAACAAACTGCACAAATGACTATACAAATATGCAATATGATACACATGACTATTATGAAGTCATTCAGGCTTAGAAATAATGTTTGAGGAATTGTCCATTGACTGGCAATGGGGCATCCTCACCTGTCAGGTTCTTAAGCCTATAAGTACTATCTCCTAGTATCTTAGAAATTTGAAAGGGACCTATCCATAATTTGTCAAACTTACCATGGTCACCTTTCTTTTCATGGGATTTATCCCACATCAGGACTAAATCAGATATCCTGAAAGCTTTAACTCTAGCTCTCTTGTCAAACTAGCGTTTGACAACAGACTGATGTTTTGCAAATTGGTCAATTGCTTGACTCCTTTTTTCTTCCAAGTGCATCAACTGAAGCAACCCGACCTCTTGCTTATTGTCTATGCCTAGGTATTCTTGGGCAAACTGCAGAGTAGGAATTTTCAAGTTTACAGGGAGGATAGGATCTACCCCACATACTAGTTGGAAAGGCGAGTTTCCTAATGCAGTTTTCATTCTAGTTCTGTCTACCCATAAGGCATACTTCAGAAATGAGTTCCATTCCCTGGGGTTTTTCTCTATTAGCTTTCTTATGATACTCAGTAAATTCTTGTTGGTGGATTCTGCTAAACCATTCCCTTGGGGATAATAGTTGGATGAAAACTTAAGCATAATCCCATGATCAAAAGCCCAACTTGACAATTTAGTTGAAGTGAATGCGGACCCATTATCGCTTACCAATGCATAAGGAGTTCCATACCTGGTGACAATGTTGCTCTCCAGAAATTTAATGACATCATCTGCAATGCAAGTTTTGCTGCTAATAGCCTCAGTCCATCTAGTACAATAGTCAGTAATTGTTAAAACATACCTATGCCCTGAGGAGGACAGAGGATTAATTGGTCCTATGAAGTCCATGCGCCACTGTGCAAATGGGTGTTCTTCCATTACTGGCTACAATGGTTGTGCAGCATATTTCTCTCTGTTGGCAGCAACCTGGCAAACATGACAACACTTAACATGATCAGTTGTGTCTTTAAAAATTGTAGGCCAGTAATATCCTGCTCTGAGGATTGCATGTGTTGTGGCCAAGGATGATCCATGTGCCGTTCCAAACTTGTCATGTAGTTCTGTCAGGACTCTATTTGCTTCTAGTTTTTCTAAACATCTTAGGTATATTCCTTCATAATTCTTCTTGAATAGGGTTCCTCCCTTCATCATATACTTTTGGGATCTTATTTTTAAGGCTCTTCTTTGTGAAGCCTGCATTCTTGATGGACATCTTCCAGTAATCAGGATGTGCCTGATATCTGAATACCACTCTTTATTGTCTTTCGCATTGATCACATATTGCTGACTAGTGATGTTTGGATCAATCTCAGATATCATCTGGCTCAGAGCTTGTCCTCTTACCAGCTTCATTGGTGCAATTTCCATATCATGCTCTTGTAATATAGTAATCCATTTGGCTCTTTTCTCACCAGGTTCACTTTGCATCAACAACATCTTCACTGCTACATCTGGTACTACAGCAATCACTCTGCTTCTTAGTATGTAATGTCTAAATTTTTTTACTACTCTAACTAATGCAATTGCCTGTCTCTCAACATCTACATATCTCAATTCAGCATCTCTGAAAGGACAGCTCATGAAAGCAATTGGTTTCTCTTCTTTCTCTTCATTTCTTTGAGTTAACACTGCTGCAGAGGTATGTTCTGAAGCAAATGAATAGATGTAGAAGTCTTTCATGTAGTCTAGACTGATGAGGATAGGAGCATCTGAAATGGCTTTTTTTATATCTTCAAATGCAGCTTTGGCCTCTGGTGTCCACTCAATCTGTGCATCATTTTTCAATATAGCATTTAGTGGTCTGACAATCTCAGCAAAGCCAGTGATGAACTTCCTCACAAAATTTATCTTACTGAAGTAAGACTTGAGTTCCTTTTTGCTTCCTGGAAGTTGTAACTTCATGATAGACTCCACCCTGTCAGGATCAATGATAATTCCATCTTCTGTGATTAGGTGGCCTAATAACTTTCCTGTTGTCACCCCCAATATGCACTTCTTGGGATTCAAAGATATTCTGTACTCTTCACACTTCTTCAGTACACTTCTGAGATCAGCAACATGATTCCCCCTTTCCTTGGAGAATACTGTCAAGTCATCCATGTATATGACTATACATTTTCCTATTAAGCCCCTGAAGGCTATATCCATGGCTCGCTGGAATGTAGCGCCAGCATTTATGAGTCCGAATGGCATACATCTATATGCAAATATCCCCCACTTTGTGGTGAAGGCAGTTTTCAATCTGTCAATTTTGTCAACCATCACTTGGTTGTATCCTAAAAAACTGTTTAAGAAGGACATCATTTTAGCTCCATTTACAATCTACAAAACTTCATCCAATGAGGGCAAAGGATAGTTGTCCTTTTCTGATGCTCTGTTTAGATTCCTGAAATCTACACATAACCTGATGTCTCCATTCTTCTTTCTGTCTAGCACAAGATTTGCCACCCAAGTGGAATGCCTCACAGGAAATATTATCCTGGCGTTTAACAATTTCTTGACTTCTTCAAGAATTATTGGTTCGAGCAAGGCATTGACTGGCCTTTGCTTCTGTCTAAAAGGTTTAACATCTGGCTTGAGAGGTATAGTATGACTTATGACAGAGGTGTCATATGTCTTCATCTCATCATAAGTCCATGCAATTACATGTATGTAGTCCTTGAGGGCCTGAGTTATCCCTTCTAACTCTTCTAGTGTGCAAACCTTACCCAACAGGACATTTTTCTTGTCATCAGCTTGTCCAATATTCACTTGTGAATATTGACCTCCATCTGCCTTGGGCAGATCCTTCTGTTTAAGCATATTATCCAAATCAAAAGCTCTCTCTAATTCAATCATACCTTTGGGAATCCTGTTGCTAGGCAGCTCTAATATCTCATCTTCTTCCCAGACATGATCCTCCATGCCATTCTCATCTATAATCTGAGCTTCAAATATGTCCCTATTTGAAATGAAGTCTAAGATATGCTGATCATCATCAAACACCTGGAGGTTAGTCAAATTATCAGGTACTGAAGGTACTGACACCAGTTCTACTGAAAATCTTTTCAGACCAGATATAGACAGTGGCTCCAATGTACTGGCAGCTTGGGCAAGTGCATCTGCCCTATAGTTTTGTTCTCTTGGTACATGAGTAATATTAAAGGCGTCAAAGTCCTCAATCAGGTCCCATACATGATGTCTGTAATTGGACAACTTTCTGTAATTACACAAATAAATTCCTCTTACTTGCCTCACAACTAGTTCTGAATCTCTGAAGACATGCAGAATCTTTACTTTCTTCTTATGAGCAAACAGTATCCCATGAATTAGAGCCTCATACTCTACTACATTGTTAGTGCAGGGGAACTATAATCTATAGGCTACTAAGTAGGATTTTCCAGCTAGATCAATCAGATCAATTCCTACCCCAGTACCCTGCTTGGATTTGGACCCATCAAACCTCAAGGTCCAAGGTTTATCTTCAGCAGGACATTTAGCTGAACTTTCTTTTCTCTTTGCAGCTCTGGCTGTTGCTCCGCCTGATATCCATTTTAACTTAGGGACGTCATCACCCTCAAGTTTCTTCTTTCCTTTTCCTCGTTAGCCTGATGGCTTTTCTATTTTCTCTTTCATTTCAGCAGGAGGATGATCTTCTGGGCTTATAGCTGCATGCTTCTTCAAAATGTGTAAACATAGTGAACAAGTTGTTTCTGAGTGAGGTGCCTCGTGCAGCCTACACCAACCTTGATTAAAACCTCATGGGGAGATTTATGCTGTTGGGTCATCTTCTCTATTTCCTTCACTAGAAATTCTTCAAACTTAGTCAGGTCACTATCTTTGTCTTCATCAGACAACTCATAATCTAGTTCCATAAAGCAATCACTACCAGGAGTGATCTTTTCTTTCCTCGTATCATTTATCTGGTCAGACACCGGAACTTCTTCTATTTTCAGGATATGATCTTCATCATGATCTGTCGACTCCTCTATTCCTGTAGAAGACAGATAAGAATTAATATCATCATCATCATCAGATGTAGTATTTACCTCAGAATATGATGATGATGCCTCACTACATGTCTGCTCCAGCATCATCATATCTAAGCATGTTTCACAAGTCTTTTCTAAATGTGCTTCATCGTGTAATCTGCACCATCCATCAATCAAAATATCATCAGTACATATATTTAATAATTGACAACGTTTTACTTGATTAGACAGATGCATCTCAAAGTCTATGAAGTGATCTATTTCATTCTCATTATTAGGATTATTATTAGGTTCTACGACTGGCATGTCCTCTGATGATGCAAATCAAGCATCAGGATCTCTTCTATTTTGACAGTTTGTGGCCTGATGCAATAAACTCCAGGCTCTACGTCTACGTACAGGATCTCATTTGTTCGGTTGTATTCAGTGATCATATGTTTCATTCTTGGCTCAGCGTCAATCCTGATCTGATTAGGTATACCCTTCCATGGTAACCACATGTGACTAAAATCTGTGGACATATATCCATTGAGCGTCTTGGACCAGTCTCAACTAAGCAACATTCCATAAGTATCAGGTATGTCAACTACCTGAATATCAATGTAATACTAGATCCTAGGATCAGATGCTAGTTGCATGTGGATATGAGTTAACTCTCCTACTACGCTTACCTCTGTTTTGTCCAATTGTGTCACCTTCTTTAGGGATTTAGCAGGATGTAGTCCTAAAGCATTACATATTAATAGGGGCATAACATTCGTGGAGGGCCCTGAATCAACTAGACAGTTGTGCAGGTTCTTGCTGAACATTCTTATGGTGAGGAGAAACGGAGGTGACTCAGTTTTATCTCTATACAAGGTCATGTGGGAAGTTTCAGCAGCTTGGACTATAGCTGAGACTTTAGGCTTGATAATATTATCCCTAGTAGCATGATCCTTACCACTGGATTGACTTGAAAGATGACTATCCTCTTTAGGAGCAGGATCATCTAGTGACTTCATGAATGCTTTTTTGATGGCAGGGGTTTTGAGTAACTCCAACAGGGACAGGCTGATCTTAATTTTCTTCATTTCATCAGCCAGATAGCTGACTAACTTGTCAGGTTCATGGGGTGTATTTGTAATCTTTGATCCTGTGTTCTAAGGAGACAAGTATTGAGCATTTACCTTGGGGAACCCCGGGTTATTGCTAGCCTTAGGATCGGGAGGTGTATTGAAGTTGTTCGGAGGTAGAGATGATTTCAATGGACCAGCAGGTTTGTTTGCATTACTCCTCAAGTTATAATTTTGCTTACCAGGATATTGTTACTGATATGCATGTACTTCCTCATGTTCTCTTGCAGGTTCATTTTCATCCTCAAAGGGGAAAACATAATTTGTTTCAAAGGTTAAGGCAGATTCCTCACATACCTAGTTATAACTCTGATGAGGTTGATTAATGTAGGTTTCCAGCACAAAATCTGAGTCATATCCACAAGGAACAATCTCATTTCCTTCTGCATGAGGTGAATTTTTAGAAGTGTTAGACACTTCAGTCTGAAAGATGCTGGCAGCAATTCTAAATTGTGGACAGTCTAATTCTGCATGCGCATTAGTATTGTGGATCCTACACCAATTAGTAAGAGCTACCTCAGCAAGATTGACTCTAGTAGTCTATTTGGCTTCACCAGGAGGCTGATTGTCTAGGGATGATGGTAATGAGCCATTATTTGGCCTAGAGTTCCACACTCTGGGCTGTCTTTAGGGATTATTGTTACTTCCACCATTATTGTTGAAATTATTGGTGTTATATCCTCTGTCAGGATAATTAGACCTATCGTTGGAATAATTTCTATTCTGGTTTGACTGGGAATAGAAACCCTGGTTTCTCAAATGTGTGACTTCTATGGTGAGTTTTCTCAGTTGAGCAGAAATTTCTTTAATCTCTTCCTTTTCTTCTTGAGCTTTGGCTACCACGTTTTCAGTTTGAGGCTTGAAGAAAGAGGATCCATGGTTACTGTTAGATAAATCAGTACCTTGAGGTGTCTGAGCTTGTGCAGGATATTGTGGCAATTGGCCATTTCCATTAGGAGGGGGCATAATGCTCAGTGGAGGTACTTGCAAAGGTGCAGGCATGACTGCTGGGGGTACCACTATTACATTAGGATATTATGCAGGATATTGTGCAGCATATGATGCAGGATATGGTGAATGCATACCAGGCAAGGTAGGAAATACCATATTTGGAGTAGGAGCAGTTATCAACTGCTGATTTACCTGTATAGCTTCTTGAAAAGCTAAGGCTAAAGTTGTGATACGGGGATGTGTCCTCCTTATGAACATGGAAGTCAAAGGATCCAAAGCTGAATAGTAAATGCTTCTTGCAGCTTCATCAGACATAGTATAAGGAGTGACCACTCTGTAGAACATTTTCTGAAACCTAGCATTGAAATTAGTGATAGGCTCATTCTCAAATCTCTTGATAGTAGCAAACAAGTGATAGTTTATTGAGGGATCGACAGGAACCTTGAATCTATCAAGAAAAGATTTCTCTAATAAGGCCCAGGAATCAACAGAACCCTGACCAAGACTAATGAACCAATTATAAGCTTCTTCCCCTAAGGAGAAGGGAAACAATCTGCACACCACATCTTGATGTTCTATCCTAGCTCTGCAGCAAGCTTCCTTAAAAGTCCTGATATGATCTTCAGCATCTTGATAAGGATGATATTTTGGAAAAAGTTTATCTAGATTCTTTGGTAACTCATGGTATGCAGTGAAGGTCAAAGGTGACTCTGCTGCAAAGAAAGACATTGCAACCTGAGGAGGTTGAGTTGGTGGTGCAGCTGACTGAGGTTGGACTAATGGCACACCCTGAGGCTGAACAGGAGGTGTCACAGATATCCCAGAAGGTATTTGTAAACCAATAGGAGTTACAGGAGGAGGTTCTGGTGAAGTTCTTGGTGCACTGGACTCTAGAGTATGATGAATGTCCACAGATCTAGGTCTGAAACCTCTAACAGGTAATTCTTCAAAATTCCACTAGGTCTAGACGTGGTATTTATCCTGTGAGCCAGGATTTCACAATTTTGAGGCAAATTGGCTGAAACTTTGCAAATATTAGCTGAATTTCACTGGATGAGGTGATATTTGCAGTCAGATGGCTGATCAAACTGGATATTTAAGAAATATTTGCAAAGATACTGCAAATATGACAGGATATTTGGGGTATCTTGACCCGTAGCACGAGATCTCAAGTTTCTAAGACCTAAATCCTTCAAAGCTTGAACAAATTTACGTATCTTTAGTTAATATTAGTGAATTCAGAATGATCTACTGTAAAGCTTGCAATATTTATGTGAGATCTGGAAATCTTTACACAGAATGCACATATTCGAGCCTTTTGCAGTAAATATTTACGTAATATTTGGAATTCACCGACGATCGGAGGTTACCTTTCTCTCTGCGTCATCAAACCTAAAAATAATGATGATAAGCATGGTATTCCAAATCCAGCCCTGTTTCTAGCACCAATTTATGTTGGTCATGATGTTAGTCACAAAAAAACATAGAATAAAAGTACACATTAACCTTTATTCATCTTGAAAGATACTATGAATTCAAAGAATTCAGGATCCCAAGTCTCCGGTGATTAGGTCTTAATCGTCTGAAGTTACTCAGAGGTCAATGTGAGTTGCTATTTCCATTTTGGGACCTTACGTGGAATTTTATCATCACCATGACATTCCTACAGAAATTTTTTACAGAGAAGTCATATTATGCAGTTATTTGATGAGAAGATGTGGAAATACCTCAATCTTTGCATGATATTTTCAATTGTGCATGCTTCGTATTCAAATATGCTAAATATTTAGGATTATCTATGAGATGTCTGCATATTTGTGTTATTTGCTTAAGATCATCAATTATTTGCAATTATGGAGATGAAATGCTCTGAAATTTAAAAAAATAAAAGGAATACTTCAATTTAAGGTTGAACCTTTAGCTATTGATCCACATACATACTTGATACTGTCACGAGGAGAAGAAATCAAACCATATGTTCACCAGGATATTCCATAGCTAGATATAGTTGATGCAAACTTCAGAGGATGATGAATGAAAATAATACATGCAACATGATGAGCACTCCAAGGGATGCAGCAAATCAAAGCACATACCCAGAATTCAGACATAGATTACTCAAGATTTACTAGGATTTGTAATCGAAATACTCTTCTCCTTTATTAAGTATGTAAAAGATATGTACATATACAATAGCTTTGAAATGAGCCCTAAATACTTCAGCAAACAGATTTCAATTAAGTTTTGAAATGTTTATAATAAGGCATTCCACAACCTTTTATAGAATAAGGTGAGGAATCCGTTACAAAAAGATCTACGATCCTGATTTATCAATACAGATCTACGGTCATGATTCACCTGACTTTGTCAACCTTTACAAAATGGCACAAGTTGCCAGCTCGCAACTATCTATACTACTTATGCTACTATCCCCTTCATGATGTATCTTCATCATGCTCCTCAACTGATTCATGCGGGTCATCATCATGTGCATCGCTTCCTAAACTTTTGTTATCCTGATGATGATGCTGCTGCATATGGGGCTGCATACTACTGCGGACCTGCTCATATGAATGCACAACTTGATCTATCCCTCCGCCATCTTGAGTTTTTGCTTTGATGATGGTGTGCCTATGTGCTTCATATTTATCTCTACTGTTATCCAGCATATTTTTCCTATCCTGCAGTGTTTCTTTATATTTCTCCATCTGGACCTTGATCCTCATTATTTTATCTATAAGTTCTTCAGTCAAATGGATAGGTGGACCATCTATTTCTAATTGGAAATTACTGCGTACAGCCTTGATGGCAGACTCTTCATCTTGATTTTCTATTTTTCCTTCCACCTTGCCTTCCAGTGTTTCCAATATCATTGCCTCTTCAGCCATTAAATCTCGTAGCTTCATGCTGATATCTCTCAGCTTATTATTGCATCTTTTGAGGACTCCACACTCAAACTAAGTATCTTTATACCAAATATCTATCAATAATACAGTATTACTATTTAGCACCTGCTTACTAATAACCAGTTGAGGATTTACCCCCTTTATTTCCCCTAAAAGGCTCAGGACTCTCTCCAGTTTGTAAGACCTCTTTCCGGTCTGCATCTGCAATTTATCTACCTTAGTCTTGGAGTCACTCAAAATGCTCCACCTCTTTAGAGAGGCTTTCATTATTTCTACAGCATCATCCAATGCGGATGACATCCATTTCCTTATCATGGATGACTCATGCTTCATGAGGTCTAATTTATTTACCTCTTCCTGAGAAATGGCAGTCAATGGGACCGCAGGCTCAGTCGTGGTATCATCAAGATTGGTCAGTCCTTTAATATAGGCATGCAACTGAGCAATGCGCTCTTTATGTTGTTTATTCTTCTCCTTCTCTCTTTTCACCTTTTGAATTAGAGAGTCAATAATGTCTTTGCCCTCCTGACCTTCTTGGTCCTCATTGGCAAAGCCCAAATCTACTGTGCTAATTTGAAATTCATCCATAGTGATTTTACCTTTTTCTTTCTCCACCGTAGGTATGGCAATTTGTGCAGTCCTTCTCCCTGTTGCCAGGTCTCTTTTGATGGCCGAAGTCATTCTGGCCTTCCTCTTGGGTTTCATTATGTCCGCGGAGAACAAAGTGGAGACATCAAATTCTTGAATTTCAAGTTCTTCCTCAATATTTACTTCTTTTGCTAACCATGGAGGTACCTGATCATGTTTTTCAGCATCATCATGATGCTCACCCATATCTCCCGTTTCTATCAACAGATGTGGAGATGGTGACTTTTCCTTTTCTTCTTCTTGATGCTCTCTTTGCTGTCGATCTTGTGGCACCTCCTCCTATTGAGGAATTTCCTTCTCTAGAGGAGCATCTTCTTGGTGTGGGGAACCCTGTGGTGTATATGTATGTAGATCATGTTGATCATGATCTTTCTCCGTCATTACTTCATCTGTTCCCAATTCTTCCCCTTGTTGCTTATCCATTGCACTAGATACTGGGGATTTTGCCTGAGGTGCTGGCATTTGTTCTACAGCTATTACTTCTTCCGAGCCTGCACTATCAACTTCTTGTATTTTGGCAGTTGGATCTTCTAGTGCTTCCTTCTTCTCATCAGCCCTTGCTTCCTGAACCTCTACTATAGCAGGTTCTACTGATGTATCCTGTGGATCCTATTGGCCTAACTCAAGAGCATGGCCTTCTGACTCTGCCATCTCTATCTCTTCTGTTGGGTGGCCTTTATCAGGTGATCTGCTGGCTATTTAGGACTTGCATCCTATTTCTCTGTCAGGTCCACCACTACAGGACTTGTCACCTCTATGATTAATGCTTCTAGCCCTATCTCTTGAGCCACCTACTCTGGACTCTTTTCTTGCTCTTCTTCTGCTTGTTTCATCTCCTCAAGCACAGTTTGAACTGGTGGAGGCTTGTGAGGAGTCATACTTATATCCGCAGCAAGTGTTTCCATCTTCTGTGCAGCCACATCCTGCACTACCTCATCGTCAGACAGATTTATTGTCTCATCAAGCGAGACATGTCCTTCCGCTTGTGTTTGAGAGGCTTCTTTTGTTTGCTCTTCTGCAAGTTCAGTTTTGAACTTAACTATGGTAGGAAGTGGAACGTTGTCCTCAAGTTCCCTTGGTGCTTCACTACCTGCCCCTTGTAATAGTTTAGGGGGTTCACTTATTCCACCTCTCATGGAGGTTGTTTGTTTCTTAGGTGTGGTAGAGACCAGCACCTATGGAGCTCTCCTCTTTCTTTTTATTATTAATGGAGCCTCTTCCTCCATGAGGATATCCTCTTCTCCAGGTTTCCTTGAGGATTGACCCACTTCCAGGGTCCCAGTGATTCCAGCCTCTGCTGTCTTACTCTTCTTGGGCTTTTCTTTCTTCGGAGGGGATTCTGATTCTGATCCTGATCCTGATCCAGTAGCCTCCTCAGCTGTAAATACTACTGTCAATTATAACCCCTTTGGGTGGTTTATCCACTTTCTTGCCCCTTGGGGTTCTTTTACTCTGTTGTTGTGGTGGAGGTAGTTTATCTCCCTTAGTCTTCCTCTTCTCAAGCAGGAAGTCATCATATATCTCCCCAAGAATATCCTGTCCCTTCTTTTTGTTGTCCACCGTAATGGCAACACCTTTCTTTTTCAATGCCTCCACCTAATCATCGACCCAAGCTTGAGTTAGTTGCATGGTCCTGGCAATGAATGGGTCCAAGGATACGTCTTCCTGCATGGTGAGGTCAGGTATAGAGATAGTGTCATTGTATATCTTCTTTTGTTCATACTCATCTGCCATTATCCTGCCATCATCCTTCTTCAATTGTTGGGGAAGGGAGATGCAATCAAATGTTCTAACTTGGTTCAGGGTCAACCTCTGATACCTTCTTCTCCTGGCTTCTGCCTCATCTTCGCAGTCAACCCAAAAATCTTCTAGGTGCCTCTGATGAATAGGCTTTCCTAGTATCTTCCGTATCCTGCCGTAAGGATCATATGGTCTTGTTATTGGGAAAGGCTGCAGATTCATTTTATTCAGGGTGACCATCACCTTTTTTATATTGTCAGAATCAGGGCACATATAGTTGGCAATGCTGACTGGGAATAAAATTGGTGGCAGCGTCTTGGCATCCTTGTACATTTTTATTATCACGGAGCCCTGCCTAATAAATTCCATTAATATTACTGCATCAGTAGGATACCTTGGCAGCATGAGGGGATGTTCCTCAAAACCTTCAACCGTTATGTAAGAAAAGGTTGCAAACTAGATATACTAGGCTCCATGCCTGTAAACTACCTCCTGAGCCTCCATGCTCAATCTTTTTGTTCTGTCCTCTTCCATGGTCCTTACTAGATGCATAGAGAATGCATCATTGACCAGTTTGTAGTCTCTGAGGTAGTTGGTTCTCTACAGCTGGGGATGATGATCCCAGATTTATGCAGCATTTGTGCTTGTGAGCCTCCCATCTGTAACTAAGGCATCAAAAGTGCCTTTACAAGCACAAGAATAAACAATATAAGATGTCATGTAAAATGCACAATTTGAACCTCCCAGGTTCATCAGCTGTTCATGCAGAGCATCACTAATTATCTGGCCCCATAGTGGCTTGATGTTCGAATACAAACACATCATTATAATTCCATACATCCAATCCCTGAAACCACCAGCATCAGGTTGGCCTGTTACTCGATTCAGGAGTGCAATCATATATTGGTACTCCTCACTAAAATCATATTTAAACATATGCACAGGGAGCTTGGCTGCCGCAAGATATGTGTTGTTCTCTGTTGGCCACTGATACATGTTCTTTCTGGCTGATTTCTTGTTGGCCTCATACTCCTTTTCTGCCTTTCTCAGGTCTACACTCTTAACTTTATTGCCCAGCGGTAATCCAAATGTTTGGGAGAGACCCTTGATGGAGAGGTCTGCATATATTCTCCCATGCTTTACCACTTGCCTCGTCTAAGGATTATAATTCCAGGCACATTCTATAACCAGCTCCGGAGATCCCATGGAATATGGGAAACCAGTAGTGTTCCACATTCCTGACACAACTATTGCATCCAACACAGGACTCTTGTCATGCCCATCATTCAGTTTAGCTGACCAGGCCTCCAGATTGGTGCTCCCCTGATGGGTATTAGTAATTGCTCCATACTTGAACAGGACCCCCCTCTGAGAAGAGAACGTAGGCCTACTGAATTCTTCTTGACACTTAACGTACCGCTTATCGGCCATGAGTACCTGCAATTAACAAAATCCTATCTCACAATGGATATACACACATGCATACATATTGGAATTAAAATCACTATGCATACTAAATTCTTTCAATACTACTTAATCATATGGATGCATCAACCAAAACTTACATCATCAAACCCGAACAAATAATGACATGATGAGGGTTTCATTTACTTACCTGCTTATGCAAATTTCTCTTTTATACCAATAGATTGCCAAGACATTCCTAATTCAGCCGATGATCACCTACTTCCTTCTGTCTATGAGCTCAAATCGCACAACAGTAGCTGGTATGCAGATATGGAAGCTGGTGATCTGTAAAAATAATTTTATCGCAGGGTAAATGTGAAAATGGCGGTTGAATTACCTTTTAACCTCGCAGTTAGGATACATTTAGGGCAACTCTGACAAGTTAGATTACATTCCTTGATTATTCATGTGAAAATGCAGGATCTTGCCAAGTGTTTCATTGGGTTCTGGGGTCGGCGGGAACTACCGACCATGTCTGCGCACATTAAATGATAATGGCGGCAATGGGAGTGGGGGGATATCCATATGATAGGATATCATGAGGGCAGGATGATGTTGGCCAATATCAGGTTGAGTTTCAATATAATCCTCCTCCCTCATATTGAAATTGTTATCGCGACAAGATTGGGTGACAAAAGCACCTTTGCTTATGTTTAATACATCAGGAGGATATTTCGATGTATCGGGTGATGTTTCAAAATATGATGATGATGAGACAAACTTACATGTCTCTCCTTTGGAATATCAGGATGACGTCATCCTGATAGTCGTTCTTTGTATCGGAAATATATCATGACGTCATCGTCATATTAGGCGAACATGATCATGTTTGGAAAATACCCTGTCGAAATATGAATGTGATGATGATGTCATCATCATGTTTGCTTCTTCGTTTATCTGGTTTGGATGACATCATTAGGATATTTGCTAAGGGTGATATTTCGCGGCAGGAGGATATTAAGAAATATCGGGTTACATTTGAAAACATGACGTTCGCGATGCAACAGACCGCTTGACGGGGAAGATTTACTACCACTTAAAGTTGACGTCCGGATATTTGAGCCACATGACATATCAGGGAATGTTTCAAATATGATGATGATCTTCAAAAAGATGATAGGTTATAAAAAATATGATCCCTCCTCTTACGAATATCAGGTTTGACCAAGACTTTGACTATCCATAACTCTCACATCCTGAGGAATATCAGGATGATGGAAAAGACAAACCTGCGTGAATTTTAATACTCTTTCAAACTATGAGGTCACAGAAATGAAATATGAATTTTGACAAACTGGCCTCATAGTGGTGACTTACCTCATCCTGACTCCACATGATGATGCACCTAACTTACTTTTACCAGACCGCCAGAGAGCAAACAAGTCAAGCCAAAAAGTTGGGTCCCTGTTTTGCCAAGTCAAAATGGGGCGTGTTGTGTAACCACACAACAGTCTCCAATAGATAACTAGGGTTCAAACCTTTATATGAACTAGATGAGGCATCTAACAAGATTAAAATCCCTTACCAAGCCAACTGGATCATTTAATAAACTCTAGAAATGCCCTTTTTTGTTGACACCACTCCAAACCACCTATAAGATAGTAGCCCTTCTCAAGGGTTTGTCAGACCATAATTTTCACTATGGGCATGATCTTAATCAAACAAAGACATTTTTGAGTACCCATTATCATATTTGTCAACATATGAAAAGATGGGTATAGGTTGTTTTTTAACAGAGGCTTCAAAACTTAAGACAAACCTATTTGGAATTAGGCATATTAGGCCTCTTTTACAAAGAAACTACTCTCAAAACTCCAAGTGAAACCCCAACATCCAAAAATAGTCTTTCAATAGGTCTCAAAACATCCAAATCCACAATAATACTCCTATGCCATGACCGTTTTGACAGTTAACTTGAAAACGCTCACTTTTAGGCAAAATACCTTAGGTTTTAATGGAAATCCATGTTCCAAGCCTTCACCACCTTGGCCAATGCTTCACACATGTTCAAATACCCCTATACATGCTCACAAAACTATCAAATGAGCAATTCCATTAACATGTTACCAAAACACCTACTAGGTTACTCATTTTCACATGGAAAATACTACAAACAACTCAAGGGCATCACCACAAACTCACACAACTTGTCACCTTTGCCTCCTAATGTTGCAAGTATGGGCCTAACTCTTGTTATCATTGATGTCAACATACTCCTATTGCATTGATGAAAAGGATTGGATGAGTTGAGTGCTGAGGATATTGAGAAAATTAGTCCTAATCAGGAACAAAGATGAACAATGAAGATAGTAAGGTAAAAGTCCAAGATAAGATGAGGATCAGAGGATGCAGTTTAAAGGGTTTGTAGATATGTGTCTTAAAGTGATCTAGTAAAGATTTCAGAGGTCCACATGAAGATTTGAAGAAGTTGTGGTCGTTCAATTAAAACTGGTTCTGGCAGGTGTTCAGAGGTGACAGAGTAACACAGATAGGTTTAGTGAGATCTGGAAATGCATTATCCTATTCTGTGGATTTGAGGGAGTGTTGAGGAAGTCTTGGTGAAGTGTCAACTTGATTGGTTCATGGTTTGAAGGTTTGCAAGCATCTATTCCTTTGCGACAGTGATGACAGACTTTGTTCTTGAGGTTTCGAATGAAGGAGAGAAGGATTTTAGTAAGCAGATGAAGTGTGGATGTTCTTGGTGATTCAGGCAATCTTGTGGAGGTCTTTGGATCATGTCCAGTTCATGTTGGTGATCTGCATTGAAGTTGGAGCTCACAATTGAAGAATATCTTCCAGATGATGGTGTTCTTCTTGAGACTGGCCGACCAAATGTATTACACATCTTGCGGATGTCCTTGTAGATGTTTGCCGACTTAGATGATTATTCCTAAGTCGATGCCTTGTATAAATAAGGGATTGTAAAGTCATTTCAAAGTGTGTCTTGTGGAGATGTGAGTGTGGTAGCAAGGAAGAGAGCGAAAGGCAGAGCAAAAGGTTTGGGGCTTAAATGGAACTGATTCAAGCATGGTGAAGATGCTATTCTCTAGTTCAAGTATGTGATTCTGTAGACACTGAGTCTATTGTAGGTAGTGAGCCTCTTGTGAGCACTGTGCTCAGCCAGTGAGCCCTAATTGGCATGTACCATTTTGTTCTTTCTATTCTTCTAAAAGAGAACACAATCTTGGGTTAATCACCCCGTGGTTTTTCCCTTAACCGGGTTTTCCACGTCAAAATCTTGGTGTCTTATGTGTTGATGTGTTTCTGCTCTTGATTTAATGAATTATGTTTCCATGATTGATTTATTGATATGTTGCTAAATAACAAGAAGGATTTAAGTGTGTAATTGGAAAGAAAGTTTTAGACAACTGATTCACCCCCCCTCTCTGTTGTCTATCCTAAATCTAACACCTAACCCATAAGAACACCTAAACTATTAGGAGGGAAGTCATTCCACCAAGACACAAGCCTTGACAATAGGTGGAATGACTTAGGGCTTCATTTTAGTCCAATCAAACCTTCACTGGCAGCCTACAGATGGTTCTAACAATTGGTATCAGAGCTAGGTTCCTCTAAAAGAGCTTAACCGCTTGAAGAGATCTAGGATGTCGTCCTATAAGAAGGATAGTCCAAAGTTTGATGGAACCAATTTTAATCTTTGGAAAAGTCGCATGAAATGTCACTTGCAATGTATGGGAATGTAGTACTGGACAATGGCTTCAACTAAGTATACTCCTCCACAAGGTGGTCCGAAAGAACCAAATGAAATCATAGATGCTGAAAATAATCTGTGGACTATAGAAGCCCTTCTAAGCACATTATCTGATTCAGAGCTTTCAAATGTTGTTGACCTACCAACTGCTTTAGAGATTTGGGAAAAATTGGAACTTCTGCATGAAGGAGACAAGTATGTTAAGTGTGCAAGGCTACAGAGTCTGAAAGCGAAATTTAAAAATCTGAAGATGAGAGAAGATGAAAACATCACTACTTTTATGCCAAGAGTAAATGAGCTTGTTTGTGGAATTAGATATGCTGGTGGAGTCTTGGATGAAGATGAGATTGTTGGCAAAATTCTTAGATCCCTTCCTGCTTCTTATAAAATCAAGGTTGCTGCCATTGAAGAATTCAGAGCCCATACAACTATCACAAGAGATCAATTGGCTAGTAAATTGGCTGCATTTGAAATGACTGAGTTTGGAGATGCCCCCCCCAAGACTGAATTAGCATTCAAAGCCAGTGCTTCTGTAAAAGGAAAATAAAGGTTTGATCCGGGAGGGAACTCTTCAAGGAAACTATCATGGTATGAAAAAGAAAGAAAAGACTTGGAAGAAGAGGAAACTGAAACTGCTCAGCTTGAAGCCCTTATTGCAAAAAGACTGCCAAGAGGATCCAGTAAGTATGAAGGGAAATTGCCTTTTAAGTGTTTTAACTACAATAAGATTGGTCATTTTGCCTCAAAGTTTCTGGAAATATTTTCAAGGCCAAATCCTAACAGATCAAGGTTCCAAAAGAATTGTTACTATGCTCATGAAGAGGATGATAATGAAGGAGTAACAGATGATGAATCAAAGACAGGAAACAAATCCAGAAGTGATTGGGTGTTTATTGCCATCAAGGAAGAAAATCCAATGCCCTCTAAATCTATCAATCATAAAGTTGTAGAAAGAGCTTTGGCTTCCCAAGTTGAAGAAAAGGATGATTGGGTCATTGACAGTGGATGCTCTCACCATATGACAGGGGACAAAAATAAGTTCTTAGATTTGGAAAGGTATGAAGGAGGAGTGGTAAAGTTTGGCGATAATTATGTTGGTAGAATCAGAGGTAGAGGAACTATTTCTTTTGATGGAAAGAACAAAACTGGTAATGTATTGTATGTTGAAGGATTGAAGCACAATCTTCTCAGTGTTGGACAATTGGTGGACAAAGGCTATGATCTCCAATTGAAGAATGGAAAATGCAAGATCTTTGAAAGTTCCAGAATAGAGATTGCATCCGGTACTGCATCCGGTACTCAGACAAAAGGTAATATCTTTCATTTAGTTAGTACTGGCAAAAGTTGTCTATTTGTGCAAGTTGATCAGAGTTGGCTATGGCATAGGAGGATGTGTCATGTGAATTTTGATAATATCATCAAAATAAGCAACACTTAGCCTGTAAGAGATCTTCCAAAACTAGTGAAACCTACAAATAGTTTGTGCAAAGAATGTCAGTTGGGAAAACAAAGCAGAGTCTCATTTAAGAGCAAAGAACAATCTTCTACCGGAATATTGGACTTTGTTCACATTGATCTATGTGGTCCAGCAAGAATTAGGAGTGTGCAAGGTGATAGATACTTTATGCTACTAATTGATGACTACTCCCGGATGATGTGGGTAACTTTTCTGAAAGAGAAATCAAAAGCTTTTGAAAAGCTCAAAATATTCAAGGCTATGATAGAGAATGAAATCGAATTGAAATTAAAGTGTCTGAGGTCTGATAGAGGTGGAGAATTCACATCCGGTGAGTTCATAGAATTCTGTGAGAAACATGGAATAGACAGTTGTCTACTCCTAGGACTCCACAACAGAATGGAGTAGTGGAGAGAAAGAACCAGACCATCTAGGAAGCATCTAGGACAATGATGATGGAAGAAAATGTTCCTCAAATCTATTGGAGAGAAAATGTCAGCACTGCAGTCTATACTCTAAATTGAGTTCAAATCAGAATCAATACTGGTAAGACTCCTTATGAACTCTAGTTTGACATCAGTCCTACTATGAGGTATTTTAGAGTTTTTGGTAGCAAATGTTACATCAAAACAGATGAAGATCTAGGCAAGTTTGATGCTAGAATTGATGAAGGAATATTCTTGGGTTACTCTACTCAAATCAAAGCCTACCGATGTTATAACAAGAGATTGAGAAAGATTATAGAAAGTACAAATGTGAAGGTTGATGAAGGAATTGAAAAACCCTCAAGGTTTTATGAATATGATGAAGATGATCAGAATGATGTTCTGACCCAAGGAGCCCAATCCCCTTCTATAATTCAAATTCAAACTGATCCGGTAAATTAGGAAGGAGAGATGAGTTTCAATGAGCCTGATCAAGAATCAGAAGTGCAAGAAACTTCCAAAGTTCCTAGGTATGTAATACTGAACCACTCTGAAGATTAGATCATAGGTGATAAAAGCAAAGGTATACAAACATGAAGGAGAATTGCTCAAGATTCAGATGAATATTGTCTAATTTCAAAGATTGAACCTAAGACAGTGAATGAAGCTTGCAATGATGAAAACTGGACTAAAGCAATGGAGGAAGTGCTGATGCAAATTGAGAAAAATCACACTTGGGATCTTGTTCCTAGACCTTGAAATAAGAATGTGATTGGAACAAAATGGGCCTTCTAGAACAAACTGAATGAATTTGGTGAAGTAATCAGAAATAAAGCCAAATTGGTCTACAAGGGTTACTCTGAAATAGAAGGAGTTGATTTTGAAGAAACTTTTGCTCCGGTGGCAAGAATTGAAGCAGTCAGATTATTTCTTGCTTTTTCTGCCTTCAAGGACTTCAAAGTATATCAGATGGATGTCAAGTCTACCTTCCTGAATGGTGACTTAGAAGAAGAAGTATACATTGAGCAAATAGATGGATTTCAATTGTCTGATCATGGTGATATGGTCTGCAAGTTGAAGAAAGCTCTGTATGGACTAAAGCAAGCCCCCCAAGAGCCTGGTATGAAAGATTGGATAAGCATCTTTTGAAGATTAGTTTCAACAAAGGTACTGCTGACAATAATTTGTATTTCAAAATTGATCATGAAAATATCTTGATTGTTCAAGTGTTTGTTGATGATATCATTTTTGGAGGAAGAGATAGTATGTGTAAAACCTTTGCAAATCAAATGAAAAGTGAATTTGAGATGTCCATGCTTGGGGAAATGAATTTCTTCTTGGGTCTACAAATCACTTAAACAAATAAAGGAATCTTCATTTCTCAGACCAAATATGTGAAAGAATTATTAAATAAATTTAGGATGGAAGACTCAAAACCAATGAATACTCCCATGGAAACTGAATGTAAATTGGGCAAAGATGATGACTCTCCTAAGACTGATCAAAAAAAGTATAGGTCAATGATTGGAGGATTGTTGTATCTCACTCAAACTAGACCTGACATTATGAATGTTGTGGGTCTTGTTACTAGATTTCAAGCTAATCCTAGAGAATCTCATGTCATGGAAATCAAGAGGATTTTTAGATATCTAAAAGGAACAGTTGAGTATGGATTGTGGTATCCTAGAGATCATAATTTATCTCTTCATGCATATACAGATGCGGATTGGGTAGGAGATGTGGATGACCGGAAAAGTACCAGTGGTGGAGCATTCTTTTTGGGGAAGAGATTGGTCTCTTGGCTGAGAAAGAAATAAGAGGCAATATCTTTGTCCACGACAGAAGTAAAATATATTGCAGCAGCAGGTAGTTACACTCAAGTTTTCTAGATGAAGCAAATGCTAAGAGACATAAGAGTGGAGTATGAGGAGCCTATCACAATCTTCTGTGATAATTCAAGTGCAATAAATATATCTAAGAATCCGGTGTTGCATTCAAAGACTAAGCATATATCTATCAAGTTTCACTTTCTGAGAGAGCAAGTGAACAAGAATGAAGTTAGATTGGAGTTTGTGCCTTCCAAGGATCAGATTGCAGACATCTTCACTCAACCTCTACCTAAGGACTCTTTTGAGTATCTAAGGGAGAAGTTAGGGGTTATTGCCCCTCTGGTGATGAACTAAGATGCATTGGAGTGCATCAGTCCGGTAGATATCACAGTGATATCTTGTGGTCCGGATTGATGATAGGGAGCTACCAGTCAGGGGGAGCAACTTGTATGATTCTAAAGGGTTGGAGTTGCAAGTATGAGCCCTTTCCATTGATGGCAAAGGGGGAGAGAAAACATGTGAAAAACAAGTGGTTGATGATTAAGGGGGAGCAGTATTGGAAGAGAAGACATGTGAATGGTTGTTGCTGATAGGGGGAGTTGTGACAGTAAGGAGGAGTTTTTGTCTTGATGGTTAAAACAATTTTTCACATCATATGTTGCCATCAATGACAAAGGAGGAGATTGTTGCAAGTATGGGCCTAACCGGTGTTGTCATTAATGTCAACATACTCTTGTTGCATTGATGAAAAGGATTGGATGAGCTGAGTGCTGAGGATATTGAGAAAATTAGTCCTAATCAGGAACATAGATGAACAATGAAGACAGTAAGGTAAAATTCTAAGATAAGATGAGGATCAGAGGATGCGGTTTAAAGGGTTTGTAGATATGTGTCTAAAAGTGATCCAGTAAAGATTATAGAGGTCCACATGAAGATCTGAAGAATTCATGGCTGTTCAAGTAAAACTAGTTTCGGCAGGTGTGCAGAGGTGATAGAGTGACATAGATAGGTTCGGTGAGATCCAGAAATGCATTATCCTATTTTATGGATTTGAGGGAGTGTTGAGGAAGTCTTGGTGAAGTGTCAACTTGATTAGTTCATGGTTTGAAGGTCTACATGTTGCAAGTATGAGGTGAGCCAGTGTTGTCATTGATGTCAACATACTCATATTGCATTGACAAGAAGGATTGGATGAGCTGTGTGCTAAGGATATTGAGAAAATTAGCCTCAGTCAGGAACAGTGAAGAACCATGATGAGAAGAAGGCAAATGTATTGTATAGGTTGAGAACCGGAGGATGTGGATTAAAGGGTTTGTAGATATGAGTCTTGAGATGCTTCAGTTAAGATTTCAGAGGTCCGCATGAAGATCTGAAGGAGTTATGGTTGTCGGTGTAGAACCAGTTCCGGCAAGTATTCAGAGGTGACAGACGATCACAAAAAGGTCCGGTGAGGTCCGGAACTGTATAATCCTAATCTACGGATTGGAAGGAGTCTTTGGGATGTCCTTGTGATGTGCCATCTCAAGTTGCGTATGATTTGGAGGTCCAGAAGTACCTCTTGCATTATGACAGTGGCGACAGACAGTGTTCTTGAAGTTCCGGATAAGGAAGAGAAGAGATTCCAGTAAGTAAAGAAAGTGCGGATGTACCTGGTCATTCAGGCAGGCTTGTGAAGGTTCTTGGATCATGTTGAGGTTGTGTTGTTGGTCCGCATTGATAGTAGAGCCCGGAATTGAAGTTATTCTTCCGGATGAAGTTCTTGCTCTGTTTAGCCGACAGGATGAGTTGTTCATCCTGCGAATGTTCTTGTGGTGGCCGACCGGATGTGTTATTCATCTTGCGGATACTCTTATGGTTGTTTGCTGACTTAGATGTTTGTTCCTAAGTTGATGTCTTGTATAAATAACGGTTTGTGAGTTCATTTCGAAGTGTGGATTGTGTGGATGAGTGTGGCATAGCGAAGAGAAGTGCGAAAGGCAGAGCAGAGGTTTTTGGGCTTAAATGGAACTGATCTGGACATAGTAGAGATGTCATTCTCTAGTTCAAGATTGTGATTCTTATCACTTTGTAGACAGTGTGTCTCCTTGTAGGCAGTGGGCCTCTTTGTGAGTAGTGTGCTTGGGCAGTGAGCCCTAATTGGCAAGTGCCATTCTTTTTCTTATTCTTCTAATAGAGAATAATCCTTGGGTTAATCACCCCATGGTTTTTCCCCTTAACCGGGTTTTCCACGTCAAAATCTTGGTGTTTAATGTGTTGATGTTTATCTGCTCTTGTGTTTATGTATTATGCTTTCATGGATGATTAATTGATATGCTGTTAACTAACAACGAAGAATCAAGTGTTTGAAAGAAGAAGAAGTTTTATACAACTGATTCACCCCCCCTCTCAGTTGTATGCCTTAAATCCAACAATTGGTATCAGAGCCAAGTTCCTCTGAAAGGAGCTTAACCGCTTGAGGAGATCCAGGATGTCGTCATACAAGAAGGATAGTCCGAAGTTCGATGGAACCAACTTCACTCTCTGGAAAGGTCGCATGAAGTGTCACTTGGAATGTATGGGAAAAGCATACTTGGCTATGGTCTCAAAACCATATGTACCTCCACAAGGTGGTCCGACAACTTTGAATGAAATCACAGATGCTAAAAATAATCTGCGGACCAAGGAAGCCCTACTAAGCGCATTGAATGATTCAGATCTCTCAAATGTTATTGACCTACCAACTGCATATGAGATCCTGACTAAACTGGAACTTCTGTATGAAGGAGATGAGTTTGTCAAAAGTGCAAGGTTGCAAAGTTTGAAAGGGAAATTTGAAAGATTGAAGATGAGAGATGATGAAAACATCACTACCTTTATGCCAAGAGTGAATGAGCTAGTATGTGGAATTAGAAATGCTGGTGAAACTCTAGATGAAAATGAGATTGTCTGCAAAATCCTAAGATCCCTTCCTGCTGCCTACAAAATCAAGGTTGCTGCCATTGATGAATTCAAAGCCCACACAACTGTCACAAGAGAACAACTAGCTGGCAAACTAGCTGCATTTGAAATGACCGAGTTTGGATATGATCCTCCCAAGACTGAATCTGCTTTCAAAGCTAGTACCTATGTGAAAGGCAAACAGAGATTTGATCCGGGAGAAAACTCAAGGAAGATGTCATGGTATGATCAAGCAAGAAGAGACATGGAAGAAGAAGAAGCAGAAATAGCTCAACTTGAAGCCCTCATTGCAAAGAGACTGCCAAGAGGATCCGGTAAGTATGAAGGAAAACTACCCTTTAAGTGTTTCAACTGCAATAAGATTGGTCATTTTGCTTCAAGATGTCCGGAAAGATCTGCAAGGTCTAATACTAACAGACAAAGGTTTCAAAAGAACTGCTATTATGTTCATCAAGAAGATGACAATGAAGGAGTAACAGATGACGAATCAGAACTAGAAAGCAAATCCGGAAATGAATGGGTGTTTATTGCCATCAAGGAAGAATATTCAATATCCTCTGAATCTGTCAATCACAAGGTTGTGGAAAGAGCTTTGGCTGCTCAAGTGGAAGAAAAGGATGATTGGGTTATTGATAGTAGATGTTCTCACCATATGACTGGTGACAAGAATAAGTTCTTAGATTTGGAAAGGTATGAAGGAGGAATGGTAAAGTTTGGTGACAATTCTGCTGGCAGAATCAAAGGTAGGGGAACTATTTCCTTTGATGGAAAGAGCAAAATAGGTAATGTACTATATGTTGAAGGATTGAAGCACAATCTTCTTAGTGTTGGTCAGTTAGTGGACAAAGGCTGGAAAATGCAGAATCTTTACAAGCTCCGGAACTGAAATTGCATCCGGTGCTCAAACAAAAGGTAATATCTTTCATCTGGTTGGTTCAAACAAAAGTTGTTTGTTTGCTCAAGTTGATCAGAGTTGGTTATGGCATAGAAGAATGTGTCATGTGAATTTTGATAACATCATCAAGATAAGCAATATTCAGGCTATAAGAGACCTTCCAAAATTGGTGAAACCTACAAATAGTTTGTGCAAAGAATGTCAGCTAGGTAAACAGAGCAGATTCTCTTTCAAAAGCAAAGATCAGTCTTCTACCGGATTGTTCGAATTAGTACATACTGATCTCTGTGGTCCGACAAGAATCAAGAGTCTGCAAGGTGATAGATATTTCATGTTGTTAATTGATGATCATTCTCGGATGATGTGGGTTACCTTTCTAAAAGAAAAATTAGAAGCATTTGAGAAGTTCAAAATCTTCAAAGCTATGGTAGAGAATCAAACCGAATTGAAACTAAAGTGTCTAAGGTCTGATAGAGGTGGTGAATTTACATCTGGTGAGTTCATTGACTTTTGTGAGAAGCAGGGTATAAGGAGACAATTGTCTGCTCCTAGGACTCCACAGCAGAATGGAGTAGTTGAAAGAAAGAACCGGACCATCCAGGAAGCTGCCAGGACAATGATGTTGGAAGAAAATGTTCCTCAGATGTTTTGGAAAGAAGCTATCAGCACTGCAGTCTACACTCTCAATCGAGTTCAAATCAGAAACAACACCAGTAAGACCCCCTATGAACTCTGGTTTGGCATCACTCCTACTGTGAAATATTTTAGAGTATTTGGTAGCAAGTGTTATATTAAAAGAGATGAAGATCTAGGAAAGTTTGATGCTAGAAGTGATGAAGGAATTTTCTTGGGCTACTCCACTCAAAGCAAAGCATACTGGTGTTACAATAAGAGATTGAGGAAGATGATAGAAAGCACCAATGTGAAAGTTGATGAAGGAATTGAGAAGCCTTCAAGATTTTATGAGTTTGATGAAGATGATCAAGATGGTGTTCAGGTTCAAGGGGCTCAATCCCCTCCGGTAAGTCAGAATCAACTTGATCCAGTAAATCAGGAAGAAGAAATAGGTCGGAATGAACCTGATCAAGGAGCAACAGTGCAGGATATTCCCAAAATTCCAAGGTATGTAAGACTAAACCACTCTGAAGATCAAATCATAGGTGACAGAAGTAAAGGTGTGCAAACTAGAAGGAATGTTGCTCAAAATCAGGATGAATGTTGTCTGATTTCAAAGATTGAACCTAAAACAGTAAATGAAGCCTGCAATGATGAAAACTGGACTAAAGCAATGAAAGATGAATTAATGCAAATTGAGAAAAATCATACTTGGGATCTTGTTCCCAGACCTAGAGACAGGAATGTGATTGGAACCAAGTGGGTCTTCCGGAACAAACTGAATGAAGCTGGTGAAGTTATCAGAAACAAAGCTAGATTGGTCTGCAAAGGCTACTCTCAAATAGAAGGAATTGACTTTGAAGAGACCTTTGCTCCGGTGGCAAGAATTGAAGCAGTCAGATTATTTCTTGCATTTGCTGCCTTCAAAGACTTCAAGGTATATCAGATGGATGTCAAGTCTGCTTTCCTAAATGGTGATCTGGAAGAAGAAGTTTACATTGAACAACTGGATGGATTTCAATTGTCTGATAATGATGATATGGTCTGCAAGTTGAAGAAAGCATTGTATGGACTAAAGCAAGCCCCAAGAGCATGGTATGAAAGGTTGGATAAGCATCTTGTGTAGATTGGATTCAACAAAGGTACTGCTGACAATAACTTATATTTCAAAATTGTTCATGAAAACATTTTGATTGTTGAAGTGTTTGTGGATGATATCATTTTTGGAGGAAGAGATAGTATGTGCAAAACTTTTGCAAATTAGATGAAAAGTGAGTTTGAAATGTCTATGCTTGGTGAAATGAATTTCTTCTTGGGTCTGCAAATTACTCAAATAAAGAAAGGAATCTACATTTCTCAGACCAAATATGTGAAAGAATTGTTAAGGAAATATGGTATGGAAGATTCAAAACCAATGAACACTCCCATGGCAACCGAATGTAAGTTGAGCAAAGATGATGACTCCCCAAAGGCAGATCAGACAAAGTATAGATCAATGATTGGTGGATTGTTGTATCTCACTCAGACTAGACCAGATATAATGCAGGCTTTTGGTCTTGTGGCAAGATTCCAGGCTGATCCTAGAGAATCTCATGTTATGGCAATCAAAAGAATTTTTAGGTACCTGAAAGGAACAGTTGAGTATGGTCTATGGTACCCTAGAGATCCAAATTTCTCTCTTCATGCTTACACAGATGCAGATTGGGCAGGAGATGTGGATGACTGGAAGAGCACTAGTGGTGGAGCATTCTTTTTGGGGAAGAGATTGGTTTCTTGGCTAAGCAAGAAACAAGATGCAATATCTCTGTCTACAACTGAAGCAGAATACATTGCAGCAGCAGGTAGTTGCACTCAAATCTTATGGATGAAGCAGATGCTAAGAGACATTAAAGTTGAATATGAGGAGCCTATCACAATTTTCTGTGATAATTCAAGTGCAATTAATATTTCTAAGAATCCGGTATTGCATTCTAAGACTAAGCACATATCTATCAAGTTTCACTTTTTGAGAGAACAAGTGAACAAGGAAGAAGTCAGATTGGAGTATGTTCCCTCAAAGGATCAGATTGCAGATATCTTTACTAAACCTCTTCCCAAGGACTCTTTTGAATATCTCCAGGAGAAGTTAGGGGTCATGGCCCCTCCGGTGATGAACTAGGATGCACTGATGTGCATCAGTCTGGTGGATATCACAGTCATATCTTGTGATCCGGATTGATGATGGGGAGCTGCAACTAAGGGGGAGCAGCTGGTATGATTCTGATGTATGAGAATTGCAAGTATGAGCCCTTTGCCATTGATGTCAAAGGGGGAGAGAAGACATGTGAAAAACAAGTGGTTGATGATCAAAGGGGGAGCAGTAAAGGAAGAGAAGACATGTGAAAAGTTGTTGTTGATAGGGGGAGCTGTGACAGAAAGGAGAAGTTCTTGTCTTGATGGTTTTTCACATCATATGTTGCCATCAATGACAAAGGGGGAGATTGTTGCAAGTATGAGGTGAGCCAGTGTTGTCATTGATGTCAACATACTCATATTGCATTGACAAGAAGGATTGGATGAGCTGTGTGCTGAGGATATTGAGAAAATTAGCCTCAGTCAGGAACAGTGAAGAACCGTGATGAGAAGAAGGCAAATGTATTGTATAGGTTGAGAACCGGAGGATGCGGATTAAAGGGTTTGTAGATATGAGTCTTGAGATGCTTCAGTTAAGATTTCAGAGGTCCACATGAAGATCTGAAGGAGTTATGGCTGTCGGTGTAGAACCGGTTCCGGCAAGTATTCAGAGGTGATAGAGGATCACAAAAAGGTCCGGTGAGGTCCAGAACTGTATAATCCTAATCTGCGGATTGGAAGGAGTCTTTGGGATGTCCTTGTGATGTGCCATCTCAAGTTGTGTATGATTTGGAGGTCCGGAAGTACCTCTTGCATTATGACAGTGTTCTTGAAGTTTCGGATAAGGAAGAGAAGAGATTCCAGTAAGTAAAGAAAGTGCGGATGTACCTGGTCATTCAGGCAGGCTTGTGAAGGTTCTTGGATCATGTTGAGGTTGTGTTGTTGGTCCGCATTGATAGTAGAGCCCAGAATTGAAGTTATTCTTCCGGATGAAGTTCTTGCTCTGTTTAGTCGACCGGATGAGTTGTTCATCCTGCGAATGTTCTTGTGGTGGCCGACTGGATGTGTTATTCATCTTGCGGATACTCTTATGGTTGTTTGCCGACTTAGATGTTTGTTCCTAAGTCGATGTCTTGTATAAATAACGGTTTGTGAGTTCATTTCAAAGTGTGGATTGTGTGGATGAGTGTGGCATAGCGAAGAGAAGTGCGAAAGGCAGAGCAGAGGTTTTTGGGCTTAAATGGAACTGATCCAGACATAGTAGAGATGTCATTCTCCAGTTCAAGATTGTGATTCTTATCACTTTGTAGACAGTGTATCTCCTTGTAGGTAGTGGGCCTCTTTGTGAGCAGTGTGCTCAGGCAGTGAGCCCTAATTGGCAAGTGCCATTCTTTTTCTTATTCTTCTAACAGAGAATAATCCTTGGGTTAATCACCCCGTGGTTTTTCCCCTTAACCGGGTTTTCCACGTCAAAATCTTGGTGTTCAATGTGTTGATGTTTATCTGCTCTTGTGTTTATGTATTATGCTTTCATGGATGATTAATTGATATGCTGTTAACTAACAACGAAGAATCAAGTGTTTGAAAGAAGAAGAAGTTTTATACAACTGATTCACCCCCCCTCTCAGTTGTATGCCTTAAATCCAACACTACAAGCATCTATTCCTTTGTGACAGTGGTGACAAACTGTGTTCTTGAGGTTCCAGATGAAGGAGAGAAGGATTTCAGTAAGCAGATGAAGTATGGATGTTCTTGGTGATTTAGGAAATCTTGTGGAGGTCTTTGGATTGTGTCTAGTTCGTGTTGGTGGTCCACATTGAAGTTGGAGCTTGCAATTGAAGAATATCTTCCAGATGATGGTGTTCTTTTTGAGACTGGCCGACCAGATGTATTACACATCTTGCAGATGTTCTTGTAGATGTTTGCCAACTTAGATGATTATTCCTAAGTCGATGCCTTGTATAAATAAGGGATTGTAAAGTCATTTCAAAGTGTGTCTTGGGGAGATGTGATTGTGGTAACAAGGAAGAGAGCGAAAGGTAGAGCAGAAGTTTTGGGGCTTAAGTGGAACTGATTCAAGCATAGTGAAGATGCTATTCTCTAGTTCAAGTATGTGATTTTGTAGACAGTGAGTCCATTGTAGGCAGTGAGCCTCTTGTGAGCAGTGTGCTTGGGTAGTGAGCCCTAATTGGCATGTGCCATTTTATTCTTTCTATTCTTCTAACAAAGAATACAATCTTGGGTTAATCACCCCATGGTTTTTCCCTTAACCGGGTTTTCCACATCAAAATCTTGGTGTCTTATGTGTTGATGTGTTTCTGCTCTTGATTTAATGCATTATGTTTCCATGATTGATTTATTGATATGCTGCTAAATAGCAAGAAGGATTTAAGTGTGTAATTGGAAAGAAAGTTTTAGACAACTGATTCACCCCCCCTCTCCGTTGTCTATCCTGAATCTAACACCTAACCCATAAGAACACCTAAACTATCATGAGGGAAGTCATTCCACTGAGACACAGGCCTTGACAATAGGTGGAATGACTTAGGGCTTCATTTTAGTCCAATCAAACCTTCACTGGCAGCCTACAGACGGTTCTCAGAAAATTGATGATTTCTCTCTCCAATATCAATGATAGGGCCTCAAACCTAATTCAAATGAAGTTAAGACATGACCAAACAAATTTCATTTGGATTTAAAGCCAACTAAACTTGTACGGGGTTGTACAATAATAGAAAAGTGAAAGAAAACATAAAATTGCAGACAATAACAGAAAATAGAGTTGTTTGAATTGGTTTTCCTCCTTTCAAATCTCCAAAAGTGCATTACAATGAGTTTCCTTACATATTTAAACTTTTTACAGCAAGATAGAACAACTCCAACTAATTTTTTGTACCTTCAAACTGTTGAACTTCCCTAATTTGTCATTTTTTGTGATTTTTGCATTAACAACTTTGGACTGTTTGGCACACAATGACTCTATTGACTTCAAAAATATGATGATTGGCCTCAACATGGCCTTATTACATTAAAATGGTATTTTGGGACCTTATTAAATGCCTTGGTGACATGACACCTTAAAAATACTCTTAAACATCTACAAAAACTCTTGAACATCATTTGATCAATCATCAAGCCAAGATTGGCTTAGGTGCTCCTGCACCATACACTTGGGGGTGAAATGATTTCATCCTCCTAATGAAATGCCAATCCTCATCATCAACATCAGGTCCACCTGCTTCTTCACCTACACAAATAGATCCCTTGAAGAGATAGGGGTTAGATACATTAAAGAAAGGTGTTATGGCAACTCCTTGTGCAACTGTCAACTCTTCACTGGCAACAGATCCATTCTTTCCACTGTCAACTGCACCATCATCTTTGGCAACCTCTGTTAGACCTGAAATCAGCTTGTTTGCTGTCTCAACCACCTTGTAAACCTCTATCCCAATTCCAATTGACTGCCTCTTCACCACTATAGGGCACATGACTGTCCCAACCAAGATTGCTTCATGTATTTCTTGTTTTACCATAAATTTTTCACCCTTATGCTATACCATAACAGTCTAAGACTCATTTCCATCAACTTTCCTTTTCCACATGAAAGCATCTTTCTTCATCACTGTCTGCACATTATCTTCACTTTTTCTTCCTATTGTCCCAACTTTGTCATGCCTTACATTGGCTACTAAACTCATACTCTTATCCTTCTCAACACTCACATATTCTTTCTTTCCAAATATAACAATCTTGGTTTTACCCTTCCCTGTCTCATCCTCCTATAAAGCTGATAGCCTAAATGTTTTTCCATCTTTCTTGATAAGGTACCTATGTTCTCCTAACCATCATACATTGACTTCCTATCAAATTGCCATGGTCTCCCCAAAAGAAAATGGCAACAATCCATAGGTAAGACATCACATAGGACCCTATCTTTGTATTCACCAATCTGAAAATCTACATATGCTTGTTCATTCACTAGAAGAGACTGACTATCATTTACCTAAGAGGATTCATATGGTGCTACATGAGGCACTTTATCTAGTTTCAATTTCTCTACCATCTCCCTAGAAACCATGTTATCTTGTGAACCTGAATCAATAACAACTTGGCATTCTTTACCTCTACATTTTCATGTAGTCTTGAACACGCTCCTCATTTGACTCATGTCTTCTTCCTTAAGTGTTTACAACAATGTCCTTCTCAGCATTAGTGCCTCTCCTATCTTTGAAACAACTTCAACATATGGAGGTTTTGAACTTCCACACTCTTCTTCATGAACAAGTTAAGTTCTTTTTTCACCTTTCCTTTCACTACTTGATGTTGAACCTTGCTTTTCAGGGCACTTATAGGATGGATGTCCAAACTCATTACAATTATAGCATCTACCTACAAACACATTTAAACTTCTTCCACCTCCAAATCTGCCTCTTGTGCCTCTAAAGCTACCTCTAGAATCAACAACTTGATCTTTGCCCTTGTTTGTGTCTTCTTGTCCTTCAAAGGACTATTTTGATGTATGAAAAGATCATCTGCCCCTTGTATTGCTGCCTTTGCCTCTCATAGGCTGATCTTGTTTCCTTCTCAACTTCTTTTCCACTCTAATGACCATTTGAAAACATTCTTCAACTGTCTTTGGGTTTGCTATAACCAATTCATCTCGAATATTGAATCTTAAACCTCCAAGGTATCTAGCAACCTTTTTAGTCTCATCTTCCAGCCTACCTTCCCTTATGCTTAGCTTATAGAATTCATCAGTATATGTCTTAACATCTAACTCTTTTTGCTTCAATCCTTGAATTTTTTTATACAATTGAACAACATAATCTTTAGGAAGAAATTTACCTTTTATCCTTGCCACCATTATGTCCCATGAAACTATTCTTGCATTGCCTTTCTTCCTCCTCTCTGATTGCTCATAGTCCCACCATAAAAGTGCATGTCCTTTAAGCTTGGTCCTTGCCATCTTCTCCCTTTGATCTTCCGGAACATTTTCACATTCAAAGTAGTTATACAAAGCTGAAATCCAATCTAGAAGCTCCTCATCATCCAAACTCCCTCCATACATGGGTAACTCAATCTTCACCTTATGTCTGTCATCCTTGACTGCTCTTATTAGCTTGGTTACCCTTTATTCCTTAGGGTACAACTCCTCTTCTTCCTCTTCTATTTCTAGAAACTCCTCTTCTTCATCACTAACATCTTCTACCACCATCCCTCTTCTTTGATTTGATTCAATGGCTTCAAGCCTAGCCAACACAACATTCTATGACTCCTACAACTTAGCATTTTTCTCATTTAACTCCTGCAACTCTCTAGTACTACCACTGTTCTTTGGAGGCATTTTTGTAACTTTGCCTTTTTCACCTTCCACTTTTCAATCCTTCAACCTATAACCCAACAAATTTCAATCTTTTCCCAAACAAATCAGAACCTAAGCTCTGATACCACTTTGATGCACTACAAGGTGGCAACACTAAGGTTTCGTAAACTTAACTCTTGACTGGCTTCTCAAACCCTCTCAATGACCATTCAATGCATTAAGTCTCCAACATATAACTAGGGTTTAGTCCTTTATATGAACTAGATGAGGCATCTAACAAGATTAAAATCCCTTACCAAACCAACTATATCATTTAATAAGCTCTGGAAATGCCCTTTTTTGTTGACACCACTCCAAATCACCTACAACCTAGTAGCCCTTCTCAAGGGTCTGTCAGACAATAATTTTCACTAGGGGCATGATCTCAATGAAACAAAGACACTTTTGAGTATCCATTATCATATTTGTCAACATATCAAAAGATGGGTATATGTTGTTTTTGAACAGAGGCTTCAAAACTTAAGACATACCTATTTGGAATTAGGCCTGTTAGGCCTCTTTTACAAAGAAACTACTCTCAAAACTCCAAGTGAAACCCCAACACCCAAAAATAATCTTTCAATAGGTCTCAAAACATCCAAATCTATAATCATACTCCTGTTCCATGACCATTTTGACAGCAAACTTGAAAACCCTCACTTTTAGGCAAAATACCCTAGGTTTTAATAGAAATCCATGTTCCAAGCCTTCACCACCTTGGCCAATGCTTCACACATGTTCAAATACCCCTACACATGCTCACAAAACCATTAGATGAGAAATTCCATTAACATGTTACCAAAACACCTACTAGGTTACTCATTTTCACATGGAAAATACTACAACTCAAGGGCATCACCACAAACTCACACAACTTGTCACCTCTGGCTCCTAACCCATAAGAACACCTAAAATATCATGAGGGAAGTCATTCCACCAAGACATAGGCCTTGACAATAGGTGGAATGACTTAGGGCTTCATTTTAGTCCAATCAAACCTTCACTGGCAGCCTACAGACGGTTCTCAAAAAATTGATGATTGCTCTCTCCAATCTCAATGATAGGGCCTCAAACCTAATTCAAATGAGAGTTAAGACATGACCAAACAAATTTAATTTGGATTCAAATCCAACTAAACCTGTACGAGGTCATACAATAACAGAAAAGTGAAAGAAAACAAAAAATTACAGACAATAACAAGAAACAAAGTTGTTTGAATTAGTTTTCCTCCTTTCAAATCTCTAAAAGTGCATTAGAATGAGTTTCCATACATATTTAAACTTGTCACACCAAGATACAATGGCTCCAACTAATTTTTTTAACCTTCAAACCATTGAACTTCCCTAATTTATCATTTTTTGCCATTTTTACGTTAACAACTTTGGACTGTTTGGCACACAATGACTCTAATGACTTCAAAACTATGATGATTGGCCTCAACATGGCCTTATTACATTAAAATGGCTTTTTGGACCTTATTAAATGCCTTGGTGACATGACACCTTACAAAGACTCTTGAACTATTGGAAACAAGGTAGATAACTGAGAGGGGGGGTGAATCAGTTATCTTAAATATCTTAATTTTCTTCTCTTCTTTAATATTAGTGCAGCATCAAAACATAAGAGCATACATAATCATGAGAGAAGAAATAAAATCAACACACATAACACAAGGATTTTTACGTGGAAAACCCTGTTAAGGGAAAAACCACGGGGTGACTAACCCAAGATTGTATTCTCTGTTAAAAGAATAAGAAGTACAAAATGGCACTTGCCAATTAGGGCTCACTGCCTAAGCACACTACTCACAAGAGGCACACTACCTACAAGAGACTCACTATCTACAATGTTTATGGAAGGTAACTAAGTGTTTGAACTGATGAGAGGCATCCACATATGCTAAGATTCAGTTCTGGTTAGGCTCAATATACTGATCTACTACACTTCATTCTTCCTCTGCTTTAGTGTTGTTGCTCTGTCACATACCGGACTTGTATTCCTTCTTCCACTCTGCTCTTTGACTTTCCTCACATACACTATATCAATACACACACCTTCATACTAAAATCAATCTGGTATATATATCCACATCAAGGATTTCAACATCTTGTAGTCGGCAACTGGAATATTCAAGATATTTACAAGGCACTAATTTGTTGGTTGAATCCATGCTTGATATGTGATGCGTATTCAAGACATAGAGTTAGAAGTCATCAATCAAGTGGGCCAACCATGTATGATCTCTCAATTAGCTTGACCATCATCAATTTCTTATCTGGATTAAAGTCTGATGCTCTGTCGGTCAGTTCTTCCTCAATCTGCTCTACCTGTCAGGGACCCAACACTTAGATGATCATATCTTTTCACTCTTTCATCACCGGAGGCTCAATCTTTGGAATGTATCAATCATGGTACTCCTCTTGACTTCCCAAGTCCGCACTTTGTTGAGATACAACTTCTGAGAGATCTGGACCTGATTGTCAGACCTTGCTACATGCTCTGTTCTTGTTCACCGAACCAAAACACTCTTCAATCTGACTTCCAGTAAAGACATACTATGTGCTGCGGATGTGTGGGATAAACTTTGTTGCCATCAATGACAACAATCATGAAGCCACATAGTGTCTTTTTCCAACAATCTCCCCCTTTGGCACTGATGGCAACACTTAGTGAAAAATGACTAAGTGTCATAGCAAACTCGCCCTTGGCTGCTGCTCTGTCTTATGTACACTTTTATCGGAGCTCCCCCTTAGTTGGATTCCACATTTTTCACTACTCCTCACCCTCGCTTTGACATCAATGGAAAAAGGTGGAATCCGCACACCAAAATTTTCAAAAATCAACCTATACATAACCGCATAAGTATATATGTTAGACTTAAATATACTTAAATATATCTGCAAAAGTGGTTTTCAACTGGACAAATTATGTTGCCCAACTCTACTTCATCCTATCCAAGATTGAGATGTGACCAATTAGCAAAAATGCAAAAGCTTCTACCCTCTTTAAGTCTGCCAGATCACTGGTCCGAGCTGTGGTCTGAGCATCAGTTAAGGCCTCATGCATTGCCTCTAACTTAGGGATAATTATCCCTCTTAGCTCACTCATCCTACTTATTCTATTCTTCTTTTCCTTTTCAAGCCTTTTTATTTCATTTATAGTGGCAATAGCCTGGCACTCTTGATTCATTGTGGATGAGGTGAGAGGATCAAAATTTTGAGACAAACTTGACAGTTTACCCTCTTGTTCTTCCACCTTCTTTGCAACGTCGTCTGTCACTGTGGACCAAGATAGACAAAATTTGTATAATTCACTACCATCTTTAAGAGCATTTTCTAGGCTCTTTATCCCAATATCTAGATTTCTCCTATCGTTTGCTATGAGTCCCTGTACTTTGGAGAATCTCTTTCCCAAAAACTCTTTCCGGACTTTCTCTTCTGCCAATTTCTCCAAAGAATCAAAATGTGTGCTAATAGAATTAACAAGAGATTTCAAGTTACCGGATGAAGAGGCTAAAAGATCCTTTTGGAAGGATGGCATGATCTTCTCCAACACACTAGATGCAATCTCTATAAGCTCATAGTCTTCCATGTGAGACTTCAGAAGCTTTTCTTTTGCTTTGGCTTGACCAAAAGATGCTACCTTCATTATCTAGACCAGAGAGAGGGAGTCAAAATTGAGTGGTCCTTGAAATAGTTCCGGTTATCTATTTCCATTATCTCTTTGGTCAGGAAGTTTTTCACTGCTTCTGTAGTGTCTCTTGTAGGAGACAGAGTCTTCTTTTCTTTTGCAGCCTCAAAACTATTATCATAGATCTTCTCTGTGTTCTTCTTCTCTTCCCTTTTTCTCCTCTACTTGACTCAATTTCTCCTCTTTTCTTCCTTCTCCTTCAGTTCCAGAGTCAGTAGGGGGATCCGAAAGAGAGATGTTTACTTCTTCATGGACTTCCTCTTCCAGAATAGAGGAATCCAAGTCCTTAGTCCTCTCCTCACCTATCTCCTTTGGCTCTTCTGCAATTTTCTCACTAGATTCTTCTTTTGATGTACGTAGTCCTTCGTCATCCATCGCAGAAGGTTCATCATCTATGTCCTCTATAATAGGAAGATTAAATCTTTTAAATGCACTCCGGAGTATGTCTTCAGTCTCTTTTGCCACCTGATCAGTCTCTCTGAGTATAAGTTTGTTCATACTTGCTTTGCTCTAGAGCTCATCCTTGCAGTCCTTGAAGATCATGGTCATTTGTTTTGGAGTAATGGAAGGATAGAGCTGAATTGCAATCTGTTCCCGGATCTCCAAATCCTTTTCCTTGGCATTGTCTTTTTTGAGTTCAAGTACCTTCTCTAAAATTTTGGGAATTAGAGAGATGATTTCAATGAATGCTTTATTATAAATGTTTAGGTACTTAACTGTAGCTTCTTCCAAGATTCTTTTGTCTGTGTCACTATACTCATCATAAAATTCTATCATTGGTTGCATATTACCATCATCAATGGAGAGAGTAGGCTTTTCAACAAATTCTTCTACCTCTTCTTCTTTATTTGTACCAGTAGAGGATTCCCCTGATGTTTTCTTCTTCTTCCTTATTTTCTTAACTTCTTCATCTGACTCTATTTCTTCATCATCTTTTTGGCTTGTGTATGACCTTGTGGCCTTTGTCTTTGTTCTCTTCTCTCCCTTTCCAAATGTCTTGGCTTCTAGTTTTGAGGCTTTTGGGCTCTTAGAGGTTGCAGGTGTAGAGCTCTTTGAGGATCTAGTCCAGGAGGGGACTTACACCGGAATAATTTCTTTTTCTGCTTCTTGTCTCTCTTTCTCTTCTCTTTCTACTTTCTCTCTATTGGCATCAACTGCCTCCTTTGATATGCCATATTTCTTGGCAATTTCCTCCACTTCCCTTCTCACTTTCCTTTTTATCTCTGGTTGTCTCAATTCAACATGTATTTTCACACTTAATTCTTGAAAGTTTCCAAACCTTTCTACCTCAGGGTCCTTAGGCTGACTTAGCAGGTGTTGGACATGCAGCTCCAGGATTTTCTCATCTACCTCATAGCCAATTGGCATAATCCAGAATGTTCTGGGTTCCACTACCTCCATTAGGCATTGATCAGTGTCTACCATGAAACACATTGTATCCTTGTATTTTTCAACTAGAGATTGAGGGATTCTTTCTCTGGCCTGCATCATGCCTTGGAAGTTTTTGAAGTATCCCCAGAATGTTGTACTTTGAGACTTGGCATCACCAAGCCCATACATGTAATCTCTAATTTGTATGGCCACTGGTCTGTCATTTTGCCATACCCAACCACTTGAATTGGGTAGCTCATTCATATAGTAAAAGAATAAGCATAGTATTAAACCACCATACTTGAATGAGTTCTTCTTGTCCTTCTTGATCTTTTGCAAGTTTTCTAACAGTTGGCTTAGGAGAAGCTCGCATAGATCATAGTCTGCATTTTCCCTTAGCATCTAATATGCAGTATAAATTGTAGTTTCAGATATAGAGTTCTCCCTACTGGAATGATATATTTTGTAGCCAATTTATCATGGAGACAAATTTGATATCTGGATCTATGATATCTTCTATTGTCATTTGTTGGGAATTAAGGTGTCTCAACCCTTGCAAATTTCTAATGTTGTATTTATTTATCCCATGTTGAGTTGCCATAGTCAGCACCTTGTGTATATGCAGCAGGATAAATTTTTGTTACTTTGGCAGCCACGGTTTCCCCCTTGAATAATTAATGGGGGTTTGGGGGCAGCGCCCCCAAGATAGGGTCAAGGGGTGTAGCCCCTTGCGGGGTCCAGGGGCAGTGTCAGTGAGTATCTTTGCACAAGAGAAAGTCATCTTTGGGTAGTCAAGGGAGGTTATGACATGTTGTAAGAGGAATATGATATTTTTAGTTAGTGTATGATAGATTCTCTTACAGTTGTAAGTGCTGTTAGTTATGACGGATTCTATGACAGCTGTAAGGTGCGTAAGAGCATCTATCATAACCTATCTTGGGACCAGGTGCCCACTTTGGGATGGGATGTTGGACAAGTGTCCTTAGGCGTGGGTTTTGGGGCATGAGTCCAAGAAGGACGCCCATCTCTAGAAGTTTCTATATTTGCCTTGTAAACTCTATATAAACAGGTGCTTGGATGGGAGAGATAACTTTGTTATAAGTACTGTTATGCTGCCAGAATATCTCTAGATTCGACATTCGAAGACTCTTGAAAGAGCATTGGCTCTAAAACTATATTGTAATCTATTATTGTTTACTGTAATACATTTGAGCTGTGTTTTGGAGTGGGGGGTTTTTCACCCGTAAGGGTTTTCCCCACGTATATCTTGTCTCTCTCTCTCTCTTCTGTATACTTACTGTGTGTATGTGTATTGTTGTAATATCTCTGTTAGATGTTCTATGTTGCTGTAGTTGTAAGAATTAAAGTTGAATTTGCATACATCTCTTCTCGTTAGATTAGTGTACGAAGCGATTTTCGCACACCTAGCTTCCTTTCATCATTACTTTTTTGTCAAACTTTGATCTGGTAGCCTCACTTACTATTTGGTTCTTGATTGATTTGAAAGCAGGTAACCCACCGGATGACTACAAACTAGTCACTACCCTAATTGCATCCTTTGTTATCTTGAAGGGCTTCAACAACCATATGAAGTTATCATGTATTCTACTAAGAACATACTGGACCCATTCATCTTCTTTGAAATAGGGAAAGTGGATGCAATGTCCAAAATGCTTATCCTAGATGGCCTTGTATTGAGGTTTGAGTTCAAAGGTTTCATCTATTAGTTGTTTATGGTAGATATCCACCAGCTTTGATTCTTCAAATTCCTCAATATTTGCATGGATGTATACCCTAACATCTTCTACATGCAGAACCCCATGCGGAATGTTAGAAAATGCGCCTAAGGGATCAACTTCTAAGGATTTATAGGGGTGTTTCTTAAACTTTAGGCGCGGCCTATTAGTGATCTTAACAACATTTGGAGTAGCCATCTTGGAAAAGATTTAGAGAGGGATATTCAAGAATGGAAATACCTTTTTATGCTTCTAGGGTTCACAAAATGAGCTAGAAAAGATCACTGGTTGAATCAGATTTTGCGGTTGATCTTTGAAAGAGTTGAAATAATCTTGTTGCAGAGCTCTTCCTTTCTTCTTTTTGCAAGCAAATGTGCAAATGATGAATAAAAGAACCCTTATATTTCTACGCAAACCCTAATTTCATGTTGCAATAAATGCACACCTAAAGTCATTCTGGTTCCCTTGTTCTAACCTTGTTCTGAGAGAGAGATCCTTCCAAATCACTGAGATGCACTTAGAATTATTCTTAGTGATAATTTACAATGTATCTCCCTTCCTCCAATCATGCCATTTATCCACAGATCAAGATATTTTAATTTTGAATCATATCGGATCTAACTGTGAAAATCCTATTTTTATAGGAAGGCTGTCAAACTGGATCAATCTTGGATGATTAGACTCTTCAAATTTCCTTACGGATCTTTCATATTTTTATCGAGGGTTATTTAGATATCTCTTTGAGAACTCTTCAATCCGCAATACTCCATGTGCCAATTTTAAGCACCAATTGACTGGCTGGGGGAATTTATTTTTCTTTATGACTCCCCCTGAGCCAGAGCTCATCTATTTAGTTTTTGGAAGGAATATCAGCACCAGATTCTGGTATGGATCCATCCCCAACATTTTCTATACTTTTCTTCACCCAAATCTTGTTCATCTCCCTTTGAACTTCATCCGCATTCACTTTTCCTTTTCCTTTTTCTTGATTTTGATTATGATGCACCGGACCCCTTTTATCCTAATTCTTACTTCTGTAGAATTTGGCAATATGACCGGATCTATTGCAGTTGTAGCAAATAACATTTCTTTGAATATTTGACTAATATCCTCTTGATCTGCATTTATTACCCATATGTCTCATTCTATTGCATGTAAAGCATCTACCATTGAATGAATTGTTTATTTGCATATTTCTGCATTCATGAGATTTGTGACCATACCTTTTGCAGTTGAAACACTATTCAGAGAAGGATGAATTAGTCTGATTCATTCTTCTTCTATACTGAGTTTGTTTATGACCAAAGTTGTTGCAATTGTAGCAGTATCCATTGAAAGATGGATATCTTTGAGCATTTGGTTGCCTTACCGGAGGTCTTCTAGGCCTGTTTCTTTGATTTTCTAATCCAGAGTTCTTCTGACCGGATCCAGAGCTTTCACCTTTCTCATATCCCAAGCCATGCTTGTCATCTACCCTCTTTTGGCTTTCAAGAAGAACTTCAAGTTGAGCAGAGCTTATCTTGAATTTTTCTTTGTATTCATTTGTTATTTGAAGATCCCTTTTAAGAGTGTCTATCTGATTCTCAAGTTGTTCTTCATTATCTCTAGCTTCTTCAAGATCATATTCTAGATGCCTGATTATTCTATCCATTTTGTGGTAGTCCTCTGACTTCTCCTTGAGAGATTGTTTTAGATTATCTTCAATTTTCTTTTTCTCTTCAATTTCTTGAGTGAATCTCATAACCCATGATTTCATTTCATGTCTAACCATAATGTCCTTTTTTTATAGCTTCTCACATAGCTTGTTTTTCTCATTCAGATCTTCATTAATATCATTAGCTTCACTTTCAGTTGCTAATTGTTGAAGTAGTTCCTTTCTCTTTTTCACTGAGATACTCAAATTTTCTTTTAGCTCATTTATGAAATCATCAGCTTGTTTCAGTCTTTCTCTCAAGTTATTGACTTCAAAGTGAGATTGCTCAAGATCATCTAGGGCAGACTGAAGTTGTTCCTTCATACCATACATATCCATTGGGATTCCCAGATCTTCCTCAAGCTATTAGGCTCTATTTAGAGGAACTTAGCTCTAATACCAATTGTTGGAAACAAGGCAGATAACTAAGAGGGGGGGTGAATCAGTTATCTTAAATATCTTAATTTTCTTCTCTTCTTTAATATTAGTGCAGCATCAAAACATAAGTGCATACATAATCATGAGAGAAGAAATAAAATCAACACACATAACACAAGGATTTTTATGTGGAAAACCTTGTTAAGGGAAAAACCACAGGGTGGCTAACCCAAGATTGTATTCTCTATTAAAAGAATAAGAAGTACAAAATGGCACTTGCCAATTAGGGGTCACTGTCTGAGCACACTGCTCACAAGAGGCACACTGCCTATAAGAGACTCACTAGATACAATGTTTATGGAAGGTAACCAAGTGTTTGAACTGATGAGAGGCATCCACATATGCTAAGATTCAGTTCCGGTTAGGCTCAATATACTGATCTACTACACTTCATTCTTCCTCTGCTTTAGTGTTGTTGTTCTTGTTGCAAGTATGAGGATAACCAGTGTTGTCATTGATGTCAACATACTCATATTGCATTAATGAGAAGGATTGGATGAGCTGTGTATTGAGGAAATTAGTCTCAATCAGGAACAGTGAAGAACAGTGATGATAGTAAGGCAAAAGTCCAAGATAAGATGAAAATTAGAGGATGCGGTTTAAAGGGTTTTCAGATATGAGTCTTGAGATGCTCCAGTCAAGATTTCAAAGATCCACATGAAGATCTGAAGAAGTTATGGTCACTCTAGTAGAATCAGTTTTGGCAGATGTTCAGTGGTGACAGAGTGTCACAGATTAGTCCGATGAGCTCTAGAATTGCATTATCTCATTCTGCAGATTGGAGGTAGTGGTGAAGAAGTCCATGTGAAGTGACAACTAGATTTGTTCATGGTTTGGAGGTCCGGAAGCACCTTTTTCATTGTGACAGTGATGACAGACTATGTTCTTGATGTTCCGGATGAAGAAGAGAAGAATTTTAGGAAGTTGATAAAGTGCGGATGTTGTTGGCGACTCAGGAAAGATTTTGGTGATCCTTGGATCATATATTGGTGGTCTGCATTGAAGTTAGAGTGTGGATTTGATGTAAAGACCACCAGTTGTTGGTGTTCTTCCTGAGATAGGCTGATCAGATGTATTACACATCTTTCGGATGATCTAAAAGTGTTAGCCGACTTAGATGAGTATTCCTAAGTTGATGCCTTGTATAAATAAAGGATTGTGAAGTCATTCCAAAGTGTGAAGTGTGTGGATGAGTGTGGCATAGCGAAGAAGAAGAGCGAAATGTAGAGCAGGAGTTTTTGGGCTTAAATGGAACTAATCCAGGCATGGTAAAGATGTCAATCTCCAGTTCAAGTTTGTGATACTTGCTACTTTGTAGACAGTGTGTCTCTTGTAGGCAGTGTGCCTCTTGTAAGTAGTGTGCTCGGGTAGTGAGCCTTGATTGGCATGTGCCATCTATTTTTCTTAGTCTTCTAACAAAGAATAATCCTTGGGGTAATCACCTCATGGTTTTTCCCTTAACCAAGTTTTCCACACCAAAATCTTGGTGTCTCATGTGTTGATGTATATCTGCTCTGGTGTTTATGCTTTATGCTTTCATGAATGATAAATTGCTATGCTATTGAATAACAAAGTGGATTTAAGTGTTTGAATTGGAAGCAAGTTTAGGATAACTGATTCACCCCCCCTCTCAGTTATCAATAATTGGTATCAGAGCCAAGTTCCTCTAAAAAGAGCTTAACCGCTTGAGGAGATCCAGGATGTCGTCATACAAGAAGGATAGTCTGAAGTTTGATGGAACCAACTTCTCCCTTTGGAAAGGTCACATGAAATGTCAGTTGGAGTGTATGGGAAAGGTGTACTTGTCCATGGTCACAAAATCATATGTACCTCCATAGGGTGGTCCGACAACTCTAAATAAAATCACAGATGCTGAAAACAATCTGCAGACAAAAGAGGCTCTTCTAAGTGCTTTAACTGACTCAGAGCTCTCAAATGTTATTGACCTACCAACTGCCTATGAGATCTGGATTAAACTAGAACTTTTGCATGAAGGAAAGTATGTTAAGTGTGCAAGGTTGCAGAGTCTAAAAGGGAAATTTGAAAGACTAAAGATGAGAGATGATGAAAATATTACTACCTTTATGCCTAGAGTAAATGAGCTAGTGTGTGGAATTAGGAATGCTGGTGGAGTCTTGGATGAAAATGAGATTGTTGGCAAAGTTCTCAGATCCCTTCCCGCTGCCTACAAAATCAAGGTTGTTGTCACTGATGAATTTAGAGCCCATACAACTGTCACAAGAGACCAATTGGCTAGAAAAATGGCTGCATTTGAAATGACCAAGTTTGGAGATGATCCCCCCAAGACTGAATCTACATTCAAAGCCAGTGCCTTTGTGAAAGGTAAACAAAGATTTGATCCAGGAGAAAACTCTTCAAGGAAACTATCATGGTATGACCAAGCAAGAAAAGACATGGAAGTGGAAGAAGCAGAAACAGCTCAACTTGAAGCCCTCATTGCAAAGAGACTGCCAAGAGGATCTAGTAAGTATGAAGGAAAATTACCCTTTAAGTGCTTCAACTGCAATAAGATTGGTCATTTTGCCTCAAGATGTCCGGATAGACTTACAAGGTCAAATTCTAACAGACAAAGGTTCCAAAAGAATTGTTATTATGTTCATGAAGAAGATGATAATGAAGGAGTAACAAATAATGAATCAGAGATAGGAAACAAATCTAGAAATGAATGGGTGTTTATTGCCATCAAGGAAGAAGATCCAGTGTCCTCTGAATCTGTCAATCATAAGGTTGTAGAAAGAGCTTTGGCTGCCCAAGTTGAAGAAAAGGATGATTGGGTTATTGACAGTGGATGCTCTCACCATATGACAGGTGACAAAAACAAGTTCTTAGATTTGGAAAGGTATGAAGGAGGAATGGTAAAGTTTGGTGATAATTCTGCTAGTAGAATCAGAGGTAGGGGAATTATTTCTTTTGATGGAAAGAACAAAACCGGTAATGTACTGTATGTTGAAGGATTGAAGCACAATCTTCTCAGTGTTGGACAGTTGGTGGACAAAGGTTATGATCTCTGGTTCAAGAATGGAAGATGCAGGATCTTTGAAAGCTTCGAAACTGAGATTGCATCTGGTACTCAAACAAAAGGTAATATCTTTCTTCTAGTTGGTACTAATAAAAGTTGTCTGTTTGTTCAAGTTGATCAGAGTTGGCCATGGCATAGAAGGATGTGTCATGTAAATTTTGATAACATCATCAAGATAAGCAATACTCAAGTTGTAAAAGATCTTCCAAAATTGGTAAAACCTACAAATAGTTTGTGCAAAGAATGTCAGCTAGGTAAACAGAGTAGAGTCTCATTCAAAAGCAAGGATCAGTCCTCTACCAGATTATTAGAATTAGTTCATACCAATCTATGTGGTCCGACAAGAATCAAGAGTATGTAAGGTGATAGATACTTCATGTTACTAATTGATGATTATTCCTGGATGATGTGGGTTACCTTTCTGAAAGAGAAATCAGAAGCTTTTGAGAAGTTCAAAATCTTCAAGGCTATGGTAGAGAATCAAACCGAATTAAAACTGAAATGTCTGAGGTCTGATAGAGGTGGTGAATTCACACCCGGTGAATTCATAGATTTTTGTGAAAAGCATGGTATAAAGAGATAGTTGTCTGCTCCTAGAACTCCACAGTGGAATGGAGTAGTAGAGAGAAAGAAATGGACCATCCAGGAAGCATCCAGGGCAATGATGATGGAAGCAAATGTTCCCCAGATGTTTTGGAGAGAAGCTGTCAGCACTGCAGTCTATACTCTCAACCGAGTTCAAATCAGAAGCAATACTAGTAAGACTCCTTATGAACTTTGGTTTGGCATCACTCCTACTGTGAGATATTTCAGAGTATTTGGTAGTAAATGTTACATTAAAAGAGATGAAGATCTAGGAAAGTTTGATGCTAGAAGTGATGAAGGAATTTTCTTGGGTTACTCCACTCAAAGCAAAGCATACCGGTGTTACAATAAGAGACTGAGAAAGATGATAGAAAGTACAAATGTGAAGGTTGATGAAGGAAATGAGAAGCCCTCAAGGTTTTATGAATATGATGAAGATGATCAGAATGGTACTCTGGTTCAAGGAGCTCAAGCCTCTTCTAAAAATTAGATTCAGACTGATCCAATAAATCAAGAAGAAGAGATAGGTCTGAATGAACCTGATCAAGAAATAGAGGTGCAAGAAACTCCCAAAGTTCCAAGGTATGTAAGACTAAACCACTCTAAAGATCATATCATAGGTGACAAAAGCAAAGGTGTGCAAACTAGAAGGACAATTTCTCAAAATTTAGATGAATATTGTCTGATTTCAAAGATTGAACCTAAGACAATAAATGAAGCCTGCAATGATGAAAACTGGACTAAAGCAATCGAGGAAGAGTTGATGCAAATTGAGAAAAATCACACTTGGGATCTTGTTCCCAGACCTAGAAACAAGAATGTGATTGGAACCAAATGGGTCTTCCGAAACAAACTAAATGAAGTTGGTGAGGTAATTAGAAACAAAGCCAGATTGGTCTGCAAAGGCTACTCTCAAATAGAAGGAATTGATTTTGAAGAAACATTTGCTCCGGTGGCAAGAATTGAGCAGTTAGATTATTTCTTGCATTTGTTGCCTTTAAAGACTTCAAGGTATATCATATGGATGTCAAGTCTACCTTCCTAAATGGTGATTTGGAAGAAGAAGTATACATTGAGCAACTGGATGGATTTCAATTGTTTGATCATGGTGATATGGTCTACAAGTTGAAGAAAGCACTGTATGGATTGAAGCAAGCCCCAAGAGCTTGGTATGAAAGATTGGATAAGCATCTTGTGTAGATTGGTTTCAACAAAGGTACTGCTGATAGTAACTTATATTTTAAAATTGATCATGAAAACATCTTGATTGTTGAAGTATTTGTTGATGATATCATTTTTGGAGGAAGAGACAGTATGTGTAAAACCTTTGCAAATCAAATGAAAAATTAGTTTGAGATGTCAATGTTTGGTGAAATGAATTTCTTCTTGGGTCTGCAAATTTCTCAATCAAAGAAAGGAATCTTTATTTCTCAGACCAAATATGTGAAAGAATTGTTGAGGAAATTTGGGATGGAAGATTCAAAGCCAATGAATACTCCCACGGCAACTGGATGCAAGTTGAGCAAAGATGATGACTCTCCTAAGGCAGACTAGACAAAGTACAGATCAATGATTGGTGGATTATTGTATCTCACTCAAACTAGACCAGATATTATGCAAGCTGTTGGTCTTGTTGCTAGAATCTAGGCTGATCCCAGAGAATCTCATGTCATGGCAATCAAGAGAATTTTTAGATATCTAAAAGGGACAGTGGAGTATGGTTTGTGGTATCCTAAAGATCATGATTTCTCTCTTCATGCATACACAGATGCAGATTGGGCATGAGATGTGGATGACTGGAAGAGTACCAGTGGTGGAGCATTCTTTTTGGGAAAGAGATTAGTTTCTTGGCTAAGCAATAAACAAGATGCAATATCTCTGTCTACAACTGAAGCAGAATACATTGCAGTAGTAGGTAGTTGCACTCAAGTTTTATGGATGAAGCAGATGCTAAGAGATATTAAAGTAGAGTATGAGGAGCCTATCACAATTTTCTGTGATAATTCAAGTGCAATAAATATTTCTAAGAATCCGGTGTTGCACTCTAAGACTAAGCATATATCTATCAAGTTTCACTTTCTGAGAGAGCAAGTGAACAAGGATGAAGTTAGACTGGAGTTTGTGCTTCTAAGGATTAGATTACAGATATATTTACTAAACCTCTTCCCAAGGACTCTTTTGAGTTCCTCAGGGAGAAGTTAGGGGTTATTGCCCCTCTGGTGATGAACTAGGGTGCACTGATGTGCATCAGTCCGGTGGATATCACGGTCATATCTTGTGATCCGGATTGGTGATGGGGAGCTGCTACTCAGGGGGAGCAGCTGGTATGATTCTGATGTGTTAAAGTTGCAAGTATGAGCCCTTTGCCATTAATGTCAAAGGGGGAGAGAAGACATGTGAAAAACAAGAGGTGATGATCAAAGGGGGAGCAGTAAAGAAAGAGAAGACATGTGAAGAGTTGCTGCTGATAGGGGAAGCTGTGACAGAAAGGAGAAGTTCTTGTCTTGATGGTTTTTCACATCATTTGTTGCCATCAATGACAAAGGGGGAGATTGTTGCAAGTATGAGGATAACCAGTGTTGTCATTGATGTCAACATACTCATATTGCATTAATGAGAAGGATTAGATGAGCTATGTATTGAGGAAATTAGTCTCAATCAGGAACAGTGAAGAATAGTGATGACAGTAAGGTAAAAGTCCAATATAATTTGAAAATCAGAGGATGCAGTTTAAAGGGTTTTCAGATATGAGTCTTGAGATGCTCCAGTCATGATTTTAGAAGTCTGCATGAAGATCTGAAGAAGTTATGGCCACTCTAGTAGAACCAGTTCTGATAGATGTTCAGTGGTGACAGAGTGTCACAGATTGGTCTGGTGAGCTCTGGAATTACATTATCTCATTCTGCGGATTGGAGATAGTGGTGAAGAAGTCCATGTGAAGTGACAACTAGATTTGTTCATGGTTTGGAGGTCTGGAGGCACCTTTTTTATTGTGACAGTGATGACAGACTGTGTTCTTGATGTTCCAGATGAAGAAGAGAAGAATTTCAGGAAGCTGGTAAAGTGCGGATGTTGTTGGTGACTCAGGAAAGGTTTTGGTGATCCTTATATCATGTACAATTCTTATTGGTGGTCCGCATTGAAGTTAGAGTGTGGATTTGATGTAAAGACCACTGGTTGTTGGTGTTCTTCCTGAGACAGGCCAACTGGATGTATTACACGTCTTCCGGATGATCTAAAAGTGTTTGCCGACTTAGATGAGTATTCCTAAGTCGATGCATTGTATAAATAAAGGATTGTGAAGTCATTCCAAAGTGTGAAGTGTGTGGATGAGTGTGGCATAGCGAAGAAGAAGAGCGAAAGGCAGAGTAGGAGTTTTTGGGCTTAAATGGAACTGATCTAGGCATGGTAAAGATGTCAATCTGCAGTTCAAGTTTGTGATACTTGCTACTTTGTAGACAGTGTGTCTCTTGTAGGTAGTGTGCCTCTTGTGAGTATTGTGCTCAGGCAGTGAGCCCTGATTGGCATGTGCCATCTATTTTTCTTATTCTTCTAACAGAGAATAATCCTTGGGTTAATCACCCCGTGGTTTTTCCCTTAACCGGGTTTTCCACGTCAAAATCTTGGTGTCTCATGTGTTGATGTATATTTGCTCTGGTGTTTATGCTTCTGCTTTCATGAATGATAAATTGCTATGCTATTGAATAACAAAGTGGATTTAAGTGTTTGAATTGGAAGCAAGTTTAGGATAACTAATTCACTCCCCCCCTCTCAGTTATCAACAGTTCTGTCACTTACCGGACTTGTATTCCTGCTTCCACTCTACTCTTTGCCTTTCCTCGCATACACTATGTCAACACACACCTTCATACCGAAATCAATCTGGTATATATATCTGCATCAAGGATTTCAACATCTTTCTAGTCAGCAACCAGAATATTCAAGATATTTACAAGGCACTGATCTGTCGGCTGAATCCATGCTTGATATGTGCTGTGTATTCAAGACATAGAGTTAGAAGTCATCAATCAAGTGGGCCAACCATGTATGATCTCTCAACTAGCTTGACCATCATCAATTTCTTATCCAGATTAAAGTCTGATGCTCTGCCAGTCAGTTCTTCCTCAGTCTGCCTGTTAGGGGCCCAACACTTAGATGATCATATCTTCACTCTTTCATCACCGGAGGCTCAATCTCTAGAATGTAGTAGTCATGGTACTCCTCTTGACTTCCCCAAGTCCTCACTTTGCTAAGATACAACCTCTGAGAGATCCAGACCTAATTGTCAGACCTTGTTGCATGCTCTATTCTTATTCACTAAACCAAAACACTCTTCAATCTGACTTCCGGTAAAGACATACTATGTGCTGCGGATGTGTGGGATAATCTTTGTTGCCATCAATGACAACAATCATGAAGCCACATAGTGTCTTTTGCCAACATGAACATCTACAAAGACTCTTGAACATCTACAAAAACTCTTGAACATCATTTGATCAATCATCAACCCAAGATTGGTTTAGGTGCTCCTGCACCACTAGGACAATAAATCTGACTAAATATCCACCATCAGATCTATGATCTAATGACAAGTGATCTAGATTTACAATGATAAAATTTGGCTCCAAGGGCATTGACCCCAAGCCCTCGTTGGGGCATGCAGCCCCCTAGATCCCCTGTTGGGGGTATGATCCCCCCATACCCCTCGCAAGGGGAAACCCCCATGTGACCCCCCATCATAGATGAATTATCATTAAGGATTGGATATAAACATGCAGCTGAAACAAGATTGATGTTGGAGAAACCTTTTATCCCTTATGAGTGACTTGCAAACAATATTAGGAGTAATTAATTACATATGATTTACAAGTTTGATGGCACCTTAATCCTAACATTCTCCCACTTGACATCACACATTGTAAATACCCATGGGAAAACCATAAAATAATCAGGCACTAGAAGCAAGGCCCATGTCCTCTTTGCACCAAACAAATTTCTTTGTGCTCACAGGCTTGGTCAAAGTATCTGCAACATTCTCCTAAGTGTCTACCTTAGTCAACTCAATCTATCCATTTGCAACCATTTCTTGAACAAAGTGATAATGTACATAAACATGCTTAGTTTGAGCATGATACATAGGATTCTTGGCCAAACAAATAGTACTCTAGCTATCACAACCAATCTAAATGATCCTATAATATAAACCAATACTTATACACAATCTTGTCAACCAAATTGCCTCTTTAGAGACATGGGTAGCAGCCATATACTCTTCTTTCATGGTTGACAAAGCAACCGTGGGCTGCCTTTTTCTCATCCAACTCACTTCTCTACCAAACAAAGTAAACACATAGCCACTAGTGGACCCTTGACTATCCAAGTCACCTGCTCAATTTGCATCAACAAATCCCTGTATGTCCAAAGTTTTGTCATCACTTTTAGTACTAGAATAAACCAAACAGTAATTAGGAGTGCCTACATGATATCTAAACACCCTCTTCACATAATTCCAATGCTATCTACTAGGGTTAGACATAAATCTACTCAAAACTCCCACTGCTTGGGAAGTATCTTTCTAGTTCAGACCATTGCATACATCAAACTCCCTACAACACTAAGATATGGAACATTAGACATATCCTCTAAATCATCCTCATTTTTTGGACACATATCTAATGAAAGTTTAGTACTAAAGGGCAATGGAATTCTAATTGTGTTACAACCCTACATACTAAATCTCTACAAAATGGTGTTCACATACTTACTTTGAGAAAAACAAAGTTTTATATTACCTCTATCCCTTTTGATCTCCATCCCCAGAATATACCTAGCTGCTCCAAGATCCTTCATATTGAATGCACCTAAAAGTTGGGCTTTCAATTCACTAATCATACCCTTAGTATTTCTGAAACATAACATCTCATCAACATATAATGCAATGATCATAATAGAATCATCAATACAATGAATGTAAATACAATGATCCTCCTCAATTATAACAAAACCCAATTTCAACACAAATGAATCAAATTTTTGGTACCACATTCTGGGGGACTATTTTAGACCATAAAGGGACCTCTTCAATCTACAAACTCAATGTTCTTTCTCTTTTACCTCAAAACCTGTAGGTTGTTACATGTAAATTTCTTCGTCAAGATCTCCATGCAAAAATGTAGTCTTAACATCCATTTTCTCTATTTCCTAATCAAGAGCTGCAATAATGGATAAGAGAAATCTAATAGAAGTTAATTTAGAAACAAAAAAAAATTCACTAAAATCAACTCCCTCTCTCTGAGAGTAGCCCTTGGCTACCAGTCTAGCCTTGTACTTCTCCAATGAACTATCTTCTCCAAATTCTTCTTGAAGACCCACTTGCAACTTATGGCCTTTCTTCCTTTGGGAAAATGAACAAGATCCTAAGTGTTGCAAGAGTCTAAATCCATCATCTCCTCCTACATGGATAACTGCCAAGGCTTACTATCATTTGCATGAATAACTTCCCTATATGATCTAGGCTCATCGTTAGTACTCAATAAAACAAATACACAACGAAAATCAGGTGGGCTATACCTATTAACTGGGTTTCGTTGTCCTATGGATCTTCTTAGAGGTGGAGTAAAAGACTCTTCAAGTTCTTTGTTACATCCCCAATTTTGGCTTTGCTTTACTTTTACTTTTTACTAGGACATAAGTAAATTCATTATGATACTTAGATTAATGGCAAGGAAAAATATGGATTATATTGAATGTCAATTATTGAAATTATGGGAATGATTATGTTAATATCAATTTAATATATGTTTTATGAGATTTGATTTATTAGATGAATCAATTGAATAATGATGCACTGATCACTTGCATTGTTTGATGACAAGCGAAATAGGATTTCAAGCTATCAGATGACTCTCAGAGAAAAGAGAGAGAGAGAGAGTATCTTTCCAAATGAGAGATATAGACCTCAGGTTATGAGTGGTTTATTTGCCCAATTGAGTTACAAGTGTTTATCAAAAATGTGAACCAATGTGTCATAAGAGGTAAGCTTTGTCTTGTCAGTTTGCTTCTAAACCTAATCGACAGATAGTCAATATTGTTTTCTAAAACTCACTAAGTAGTATTAAGTTGTCTTAGTCATTAATAATGTTAACGACGTCGTTTGAGCTTGATTTATAACTATTTATGTTCAACATAAATATTACAACATTATTGTCATAAAATGATTATCTAATACTATTATTAAGATATTCGATGTGTTATAATGATTCGTAAACATTAAGACGTTTTCGTTGAAGTTATTATTATGTGATTATTGTCAACGGATTATGATGGGGAGACAAGCTCGACCCAATCACAATATCCGTGAACCATGGTTTAATAATACCTTAATATTGAATAAACCATATCTTTTTTTATGTAATAGTCAATATTATGAGAATTATAGTTGATGTAATCAATATAATTATTATTGATGTATATATATGCCTTGGCATCGATTGAGGATATTACCTCATATTGAGTTGATGGGTAAATGTTTGAGTAAACTGAAGGCTTATTTATAGGTAAGTCTTTATTAGTGTTAGTGGTTGATTGACCCACTCATGAGCAACATTTAAATTGAGTTTGTTTTAGACGATGTGTCGACCATGACTAAGAAGGTGGACTATGGTTTTAACCGCCACAATGCACGAGCCTGTGAGAGATAAACTCTCACTTTCATGAGGGGATATGCGCTTAAATATTGGTCTTCTATTATGAATCAACCACCTTAGACTGTGTAACTTTGTTTAAAGTTTGTTACTGAGCATAGAGGAGGCAAGGAATAAGGCGACTCTGTAGGAGTCGTGCCACCCTCATTATGACTATCGATTCAATGAGTCATAGTAGTTATTTATATTAGAGTTTTTATAACTTAAAACACATAGAGACGCATGGGAACAAGGAGAGTTAGAGAATAGAAGTTAGTTGCTGTCACAGAAGTTGGAATAGATAATCTGAGTGGTGTTGACCTTGTGATTATTCACACACCACAGCTAGCTTAAGATTGCATACTTCCAGGTATTTCTCAGTTGCATGTATTATTTAACCATGAGGAATTTGATTGGTAATCTAAACCGTGCTATGTTATAATATAGAATGATTATATGAGTTCACTGGTAAGGTTTAAACCATCTGACCTTAAGGGTAATAGTCAAAAAATGTTTAGTAGCAACTTAGGAAAGAGAAGAACATTCTTAAGTAAACTTTATTGAAGTCGATGAAGACAAAAAATGTTATTTTATTTGTTTGATATTTGGTCATATCAGTGAGTATACTATTATAGTAAACTGAGTCGACCATCTTCTTGGTAATTCTAAAACCGTTGATCATACTAAATCAGAGAATGATAGATAAATGAATACCTTAGAAGGAGAATGCCATAAGTTGTCATAAGATTGATTGAATAGTCTTCTTAGTGAATTAAGTTTGAAGCAAGCCAATAAGGAGTTTGGGAATATGCACTCGATAGATTCTCAAATGGATGAACCATGTTCCATACTCTCATTTTGAATCGTATAGCAATGAGGTTATAATGATTTAACATTTTTGTCTTGTATAGGTTATATACATAGATGCATAGTGGATAATGTTATTTAACCAAGAGTTTTAGATTCATAAAAACTGTTAGTAAACTTTTGTATCATATCAATGGTAATAACTTATCGATATTATGGAAGATGGAATGAGTATATTATGAGAATCCCATTTAAGACTAATTGTCTTTATTATTCTTGAAAAGATCCAATTCTATGGAATAGGTTAAGTATTTCCTGAGAATGTCCTTGTAGGAATATTTATACCTAGGATATGTTTTGTTTATAAACATTATTAAAGTTGTTATATGTTCCTTTGTATAGGAGACAATACTTATTTGAGAACTATAGTATTCTCAACCTTGGTTAAGTTAATCAAGGATTATTTGTGAATCCAGAATCCTAGATATAAGATATGGTTATATTATTATATCGTATTAACAAGGGATATTAGGGTAACCCTAGAGTCGACTTCCAACCAATTGAATGGTTAAGTCATATAGACTTACTCTAGTCAAAAGTGTTATTATTGTGACTCATAGAATAAACTATTGCATGAATAGGGTTGATAAGAGATTAAAATTGTGGGAATATGACAGTATCCAAGTCAAGTAGGGGTGGGTGAACATAACGACTACGTACATTATGAACGATATTGATATTAAAAACTTTGGCCAAAGTAATGCATTTGTTTTCTACATGCATTGTCAGTTCATTGTATTCAGATTGCTCATCCTATCAGAAATCATACTTAGCTAGAGGGTATCTAGGGTTGTATGGTTGATAGAGTTGAGTAGAATACAACACTATGTACTCGGAAAAAAGAAAATTACCACTGGTCACCTAAGGTCTATATTTCTTGTGAAGGGTAGGGCCACTTCCTATGTGGAAGATGTGTGGGAGACCGCCAGTCTGTGGTTGGAGGTTAATCACTGGAAAGATGCTCTCTCTCCAAGAAAGAAACATGCCAGGACTTGTGATAAAGATGTTAGCTATTTAGTTGCAATATTGCTTCCAAATATGTATATGTAATGGTTTTACATTTGTAAACATTTTAAATGAAAATACAATATGGGTATATTGTATTTTGTAATAAAGGAAATCTTGTAATTGTAGTTACTTGATTATTTGTTAAATAAAAGAAAAAAATTCTCTATCTCATTTTTACCTTGTTGAATTGCTTAATGGTAAATCTTCTAGTTTTACTATGTCAATGGAACGTGGATGTTACATTCTTCTGTCACAACAAATTCTTCCTTATCAGAACTTTCACTCAAGTCTTCTTCTGCTTCTTCACTTGCCAATCAATCATTATGTTCTTCCCAAGGTGCATATTCACGCTCTAATTCAGAATGCACTCTCTTCACCTTTTCTTCTTTTTCCTTTGGTTGTTCAAGTTCTAAAATAACATTAAGTTCCCTAAAAATAACATCTCTAGAATAGATAATATTTTGGGTTAGTGGATTCCAAAGCTTATAACCTTTTACATTATCACCATATCCAATGAAAGTACACTTTTTAGCTTTTGGTTCTAACTTAGTTCATTTTTTCTTTAAGTACATGAACATAAGCCTCATATCTAGATACCCTTAAAAGTGAAACAAAAGGTTTGTTTCATGTCCACATTTCACAAGGAGTTGAAACAAGAGCCTTACATGGAGATCTGTTAACTAAGTATTTCGCAGTACACACAGCTTCTACCCAAAAGCATTTGTTCAACTACAATTCACTCAACATACTTATGGGTCTTTCCATTATTGTCTGATTCATCCTTGGTACCACTCCATTCTACTGCGGTGTATATGGAGTTGTCTTCCATCTAATAATACCTTCATGCTTACATAATTTATCAAATTCCTTATAATGGTATTCCCCTCCATTGTCAGATCTCAAAACCTTTATCTTATAATTTGATTGCTTTTCAACTAAAGCTTTAAATTCCTTAAACTTAGTGAAAACTTCAGATTTGTGATGCATAAAATAAATCTATGTAAACCTTGAGACATCATCAATGAAGGAAAAAAAATATCTAGATTTTCCCATTGATTCAACATCCACTGGACCAAAAACATCTAAATGAATAAGTTCCAATTTATCATTAGATTTATTACTGGCTGAAGGAAATGGAGACCTATTCTATTTTCTAAACACACAACGTTCACAAAATTTGAAACTGTCATTAGAATAGAATAAACCATCTAACAATTTTATATTTAAAATAGTCTTTAAACTAGACTGACTTATGTGACCCAATCTACAATACCACAACATACACATATTTTTATTATTATCCTCAAATGCATAAGAGGCATTACAAATAGTAGCGGTTTCTAGCTTAAATAGAGTTCCCAATCTTTTTCGCTTCACTGCCACCAAATTTCCTCTCACCAATCTGTAGCCATGCTTATCAAATGTCACATGCATTCCTAAACCATTCAACTTTGAAATAGAAATCAAATTTCTAGCCAATCCAAGACCATACAAAATACCAGGGAGGGTTTTAATTCTCGCATCACTGAAACACAACATTACCTTCCTTCATCCAACAATAGGATATGTAGAGTTGTCCCCAGGTACACATTTCCTCCATCATACTCTTCATATGTGGAAAACCATTCTTTATGTGAGGTCATGTGGTACGAGCATCCTAAGTCAACCAAACAATGATCATGAGAAACAACATTACATGTAGAAAGTAAAACCTCATCACCTGCATTCGAAGACTTATCAGGAGCAGAATCCTATTATTTCTTTGGGTTTCTACATTCCTTTTCACATGTCGTCTCTTTCCATAGTTCCAACACTTGACTCTAATCTTCTTTTTAGGAGGTTAAGAACAACCCTTAGGCTTATCTTTAGACCCCTTCTAATCTCCTTTTGGTCCTCTTTCCATAGACCTTCCCCTGACACTGAGAGCATCCCTTCAACTATCTAAACTTTTCTTCCTCAATTCATGTGATAGCAAGACTAAAACAAGAGCATCCAAATTTGGATTTGTGAGGTTAGCAGTGATAGACAAAATAAAATTCTCCCATGACTCAAGTAAAGAAAAGAGAAGCAATATACATTTATCTCCCTCATTCACCTCAACATCTATAGATGCTAGTGACTCAATAACAAATTAAATGAATTCAAATTCTCTACAGCTGATTCACCCTCTTTCATTTTCATGGAAAATAACTTATTCTTTAAATAAAACTTATTTATCATACTCTTGGCTTGGTAGATCTCACCCAGATGCTTCCACAAGCTATGTGTAGACTTCTCACTCACAACATTCAGTAGAATAGAATATGCAAGACATAACCAGATTGTACATCATGCCTTTTTATCCAATCATTCCCACTCATCAGGAGCAACATCATCAGGTTTCTTCTCTTTCATAATAGCAAACCACTAGTTTCTTTCTTCTAGCAAATCCTCTATTTTTAGCTTCCAAAATTTGTACCCTGTGCCATTGAACTTTTCAATGTCCAACTGAGAGGTAGAAGCAATAGTGGATGAAGCCACAATATCTACACAAGATTTGCAAACAAATAACAACCAAATCTCTCACTGCAGCTAAAAAACCTTCACACTACCACCCAAGAATCAAAACTAGTCATGCTCTGATACCAAATGTTAGAAATGAAGGCTCAAAACACACAACAAAAATCTAATTCAGACCTTATTTATGTCATCTAAACAATGTAGAATCAATGGAGATTGCAACAAAAATAAAACCCACTACACAAAAATAACATGTATTAAGAACTGAACACATAACACAGTATGTAACATGGAAAAAACCCTTTTGGGTAAAAACTCCACCAAGAAAAGAGGCTCCAAGTTGTATTATCTTCAAATATGAGATTACAATACATGTACTTCCTCTCATTCTTTAGTCTTCAATCCAGCGGCACCTGTTACTCTCAACTCTACTAAAAATGTAGTACAAATATCCTTATAAAAGGGGGTTGCCTTCTAGGGAAAGAAAACTAAAAAATATTGACCATCAAATCTGTGACCTAATGACGAATGGTCCAGATTTACAATGATAAATTTTACTCTGGGGGTGTTGCCCCCAAGCCCCTACTGGGAAGTGTGGCCCCCTAGACCCCCCATTGGAGGGATGATCCCCTTGAACCCCTAGCAAGGGGGAAACCCCCCTACGACTCATCGTCACGGATGAATTAGCGTCAGGGATCTGATTTAAACATGTAGCTAAAACAAGATCACTGCTAGTGAAACCTTTTATCCCTTATGTGTGGCTTACAAACAATATTAGGAGTAATTAATTACATAGGATTTATAAGGTTGATGACACCTTAATCCTAACATTCCTAACATAATTTCTCTACTTTAATAACTTCATTCTTCTCTCTCTATCTCTTGATAGCTCAATCTCAAAGAATTCAATTCTCAATATCTTTGCACAATCTCAAAAAAAATTCTTGTTGTTGGTTTTCTCTTGTCCTAGTTGAGCCACTATATATCCCTTTCAAAAGTACTCTTCTTGTTTTTTAGCATGGGGGATGACTCTTTCTTTAAAGGGTTCACCTTTTCATGTAACTTTTTCAATTTGGGAGACACTATTTCATTATTTAATGACATTTTATTTGTTAGCGTAGGGGTTTCCCATCATTCATTAATCATTTCACTTGTCTCTATGGAAAAGTTTTTTAGCAAGTCCTCAATTTCCTTTTATATTACATTTTACCTAATATACAGTAAGTTCCAATCCTTTATCATCTTTTCCTTTTTGTAAATACACACTCTTCCTTACTATTTTATCTAGGTAATTTGCACTGAAATCTAGTGGTTTTAGTTTCATAAAAGGGCTCAATAGTTCTTGAAATCCTTCATTAATTGTAAATTTTAGGTTAGTTAGATTAGGATCCAAATGAGGTTTTCAAGTCAAAATTTTGAATGGCGAAGCACCCTTTCTTCTACACCCTTCTTCTAATGACTTGTTAGATAGCACACATTCTTTAATCTGTCTTCCCAAACTTTATTTTAAACTTCTATTGTTTTGCCAAGATATATATTGAGTTGCTCAGATGTATCTTTGTTATAGTGAGGTGTAGTTAACCATGCTTCCTCTATTTGCAGAGTTACATTAATCTTAATAAAATTCTTATGTTCAACTACAACCCCTTTGGCATGCTCATTTATGTTCAATTCTTCTACTAGTCGATTTTCCTCTTCCTCAATATTTCTGGCAATAGCCTCCCTAACATGCTCAAATTTCCCTTCCTTCTCTTTATTAGTAGCAACCCTTGTGGTGTGCTCTACCTATTCTTCAACAATAGCCTCCCTAACACACTCTAACTCAACTTCTTCTAGCTTCTCCATTCTTTTGTTGTATCTTTCTTGCCTCTTAAATTTGTTTTAATTTCTTTCATCAATGCTCAACTCAATTGCCAAGTCAATTTCTTCCCTAATCTCTTTTCTATTTTTGTTGCATCCTTTCTCCATGGGTGTTTTTGATTCTGGGTTCCATTTGTCTATTTATGCATCCCTTACTAGCTTAATTTTTCTTTCTTTCTAAAATTTGCATGTCTTAAGAGGTCCTTCTAGGATCTCCCCCTTTCCATTCACCATCCCCTAGGTTCCTAACCCACTCTCATGAGGCTGGAACCTAGGATCTTTTGCTATAGGTCATGAAATATTATTTCTTCATGACTATGTTCCTTCTTTATGTAATTTTCCTGACCATAGTTGATCTATCTATTATTTAGATACCTATTTATTTATTTTACTACGGTTCTTTCCTACTACAAATATTATCTCTTTTAGTTTCTAGACCACTCTTCTATCCCTTTTACCAAGGTCTTGCAAACTAAACCAAGATGTTGGAAAGAATGGACACATATTAGAGATTGTTTTTTAGGTACTTGAAATTTTTTTTGATACACTAGTGTTAGGGAGAAGAATAGAGTTAAAGTGACTATAGTATATTATAGAAGGTCATGGTAGGAAAGAATATAATACAATATATGATGGTCCCAATACTCAATAGTATCTTATATCCATATATATAATAGGAGATTACATTCAAGTATCTTCAGTCATTATTCATTATTACAATCATATTCATGTATGGATCTATATCCTATCCTATATATATTATGTATTCTACTACTGTCTGTATTATTTTAATCTCTTCTTCTAACTATGAATATATATTAGTCCTTCCAAGTTCCTCTATCTCTTTTTCATGTTTGCAACACCTTCAATTATACCTAAGTATAAGTAAAGGGTGCGTCTATTTATTTTTCTTGTGCCTTTTGGCTTGTTTTTTGCCACATTTTTCCTACAGTGGGTTATTAATGTTATAATGTTGGCTCTATCCTGGTAATAGGCACCTAATGTGATAAAGTCCATACAAAATGAAGTCCTATCCTTCAGCATTATGGACTAGCTAAAGAAAAATATAGCTAATGTGCTACTACTAGAGGTGCTTTCAATCCTAAAATAAATGAAGATGTTGGAAGAAGTTCTAAAGAAATAGAAGATGGTAATATAAAACAAAGACACAAGATACTTACATGCCTAAAGCAATCAAATCTCCACATGCTATTCTACAAATGGCAAGAAATGAGGTAAGTAAAATAAATCCATAGCCATTTTAATTTACATTGATTCATCAGGATAAATTGCTCCATAATAGTATAGTAGACTCAGGCTCATGCATCTCTATAATGCTTATAAAATTCATTGAAAACCTAGGTCTATCCTATAAACCTACTACAAATGGAGTTCTGTAATAAGGTGTAACCCTAGTAAAAGCTATTAGCATGGTCAAAATCCTACCTCTTTCCCTCTATGCTTTCCCAAATATAGAATTACTTCAAGATACATCTATCATAGAGGCCCCCACTACATTTGAAATATGGATCTCCAAATATTTCACCACTAAATTAGGTAGATATCTATCACTTGATCAAAACCATATCTCCTTGACCACAAGATATGTGACCTACATGAAAATTTCTTTTGAGATACTCAATACACACCATGTCAAAACCAAAATAAATATATAGAAAGAGTTATCCCATTCATTTGTTATAGAAGAGCAATTATTCTTAGGTATAAGTGAGTTAAAAACATGTAAATCAAATTCAAACCCTTAAGTTTGAACCTATTTCACACCTACATGTAACCTAAAGATAAAGCAAAGGATTAACAAAGCTAAAAAAAGCATAAATAAAAGATCTCACCAACACCATTCCTTGTTGCACATAAGTGGTTGTGCTCATAATGATTATTGTTTTTGAGAGGAGATATGTTGAGTGCTCAAATTGGTAGCATAACATTTCATTCAATAGTTGTTATGGAAATTGCCTATGAGGGTTTCAATTTATAGATTTTGGATGGTGGATGAAGGGCTAGCATTGATTAGAGAGGTTAATGGTTGAGGTTTGTTGAGAGGATTGGAGGCATAAGGGCTTCTAAGTGGTGCCTTGTTATAGGTGCACAAGTGGAGGTCCAAGATTTAAGGAAAATTAAGGGAGAAGGATTGTCTTGGAGAAAGAGATGGTGGAGATTTGTAAGGTGCATTCCCCCTCATAACTTCTTTTGTATTTGGATAGGCTTGCTCAGTTTATGATCATTCAAGGACTTGCTTATTGTATTTTTTTATGATCATGGATTTGTTTTGATACTAACATTATGGCTAGATGTGTGGCTTTTATTAGTTTTATATGCTGATATTGTTAGTTAGTAACTATGATTCATGTTGGTTCCCAAATCTGCACACATCAAACTCTAAAGATTTGCCAATTCTTATGATCAAATTTGATGGGAGATTTGGCCAACAAATGGGAGATTGTTTGCACCTATCTCCCTTGCACTTCAAGTTCTACCAAATCTAGGGGGTGTCTAGTATTACGATATCAACATATTTGTCTTTCACTATATCGGATAGAAATGGTCTCATTGATTTGCACTAAGATTTGTAAAATTATCCTAACATTGGCAAAGTTCTTGGAGATTTTCGCATTGAAAATAAAATGGTTCAAATGATTTTATCATTAAATTTAGTGCTCTTTTTGGACCTTTAAGAAAATAATTCCTTAGATCGGTGCTTTATCAAGGCAATAGAATCAAAATACTACAATGCAGATGTTTCCTTTTGACATTAAAACTTCAAATTCAGAGGGTATACTTGCATCACTGCCTTGCAATGACACACCCAAGAAAGAGTATTTCTTATAACTCTTCTTCAACAATCCCTAATGTATTACATCACTCCCTATATCTTACTCAAAGCATGTTTAATATGTTACTTGAATAGAAGTAGTAAATAAGACATTTAATACAGCAAGTGTGCATAGATAAACTCTAAAATCCTTGATTTCTTCATTCACAAAAAAGATGCATACATTCAAGGAGACAATTGCAAGAAACACACACATTAAATGTTATTCATATAATTCAATTTGAAGTAAAAATGTCATACAAAACTTTATTCACCTACAAACAATGTTCTTCTCTACTAACCTAACAAGATGACCTACATTGTAATAGAATACTACTCCCCAAAAGTGTGGATCTCTTGTATCCAAAGCCCAAAATCCCCCGTTTTACAATGCTACTAGTTCCCTTATAAAGGAAAATAGAGTAATGTTGGACTATGACTCTAATTATTAATCAGTTACAAATTTGGTTTTATATCTAATTTTTTGCAACCAGGGGAATTTGTATCTCTAATCTGATTGGCTAATATACGTAACATGTTTTCTCAAATCAATCTGGGTTGTTGAATAGTGATAATGCTTTTCTAATTTGTTCTCTTCTTTAAAAATCATGAAATTCTGTTTCATTTGATTGGTTCAATTTCTTCCTTGGGACTCCAAAATCAAGCTATAAAGCTCGAGCTACTTGTTATTTCACTATTCCATTTTCCACTACAACTGCTTGTATTCTCATGCAACTACTTGAACCATTTTAAACTCCATACAATAGCATTATTTTCAATAAAAAAATGGCTTCAAAACCTCTATTATCAATGGCAAAGACATGGAGAATTGCATAGGAGCGTTTTTGGTCATGTTAGGTTGTTTTTATGTTACTAGCAGCAAGAAATCTTCCAAAACACCACTAAAACTACTCTCCAAGCACTTGAATGATCCCAGAGAAGTTTTAAGAAGCTAAATGGTCACAAACAACTCCAAATCCCTACCCAAAGTCTCCAGATGTGAGCAACATTCCAATGGAGCCTCTATTGCACCATCAGATGCTTAGAAGAGGAGTGGAGTGGGCTGTCCACTGGTGTGCTCAAGTCACTTTTTCCATTATTCTTGTTTATAAAGTATAAACATTATGTTAATAGTTTTTATTTTATAATATTTACCACTTGAGACATTATCTCATATTTGCCTAATTCATTTCTTCTTGCTATTGGATCATTTTTTAGTGATATTGGGTGTTTTTACAATTCTGGCATTCAAAATACATCCCAGACAAAACTAAAATCACTGTCCTAACATTACAAATGATTGGTGGATGATTTCAGACCATGGAGCAGTAATTTTAAACTAATATAAACCCGCAAAACTCTGTCTCAAAGCCAAAAACATGATGGATCTCCATTCTACAAGAATATTTGCTCAAATTTGACCATGAAGGCTCCAGAAATACCTCCATGGAAAAGAAGGCACATCCAATCTACATTCCCAGATTAAACTTAGCCAAAAATATGACCAAGAAGAGGCCCAGCGCACTAGTGCAGCCATGAGGAAGGTGGAGTGGGCTATGTGTTGGTCTACATAACCCACAAAATACCTTTATTTTGCTTTTAAGATACAAACTTATATAAATAATTTTTATTTTATATTATTTATCATTTAGAACATTATTTTTGCCAATAAATATTTAAAACTTGAAAATTAAAACTTGCATTTTTCAATTTAAGAAAAATGGCAACTAGTTAATATCTCCTTCATAAAAAATGATGCATCAGCACTGTGGGCACATGGGATAACCGAAGGCCATCGAAACTTACATATGGCCATAATAAATTAGTTAAAACATACCCATGTCCTTCAAATTCACACCACCAAAAGATTTTTGGGACCTCCTTTGTAAACTAGGCCCCTTAGGGCTTGATTTTGAAAAAAAATTGTTTTCACACAAGGACACCTTGGATCTACACAAAATTGGATTTGGGAAAATATGAAGGAAAATCAACAACAGGGTTGCCACCAGAACTGAGAAATTTTAATTTTTTTGCGGGACCCTCCAGACCCAGCTTGAAGTGGTGACAGATTAAAAAACCTATTAAAACACATCATAAAAGAACACAAACTGACACATACACTCCTAATAACCCATCAAAAAATTGTACCAAAGGATTTGTCTTGACAAATCACAGATTGGGAAATTTTAATGTTTGAAGTTTCAGGCCAGTTGGATGCCATGGGGCTTAAAATTGAAATCTTGTTGCCAATTTAGGGTTTGTCGTGCATTAAAAACTTACCACATTTGCAAGCGTCAACAATTCACTCACATTATTGATAAGACAAAATTAGAAGTATATGTATTTCGTCTTATCATTTTGATTTGATTTTTGTATGGATTCAATCATGTGATGATGAATTTGATTAATTTATGATTATTGATTTGACTATTATTTCTGGATTAAGGTTTATGAATAAAAATTATTTTATCGATATGGATTTTGTATGAACATAATTGTATATGTTTAATCTATATCATATCTAGATAAATGTGATGTGGTTATGCAATCTTGTATTAGTATGATATAGGTGTTGGGTTATATGTGTTTTTTAAATTTTCATTTAAGTATGATATTGTTAATTAAGAAATTTTTGGGAAGTGTATAATTAATTTTACTATGAATTTTACTTTGGCTCTCATTATAGACATATTAATGCTTGTGTGCAAGTTAAAAATCATGGAGGTTCCCCAAGAAACCATTGTTGTGTTTCCATAGTGTAGTTAGGTCTCATCCTAAGAGAGGATTAAGGTCTTCATATGTAAAGTGTTGTGAGTGTGAATGTGTTAATTTATATCCTTATTATTTGATGAAGGGTGTAGTTAAATTCCCTTAAGTGTTAAATCTCTGATTTGAAGTTAAGAGAAAGATTTAAGGATCATAAGGTGTTATTTTCTTATTATTTATGAAAAATTAAACACCTATTATAATAACCTATGAGTGGGGCCTATGTTCAAATATTTTAAAAATTATTTTAAAGGCATATAGAGCCTTGAAAAGTGCCTTAAAAGATAGGTGATGAGATTGTAGAGGGAAAAATTGAATTTAGAATTTCCAAAGTTAAACCTAGCTCTAGAATGTCCTATTAAGCAACATGGTTTTCAAGTAGGTGATTTGGTCCTAAGAGAGAATCCACACAATCAACAGGATAGAGAGAAGAAGGGGAAATTTGAACCAAATTGGTTGGGTCCCTATGTCATAATCACTGCCTATGGATCAGGTGCTTATCATCTCTCAACATCAGAAGGTGAACTATTTGATGATCCCATCAACAATATGCATCTTTGAAGGTTCTATACCTAATAAGCCTAATGCAAGGGATATATAAAAATAAATAAATAAATAAATAAATAAAAAAATAAAAAAATGGTACAAATAGAAGCAAGTGGTGAAAACCTAGAAACAAGCACTATTTGTGACTAACCGCTACCTCCATCTGTTAGTAAAACCCAACCCACATCCATTTTTCCTATCATACTCATCCAGTAATCGCATCCATTCACATCTATCTAGAAATAACCTACCATAGCTTGGTGTCTTGTCACCCCTGTCACCTTATCCAATAAGGTCATCCCATCATATCATCCTATCGTACATCCTATTGCAAGTCTATTGTCAATATTAGTTGTTTCCGAACTAAGTCACCTCTGAGTTATCACGTAGGCAAGGCCATCATTGATGTGCCCCCAAGGCTCCTTCCCCATTCATCCATACCTCAAAATCCTACCATAAACCTATGCTTCATACATACATCACTAGCATCATCCTTCAAAGTACGTTGCCTTTGCATTGTCACATAGGTAAGGCCATCATCGATGAGCCTCTAAGGCTTCCCACCCCTAGGTCTTTAGGTCCACATACGTACACCCAGTCGAACTATGTTGCCTCTGCATTGTCATGTCGGCAAGGCCATTTAGCAATGAGCCCCCGAGGCACTAGGTCAGTCCCTTAGGGCCCCCGTCACTTTGCTCATCATCAGTTCACCCATAATAAATCAATCCTCTGCCTGACTGGGGGTAAATCCTCAACCTAGTCAAACAATAGGGTTCTTGAATGCTATAACTTCAAAGGGTAAACAATCAGATCATGGTTTTATCACTAGACAACAAGCAACATAACAAGCAAGTTTTCAGCATCATCTTGGCACAAAAGACAACAAAAACTACACTTGACAAATCCCTTTTGGCCAAAGACATCAAACTAATTCTATCAAGTTATTGCAAGAAAACATGTTTTGGGAAAGAAAGTTTTTTCAATGATTGTTTTAAAAGTCTTATATCATGATTTTTGTTATTATGTCTTTCTACGCTAATCAAGGATGTCTCAAACTAGAGAAGCTATGATGGGGGCATAATCATTTTGTTTGTTTTATATTTGTGGGTTTATCTTTAGTAATGTGAAAGCCTTGTCTAATAACATGATCAACAAAATGATCATCGAGGACATCAAAGGTCTAAACATGAAACAGGTTTAATCCTTGTATGTTGATACGCAAGCAATACTCAGGTCATCCTAGTTCAATTATACTTAGATTCTTGTATTAATTTGCTAAATCAAAATCCATGTAAGTAATACTCAGGTCATCATGGTTCAATTATACCTAGATGCTTGTATTTTCTTGCGACATTTTAAAAGCTCAATGATGAAACAAAGTACTTCAAAAACTTGTGCAGGAAGATGACATAATCCACTATCGTACATACCAAATTGCATTTCATTGCATCTATAAGCATTTCATACATATCATTTTCCAAGTGGCTTAAGATCCAAGTCCTTTCTTTATCTACATCTCTTTATCTACTCACCTTTTTCTCTCTTTTCGTTTCGAGAGCGCACCAATTACCCTCCCAAAGGGGTGTCATCATCATCATTCATCTTGTTTGCTAACTTACCATTATCTTTCCTTGTCACCCTCACTCTTGAGTGACTGGGGCATCACCAAGCATTCAATCCAATCAATCCAATCAATCCAAGAAATGATCCAAATGTAAGTCCATCCTTAATCCATACCAATCGAGTAAATCAATCTTGTCAAATTATCCAATCACAATCAATGATCTTGAACCCAATCTTGTTGTAAACCAACTCAATTAATCAATCGATCATCATCATCAGTGGGATATATCTTTCCCACATCTTTTTGTTGATCTAGGGATATATCGTTCCTCGCAATGAAAAACACTATCATCAATCATTGTTAGTTAATCATTGGTTTATAGCTTGACAGGGGCAATACCTTGTTTGTTCTTGTGTCATTTGTGCATACTTGCTTGTGTGTGTTATCATTTTATCTTGCATAACGTGTCATTTGACCCTTTCATCCACCCCTTATCTTGCATCCTCCATTTTTCTTAGCCATCCTTTGTCATTCTTCCTAATCGTGAGATAGTTCGTCATCCTGTCCAACCCATCCAATCTCCCGAGGGGGCATCATAGCATCATAAACCTATACTAGGGGCAAACTAGGGCATGTATCAATCACATAATTTTTTTTTTCTTTGAAACAACATGTTAAAACACATTGTCTCAAAGAGGGGCAAAATGTATACACCTAAAAATGGCAAAAACAAATTAAATAAATATTTATTATTTATTTAATTCCCATTCTTCTATCATTTAATAAATTCATCAATTTATCTATTTGATTCACGTTCGTCATTAATAGTCCAAATATTAAATAAATATCAATTTATTTAATCAAATCAATTAAACCTCTTCTTCTAATGTCATCCCTTAATTAAATAATAATCAAATTATTTAATCACAAATCATCCTATTCCAAAGTCTTCATTCGTAATTCCACATCTTTCATAATCCACCTCACATATCCACCTCACCTTGTTGCACATTTAATTAAATATTTTAATATTTAATTAATCTATTTTCCCTCATCGACATGTCCTATTGTTCCTCCAACTATCCCTATTCCAAAGGGCATGGTCTCTCCATGTCACCATGGTCAAAGGGTGCTTTGAGACACTTGTCCCATGAATCCCTATATTCTTTCTAACCATCCTATAATCATGGTCTCATTGTTTGACCTTCTCTCTTGGGTCATGGTGAGCCTTGTGACATGTGGACTCATGTCACACCTTTCTCTCCTCCATGTCAAGGTGAGAGGAACATCTTCCCTCTTTCTCTCCCTCATCTCAATCAACTCAATCCTCACCATACACCTCTCAGGACTTCTTCTCCAACATTAAGATCTTGACACATGGATTTGCCCCCTCCTTGGCCTATAAAAGGAACCTCATTCCCTCATTCTATTATCCACAAGTTATAGCAAACTTACTCTGCCGGAATTAGGCTAGCGTGCCTTTAGCAAATCATCCATATTGCTCATTGCATTATCTCCATTATCATCATATCCCAACAATCATGTCTTCAATCATCCATCTCTCATCTTCATAAGAGTTGCATTGTAGGTAATCTCCATTGCATTATCCACTACAGTGATTCAAGTATTGTCATCTTCAATAGCAAGGAAGTGCACACTTCTGAGAGCTCTATTCATAAACAAGATCAATACAAGATAGGCGACAATGGAAGCTTTGAGGTAAATCAGTCTTCAAGGTAATATATCTTTGTTTATTTGATTTGCATCATATTTCATTAAGTTATTGGATTACTAGTAGTTTAATATTGTTGACAATATTTCCTCTAACAATTGTATCTAGACATTTATTTTTTTAAGTGAGTCATCCTACATGGTTTAATGTTATAAAAAAATACTAGTTTAAGAGGATAATTATTGAAGGAGATTCATAGATTAGAATTAATGCAGTTAAAAATAGAGAGGTGTTAAACTAAAAATTAAGATACATTTTGTAAAAGGTGTGGACATTATTAGGCTGGTTTGATTATTTTGAATGCATGCATTGCTATGGAGAGGGTAATATTTTGGTGGACTAGTTGGCCAACTTAGTCATGGATCAATCTCAACATATAATGGAAGTTAACCATGATACTTCTCAATACCCGCGGCCTATGAGGGAAATCATTTCTAAGGAAATGACTACAACGATTAAAATTTAAGGTTCTAAGTGTGGTTTTTGAATGCAAGTTTATTAAAGTGAATGATGACTATGATTTTGTTGGTTCAACATCTTATGAAATCTCCTTGTATAAGCCTATTTATGAAACATGATGATGTCAAGTACGCTCTTTTATTTCACCTAAAGTGAAGTACCTCTGCCTTGAACCGTCGTCATTCTCTTATTGAGATTTCGAGACTCTGCTCCATTTGGATAGTAGTGTTGTATTTATTTCTTTCCATGCTTGGCTTGACTATTTAGCTGCTTTTGTTGTGATTGACCATTATTTTCTTTCAACTCAATATGGAGCCACTTCCAAGAAATGCTCGTATCTTTTTCCCATCCAAAAGTGGGAACTTCCAGCTTTTGGAGCATGGGATTTAGAGATGCTGGGAAGAGTCTTCAGAATTGATTGTCCACCTATAGAAAATGCAATCTGAGAGGTTGCATGCTTTGAAACGTACCAAGATTTACCACAAGTGTTGCATCATTCTAAGCTATCATGTGTGCATGTAATGCTATAAAATGTGGTTTGCAAAAGGAATATGTGATGGCGTTGGAGAGCTCTATGAAATCTCATAATTTATTCTTGGTCCTACCTTTTCCAACCGCATCAAGCATACCTTCCATGCTATTCACTTTCTTCCAAGTCATGATTCTCACCCTTAGATGTAGCTTCCAATGGGGGAAATAATTCAAGAAAAAGATCCTACACCTCCTTTGGACCCAAATATTGAAGATCCTTAAGGAAGTTTCTGATGAACTTGAGTACAAATTTTGAGGGTTTTAGGTAGTTTCTTTGTTTCTAGTTTATCTATATGATCTGCTAGTCTTTCAATGCAATTTTTGGGATTTTTCTTGTTTTGGGAAAGAGGTTACCATTGATGTATATGATGTCCATGCTGTAATATTTTACTGAATCTTGACATTATTATATTAATTTATATTCAGGTGTTTATTGCCTTTCATGTAAAAAAAAAAACTTAGTTGTGAAAATATTTGCCAATAATTTCGCTGATTTTATATTAATTCCATTTTCAACTTCAGTATTCATTAAAAATATTGAATGAGATTATTTTAATTTTTGTTTTCAATTTATAACCTCATGATTAAAATATTATTTTTTGAAATAATTTTTTTTATTTAGCCATTTCATGTTATTGTATCAATCACAATATAAACATAGTAGACTATGTAGAGAGGTTTTATGCACATGGTGTTCCATCTCTCTACACTCTACTTAATCATAACACTCTTAGTAGTCAACTAGTTAATAGCAATTTTAGACTGAACATGCCTACCAAAAAGTGGTAATTAATGAAGTCCACTTCTTTCATTAATGAAATCCACTTCTTTCCTAAGGGAACTCAATTTACTTAACATTCACTAAAGGAGCTCAAATTAGATATTCAAACTTAAAACCTACTTGAGGCTAGTGAGATTTTCCACCATTGAGCCACTTGCCCATTCATGGTCAAAATTTTTAAATTTTATCAAGAAGTGTATTTCAATTCCAATACACCCTTTAAGGCACATTCATGTTGAAATCAACTACAATACCAAATTCAAAATTTCAACTATCATACATCATTTTTTATTCTAATTAGCCAATAAACTTTTATATGTGAGCATTACAGGGCTCTGATACCACTTGTTGGCACAAAACAGGGGGAGAGCAGGGGAGGCAGGACAAAGACCACCAGAAAATACAAAAAAAACAAAAGCTAATGCTACAGGAATCTAATGATGGACAGCATAAAACAAATACACAGAAGAGAGAGAGACATATGACAGCAATATATATTGTATATATTTTTCTCCTTTCTAGATTACATTCAAACTTCAATGCACATTACAAATGACAGAGCTGCTGCTCTGTTTTCCTTAACTCTGCCCCAATCTCTGGAGCTACACACTGTATATCCAGAGTTGCCTGTGCGAACTCCGTAGCTGTCTTACTTGTGGCCTCTGCTGCTACACAGCAAGCCTTCTAATCTCTTTGCTGTTCTCCTTCTGCTGTTCTCTCTTGGAACCTTCTCATTCCTCTGCTACTGCAGGTTTTCTCATGCTCTTCACTGTCTACTCGACAACTCATTTCCCTCCTTTTTGTCTCTTCTACATGCCCAGCAAAATGGGCGCTCAACCTCTTTCAAATTCAAATCCACCTGCCTCAATAATTTCTGGCAGGCCAACGGTGCTGGGGGAGGATGCGGGAGATCCCCGGGTTTGACACGGGGCAGGTGCAATAAATTCTGTTCTGACGGAAGATTAATTCTTCCAACAGAATTGTCTCATGCTGTAAAAATTCATACCAGTTCCTATCTGTGTATTCCTTGAACCTCCTATGTGCAAATGCTAGTTATTTTTCTACTGCCTTACAATACAAGTTATTTCACTTATTTCTATCCTCTAAACAATACATACATTTTATATTATTTTCCATGTAATTAAAGATTTAACTATAGGAAAATTATCTATCTCTAATAAAATTTTACTATCATAAAATTGTTTATCAGCTTGCCCATTTAAACTATAAGTCGAATTTTCAACCAAGTCACTATCATGAACTCTGTGTCTCTTGTTTTATTATGTCCTTTTAGTATTTTGCACTAAATAGCTGTTGAAGATTGGGTTTTAGAGGCATGCCTACATTGTAGGCGTGGTCCACGTTAATAGTTTTATATTTTTTACAAATTTTTATTAAATAGACAAGCCGTTAAATGTTTATAGATTGAATAGCCTACCTGTCCCCATGCCTATGGAGGAAGCTGGGAAGACCTGCTGTTTGCATTTGTAGGAAAAAAAGATTTCAGTTGTCATTTCAGAGATGTAAGAGACTTATTAATACCACTGACATTACCTTTTCGAGTTACATATGTAGCAGGAAGAAACATGTGGTGGTTCAGAATTTTGATTGTGAAATGACAAAACCAGCAAACCTACTGGTCGGGCTAAATAATGCGAGTTACCATCTGAAAGACCAGTATATGTGATTGGCAGGGTGCATCTATAAAACTATCAAAGTCAAGAGAAAGATATAAAACCTTAAACATGATGGAGAGAGTTGTCCTTCACCGACGGAAATAATTAAATGCAGTCTTTTCCAAAGATACCTGCAATCCTTTATATAAATATTGTTTTGTTTTGTTGGAACATATATTTCAGTACTACAGGAGTTTTGGTAAGACTTTTATTAAAGAAAACAATTTAGAATTCAATCTTGCACTGCAAGGCTATCAATAGCATTAAATGAAAACAATTTAGAAATCAACTTTACATGGCATGGCCAGGAATAGCTTTGACAGAAAATAATATATAGCTCAATCTTACAATGCATAGTTAGCAATAGCATTTAAGAGGCCCAGAATATCTATTTGCATTTAGCATTGCCCTTCAAGGTTTAAACAATAGAAGCATTCACAGATATAGTAATTTATACCAGATTTAAATTTCGTTGTACTGTGGTATCTATTGATCGTCTGCATTGATGGTGTACAGTTTAAAACTGATATTCTATTTTCAAATCTGAAAGATTGCAGAAAAAATAGCTCGAGGACTGTGCTTGAGAAGCAGTTGGCTTAAAAATTGTAATCTTAGCTGGGTTACACAAAGTAATCCATGCGGATTCCTCCATTCTCGCACCCAATTTTATCAATAAAAAAAATATTCTAAAAATATATATTTATATAAGTTTTTATACTTTTACAAACTTTAGTGGTTTTCTTTTTGTTTTTACCACAAGACCCAATAATAAGAAAAAATAAACAAGCTCTATAATTAGTTTACAATATTTAATTGACTAATAAAGCAATATATAACAATATGATTTAGATTAATTAAGAGTTGAGAGCCTAAATGTAAATGACAAAGAAATAGATAAGATAGTATTTACACAACAAAATTCATATCCAATGATGAAGTGATGTTTAGATAGCAAATGATGGTTGATACATGGTTGCTACCTAACCTAATTCCAAAGGGTATAGAAAAATATCAATCCCGACCATTGGAGACTAAAGTGGTGGTTCACTGATAGATTCTAAGGTTGGGTAAGTTGGTTTTTCCCAACAAAACAAATTAAGCACTACAACATGTCATTTATGACAATACTATAAGTGGTGTAACATGAAGGAGTAAAAGAGTAGGGTATGCACTTTTGTCCCTTAGCATAGGCTACTCATTTAGATAACGAAATGTTCCATGCTCTTGTCTTTACTATAAGATAGTTGTAAAGTTCATTAAGAAAAAAAAGATTAATGTACAAACCATTTCTTATGAGTGAAACCAATCATTATCATTTATTTACTTTAATAAAGTTACTTACATGTTAGGTGGTCATTACTTATGACTAGAAGATCTTGTACATATTATTTTTATATGATTAAAATCATTCTAGAAAAATGTTTTTTAAAACATCATAACACATTTTAAGGGATAAAGCTACATGCCCTAGACTTTTACAACATTATTTTGCACCACTTTAAGTACATGTTGCAAATATATTACCCAAGTTGTCAATTCAACCTATTTGACACATTAACTAACTTCTACAGTAGAATCTACTAGCATATTGCCACTATAGATCCCCCTAGTGTAGATCTATGTTTGGTTACATAACCCTCTATAATAGGACTAGGTTAAACAATCTGTGTTAGTCCATAGATTGAGGTGATTTGTGTGCCCTCATCCACCCTACAAAGTTTAAATTTCCCATTCCCAAGATGGCCTATCTAGAAACTAGTCATTATGCTATCATGTCATGTGCCTAAAAATATCAAATTAAGTGACTAAGGACATGTATTTATAGACGTACCTAGGTTAATAGTAACCATCTAGAAATAGAGTTGAAAAGAAATTAATATGTGCATTCAAAGTTCTTTTTAATTTATAAGAACTAAAAAGTTAGTTATCTACAATTTACAATGGTTCAAATAAGGCTAGTTGCATCCTACATTGTTCCTACGGTGTAATTGTGAATTACCTATTTAGGAATTTGGTGGATTGACTTGTGACCAAGCCCCACTATGATTTTCAGCACAACCTATTTATAGAAATAAGAAAAAATATGAATGCAGGCAAGTGCATGAAAATGGGGGTCAAAAGTAGCCACTTCTTAAAATCAACAACACCTAAACTTTGACAAGCAATTCTTAATACCTACTCTCAAGTTTGAATTTGTGATAGGAACAAGAATTGTAGTTGTTTGAATCTAGTTTCTAACCTACTAGGGCTTTTACAAAATGGTTAGGATTAAGAGGATTAAATGTTGAACAAACAAAAAAGTGTTCATGTTTTTATCATTAAAATATAACATAGCGACATGTGTGTGTGCCCTTTAGCTTTTTCTTTGTTAAGTATTTTTTTTAAACCAATTGGTGTAAACATAGCTAAGACTGAGTACTACAATTATATAGTTTTTAGTAAGTTTTTTTTTTATAATATTTTTCTATAATTTTTTGAGTTGAATGTATCCTAAGAAACTAATCATTGAGTGTGTGTGTCACCTAACTTCTACAAAAATAATACAAAAAAGATTTTTTTATTAGTGTGTAGAGAAATAAGTGGAGAACAATCATATATATATATATATATGGATTAAAAATATAGAAAAATCAATACACATGTATTTGAGGCATATGAGGAAACTGTTAAAAGAAAATAAAAATAAATACCTTAATTTATTAAAAATATTAATAATAATCTAGCTAGAAAATTAAGAAGTTGCTTGAGATTTTAGCGTAGTGGTTTCAAGGAGTTTTGTTGTAAAACATGTAAAGATAACAAGGATTAAATTTAAATATGTTATTTTATATTGAAAAGATGGATGTAGGAGTGAAACTGGCCTATCCAACCCTTAAGCTTGGAAATCCAAGCCTAATGGGTAGGATTTTAATAGGTTTAAAGTATAGCTGAATAATGCACACACATTATATAACTGTTGATCTCTAAAACTAACAGCTAGAGATACAACCTATGGGAAGTTCTACAAATGTGGGACTAGGATGCACTCTGCAAAATGACCTCTGGGGTTTTAAAAGCTGGCTCTTCAGATGTTCACTAGGAGGAGAAAAGGGAAAGAGAGGAACTGATAAAAACAAAAACCAACACTAAGGCAATGTGTTGAAATTGAGATAGTTCATTCACCAGACAACATAGTATAATTCCAGTTGTTTTAGCTTCAAGGAAGTTTGAAATAATACTAAACATGATTCAAAACACCCTCAGCACAACATAGACTGAACTATAAAAGATTAATAGACAACAATAAATGATTATAACTGTAACATCAAAAAATGTCCCCTTTAGGGCTTTTCCCTCATAAGGTTTAGTTCCCAGGTCTTTAGTGTGCATTTAGGACATATTACATCATATTTCAACATCCTAATGAGAAAAACCCTAACTGTCTTGGCAAATGGGACCTAGGGGGACCACTGAAGATAACCCCTACCCAAAATAGGGGGGAGGACTTGGGCACCCGCGCCCTAGTCCTGCCCTATTTTGGGGCAGTCCCAATTTTTTGGTGTCGGCTTGTGACCATTATTGGGGTCCTATGCCAACATGGTAACTTTGAATTATGCAATTATTGGTGGGAGTGTTTGTAGTTGCATATAAAAGCATGCTTAGGCATTCACTTGTAAACTTGATTGTTATTGTGAACTTCATGCATTCTAAAGGTCATTTAAGGCTTTCATTGTGTTGCAAGAGTAGATTTGTATTGTCTATGTGTTTGTGTTTGCAGATTTGAGCAATCATCTCCTTATGACATGAAGAGCTTCTTCCTCCCATGAGATCTTCACTACAAGGTGACATTCAATTGTGTTTGTAAGCATTTATCATTTGGTTTTTGCCTCTGCCTCACAAGGGCATGCACTCTCTATCTGACAATGATGTTCGAAAGGCTTGAATGTCTCTCTGGGGCTTGACTGAAGTAAGCCTCTAAACACCACAACCTTCTCCCAAAGTTTTCATGATTGCAGGTTACAGGTTGGAGTTGCAGACAAAGTGAAGTTACAGGAGGATACAACAGAGTGTTAGAATTGCAGATCGGAGAAGAAAATAGCTCCCTAGACTAGGGTGCCCGCTCTTTAGTCCTCCAAGTTCCGCAATAGGAAAATCTCTAGTACAATAGATACAAGTTGTAGACTAAGCTACCAGATCTCGACAAAAAGCAGGGCATTAGACTTGGACGGCCGCTCTTTTGTCCCTGATTGTTCCACTTTGGAACCTCGAAAATAGGTGCATAGTTATTTGTCATTTTACATCTTTCTATAGCAGCATTTTTTGTTATTTGTCTCTTTGCTGTTGTATTTGCATAATTAAGGTTTCAAGGTATAATTGAGCATAAGAGAAGATAATTAGCAATCAAATCATAAAAATCTAAGTTTCCCTGCATCTCACAGTGACCTAGGGTAGGATAGTAAATTGTAACTCGACCCTAGGTCCTTGAATGAAAGGGTGAAAGGAGGATACACATACAAAACTACCTAAAACAAAACATCTAAATTCCACCCTTTATATTTTGGTGAACCCGTGTTATTGGACTTGTTTGCACCTTGCTGAGTGTTTTGCATCACATTTGCATTGATTTTCATTCATTCATATAGTCATTCATCTTATTGCATTGGAAAATTTATAAAAAAAATTGAAAAATTGGAAAAATTGGAAATAAATTACGTCCTAAGGTTTCTATTCTGCATCAATTAATTTGAATTTCATCAAATTTTTTATTTTTCATTAGATATGTTTTAAATTATAGAAAATTACAAAAATTCATTAGTTTACATTGCATTTTCATCATAAAATTGCTAGGGTTTTGTTGAAAATTGTGAAATTTGCATATAACCTAGTAATTCCAAAATCTAGGGTTTGTAGATAAAATCCTGTTTCATATTTTTCTACTAATTTTAGAGACTCATTTAAAATTGCATTTGTCTGTAGTCTTGCATTTTAGAACAAATTTGCATTTAGATTTCAAAAATTTGCATTTTTGCATAGAAAATTTCAACAAAAACTAGCATTTTCATTGATTTTTCATTAGATTTGCACTTGCATTTTGCATGTTAGAACTTGGAAATAATTTTAAGATCTGATAAAATTTAATTTTCATCCTACATCAGCTTTCAAAAAATTCATCTAGCATTTTACATCAAGATCTCAAACCTAGGGCTTGAAAAACATTGATTTTCACTAGATTTGGCCTTATCGACTCTCTAAACTTGCACTATAGGAGTGTTGTAAAGAATATTTTGCACCAATTGAATGATATCATGGGTATTATCTACTGGCCCTCCTAAAAATCTTTACAACACCTTGTTATTGGCCTCTTGTATTGAAAATTTGGTGAAAATTTGCCTATTTTTGTTATTTTTGCCTTAGGGTTTGGCCTAGTTTGCACCCTAAGCATGTTGTAATAGATTTTATGATTGTACGTGATTGAAAAATACTGATATTATTTTTTTCACCTCCTTAAATTATTTACAACACCCTTTTGGCTAGGTCTTGGAATTGAAAAACTGTGAAAAATTGCCTATTTTCGCTATATTTTCACTAGGGTTTGACCTAGAGTGGCACTATAAGCATGTTGTGTTAGATATTTTGGCATTAAGTGGCTGTTATTACTTTTAAAATTTGTTTTCCATCATCATTTTCCTCACAAGACCCTTTTTCATGCTCTTTTGCATTGAGATTTGGTGAAAAAATCGCATATTTTAGCATATTTTCACTATATTTTGACTTGTCATCACCTTAGATTTGCATCAAGAGTGTGTTATGGAGGATCTTATTTCTATATTGGACTGATATCAGACATATAATTTTCTGCCCTTGATCAAAATCCTTACAACACCTTTTCTTTCACTTATTTGCATTGAAAAAGTATAAAAAATCAAGGATTTTAGGTCATTTTTGCATATAGTTTTGCACTTGTCTTTTGCATACTTTTTTAAAAGCTCTTAATATCTAATTTGACACTAATGGATTCATCCTCTCAATGCTCTTTGGAATCTTTACATGCATATATCACAAAATTTGAAAATCTCTACAAATTTCTTAGCATACATCCTCATGTCATTACCTATATACAAGCTATGTACAACAAGGCTATATTTGTGTCCTCTTCCTTTGAAATCCTTGACTATGTATCTGATCTTAACAACTTCATATCTCTCATCAATTCATACACTTGGGTAGTAGAAGAATTGATAAAGCACACTTTGAAGGAAGAGCATGACACTTCTCTTAATAGTTTGGAATTGATAGCCGAAACATATGGAGATGATATTGACAATGACTATGAGAGCGATGATGAATTCACAAGCCACCCTACTTCTCCTACATCTAAGCATTTAGATAACTCAAATGAGAAGACTAGGGATATCTCTAGTAATTTTAATAATCCTCCCAACCAAAATGAAGCATTAATGGAGGACATCATGACAACACAAGACTATTTTGACTATCCTAACCTATTCGGAATGATTGATGTGGATAAGGAATAGTTTCAAAACCCACCTAGTCCAGTAAGAGATGATATTCATGTTGAGGTCCACCCTTCATTGTCCCCTCAGGGATCAAGAGGTGATCAAAATACATTAGACAGATAAATGGAACAACCTATACCCCTTTCTAGAATTCAAATTTGGGAAGATGACCTCCTTGATGATTTACTTGATGATGAGACTTAGCACGAAGATCCTACAAATAAGTATTTCTAACCCTTTATCCTTTTCATGATGTGCTTCCCTCGTGATGTGTTATGTGTTGTTTAGGCCTCCTGGGATGACCCTTGATTCTCTTGTAAGGTCTAAGATACCAGGAGACCGCCTCTATTGTGACCTTCTTCTATTTGTATCATCATTCTTCTATATTGCCTCTCTCTTTGATTTCATTGTTGTGTGTTGTGTCTTACGACCATAGCATTGTGGTTGGTGATTTGGGGGCACCCTCCTACATGACTGTCCCTAAGACACTTGTTTCTCCTCTCTTATTTATTGTTTCCCTTTAGTGTTTCTATCTAGCGGGTGGATGAGAAAAAATATTTATACTGATGCGGCCTAGCGTCCCTTTCACGAGAAATAAAAAATTGGACTTATTTCCTAATATGACGATGGGGTTGTATATCTTATCCGACGCTTGGCTAGTGGAAGCACTCGTGCTTTCCATGTAGTGATTTTGATGACGTTTTTATCTCATTTACAAACCTTAACAATACTGATGCTCTGTGCATTTTGTTTTTCTTTGAATCTAGCCTTGGTGGTACTCAATTCAGAGATCTTTGTGATATAGCCCCACTGTTATCCTCGAACTCCAAATTTGTAGTATAACCTTGGCTCTTTGTATGGTTAATCATATGCATTGATGTTGTTGTTTATCATGATTATATAGACACTAACATGTTTCTTGCAGGGATGTGTTTGTGGGAACATTTGGCGATTGTAAAGTACATGTCACCTCTGGGGGGCATGGGCTTTGCAAAAGTCTATGTTCCCTTGCATGTTTTCTTCCTACCTTAACGTGCTTGATATCGATACCTAATATCAACCACCTTAAGGTGGGGGCATATATAAGGTAAGTTGTCTGTTATAGATGTTAGCAATGTGCTTGTCCTTAGGTGCAGTTTAAAGACTTGTGCGATGAGTACATCCTACACTCTGAGTTTGTTTACAATCAATCAATCAATCATTTAAGCCCTCTGCAAAGGTAAGATATCATGTATATCCTTTTTATCTTAAGCCCTCTATGGAGGTGGGGATGGTGTATTCTCAGAGAAGATTGCATCATCCTATCATTTTTGAAATGTCCTCATCGGGAGGCGGGGAGTGGTTCTGTGACTAACTCAACCTTTAACTGTGTCTTTGACAATTGTTGTGGAAAAGACCAATCATCGGTGTGTGCTTGTAATGTGCCTAAATGGTGTTGGACCTAGAAATAGGAACACTCCATCGCTTATCTGTCATGTTTTCTCCGTGTCTTCAAAGTGTGTGTTTTGGCATGCTTGCTTTGTTTGGCGTGTTTGTTGCCCCATATGCAGTTTAAAGACCTCTGTGATGAGTACATCCTACATTTTGGTAGGTTTTGCGTGTCTTGCATGTGTGTTTCCCCATATATGTAGTTTAAAGAGCTGTGTGATGAGTACATCCTGCATTATGGGAGGTTTGTTTACTTTCATGTACTTGCATCTGCATTTCATATATATGAGAAAAAGAAAAGAAAATAAATCATTCCTGTCTTTTATGCATTAATGTGTCTTCTATGCATTCAATGTATTCTTCATGTTTTGCATGACTGTAACTATCTTCTCTATGTTTTGTGTCCCTGTCATTGTCTTCAATGTGTCTGGTGTATCTTCTTCATGCTTGGCGTGTTTGCTGTGTTTGTTGACCATACTTTAATGCATGTATTGGCCTCACATTTATACACACATTAAAGTGGGGGCTAAATGTAACGTCAGAAAATGTCCCCTTAGGGGGGTTTCCCTCATAAGGTTTAGCTCCCGGGTCTTTAGTGTGCATTTAGGACATATTACATCATATTTCAACATCCTGATGAGAAAACCCCTAAGTGTCTTGGCAAATAGGACCTAGGGGGACCACTTGAGATAAACCCTACCCAAAATACAGGGGGAGGACTTGGGCACCCGTGCCTTAGTCTTGCACTATTTTGGGGCACTCCCAATTTTTGGGTGTCGACTTGTGATCATTATTTGGGTCCTATGCCAACACGGTAAGTTTGAATTACGAAATTCTTAGCGGGAGTGTTTGTAGTTGCATATAAAAGCATGCTTAGGCATTAATTTGTAAACTAGATTGTTATTGTGAATTTCATGCATTCTAAAGGTGATTCAAGGCTTTCATTGTGTTGCAAGAGCAGATTTGTATTGTCTATGTGTTTGTGTTTGTAGATTTGGGCAATCATCTCCTCATGGAATGAAGAGCTTCTTCCTCCCATGAGATCTTCACTACAAGGTGACATTCAATTGTGTTTGTAAGCATTTATCATTTGGTTTTTGCCTTTGCCTCACAAGGGCATGCACTCTAGATAGTTGACAATGGTGTTCGGAAGGCTTGAATGTCTCTCTGAGGCTTGACTGAGGAAAGCCTCTAAACACCACAACCCCCTCCCAATGTTTTCATGATTGCATGTTACAGGTTGGAGTTGTAGACAAAGTGAAGTTGCAGGAGGGTACAACAGAGTGTCAAAATTGTAGATCAAAGAAGAAAATAGCTCCTTGGACTAGGGTGCCCACTCTTTAGTCCTCAAAGTTTTGCAATGAGAAAATCTCTAGTATAGTAGATACAGGTTGCAAACTGAGCTACCAGATCTTGACAAAAAGTAGGGCATTGGACTTGGGCACCGACTCTTTAGTCCTTGACTATTCCACTTAGGAACCCTGAAAATAGGTGCACAGTTATTTGTCATTTTACATCTTTCTGTAGCAACATTTTTTTTTATTCATCTATTTGTTGTTGTATTTGCATAATTAGGATTTTAAGATATAATTGAGCATAAGAGAAGATAATTAGCAATCAAATCATAAAAATCCAAGTTTCCCTACATCTCACAGTGACCTAGGGTAGGATAGTACATTGCAACTCAACCCTAGGTCCTCGAATGAAAGGGTGAAAGGAGGATACACATACAAAACTACCAAAAACAAAACATCTAAATTCTACCCTTTACAATAACTATTCCTTAATAGACACATAGCGATATACTTAGTAGATTTAACAAAACATAACACAACATAGAGGCAATAAATGCATAGTTGATGTATTAGTTCTCTATTCTTTACAGCTTAGGATGCTACGGTCTTAGAATTATATTACAATCAAATGGCTGCCAGGATATCAAAAACTATCCTTCTCTAAAAGTGATGAACATCCTCTTGCAAGTATGTGTTAATCGGTGTTGTCATTGATGTCAACATGTTTGTGTTGTCATTGGTGTCAACTGTGTCTTTTGATGAAATTAGTGTTGTTTAGTGTTGTTTGATTGAGTTTCTTTGCTAAAAGGTGGTTTGGACAATTTGTATAGATTCTAAAGGTGTTGAGAATATGCCTATGTAGTTGGGCTTCCAAGTACTTTGAGAAAATTTGAATAATATTGAAAACAGTGTGTTGAAGGAGTCTTCTGGCTTATAGTATACTACTTGAGTTTTTGCTCCGCATTTCTTCTATGTTGGAGATCTGAGTGTGCAATTTGGATATGTTGTTGAGAAGTGGTGTAAGATGCTAAATCTAGAATTTGGTGCTCTAGATCCCTATGCAGTGAAAGTTATGTTCATCAGTTTGAGAACAGGATTTATAAGTGTTACTGATTTGTTCAAAGGTGTCTGGGAGAAAGTATTTTGCTCTACATTTCTCCGTAGAGTGTTTTCAGGTGTTGTGGTTCTAGATTTAAGCCTATAAGGTCTTGATATACCTTCTATCAAAAAGGTTTGTGGTATGATGCTTCAGAAAGCAAGTTCTTGTGTAGCAGAGTTCGACAGTGTTGGTTGTGAGCAGACAGTGAGCCCTCTTCAGGTGAAAGTTGTTGTGGATGAATTTGTTGATTTCTAGGTAACCTTAAGTTGTTCATGGATGTTTCTAGAATGTGTTAAAGCTCTATGTATGGTCCACAAGTAATGGTTGTGATCGTGGAAGTGTGTGAAGAAGAATACCCTATGTTTACACCATTGGGCCAACCTAGAAGTTTGCACTGATTGTGGATTTGATTTGATGATTATGTGAGTATTGTGTAGTGTGCTTGGATACATTTGGGTCTGAGCTAAGGCTTAGAGTGGTTTTCCTTCATTCCCTTGTGTCGTGGAATGTTTAGGTCCATACCTAATTCAAATTTTGTGTGTTTGCCAACCTTGGAGACTGTTTCAAGGATTGAAGATTGTGTTGCCGACCTTGAACATTGTTTCAAGGTTGATGGTGATATAAATAAGTGTCAAGAGTTCATGTGTGAGTGGGTGTGAATGGTAGAAATGAAGTTTGTGATGTGAAAATGATAAAAGGGCAGTAAGATCTTTCATGAGTTATGTGACTAGATGTAGTGAGCATAAGGTGTCTACTGTCTTCTGGTATAGATGTGAAGGTAATGATTGTTGTGCTTTATTGGAACTGAGCCCATGCATGTGTTAGATGCAATTATATCAGTGAAACTCTTCTTCTTTCTTTTTTCTTTTTTAGTAGGAAGTGAGTCCACTTGGACAGTGAGTCCCCTATAGTGAGCATTCATTCTATGGCAGTGACCCTCTTGTAATTTAGTGTTTTTACTACTTTATATTGTTAGCTATTCCTCACCATGGTTTTTCCTTTTTAGGGTTTTCCATGTAAAAATCTGGTGTTCTCTTGTGCATGGTGTTGATGTGTTTTAGTTTTTATTATTTGATTTTGATGTTTGATCTTCATAATAGATTAAGGGGTTAAGGAAACTAATGTGGATATGATTATGTTTATGAGGATTTGAAATTTTTCATACAACTAATTCACTCCCCCCTCTTAGTTGTCTTGTGCCTTCAACAATTGGTATCAGAGATAGGTTCTATTGAAGAAAGCTTAACAGCTTGAGGTAGATCTGAGATGGTGCACAAAAATGATATTCTTATGTTTGATCGATCAGACTATGCACTCTGGAAGGTATAAATACTGAAGATGAAATCTGTTTAGGGGAAAATTGGATTTGTTAATGTTCTAGATTTTAGATGTTTAAATTTGCCTCTCCACTATACATTCAAGGATCTAGGGTCGAGTGACAAGCACTATCATACCCTAGGTCACTTGCAGATGTAGGGAAACTTATATTAGGGAATTTAATTATTAAGTTTCCTTCTCTTATGCCCAATTAACCATTAAAACCCTAATTATGCAAATACAACAACAAATTGATGAATGACGGAAAAAGCTCTTGCAGACAGGAGTAAAATACCAAATTACAGAATGCCTATTTTTGGGGTTCTGAAGCGGAACAGTCAGGGACACCCAAGAGGGCACCCAAGTCCAAGGTGTCAGTTTCTTCGCGGGATTTGGACCTCCTTCTGACATTGATCAGCCCTATAACTTCTATTTTATGAAACTCAAATGTGGAGGACACTAGAGTGAGCACCCAAGTCCTAGAAGTGCTCTTGTGTCCTTTTCTTCAGATCCTTAATCCTTAATGCCTGCCAATCCTTCCTGCAACTTCACTTTTCCCAAATGTGACACCTATAACCTGCAATCACAAGACTTGGTTTGGGGGTTGTGGTTTTTAGAGGCTTGCCTCAGTCAAGCCCCAAAGGACACTTAAGTCTCCAAACACCGTTGTCAGATGAAGAGTGCATGCCCTTGTGAGGTAGACGCAAAAACCAAAGGAATCTATGATAAAAAACACAATATTATGTCACCTTGTAGTGAAGCTCTCATGGGAGGAAGAAGCTCTTCATGCCATGAGGAAATTGATGCTCAAATCTGCAAATATCAACACACAAAACACACAAGTCTACTCTTGCAACATAATAGAAGCCTTGAATCAGCTTGAGAGCACTTGAACATCACAATTGCCATCTAATTGAAATCTAGTTTACAAATGAATACCTAAGCATGCTTTTATATGCAACTACAAACACTCCCGCCAAGATTTCAAAAATCAAAAGTTACCATGTCGGGAAAAGGACTAAATAACGGTCATAAATTGACACCCAGAAATTATGGCTGCCTCAAAATAGAGTAGGACTAGGGTATGGGTGCCCAAGTCCTTCCCCCCTATTTTGGGTAGGGTACAACTCAAGGGGTCCACCTAGGTCCAATTTGCCATGGAACTTAGGTCTCATTCCATCGGGATGCCAAAATATGAACTAAGATGTCCTACATGCATACTAAAGACCTGAGAGCTAAACCTTATGAGGGAAAAGCCCCCAGGGGGATATTTTTTTATGTTACATTTAGCCCCCACTTTAATATAAACATGAGGCCAATACATGCATTAAAGTAAGGTCACAAACACAACAAACACATCAAGCACAGAGAAGAGATGCCAAACACATAGAAGACAATAACAGGCACGCAAAACATGGAGAAGATAGTTACAGTCATGCAGAACACGGAGAAGAAAATCAATGCATAGAAGACACATTAATGCATGGAAGATAGAAATGATATCTTGTCTTTTCTTTTTCTCATATATATAAAATGCAAATGCAAGTACTGGAAAGTAAACAAACCTCCCATAGTACAGGATGCACTCATCAAGCATGTCTTTAGACTATATATATGGGGCAACACACATGCAAGACATGCAAAACCTCCTAAAATGCATGATGCACTCATCGAGCAAGTCTTTAGACTACATACGGGGCAACAAACACGCCACACAAAACAAGCACGCCAAAACACACACACTTGAAGACACAGAGAAAACATGCCAGACAAACAATGGAGTGTACCCATTTCTAGGTCCAACACCATCTTAGGCACATTACAGACACACACCGACAATTGGGCTTCTCCACAACAATCATCAAAAACATGCTTAAGCGTTGAGTTAGTCACAGAACTGCTCCCCACCTCCACAGAGGACTTTTGCAAATGCAACCCCACCTATGTCATAGAGACGCCTTACAGTGAAAAGGAACCATGGCATACAACCCCACTCACATCACGGAGACACCTTACAGTGAAAAGGAGGTATGAGCTCAAAAATATACAACCCACTTGCATCACGGAGATACCTTATGGTGAAAAGGAGGTATACACAATAGATAGATTGATTGATTGCAAACAAACTCAGGATGCAGGAAGTACTCATCATACTAGCCTACACCTAAGGACAAGCACATTGCTAACATCTACAATAGATAGCTTACCTTATATATGCCCCCACCTTAAGGTGGTTGATATCATTTATCGATATCAAGCATGTTAAGGTAGGAAGAAAACACACAAGGGAACACTAACTTTCGCAAAGCCCATGCCCCCCGGAGGTGACATGTACTTTACGGTCACCAAATATTCCCACAAACACATCCCTACAAGAAACATGTTAGTGTCCACAAGATCATGATAAACAACAACATCAATGCATATGATTAACCACACAAAGAGCCAAGGTTATACCATGAATTCAGAGTTCAAGGATAACCATGGGGCTATATCACGAAGCTCTCTGAATCAACTACCACTAAGGCTAGATTCAAAGGAAACAAAGGTGCATGGAGTAACAGTATTGTTAAGGTTTGTAAATGCGATAGAAACATCATCAAATTCACTACGTGGAAAGCACAAGTTCTTCCACTAGCCAAGTGTCGGATAAGATATACAACCCCATCGTCATATTAGGAACTAAGTCCATTTTTTGATTGATCTCGAAAGGGACACTAGTTCTGCATCAGTATAAATGTTTGCCATCATATGCCCGCTAGGTGGAAACACTAGAGGAAGGGAAACAATAAAAAAGGAGGAGAAATAAGTGTCTTAGGGACAGTCATGTAGGAGGGTGCCCCCAGGTCACCAACCACGACACTATGTCCGTAAGACACAACACACAACAATGAAATCAGAGAGAGTAATTTAGAAGAATGATGATACAAATAGAAGGTCACAATAGAGATAGTCTCCTGGTATCCCAGACCTTACAGGAGAATTTGAGGTCATCCCAAGAGGCCTAAACAACACAAAACACATCATGGGGGAAGCACATCATGAGATCTAGATAAAGGGTTAGAGATACTTACCTGTAGGATATTTGTGCTAGAAGTCATCAATAATTAAATCATTTTCTTTCCAATTACAAACATAAGGTACCATTGCCAAATCTTTGTAATTATTCTTTTGTTTATTCTTAAATGGTTCTTGGTTTGACTCAATGTTAGGTGGAATATTTTCTTGTTGAAGTTCATTAGTACATATATTCTCTATCCTCTTAGTTGGTGGGAGAAGCAAATTATTTTGAGTGATCTCAACATCCATCCTTAAGGGATTTAATGTGAGACTTCTCCTCATCCACTAGTGCTACATCCTTAGTGATGTCCAAATGACTTGAATATTCAATGAAAGGAAGGACATTAAAGGTCTTCTCTTCCTTAGTGATATCCAAGGTATATGAACAATCAACTAAAGGAGCAAGATTGGGAGGATGATACATAGAGGTTTCATGCATTGTAATAGAGTTTTTATTGTTGTTAGATTAAAGCTCATTGTCTACCCATGGAATGGTCTTTGTTGAAGGGGCTTATTCATTCACTAATGTTTCCTCTTGGCCAGGGAGAGCATCAGAATGGCAAAGTGGTGATGGCTCTTCATTTGCTAATGCTTCATCTTGGCCAAAGTGAGCATTAGAATGAAGATTTGGTGGTATGATGTTAAGAGATGTGCCAATGAAATCATCCTCTTGCATCAAAGTGTCCTCATGAGGAGGAACAACCTTGGGAGAGGGATCATGAGGCAAACTGAAGTTATCATCACATGTTTTATCAATAGGTGCCATAGTAGAATTTCCCATAAAGTCATCCAAGGCTTCATCTAACATTTTAAGATCATCACTAATATATATATTGTTGATAAAGAATTTAGTGAGATCATCCAATATCGAAGGTATATTTCCATGAGAGTTATGAAGCTATGAAAGTCACCTATATGACAAAGGATTTTGCATGTGGAGCACATAGAGAGATCAACATCATGAATGTGTGCTATTTGTTCTAGAACTTGAGGATATTTATCAGTGAATTTAGAGAAATGATCCATGTCTATGATGTATGCAAACAATTCTTCCAAAGAAGTAGCCATGATATATGTCTCCAAATGAATGTAAAATCAAATTTTGAAAGATTTTCAAAATTGATGCAAAAGACAAGAGAAAAAATAGCCCAAAATGCTTGATTTTTTGATTCTTTTTCAGTGCAAATGAATGAACCAAAGGGTGTTGTAAGGATTTGAGAGGAACCTCTGACAACAATATGATGAAAAATGCATGAAATAATAGAAATAGTAGAAACACAGAAGGGATTTATTGATCCCATGCCACTTCAAGGGGGAAACCTCCTTTGAACAAGCTCAATACAATAAATTTGTGGATGCCTTCATTGGCCTCAACACGTACTTATATACTAAGTCCAATCTAAACAACTATTACTCCCCATGAATGTGGGATAATGCAATATACTCATGGGATGACTTACAAAGAATATGCGCACAATAGCAATATACTAACAAAGTAAAGAGAAGGGTTAAACAAAGTTTCCTAACATCCCCTCCCTCTTACAAAAGCTTTGTCCTCAAAGCTTAAGATGTGGAAATTGTTGCTAAATCTGAAGGAGTGGTTCCCATGTAGCATTTTCTAGTTGCATTTTGTGCCACTAAATTAATACCTCTGTGATGGATCGAGAGTGAAGCTGATGAGTGCGCCTGTTGAGGATTGCCTCCAACTCCAAAATGATGGATCCTTCATTATCCAGTTCTAGTAAAATAGTTTGTGCTTTGATGTTGGTGCCAAGAACTTTCTTCAGACAAGAGACATGAAATACTGGATGAATACGAGAAGGAGGAAGCTCCAATTTATAAGTAACTCACCCAATCTTTTGAAGAACCTTATATGGCCCATAGAACTTTGGAGCCAGCTTATGATGCCCTTTGAGTTTCAGGGATGATTTCTTGTATGGCTGTAGATGAAGAAAAACCATATCACCTACTTGAAAAGTGCGCTCAGAACGGTGCTGATCGACTTGTTGTTTCATTCGATTTCTTGCCATGTGAAGATTGTCTTGTAAAATGTGAAGAATATGATCTCAGGTTTAGAGAACCATGTCAACTTCCTAAATTGGTGAACTACTGGGGGTGTATGGAAGGAACACTGGCGGTGCCTGACCATAGAATCTTCATATGGAGTCATTTTAGATGTAGTGTGGTAGGAGGTATTGTACCACCATTTAGAGAGAGGGAGCCACTTTGCCCATTGATGCTGTTGTTCTGAGGTGAAGAAACAAAGATAAGTTTCCAAAAATTTATTGATAATTTCAGTCTGACCATCTGTTTGTGGGTGATACCCTAAAATCATCTTCAGTTTGGTGCCAGTGTGTCGAAATAGTTTTGTCCAAAAATGATTGGTGAAAGTTGCATCATGATCTGAGACAATGGAAGAAGGGATGCCATGAAGACTAAAGATCTCATCCATGAAAATTTGTGGGACTGAGGAGGTGATATAGGGATGGCTAAGGGCACAAAATGACTATATTTGGAAAGGTGATCAACCACAACCAAGATCACTGTCTTCCCTCTAGATTTAGGAAGCCCCTCAATGAAATCCATAGAAATATTTGTCCAAATCCATGTAGGGATGGGCAAGGGTTCAAGAAATCCAGGAAGGAGTGTCATTTCACCCTTGTTGCACTGGTATGTATCATGTTCATCCACCATCTATTGAATTACCCTTTTCATTCCCTTCCAAAAGAAGTTACGTTGTGCCCGCTCATAAGTTTTGAGGAACCCAGAGTGCCCTACCAATGGAGAAGCATGGAGTTCATAGAAGATAGCTTGTTGAAGATCTGTGCTCTGGGAAAGGACCAGATGACCTTTGTATCTCAAAGAAGTACCATCCCAAGAGTAATGCGGTATAGAAGAAGAGTTATTGGCCAACTACTGGATGATTTGAGATAATGAAGAGTCATTGACATAGCCCTGCTGGATAGATTCCAACCAATTTGGAACAAGCATAGAAATAGCTGAAAGAGAAGCTTGGTCATCAAATGTACGAGAAAGAGCATCCACCACAATATTATCCTTACCCTTCTTGTAAGTGATCTCATAGTCATAACCCATGAGTTTTCTAACCCATTTCTATTGTGCTGGGGAGGAGACCCATTGTTGCAGGAAATATTTCAGACTTTGGTGATTAGTCTTGATTTAGAAATGATTCCCTAGTAGGTATGGCCGCCACTTCTATACTACATGCAAAATAGCCATCATTTCCTTTTCATATGTAGAGAGTACTAAATTCTTACCAGAAAGGGCTTTGCTGGTGAACACAATGGAATGTTCATCTTGAGGGAGAACAACACCAAGTCCATTGCCGCAAGCATCACTCTCAATAGTGAAGGTCTTAGAAAAATCTGGCATAGCTAGAATAGGTGTAGTACACATAGCTTGTTTTAGTTTTTCAAATTCACACTCAGCAGCATGTGTCCATGTAAAAGTATCCTTTTTCAATATAGTTGTTAATGGAGCTGCAATCTTCCTATAATCCTTGACAAACTTGCGATAGTAGCCAGTCAATTCCAAAAAACCATGGAGGCTCTTGAGTGTTTAAGGATGTGGCCAATTTTTCATGGCTTCTATTTTGGCAAGGTCCACTTGAACCCCTTGGGCTGAAACAATATGCCTGAGATACTCCACTTCCTCCTAGCCAAAAACACATTTAGATTGTTTTGCATAGAGATGATGATCAGAGAGAAGTTGTAGGACAAGATCTAGATGTTGGAGATGCTTAGACCATGTTCTACTATAGATGAGGATATCATCAAAGAAGACCAGAATGAATTTCCACAAGTAGGGCTAGAATATTTTATTCATCAATGCTTGGAATGTTGAAGGAGCATTAGTGAGGCCAAAGGGCATGACCAAAAACTCATAGTGGCCATCATGCGTGCGGAAATCTATTTTAGGGATATCATCCTCATGAACCCAAATTTGGTGATACCTCGTACAAAGATCCAACTTGGAGAAAAAATGAGCACCATGAAGCTCATCAACAACAAGAATTGGAAACTTGTCTTTGATTGTGATGTGATTAAGTGCTCAGAAGTCAATGCAGAGGTGCCATGACCCATCTTTTTTCTAGACAAGAAGAACTAGTGAAGAAAATGAACTGGTACTAGGGTGAATAATACCTTGCTTTAGTAAGTCCCGAATGAGCATCTCAATCTCTGTCTTTTGGTGAAATGGGTAGCGATAGGGCCTGATGTTGGAAGAATGCTTCCAAGAAGGAGCTGAATACGGTGGTCCTCTGGTCGTGAAGGTGGCAATCCCACTGGTTTGGCAAAGACACATGCATATCTATCCAAAATTTGTTGTAGATTTGAAGGAGTAGTGGAGACCGCTGATGGTTGCATCTGAATGGAATAGAACTAAGCGATGACACCATGAGAATTCTTCTTAAGGAGCTTTTCCATGTGATGTGAACTAATGATGCTAAGAGACCCTAATTGTAAGCCCTTCAATGTGTGTTTTTGCCCATTGTCTGAAAACTGCATCCAAAGTTCAACAAAATCCCATAAGATGGGTCCAAGTATGCGTAACCATTGAGTGCCCAAAACCAAATCACATCCACCTAAGGGCAAGGCAAGCATGTTGGAGCGTAGGTTATAATCTCCAATAGAGATATGCACATTGTGACACTTCCTTTTGCAAGGTAATGTGCTCCCATTCGCAATCATGACTTCAAAGTTGGAGCAAGTATGGACAAAACAATCAGCCTGTTTGGCAATCCGAGGATCAATGAAGTTATGAGTGCTACCAGAATCAATGAGTATTGTAAGAGGGAGATTCTTGAAGTAACCCTTGACCCACATGGTTTGTGGGGTGGTGACTCCTACTAAAGCATGGAGAGAGATCTCTGGGTGGTCTTCCTGAGAAGTAGGGTCAACAGGTGGAAACTAAATTTCAACCTGATCATCTACTATATCCTGAACATCTTTATAAACTTCATTTGCAGGTGGAGAATCCACATCCAAGAGATAGAGCTTTTGCTCAACATATCTATGTCCCCGAGTGAATTTCTCATCACAATTATAACAAAGCCCCTTTTCTTTACATGTCTGCATCTCTGCTTCAGTCAAATGCTTGACAGGAGTTGTTCTAGGAGCTGGTGTGATTGGAGGTCTTTAGGAAACCATGTTTCTGAATGGAACAAAATTAGATTTGGAGCGTTGTTGAGCTGTGATCTTGTCCTCCGCCAACTTAGCCAACCCTAGGGCTTCCATCATTGTGTTGGGATGAAACATTTTAACCTCAAATCAGATTGCATCCTTCAGACCACTGACAAAACAACTCCTGAAGAATTCATCAGACAATCCCTTTGTGTGATTGGCTAGTTCCTCAATTTTGTCTGATATTCTCTCACAGTGCCAGTTTGGTAAAGTTTAGTGAGTGCTCCTATAAAGTCATCAAAAGCACTAGGGCCAAATCATTGCAAAATGAGTTTGCAAAAATCTGTCCATTTTGGCTCTTCATGAGCCTTGATGTACCAACGAAACCACTAAAGGGCTTCATGTTCCAAATGAAAGGATGCAAGTGGGACTTTGTTGACATCAAAAGTATTATGCAGACTGAAATATTGTTCTGCCCAGTATATCCATCCAGTTGGATCATCACCATTAAAGCGAGGAAAATCAAGCTTCGGCCCATGAAAATTGCTGGAAGAAGAAAACTCTGTGTCTGCAGAAGACTCTAGCTGCCGTCTATTGTTCATGGCTAAATGCTAAAGATTGAGCCCAAGAATTTTTTCATCTAGATCTTGGAGTTTGGTCTTGAGGGTTACCAGTTCATCCTCCATGTTTTTTGCTCTTGCGCGGGTGACAACCATAACTAGGAGATATATATATATATATATATTTTGGGAATGGGTAGAAAAACAAAAACATAAACTTTTTTAGTAAAGGAAAATTTGGATTTGGGAAAAACTCCGATGGGTAATTGGGGTTTGACTAGGTTTTGGACACTTTCTGAGGGACAGGGAAGAAGAAAATGGGGATTTTAGAAGCAGGGTGAAAGAATGGGAAAATTTGTCCAAGAGGGACAAAGGAGCAAAAATAGGAGATATGAGAGGAAATGAAGCTAAAGCAAAGAAGATATGGCGAAAAAACAATTTTTTTTCTTTTAGAAATGATCTGCAACAGGATCTGCGAATGGCTCTGGACAGATTCAATCTATGATTTGTCATCTTGCAATAGATATGGACCCCAGGTATGTTCAACTTCCTAAAGGTTTAGGAGATTCACTTGGCTACCAATGCTGTCTAACGGCTTACGTATTGGGGTAGTACCTCTCACACCACAACTCAGGTAAAACTGATAACTGCTTTGCCACAAACAACAACTCTTGGTTTACCTCACGGATGGGAACTAGTCAATCAAGTAGGGGCTGTTGCCCTTTTCACTGGCAATAATATCACTCTCAACACACTCTTGATGCAAATCCAAGATAATGCCAAGTCGAAATATAGTGAAAATATGTCAAAATAGGCACTTTTTTCACCAAAACTCAATGCAAAAGAGCATAAAAAAGGGTGTTGTGAGGAAAATGATGATGGAGAGAAAATAATATTAGTAATAATAGCTGGCACTTGATGTAAAAATACCCAACACAACACTTTTTTAGTGCCACTTAAGGTAAAACCCTAGTGAAAATATAGTGAAATATGCAAATTTTCACAGTTTTTCAACTCCAAGACCTAGAAAAAGGGGTGCTATAAGGAATTTTAGGAGGTAGAAAAAATAATATCAATAATATCAATCACCTCAATCCATAAAATTGATCACAACACACTTGGAGTGCAAACTAGGTCAAACCCTAGGGCAAAAATAGCCAAAATGTGTAGTTTTTTGCAAAATTTTCACTACAAGAGCCCGATAAAAGGGTGTTGTGAAGCTTTTTATGAGGGGAAGAAAATGATTACCCTGATAATAGAAAATTAGTGTGAAAATATCCTTCACAACACGCCTATGGTGCAAGTTTATAGAGTCGATAAGGCCAAATTTAGTGAAAATCGTTGTTTTTGAAGCCCTAGGTTTGAGGTCTTGGGACAAAATGCTATGTGAATGTTTTGATGTCTGATTTATGATGGAGATTAAATACTCTCAAATCTGAAAATTATTTTCAAGCTTGAACATACAAAAAGCCCATGCAAATTTAATGAAAATGCATCAAAATTGCTAGTTTTTGTTGAAATTTTCTATGCAAAATTGCAAATATTTTAAATCTAAATGCAAATTTACACTAAAATGTAAGACTACAGCCAAATGAAAATTTGAATGAGCCTCTAAAATTAGTAGAAAACTATAAGAAAAATATTTTTCCTACTAACCCTAGATTTTGGAATTACTAGGTTATATCAAAATTATCAAAATTTTCACAAAAACTTAGCAATTAAATGATAAAAATGCAATGAAAATTTTTGAATTTTTGGATTTTTCTATAGTTTATATCAGATCTAATGCAAAAATCATGAATTAGGAAAATTTAGAAATAATTGATGCAATTTAGTAAGCCAAACAATGCAATTTTTTTGTATTTTCCAAAATTTTCAATTTTTTTGAATTTTTCTCAATGCAATAAAATGAATGACTATATGAATGATTGAAATCAATCCAAATATAAAGACACACACTCAACAAGTTGCAATTTAAGTCCCAAAATATAGGTTCACCAAAATGTTTAGGGGAAAATTGGATTTGTTAATGTTCTAGATTTTAGATGTTTAAATCTGCCTCTCCACTATACGTTTAAGGATCTAGGGTTGAGTGACGAGCACTATCATACCCTAGGTCACTTGTAGATGTAGGAAAACTTGGATTGGGGAATTTAATTATTAATTTTCCTTCTCTTATGCCCAATTAACCATTAAAACCCTAATTATGCAAATACTACAATAAATTGACGAATGATAGAAAAAGCTCTTGCATACAGGAGTAAAATACCAAATTACAGAATACCTATTTTTAGGGTTCTGAAGTGGAATAGTCAGGGACATCGGAGTGGGGGCCCAAGTCCAAGGTGCCAGTTTCTTCGTGGGATCTAGACCTCCTTCTAACACTGATTAGCCCTGTAACTTTTGTTTTCTGAAACTCGGATGTGGAGGACACTAGAGCGAGTGCCCAAGTCCTGGAAGTGCTCTTGTGTCCTTTTCTTTAGATCCCAAATCCTTGATGCCTGCCAATCCTTCCTACAACTCCACTTTTCCCAAATGCGACACCTGTAACCTGCAATCACAAGACTTGGTTTGGGGGTTGTGGTGTTTAGAGGCTTGCCTCAGTTAAGCCCCAGAGGACACTTAAGTCTTTGAACAATGTTGTCAGATGAAGAGTGCATGCCCTTGTGAGGCAGAGGCAAAAACCAAAGGAATCAACGATAAAAACACAATAATATGTCACCTTGTAGTGAAGCTCTCATGGGAGGAAGATTCTTTTCATGCCATGAGGAAATTGATGCTCAAATCTACAAATATCAACACACAAAACACACAAGTCTACTCTTGCAACATAATAGAAGCCTTGAATCGCCTTGAGAACACTTGAACATCTCAATTTCTATCTAATTAAAATCTAGTTTACAAATGAATGCCTAAGTATACTTTTATATGCAACTACAAACAATCCCGCCAAGATTTCAAAAATCAAAACTTACCGTGTCGGCAAAAGGACCAAATAATGATCATAAACCGACACCTAGAAATTAGGGCTACCCTAAAATAGGGTAGGACTAGGACGCAGGTACCCAAGTCCTCCCCCCTATTTTGGGTAGGGTATAGCTCAAGGGGTCCACCTAGGTCCAATTTGCCATGGAACCTAGGTCTCATTCCATCGGGATGCCAAAATATGAACTAAGATGTCCTAAATGCATACTAAAGACCTAGGAGCTAAACCTTATGAGGGAAAACCCCCCAAGGGGACATTTTCTGACATTACAAAATCAAATCTGTGGAAATAGATGGTAAGGCAAAACATGCTCTCTTAAGTGGACTTACTAATTCTGAATTGGTGAAAGTTGTGGATTTGAAAACTGCTAATGAGATTTGGAAAAGGTTGGAAAGTGTTTATGAAGGAGATGAGAAGGTTAAAAAGGTTAGAATGTAGAATTTGAAGCTCACTCATGAGACCATGCAAATGTTTGAAGATGAAAATATTACAAGCTACTTGCATAAGGTGGAAGAAGTTGTCAGTGGCATTAAAGGACTTTTGTGGGAAGATAGAAGATCAAGAAGTGATATTGAAGGTACTTAGAACTCTTCCTAAAGCTTACAGTCATAAGGTTTCATCTATTGAAGAATTACAAAATTTGAATTAGTTTACCAAAGAACAGTTACTTGGCACTCTAACTACTTTTGAAATAAGAGAGTTTGGCACAAGTAGTGGAACTGCAAAAGATGAGACTGCCTTTAAAGCTGGCAAAATAGAGAAGACTATTGAATCAGATCTGGAAGACTTTGATGAAGTAGAAGCTAACTTTGTGAGAAGAATGAAAAAGGGTACTTGTAAGTTTAGCGGTAAGTTACTTTTTAAATGTTTCAGTTGTGGAAAAATAGGGCAGTATGCTTCAAGATGTCTAGATAGAGCTCTAAGAATTAAGAATAAGGAAAATAGAGGAAAGTTGGTATAGAAAAACTACTATGCAAGCATTTCTGATGATGAATCTAATTTTGAAGATGATAATGATGATGAATGCTTATTTATTGCCATAAGAGATGAAACTGGTTCTCCTAACTCTAGAAGTTGTATGAAGGAAAGGAGTCCAGAAGCATGTGCTAACCCTAAAGGCACTATAATATCTGCTTCTCATGCTAGGAGTGAAAAGGATGTCTGGGTCATTGATAGTGGATGCTCAAATCACATGATAGGTAATAAGAGTAAGTTTATTAAACTTGAAAAATTTGATGGTGGATTTGTTAGGTTTGGTGGTGATGAAGCTACTAAGATGTGTGGAAAAGATTCAATCAGTTCTGATGGAAAGAATAACACTGATGATGTTCTTTATGTCAAAGGTTTAAAGCATAATCCCTTGAGTGTTGGAGAAATGTGTAGCAAAGGGTACAATCTTATGTTTCAGGATGATGGGTGTGAGGTCAGAAAAAGCTCCAGAACAGTAATTGATGCTAGAAAGAAGATAGGTGGAAATGTTTATCATCTCAAAGGTGGTGTTAGTTATTTTCTTACATCTCAAATTAGTGAGTTGGCTATGGCATAAGAGATTGTGTCACATCAATTTTGATAGCTTGGTAAGGATAAGTTCAGTTCAAGCTGTGAGAGATCTGTCAAAGTTAACAAAGCCTATTACTGTTGTTTGTAAGGAATGTTAGTTTGGAAAGCAAACTAGGAGAAGCTTCAAAATCAAGGATTAGTCATCTACCAGATTGTTGGAGTTGGTACATACAAACCTGTGTGGTCCTACCAGAGTAAGGAGTTTTCAAGGTGACAGGTATTTCATGTTATTTATTGATGATGCTCTAGAATGACTTGGGTCACCTTTCTTAAGGAAAAATTAGAAGCCCTAGATAAGTTTAAATATTTTAAATCAATAGTTGAAAATGAAGTAGATATTGTTGCAATTATGTACTAACTGGTGTTGTCATTGATGTCAACATGTCTATGTTGTCATTTGTGTCAACTATATCTTCTGATATTGTTTGATTGAAGAATACTATTTGAGTATTTTGGTCCGCATTTTCTCTGTATTGAAGACCAGAGTATGATCTTTGGATATGATTTAGAGAAGTTTTAAAGATGCTAAATCTAGATTTTGGTGGTCTAGACCACTATGCAGAAAAAGTTCTATTCACCAGTTTGAAGACTGTGCCTAGTAAGGTTTGTATAGTGACAAGAAGAAAGTGTTTTGCTCTACATTTCTGTGCAAATTAGATTTTGGGTTTGTGGTTCTAGACTTAAGCTTATAAGGTCCGTAGCCATCTTCATTCCAAAGGATCTGTCATTTGGTGCTCTCGAAGGCAATTTGGTGATTAGAAGAGTTTGACAGTGTCTGTAAAGAAGCAGTTTGAGATGTATCTTTAAGTGATATTTGTTGTCTTCAAGTGAGATCTATTGCGGTTGGATTTGACCTCTCGCAAGTGAATCTATGTTATTCATGGATGACTCCAGAATGTGTTGAAAACATTTGATTGATCCACAAGCCACAATGAAGATCTTGCAAGCATGTTTCTAAGTGTTCTTGATATGTGTACAAGTTCTTGTTGACCTATTTAGTCACACTTGTTGTGGAGGTGAATCATGGATTGTAGAAATGTGTCCAAGTGGGTGAAGATGTATTTGGGTTTGAGCTAAGCCATGATGTGTTCATCCTTCATTCATTTACTCTACAAGTTTGTTTAGGACTAGTCCTAATTTGATTTATGTATGTATGCTGACCTTTGAGATAGTTCCAATGGTTGTAGAATGTAATGCCAACCTTGATGTACATTCCAAGGTTGGTGATAAGTATAAATGTATGTACTAAATTCGTGATTGAGTGGCTAAGTTGCGAAGATGAAAATATAAGGTGGGAGGTGTAAAAGAAGAGTAGAGTAGAGGAGTTATATTATGCTTCAATGGAACTAAACTCAGGCATGGAGTAGATGCTAATATATCAGTTCAACCCTGGCAGTGAGCCAACCCCGGTAGTGAGCCAACCCTCGGTAGTGAATCATTCTTTTGGGTAGTGAGCCACCTTTGATATTCGGTATTATTACTACATTATATTGTGATCTAACTCTCACCGTGGTTTTTCCCTATTTAGGGTTTTCCACGTAAAAAAATCTGGTATTCATGTGTGTATAGTGTTGATGTGTTCATGTTTTGATTCTGCTATTCATGTTTAAATGTTCATAATAGAATAAGGAGATAGGTTAAGTGAATATGAAAGTGATTTTATTTTAAAGAAGTTAAAGTTTTGATACAATTGATTCACCCACCCCTCTCAGTTGTCTTGTGGCTTTTAACAATTGTTATCATAACAAGGTTCCTTTGAAGAAAGTCTAATAGCTTAAGGTAGATCCAGGATGGGACACAAGAAAGACATTCCTCATTTAGATGGATCTGACTATGCCTACTGGAAGGTACAAATGCAAAGTTATCTTATCTCTATTGGTTATCATGTTTGGATGATGGTTAAAGATAAATACATAGTGCCTAAAGATGGTCTGGAGTCTGAAGAAGAGATTAAAGATTTTGAGGCTAATCATAAAGTAAAAATGCTCTATTTAATGCCTTGTTTAACACTGAAATGGCAAAAGTTGTGAATCTAGAAACTACTCATACGATTTGGGACAAATTAAAGCAAATCTATGAAGGTGATGCATCTGTCAAGAAGGCCAAGTTGCAGAACTTGAATACCACATATGAAATCATGTGAATGGCTAATGATTAAAACATAACAAGTTACTTACAGAAGATTGATGAAGTTATTAGTGGCATTAGGGGTCTTGGTGGAGAATTAAAGGATGTAGATGTTACAAATAAGATACTTAGAACTCTTCCCAAATCTTATAGTCATAAGGCATCTTCCATTGAAGAGTTACTTGAGTTGGGCAAGCTTTCAAAAGATCAATTGTTTGGTAAATTGTCTGCCTTTGAGATAAGAGAGTTTGGTACTACTGATGGCCCTATGAAAACTGAGACTGCTTTCAAGGCCAAGGAAGAAACTAAGACTACTAGATTAGATAAATATGCCATGGAATTAGATGATGAAGACTTTGCAGAGATTGAAGCCAAATTTGCAAGCAGAATAAAAAAGGGGTAGTAAAGGAAAGTTTAAAGGTAAGTTATGTTTCAAATGCTTCAATTGTGGTAAAATAGGTCACTATGCTTCAAGATGTCCAATCAGAGCCTTGAAAATCAATGAAAGTAAAGGAAAGATGGTAAGAAAGAGTTATTATGTTAGAGATGATGATGGTATAACTGATGATGATTCTGGTGATGGTAATAGTAGTGAATGCATGTTTATTACACTTAGAGAAGAACCTGTTTCTACTAATCTTGCTAGTGTGTGAAGGAAGGAAGTCTAGGAGAGTTTTCTGTATTTCGTGTAGAAAAGGAAGATGAATAGATCATAGAGAACGGATGTTCAAATCACATGATAGGAGACAAGAGTAAATTTGTTAAGTTTGAGAAATATGATGGAGGACTTGTTAGGTTTGGTGATGATGTAACTGGTAAGATTTGTGGAAAAGGATCTATTACTTTTGATGGAAAACATAATACATATGATATTATTTATGTCAAGGGCCTATAGCATAATCTTCTAAGTGTTGGACAATTGTGTGATAAAGGGTATAATCTTGTGTTTAAGGACAATGGATGTAAGATACAGAATAGCTCTGGAACCTTAATTGTTGCTAGTAAGAAGACTCGTGGTAATGTTTATCATTTGAAAGGTGCTAAAAATTATTGTTTGTTGGCTAAGACAAATGAAAGTTGGCTATAGCATAGGAGAATGTGTTACATTAACTTCAATAATCTGGTAAGAATAAGTATTGTTCAAGCTATAAGAGACCTACCCAAGATTATGAAGCCTGTCAATGCTATATGCAAAGAATGCTAGTTTGGGAAGATGACAAAGACTACCTTTAGAAGCAAAGAACAATCCTCTACCAATTTTTTGGAGCTAGTGCATACAGACCTATCTAGTCCTACAAGAACAAGAAGTTTGCAAGGTGAAAGTATTTTATGCTTCCTATTGATGATTTTTCAAGAATGACTTGGGTTACTTTCCTTAGAGAAAAGGCAAAAGAACTAGATAATTTCAAAGCATTCAAATCTATGGTTAAAAATGAATTGGATTTGATAATCAAATGCTTAAGATCTGACAGAGATGGTGAATTTACTTCAAATGAGTTCAATGGTCTTTGTGAAGAACATGGAATAAAGAGATAATTGTACTCCCTGGATTCCTCGAAAAAATGGAGTAGTTGAAAGGATGAATAGAACTGTTCAAGAAGCTGCCAGAGCAATGATCAAGGAAGTAGACCTACTGGAAGTATACTGGAAAGAAGCAATACACACTACTTTCTACATTTAGAACAGAGTGCAAATCAGAGTAGAAGAAACAAAGACACCTTATGAGCTATGGTATGGTAGAACTCCTACTGTCAAATACTTCAATGTTTTTGGAAGCAAATGCTACATCAGAAGAGATGAAGAATTGGGAAAGTATGATTCTAGATGTGATGAAGGCATATTCCTTGGGTACTCTACTAAGAGCAAGGCTTACTGGTGCTATAACAAAAGACTGAGAAAGATCATTGAAAGTGCAAATGTGAAGGTAGTTGAAGATATTCAACTAGATGGATATGAGTCAAATGAACTTGCTAATACAAAAAAGGTTGAAAAAGGCAGAGAAAAGGAAGTTCAAACTGAAGAACAAGCTGCTCTAGAAAAAGAAGAAATTCAAACTGAAGCTCTGGCAAGAATTCCTAAAACTCCTAGGTATGTGCAAAGAGATCATTCTGAAGATCAGATTATTAGAGACAAAAGAAAAGGTGTGATGACAAGAAGGAGAGCTACATAAGAATACGTAAATATCTATCTTCTTTCAAAAGTGGAACCTAAAATAGTAAATGAAGCATGCAATCATGAGCATTGGGTCAAGGCAATGAAAGAAGAACTACTACAAATTGAGAAGAACAAGACATGGGAACTTGTCCCCAGACGTGTAAACAAGAATGTGATTGGAACAAAGTGAGTTTTCCAGAACAAACTGAATGAAACTAGAGAAGTTGTGAGAAACAAGGTAAGACTTGTATGTAAAGGCTACTCTCAAGTTGATGGAGTTGATTATGAAGAGACTTATGCTCTAGTGGAAAGAATGGAGGCTATCAGATTATTTTTGGTATTTACAATACATAAAAATTTCAAAGTATATAAGATGGATGTGAAATATGTCTTCCTGAGTGGTGAGTTAGAAGAAGTTTACATAGAGCAACCAGATGGATTCCAGTTATCAGACAAACGAGACATGATATGTAGGTTGAAGAAGGATTTGTATGGATTGAAACAAGCTCTGAGAGCTTGGTATGCAAGACTGGATAAGTATCTGTTGCAACAGGGTGTCAATAAAGGGTCTGCAGATAGCAATTTGTATAACAAGGTAAGCAAAGTTCAAATCTTGATTATTGAATTTCATGTAGATGATATCATATCTAATCAAAATGAAGAGATGAGCAAGAATTTTGCAAATGAAATGCAAAAAGAATTTGAGATGTCTATGTGTGGTGAGATGAATTTCTTTCTTGGACTACAAATCAATCCAATAGACAAAGGTATTTTCATTTCTCAATCAAAATATGTTAGGGAATTGTTGAAGAAGTTTGGAATGGAGAACTCTAAACTAGTATGCACTCCTATGGTTATTGGTTGTAAACTAAGCAAGAATGATGAATCTCCTAAAGCTGATAAAAGCAAGTACAGATCAATGGATGGAGGACTGCTTTACCTAACTCTTACCAGACCAAATATCATGCATGTAGTCTGTCTTGTGGCTAGATTTCAATTAGATCCCAGAGAATGACCTGTGATGGAAGTAAAGACGATATTCAAGTATTTGAAGGGCACTCCTAATCATGGCTTGTGGTATCCTAAGAACAATGATTTTTCTTTAAGTGCCTATACAGATGCAAATTGGGCTAGATGTGTTGATGATAGAAAAAAGCACAAGTGGAGGTGGATTCTTCCTTGGAGATAGAGCAGTGTCCTGGCATAACAAGAAATAAGAATCAGTATCCTTGTCTATAGAAAAAGCATAATATATTTCTATAGTATCATGTTTCACTCGGGTGTTCTAGATGAAACATACCTTGAAAGATATGAAAGTTGAGTATGATGGGTCAATCCCTATTCTTTCTGATAACACAAGTGCTATAAATATTTCAAAGAATCTAGTGATGCATTCAAAGCCAAAGCACATTTCAATAAAGTATCACTTTTTGAGTGAGCAAGTTGTAGAGAATGAGTTAAAGATTGATTTTGTGCCTACAAAGGATCAGGTCGCAGATATATTCACTAAGGCTCTTCCAAAAGACGCATTTGAGCATCTTTGAGACAAATTAGGGGTTATTGGCCCTCCTTCCTTGAACAAGGTGCATAGGAAGGTGCATCAGTCCAGTGTGCTTCAAAGTACATTTCTCTTTGTGGACTAATGTTGGAGGCTACCTCTAAGGAGAAGTAGTTAGTACCTTAAGATAATTGTCACATTCAAGGAGAGTAAAGAATAGTTTTAGACTAGTTAGAGTAGTAGCATGCAAGTATGTGTAGTAGAAGAGATATGATGCCATTTGCCATTGATGTCAAAGGGGGATAGAGATCATGTGAAAAACTTAGCGGGAGTAAGAGTGCAAAGGTGTAAAAAGAAAGGGGGAGTGCTGATAGAGAATTGTGTCTTGATGATGGAACATATTTGTCATATTATATGTTTCCATGAATGACAAAGAGGGAGATTATTGCAAGTATGTGCTAACTGGTGTTGTCATTGATGTCAACATGTCTGTGTTGTCATTTGTGTCAACTATATCTTCTGATATTTCTTGAATGAAGAACACTGGCTGAGTATTTTGGTCCACATTTTCTCTATATTGAAGACTAGAGTATGAGTTTTGGATATGATTTAGAGAAGTGTTTGAAGATGCTAAATCTAGATTTTGGTGGTCCGGATTGCTATACAGAAAAAGTTCTATTCACCAGTTTGAAGACTGTGGTTGGTAAGGTTTATAGAGTGATATGAAGAAAGTGTTTTCCTCTGCATTTCTCTGCAAATTGGATTTTGGATTTGCAGTTCTAGACTTAATCTTATAAGGTCCTTAGTCATCTTCATTCCAAAGGATTTGTCATTTGGTGCTCCAGAAGGCAAGTTGGTGATTAGAATAGTTTGACAGTGTCTGTAAAGAAGCAATTTGAGATGTATCTTTAAGTGATATTTGTTGTCTTCAAGTGAGATCCATTGTAGTTGGATTTGACCTATCCCAAGTGACTATGTTTTTTGTGGATGACTCCAAAATGTGTTGAAGGCATGTGAATGATCCACAAGCCACAATGGAGATCTTGCAAGCATGTTTCTAAGTGTTCTTGATATGTGCACAAGTTCTTGCTAACCTGGTTAGTCACACTTGTTGTGGAGGTGAATCATGGATTGTAGAAGTGTGTCCAAGTGGGTGAAGATGTATTTAGGTCTGAGCTAAGCCATGATGTGTTCATCCTTCATTCATTTACTCTACAAGTTTGTTTAGGTCTAGTCCTAATTTGATTTATGTATGTATGCCAACCTTTGAGATAGTTTCAATGGTTGTAGAATGTAATGCCAACCTTGATGTACATTCCAAGGTTGGTGATAAGTGCAGACACCTAAAATTGAACTGCTCTGCAAACCAATTTTCTGTACCTCTGCACTAATCCATTCCCCCAATCTGCATATCCCTGGTGATCAATTAATTCACCTAATAATCCATTTAACCTTACAACCCTATCCTATCAATTAAATGAATATTCATAATATTCATTTAGTTGATTTATCCATTTCCCTAATCCATGTTAATAAGATAAATCATGATTATCTAATTAACCTAGACTTAAGTTAATTAAGATAACACTTAATTAACCTTGTCTCCCACTATCATCCACTCACTGAATTTAAAATTCAGTTGTCCCCCATTATCCTTCACTCTTCCCAAAATGAGAATTTTTAATTCATCCTCTAGGAATAAAAGATTCACTTTTATTCCTAGCCCTTGATCTCATCAAATGAATCCTCACCCTCCATCCTCATCTCCAAAATTCTATAAATTGGACCCCTCTCTAAGCCATTTAGAGAGACTCCTTCATGCATTAGAACTCTGTCAAAATCACTCCCCAATCTCCTCATCTCATCAAACCTCTGCCAAAATTATCTCTCATCCTCATCTCCATCTCCATCTCCATTCAAATCAAGCATCAATCATCTTGCATTGTGTTGAGCACTTGAGTAATCCACATCTACACACTAATCACGGGAAACATCTGAGGAGCTACATCGGGTGCATCTCCTTCCTGCATGGATTTGTGAGGTCTTCATGAAGGTATAATCATGTTATTTTGCATTAGATTAGTTTTAGTCTTCATTTTGATTTCACTTATCACAATAAGTATAAATGTATGTAATCAATTTGTGATTGAGTGGCTAAGTTGCGAAGATGAAAAGATAAGGTGTGAGGTGTAAAAGAAGAGCATAGTAGAGGAGTTCTATTATGCTTCAATGGAACTAAAATCAGGCATGGAGTAGATGCTAATATATCAATTCAACCCTAGTAGTGAGCCAACCCCGGTAGTGAGCCAACTCTCAGTAGTGAATCATTCTTCTGGGCAGTGAGCCCTTTGACAGTGAGACACCTTTGATATTTGGTATTGTTACTACATTATATTGTGAGCTAACACTCACCGTGGTTTTCCCTGTTTAGGGTTTTCCACGTAAAAAATCTGGTGTTCATGTGTGTATAGTGTTGATGTGTTCATGTTTTAATTTTGCTATTCATGTTTAAATGTTCATAATAGAATAAGGAGATAGGTTAAGTGAATGTGAAAGTGATTTTGTTTTAAAGAAGTTAAAGTTTTGATACAGTTGATTCACCCACCCCTCTCAGTTGTCTTGTGCCTTTCAACAATTGTTATCAGAGCAAGGTTCCTTTGAAGAAAGTCTAATAGTTTAAGGTAGATCTAGGATGGAACACAAGAAAGACATTCTTTATTTTGATGGATTTGAGTATGCCTACTGGAAGGTACGAATGCAAAGTTATCATATCTCTATTGGTTATCATGTTTGGATAATGGTTAAAGATAAATACATAGTGCCTAAAGATGGTCCAAAGTCTAAAGAAGAGATTAAAGATTTTGAGGCTAATCATAAAGCTAAAAATGCTCTATTAAATGCCCTGTTTAAAACTGAAATGGCAAAAGTTGTGAGTCTAGAAATTGCTCATAAGATTTGGGACAAATTAAAGCAAATCTATGAAGGTGATGCATCTGTCAAGAAGGCCAAGTTGTAGAACTTGAATACCACATATGAAACTGTGTGAATGGAAAAAAATGAAAACATAACAAGTTACTTATAGATTGATGAAATTATCAGTAGCATTAGGGGTCTTGGTGGAGAATTAAAGGATGTAGATGTTACAGATAAGATACTCAGAATGCTTCCCAAATCTTATAGTCACAAGGCATCTTCCATTGAAGAGTTACTTGAGTTGGGCAAGCTTTCAAAAGATCAATTGCTTGGTAAATTGTCTACCTTTGAGATAAGAGAGTTTGGTACTACTCATGGCCCTATGAAAAATGAGACTGCTTTCAAGGCCAAGGAAGAAACTAAGATTACTAGATTAGAGAAATATGCTATGGAATTAGATAATGAAGACTTTGTAGAGATTGAAGCCAAATTTGCAAGAAGAATAAAAAGGACAATAAAGAAAAGTTTAAGGGTAAGTTATGTTTCAAATGCTTCAATTGTGCTAGAATTGGTCACTATGCTTCAAGATGTCCAGACAGAGCCTTGAAAATCAATGAAATTAAAGGAAAGATGGTAAGAAAGAGTTATTATGTCAGAGATGATGATGGTATAACTGATGATGATTTTGGTGATGGTAATAGTAGTGAATGCATGTTTATTACACTTAGAGAAGAACCTGTTTCTACTAATCTTGCTAGTTGTGTGAAGGAAGGAAGTCCAAGAGAGTTTTTTGTATTTTATGTTGAAAAGGAAGATGAATAGATCATAGACAATGGATGTTCAAATCACATGATAGGAGACAAGAGTAGATTTGTTAAGTTTGAGAAATATGATGGAGGACTTGTTAGGTTTGGTGATGATGCAACTGGTAAGATTTGTGGAAAATGATCTCTTACTTTTGATGGCAAGTATAATACAAATGATGTTATTTATGTCAAGGGCCTAAAGCATAATCTTCTAAGTGTTGGACAATTGTGTGACAAAAGGTATAATATTGTGTTCAAGGATAATGGATGTAAGATACATAATAGCTCTGGAACCTTAATTATTGCTGGTAAGAAGGCTCATGGTAATGTTTATCATTTGAAAGGTGCTGAAAATTATTGTTTACTGGTTAAGTCAGATGAAAGTTGGCTATTGCATAAGAGAATGTGTCACATTAACTTCAATAATTTGGTAAGAATAAGCATTGTTCAAGCTGTAAGAGACCTACCCAAGATTATGAAGCTTGTCAATGCTTTATGCAAAGAATGCTAGTTTGGGAAGATGACAAAGACTACCTTCAGAAGCAAAGCGCAATCCTTCACCAATTTTTTAGAGCTAGTGCATACAAACCTGTGTGGTCCTACAAGAACAAGAAGTTTACAAGATGAAAGGCATTTTATGCTTCTTATTGATGATTTTTCAAGAATGGCTTGGGTTACTTTCATTAAAGAAAAGATAGAATCACTAGATAATTTCAAAGCATTCAAAGCTATGGTTGAAAATGAGTTGGATTTGATAATCAAATGCTTAAGATCTAACAGAGATGGTGAATTTAGTTCAAATGAGTTCAATCCTTTTTGTGAAGAACATGGAATAAAGAGACATTTGTCTGCTCCCCAGATTCCTCAAGAAAATGGAGTGGTTAAAAGGTGAATAGAACTATTCAAGAAGCTGCCAGAGCAATGATCAAGGAAGTAGACCTATCGGAAGTATACTAGAAAAAAGAAATACACACTACTATCTACATTTAGAACAGAGTGCAAATCAGAGCAGAAGAAACAAAGACACCTTATGAGTTGTGGTATGGTAGAACTCCTACTATCAAATACTTCAAAGTTTTTGGAAGCAAATGCTACATAAGAAGAGATGAAGAATTGGGAAAGTTTGATTCTAGATGTGATGAAGGCATATTCCTTGGGTACTCTACTAAGAGAAAGGCTTACCGGTGCTATAACAAAAGACTGAGAAAGATCATTGAAAGTGCAAATGTGAAGGTAGTTGAAGATATTCAACTAGATGGATATGAGTAAGATGAACCCACTGATACAAAAAAGGTTGAAAAAGGCAGAGAAAAGGAAGTTCAAACTGAAGAACAAGCTACTCCAGAAAAAGAAGAAATTCAAACTGAAGCTCTGGTAAGAATTCCTAAAACTCTTAGGTATGTACAAAGAGATCATTGTAAAGATCAAATTATTGGAGACAAAAGAAAAGGTGTGATGACAATAAGGAGAGCTACGGAATAACAAGTAAATCTCTATCTTCTTTCAAAAGTAGAACCTAAAATAGTAAATGAAGCATGCAATGATGAGCATTGGGTCAAGGCAATGAAAGAAGAACTACTACAATTTGAGAAGAACAAGACATGGGAACTTGTCCCCAAACCTGCAAACAAGAATGTGATTGGAACAAACTAGGTTTTTCAGAACAAACTGAATGAAGCTAGAGAAGTTGTGAGAAACAAGGCAAGACTTGTATGTAAAGGCTACTCTCAAGTTGATGGAGTTGATTATGAAGAGACTTATGCTCTAGTGGAAAGAATGGAGGATATCAAATTGTTTTTGGCATTTACAGCACACAAAAATTTCAATGTATATAAGATGGATGTGAAATCTATCTTCCTAAATGGTGAGTTAGAAGAAGTTTACATAGAGAAACTGGATGGATTCCAGTTATCAGACAAACTAGATATGGTATGTAGGTTGAAGAAGGATTTGTATGGATTGAATGAGAGCTTCATATGCAAGACTGGATAAGTATCTGCTGCAATAGGGTTTCAGTAAAGGGTCCGTAGATAACAATTTGTATAACAAGGTAAGCAAAGATCAAATCTTGATTATTGAAGTCTATGTAGATGATATCATGTTTGATTGAAATGAAGAGATGTACAAGAATTTTGCAAATGAAATGCAAAAATAATTTGAGATGTCTATGTGTGGTGAGATGAATTTCTTTCTTGGACTGCAAATCAATCAAATAGACAAAGGTATTTTCATTTCTCAATCAAAATATGTTAGGGAATTGTTGAAGAAGTTTGGAATGGAGGTCTCTAAACTGGTATGCACTCCTATGGTTACTAGTTGTAAACTAAGAAAGAATGATGAATCTCTCCTAAATCTGATCAAAGCAAGTACAGATCAATGATTGGAGGACTGCTTTACCTAAATGTTACTAGACCAAATATCATGCATGTAGTTTGTGTTGTGGTTAGATTACAATTAGATCCTAGAGAATGACATGTGAAGGCAGCAAAGAGGATATTCAGGTATTTGAAGGGCACTCCTGATCATGGCTTGTGGTATCCTAAGAACAATAATTTTTCTATAAGTGCCTATACAGATGCAGATTGGTCTAGATGTGCTGATGATAGAAAAAACATAAGTGGAGGTGCATTCTTCCTTGGAGATTGAGCAGTGTCCTGGCATAGCAAGAAATAATAATTAGTATCCTTGTCTATAGAAGAAGCATAATATATTTCTATAATATCATGTTGCACTTAGGTGCTCTAGATGAAACATACCTTGAAAGATATGAAAGTTGAGTATGATGGGTCAATCCCTATTCTTTGTGATAACACAAGTGCTATAAATATTTCAAAGAATCCAGTGATGCATTCAAAGACAAGCACATTTCAATCAAGTATCACTTTTTGAGTGAGAAAGTTGTAGAGAATGAGGTAAAGATTGATTTTGTGCCTACAAAAGATTAGGTTACAGATATATTCACTAAGGCTCTTCCAAAAGACACATTTGAGTATCTTTGGGACAAATTAGGGGTTATTGGCCCTCCTTGAACTAGGTGCATAGGAAGGTCCATCAGTCCAGTGTGCTTCAAAGTACATTTCTCTTTGTGGACTGATGTTGGAGGCTACCTCTAAGGGGAAATGATGTAGGAGCATCCAGTGGTGTAAGGGAAATCTTGCATCACCCAAAAAGAAGATAATTGAAAATCATTGTAGATGTCATTTCTTTCCATAATTAGTGTTTTTGGTTCCATAATATCCAGAATAATGATGTAGGACTTTCAGTTTTTCCAAAACTACTAAAATCTGCAACTTGCCTATTTTAGAAAGTGTGCCTGCTATTTTAGGAAAGTTTACATTTGGGCATGGATTGAAGTGAAAACTTACAAAAAGTTCCATAACATAAATATAAGACCTTTGGCGAAGGAAGCAGGAAAAGATCTTTTGTGAGTTGAAAGATATTAAAGTTTTTGTTTTTTGAAATGCCGCTGAAAATTTCTAAACCAAGATATGAGGCACTAAAACATCCCATAATATCACCAAAAGTTGATGGAAATTTGTTTACAAATTTCTGGCATGATAGTTCACATCGCAAACTTTCTGGTGCTTAAAATAGTTTGTCAATCAGACACCTGGATCAAAAGTTATGCTTCCCGGAAGTTGACCTACTTTTGGAGGGAGTTGCAAATTTTGAAATTTAGCTGGAGGCTACCAAAAAGTACTATTTATGACTTTTTTGGGAACCCTGGGTAGTAGTAGAGTTAAGGGGGCTAGTGTAGAGTCAAGAATAGGTGGGAAAGTAGAAACCCTAGCTGATTTGGGGTTACAAAAGGCTAAAGATTCTAGAGTCTTGAGGTTGGAAAAGTTGTAATGTGTTGCAGCTAGTAGAGGATTCATCCTCTGATTGTAATTAAGCTTCTGTAGTGTAATAAGTTGCCTGATCAATAAAGAAATAGTCTATTTTTTATGTTCCATTTCTGTTGTTGTGTGTTTTATGATTTACTCCCTTCATCAGGAAGTAGGTAGTAGCTTGAGATAATTGTCACATTTAGGGAGAGTAAAGAATAGTTTTAGACTAGTCAGAGAAGTAGCATGCAAGTATGTGCAGTAGAAGAGATATGATGCCATTTTCCATTGATGTCAAAGGGGGATAGAGATCATGTGAAAAACTTAGCGGGAGTAAGAGTGCAAAGGTGTAATAAGAAAGGGGGAGTGCTGATAGAGAATTGTGTCTTGATGATGGAACATGTTTGTCATATCATATGTTTCCATCAATGACAAAGGGGGAGATTGTTTCAAGTATGTGCTAATTGGTGTTGTCATTGATATCAATATGTCTATGTTGTCATTTGTGTCAACTATATCTTCTGATATTGCTTGATTGAAGAACACTGGCCGAGTATTTTGGTCCACATTTTCTTTGTATTGAAGATTGGAGTATGAGTTTTGGATGTGATTTAGAGAAGTGTTTGAAGATACTAAATCTAGATTTTGGTGGTCTAGATTGCTATGCAGAAATAGTTCTATTCACCAGTTTGAAGACTGTGCCTGGTAAGGTTTACAGAGTGATGAAGAAAGTGTTTTTCTCTGCATTTCTCTACAAATTGGATTTTGGATTTGCAGTTCTAGACTTAATCTTATAAGGTCCTTAGTCATCTTCATTCCAAAGGATTTGCCATTTGGTGCTCTAGAAGGCAAGTTAGTGATTAGCAGAGTTTGACAGTGTCTATTGAGAAGCAGTCTAAGATGTACCTTCAAGTGATATTTGTTGTCTTCAAGTGAGATTTGTTGTGGTTGGATTTGACAGCTCCCAAGTGACTCTATGTTGTTCATGGATGACTATAGAATGTTTTGAAGGCATGTGATTGATCCGCAAGCTACAATGAAGATCTTGCAAGCATGTTTCTAAGTGTTCTTGATATGTGCACAAGTTTTGTGGTGCAGGAGCACCTACCTGACAGCTGGCCTTCATGAGGCAGTTAGTAGTTTAGGTCTTGTTTGTGTTTCCAAGAAGGTCTGTTAGACCAGTTGCATGTAATAAGGTCATGCTGATCAGGATAAGATCATGCTGACCAGGCTTTTGCTATTTTTAGCTAGTTAGTTATAACAGCTGTCATGATGTATGTTCGGTGGGATCTCCCAGCCGCTTGGAGAGTTCCCAGCCACTTGGAGTCGGGTCAGTAGTACTCGTAGGAAAGTCTTTATAAGCATGAGATCATTTGATGTTGGACAGACAGACAGATATCATCGATCAGACTTTGCGAGAGTGAGACAGAGCGAGAGGAACATCATATTGTAGTTGCACCTTTTGAAATCGAATAAAGTATTCCTGTTTGTGTTCATCCTCTGTTGCATTCCATTGCTTGATCGATTGCTGGTTTGAGAGGTTTTCATGGATATACTGATCCATTCCACCGGTTGACTCATCTGATCGGTGGAATGGTAATGTACAGTAGGTTAGATTGTAGGTTATTTCCTGTTTGCATGCAGGTGTGCAGGATCGCGGTCAAGAGATGTTGAAGACCCTAGCATCCTCATGTGCTAGGTCGAGTTGATAAGCTGACTGAGTTGGAAGATCACCCTGAGTTGGATCGGGTCATCCCTGGTGGATCGGCGAAGTGAGATTTCGCTAACTGAAGAAGTTCGCCAAAACGGCATCATCAGGATATTTCTGCAAATATCCTGCAGACAGTTCGGACATCGTCATCCGGATAAGTGGAGGAGATCAGCATGATGATGTCGATTGCATGAGGTGCAAGTTCGTCGGGGTGATCATCAGCAGGAGGAGCCGTGGAGTGTATCGGCATCAGGATCATCATATTGGGAGTGCCAAACATCCGCATATCGCGAGTAGATGCGGGAGTGGAAGTTGTGTTTTTTTGACTAAGTGTTGAGAAGGTCATCAGGATATTGGGTGACGTCATCGTCATCAAGATATGACGTCATCATCATCAGGATATTGAGATATCCCCTCTATGCGAGTTCATCCTGCTGTCGTTAAGTATCGGCATCGGCAGAAAGTGTATTAGCGTCATCAGGAGGTTTCGAAGAGAACCGGATAAATTATATCATGATGCTATTACTTGTGTCATCGGACAGTGGAGCATCGAAGGTAAGCTGCTGAAGGTGAACGTCATCAGGATATTTGGGACAACCGGATGTTGAATATCCTGCTGACGAAGGAAGTGTTGCATATGATGATGACGATGGAGTCAGGCACCCGATGAACAGTGCAACAGGAGGATGTGTTCACCCGCTAAACATCATGATGATGATGTTAGGAGGAAAGCGGAGGAGGTGAACAGTAGTCGGCAGGAGGATGATTGCGAGTGTCCGCAACATGATGATGCTGTTGGTTTTCGGAAACATGATGCTGACAGAGTAAAGCCGAAATATGAGGATGTTGGTAGTTTTAGCGAATATGATGATGATGGCGAAGATGATGATGATGAGGTTGGTCTGCAGACATTCATGCTATATGCGAATGATATAGTGTGGATGCCTCTGCATCATTTTGGGCGACCTGGTTAGTCACACTTGTTGCAGAGGTGAATCATGGATTGTAGAAGCATGTCCAAGTAGGTGAAGATGTATTTTGGTCCAAGCTTAAGCCATGATGTGTTCATTCTTCATTCATTTACTCCGCAAGTTTGTTTAGGTCTAGTCCTAATTTGATTTATGTATGTATGCTTACCTTGGAGATAGTTCCAATGGTTTTAGAATCTAATGCGAACCTTGATGTATATTCTAAGGTTGATGATAGGTATAAATGTATACAATGAATTCATGATTGAGTCCACACTAAGTTGTAAAGATGAAAAGATAAGGTGTGAGGTGTAAAAGCAGAGCAGAGTGGAGGAGTTATATTGTACTTCAATGGAATTGAACTCAGGCGTGGAGTAGATGCTAATATATCAGTTCAACCCTGGCAGTGATCCAACCCCAGCAGTGAGCCAACCCTTGGCAAAGAGCCACCTTTGATATTCAGTATTGTTACTACATTATATTGTGAGATAACACTCACCGTGGTTTTTCCTTGTTTATGGTTTTTAACGTAAAAAAATCTGGTGTTCATGTGTGTATGGTGTTGATGTGTTCATGTTTCGATTTATCTATTCATGTTTAAATGTTCATAAAAGAATAAGGAGATAGGTTAAGTGAATGTGAAAGTGATTTTGTTTTAAAGAAGTTAAAGTTTTGATACAACTGATTCACCCCCCCTCTCAGTTGTCTTGTGCCTTTCAACAAATATGAAAATCAAATGTTTGAGGTCTGATAGAGATGGAGAGTTTACTTGTAATGAGTTTAACATGTTTTGTGATAATCATGGGATAAAGAGGCATCTATCTACTCCCAAAACTCCTCAGCAGAATGGAGTGGTTGAAAGGAAGAATAGGACTATTTAAGAAGATGCAGGGACAATGATAAAGGAAGTGAACCTACTGGAAGTCTACTGGAGAGAAGCAATTCGTACTGTTGTCTACATACAAAACAAAGTACAAGTGAAAGAAAATAATACAAAGACTCCCTATGAGCTATGGTATGGAAGGATTCCCACTACTAATTATTTCAAAGTTTTTTGGAAGTAAATGTTATATCAGAAGAGATGAAGAACTAAGAATGTTTGATGCAAGAAGTGATGAAGGTATTTTCCTTGGATACTCTAACAAAAGCAAAGCTTACCAGTGCTATAATAAGAGGCTAAGAAAGATTATTGAAAGTGATAATGTTAAGGTTGATGAAGATATAAAGAAGTTTTCAAAGATTAAAGGATATGAATCAGATGAGTCTTCTTGTGAAGAAGAAGAAAAGACCAAAGAGTAGGAAGTGTAGGTTGAAGCTCAAGAAACTCTAGAAATAGAAGTACAAGTTGAAGAACAAGAAGCTCTAAAAAAAACTCCCAAAACTCCTAAATATGTGCAGAGGCATCACACTGAAGATCATATCATTGGTAACAAGAGAAAAGGTGTAGTGACAAGAAGTAGAGCTACTGAAGATCAGGTAAATTTATGCTTACTTTCCAAAGTTGAACTTAAGACAGTAGTTGAGGCATGCAAGGATGAGTATTGGATCAAAGCTATGGAAGAAGAACTAATGCAGATTGAGAAAAATCAGACTTGGGAACTTGTCCCAAGACCAAAGAATAAGAATGTGATTGGAACTAAGTGGGTATATAAGATCAAGTTGAATGAGAATGGAGAAGCAGTATGGAATAAGGCAAGACTTGTGTGTAAGGGGTACCCACAAGTGGAAGGAATAGACTATGAGGAAACCTTTTCTTTGGTGGCAAGAATGGAGGCTATTAGACTATTTCTAGCTTTTGCATCACATAAGGATTTCAAGGTATATTAGATATATGTGAAGTCTACTTTTCTGAATGGTGAGTTGGAAGAAGAAGTCTACATAGAGAAACTGGATGGATTTTAGTTGTCAGATAAACCAGATATGGTACGTAGATTGAAGAAGGCATTGTATAGATTGAAGCAAGCTCCTAGAGCTTGGTATTCAAGTTTAGATAGGTATTTGTTGTAGCAGGGATTCGATAAAGGGTCTACAGGCAATAATTTATACATCAAGGTAAGAAAATATCAAATCCTGATTGTTGAGGTCTATGTAGATGGCATAATCTTTGGTGGAAATGAAAGTATGTGTAAGGAATTTGCAAATGAAATGCAAAAAGAATTTGAGATGTCAATGTGTGGAGAGATGAACTTCTTGTTGCAAGTATGGGCCTAACCAGTGTTGTCATTGATGTCAACATACTCCTATTGCATTGATGATAAGGATTGGATGAGCTGTATACTGAGCATATTGAGAAAATTAGTTCTAATCAGGAACAGAGAAGAACAATGAAGATAGTGAACTAAAGATCCTAGCTAAGATGAAGATCAAAAGGTGCGGTTCAAAGGGTTTGTAGATATGTGTCTTGAGATCATCCAACAAAGATTTTAGAGGTCCACATGATGATCTGAAGAAGTTGTGGCTGCTCAAGTAAAACCAGTTCTGGCAAGTGTTCAGAGGTGACAGAGTGACAGATAGGTTTGGTGAGATCCAGAATTGTAATATCCTATTCTATGGATTTGCTGGAGTGTTTAGGAAGTCCATGTGAAGTTAAAACTCAAATGGTTTGTGATCTAGAGGTCTGTAAGCATCTATTCCATTGTGACAGTGATGACAGACTATGTTCTTGAGGTTCCAGATGAAGGAGAGAAGGATTTCAGTAAGCAGATGTAGTGTGGATGTTCTTGGTGATTCAGGCTAACTTGTGGAGGTCTTTGGATCATGTCTAGTTTGTGTTGGTGGTTTGCATTGAAGTTTGAGCTCACAAATGAAGGATTACTTCCAGACGATGGTGTTCTTCCTAAGTTTGGATGATCAGATGAGTTACACATCCTGTGGATGATCTTGATGAGGATTGGCGTGTTCCTAAATGAAGATTGAAGTCTCAGATCTATGTGGCCAACAGTGTGTTAATCCGCATGAAGTCTTTTTGTAATAAGTCATGTTGTACTTATGTATTTGCTCTGTAATGTTTTCTGACTTAGATGATCATTCCTAAGTCGACCTCTTATATAAATAAGGAGTTGTAAAGTCATTTCAAAGCATATCTTATGATGATGAGAGTATTGTAGTGAGGAAGAGAGCAAAAGGCAGAGCAGAAGTATTGGGCTTAAATGGAACTGACTCAAGCATGATGAAGATGCTATTTTCTAGTTCAAGTATGTGATACTATTTTGTAGATAGTGTGTCTCTTGTAGGCATTGAGCCTCTTGTGAGCAGTGTGCTTGGGAAGTGAGCCCTAATTGGGATGTGCCATTTTGTTCTTTCTATTCTTCTAACAGAGAATACTATCTTGGGTTAATCACCCCATGGTTTTTCCCTTAACCGGTTTTCCACGTCAAAATCTTGGTGTCTTATGTGTTGATGTGTTTCTGCTCTTAATTTAATGCATTATGTTTCATGATTGATTTATAATTATGCTATTGAATTACAAAGTAGATTTAAGTGTTTAATTGGAAGAAGGTTTTGGACAACTGATTCACCCCCCCTCTCAGTTGTCTACCTTGAATCTAACAATTGGTATCAGAGTTAAGTTCCTCTAAAAGAAGCTTGACCACTTAAGGAGATCCAGGATGTCATCCTACAAGAAGGATAGTTTGAAGTTTGATGGAACCAATTTTAATCTTTGGAAAAGTCACATGCAATGTCACTTGCAATATATGGGAATGCAGTACTAGACCATGGCTACAACGAAGTATACTCCCTCATAGAATGGCCTGAAAACCACAACTGAAATCACAGATGCTGAAAACAATCTGCGGACTAAAGAAGCTCTTCTAAGTGCCTTGTCTGATTCAGAGCTGACAAATGTTGTTGACCTACAAACCCCTTTTGATTTGGGAAAAATTAGAACTTCTGCATGAAGGAGACAAGTATGTTAAAAGTGCAAGGTTACAGAATCTAAAAGAAAATTCAAAAATCTGAAGATGAGAGAAGATGAAAATATCACTACTTTTATGCCAAGAGTAAATGAACTTGTTTGTGGCATTAGATGTGCTGGTGGAACCTTGGATGAAGATGAAATTGTTGGCAAAGTTCTCAGATCCCTTCCTACTTCTTACAAATACAAGGTTGCTACCATTGAAGAATTCAGAGCCCATTTGAGTGTCACAAGAGATCATTTGGTTGGTAAATTGGATGCATTTGAATTGACCAAATTTGGAGATGTCCCCCCCAAGACTAAATTAGCATTCAAAGCCAGTGCCTCTATAAAAGGTAAACAAAGGTTTGATCCAGGAGAGAACTCTTCAAGGAAACTATCATGGTATGAAAAAGCAAGAAAGGACCTGGAAGAAGAAGAAGCAAAAATTGCTCAACTCAAAGCCCTTATTGCAAAAAGACTGCCAAGAGGATCTGGTAAGTATGAAGGGAAATTGCCTTTTAAGTGTTTTAACTACAATAAGATTGGTCATTTTGCCTCAAGGTGTCTGGAAAGATTTTCAAGGCCAAATCCTAACAGATCAAGGTTCCAAAAGAATTGTTACTATGTTCATGAAGAGGATGATAATGAAGGAGTAACAGATGATGAATCAGAGACAGGAAACAAATCTAGAAGTGATTGGGTGTTTATTGTCATCAAAGAAGAAGATCTAATGCCCTCTGAATCTGTCAATCATAAAGTTGTAGAAAGAGCTCTGGCTGCCCAAGTTGAAGAAAAGGATGATTGGGTCATTAACAGTGGATGCTCTCACCATATGACAGGTGACAAGATCAAGTTCATAGATTTGGAAAGGTATGAAGGAGGAGTGGTAAAGTTTGGTGATAATTCTGCTGGTAGAATCAGAGGTAGAGGAACTATTTCTTTTGATGGAAAGAATAAAACCGGTAATGTACTATATGTTGAAGGATTGAAGTACAATCTTCTCAGTGTTGGATAGTTGGTGGACAAAGGCTATGATCTCTGATTCAAGAATGGAAAATGCAAGATCTTTGAAAGTTCTAGAACAGAGATTGCATCCGGTACTCAAACAAAAGGTAATATCTTCCATTTAGTTGGTACTGGTAAAAGTTATCTATTTGTACAAATTGATCAGAGTTGGTTATGGCATAGGAGGATGTGTCATGTGAATTTTGATAATATCATCAAGATAAGAAACACTCAGGCTGTAAGAGATCTTCCAAAATTGGTAAAACCTACAAATAGTTTGTGCAAAGAATGTCAGTTGGGTAAACAAAGCAGAGTCTCATTCAAAAGCAAGGAACAATCTTCTACTAGATTATTAGACTTAGTTCATACTGATTTATGTGGTCCGGCAAGAATCAGAAGTGTGCAAGGTGATAGATACTTCATGCTATTAATTGATGACTACTCACAGATGTTGTGGGTTACTTTTCTGAAAGAGAAATCAGAAGCTCTCGAGAAATTCAAAATATTCAAAGATATGGTAGAGAATGAAACCAGATTAAAATTAAAATGTTTGAGGTCTAATAGAGGTGGAGAATTCACATCTGGTGAGTTCATAGAATTTTGTGAGAAATATGGAATAAAGAGACAGTTGTCTGCTCCTAAGACTCCACAGCAAAATGGAGTAGTGGAGAGAAAGAACCGGACCATCCAAGAAGCATCTAGGACCATGATGATGGAAGTAAATGTTCCTCAGATCTACTGGAGAGAAGCTATGAGCACTGTAATCTACACTCTCAATCGAGTTCAAATTAGAAGCAATACTGGTAAGAATCCTTATGAACTCTAGTTTGGCATCACTCCTACTGTGAGGTATTTCAGAGTCTTTGGTAGAAAATGTTACATTAAAAGAGATGAAGATCTAGGCAAACTTGATGCTAGAAGTGATGAAGGTATATTCTTGGGTTATTCTACTCAAAGCAAAGCATACCAGTGTTATAACAAGAGACTAAGAAAGATTATAGAAAGTACAAATGTGAAGGTTGATGAAGGAATTGAAAGGCCCTCAAGGTTTTATGAATATGATGAAGATGATCAGAATTATGTTCTGAATCAAGGAGTCCAAGTCCCCTCTGAAATTTAAATTCAAACTGATCTGGTAAATCAGGAAAAAGAGATAAGTTTAAATGAGCCTGTTGAAGAATTAGAAGTACTAGAAACTCTCAAAGTTCCCAGGTATGTAAAACTGAATCACTCTGAAGATCAGATCATAGGTGATAAAAGCAAAGGTGTACAAACAAGAAAAAGAATTGCTCAAGATTCAAAAGAGTATTGTCTAATTTCAAAGATTGAACCTAAGACAATGAATGAAGCTTGTAATGATGATAACTGGACTAAAGCAATGGAGGAAGAGCTTATGCAAATTGAGAAAAATCACACTTGGGATCTTGTTCCCAGACCTAGAAACAAGAATGTGATTGGAACCAAATGGGTCTTCCAAAACAAACTAAATGAAGTTGGTCAAGTAATCAGAAATAGAGCTAGATTGGTCTGCAAGGGTTACTCTCAAATAGAATGAGTTGATTTTGAAGAAACTTTTGCTCCGATGGCAAGAATTGAAGTAGTCAGACTATTTCTTGCTTTTGCCGCCTTCAAGGACTTCAAAGTATATTAGATGGATGTCAAGTCTGCCTTTCTGAATGGAGACCTAGAAGAAGAAGTATACATTGAGCAACCAGATGGATTTCAATTGTCTGATCATGGTGATATGGTCTGCAAGTTGAAGAAAGCACTGTATGGACTAAAGCAAGCCCCAAGAGCCTGGTATGAAAGATTGGATAAGCATCTTTTGAAGATTGGTTTCAATAAAGGTACTGCTGACAATAATTTGTATTTCAAAATTAATCATGAAAATATCTTCATTGTTGAAGTGTTTGTTGATGATATCATACTTGGAGGAAGAGACAGTATGTGTAAAACTTTTGCAAATGAAATGAAAAGTGAATTTGAGATGTCCATGCTTGGGGAAATGAATTTCTTCCTGGGTCTACAAATCACTCAAACAAAGAAAGGAATCTTCATTTCTCAGACCAAATATGTGAAAGAATTGTTGAAAAAATTTGGGATGGAAAATTTAAAACCAATGAGTACTCCCATGGCAGATGGATGTAAATTGAGTAGAGATGATGACTCTCCTAAGACTGATTAGAAAAAGTACAGGTCAATGATTGGAGGATTATTGTATCTCACTCAAACTAGACTTGACATTATGATTGTTGTTGGTCTAGTTGCTAGATTCCAAGCTAATCCTAGAGAATCTCATGTCATGGAAATCAAGAGGATTTTTAGATATCTAAAAGGGACAGTTGAGTATGGATTGTGGTATCACAGACATCATGATTTTTCTCTTCATGCATATACAAATACGGATTGGGTAGGAGATGTGGATGACTGGAAAAGTACCAGTGGTGGAGCATTCTTTTTAGGGAAGAGATTGGTTTCTTGGCTAAGCAAAAAATAAGAGGCAATATCTTTGTCCACAGCTGAAGCAAAATATATTACGGTAGCAGGTAGTTGCACTCAAGTTTTGTGGATGAAGCAGATGCTAAGAGACATCAAAGTGGAGTATGAGGAACCAATCAAAATCTTCTATGATAATTCAAGTGCAATAAATATTTTAAAAAATCTGGTGTTGCATTCAAAGACCAAACATATATCCATCAAGTTTGACTTTTTGAGAGAGCAAGTGAACAAGAATGAAGTCAGATTGGAGTTTGTGTCTTCCAAGGATCAGATTGTAGATATCTTTACTAAACCTCTACCTAAGGACTATTTTGAGTATCTCAGGGAGAAGTTAGGTGTTATTACTCCTCCGGTGATGAACTAAGGTGCACTGATGTGCATTAGTCTGGTGGATATCACAGTCATATCTTGTGGTCCAGATTGATGATGGGGAGCTGCTACTCAAGGGGAGCAGCTGGTATGATTCTGAAATGGTGGAGTTGCAAGTATGTGCCCTTTGCCATTGATGTCAAAGGGGGAGAGAAGACATGTGAAAAACAAGTGGTTGCTAATCAAAGTGGGAGCAGTAAAGGAAGAGAAGGCATGTGAATGGTTGTTGGTGATAGGGGGAGTTTGTTGATAACTAAGAGGGGGGATGAATCAGTTATCTTAATTATTTCAGTTTTCTAAACTTTCTTATTAAGTAATGCAACATCAATTCAAATAAGCAAACATAACCATGAAATGGAAATACACATGACACAATATTTTTGACGTGGAAACCCTGTTAAGGGAGAAAACCATGGGGTGATTAACCCAAAATTATATTCTCTATTAGAAGAATAGAAATACAAGATGGCACTTGCCAATTAGGGCTCACTGCCTGAGCACACTACTCACAAGAGGCTCACTTCCTATAAGAGACTCACTATCTACAAGATGTAAGAAGAATAACAAGATCCTTGAACTAATGAGAAGCATCCACGTATGTTGAGGTTCAGTTCCGGTTAGGCTCAATACACTGATCTGCTACACTTCATCCTTCCTCTTCTTTTGTACTGCTGTCCTTTCACATACCAAACCTTCCTTACTGCTTTTACTCTGCTCTTCTACTTTTCTTCGTACACACACAACTACTACAACAACACCTCATCGAAATCCTTCCGGTATATATATCCACACAAAGGATTTCATCCTCTTTCTAGTCAGCATTTGAAATAGTCAATATTTCCCAAACTCTAGTCAATCGGCTGAATCCTTGCTTCCCAAGTGATGCAGATCAAAAAAAACTTATAAAAGTTATCTAACAAGTCAGCCAATCATGAGTGATACCTTAGGAATCTTTATCACCATCAACATCTCATCCGGAATAACTTCTGATGCTCTGCCTGTCAGTTCTTCCTCTGTCTATTCTACCAAACCGGACCCCAATACTTGAATGTTTATATCTCTTTACTCTTTCGTCACCGAAGGCTCAATTCCTAGAATCTATCAGTCAAGGTACTCCTCTTGACTTCCCCAAGTCCACACTTTCCAAGGATACTTCCTCTGAGAGATCCAGACCTGACTGTCGGACCTTGCCACATACTCTATTCTTGCTTACCGGACCACAACACTCTTCAATCTGACTTCCAGTAAAGGCACACCATGTCCTGCGGATGTGTGGGATGAACTTTGTTGCCATCAATGACAACAATAATGAAGCTCCAATGTGTCTCTTGCCAACAATCTCCCCCTTTAGCATTGATGGCAACACTTAGTGAAAAATGACTAAGTGTTATATTATACTCCCCCTTGGTTGATGCTCTCTTCTATTGTACATTTTACAGGAGCTCCCCCTTAGCTGGATTCCACATTTTTCACTATTCCTCACTCCCCCTTTGACATCAATGGCAAAGGGTAGAGTCTGTACACCAAAATTGCCCAAAAATTCAACTATACTTAGCCACATAAGTATATAAACAGGTTATACTTACATATACTATAATATGTCTGCAAAGGTTGTCTTCAACTGTACAACTTATGTCGCCCAACTTTGCTTCATCCTGTCCAAAATTGAGATGTGACCACTCAACAGGAATGCAAAAGCTTCTGCCCTCTTGAGATCTGTCAGATCACTGGTCCAGGCTGAAGTCTGAGCATCTGTTAGGGCCTCATGCATGGCCTCTAATTTGGGGATAATCATCCCTCTAAGCTCACCCATCCTGTTTATTATGTTCTTCCTCTCCTTTTCAAGTTTCTTAATCTCATTCATGACTACAATAGTTTGACATTCCTAATTTACTATAGAAGAGGAGAGAGGATCAAAATTTTGAGATAGACTTGTTAGTTTATCCTCTTGCTCTTTTACTTTCTTCTCAATATCCTTGGTCACTTTAGGCCAGGATAAACAAAATTTGTAGATATCTCCACCATCTTTGAGAGCATTTTCCAAGCTCTTTATTCCAATAGCCAAAACTCTCCTATCATTTGTTATTATGCCTTGTAACTCTGAGAATCTCTTATCCAAAAACTCTTTGCGGACCTTCTCCTCAGTTGATTTCTCTAGAGATTCAAAATGTGTACTAACACTATTTACTAGAGATTTGAGATTACCGGATGAAGAGGCTGAGGAATCTTTTTGAAAAGATGGCATGATCTTCTCTAATACACTAGATGCAGCTTCTATGAGCTCACAGTCTACCAAGTGAGACTTTAAAATTTTTTCTTTTGCCTTTGCTTGGCTGAAGGATGCTAGCTTCATGGTTTGCATCGGAGAGAGGGAATCAAAATTGAATGGACCTTGAAGCAACTCCGGTTCATCAAATTCCAACAACTCCTTGGTCAAGAAATCTTTGACTGCATCTACTGTGTCTCTTGCCAGTGATAGGGTTTTCTTTTCTTCTGCAGCCTTAGCACTGTCATTTGTGGTCTTTTCTATTTGACCTTCTTTTTCCTTCACTTCTTCTACTTTCTCCTCTATTCTTACTTCTCCTTTAGATCCAGAGATTGCTGGGGAATCTGGGTTTACTTCTCTTGACCTTCCTCTTCTGGAACAAAGGAATCCTTTTCCTTTACCTCTTCTGCTACCATCTCAGTAGATTCTTCTTTGTTATCTATTCTCGAGGGATCATTACCTAAATCCTCTATAACAGGAATATTGAATCTTTTATAGGCATTCCACAAGATTTCTTATGTTTCTTTTGCCACTTTATCAGTTTCTCCAAGCATGAGCTGATTCATTCTAGTCTTACTCCAGAACTCACATTCTTGCAATCTTTGAAGATCATATCCATTTGTTTTGGAGTAATTGAAGGGTAAAGCTGAATATCTATCTATTCTCTAATTTCTAAGTCCTTAGCCTTAGCATTTTCTTTTCTCATTTCAAGTTCCTTTTCTAAACTTTTAGGAATTAGAGAAATTATTTCAATCAAAGCTTTATTGTATATGTTCAAGTACTTAACTGTGGCTTCCTCCAAGATTTTTCTATCTGCATCATTCTATGCATTATAGAATTCTGTTATTGGTTGCAGGTTCCCATCCATAGTAACAGCTTTGACTACATCATCTAGGGACAAAGTGGGCCTTTCAACAAACTCTTCTTCCTCTGCCTCCTTATCTTTACCAGATACTTTCTTCTTCTTCTTCATCTTCTTGATCTCTTCATCAGATTCTGTCTCTTCTTCATTTTTCTGACTGATGTAAGACCTTGTGGCCTTTGTCTTAGTTCTTTTCTCTGCTTTACCGAATTATTTGGCTTCTGGTTTTGATGTCTTTGAGCTCTTGTCAGTGGTAAGAGTGGACCTCTTAGAGGATCTTGTCCGGGTGGGGGCTTCTATTGGACCACTTTCCTTTTCAGCACCTTTCTTCTCTTTCTCTGCTCTTTCCCTCTTCTCCCTGTTAGCATCAAGTGCTTCTTTTGATATGCCAAATATTTTGACAACATTCTCTACTTCTTTTCTCACTTTTCTCTTTATCTCCGATTGTCTTAACTCCACATGGATCTTCACACTTAATTCTTCAAAGGTTCCAAACCTTTCTGCTTTGGGATCCTTGGGCTAACTTAGCATGTGTTGAACATGCAGTTCCACAATTTTCTCATCCACTTCATACCCCTTAGGCATGATCCATACTATTCTTGGTTCCACTGCCTCCATTAGGCACTGATAAGTTTCTACCATAAAGCATATTATATCTTTATATTTTTCAACTACAGATTGGGGGATTCTCTCTCTTGCTTGCATCATGTTCTAAAAATTCTTGAAATATCCCCAGAGAGCTGTATCCTGTGCCTTGGCATCACCAAGCCCATGTATATAATCCCTGATCTGAATAGCTACTGGTCTATCATTCTGCCATACCCAGCCACTAGATCCGGGGAGCTCATTCATGTAATAAAAGAAAAGACAGAGTATCAAACCACTGGATTTGAAGGAGTTCTTCTTATCCTTCTTTATCTTCTATAGATTCTCCAAGAGTTGGTTCAGAAGGAACTCACAAAGATCATAGTCTACATTCTTCCTCAACATTTCATATGTAGTATATATAGCAGTTCCAGAAACTGAATTCTCCCTGCTGGAGTGATATATCTTATATCCAATTATCATTGATGCAAACTTGATATTCGGATCTATGATATCCTCAATAGTCATAGCTCTTTTATCAAACTTTGATCCGGTAGCGTCACTGACAATTTGGTTTTTGATAGATTTGAGCGTAGGCATTTCACCGATTGAGAGTAATCCGGTTATAGCCCTAATGGCATCCTTAGTGATCTTAAACGGCATATTTAACCACATGAAGTTGTCATGCATTTTGTTCAAGATATACCGGACCCATTCATCTTCCAGAAAACAAGGGAAATGAATGCACTGTGCAAAATGTTTGTCCTAGATAGCTTTATACTGAGTTTTGAGTTTAAATGAGTCATCTATCAAATGCTTGTGATAGATATCAACTAGCTTAGATTTCCCAAATTCTTCAATATTTGCATGAATATATGCCCTAACATCTTCTACATGCAGAACTCCATGCAGAATAATTGAAAAGGCGCCTAGGGGATCAACTTCTAGGGATTTATATGGACGTTTCTTGAACTTAGGGCATGGCCTCTCAGTGATCTTTACAACATTCAGTGTATCCATCTTCAAAAAGACTTACAGAGAAATATTCAATAATGGAAAGTACCTTTTGCGCGTCTAGGGTTCGTGAAGAGATCCAGATTGATTTGCTGGATGAATCGACTTCTGCAGATGGGCTTCAGGAGATTTGTTGCAGAGCTCTTTTTCGCTTCTTCTCAAGTGCAAAATGAACAAGTGTTTGATAGGAAAACCCTTATATTATTCTGCAAACCCTAATACCAAGTTGCAATAAATGCTCAACTTAAGTCATTCCAGTTTTCCTTATTTTTGTTATTCAAATGACTTGATGAATTGGATCAATCTTGTTCTAAACATCTTGCATATCTTCCATATTTTAACCATAGTTTATTTAGATGTTTCTCTTATGAACCCTTTGATCTGTAACTCTCCTTGTGCCAGTTCCAGCACCAATTAACTAGCTAGGGGAAAAAGTTTTTCCTTGTGTCTCCCCCTAAGCCAGAGCTCACTTTTTAATTTTTGGAAGGAATATCAGGACCAGATTCTAGTGCAGATCCATCCCCTAGATTTTCTGTACTTCTCTTCACCCAGATCTTGTTCATCTCAGTTTTAACTTCATGTGCATTCACTTTTCCTTTTCCCTTGTCTTGATTCTGATTATGATGTACCAGACCTCTTTTGTCCTGATTCTTGCTTCTACAGAATTTGGCAATATGACCGGATCTATTGCAATTGTGGCAAACAACATTTCTTTGCACATTTGATTCATGTCCTCTTGATCTACATTGATTAGCCATATGACCCATTCTATTGCATGCAAAGCATCTACCATTGAATGAATTGTTCATTTGCATATTTCTGCATTCATGAGATTTGTGACCATACCTTTTGCAGTTGAAACATTGTCCGGAGAAGGATATATTAGTCTAATTCATTCTCTTTCTGCACTGATTAGCTTTATGACCAAAGTTATTGCAGTTGTGGTAGTATCCATTGAAGGAGGGATATCTTTGAGCATTAGGCTGCCTTACCGAAGGTCTTCTAGGCCTATTCCTTGGATTTTCTGATCCAAAATTCTCCTGATCGGATCTAGAGCTTTCACCTTTCTCATATCCCAAGCCACACTTGTCATCTACCCTCTTTTGGCTTTCAAGAAGAACTTCAAGTTGAGAAAAACTTATCTTGAATTTCTCTTTGTATTCATTTGTTGTTTGAAGATCCCTTTTAAGAGAGACAGTTTGATCCTCAAGCTTTTCTTCATTATCTTTAGCATCTTCAAGATCATATTCAAGATGTCTGATTATTCTATCCATCTTGTGGCAGTCTTCTGATTTTTCCTTGAGAGATTGTCTTAGATCATCTTCAGTTTTTCTTTTTTCTTCAATTTCTTGGGTAAACTTCATAACTCCTGATTCCATTTCATGTCTTACCATAATGACCTCTTTTGATAACTTTTCACATAACTTGGTTTTCTCCTTCAGATCTCCATTTGTATCATTTGTTTCACCTTGAATTGCTAATTGCTGAAGTAGCTCCTTTCTCTTTTTCATAGAGAGACTCAGTTTCTCTTTTAGTTCATTTATGAAATCATCAGCCTATTTGAGTCTTTTCTTCAATTCATTGACTTTAGAATTTGACTGCTCAAGATCATCTAGAGTAGACTTAAGTTGCTCCCTCATACTATACACATCCATTTGAATTCCCAGATCTTCCTCAAGCTGTTAGGCTCTGTTGGGAGGAACTTGGCTTTGATACCAATTGTTGATAATTGAGAGGGGGGTGAATCAGTTATCTTAATTATTTCAGCTTTCTGAACTTTCTTATTAAGTAATGTAGCATCAATTCAAATAAGCAAACATAACCATGAAATGGAAATACACATGACACAATATTTTTGACTTTGAAACCCTGTTAAGGGAGAAAACCATGGGGTGATTAACCCAAAATTATATTCTCTATTAGAAGAATAGAAATATAAGATAGCACTTGCCAATTAGGGCTCACTGCCCGAGCACACTACTCACAAGAGGCTCACTGCCTACAAGAGACTCACTATCTACAAGATGTAAGAAGAATAACAAGATCCTTGAACTGATGAGAAGAATCCACATATGCTGAGGTTCAGTTCCGGTTAGGCTCAATACACTGATCTGCTACACTTCATCCTTCCTCTTCTTTTGTACTGCTGTGCTTTCACATACTGGACCTTCCTTACTGCTTTTACTCTGATCTTCTTCTTTTCTTCACACACACACAACTACTACAACAACACCTCAATGAAATCCTTCTGGTATATATATCCACACAAAGGATTTCATCCTGTTTCTAGTCGACATCTAGAATAGTCAATATTTCCCAAACTCTAGTCTGTCGGTTGAATCCTTGCTTCCCAAGTGATGCAGATCAAAAAGAAACTTATAGAAGTTATCTAACAAGTCAACCAATCATGTGTGATACCTTAGGAATCTTTATCACCATCAACATCTCATTTGGAATAACTTCTGATGCTCTGCCTGTCAGTTCTTCCTCTGTCTGTTCTACCAAACTGGACCCCAATACTTGAATTCTTATATCTCTTTACTTTTTCATCACTGAAGGCTCAATTCCTGGAATCTATCAGTCAAGGTACTCCTCTTGACTCCCCCAAGTCCACACTTTCCAAGGATACTTCCTCTGAGAGATCCAGACCTGACTGTCAGACCTTGCCACATACTCTGTTCTTGCTTACCGGACCACAACACTCTTCAATCTGACTTCCGGTAAAGGCACACCATGTGCTATGGATGTGTGGGATGAACTTTGTTGCCATCAATGACAAAAATCATGAAGCTCCAATGTGTCTCTTGCCAACAGAGTTGTGTCAGTAAAGGAAAGTACTTGTCTTGATGGTTAAAACAATTTTTCACATCATATGTTGCCATCAGTGACAAAGGGGGAGATTGTTGCAAGTATGGGCCTAACCGGTGTTGTCATTAATGTTAACATACTCCTGTTGCATTGATGATAAGGATTGGATGAGCTGTATGCTAAGGATATTGAGAAAATTAGTTCCAATTAGGAACAGAGAAGAACAGTGAAGACAGTGAACTAAAGATCCTAGCTAAGATGAAGATCACAAGATGCGGTTCAAAGGGTTTGTAGATATGTGTCTTAAGATAATCCAACAAAGATTTTAGAGGTCTGCATGATGATTTGAAGAAGTTGTGGCTGCTCAAGTAAAACCAATTCCGGTAGGTGTTCAGAGGTGACAAATTGACACAGATAGGTCCGGTGAGATCCAGAATTGCAATATCCTATTTTGCAGATTTGGTGGAGTGTTTAAGAAGTCCATGTGAAGTTACAACTCAAATGGTTCATGATCTAGAGATCTGTAAGCATCTATTCCATTGTGACAGTGATGAAAGACTATGTTCTTGAGGTTTCAGATGAAGGAGAGAAGGATTTCAGTAAGCAGATGTAGTGTTGATGTTCTTGGTGATTCAGGCTAACTTGTGGAGGTCTTTGGATTGTGTCTAGTTCGTGTTGGTGGTCTACATTGAAGTTTGAGCTCGCAACTAAAGGATTACTTTTGGACGATGTGTTCTTCCTAAGTCTGGCCAATCGGATGAGTTACACATCCTGTGGATCATCTTGATGAGGATTGGCATGTTCCTAAATGAAGATTGAAGTCTCAAATTTGTGTGGCTGACAATGTGTTAATCTGCATGAAGTCTTTTTGTAATAAGTCATGTTGTACTTATGTATTTGCTTTGTAATTTTTGCCGACTTAGATGATCATTCCTAAGTCAATGTCTTGTATAAATAAGGAGTTATAATGTAATTTAAAAGTATATCTTATGATGATGAGAGTATTGTAGTGAGGAAGAGAGTGAAAGGCAGAGTAAAAGTATTGGGCTTAAATGGAACTAACTCAAGCATGGTGAAGATGCTATTTTCCAGTTCAAGTATGTGATACTTAATATTTTGTAGACAATGTGTCTCTTGTAGGTAGTGAGCCCCTTGTGAGCAGTGTGCTCGGGCAGTGATCCCTAATTGGCATATGCCATTTTGTTCTTTCTATTCTTCTAACAAAGAATACTATCTTGGGTTAATCACCCCATTGTTTTTCCCTTAACCGGGTTTTCCACATCAAAATCTTGGTGTCTTATGTGTTGATGTGTTTCTGCTCTTGATTTAATGCATTATGTTTCATGATTGATTTATAATTATGCTGCTAAATTACAAAGTGGATTTAAGTGTTTAATTGGAAGAAGGTTTTGGACAAATGATTCACCCCCCTCTCAATTGTCTACCCTGAATCGAACACTTCTTCCTTGTGCTGCAAATCAATCAGACAGATAAGGAAATTTTAATTTCTCAATCAAAGTATGTCAAGGAATTGTTGAAGAAATTTGGAATGGAAGATTCTAGACCAGTTTTTACTCACATGACAACTGGTTGCAAGCTGAGTAAGAATGATGAATCCCCTAAGGCTGATCAGAGAAAACATAGATCAATGATTGGAGGACTACCATACCTAACTGCTATCAGACTAGATATCATGCATGCAGTCTATCTTGTGGCAAGATTTAAAGAAGATCTTATAGAGTCACATGTCATGATAGTGAAGAGAATATTCAAGTATTTGAAGGGCACTCTGGATCATGGTTTGTTTTATCCTAAGAATAATGACTTTAACCCAAGTGCCTACATAGATGCAGATTGGGTCAGATGTGTAAATGACAGAAAAAAGTACAAGTGGTGGTGCATTCTTTCTTGGAGATAGAGTTGTATCTTGGCTAAACAAGAAGTAAGAGTTAGTATCTTTATCAACTGTAAAGGTAGAGTACATTGCAACAGTATCCTATTGTACACAAGGGTAAGTGTAAGAAGTTAGGTCCACTTTTTGGCTAAAAAGTGGAAGTCTTTCCTTAAAATCAAAGTTTGTCCTAGTTGGAGTAAACTTTTGAAGCACCTACACATAAAATTTTAATATGCTGTAAAAATATGAAATGTAGGATTTTGTTTTTAGTTTACAAATATTAATTTATTCTAATACACAGATGATAAAAGTTGGTTTTGTATAGGATGTACAAAAATACACTTTTTAAAAGTCCCTTGTTTTGGGTCAAAACATGCACATGTACGACCAACATAATTTAACCTAAATGAAAGTATTTTTCTAATTCCTTTTGTGTAATGATGCATATGATGCTAAAAGTTTGGTTAGGATATTGTTTTGTAAATTTTCGATCAAGAATTATTTTTAATTAAAGTTTTACTAGCCCTAATTTGTGTTTTTTAAAACTCCTCGTGTACAACCAAAATAATTTGTGATAAACTAATCATAACATGCAACTTTTTTTTTCATTTTGTATAGATCGATGTGTAGATTGGTCAAACATAATTCTTTTTTGAAAAATGAAATAAAATCAAAAGTTATTAAAAAGATAGTAATATATGTTATTTAATGTTTATGATGGTTTTTGTTTAAAAAATAATTGATAAATATAAAATATGTTCAACACTAAAAAATTATATAATTGAAATCTAGACATTATCATATATAATGAGTTTTAATGTCATCTAAAAATTCTTAAAAAAGGTCATCAGCCATATTGCCAAAGTCCATTCCTTCCAAAAATTTTGAAGATTTTTGTTTAAAAAATAAATAATAAATAGAAAAATATGTTCAACACTAAAAGAATTAAATATTTTAAAAGTATACATTGTCATATAAAACAAGTTTTAATTACAACCAAATATTCTAAAAAAAATTGTCAGCCATATTGCAAAAATCCATCCCTTCTGAAAATATTTTGCCCCGAGTGTTCTACTAAAAGTGGACCCAACTTCTTGCACTTACCCACAAGTGTTATGGATGAGACAAACCTTGAAGGATATCAAAGTTGAGTATGATGATCTAATTCCTATCTTCTATGATAATAATAGTGCCATTAACATTTCAAAGAATCTAGTGATGCATTCAAAGACAAAGCATATTTCAATTAGGTATCACATTCTAAGAGAGAAGGTTGCAAAGAATGAAGTGAAGCTTGAGCATGTACTTACAAAGGATCAAATTGCTGACATATTCACCAAGGCTCTTCCTAAGGATACATTTGAGTATCTCTAGGAGAAGTTAGGGGTTATTCCCCTTCTTTGAAATAGATGCATAAGGAGATGCATCAGTCTAGTGTGATTCAAGATTCATTCTTTTCTAGAGTGATGATGGAGGCTACCACTCAGGGGGAGCAAGTAGTGGTGTTAATGATTATTGCAGATAGGGGGAGTACATAGAGCAGTTGAGGATAGTGCAAGTATTTGCAGTATCACAATCAGGGGGAGAGAGTTTTGAAAAAGTATGTCACCCTTTGCCATTGATGTCAAAGGGGAAGAGAGTTCATGTGAAAAAACAAAGTTAGAGGAAGAAAGCATGATGTGTAAAAGAAAGAGGGAGATTAAGATTAGTGCAGATTTGTGTCATGATGGATGGTTTTTTCATATCATATGTTGCCATCAATGACAAACGGGGAGATTGTTACAAGTATGTGCTAATCGTTGTTGTCATTAATGTCAACATGATTGTGTTGTCATTGGTGTCAATTGTGTCTTCTGATGAAGTTAGTGTTTCTTAGTTTTGTTTGATTCAATTTCTTTACTAAAAGGTAGTTTGGACACTATGTATAGATGCTAAAGGTATTGATAATATGCCTATGTAGTTGGGTTTCCAAGTGATTTTGAGAAAATTTGAATAATACTAAAAATAGTGTGTTGATGGAGTCTTCTGGCTTATAGTATACTGCTTGATTTTTCACTCCACATCTCTTCTGTGTTGGAGAGCTAAGTTTGTGGTTTGGATATGTTGTTGAGAAGTGGTGTAAGATGCTAAATCCAGAATTTGGTGCTCCAGATCATTGTGCAATGAAAGTTATGTTCACCAGTTTGAGAACAAAATTTCACAGTGTTTCTGATTTGTGCAGAGGTTTCTAAGAGAAAGTATTTTGCTCTGCATTTCTTTGTAGAGTGGTTTTAGGTGTTACAGTTCTAGATTTAAGCCTATAAGGTCCTTATCTACCTATATCCAAAATGTTTGTGGTATGATGCTCCGAAAAGCAATTTCTTGTGTAGCAAAGTTCGATAGTGTTGGTTGTGAGAAGACAATGAGCCTTCTTCAGGTGAAAGTTGTTGTAGATAAAATTGTTGATTTCTAGGTGACCTCAAATTATTTGTGGATGTTTCTAGAATGTGTTGAAGCTCTGTGCATGGTTTGAAATTTATGGTTGTGATCATTTCCAAGTGTGCAAAGAAGAATCCCCTATGTTTACACCATTTGGTTGACCTAGAAGTTTGTGCTTATTGTGGAGTTGATTTGATGATTATGTGTGTGTTGTGTATTGTGCTTTGATAGATTTGGGTCTAAGATAAGGCTTAGAGTCATTCACCTTCATTCCCTTACACCATGGAATGTTTAGGTCTAGACCTAATTTAAATTTTGTGTGTTTGCCAACCTTGGAGACTGTTTCAAAGATTGAAGATTGTGTTGCTGACCTTGAAGATTGTTTCAAGGTTGATGGTGATATAAATAAGTGTCAAGAGTTCATGTGTGAGTGGAGGTGAATGGAAAAAATGAAGTTTGTGATGTGAAAATGATAAAAGGGTAATAAGAGCTTTCATGATTTAGATGATTGGATGTAGTGAGAAGAAGGTGTCTACTATCTTTTGGTATAGATGTGAAGGTTGTTGGGTTTTTCTTCTGAATCAGCATTAGGGTTTGCCACTTCTAATGCACAGGTAGATTCAGCCAACTAAATACAGGAGGTTGCGTGAGCTGCCTCCCCTTCACTTCTAGTTCTGCCGCACCAAGGGGGGGATCCCTATAACTCAAGATGTAACTTTGACTAGCTCAAAGATAGAAAGATTTAACTTGACAACAACAGGCAGAATACTCTCATGTATGGACCAAGATCTGTATGATAGATCACAAGGCTGGCAACATTCTTGGACATGATGTCTGGTTGGGTATGAGAGCATGCAGGGGGTTCCTAATCCTACTCCTACAACTAACAGGTGGAAGTATGAAATGGTTTAGAAATGGATTTTGGATGCAAAGCTGGACATGGTTATAACACAAAAATAAAGCATGATTGGTGCCTATCCAGGGCCTGGAGTCAGTAGACATACACCTATGAATGATCAACATGAACAACTAAAACTGGATTTTAGGGGGATATATGTGATACCTGCCTTACAGATATCTCCCAATAAAGAGTGTTAAGTTATCTCTACTTATGGCATCCCTACTGCAGTATACCCTTCCCAATGTTCAACCTGAAAACAGTTTAATCTACCCCTTGAGCAGAAGTTAAAAGATCAGACATTCAACATAGGGATTCTATGCTCTAGAATCTAAACATTACCCAAATATCCAGATTCAGAAGAAGAATACATGCAATACTGGAGACAGAATTAACACAACACATGCTAAGATAGCATTACTCATATAATATTAACCATGAAATCAGTGGATTCATGCCAAATCGTACAACAGGAGATACATAAACTCACAAGTTTAAGCTGTACAGAGCAACCAGATCAGCTGGTTTTGGATTACAGAGCCAAAAATCCTCAACTTTCAACAACCACAAATGAGTAACACTTCCTGCTTATAACAGCCAGGTAGTGTACCATAGCAATTAATTACATGGTTGACCAAAATTCCTGCCAGATACACAGTATCAGGAAAATGGCGCTCAAACACTACCAGATTGGCGCCCAAACATGAATGCAGTAGGTAGGGGAGGAGACAGGAAGATATCTCAAGCCCTGCGCCACTGTCCGCTGATGTACACCTTCAATCAGGTACCAGATCCGCCCATACCTCTGCAACCTTCGCCATTAATGGCGCACCAACCCGCGGCCTTGGGAAAAACATCTAACAGTCGATCGTAACCATTTCCCGCCGAGATTCATCATCATGATATTTGAAAATGCAGGATATCAATTATCCCACATGCACCCCGCGATGACCTCTTTAACACTTTATATACTAGGTCATGAGCATATATGATGTCGGTGCTTTTGCTCCTGACGACACTAGTATAAGACTTCATCATCATCATCCTCCAGCAGCATGATATCCTATTGCTTGAAATATCAGCCTGACGTCAGCATCATATCGCAATATAGCCTGCATGATAATCGCCTTCATCGGCACAACCTGATCCATCGGAGGAACATCCTCCTGCTGAGCCTATACCAAAAATCTGGCCGATGAACATCCTGATGACGTCATCATCATATCCTGCTGACGTCATCATCATATCTGCCTACTGCGCACCTCCTCATATCCGGATGACGTCATCATCATGTTTGCAAATATCGGGAGATCTCCACAAGATGATCTGTGTTAGAAATATGACCCCCCCGGACCTTGATGACGTCATCATCATATCGACATCAGGATGATATTCAGAAGATAACCGGATATTTGGAAATATCATCCTGATGTACAAATATCAGGTTGCACTGTAGCTCCACTATAAGATCGGGGTGATAGATGAATATGATGATGCTTGAAAAGATCACCCCCCACAAGATAATGCACGAAGCCGGCAGGCGGATATCTCCCTGATATCAGCATCATCATGACGCTGGAACAAACATATATCCGGGTGATATTCAAAAATGAAAATATCACCCCCTCCTTTGGAAATATCATGATGCAGATAGGCAGAGAAAAAGATATCACCCTGACATAAGAATGACGTCAGCATCATCAGGATGAGAAAACAACGAACATGAAGTGATACAACATCATCAGGATGATATTGACTAAGATCATCCTGACGTTCAAAATATGATGACCCCAGTGAATATCGGGTCATACTTAGAACTCTTCAACAACATCATCAGGATGATCATAACCAAGATCACCCGATGATAAGAATATCACCCCGGCGAAATATCATGAAGGCAGAAAAAATGATGACCCCCGCAAGCAACACGGTGATAACTGGAAATATGATGATGATGATGACGACCCTTAAGAAAAAACAAGTCAGGTCAAACAACTTAGAGAATAACCCCTTCAGAAGATCGGGGCAACATCATCATCATAAAAGGGCAAGGTGATAATCGGAAGATCACCGGATACTTGAAAAATCACCCCCGCAAGCAAATCAGGGCACACTGTAGCTCATCAACAGGATCAGGATGATATCCAGACATCACCCGATACTTGAAATATGATGATCCTGATGAGAAACCGGTCGACAGAGAACATGATGATGCTGACCACCATCGAAGAAAATATGATGATGATGACCTCCTCTTCAAAGAAAAAATGATGATGCAGCTAAAAAATGCTGAGGAGGTCCAACACTTTAGAACATTTTTTGGATACTTAGGGAAAGTGCCTGCATGAAAACTACTCAAAAACTGCCAGTCAATTCAGGCACTAACACTGGCTCTGTCTGGGGACGTGCAGGTGCAAGACTGCAGCGAGAACCCCAGATCTCTGGGATGCAGACCAGTCCCTATCCATTGGGCACAGAGTCAAATACTGCACCGACCTGCATCACCAAACCCACTTGATGGCCTAAGGCCACCAAGAAAAGAAAAACATGTATCTCCCTTTGTCAAATATCTTGTTTTCATCTGCATGCACTGGGTCAAGCTTGGAGATACTACAAAGATCCACCCACAAACAAACTTTGTCATCTGCACACTCAACCTTTTGATTTAGCTTGTCATTGTCAAACCTGTGTAGATAACCTTCAGCATCATGTGACATGTGGGTGCAGAATATATTAGGCAATGCACACTCAAATGGTATAGAACACAGGTTATCATCTGTATCATCATCATGCATTGCAACATGATCTCCTAGCTGGACTGCAAATAGGAAACACTCAGAGTCCACCACACAACTAGGAAGATCAGGGCTCATTGTATTATATGCTGGCACATCAAAAGAAAAGCTTTCAAAATCACAATTGTGCACATCATGTACACAACAATCAGCAGCACCAAGCTGGAAAAGATCAGGCTCTGGCATCTCTTTCAAATCAGGCACATTTTCACAGTCACTTACCTGATGTATGTTGTTTCCTCTTTCATCAGGATGAGAAACAGAATCCAAGCCAAAAATAATGTCTAGATCCTCACCATACTCAAACAGATCCTCATCACCATATGTGTCATAAATGGGTGACCCAGGTGCATCAGTTTCATCATAATATGCCATTTGTTCATGGGCAGTAGAGCACACATCTTCATCACCAATGGATTCACTGTGTGGAGGAGTATCAACCTGTGTGTCATAAGCAAAACAACCATCAAACGAAAAACAATCATGCTCTGAACTAGCACTTATTTCAATTTCTGACTGCTCTTCATGATCTCCCTGTGTTTGAAAGGTAGGCAATGGGTCACACATAGGACTGCTTCTCTGTTTGCTTATATCTTCTCTGTCTTGAGTACAATACTCACAATTGTCTCCACAGGTCCATTCCAAAAATTGCTCATTGCTGTCCACAACCTCGTTATTGTTTTCATGGTTAGCTGCCTCATCATTGCAATGGGAATCCTCATTAGTCTTTTCACTGGCATCCTCAACTGGTGAACAATCCAGTTGAGCAGTATTGTTAGCATTATGTTCAAACACAGCAGTCTAAACCTCTATGCTTTTATTTTCATTTTTATCTGCACATGATGCCATAATCACTTGGTCATTTGCAGCTTCATAACCATTTCTCACACCAAGGCCTGGGGACAGGGGTTTCAGCAGGTACACATTTCTAATTTTTTCTATCTTTTCTATGAACCTGTATGCCATCTGCATACTTGTCACCTTGAAATCCCTCAGTATTGCACTAAAGCCCTCCTCAAATGCTTCAAAGAATATGCCAACACAGGCTGAAATATCAGGTTTGAAGACTTCTGGGATCTGTGAAAGGGCTATTGCAAACCTATGACTGAAATCAACACATGGCTCTTCATCTTGTTTTCTGATTCTCATCAATTCTGTAACAAGATCAGCTGGTTCTTTTGCAAATTCTTCCTTGAAACAGTCAGCAAGCTCATCCCAACAGGCAAAGGATTTCTTTGGAAAGCTCAAATACCAGTCTTTTGCTTTTGCTTCAAAGGACCTAACAAAAAACCTCATCCACATATCCTCATCTCTGAATGAATATTTTCCCATAAAACTATGAAAATTTTGGATATGTGCATTCCCATCACATACACTGTGACCACTAAATCTAGGCATCTGACAGTATATCCTAGCAGGCATAGTTTCTACTTTATAATCCACCCATGACAAATCCAGTTGGTCATACAAAGGATCAAAAGGGCTGAGAAGAGGTTTAGCCTTCTGACTGGCAGACACAACAGGGTTACTGCTTTTTAACTGGGCCTGCTCAGCCTCTAAGAATATCAACCTATTTCTTATCTCTTCTATTCCTTTATCCAACATTTCACCACTGAGTATGGGATAATTCATACTTGGATTCATAAAAATCTTACTCTTAGGCATTGTTTGTCTGTCTAAGACCTAAGGCTTCCCCTGGCGTCCAACCTATGCAGTAAAACAGCAAATATAAAGGGGAAGGAACAAGGTACCTTTTCTCATACGGATGCAGAAAAATGTACATCTTTCAACCAATAACATACATCTATCTTTCATGTGCATTTGGATCTTTTTTGCAGAGTCGCCACCTCTCCAAAGAGGACAAAATTTACAGCAGCTGAAAGCTTCATCAAATATGTTTCTGAGTTCATTCCACCAGCAGAGCAAAACTTCACCAGAGACTGCAGGATATCACTTTACATCAACATCCCCAGCAGAGTCGCCAATTTGTTGGGTTTTTCTTCTGAATCAGCATTAGGGTTTGCCACTTCTAATGCACAGGTAGATTCAGCCAACTAAATACAGGAGGTTGCGTGAGCTGCCTCCCCTTCACTTCTGGTTCTGCCGCACCAAGGGGGGGATCCCTATAACTCAAGATGTAACTTTGACTAGCTCAAAGATAGAAAGATTTAACTTGACAACAACAGGCAGAATACTCTCATGTATGGACCAAGATCTGTATGATAGATCACAAGGCTGGCAACATTCTTGGACATGATGTCTGGTTGGGTATGAGAGCATGCAGGGGGTTCCTAATCCTACTCCTACAACTAACAGGTGGAAGTATGAAATGGTTTAGAAATAGATTTTGGATGCAAAGCTGGACATGGTTATAACACAAAAACAAAGCATGATTGGTGCCTATCCAGGGCCTGGAGTCAGTAGACATACACCTGTGAATGATCAACATGAACAGCTAAAACTGGATTTCAGGGGGATATATGTGATACCTGCCTTACAGATATCTCCCAATAAAGAGTGTTAAGTTATCTCTACTTATGGCATCCCTACTGCAGTATACCCTTCCCAATGTTCAACCTGAAAATAGTTTAATCTACCCCTTGAGCAGAAGTTAAAAGATCAGACATTCAACATAGGGATTCTATGCTCTAGAATCTAAACATTACCCAAATATCCAGATTCAGAAGAAGAATACATGCAATACTGGAGACAGAATTAACACAACACATGCTAAGATAGCATTACTCATATAATATTAACCATGAAATCAGTGGATTCATGCCAAATCGTACAACAGGAGATACATAAACTCACAAGTTTAAGCTGTACAGAGCAACCAGATCAGCTGGTTTTGGATTACAGAGCCAAAAATCCTCAACTTTCAACAACCACAAATGAGTAACACTTCCTGCTTATAACAGCCAGGTAGTGTACCATAGCAATTAATTACATGGTTGACCAAAATTCCCGCCAGATACACAGTATCAGGAAAATGGCGCTCAAACACTACCAAATTGGCGCCCAAACATGAATGCAACAGGTAGGGGAGGAGACAGGAAGATATCTCGAGCCCTGCGCCACTGTCCGCTGATGTACACCTTCAATCGGGTACCAGATCCGCCCATACCTCTGCAACCTTCGCCATTAATGGCGCACCAACCCGCGGCCTTGGGAAAAACATCTAACAGTCGATCGCAACCATTTCCCGCCGAGATTCATCATCATGATATTTGAAAATGCAGGATATCAATTATCCCACATGCACCCCGCGATGACCTCTTTAACACTTTATATACTAGGTCATGAGCATATATGATGTCGGTGCTTTTGCTCCTGACGACACTAGTATAAGACTTCATCATCATCATCCTCCAGCAGCATGATATCCTGTTGCTTGAAATATCACCCTGACGTCAGCATCATATCGCAATATAGCCTGCATGATAATCGCCTTCATCGGCACAACCTGATCCATCGGAGGAACATCCTCCTGCTGAGCCTATACCAAAAGTCTGGCCGATGAACATCCTGATGACGTCATCATCATATCTGCCTACTGCACACCTCCTCATATCCGGATGACGTCATCATCATGTTTGCAAATATTGGGAGATCTCCACAAGATGATCTGTGTTAGAAATATGACCCCCCCGGACCTTGATGACGTCATCATCATATCGACATCAGGATGATATTCGGAAGATAACCGGATATTTGGAAATATCATCCTGATGTACAAATATCAGGTTGCACTGTAGCTCCACTATAAGATCGGGGCGATAGATGAATATGATGATGCTTGAAAAGATCACCCCCCACAAGATAATGCACGAAGCCGGCAGGCGGATATCTCCCTGATATCAGCATCATCATGACGCTGGAAGAAACATATATCCGGGTGATATTCAAAAATGAAAATATCACCCCCTCCTTCAGAAATATCATGATGCAGATAGGCAGAGAAAAAGATATCACCCTGACATAAGAATGACGTCAGCATCATCAGGATGAGAAAACAACGAACATGAAGTGATACAACATCATCAGGATGATATTGACTAAGATCATCCTGACGTTCAAAATATGATGACCCCAGTGAATATCGGGTCATACTTAGAACTCTTCAACAACATCATCAGGATGATCATAACCAAGATCACCCGATGATAAGAATATCACCCCGGCGAAATATCATGAAGGCAGAAAAAATGATGACCCCCGCAAGCAACACGGTGATAACTGGAAATATGATGATGATGATGACGACCCTTAAGAAAAAACAAGTCAGGTCGAACAACTTAGAGAATAACCCCTTCAGAAGATCGGGGCAACATCATCATCATAAAAGGGCAAGGTGATAATCGGAAGATCACCGGATACTTGAAAAATCACCCCCGCAAGCAAATCAGGGCACACTGTAGCTCATCAACAGGATCAGGATGATATCCAGACATCACCCGATACTTGAAATATGATGATCCTGATGAGAAACCGGTCGACAGAGAACATGATGATGCTGACCACCATCGAAGAAAATATGATGATGATGACCTCCTCTTCAAAGAAAAAATGATAATGCAGCTAAAAAATGCTGAGGAGGTCCAACACTTTAGAACATTTTTTGGATACTTAGGGAAAGTGCCTGCATGAAAACTGCTCAAAAACTGCCAGTCAATTCAGGCACTAACAAAGGTGATGATTGTTGTGCTTCATTGGAACTAAACCCATGCATGTGTTAAATGAAATTATATCACTGAACCTCTTGTTCTTTCTTCTTTCTTTTTCAGTGGGCAGTAAGTCCACTTGGATAGTGAGTCACCTGCAGTGAACATTCTTTGTATGCCAATGAGCCTCTTGTAATTTGGTGTTGCTACTACTTTATAGTGTGAGCTAATCCTCACCATGGTTTTTCCCTTTTATGGTTTTCCATGTAATTGTGTTCTCTTGTACATGGTGTTGATGTGTTTTAGTTTTTGTTATTTGATTTTCATGTTTAATCTTCATAACAAATTAAGGGGTTAAGTAAACTAATGTGGATATGATTATGCTTATGAGGATTTGAAATTTTTGATATGACTGATTCACCCCCCTTTCAGTTATCTTCTACCTTCAACACCTCCTTTAAGACTATAATGCTCCCTCTTATAGAAAAACACCTTCAAAGAGAGAGAGGGAGAAACCAAAAAGATCTGCCCATGATGCTAGAGAGGCACCCATCATGGTGACCATTGCAACTGCCAACTAAAAGGATAAGGATGTTCACCCCTTTTTTAGCTGCTAGTGTCAGCTATTAGAAGACACTAGCTTCTAATGAGGCAAAGAGATATGTGGAACCATGCTGATGAAACATGATGTAGTACCACATGCATTTGTTAGTAGCTTACCAAGAAATATGGACCAATAGCGCACCAAGAAAGCCTCCCAACACTTAGGTATGATCTGGCCTATGCCTAGCAAGCACGTGGCTATTCCATCACTTCCACATGGTGCAACAAAAATAACCAACAACCCTTCCCACATAGAAATGGGTTAGACATGTGGTGCATTGATGCATCTTGGAGAGATTCCTGCCTTTTCCCTTGGTAGAAGTTATGTAGTGAAGACACATGGTGTGCTGGCACACTGGAGGGGAAGGTTTGCATTTGCATTTGAAAGAACATGCACTGTGAAGACACATGGTGCGCTCCACCTACAGAAAAATTTAGGAACCTTTCAGGTCTGCAATAATGAAAGAAACAAAGCTGAAGGCCACTAAAAAATGATGTGTACAATAACATGCACATGTTATATAATGTGCAAGTGTTATATAATGTGCATGTTTCATTTCAAACACAAAACAATTCTTAAAGTTCATTATAATGCATACATGTTATGACATGTACATGTTATAATTCCTACGAATTGTAATGCATATGCATTAAGGTGTAGCTGTGTTTACTAAAGTGCATATGAATTAATATAAAATGCACTTTTAGACACATTTTTATATCCCACTAGTAATGCTCCAAGGTTTTGTGCAAGAGATTAGTAATTAATAGATAGATGAACAATGTTTTTGCAATGCAATTATATTACAAATGTGCCATAATACACATTCAAGCACTATAATTACTATGACACAATGCAAAGACACTTGTGGTACACATCAACAATGCACAAATTGGGACTACACAAGAAAAAGTCTTAACAATGTCATGTGATGAAATCAACATGACAACCATGTGAAAGAGTAGAGTTTCTGCTAACTGCAATGATGGGGTACTAGACTACTAACAATGTCTCTCATGAATGGACAAGGATAGAATGAGAATAGGCCTTTACTTCCTAGTCCAACAAAACCTAGGTATTTTTTGATGCAGGAGAATCTCACATTGAAAGGTAATCTTGCATCACCCAAAATAAATAAAAATATTTTTTTTTCTTTTCTTGCATTTCAATCAATTCAGTTACTTGCATTTTAGTCAGTTCAATCTCAGTAGATTGCACCGCATTTCACTGCATGACCACTCCATAGCTCATAGCATAGGATCAAGATTCTACAGTGGCTCATCTACATCAAATCTAGATATCAGAAGATTTACAAATGCCTAAAGAAAGTTATCACCATCAAAAGCATCATCAAGAATCATTATTCAGAGCATTCATCATTTATCTTGGCATATGGAATTTGTGGCACCTTCCCATAACTTACGACACATAATGGAATATCTCACAAGGCATTATGGGACCCGATACACCTTCATCCAGAACTGCAACATGTTCCATCAATATTGAGAGCATCATCACATGAGATTGGCTGACCTACACATTTTATAAGGCATTGGTATGTGGAATCCCTTTAGGCCAACTCGGATCACTCCTTGAGCTAGAGAATGCTACATAAACATCTCCTAGATTTGGAAAGTAGTTCTAATAGTTAAGTTAGATAGAATAGATTGGAGTTTCCAGAGGAAGAGCCTAGAAGGCGAGTGTACCCAATTGTCATATATTTCACATGTTGAGTCATAATGAGCATGTAACTAGCGTGTAAGCCAATTGTAATCATTTGTGATGTTGAATCCCATTTTACTATTTTCAATCTTTGTGTTTATTCTGCTACGTTGAATCTAAGGTTGTACGGTTGGATAGTCCTATCACTAGACCCTCCATCCATGACTGCACCAAGTGGTATCAAAGCAAATTTTTGAAATCCTTTGGGAGAGAAGGCATTCCGATAGACCCTAAGGTGAACAGATTGCCAAACTAAGGTAGCTTGGAAGTGTTGTCAATAGAGTGTCGATTGTGAGGCAATTGTAACCTTCTAGCGAGATAACCAAATTGTGGTAGTTACACTAGATATAAGGAAAGATGCCACCAAGGAGGATGCCTAGTATGACCAATGTTGTTTTAAGTATGGAAGAAATGTTAGAAATGATGAGAATAATGAAAGTTTGATTGGATGTTGTAGAAGAGGATAGAAAGAGTGATCTAAACCCTAGACATGTAGATTAGAGTGATGATGAATTAGGAGTTCAAGTTGCCTATTAGAATGAGGAAACCCTAGAAGAAGATGAGTTAGATCAGGTAAATATGTTGAAATCTATTTATAAAATTGGTAAGAGACATAGAATTGAAATTTCAAACTATGCAAGCAATTTGAACCCTGAGGAGTTGATCGACTAAATAATGACATGGAAGAATACTTTGAGTATGAAGAAATTGAAGATTAGAAAGAGTGAGATTTGCAAAAACCAAAATAAAAGGACATGCTACTATGTAGTGGAAGGAAGTTCAATTGGAAAGAAATTGGAGAGGAAATGAAAGAATCATCAAATGGGATAGGATGGTGACAAAATTAAAGAATCAATTTATACCTGCTAATTATGAACTAGAATTGTTGAAGAGATTGCAAAACGTAAGGCAAAAGGAGAAAATGGTAAAGGAGTATACTGAAGAATTTCATAGAATGATTATTAGGACTAGACATATTGAAGCAATCAAGGAGAAAGTGGCATGATACATTAATGGATTGAGAACAAACATCCAAGAAGAACTAATCTTGGTAAGGATGACAACAATGCAAGAGGCATATAATTTTGTGTTGAAGGTTAAAAAATAGTTGAACTAGAGATATGAGAATAGACAGAGAGGTAGAGGAGAAAGATTCCAAAAAGGTAGGACACAATGTGGTGAAGGAAGGTCATATGTAGAGCATAATAAGGTTCAATGTCAGAAAATGTCCCCTTGGGGGCTTTTCCCTCATAAGGTTTAGCTCCCGGGTCTTTAGCATGCATTTAGGACATTTTAGTTCATATTTTGGCATCCTGATGGAAAGAGACCTAGGTTCCATGGAAAATTGGACCTAGGTGGACCCCTTGAGTTGTACCCTACCCAAAAGAGGGGGGGAGGACTTGGGCGCCCACGCCCTAGTCCTACCCTATTTTGGGGCAGCTCTAATTTCTGGGTGTCAGTTTATGACCGTTATTTGGTCCTTTTGCCGACATGGTAAGTTTTGATTTTTAAAATCTTAGTGGGAGTGCTTGTAGTTGTATATATAATCATGTTTAGGCATTCATTTGTAAACTATATTTCAATTAGATGGCAATTGTGATGTTCAAGTGTTCTCAAGGTGATTCAAGGTTTCTATTTTGTTGCAAGAGTAGACTTGTGTGTTTTGTGTGTTGATATTTGCAGATTTGAGCATCAATTTTGTCATGGCATGAAGAGAATCTTCCTCCATGAGAGCTTCACTACAAGGTGACATAATATTATTTTTTCATCATTGATTCCTTTGGTTTTTGCCTCTGCCTCACAAGGGCATGCACTCATTTATCTAATAACGGTGTTCAGAGACTTAAGTGTCCTCTGAGGCTTGACTGAGGCAAGCCTCTAAACACCACAACCCCCAAACCAAGTCTTGTGATTGCAGGTTATAGGTGTCACATTTGGGAGAAGTAGAGTTGTGGGAAGGATTGGCAAGCATCAAGGATTCAAGATCTGAAGAAAAGAAGGACAAAGGAGCACTTCCAGGACTAGGGTGCTCGCTCTAGTGTCCTCTGTAGATAGATCTTTGAAAATAGAAGTTACAAGACTGATCAGTGTCGGAAGGAGGTTCAGATTCCACAAAAAAGTAGATACCTTGGACTTGGGCGCCCACTCCAGTGTCCCTGATTGTTCCACTTCGGAACCCTGAAAATAGGTGTTCTATGATTTGATATTTTATTCCTGCCTGTAAGAGTTTTTTCCATTTTTCATCAATTTGTTGCCGTATTTGCATAATTAGGGTTTTAATGGTTAATTGGACATAGGAGAAGAAAAATTAATAATTAAATTCCCTAATCCAAGTTTCCCTACATCTGCAACTGACCTAGGGTATGATAGTGCTCGCCACTCGACCCTAGATCCTTGAATGTAAGGTGGAAAGGAGGATTTAAGCATCTAAACATTAGAACATTAACAACTCCAATTTTCTCCTAAACATTTTGGTGATCTCGTGTTTTTGAAATTAAATTGCAACTTGTTGAGTGTGTGTCTTTAGATGGGGATTGATATCGTTCATTCATTTGGTCATTCATTTTATTGCATTGAGAAGATTTTTGGAAAATACAAAAAAATTGCATTGTTTAGCTTACTAAATTGCATCAATTCTTTCTAAATTTTCCTAATTCATTATTTTTCCATCAGATCTGATATAAACTACAGAAAAATCCAAAAATTTAGAAATTTGCATTGCATTTTCATCATTTAATTGCTAGGGTTTTGTGGAAATTTTGACAATTTTATAACCTAGTAATTCCAAAATCTAGGGTTAGTAGGAAAAATCTTTTCTCATATTTTTCTACTAATTTTAGAGGCTCATTAAAATTTTAATTTGGCTTTAGTCTTGCATTTTAGTGTAAAGTTGCATTTAGATTTAAAATATTTGCATTTTTGCATAAAATATTTAAACAAAAACTAGTGATTTTGATGCATTTTCATTAAAATTGCATGGGCATTTTGCATGTTAAGGCTTGAAAATCATTTTCAGATGTGAGACTAAGTCAATTCAATCATAAATCAGACTTGAAAGCATTCACATAGAATTTTATCCCAAAATCTCAAACCTAGGTCAAAAACAACAATTTTCACTAAAATTGGCCTTATCTACTTTATAAACTTGCACCATAAGTGTGTTGTGAAAGCTATTTTGAAATTATTTTTATGTTATTAGGGTAATCATTTTCTTCCCCTCATAAAAAGCTTCACAACACCCTTTCATCAGGCTCTTGTAGTGAAAATTTTGCAAAAACCCACATTTTAACTATTTTAGCCCTAGGGTTTGACTTAGTTTGCAGTCCAAGCATGTTGTGATAAATTTTATGGATTAAGGTGAATAATATTATTGATATTATTTTCTTTACCTCCTAAAATCCTTACAACACCCCTTTTGCTAGGTCTTGGAATTGAAAAATATATTTTCACTAGGGTTTTACCTTAAGTGGCACTAAAAGCGTGTTGTGTTGGATATTTTGGCACCAAGTGCTATTATTACTAATATTATTTTCTTTCCATCATCATTTTCATCACAACATCCTTTGTTATGCTCTTTTGAATTGAATTTTGGTGAAATAAGTGCCTATTTTGACATATTTTCACTATATTGTGACTTGGCATTATCTTGGATTTGCATCAAGAGTGTGTTGAGAGTGGTTATATTTCTGTTTTGGACTAATATAAGACATATAACTTTCTTCCCTTGACCAAAATCCTTACAATATCCTTTGTTTCATTCATTTACATTGAAAAGAGTAAAAAAAATCAAGCATTTTGGCCGTCAATCATATCCTTCTCCTAGGATTTGTTCTCTTAGTTTGTGAGTTGTGTGTTGTATGCTTTAGTATAAGCTTTATGACACACTACCCTAAAAACAATATCCCTTTGAGAAGAAGTAAAAGATTAATGGGATCTAGTGTTCTTGAAGAAGTTGATACTTTAGACACTTTCTTCATAAAGGGAGAAACTCAAATTGTGCAAGATAATATACATCCTCCAACCTCAATGGAAGAACAAACTTTTCATGATTTTGATAACACTATTGAGGCAACAAGATATGTATTTGATGAAAAAATAGAAAAATTGGATGAGGAGCTAGGTGAATATTAATCATTTATGGAAAATGAGAGAATAGATGAAGAAGTTGTCCCTACAATTCACAACATAAGAGAATTGATAAAAGAAGGACAAGATGGTGTTAATGCAATTCATGGTCTAGCACATATTATACAAACCAATATCATGCCAGTGACCAAATGTGTACAAATGATAAATAATACTTTATCACCATCTCATACTCAAGTTTCCATACCTATACCAAATACAAGTATATCCACTTTTACATCAACGATCTTAACAACTAATGCGAATCCTTGTAGTAATGCTACCACTGGTATTGGAGTATCTAATGGCACTAATTACAAAGCTGTGGGATTTAATTATTAGAATTTGATTCCTAAAGGGACCTCTTCTATGAATAATTGTTCTCAATCTCCTATCTATTCCACTCATTTCCAACTATCTATTACATATTCGTAACCATCTTCCACCTATCATTATGGCCAACCACCGTTAACATATTCTTAGCCTCTGCATATTGTATCTCAAGATCAATCAACTCCTCACCTTGGTTCCAATTCCTCACAACAAACTGCATCTCCCAATGATGCCATCTTAAACCAACTTTTACAGGGCATGTCTGCTTTGCAACAAAAGGTAATAAATTTGACAAATTCTTCATAGCCTAGTCTACCAACATATCATGCCCATAATCCATTATCCTATGCAATTTTGAGAACTCCTATGCCTGAGAGGTTTGGGACTCCTTGCTTTAAAAAATATGGTGGAAAAGGTGATCCTAATATTCATGTGGCAGCATTTACAGCTATGTGTAGTGATTTTTATTTTGAAGAGGATTTGTTAGCAAAACTTTTCCCATGATCTCTCAAAGATAACTGCTTTAGAATGGTTTTTCTCATTGCCTCTGAATTCCATACACTCCATTTCACAATTGATTGATCAATTTTTACAACAGTTTCAAGTAAACATCAGACCCCAAGTCACTCTTATTGACTTGGTTCAATGCAAACATGGTCCCAAAGAAAAGTTGACTGAATTCATTAGTTAGTATCAAGGGCTTTATGCATAGATTCAGTATCAGATGAAAGATGAGGATGTTCAAAAGATATTCATTACAAATCTACAACCTAATAATCATGATAAGATTCTCTTGATGAAATATAACTCCTTTCAACATTTATGCACCGCCCTTCATCATTATCAACTTTCATCTAGTCACTATGAAAACCAAAACTCCTCGGCTAAAGTAGGTCAATCCATGGGTGGATCCTTGCAAAACAACTTTAAGAGGAACAATAATAGGGGTTTCATCAAGATCAATGGACCAAATACAAATGTGTCTGCTATAAATAATCTAAAGAAAGCATCGTATCAGCCAAGAAAGTTTACTCTAATATCTGAGTCCTATCATTCCATAATGAATCAAGCCATGAGTAATAACATTTTGAAGCTTCCCCTGATCAAGCCTGTTGATCCTAGTAAACAAGGACCTTACTTTGATGCTAATTCCTTTTGTCATTATCATTGGACACAAGGACATGACACTGAATGATGTATGCATCTTGAACATGAAATACTAGACCTGATTGATTCAAATATAATCTAGGTATCGGGTGTGAATGATAATGGAAATAAGTCAGTTGCTTTGCCAAATCAAAATTTATAAATCTTCACTAATCCTTTTCCTAAGCATACCAAAAATAATATGGTGGAACAAGACTTAGTGGAGGTAGATGAGGATGATTACTTGGACTATGATAGTATCATGGGTATGATTGCAGTCAACAAGAAACAAATGGATAATCCACCTAGTCCATGAAGAAATGGAATTTATGTTGAGGTTTCTCCTTTTTTATCCTTATATGGATCGAGAGATAATCAAAATGCATCTAAAAAGCAAGAACAACGACCGATACAGATGAGTAAGATGGTACAGGATGACTCCCATTACTGTTCTAGAAAGATTCAACAACAAAAACTCACTAAAAATTAGAAAAGAACAAGATGACAATCAATAGTCAAAAATAATAATGGTTCTCCCCCTCAAAAGCAAGAAAAAGTCTCATTTAAACAAGGATTTAATGAACAAACATCATATGATAACAGACAAGACTTTCATAAGAACCACTCAAATTTTGTATTAAACATGATCGAATACCTCTCCAAGAGGTTCATGAGCTCTAACATATAATATGAAGACCCTATAGGTAAGTATGTCTAAACCTTTATCTCTCTCATGATGTGCTTCCCCCGTGATGTGTTATGTGTTGTTTAGGCCTCCTGGGATGACCTCGGATTCTCCCATAAGGTTTGGGATACCAGGAGACCACCTCTGTTGTGATCTTCCTCTATTTGTATCATCATTCTTCTATATTGCTCTCTCTGATTTTATTGTTGTGTGTTGTGTCTTACGGACATAGCGTCATGGTTGGTGACCTGGGGGCACTCTCCTACATGACTATCCCTAAGACACTTGTTTCTCCTCTCTTATTTATTGTTTCCCTTCCTCTAGTGTTTCCATCTAGCAAGTGGATGATGACAAAAAATTATACTGATGCAGAATTAGTGTCCCTTTCAAGAGCAATCAAAAAATGGACTTAGTTCCTAATATGACAATGGGGTTGTATATTTTATCTAATGCTTGGCTAGTGGAAGCACTCATGCTTTCCACATAATGAATTTTATGATGTTTTTGTCACATTTACAAACATTAACAATACTGTTGCTCTATGCATCTTTGTTTGCCTTTAAATCTAGCCTTGGTGGTACTTGATTCAAAGAGCTTTGTGATATAGCCCTACGGTTATCCTTGAACTCTGAATTCAATGTATAACCTTGGCTCTTTGTGCGGTTAATCATATGCATTGATGTTATTGTTTATCATGATGTTGTAGACACTAACATGTTTCTTGCAAGGATGTGTTTGTGGGAACATTTGATGATCATAGAGTACATGTCACCTCCGGGGGGCATGATCTTTGTGAAAGTTGGTGTTCCCTTGTGTGTTTCTTCCTACCTTAATGTGCTTGATATTGATAACTAATATCAACCACCTTAAGGTGGGGGCATATATAAGGTAAGATGTCTGTTATAGATGTTAGCAATGTGTTTGACCTCAGATGCAAAGACTTGCACCCCAGGGTAGTGCATCATGCATCCTAAGTTTGTTTGCAATCAATCAATCAATCATGTAAGCCCTCTGTGGAGGTGGGATATCACATATATCCATTTTATCTTAAGCCCGCTGCGGAGGTGGGGATGGTGTATTTCTCAGAGTAGATTGCATCATCCTATCATTTTCAAAAGTCCTCTATAGAGGCCAGGAGCGGTTCTGTGACTAACTCAACCCTTAAGCATGTCTTCAGTGATTGTTGTGGTGAAGCCCAATCATCCCTATGTGCCTATAATGTGCCTGAGATGGTGTTGGACCTAGAAATAGGAACACACCATCACTTATTTGCCGTGTTTTCTCTGTGTCTTCAAGTGTGTGTGTTTTGGTGTGCTTGTTTTGTATGGTGTGTTTGCTGCCCCATATGCAAAGACCAGTGCCCTTGGGTAGTGCTTCCTACATTTTTGGGAGGTTTTGCGTGTCTTGCATGTGTGTTACCTCATATATACAAAGACTTGCACCTTAGGTTAGTGCATCCTATATTATGGGAGGTTTGTTTACTTTCCAGTACTTGCATTTGCATTTCATATATATGAGAAAAAGAAAATAAAAGATATCATTTCTGTCTTCCATGCATTAATGTGTCTTCTATGCATTGACTATCTTCTCCATGTTCTGCATGACTGTAACTGTCTTCTCCATGTTTTGCATGCCTGTTACTATTTTCTATGCGATTGGCATGTCTTCTTCGTGCTTGATGTGTTTGTTGTGTTTGTGACCTTACTTTAATACATGTATTGGCCTTGCATTTATACATACATTAAAGTGGGGGATAAATGTAACGTCAAAAAATGTCCCTTTGGGGGCTTTTCCCTCATAAGGTTTAGTTCTTGGGTCTTTGGAATGCATTTAGGACATTTTAGTTCATATTTTGGCATCCCGATGGAATGAGACCTAGGTTCCATGGCAATTTTGACCTAGGTAGACCCCTTGAGCTGTACCCTACCCAAAATAGGGGGGAGGACTTGGGTGCCCATGCCCTAGTCCTGCCCTATTTTGGGGTAGCCCTAATTTCTAGGTGTTGGTTTATGACCGTTATTTGGTCCTTTTGCCAACATGGTAAGTTTTGATTTTTAAAATCTTGGTAGGAGTGCTTGTAGTTGCATATATAAGCATGTTTAGGCATTCATTTGTAAACTAGATTTCAATTAGATGGCAATTGTGATGTTCAAGTGTTCTCAAGGTGATTCAAGGCTTCTATTGTGTTGCAAGAGTAGACTTGTGTGTTGATATTTGCAAGTTTGAACATCAATTTCCTCATGGCATGAAGAGCATCTTCCTCCATGAGAGCTTCACTACAAGGTGACATAATATTGTGTTTTCATCATTGATTCCTTTGGTTTTTACCTCTGCCTCACAAGGGCATGCACTCTTTTATTTGATAATGGTGTTTGGAGACTTAAGTGTCCTCTGGAGCTTAACTGAGGCAAGTCTCTAAACACCATAACCCCCAAACCAAGTCTTGTGATTGTAGGTTATAGGTGTCACATTTGGGAGAAGTGGAGTTGTAGGAAGGATTGGCAGGCATCAAGGATTCAGGATCTGAAGAAAAATAGGATAAAGGAGCACTTCTAGGACTAGGGTGCTCACTCTAGTGTCCTCCATAGACAGATCTATGAAAATAGAAGTTACATGGCTGATTAGTGTTGGAAGGAGGTCTGGATTCCATGAAAAAGTAGATACCTTGGACTTGGGCACCTGCTCCAGTGTCCCTGAATGTTCTTCTTTGGAACCCTGAAAATAGGTATTTTGTGATTTGATATTTTATTCCTGCCTGCAAGAGCTTTTTCTATTTTTTGTCAATTTGTTTCTATATTTGCATAATTAGGGTTTTAATGGTTAATTGGACATAGGAGAAGGAAAATTAATAATTAAATTCCCTAATCCAAGTTTCCCTACATCTGCAAGTGACCTAGGGTATGATAGTGCTTGCCACTCAACCCTAGATCCTTGAATGTAAGGTGGAAAGGAGGATTTAAGCATCTAAACATTAGAACGTTAACAAATCAAATTTTCCCCTAAACATAACGAAAGTAGCCCATACCACAAAGAAGAAAGACACTAGAATTCATATCACTGAGGGAGAGATAATAGGAGTTTCTACCACAATATTATAGGAAGTCATAATTCTTACCACAATGAAGGTTATCGAAGGGATGAAAGAGGATAAATGATAAGAGATCATTCAAAGGAACCTATTTCAAGTGTGGAGGCGAAGGACACCGAGCATTTGAATGTCATAAAAGGAGTAAGTTAACAAAAAGACAAAGAATAGTGCAAGGACAACTTATGTGGAGGAAGAACTAGTTGGATCACCAAGTTTAGTAGGGAAACCAAAAAAGGGTGAATCATTGGTTATGAGGAGAGATTTGTTACAAACAGAAACAACTGAGAAGCCACTTTAAAGGGAAAGTTTATTCAATACAAGATGCAAATTAGGAGGTAAGTGTTGCAAAGTTATCATTGATAGTGGTAGTATAGACAATTTGGTTTCAATAGAGATGGTAAGGAAGCTAAACCTAAAGAGGTTGGATTATCGGAAACCCTACAAGATAGCATGGATTCAAGATTAACACGAGATACTGGTAAGAAAGCAATGTTTGGTGAAATTTCATTTAGGATATTATAATGATGAAGTATTGTGTGATATTATGCCGATGGATGTATGCCATATATTTTTGGGAAGACCATGGCAGTATGATAGAAAGGAAATATGTGATGGGATGAAGAATACCTATACTATGACATCAAATGGGAAAAGACATATCTTGATACATTTGGAAGAGCAGGACAAGAGTGAAGTATGTGGCAATCCTAGAATCTATTTAGAAGATGGAAGGAAATTTTTAGATAGATTGAGACATGAGAACATGTGTTTTGCATTTATTCCAAAGAAGTGTAGTACCCAAAGTGCAGAAAACACCACTGCAAAAGGAAGTAGTGAAATTGTTGATAGAAATATCAAGATATTGTATCGGATAATGTGCTAGAATGATTACCACTAGTCTAGAGTATCAATCATCATATGGATCTCATACCTAGATTTAGTTTACCAAACAAAGTGGTGCATAGGATGACACCATCAAAAATTTGGAGCTAAATAGATAGATACAGGAGCTGTTGAGGAAAGAATTGATTAGAGAAATCTTAAGCACATGTGCGTTACCTGCAGTATTAACACCAAAGAAAGATGGAGAATGGAGGATGTGTACAGATTCAAGAGAAATCAATAAGATCATAGTCAAGTATAGATTTCCATTGCCAAGAATGTATGACATTATGGATTGTTTGAGCGGAGCAAATACTTCACAAAGATTGACCTAAAGAGTGGATAGCATTAGATTAGAATCAAAGAAGGAGATGAATGGAAGATTTCATTCAAGACAAATGAAGGATTGTATGAGTGGTTAGTCATTCCTTTTGGATTAACTAATGAACCAAGTACATTCATGAGATTGATGAATGAGGTATTGAGGAAATCATTGGGTAAGTTTTTTATTGTCTACTTAGGTGATATTTCAATTTTTAGTATAACCAAGGAAGAACATTTATGGCATATTAGACAAGTATTTCAAAGGGTGAGAGAAGAGAAATTTCTGATAAACATTAAGAAATGTAGTCTCATGAAGACAAAATTGGTATAATTGGGATTTGTGATTTTTGCAGAAGGATTAAAGATGGATCCAGAAAAGGTAAGTGCAATTGTAGAATAGCCAACACCTGTGAATATTAAGGAGGTAAAATCTTTTCATGGATTGGCATGTTTATATAGGAAGTTCATCAGGAATTTTAGTACCATTTGCACACCAATGATAGATACAATGAGAGGGGACCAGATTTATTTTAAGTGGATATCAGGAGCACATAGGAGTTTTAAATTGTTGAAGCAAAAGTTGACAGACCAACCAATGTTAGCATTACTAGATTTTGACATAGTATTTCAGGTCGATTGTGATGCTAGTGAAAATATAATAGGAGCAATATTAAGCCAAGAAGGGAGATTAGTGGCATAGTTTAGTAAGAATTTGGATCATGCAAGGAGGAGATATTCAGTATATGATCATGAGTTATATGTCATAATTCAAACCTCAAATAAGTAGAGACATTATTTGTTGCAAAAATAATTTGTGTTGTACACTAACCATCAAGCTTTGCAGCATTTGAATAGTCAAGGTAAGTTGAATCACAGACACATGAGATGGGTATAGTTCATGCAAAGTCATACATTTTTGTTGAAGCACTAGAGTGGAATGTCAAACAAAGTTGTAGATGTGTTGAGTAGAAGAAGAAATTTGTTGATAGAAATGTGGATAGAAGTAATAGGTTTTGAGTGATTGAAACACTTGTATGAGCATGATCTTGATTTTATGGAAGCATGGAAAGCATGTAGAGAACCAATTGTGATAGATAGAAGCAAGTGGTTGGATTAATTCATTCAAGATGATATGTTGTTCAAAGGGAATCAATTGTGTATTTCTGCATAGCTCAATGAGAGAGAATTTGATCAAGGAAAAACATAGTGGTGGATTAGTAGGACATTTTGGTATTGATAAGAAAGTGGATTTGGTGAATGAACATTATGTTTTGCCATAGATATATAAGGATGTAAGAAATTTTGTTTAGGGTTGTAGAATTTGTCAAGTTGCAAAAGGGAGTAGTCAGAGTGCTAGATTATATAAACCTTTGACAGTACCAGAAAAACCTTGTGAAGATATAAGCATGGATTTCATATTAGGGTTACCAAGAACACAAAGGGGACATAATTCTATATTTGTAGTGGTAGATAGATTTTCAAACATGGTGTATTTCATTCCTTGTAAGAAGACAAATGATGTTGTACATGTTGTTGCCCTATTTTTCAATGCGGTTGTGATATTGCATGGATTACCGAAGAGTATAGTTCTAGATAGTGTTGATAACTGAGAGGGGGGGTGAATCAGTTATCCTAATTATTTCCATTTTTGAACTTTATTGTTAATTAATGCAGCATTGAATCAAACACAAAAACATTGCCATGAAATAAGAAACACATGACACAGTATTTTTGATGTGGAAACCCTGTTAAGGGAGAAAACCACGGGGTGATTAACCCAAAAATTATTCTCTATTAGAAGAATAGGAAATTACAAAAATGGCACTTGCCAATTAGAGCTAACTGCCCGAGCACACTGCTCACAAAGAGGCCCACTGCCTACAAGGAGACACACTGTCTACAAAGTGATAAGAATCACAGTCTTGAACTGATTGGAAGCATCTACATATGCTGGAGTTCAGTTCTGGTTAGGCTCAGTACACTGATCTGCTGCACTTCATCTCTCCTCTGTTCTTTATTCTGCTATCCTTTCACATACCGGATCTTTCTTTCTACTTCTGCTCTGTTCTGCACTTATTTGCATATACCTTCACACAATCACACTCTTCACAACTAAATCCATCCTCTATATATATCCGCATAAGTAATTTCATCACCTTTCTAGTCGGCATCCGGAACAGTCTAGTTTCTTACAAACTCTGTTCTGTCGGCTGAATCCTTGCTCACCAAGCAATGCGGATCAAGCATATACTTGTAGATATCATTAATCATGTCGGACAAACATGATTCATGCCTTCACAACCTTTATCATCAACAGTAACACATCCGGAAAGTAGTCTGATACTCTGTCAGTCAGTTCTTCCTCTGTCTTCACTATCTCTCAGGAATCCGGTACTCAACTATTCATATCTTTTTCCTTGTCCATCACTGGAGGCTAAATCCTTGGAATATACCACTCAAGGTAGTCCTCTTGACTTCCCCAAATCCGCACTGTACCAAGACACTTCCTTTGAGAGATCCGGACCAATCTGTCAGACCTTGCCACATGCTTTGTTCTTGTTCACCAGACCACAACAATCTTTATTCTGACTTCCGGTAGAGACACACCATGACTTGCGGATATGTGGGATGACCTTTGTTGCCATCAATGACAACAACCATGAATCCATATAGTGTCTCTTGCCAACAGATAGGGATACAAAGTTCATTGGATATTTTTATAGGATGTTGTAGAAGAAGATGAAGATAGATCTAAATTTTAGTTAAATACTTCACCCACAGATAGATGGATAAATAGAAGTGGTAAATAGTTTTAGAATAGTATGATATACTGAGAGGAGGGGTGGATTAGTATATGCTACAATTTAATCCAATTCAACTTTATGAACCAAATCTTTCTACTGCCTTAAACAAATAATGAAGCAAACTATGTAAATCAAAACATAGTCACACAATCACACAACCATAACACTAGATTTACGTGGAAAACCCTAGAAGGGAAAATCATAGTGAGAAAATTGCTTGGATCTATTGTCCAAATCCATCCTCACAAATGAAAAAAATATTTACAATAACTTTTATGGGCACCAACCCAAAGGAAGCAACAACTCCTTGATACACATTTTTATGGGCTCTAACCCAAAGGAAGCTACAACTCTCTAAAGTGCTACAACACTTATAGGAAGAGGCTCCAGCCTGTGCACCAAAACACTTAATAGATTATGCTGGTTCAATCACCTTTGTAGCATCATCACCTGACACTAACATATGACTTCAACACCTTTTCTTAAACAACTCTGATATCTTCAAAACACCTCTGCAACACAACACAATACCACCTCTATTATGAATGATGGATTATAGCTTCTAGAGTTCATTCTCAACTTTTGAATCATATATCTTTCCCCACACACATATATACTCACTCTTACACTCACACATGGTCACTATCACTCCTACACTTTGTAACAATCTTGATCCTTCATTTATATGCTCCGAAAGTCTTCAAAACTTCACCTTCATAAGCCTAGATGAAATGTGTAAAAACCTAGCTTATCGGCTCCCAAATCATCTATGGTAAAGTAGCAATTAAATCCTATTGTGCAGTTCATATCAAATGATAAACAAGACCTATTTTACACTCTCCTAAGTATTCTTGTTGGTGCACACTTCCACACCCACGAGGTAATCACCTAAACATATCATGTTGGCTTCACAAACACTTATCCTTTTAAACATTAGCTCCAGACCTAATGTGGTATCGGAGAAACAAAATAACATCATGTAGATCATGTCACAATTATTAGATGACTTGCAAAACATTCTCATAACCTCATTTTACCAAATCATGCAACTTCATGCTAGTGCAAGGAATAAAACATTGATGCAGGTATCCCTTACATAGTCTGATTATATTTGTAGACACCTAAAACTGTCTTCTACCATCAAACCAACTCCTGACATCCCTAAACATATCAATTTCCCTTCTAATCAATTAATTAAATTTTATTTAATTAATTACCCCTCTCATTTTCTAAATTCACACCATCTTATCCCCAAAATTGAATTAATTTCACTAATTCAATAGTCCAAACCTTAGCTAATTGATTTAATAAATATGCAATATTTATTAAATCAATTTCCCCTTTTCCCCTAAATCCAATTAATTAGTTAAAACCATGATCAACTAATTAATTCAGCCTATAATTGACCTATCCCTACCCTAAACAATTAAATAGCTATTATTTAATTGCCTACCCTAGCCTACCTCATCCTAGTCCTAGGATTAATTAAATAAAACCTCTATTTAATTAATCCTAACCCCTTCATTTGGGTGGTCAAACCTTGTTTAACACCCTTCCCCACATCCTCCAAATAAAAAATTGAATTAAATCCACATAAGTCAATTTTTTTATTTAAAAACATCCCACATCATATTTATTTCTCCTTACAACCCCATACTCATTTATTTCCTCTCTTCCCCAAATGAATTTTTAATTCATTTACATTCCCCCATATGAATCTTTTATTCCAAAATAATCCTTCACTCCCATGCTCATTAAATAACCCCTTTTCCCAAAATGAATAAAAGAATCACTTTTATTCCTAGCCCTCCATTCATTCAAGATTGAATCTAGGCCCTCCACATCACTTTTATCCTCCACCATTGATCTTCCAAATCAATCTCCACCCTTGGATGAAAATCCCTTCCAAAAATCTATAAATAGAACCTCTCCCAAGCCATTTTCATCATCCAAGTTTATGCAAAGTTACCATTTCCAAATGTCTATTGAGCTAGAATAGTGAGTTGCAACTTTGTGTAGCATTTCACATTTAATCTATTATCTAGGGATTATCTTAGTCTTAGGAGCTTGTTTTGGGTGCAAAGGCTCCTTTCTCCCTTTGATGGGATTAGATTTGTATGTGAGGTATAATCTTGTGTTTATTGCATTTGGTTTAGTATTTCAACTTGTTTGCATTTCTAATCTACATTGGCACGCTCGGTGGGACCCACAAGGTCCAAATCTAACTTGTGTTGTGAGTTTTTGTTGTGAGATATGTGCTTTTATAGGTTTGGCACCATCATACCTGCGTAGTGATGCCATAACTAGCTCCGTTTGGCACTATTTCCTGTTTTGGCAATATTTCTGCGTAGCACATTTCTATTCATTTACTCACTCACATTTTCTTTTTCTCATGATATTCCTGCCATTTTTGGTGTTTATGTGCTCTTGGTTTTCACAGGAATATTGAAATTGCAAGGGGAGATTATGTCAAAAATTTTATAAGGGGTCTAAACATGCATTGTAGCTTGGTTTTTATCTTGTCTTTCATTTACTTAGGCTAACAAGGCTAACAAGACCTTGATTTTTCTATCTAACCCTCTGTGTTATGTAGAAAAAATCACTTTTTTTTGCAGGTTGGATGCATTCAGTGCCGTTTCAGCGCTATCATCTAGATCGACGCTATCCGTGGGATAAACAGAATATCTGGAAAGTTGCACAGTGGCACTTTCCTATATCTATATCCGTTCTATCTTTCGTTGTGTCGCCTTCCACTTGATGTATTAGCACGAAAATGTGTATTAATGCTTGTATTGCAATAGAGTAGCGCTATCGGATAGTTTGTCACTTTCCTAGTACTTAATTAGTGCCATAGTTTGAATTAGTGCCATCTATGTAAGTTGGGTTGTTCTGCCCGCAGTGGCACTATCACATGTCTATTTTAGCGCTATTTTGAAAATGTACTTTTCTATCTATGTAGGTACTAACAAGTGTGTTGCAGGTCACATTGCAGATACTAACAAGCTTTTGTGCAGGGTGGTTTGCTTTCTAGTTAGAAAACACTTCAATTTTTTACAAACTTAAAATGAACCTTTTTGCATGTTAGTTAGTCAAACATTTCAGTTTGGTGCAAGTAAAATTGAACAATCAAACTTGTGTGTGTGTGTGCCCAAACATTTAATTTGGTGTCCTAAAATTTACATTATGTGCCAACAACAACAATCCAAACACTTCAATTTGGGCTTTTAAAAAGAACCACAACTTGCATAAATCGAAAGCATTTTGGTTAAGAAGAACAACAACTTGCATCTTTCACGCATATAATCAAGAAAATCATTTAATTTGTGTGAAGTGTCTTGTGTTCTTCTTGCTTGTGGTGTGAAAAAGCGTATGCTCTTCCCTCACACCATTTTTTGGTGATCTTGGGAATCAAAAGCTTCTCACTAAACTTGCATCAATCACACCCCATTTAATCGAAAGATCTAAAAATGAACCATGTTTAGTGTGATGCAATCATAGAAGATATGTATGCTCTCCCCTCGCATCTTTGAATGAACTTGGGGATCAAAAGTGTTTTCATGATTGTATTGCTTTTGTAAACCTTAGAGGGCCTGCCACCCCACTTTGAAAGGTGGGAACGACCCAAGCGGCATCAAGCTAAAGCCAAGCTCTTCCAAGCCGCTATATAAAATAAGGCGTTTGGGACGAAAGTCTCAAGTGACAGGTGTTGTTGTGTTATATCGACAGCCAACCTCCCCCAAAACCCTCCAAGGCATAACCCTTGGAGGCTAGGAGACTCCATAATGGAGAGTAGTGTTGCCGCATGTATAACCACCTGAACAGATGCTGTTACTACGAACCATTGTCTAGCAAGCCAAAATCCTTCTATTTGTTGGTGCAGAAGGGAAACCTTTGAAGCGGCCCTAATTCATGTGGTTCTTAGCCAAGGTAGCAGGGATAATCTAAAGGTTTGGTGAGGGACAAGTCTTATAAGAAACCTAGATCTTGGTATGCGTGAGAAGTGTGTGCAATTGTAAGGAGGAGCCAGTGCTACCAAGATCTTGGAGCTACCCGCTTTGAATAGGCGCAGCTAGGGGATTCAACAAATATTGTCACTTCCTCACCTTAGTTTGTTCAAAGTGCTTGTTAAATAAAATCACACATCTTTTTTTTCAAAACAAAGCAAAATCTTGATTATTGTGTGATTATTGTGCTTGAATTATTTGCAACAACATTGCCAAGAGACAAACCACATCATTTGATCACATTCCAAAAAAAAGAAAATCAAAAATTGTCATAAAAATCTATCTTTTTAGGACCTTGATAGACACTGCCTTGTTTTAGGGCTATCTTTGTCTGATTGTGGCACCATTTCACCTGTGGATTGGCACTATTCTCAGATTGACTTGCCTAAAATAGAGACCTAGATAGTTGTGATCTACACCATTTGCTTTGCCATAATCCATATTCACATCCCAAAAATCTGACAACAGTCCACTCATTTTTCTCCAAATTTTCCAAAATCATACCTTCACTTTGACCTTAGAGGATTAAATCACTATCATTGTTGGACCATTTGCTATATCAAACCCATTGAAATTCATATCTGCTTGTCTTCATTGATTTTTTGCATACCTTTTGGACCAAACCAAAATCCTTGTCATAAGAAAATCATTCCAAAAATCCCCAAATCAAAACATCATCAAAATTTGTCATCCTTTTGAGCTAAAAATTTGATCTAGATTTCATCCTACACACATCATATCTTGCTTGGAAAGTCAATAGTCTACCTTCCAAGTGAAATCATTATCCCTCTTTGTGTAAGGTCATTAGTCTACCCCAAACAAAGAAAAACATCCCTTTTGTGCAACCACAAATCTAGGTCCTACCTAAGCTCAATTTGTTGACTATCAAAATCATCTACATCACACATCAAAAATCAAACATCAACAAAATCTCTTCAAAACAAATGTCATCCATCACCTATCTTTTGGTCCAAAAATAGTGTAGAAAATTAAAATCATCCACTCACACCACCCTTAGATTAACACTGCTAGAAAGACATATCGGTCTTCAACCACATCCTCTATTCTATCTCATTTCCACATTTATCTTTCAGTCCAACAATTCAATCCAAATCCTCTAAGGTCTCCATCCCTATTTCATTTTCACATCATAAATCAAACCCATCCACTTGCATGCCCACCACTAGATCACAACACAAGAAAATCTAAGAAATGGCAGAGCAATGTCAGGGCATGGGAATGCCTAATACCGACAGTTGCAACATACCCATCAACCAATCATTCAACCAACCTACGTACTCTTACATCCCCTCATATGGTCTCAACGAAAATCCCTCCCATTACTTACAACAACTATGACCATCACCGCCACCACCACAACACATCCCCATTATATCCCAAGATGATCTAGATGTCTTAACCTTCACACAAGATGCCGATAACATGGACATGCTTGACAAAGTCCTAAGGTCAGATCCAAATAGATTTCTAGATCATCTTCTCAAAATTGGTGCTCAACTACCCCCCATCACGACATCATCACAACCATCCACCTCTACAATCATTCCTACCCCATCAAATAACCAAGCATCCACATCCAACAACCAACCCACTATCCCTCAAACGACAACACCCATTATCTCTCAAACATCAACACAACCTCTACCGCTGCCACATCTACCATTTCTACAAATATCCCTAACCCCACCACTTCACAACCCATCACCACATCCACTACCACAAACACAATAAACCCTTCCATGCCACAAATTACCATCGGCATACAAGGCAACATCACGCAAGCAAGTACATCCACAAGTGTGCCTCCACCCAATTCCCACACCATTGCATATCTGCGACAGTTATTCTCACAACCACCTTACAACACATCCAACCCATCCAACGTCCACCAATCCAACGTCAATCCATCCACTGTCGCATATCCACATAACCTCGTAACATCATCTACACAACATCAAACAAACCCCCAATATCAAATCCCACCACATCTCCAACAACTCTACACACATCAACAACATTAGGCACATATCATCCCAAACACCAATCCACAGTACCAACATCTCAATCAAACACATCTCCAACATCAAATCCCACCCCATCTCCAACATCTCACCAACCAATAGGCGTACATACAACAACCACAGCAACCATAGGATATCACAACTGTTGTACAGACCTTTATTCAAAAGGTAGATGACCTACAAACTGGGGGCAAGAAAAAGTACTATTCCTTTGAGGATATTTGCCCCTATCCATTCGATCACACTTTGTACATGCCCCCCTTCCCCAAGAACTTTGAGACACCCAAATTTGACAAATACAAGGGGAAGGGAGACCCTAGAGATCACCTTAAGGGAGTTCTACATTGCTTGCTTAGAAGTCTCTAATAACAACACCTATCTAATGAAACTATTCCCACAAAGCCTCAGCGGTCAAGCCGCTGAATGGTTCGCACATCTTCCCCCAGGCATTAGGACTTTCCCCGAGCTTGTGAAGAGATTTGTGAACCACTTCTCCTACAATTTCGAGCACGAAATGTCTATGACAGACCTTTGCAACACCAAACAAAAGAATGGAGAAGCCTTCGCTTCCTTCTTGCAAAGGTGGAGACGTTTAGCAAGCAAACTCCCATGGCCCATTCCTGAGAAACAACTCATCACCATGTTCGTGGCCAACCTCAATCATGAATTAGGGTTTCATCTACAAATCCTTTGTGCATCTACTTTTGAAGAGGTCATCGATAAAGGTACCACTATCGAATGAGCCCTCATTGCCAAGGGCTCTATCAAACTGTACGACCCCAAATCAAACAACAACAACTACAAATCCAATAACAACACCCCCAATACAAACAACAATGCTAACACGCAATCAAATGACAAATCACATTATTGGGGGAAGAACAAAAACAATCTAAACGATACCGTCATGGATGTGAAAGCCATCCAACATATACAAAACCAAACCCCTGCGCATACGTATGCAACAAATGTAAATAACTAGAGGGGCCTAACTAAACCACGCAAACCACGCAGACAATTCACACCCTTAGGGGAACCTGTCAAAGACATCCTTGATAGATGTCTCAAACAAAATTTGATCATGCTCCCACCCATTAGACCCTGTCAAGAGAATGAACTAAAAGCCACGTGGTACAATGAGAATGACTACTTTGAATACCACCGCGTTACGGGTCATAAAATAGCTGACTGCATGCAACTCAAACATTGCATCCAAGACCTCATAGAACAAAATCTAGTCAGCCTTGATCACGGCGCCCAACCATCACCAAACGCCAACCTCAGAGCTTATAAGGATCCCCTACCAAATCATCACAAAGCCTCCTCGTCCAACCAAACATACAATGTCACCCCACCACCCGCGTCCTATGACTCTATCGTAGGAAGGATAGAATCATTATCCCACCATGTCAACACAGTCACCATTTGGGCACAAGCACCCGATTGCACCGTCACAACCCATCGTGGCCGTGTATCTATCCGTACAGCCCCTCCCACCGATCAAACACCCGCATCTACATCTGATCCCCAACCTCCTCATCCAACCACACGTCCATCACCTACCCACCAGTATAACCTCCTAGAACACCTAGGAAAGACACCTACATAGATCTCCATTCTTGAGTTACTCCGCACATCACCCCTGCATAAGGACGTCTTAGACAAAGCCCTCTTGAAAACACAAGTCCCTGCCAACTTGAATGTGTCCCAATTCCAAGCCATGGTAGGCCATATTGCCACACCTCACCATCTCACCTTCTCAAAAAAGGACCTGCCTGCCTTTGAACACATACATAACGATGCCCTACATATCGAAGTCCGCATCCACAAGCACACCATTAAAACAGTCTTAATAGATGGTGGCTCCAGCCTCAACATATGCACTCTAAAACTGTTAAAACACTTGGGTTACTCTGATGTGGTTGTCGACACCAGTGAGTGCATCATGATCAAAGGCTATGATGACACTAAACGGCTCTCTGAAGGCACTATCAAGCTTCCCATACAAGTGGGACATAAAATCTTGGAAACTAAATGTCAGGTTTTGGATCTCGACCTTCCCTACAACATCCTCCTTGGCAGACCATGGATTCATGCCATGCAAGCCGTCCCATCCACCTTCCATCAATGCTTCAAATTCCCTCACAACGGCACAAAAGTTACAATCTATGCTGACCCTCGCCCCTTCCAATACTGTAGTTTTCTGGAAGGCCACAACCAAACATTCTGCCCATATAATAAAGCCACCGCTGAAGCAAATCCAACATCATCAAACTCATATGTCGATCCCCCAAACATAGCCTCCACTTCATCCCAAACACCTCCACCACCCGAGGTCCAGATCAAGCTAACCGACATGGGATGTGGGGAATATGACCTACACGGCACCTTTTCTGTAGGCACGTTACCCAATCCTAAGACATTCGGTGTCCCAAAAATAGAGGCAACCAATACAGTCATCATTAAGTGTAAACCCTCTCCCATCTTCGAGAAGAAGCACCTTCTAGATCGGGATGTACTCGAAGATATCTCATATTGGCTTTACAAGGATGAAGAGCCTGAGCAAGAAGCCCTCACAATCCCAACAGAAATCTATGGCAAAGGTTCTGAAATTGTCAAAAGCATGGGCTATAAAGGACAATGTGGTATAGGCCTTCATGAACAAGGAATATTAGAACCACTGCAAGCAACAAAGAATCCCTATACTCAAGGGTTAGGGTATGGTCAACCACAATGCTTCCTCACTACTGGTGCGTGTATCTTAGCCGAGGTCGCTATGGTCTCCTTAGATGTCGACAATGTTAACGAAACAGGCCTTCAAGACTCCTTTAGTGACTTTGTCGACTTCTTCGACTCATCCATTTGTACCATCTACTCAGTCACCACTCTCGCTTCACCCTCCAATGACTTGCCAATAGTTTACCCTGATCTCATTGATTGGGACCAACGGGGACCTCCTGTCTTCGATGTTACACCTAACGATGAGGCCATTGCTGAAATGATGGGGATAAGAGATCACTTCCCTTTAGGAGATCATCGAGCAAGATACATAATGGAACTCCATCCGAATGCCTATTTCGGGGAGACAACCCCTACTTCCAGTCACAAAAACCCAAAAATAAAAAATGGATCTAATGGTGAAAACCGTTCTACGGCAATATCAGATCCCAAAATAGTAAAAACAAAAGACGTATCTCCTGGTGAAAACCTCCATGAGATGCCAGGAGATGGAAGCATGGGCCTCCCTAAGATAGACAAAGTCTACCCAGACAGATCACCCATCTTGGTCGAACTAGCTCAGGAAATGAATCTCGGCACAAAGGAAGAGCCAAAAATCACATATAGAGTAGAATCTCTTAGCATACAGGAATAGGAGAACTTCTTGTCTTTCTTCACACGTAGAAATCACAATTTTGCATGGACCTATACAGATATGCTAGGGCTAGATCCTGCTTTGGTTGTCCATCATCTCATAGTGCATCCTGCTGCCAAACTAGTCAAACAGAAACTCAGAAAGATGAATCCTCAGGTAGCCCTTCTTGTCAAAGTAGAGCTAAAAAAGTTACTAGATGTTGGGTTCATACGTCCAATTGATTATCCTGAATGGGTTTCAAATCTAGTGCCAGTTGCTAAACCAGATGGCAGAATCCACTGTTGTACTGACTTCAGAGACCTCAACAAGGCCTGCCTGAAAGATGACTTCCCACTACCCAACATTGACATGATAGTGGATCTCACAGCAGGACACGAGATTCTATCTCTCATGGATGGGCTTCCAGGGTACAACCAAATAAAAATTGCCGAAGAAGATTAGTACAAGACATCCTTTATATGCCCATGGGGGACATACTGCTAGGTAGTAATGCCATTTGACCTAAAGAATGCAGGAGCTACCTATCAAAGAGCAATGACCATCATCTTCCACGACCTCTTTCACCACATCATGGAGGACTACGTCGATGACTTACTAGGCAAATCAAAGACAAGAGAAGAACATCTGGATGTATTGGCCAAGATCTTTGATCGGTAAGACCAATATAATGTCCAGTTGAATCCAAAGAAGTGCATGTTCGGCGTCACCTCAGGAAAACTCCTGGGATACATAGTCTCAAGAAGAGGAATTGAAGTTGATCTTGCAAAGGTCAAGGCCAAAACATAAATGCCTCCTCCAAAAACACTGAAACAACTAAGAAGCCTGTAGGAAAAACTTTAGTCTATCCGATGACTCATTGCCCAACTTGCAGATAAGTGCCAACCATTCCAGCATCTGCTCTGAAAAGAATAGCCTTTGTCTGGAACACTCAGTGTCAGGGTGCCTTCAATCAATTAAAAGAATACCTGGCTAATCCTCTTGTGCTAAACTCCACCACGACAAGGCAAACCCCTCCTGCTTTATATCTCTGCAACAGAGACAGCTATTGGGGCCTTGCTAGCACAACTTGATGAACAGGGGAAGGAAAGAGCCATCTACTATATCAGTCGCACATTGATCTTGTATGAGCTCAACTATACCCAAATTAAACGAGCATGCCTAGCCCTTGTCTTTACATCACAGAAGTTAAGACACTATATGCTCAATCATAAGACCAAGCTCATTGCTAAGATCGACCCACTGAAGTACTTGTTAAACAAAGCTACTCTTACTGGCAGAATGGCTAAATGGGTCATGATCCTCACAGAGTTTGATATAGAATACACTAAGAGAAAGCCTATCAAAGGGCAAGTTATAGCAGACCAGTTGGCTGAAGCACCAATCCCTGCAGAACATCCTACAATTGCAAAATTTCTAGACGAGGCCATCTTGACAATCACACCAGCCATAGACGCATGGAAGATGTATTTTGATGGATCATACACTCACAGAGGCTCAGGGGCAGGCATCCTATTTTTACCCCTCAAGGTGACACAATCCCAAAATCCTTCAAAATCACATTTCCATGCACCAACAATGTAGCAGAGTATGAGGCCCTCATCACAGGTCTCTGCATGGCCATCCAATGGAAAATTGAAAAGTTAACTGTGTATGGTGACTCTCAACTAGTCATCAGGTAGGTCAATAATGAATATAAAACCAAGGATGACAAGCTCCTTCCCTATAAGAAAATGGTTGATGATTTCAAAGAATACTTTGACGATATCCACTTCGAGCAAATCCCAAGGTCAACAACAAAGCAGCAGATGCCATGGCAACCATAGGATCTCTAGTAGACATGAAGAAAGATAGCAAGAGATGCGAGTTCCTGATCAAAGAGCTCCCCATCCCCGCATATGACGTTCCCCAATTAGAACTAGTGTGCGAAGTCATTGGACCCTTATCACCGTGGTATCAAGAAACATACTTATACCTCCACGACAACATCCTCCCCCTAATCTGTCCACCTCACAAAGAAAATCATTCATCCGTTGAGCCTCCCGATTCATCCTTGTAGGTGATACATTATACAAAAGGAGTCTTGATGGTATGCTTCTACAATGTTTAGACTCTAGGGAAGCCGAAGTAGCCTTGGAAGAGGTACATGCAGGCATCTATGGGGCACATTCAAGTGGACCCACTCTTTCTAAAAAGATCCTTAAGACTGGGTATTATTTGCCAACAATGGAACAAGACTCCCACAGGTTTATCAAGAAATGCCTCCCATGTCAACAGCATGGCGATCTCATCCATGCACCAGCATAGGAGCTACAACCTATCACCACGCTGTGGCCTTTCTCACAGTGGGGACTCGACCTCGTAGGGAAAATACATCCTCCATCCTCCAATGGCCATAAGTTTATTATCACTGCTACCGAATACTTTACCAAGTGGGTGGAAGCAATACCACTCACCTTTACCACCGGCATCCAAATCTTGAAATTCATCCTCCACTATATCATCTGTCGATATGGTATCCCTCATTCCATCGTCACCAACAATGGAAATCCCTTCAAAAACTAAGAAGTTGGCACATTGTGTGAAAAATTCGACATCAAACACCACTTCTCCACACAGTATTACCCCCAAGGAAACGGTCAAGCAGAGGCATCTAATAAAACCATCCTCCACATTCTCAAGAAGACAGTCAATGAAGCTGGCCGTGATTGGCACCTCCAACTCAACCCCGCCCTTTGGGCTTACCGCACAAGCATCTGCACTCCAACAAGAGCCACGCCATTCTTCCTAGTATTCAGATCCGAAGCCATTTTACCTATAGAGGTTGAGCTCCCATCTCTCCGAGTCTCCTTGCAAAACATTATCTCTGATGAAGACTACCACGTTGCAAGGTTACATCAACTAGAACTACTAGATGAGAAATGCCTAAATGCATTGAATCACCTACAGGCATACCAAAACCGCCTCAGAAGAAGCTACAACAAAAAGATCAGAAACATAAAATTTGAAGTAGGGGACCTTGTCCTAATAGAAAATTAGAAGAACCTGCAAGAGCATCCTAAGGAAGGAAAATTTGAACCCAATTGGCTAGGACCATATGTTGTGATAGCTGATTATGGGTCAGGAGCATATCAGCTTGCAACACCTGAGGGGCAGCCTCTAGATGAGCCGATGAACATCCTGCATCTCAAGAAATTCTATACATAACCCATCTAGTACCCCAAGCCAAAAATTAAAAAAATTAAAAAATCAAAAGTACCAAAAAATCAGAAAATCAAGAAAAATCAGAGTACAATAATAAAACTTCCAATGGTGAAAATCACTTTAGTGACACCTTGGATAAGTACCATGGTGAAAACCTGTTTCAGGCACCATGCGTAGTGGCTGGTTCTACCATCTAATAAGTCCTCTTTCCAACACATCCTTTTCGAGAAATCGCCTAGAAAATTCTTATTTTCTCGCCGACCTCTTGAGGGGGCATCCCTTATCCATCTTATTCCTTCTCGGCAGCTGGGGCATATTTTTCTTCGACCTAACACCACTTCCCTCCTAGGTCCGGATGCCATGTCAAAGAGGGGCAAATGTAGACACCTAAAAATTTCTTCTACCATCAAACTGACTCCCGACATCCCTAAACATATCAATTTCCCTTCTAATCAATTAATTAAATTTTATTTAATTAATTACCCCTTTCATTTTCCAAATTCACACCATTTTATCCCCAAAATTGAATTAATTTCACTAATTCAATAGCCCAAACTTTAGCTAATTGATTTAATAAATATGCAATATTTATTAAATCAATTTCCCCTTTCCCCCTAAATCTAATTAATTAGTTAAAACCATGATCAACTAATTAATTCAGCCTATAATTGACCTATCCCTACCCTAAACAATTAAATAGCTATTATTTAATTGCCTACCCTAGCCTACCTCATCCTAGTCCTAGGATTAATTAAATAAAACCTCTGTTTAATTAATCCTAACCCCTTCATTTGGGTGGTCAAACCTTGTTTAACACCCTTCCCCACATCCTCCAAATAAAAAATTGAATTAAATCCACATAAGTCAATTTTTTATTTAAAAACATCCCACGTCACATTTATTTCTCCTTACAACCCCATACTCATTTATTTCCTCTCTTCCCCAAATGAATTTTTAATTCATTTACATTCCCCCATATGAATCTTTTATTCCAAAATAATCCTTCACCCCCATGCTCATTAAATAACCCCTTTTCCCAAAATGAATAAAAGAATCACTTTTATTCCTAGCCCTCCATTCATTCAAGATTGAATTTAGACCCTCCACATCACTTTTATCCTCCACCATTGATCTTCCAAATCAATCTCCACCCTTGGATCAAAATCCCTTCCAAAAATCTATAAATAGAACCTCTCCCAAGCCATTTTCATCATCCAAGTTTATGCAAAGTTACCATTTCCAAATGTCTATTGAGCTAGAATAGTGAGTTGCAACTTTGTGTAGCATTTCACATTTAATCTATTGTCTAGGGATTATCTTAGTCTTAGGAGCTTGTTTTGGGTGCAAAGGCTCCTTTCTCCCTTTGATGGGATTAGATTTGTATGTGAGGTATAATCTTGTGTTTATTGCATTTGGTTTAGTATTTCAACCTTGTTTGTATTTCTAATCTACAATATTGTCTTGATAGGGAACATTGAAAAACATACTTGCGGTACTCCATTTCTTCTAAAACTTGAATTTGTTGAACAAAACACCTTTCTTCAAATGTGCTCCAAACCTTCAGGCTGTATCTTCAAGTGTAGTGGATTGTGAAGCATCCTTTTGCATCTCTGACACTACACCAATAATGTAACACATTGTCTTCACTATGATGGCCTTGTATGGCTTTGTGGTAGACCTTAAGATCTTAAATTTGGATCACACATTCTCCATAGCTACCTCTAGCTATCCTCAAAACCACATGATCATATCGTCAAGTGTGTAGCATTCTTCTATACCTTTGAAACTGCAACAACATTAAAACACCATTGTCTTCATTCTACTAGATCTAAAAAGCTATGTGGTAACTTTTATGCTCTAAAATTAGGATCATACATACTTCATAACAATCTCTATCTAACCTCCAAACTACAAGACCATAGCTTCATCTATGGTAGAATGCGGTATAATCTTCTGAGCTCTTTTAGTACAATTCCTTGTGACTTTGTCAATTGAAACCTTATATGCTTTCTTTCATTCTCATGTAATTATTTTCAACAAGAGTCAATTACTGTAACATTCACAACACCATAGACAATATTCATTCATCAAAAACATGAAACCATAATTTCTTCATGTTAGCATATCTTTCATCCTGACAACTTTCACTTATCCATGAACTTTAGAAGATAAGGTGCAACTATGTACAGATGATATTGATCTAACAACATGCTTTCATCACCATATCCTTCACCTCACAACTCTTTTGATCATCACTCCTTTGTCTGCTACTCTAATCATTCTTCTGGCATCAATGGTTACCACTCTTTTGACATTACTAATCATCAATCTTTTGACATCAATGATAACATATGCAACAATCTCCCCCTTTTTCATTTATGACAAAACTAAACCTGATATACAAATTTCTCTCCCCCTTTGACATCAAGGCCAAAGGGCTAGTGGTCTTGCTCTATATATAAAAAACATACAAGCTCCCACTTTCTGTGTAATCCTTGTCATACTCCTTATCTCTTATCTACCTGCTCCCCCTAAGAGGTATCCATCATCAATCCAAGGATAATCAATATGTCTTGAACTACTCCCCCTAGATGGATGCATCATATGTGCATCTAGTTAGAAGAAGGACATGCAACAACCCCTAACTTCTACCTAAGATATTTAAATGTGTCCCTAGAAAGTGCTTTTGTAAAGATGTCTGCAACTTGATCCTTTGTAGGTACATATTCCAATTTTACCTCTTGGTTTGCAACCTTTTCTCTTAAAACGTGATACTTGATGGATATGTGCTTGATTGTAGAATGCATCACTAGATTATTTGAAATATTGATGGCACTTGTATTGTCACGTAGGATAGGAATGGGCTCATCATACAATACCTTGATATCCTTCAATGTTTGCTTCATCCATAATACTTGAGTGCAATAGAATGTTGCAGCTATACACTCTGCTTCTGTTGTTGATAAGGAAATTGAATCATATTTTTAGTAAACCATGAGACCAATCTATTTCCCAAAAAGAATACTCCACCACTAGTACTTTTCCTATCATCAACACTACCAGCCCAATCTACATCAGTATATACACTCAGGGAAAAATCATTACCTTTTTTATACCATAGTCTAAAATCTAGAGTACTCTTCAAATATCTAAAAATTCTTTTGACTACCTTCACATATGTTACTTTTGGATTAGCTTGAAACCTTGCAACCATGAAAACATATTGCATAATATTAGGCCTTGATGCTATTAAGTACAGTAGGCCCTTAATCATAGACCTATACAAAGTTTGATTAGCCTAAGGTGACTCATCATCTTTGCTCAAATGACAACCTATTACCATAGGAGTGTTGGCAAGAGACACTATGTGGCTTCTTGATTGTTGTCATTGATGGTAACAAAGTCCATCCCACTCATCTGCAACACATGGTATGTATATACCGGAAGTCAGATTGAAGAGTATTTTGGTCCGGTGAGCAAGGACAGAGAATGCAACAAGGTCTAACAATCAGGTCCAGATCTCTCAGAGGATGTATCTCAACAAAGTGTAGACTTGGGGAAGTCAAGAGGAGTACCATGACTATCACATTCCATAGATTGACCCTCCGATGATAAAAGAATGAAAAGATATGAGTACCTAAATGTTGGGTTCCTGACAGGTAGAGCAGACTGAGCAAGAACTAACCGACAGAGCATCAAACCTTAATCCAGATGAGAAATTGATGGTGATCGAGCTTCTTGAGGGATCATTCATGGTTGGTTGACATGATTGATAACTTTTATAGCTATCTCTTTGATGCACATCACTTAGTAAGCATGGATTTAGCCGATAGACTAGAGTTTGGGAAAATCTTGAGTATTCCAGATGCTGCCTAGAAAGATGTTGAAATCCTTGGTGCGGATATATATACAGATGGATTTTGATGTGAAGAGGTGTGGATTGTGTGGTGTGATAGAGTGTGTGAAGAAAAGCAGAGAGCAGTGTGGAAGTAGCTATACAAGTTCGGTATGTGACAGAACAACAACACTAAGCAAAGGAAGAATGAAGTGTAGTAGATTAGTATATTGAGCCTAACCAGAACTAAACCTCAGTATATGTGGATGCCTTTGATCAGTTCAAACACCTGGTTACATTCTATATACCTTGTAGACAGTGAGTCTCTTATAGGCAGTGAGCCTCTTGTGAGCAGTGTGCTCAGGCAGTGAGCCCTAATTGGCAAGTGCCATTTTGTACATCTTATTATTTTAACAAAGAATACAATCTTGGGTTAGTCACCCTGTGGTTTTTCCCTTAACAGGGTTTTCCATGTCAAAATCATTATGTTATGTGTATTGATTTTATTTCTGCTCTCATGGTTATGCATGCTTATATGTTTTGATGCTGCACTAATTGTTAAAGAAGAACAGAAAGTTAAATTATTTAAGATAACTGATTCACCCACCTCTCAGTTATCTACCTTGTTTCCAACAATTGGTATCAGAGCCAAGTTCCTCCAAATAGAGCCTAATAGCTTGAGGAAGATCTCAGAATCTTAATGGATATGTATGGTATGAGGGAACAATTTCAGTCTACCCTAGATGATCTTGAGCAATCTCACTCTGAAGTCAATAACCTGAGGGAAAGACTCAAACAAGCTGATGACTTCATAAATGAACTAAAAGAAAAACTAAGTATCTCTGTGAAAAAGAGAAAGGAACTTCTTCAACAATTAGCAAGTCAAAGTGAAGCCAATGATACTAATGAAGATCTAAATGAGAAAAACAAGTTATGTGAGAAGCTATCAAAAGAGGTCATTATGGTAAGACATGAAATGGAATCAGGGGTTATGAAATTCACTCAAGAAATTGAAGAGAAAAGAAAAATGGAAGATAATCTAAAACAATCTCTCAAAGAGAAGTTAGAAGACTGCCACAAAATGGATAGAATAATCAGGCATTTGGAATCTGATCTTGAAGAAGCTAGAGATAATGAAGAACAACTTGAAAATCAGATAGACACTCTTAAAAGGGATCTTCAAATAGCAAATGAATACAAAGAAAAATTCAAGATAAGCTTTGCACAACTTGAAGTTCTTCTTGAAAGCCAAAAGAGGGTAGATGACAAGCATGGCTTGGGATATGAGAAAGGTGAAAGCTTCGGATCCGGTCAGAAGAACTTTAGATCAGGAAATCCAAGGTACGGGCCTAGGAGACCTCTGGTAAGACAACCAAATGATCAAAGATATCCATCCTTCAATGGATACTGCTACAATTGCAATAACTTTGGTCATAAAGCAAATCAGTGCAGAAGAAGAATGAATCAAACTAATTCATCCTTCTCCAGATAGTGTTTTAACTACAAAAGGTATGGTCACAAATCTCATAAATTTAGAAATATGCAAATAAATAATTCATTCAATGGTAGATGCTTTGCATGCAATAGAATGGGACATATGGCTAATCATTGTAGATCAAGAGGATATCAGTCAAATATGCAAACAAATTTAGCTTGCTACAATTACAATAGATCCAGTCATATTACCAAATTTTGCAAACGTAAGAATTAGGATAAAAGGGGTCTGGTGCATCATAATCAAAATCAAGACAAAGGAAAAGGAAAAGTGAATGCGGATGAAGTTCAAAGGGAGATGAACAAGATTTGGGTGAAGAGAAGTACAAAAAATGTTGGGGATGGATCCACACCAGAATCTGGTGCTGATATTCCTTCTCAAAACTAAAAAGATGAGTTCTGGCTCAGGGGGAGTCACAAAGGAAAACAATTTCCCCCAGCCAGTCAATTGGTGCCTAAAATTGGCACATGGAGTATTGTGGATTGAAGAGTTCTCAAAGAGATATCTAAATAATCCTTGGTAAAAATATAAAAGATCTGCAAGGAGTTTTGAAGAGGTCAATCATCCAAGATTGATCCGGTTTAACAGTCATTCGGTAAAAGTAGGATTTTCACAGTTAGATCTGGTATGATTCAAAATTGAAATATCTTGATCTGTGGATGAATGGAATGATTGGAGAAAGGGAGATAGATTGTCAATTGTCACCAAGAATAATTCTAAGTGCATCTCATTGATCTCTCTTAGAACAAGGTCAAAACAAGGGAACTGGAACGACTTAAAGTGTGCATTTATTGCAATATGAAATTAGGGTTTGTGCAGAAATATAAGGGTTCTTTTATTCATCATTTACACATTTACACTCAAGAAGAAGAAAGAAAGAGCTCTGCAAACAAGATTGCTTCAACCCTCTCAAAGATCAACCAGAATCAGATTCAACCAGCGATCTTCTCTGGCTTATATCATGAACCCTAGAAGCATAAAAAGGTATTTCCATTCTTGAATATCTCTCTCTAAATCTTTTTGCAAGATGGCTACTCCAAATGTTGTTAAGATCATAGATAGGCTGTACCCTAAGTTCAAGAAACATCCTTACAAATCCCTAGAAGTTGATCCCTTAGGCGCCTTCTCTAGCATTCCGCATGGGGTTCTGCATGTAGAAGATGTTAGGGTATACATACATGCCAATATTGAAGAATTTGGGGAATCCAAACTGATGGATATCTATCACAAGAAATTAGTAGATGAAACATTTAAACTTAAACCTCAATACAAGGCCATCTGGGATAAGCATTTTGGATGTTGCATCTACTTTCCTTGTTTTGCAGAGGATGAATGGGAAGTCATCAATCATGTCAGCCAATCATGAATGATACCTCAAGAAACTTGATCACCATCAATATCTCATCCGGATTAATGTTTGATGCTCTGCCAGTTAGGTCTTCCTCAGTCTACTCTACCAAATAGGAACCCAACACTCAGGTGCTTATAAATTTTCACTCTTTCATCACCAGAGGCTCAATCTCTGGAATATATCAGTCATGATACTCCTCTTGACTTCCCCAAGTCTGTACTTTGCTAAGATACTTCCTCTGAGAGATCCGGTCCTGATTGTCAGACCTTACTGCATGCTCTATTCTTGCTTACCAGACCACAACACTCTTCAATCGAACTTCTGGTAAAGACATACCATGTCCTGTGGATGTGTGGAATGAACTTTGTTGCTATCAATGATAACACTCATGAAGCCACACAGTGTCTCTTGCCAACAAATTCATCTCTAGGGATACTCATGTGAAAGATGAGAGAGAAAATTATTTTTCTGCTAACACTTTAAAATCAATAGTTAAAGAACATGATGATGATGATTCAATAGGTTATCCTACTTCTCCTATAGTTAAATATCCAAAAAAATTAGATAAGAAGCCTATGGATAGCCATACTACCAATACAACACCTAACCTATTAAATGCTTTAGGGATAGATGTTGGTTGTATTCAAGAGGAAAACAATGTTAATTCAATCTTCACTAATAGATTATGTTGCAATATTCCTAAGATGATCATGCAGGGGACACCTATTACACCTTCTTGCTTCAAACTGATGATTATGGTTCAAGGTGCTCAACAACCACCTAGACACCCTAATTACATCCACAACTATGCAACACAAATGTCTCAAGCAAGTCAAGGTGTTCAAAATGTGTTTCAACAACCACACCACAATATGATTGCTCACACATACAACACCTATAATAACAAGCAAAGTAAGAAAGAATGGCATGTGTCTATCTCTCTTCCATGTTCTCAACCTATGCTCCCTCTGCCACCTCGTCTTAGTCATAAAAGTGGTCAAGAATATGATCTTGTCAAAATGTTTTGCGCTACTGCAGCTAAGATCTCTCTTTGGGATTGAATACAAACATCACCTACATACCATGGAATGCTCCAAGAACATTTAAAAAAGGTGATCGTACCACCCACTACTAAGCCAACTGATGTAGTAGCTATGTTGTATAGTATAAATGCGAAAAAAATGGATATTCTCTTTCAACCACATGAAATACCATCAACAAAGGATGAATATGATCCACTTATGATCTTTGTCATGAAAAATAAAAAGTTGGTAAATTGAGTTATGGTTGATAATGGATTGGCCCTTAATGTCTGTAGCATAAACTTACTACATAAAATAAAGGCTAACATATCTTTAATCAAACTGGATAGGATTAGCATTCGTGGCTTTGATAATGTTGGAAGACAATCAACAGGTATCATAACTTTACCTGTACAGGCTGGACCAGTGACATTAGATACTCTTTTTCATGTTATACCTAATTTGCTTTCATATAATATGATTCTAGGTAGACCGTGGATTCATGCCTTGGGGGAAGTCCCATCTACCCTTCATCGATCACATAAGTTCATTTATCCATAGGTTATCCTACTTCTATAGTTAAAAATCTAAAAAATTTATATGAGAAGCCTATTACTGATACAACACCTAACCTATTGAATGCTTTAGGGATAGATGTTGGTTGTATTCAAGAGGAAAACAATGTTAATTCAATCTTCAGTAATAGATTATGTTGCAATATTCCTAAGATGATTGTGTAGGGGGCACCTAGTGCACCTTCTTGCTTCAAACTGATGATTACGGTTCAAGGTCCTCAACAACCACCTAGACACCCTAATTACATCCACAACTATGCAACACAAATGTCTCAAGCAAGTCAAGGTGTTCAAAATGTGTTTTAGCAACCACACCACAACATGATTGCTCTCGCATACAACACCTATAATAACAAGAAAAGTAAGAAAGAACTACATGTGTCTGTCTCTCTTCCATGTTCTCAACCTATGTTCCCTCTGCCACCTCGTCTTACTCATAAAAGTGGTCAAGAATATGATCTTCTCGAAAAGTTTCACGCTACTCCAACTAAGATCTCTCTTTGGGATTTAATACAAACATCACCTACATACCATGGAATGCTCCAAGAACGTTTACAAAAGGTGATCGTACCACCCACTACTAAGCCAATTGATGTAGTAGTTGTATTGTATAGTATAAATGCAAAAAAAATGGATATTCTCTTTCAACCACATGAAATACCATCAACAAAGGATGAATATGATCCACTTAAGATCTTTGTCATGACAAATAAAAAGTTGGTAAAATGAGTTATGGTTGATAATGGATCGGCCTTTAATGTCTGTAGCATAAACTTACTACATAAAATAAAGGCTAACACATCTTTAATCAAACTGGATAGGATTAGCATTCGTGGCTTTGACAATGTTGGAAGACAATCAACGGGTACCACAAATTTACCTATATAGGTTGGACCCGTGACATTAGATACTTTTTTTCATGTTATGCCTAATTCTCTTTCATATAATATGATTCTAGGTAGACCATGGATTCATGCCATGGGGACAGTCTCATCTACCCTTCATTGATCACTTAAGTTCATTTATCCATAGGTTATCCTACTTCTCCTATAGTTAAATATCCAAAAAATTTAGATCAGAAGCCTATGGATAGCCATATTACTGATACAACACTTAACCTATTGAATGCTTTAGGGATAGATGTTGGTTGTATTCAAGAGGAAAACAATGTTAATTCAATATCCACTAATAGATTGTGTTGTAATACTCCTAAGATGATCGTGCAGGGGGCACCTAGTGCACCTTCTTGCTTCAAACCGATGATTACAGTTCAAGGTGCTCAACAACCACCTAGACACCCTAATTACATCCACAACTATGCAACAAAAATGTCTCAAGCAAGTCAAGGTGTTCAAAATGTGTTTCAACAACCACACCACAACATGATTACTCACACATACAACACCTAAAATAACAAGCAAAGTAAGAAAGAACTGCATGTGTCTGTCTCTCTTCAATGTTCTCAACCTATGCTCCCTCTACCACCTCGTCTTACTCATAAAAGTGGTCAAGAATATGATCTTGTCAAAAAGTTTCACGCTACTCCAGCTAAGATCTCTCTTTGGGATTTAATACAAACATCACCTACATACAATGGAATGCTCCAAGAACGTTTACAAAAAGTGATTGTACCACCCACTACTAAGCCAACTGATGTAGTAGCTGTGTTGTATAGTATAAATGCAAAAAAAATGGATATTCTCTTTCAACCACATGAAATACCATCAACAAAGGATGAATATGATCCACTTATGATCTTTGTAAATAAAAAGTTGGTAAAATGAGTTATGGTTGATAATGGATCGGCCCTTAATGTTTGTAGCATAAACTTACTACATAAAATAAAGGCTAACACATTTTTAATCAAACTGGATAGGATTAGTATTCGTGGCTTTGATAATGTTGGAAGACAATCAACAGGTACCATAACTTTACCTGTACAGGTTGGACCTGTGACATTAGATACTCTTTTTCATGTTATGCCTAATTCACTTTCATATAATATGATTCTAGGTAGACTGTGGATTCATGCCATGGGGGCAGTCCCATCTACCCTTCATCAATCACTTAAGTTCATTTATCCATAGGTTATCCTACTTCTCCTATAGTTAAATATCCAAAAAAATTAGATCAAAAGCCTATGGATAGCCATATTACTGATACAACACCTAACCTATTGAATGTTTTAGGGATAGATGTTGGTTGTATTCAAGAGGAAAACAATGTTAATTCAATATTCACTAATAGATTATGTTGCAATATTCCTAAGATGATCATGCATGGGGCACCTAGTGCACCTTCTTGCTTCAAACCGATGATTATAGTTCTTGGTGCTCAACAACCACCTAGACACCCTAATTACATCCACAACTATGCAACACAAATGTCTCAAGCAAGTCAAGGTGTTCAAAATGCATTTCAACAACCACACCACAACATGATTGCTCATGCATAGAACACCTATAATAACAAGCAAAGTAAGAAAGAATTGCATGTGTCTATCTCTCTTCCATGTTCTCAACCTATGCTCCTTCTGCCACCTCGTCTTACTCATAAAAGTGGTCAAGAATATGATCTTCTCGAAAAGTTTCGCACTACTCCATCTAAGATCTCTCTTTGGGATTTAATACAAACATCACCTACATACCATGGAATGCTCCAAGAACATTTAAAAAAGGTGATCGTACCACCCACTACTAAGCCAACTGATGTAGTAGCTGTGTTGTATAGTATAAATGTGAAAAAAATGGATATTCTCTTTCAACCACATAAAATACCATCAACAAAGGATGAATATGAACCACTTATGATCTTTGTCATGATAAATAAAAAGTTGGTAAAATGAGTTATGGTTGATAATGGATTGGCCCTTAATGTCTGTAGCATAAACTTACTACATAAAAAAAAGGCTAACACATCTTTAATCAAACTGGATAGGATTAGCATTCGTGGCTTTGATAATGTTGGAAGATAATCAACGGGTACCACAACTTTACCTATACAGGTTGGACCCGTGACATTAGATACTCTTTTTCATGTTATGCCTAATTCACTTTCATATAATATGATTCTAGGTAGACCATGGATTCATTCCATGGGGGCAGTCCCATCTAGCCTTCATCGATCACTTAAGTTCATTTATCCATAGGTTATCCTACTTCTCCTATAATTAAATATCCAAAAAATTTAGATGAGAAGCCTATGGATAGCCATATTACTGATAAAACACCTAACCTATTGAATGCTTTAGGGATAGATTTTGGTTGTATTCAAGAGGAAAACAATGTTAATTCAATCTTCACTAATAGATTATTTTGCAATATTCCTAAGATGATCGTGCAGGGGGCACCTAGTGCACCTTCTTGCTTCAAACCAATGAATACAGTTCAAGGTGCTCAACAACCACCTAGACACCTGTTGTGTGGTTACACAACACGCCCCATTTTGACTTGACAAAATAGGGACCCAACTTTTTGGCTTGTGTCTTGTGCTTTTTGGCGGTCTGGTAAAAGTAAGTCATGCAGTTCATCATGCATTAAAAAGACTGGGTAAGTGATCATCATGAGGTTAGTTCATCAAATTTCATATTTTATTCCAAAATCCTCATATTTAGAAAGAGCATTAAATTCCATGCAGGTTTGTCTTTTACATCACCCTAATATTCGTCAGGATGTGAAAGTTATGAGTGGTCAAAGTCTGAGTCAAACCTGATATTCCCAGGGGGAGGATCATATTTCATAACATCCGTCATATTATAAAGGTCACCCTGATATAGTATATCACTCGATAAAATCATGTGGTCCAAATATCCAGACGTCAATTTTAGGTGATAGTAACCATTACCCATCAATAGCCTTATGCATTTCGCGAGGATCATACTTGTCAAAGTAGCCCGATATTTCATAATATCCTCCTGCTGTGAAATATCCCCCTAAGCCAATATCCTGATGACGTCATCCAAGTTCAATGAATGAAGGAACAAACATGATGATGACATCATCATCACATTTACCTCTCGACGGGATATTTCATAAACATGATCTTGTTCCCATATTATGACTATGACATCATGATGCATTGCCGATACAGTGAGCGAATATCCAGATGATGTCATCCCGATATTTCGAAAGACAGACATGTAAGTTTGTCCGATCACCATCACTTTTGAAACATCACCCAATATATCAAGATATCCTCCTGATGTGCTAAACATAACCAAAAGGTGCATTCGTCACATAATGTGGTCGCGATAGTTTTTTCTCTGAAGGAGGATGATCAATTTAAACTCGACCCGATATTTGCGAATATCATCCTGCTTTCATGATATCCTGTCATAAGGATATCATCCTGCTCCCATTGCCGCCATTGCCATTTAATGCGCACAGACATGGTAGGTGGTTCCCACCGACCAAGAAACTCGATGGAACACCTGGCAAGATCCTGTGTTTTCGCGCGGATAATCAACGAGTGAAATCTAATCTGTAAGGGTTGCCCTAATTTTACCCTAAATGCATCGTTAAAAGGATGAATTCATCATGATTTCAAATTTACCTTACGATAAATTTGTTTTTATAGAGCACTACCCTCCATATCCTCATACACGCGATAGTTGCACGAATTGAGCTCACAGATAAAAGGAAGTGCATGATCATCAGCTGAATAAAGAGCATTGTCACCAAGTCCACTGGTATAAGAGGAAGTTGCATATCCAGGTAAGTAAGTGAAACCCTCATCATGTTGTTTCTATAATAGTCAAGTACGATGGTTAATCTGAGGTTCTGGTTTATACATCCATATGATTAAGTAATGTTGAATATATATATAGTAGCCATGATGATGAGTAAAATTAATTGTAATATGCATGCATGTATATACCCATTGTAAGACAGGATTTGTTTAATTGTAGGCACTCATGGCTAACAAGAGGCTAGTTAAGTGTCAAGCGGAATTTGAAAGGCCCATGTTCTCCTCCCAGAGGGGCGTCCTATTCAAGTATGGCGCAATTACGGATACCCATCAGGGGAGTACCAATTTGGAAGCATGGTTAGCTAGGTTGAGCGATGAGAATAACAAGAGTCTGGTGCTAGATGCAGTTTTCATTTCTAGGATGTGGAATGCCGCCGGTTTTCCATACTCCATGGAATCTCCGGAACTAGTGATCGAGTGTGCTAGGAACTACAATCCAGAAACCAGGAAAGTGATGAAGCATGGGAGGATATATGCCGACCTATCCATCAAGGGTCTGTCCAAGACATTGGGATTGCTGTTGGCCAGCAAGGTCAAAAGTGTGGACTTGAAGAAGTCAGAAAAAGAATATGAAAACAATAAGAAACAAGCCAGGAAGAATATGTATCAATGGAGGGCTGAAAAAAGTACATATCCTGCAGTAGCCAAACTTCATGTGTATCTATTCAAATATGATTTTGCTGATGAATATCAATACATGATCGCACTACTGAACAGAGTAACAGGCCAGCCTAATGCTGGTAGTTTTAGAGACTAGATGTATGGTATAATAATGATGTGTTTATATTCAGATATCAAGCCATTGTGGGGCTAGCTAATAAGCGATGCTCTGCATGAATAGCTGATGAACGTAGGAGGTTCAAATTGTGCTTTCTATATGACCTCGTACATCGTCTACTCCTGTGCGTATAAAGGCACATTTGATGCATTGGTTACAGATGGGAAAGTCACAAGAATGGCCAATGCTGTGCATATCTAGGATCATCATCCCCAGCTGCACAGAGCCAATTACCTCTAGGACTACAAACTGGTCAATGATGCATTTTCTATGCATCTGGTGAGGACCATGGAGGAAGACAGAACAAAGAGATTGAGCATGGAGGCTCAAGAGATAATTTACAGGCATGGAGCCTGGTATATATAGTTTGCCACCTTTTCCTACATAAGGATTGAAGGCTTTGAAGGAAATCCCCTCATGCTGCCAAGGTATCCCACTGATGCAGTGATACTAATGGAGTTCATCAGGCAGGGCTCTACAATGATAAAAGCATACAAAGATGTAAGAAGATGCCACCAATTTTGTTTCTAGTCACCATTGGCTGGTATATGTGCCCCGATTCAGAGCACATAAAGAAGGTGATGGTCACCTTGAATAAAATGAAACTGCAGCCGTTTCCATTGACAAGACCATATGATCCTTACGGCAGGATACAGAAAATAATAGGAAAGCCTATTCATCAGAGGCACCTAGAAGACTTCTAGGCTAACTGTGAAGATGAAGCAGAGGCAAGAAGAAGAAGATATCAAAGGTTGACTTTGAATCAAATAAGAACCTTTGATTGCATCCACATTCCCCAACAATTGAAGAAAGATGATGGTAGGAAAATTGTAGATGAGTATAAATAGAAGAAAATATATAATGATACCATCTCTGCACCTAACGTCACCATATAGGAGGATATATCCTTGGACCCCTTCATTGCCAAGACCATACAATTAACCCAAGCCTGGGTTGATGAACAGATAGGGGCATTGAATAAGAAGGGTGTTGCCATTACAGTGGACAACAACAAGAAGGGGCAGGAGATTCCTGATGGGGAGTATGATGACTTCCTAAATGAAAAGAGGAAGACTAAGGGAGATAGACTCCCTCCACCACAACAACAGAGCAAAAGACCCCCAAGGAGCAAGAAAGTAGATAAGGAACCCAAAGGGGTTATTATTGAAAAGGCAGTATTTGCAGCTAAGGAGGCAGCAGCATCAGGATCAGGATCAGCATCCCCTCCAAGGACAAGGAAAGGAAAATCCAAGAAGAGTAAGACAGGAGAGGCTGGAATTACAGAGACCCTAGAAGAGGGTCAATCCTCAAGGAAACATGATGAAGAGGATATCCTCACAGAGGAAGAGCCTAAAGAAGAAGAGGCCCCTTTGATAATAAAAAGAAAAAGAAGAGCTCCACAGGTGGCTATGTCTACCCCACCTAAGAAACTGAGAACCTCCATGAGGGGTGAAATAAAACAACCCCCTATGTTGTTACAAGGGGCAGGTAGTGAAGTGCGCAAGGAACTACAGCATAATGTTCCACTTCCTACCATCGTCAAGTTCAAAACTGAACTTGCAGAAGAGCAAATGAAAGAAACCTCGCCAGGAGGTCATATCTCATTAGAGGAGACAATTAATTTGTCTGATGACGAGGTTGTGAAGGAGGTATCTTCACAAAAGATGGAAACCCTTGCTGTAGGTACACATATGACCCCTCATAAGCCTCCAACAGTTCAAACAGTACTGGAGGAGATGAAGCAAGTGGAAGCTGAAAAGGAAAAGAGCCCAGAGCAGGTAGCCCAAGAAATGGGGCTAGATGCACTAATTGCCGAGGTGACAAATCCTGCAGTGGTAGATTTGACAGATAAATAGGATGCAAGTCCTGAACATCCAACAGGATCACCTGACAAATGGAACCTACGGAAGAAGTGAAGATGGCAGAACCAGAGGGCCATGCTTTAGAAATAAGCCCACCAAGTGCACAGGATACATCAGCAGAACCTGCTATAGTAGAGGTTCAAGAAAAGAAGGCTGATGAAAAGGATATGTCTAAAGATCCTGCTGCCAAAGTTCAGGAAGTAAGTAACACAGGTGCAGAACAGATAATGGCTTTAGAACAAATGCTAGCACCTAAGGAGACTTCCCAAGCATCCACGACTGAGAATGTTCCTCAACAGGAGGAAAAGCCAAAGGAGGATGAAGTAATGACAGAAAAAGATCATGATCATCATGATCAGCATGTGGACGTAGCACAAGATCCTCCACCTCAAGAAGATGCTCCTCTGAAGAAAAAAGTTCCTCAACAGGAGGATGTGCCACAGGATCAATGTCACAGTGAGCATCAGGAAGAAAAAATGAGAAAAACACCTTCTCCACCACATCTGCTGATAGAAATAGGAGACACAGGTGAACATCATGATGATGCAGAAAAACATGATTAGGTGCCTCTGTGGTTGGAGAAAGAGGTAAATATAGAAGAAGAATTTGAAATTCAAGAGTTTGATGTCTCCACCCTATTCTCCAAAAATATAATAAAACCTAAGAGGAAGGCTAGAATGACTTCAGCCATCAAAAGAGATCCAATAACTGGGAGGAGGACTGCACAGATTGCAGTACCTACTATGGAGAAAGAAAAAGGTAAAATTACCTTAGATGAATTCTAGATCAGCATAGTATACTTAGGATTTGTCAATGAAGACCAAGAGGGTCAGGAAGGCAAAGATATTATTGATTCTTTGATTCAAAAGGTGAAAAGAGAGAAAGAGAAAAATAAGCAACATAAGGAGCACATTGCTCAGTTGCATGCCTACATAGGAAGGCTAACCAATACTGAAGATACTTCTACTAAATAGGCAGTCCCATTAACTGTTATCTCTCAAGAGGTGGTGAATAAATTAGACCTCATGAAACATTCAAGGCGTCTATACTCAGGAGATGGATGTCATCCACATTGGGTGATGTAGAGGAAGTAGTAAAGGCTTCTTTAAAGAGATGGAATACTCTCAGTGACTCCATGACCAAGGTAGACAAATTGCAGATGCAGACAGGAAAAAGGTCTTACCAACTGGAAAGAGTATTAAACATACTGGGAGAAATAAGGAGAATAAATCCTTAGCTACTCATCAATAAACAAGTATTAACCACTAATACTGCCTTGCTGATTGATATATGGTATAAGGACATTCAATTTGAATGTGGAGTACTCAGAAGATGCAGTAATAAACTGAGAGATATCAGCATGAAGTTGCATGATTTAATGTCTGTTGAGGCAGAAATATTGGAAACATTAGAAGGAAAAGTGGAAGGGAAAGTTGAAAATCAAGATGAAGAGTTTGCCATCAACACTTTACACAGTAACTTCCAATCAATAGCAGATGATCCACTTGTTCACTTGACATAAGAAGCCATAGATAAAATGATGAGAATCAAAGTCAGAATGGAGAAGTATAATGAAACACTGCAAGATAGGAAGAGCAAGCTGGATAGCAGCAGGCATAAATATGAGGCACACAAGCATGCCATGATCAAAGCAAAGACTCAAGATGGCGGGGAAATAGATAAAATTGTGCGATTATATGAACAGGTCCGGAGCGTCATGCAACCTAATATGTGCAGCCATCATCATCATGATGAGGAAAGTTCAGGAAGTGATGCACCTAGTGATGAGGAGCATGACTCTGATAAAGTAAGTGATGATGCATCATAGAGTGAATATCAGCATCAGATACTTAGTGGAAATAGTTTTAAGATAGTTGCCAGCTAGCAACTTGTGCCATTTTGTAAAGGTTGACGTAGTCAAAAGGAAATATTGACCATGGATGCGCGTGGATGAATCTGGATCGTTGATCTTTTTGTAATGGATTCCTCACCTTATTCTATAAAAGGTGCAAGAATGCCTCCTTTTGAAAGATTTGAAACTTAATTGAAATTTGTCTGTTGAAATACTCAGGGCTCATTTCAAATCTTTTTGTATACATTTATATCTTTGCATACTTAATGAATGAGAAGAGTGTTTTGGTTACAATTCATAGTAAATTTTGAGTAACCAGTGTATGAATTCTAGATTTATGTGGTGATTTGCTGCGTCCCTTGGAGTGCATGTCTACTTACATACATTGTTTTCATACAATTCCTTTGAAGTTACCACCTACTGTATCTAGTTGTGGAATGTCCTGGTGAACATATGGTTTGGTTTTCTTCTCCTCATGACTGTATCTAATATATATGTGGCTCAATAGCTAAAGATTCAACTTTAATTTGAAGCATTTCTTTCAATTTCTTTAAATTTCAGTGCATTTCATCCTCATAATTGCAAATAACTGAACATCTTAAGCAAATAACACAAATATGTGGACATCTCATAGATAATTTGCAAATATTTAGCATATTTGAATACAAAGCATGTATAATTGAAAAATATCATGCAAAGATTGAAGTATTTCTGCATCATTCCATCAAATAACTGTATAATATGACCTCTCTGTGAAGAATCTTTGCAGAAATAATGTCATGATGATGAACTCTTTGTAATGCCCCAAAATGGAAACAACAACGCACATCAACCTCTGAGTAACATCAGAAGATTAAGACCTAATCACCAGAGACTTGGGATCATGAATTCTCTGAATTCATCGTATCTTTCAAGATGAATAAAGGTTAATGTGTACTTTTATTCTATGCTTGTTTATGACTAACATCATGACCAACATAAATTGGCGCTAGAAGGAGGGCCATCTGCAAGAACATGCTCATCATGATTATTTTCAGGTTTGATGATGCAGAGTGTAAGGTAACTCCAGTGCATTCGTGAATTTCAAATATTACTCAAATATTTACTATAACAGGCTTGTACATGTTCATTTTGTGTAAAGTTCCTGAAATTAGTCATAAATATTGCAAGCTTTATAGTAGATCATTGTGAATTCACAAATATCAGCCAATGATAAGTAAATCCATTCAAGCTTTGAAAAGTTTTGGCTTTAGAAATTTGATATCCTGTGGTAAGAGTCATTGTACCTCAAATATCTTTCATATTTGCAGTATCTTTGCAAATAATTCATAAATATTTAGTTTGATTAGTCATCCGACCGCAAATATTGTCTCAACTGGTGAAATTCATTCAATATTTACTATCATCTGGTTAGCTTTAGCCAATTTGCCTCAAAATTGAGAAATCCTGGCTCATAGGATAAATACCAGGTCTAGATCTAGTGGAATCTTTGAAGAATTGCCTGTTAGAGGCTTCAGACCCAGAACTGTAGACATCCATCATACTCCCGGGTCTAGTGCATCAGGAGCTTCACCAGAACCTCCTCCTATAACTCCTGTTGGTTTACAAGTATCTTCTGGGATATCTGTGACACCTCCTGTTCAACCTCAACCCCAGGGCCAACCTCAACCAGCTGTACCACCGGCTCAACCTCCTCCAGTCATAATGTCCTTCTTTGTTGTAGAGTCACCTTTAACCTTCAACACATATCATGAGTTGCCAAAGAATCCGAACAAACTTTGTCCAAAATATCATCCTTATCAGGATGCTGATGATCATGTTAGGACGTTTAAAGAGGCTTGCTATAGAGCTAGAATAGAACATGAAGATGTTGTATGAAGATTATTTTCTTTTTCCCTAGGGGAAGAGGCTTATAATTGGTTTATTAGTCTTGGTCAAGCCTCTGTTGGTTCATGGCCTATCCTAGAGAAAGCCTTTCTTGATAGGTTCAAGGTCTGTATTGATCCATCTATGAATTATCACATGTTTGCTACAATCAAAAGATTCGAGAATGAACCTATTGCCAATTTTAACGCTAGGTTCCAGAAAATGCTATCCAAGTTAGTTGCTCCTTATGTAGTAGCAAATGTTTCTGCTAGGAGTATCTATTATTTAGCCCTGGATCCATTGACTTCCATGTTCATCAGGAGAACACATCCTAAGATCACTACCTTGACAGGAGCCTTTCAAGAAGCTATCAAAGTAAATCAGCAGCTAGTCCCAGCTCCTACTCCAAATATTACATTCCCTATATTACCTGGCATGTATCCAACATATCCTGCACAACATCCTGCATCATATCCTGCACAATATCCTAATGGTGCAATGATACCCCCAACAGTCATGCCTGCACCTTTGCAGGTGCCTCCATTAAGTATCATGCCACCTCCTAATGGGAATGGCTAGATGTCACAATATCCTGCACAAATTTAGACACCTCAGGGTGCTGATCTGTCTAACAATAACCATGGATCCTCTTTCTTCAAGCCTCAAAGTGATAATGTAGTAGCCAAAGCTCAAGAAGAGAAGGAAGAAATTAAAGAAATTTCTGCTCAACTGAGAAAACTCACCACAGAAGTGACACATTTGAGAAATCAGAGTTTCTATTCCCAGCGAAATCAGAATAGAAATTACTCCAATGATAGACCAAATTATCTAGACAGAGGATACAATAACAACAGTAATTTCAACAATGGTGGTGGAAATAATAATAATCCTCAAAGATAGCCTAGAGTATGGAATTCCAGGCCAAATAATGGTTCATTACCATCACCTTTAGATAATCAGCCATCGTGTGAAGCTAAACAGACTACTAGAGTCAATCTTGCTGAGGCAGCCCTCACCAACTGGTGTAGGATCCACAACACAAATGCACATGCAGAGTTAGATTGTCCACAATTTCAAATTGCTGCCAGCATTTTTCAAACAGAAGTGTCTAATACTGCAGGACATCCACCTCAGGTCGAAGGTAATGAAATTGTCCCATGTGGATATGACTCAGCCTTTGTGCTGGAAACTTATACAAATCAACCTCATCAGAGTTATAACCAGGCATGTGAAGAATCTACCCTAACCTTTGAAACAAACTATGTATTCCCCTTTGAGGATGAAAATGAGCCTACAAGAGAACATGAGGAAGTGCATGCATACCAACAGCAATATCCTGGTAAGCATAATTATAACTTGAGAAGTAATGCCAATAGACCTGCTGGTCCATTGACATCATCTCTACCTCCAAATAATTTCAATACACCTCCTGATCCCAAAGCTAGCAATAATCTTGGGTTCCCCAAGGTAAATGCCCAATATCTGTCACCACAGAATACAACATCAAAGGCTGTTAGCTTGCCTCATGAGTCTAATAAACTTGTTACATACTTGGCAGATGAAATGAAAAAGATAAAGATCAGCCTGTCTTTATCAGAGTTATTGAAAATGCCTGCAATCAAAAAAGCATTCATGAAGTCACTAGATGATCCTGCTCCTAAAGAGGATATTCCTTCTCCAGGTCAGCCTAGCAATAAAGATCATGCTGCTAGAGATGGTAATATCAAGCCTAAAATGCCAGCTACCATCCAAGTTGCAGAAACATCACATATGACATTATACAGAGATAAAAGTGAATCACCATCGTTCCTTCTTACCATAAGGATGTTTGGAAAGAATTTACACAATTGTTTGGTAGATTCAAGTGCATCTACAAGTGTGATGCCCTTGTCCATATGCAATGCCTTAGGACTGCATCCTGCTAAATCCGTAAAAAAGGTGACACAGCTAGATAAAATAGAAGTGAGTGTAGTGGGAGAATTGACTCATATACACATGCAGCTAGCATCTGATCCCAGGATCCAATATTACATCGATATCTAGGTAGTTGACATACCTGATACATATGGGATGCTACTTAGTAGAGACTGGTCAAAAACTTTGAATGGATATATGTCCACTAACTTCAGTCACATGTGGTTACCTTGGAAAGGTATACCAAACCAGATAAGAATAGATGCTGAACCCAGAATGAAGCACATGATAATCGAGTCTAATAAAACGAATGAGATCATGTATGTTGACATTGAGCCTGGAGTTTATGCCATTAGGCCACAGACTATCAAAATAGAAGAGATCTTGATGCTTGACTTTCATCATCATCATCATCATGATCATCAAGAAGATGTACCAGTCGTAGAACCTGACAGTACTCTAGAGAATGAGACTGAAATAGATTGCTTCAGAGACTTTGAGATGCATCTGTCTAATCAGGTAAGGCGTTGTCAATTGTTAAATATACCTGCTAATGATATTTTGATTGATGGATGGTGCAGATTACATGATGAAGCACATTCAGAAAGGACTTGTGAAACATGTTTAGATATGATGATGCTAGAGCAGACATGCAGTGAGGAATCATCATCATATTCTGAGGTAAGTCCTACATCTGATGATTACGATGATGCTAGTTCTTGTTGGTCTTCTGTAGGAACAGAAGAGCTAACGGATCATGATGAGGATTATATCTTGAGAACCGAAGAAATTCTAGTTTATGACCAGATAAATGATGAGAAGAAAGAAAGGATCATCCTTGGGAGTGATTGTTTTATGGAGCCAGATTATGAATTGTCCGATGAAGACAAAGGTAGTGACCTGACTAAGTTCGAAGAATTCCTAACGAAAGAAATAAAGAAGATGACACAACAACATAGATCTCCCCACGAGATCTTAATTAAAGGTTGGTGTAGGTTGCATGAGGCACCTCATTCAGAAACAACCTGTTCACTATGTTTACACATTTTGAAAAGGCATACAGCTGCAAATCCAGAGGATCATCCTCCTACTGATGTGAAAGAGAAAATTGAAAAGCCATCAGGCTCACAAATGAAAGGAAAGAAGAAACTTGAGAATGATGAGATCCCTAAATTAAAGTGGATATCAGGCGGAGCAGCAGCTAGAGCTGCAAAGAAAAAAGAAGGTTCAGCTAAGTATCCTGCTGAAGATAAACCCTGGATCCTAAGGCTTGATGGATCCAAGTCCAAGCAAGGTGTTGGGGTAGGAATTGACCTCATTGATCCATTAGGAAAATCCTATCTGGTAGCCTACAGATTACAGTTCTCCTACACTAATAATGTAACAGAGTATGAGGCTCTGATTCACGGGATACTGTTTGCTCATAAGAAAAAAGTAAAGATTCTGCATGTCTTCGGAGATTCAGAACTAGTTGTGAGACAAGTAAGAGGAATTTACTCTTGTAACTACAGGAAGCTATCCAACTACAGACATCGTGTGTGGGACCTGATTGAGGACTTTGATGCCTTTAATATCACCCACATGCCAAGAGAACAAAACCATAGGGCAGATGCACTTGCCCAGGCTACCAGTACATTGGAGCCACTATCTATATCAGGTCTAAAGAAATTTTCAGTAGAACTGGTGTCAGTACCTTGAGTACCTAATAATGTGACCAACCTCCAGGTGTTTGATGATGATCAGCACATTTTGGATTTTATCTCAAACAGAGATGTATTTGATGCCCAAATCATAGATGAGAATGGTATGGAAGATCATGTCTGGGAAGAAGATGAAATATTAGAATTGCCTAGCAACAGGATTCCCAAAGGTATGACTGAATTAGAAAGAGCCTTTGATTTGGATAATATGCTTAAACAGAAGGATCTTCCTAAAGCTGATGGAGGTCAGTATTCACAAGTAAATATCGGACAGGATGATGACAAGAAGAATGTCTTGATAGGTAAAGTTTGCACACCAGAAGAGTTAGAGGGAATAACTCAGGCCCTTAAGGATTACATCCATGTGATTGCATGGACTTATGATGAGCTGAAGACATATGACACATCTATCATAACTCATACTATACCTCTCAAGCTAGATGCTAAACCTTTCAAATAGAAGCAAAGGCCAGTCAATGCTTTGCTTGAACCAATAATATTAGAAGAAGTCAAGAAATTGTTAAATGCTAGGATAATATTTCTTGTGAGGCACTCTACTTGGGTGGAAAATCTAGTACCAGTTAGGAAAAAGAATGGAGACATTAGGCTATGTGTAGATTTCAGGAATCTGAACAGAGCATTAGAAAAAGATAATTATCCTTTACCCTCATTAGATGAAGTTCTGCAGATTGTAAATGGAGCCAAAATGATGTCCTTCCTGGATGGCTTTTTAGGATACAACCAAGTGATGGTTGATAAAATTGATAGATTGAAAACTATATTTACCACCAAGTGGGGGATATTTGCATATAGACGTATGCCATTTGGACTTATAAATGCTGGAGCAACATTCCAGTGAGCAATGGACATAGCCTTCAGAGGCTTAATAGGAAAATGTATAGTCATCTACATGGATGACTTGACAGTATTCTCCAAAGAAAGGGGAAATCATGTAGCAGATCTTAGAAATGTACTGAAGAAATGTGAAGAGTATGAAATATCACTGAACCCCAAGAAATGCATATTTGGGGTGACAATAGGCAAATTATTAGGCCATTTGATAACTGAAGATGGGATCATCATTGATCCTGATAGGGTAGAGTCTATCATGAAAATACAACTCCCTGGAAGCAAGAAAGAACTTAAGTCTTACTTTGGTAAGATTAACTTTGTAAGAAAATTCATAACTGGTTTTGCAAAAATAGTTAGACCACTAAATGCTATGCTGAAAAAAGATGCCAAAACTAAGTGGACAACAAAAGCAAAAGCTGCTTTTGAGGACATAAAGAAGGCCATATCAGATGCTCCTATACTCATTAGTCCAGATTACACAAAGGATTTCTACATCTATTCATTTGCTTCAGAACATACCTCTGCAACAGTGTTAACTCAAAGGAATGAAGAAAAAGAAGAGAAACCAATAGCCTTCATGAGCTGTCCTTTCAAGGATGCTAAACTAAGATATGTGGATGTTGAGAGACAAGCACTTGCATTAGTCAGGGCAGTAAAGAAATTCAAGCATTATATACTGAGAAGCAAGGTGATTGCAGTAGTGCCTAATGCAGCAGTGAAGATGCTGCTCATGCAGAGTGAGCCTGGTGAGAAAAGAGCCAAGTGGATTACTGTATTACAAGAATCTGACATGGAAATTACACCAATGAAGCTGGTAAGAGGACAAGCTTTAAGCCAAATGATATCTGAAATTGACCCAAACATCACAAGTCAGCAGTATGTTATCAATGATAAGGATAATAAAGAATGGTATTCAGATATCAGGCACATCCTGATTACTGGAAGATGTCCCCCGAGATTGCAAGCTTCAAAGAGAAGAGCCTTGAAGATAAGGTCACAAAAGTATATGATGAAGGGAGGAGCCCTATTCAAGAAGAATTATGAAGGAATATACCTGAGGTGCTTAGAGAAGCCAGAAGCAAATAAGGTTTTGTCAGAACTACATGACAAGTTCAGAACAGCACATGGATCAGCCTTGGCCACGACACATGCAATCCTCAGAGCAGGATATTATTAGCCCACAGTTTTTAAAGATATAGTTGATCATGTTAAATGTTGTCATGTGTGTCAGGTTGCTGTCAGCAGAGAGAAATATGCTGCACAACCCTTGCATCTAGTGATGGAAGAGCGCCCATTTGCATAATGGGGCACAGACTTCATAGGACCAATCAATCCTCCATCCTCCTCAGGCCATAGGTATGTCCTAACAATTACTGACTATTGTACCAGATGGACTGAGGCTGTCAGCAGCAAGACTTATACTGCAGATGATGTCATTAAATTTTTGGAGAGCAACATTGTCACCAGGTATGGAATTCCTTATGCTTTGGTAAGTGATAATGGTTCTGCCTTCACTTCAACTAAATTGTCAAGTTGGGCTTTTGATCATGGGATCATACTTAAGTTTTCATCCAACTACTATCCCCAAGGGAATGGATTAGCAGAATCCACCAACAAGAATTTACTGAATATCATAAGAAAATTAATAGAGAAGAACCCTAGGGAATGGAACTCATTTATGAAATATGCCTTATGGGTAGACAGAACTAGAATGAAAACTGCATTAGGAAACTCACCTTTCCAATTGGTATATGGAGTGGATCCTATCCTCCCTGTAAACTTGAAGATTCCTACTCTGCAGTTTGCCCAAGAATACCTAGGAATTGATAATAGACAAGAAGTCAGGATGCTTCAGCTATGCACCTGGAAGAAAAAATGAGTCAAGCAATTGACCAGTTTACAAAACATCAGGCTGTTGTCAAACATTGGTTTGACAAGAGAGCCAGAGTTAAAGCCTTCAAGATATCTAATTTAGTCCTGATGTGGGATAAATCCCATGAAAGGAAAGGTGACCATGGCAAATTTGATAGATTATGGATAGGTCCCTTTCAAATTTATGAGATACTAGGAGACAACACTTATAGGCTTAAGAACCTGACAGGTGAGTATGTCCCATTGCCAGTCAATGGACAATTCCTCAAACATTATTTCCAGGCCTGAGTGACTTCATGATAGTCATGTGTATCATATTGTACATATGTATAGTTGTCTGTATAGTTTGTTTTGTTTTCATTTGTTCTATTTTGTTTGTTGAGACCTTGTTTTGGTTAGTCAAGATGATGCACTTCATCACCCCCAGAAAATAACTAAATTGTTAGGATTCAAGTGATGAGATCAGATTTAGACATAGGTTATGATTCATTCTAAGAAGTAATCATGATCAGGTTTGTGATATCCTTTCATCAAGGTGCCTTTTCTTGGTCAAAGTGAATCAATCACATTGAAACACCTAACAGCCTTGGGTTTGTTGAACACACAAGTATAGGTGTTAAGTGAAAAATCTAAAGAGACTCCCTTGCTACCAATACAATCTCCAACCTAAAGCTGCAAGAGACTATACCTTATACAAATAAGCTGACATGATGATATCAGACACACATTTTAATAGAAAATTTAGAAAAGAAATAAAATTAGGCCATCTAAGTAACCTTACCGGGGCTATAGATGCCTGCTGGCAGTGGGGCTCTACTTAGGGAGATTGTATAGATAACCTTGCCGGGGCTATGAATGCTTGCTGGCAGCAAGGCTCTATCCAGGTTGGCTATGAGGGATGATCTCCAACTATGTAGTTTAACACCAGTTACTTATGTTTTCAACTTGCTTTCAAGATGAGGATAATTAATCACCTGCACACACATGATCCTTTGCTAGCATTGTTACCATGATGAAATTTTATTATTCAGAAGATCATGATGCTTATGCTTAGGAAGAATTAGAATACTATGGATGAATGTGATCACATCACTTAAATCGTTGCAATTTGTTTGTTTTCTTTGGTGGCAAGTGGTTGTGTGGTTACACAACACGCCCCATTTTGACTTGACAAAATAGGGACCCAACTTTTTGGCTTGTGTCTTGTACTTTCTAGCGGTCTAGTAAAAGTAAGTCATGTAGTTCATCATGCATTGAAAAGACTGGGTAAGTGATCATCATGAGGTCAATTCATCAAATTTCATATTTTATTCCAAAAGCCTCATATTTAGAAAGAGCATTAAATTCCATGCAGGTTTGTCTTTTACATCACCCTGATATTCGTTAGGATGTGAAAGTTATGAGTGGTCAAAGTCTGAGTCAAACCTGATATTCCCAGGGGGAGGATCATATTTCGTAACATCTGTCATATTATAAAGGTTACCCTGATATAGTATATCACCTGATAAAATCATGCAGTCTGAATATCCAGACGTCAATTTTAGGTGATAGTAACCATTACCCATCAATAGCCTTATGCATTTCGTGAGAATCATACTTGTCAAAGTAGCCCTATATTTCATAATATCCTCCTGTTGTGAAATATCCCCCTAAGCCAATATCTTGATGATGTCATCCAATTTCGATAAATGAAGGAACAAACATGACGATGACATCATCATCACATTTACCTCTCGACAGGATATTTCATAAACATGATCATGTTCCCATATTATGATGATGACATCATGATGCATTGCCGATACATTGAGCGAATATCTAGATGATGTCATCCCGATATTTCGAAAGAGAGACATGTAAGTTTGTCTGATCACCATCACTTTTGAAACATCACCCGATATATCAAGATATCCTCCTGATGTGCTAAACATAACCAAAAGGTGCATTCATCACATAATGTGGTCGCGATAGTTTTTTCTCTGAAGGAGGATGATCAATTTAAACTCGACCTGATATTTGCGAATATCATCCTGCTTTCGTGATATCCTGTCATAAGGATATCATCCTACTCCCATTGCCGCCATTGCCATTTAATGTGTGCAGACATGGTAGGTGGTTCCCGCCGACCAAGAAACTCGATGGAACACTTGGCAAGATCCTGTGTTTTCGCGCAGATAATCAACGAGTGAAATCCAATCTGTCAGGGTTGCCCTAATTTTACCCTAAATGCATCGTTAAAAGGATGAATTCACCGTGATTTCAAATTTACCTTGCGATAAATTTGTTTTTACAGAGCACTAGCCTCCATATCCTCATACACGCGATAGTTGCATGAATTGAGCTCACAGATAGAAGGAAGTGCATGATCATTAGCTGAATAAAGAGCATTGTCAGCAAGTCCACTGGTATAAGAGGAAGTTGCATATCCAAGTAAGTAAATGAAACCCTCATCATGTTGTTTTTGTAATAGTCAGGTACGATGGTTAATTTGAGGTTCTGGTTCATACATCCATATGATTAAGTAATGTTGAATATATATACAGTAGGCATGATGATTAGTAAAATTAATTGTAATATGCATGCATGTATATACCCATTGTAAGATAGGATTTGTTTAATTGCAGGCACTCATGGCTAACAAGAGGCTAGTTAAGTGTCAAGCGGAATTTGAAAGGCCCATGTTCTCCTCCCAGAGGGGCGTCCTATTCAAGTATGGCGCAATTACGGATACCCATCAGGGGAGTACCAATTTGGAAGCATGGTTAGCCAGGTTGAGCGATGAGAATAACAAGAGTCCAGTGCTAGATGCAGTTTTCATTTCCGGGATGTGGAATGCCGCCGGTTTTCCATACTCCATGGAATCTCCGGAACTGGTGATCAAGTGTGCCAGGAACTACAATCCAGAAACTAGGCAAGTGATGAAGCATGGGAGGATATATGCCAACCTATCCATCAACGGTTTGTCTAAGACATTAGGATTGTCGTTGGGCAGCAAGGTCAAAAGTGTGGACCTGAAGAAGTCAGAAAAAGAATATGAAAACAATAAGAAACAAGCCAGGAAGAATATGTATCAATGGAGGGCTGAAAATAGTACATATCCTGTAGCAGCCAAACTTCCTGTGCATCTATTCAAATATGATTTTGCTGATGAATATCAATACATGATCACACTACTGAACAGAGTAACAGGCCAGCCTGATGCTGGTAGTTTCAGAGACTGGATGTATGGTATAATAATGATGTGTTTATATTCAGATATCAAGCCACTGTGGGGCCAACTAATAAGTGATGCTCTGCATGAACAGCTGATGAACCTAGGAGGTTCAAATTGTGCTTTCTATATGACCTCGTACATCGTCTACTCCTGTGCGTATAAAGGCACATTTGATGCATTGGTTATAGATGGGAAAGTCACAGGAACAGTCAATGCTGTGCATATCTAGGATCATCATCCCTAGCTACAAAGAGCCAATTACCTCCAGGAATACAAGCTAGTCAATGATGCATTTTCTATGCATCTATTGAGGACCATGGAGGAAGACAGAACAAAGAGATTGAGCATGGAGGCTCAAGAGATAATTTACAGGCATGGAGCCTAGTATATACAGTTTGCCACCTTTTTCTACATAAGGATTGAAGGCTTTGAAGGAAATCCCCTCATGCTACCAAGGTATCCCACTGATGCAGTGATACTAATGGAGTTCATCAAGCAGGGCTCTATAATGATAAAAGCATACAAAGATGCTAAGAAGCTACCACCAATTTTATTTCTAGTCACCATTGGCTAGTATATGTGCCTTGATTCAGAGCACATAAAGAAGGTGATGGTCACCTTGAATAAAATGAAACTGCAACCGTTTCCACTGACAAGACCATATGATCCTTACGACAGGATGCAAAAAATAATAGGAAAGCCTATTCATCAGAGGCACCTAGAAGACTTCTGGGCTGACTGTGAAGATGAAGCAGAGGCAAGAATAAGAAGATATCAAAGGCTGACTTTGAATCAAATAAGAACCTTTGATTGCATCCCCATTCCCCAACAAATGAAGAAAGATGATGGCAGGATAATTGCAGATGAGTATGTAATGATACCATCTTTGCACCTGACCTCACCATACAAGAGGATATATCCTTGGACCCCTTCATTACCAGGACCATACAATTAACCCAAGCCTGGGTTGATGAATAGATAGGGGCATTGAAGAAGAATAGTGTTGCCATTACAGTGGACAACAACAAGAAGGGGCAGGTGATTCCTGATGGGGAGTATGATGACTTCCTGAATGAAAAGAGGAAGACTAAGGGAGAGAGACTCCCTCCACCACAACAATAGAGCAAAAGACCCCCAAGGGGCAAGAAAGTAGATAAGGAACCCAAAGGAGTTATTATCAAAAAGGCAGTATTTGCAGCTGAGGAGGCAGCAGCATCAGGATAAGGATTAGCATCCCCTCCAAGGACAAGGAAAGGAAAATCCAAGAAGAGTAAGACAGCAGAGGCTGGAATTACAGAGACCCTAGAAGAGGGTCAATCCTCAAGGAAACATGATGAAGAGGATATCCTCATGGAGGAAGAGCCTGAAGAAGAAGATGCCCCTTTGATAATAAAAAGAAAAAGAAGAGCTCCATAGGTGGCTATGTCTACCCCACCTAAGAAACTGAGAACCTCCATGAGGGGTGAAATAAAACAACCCCCTATGTTGTTACAAGGGGTAGGTAGTGAAGTGCACAAGGAACTACAGCATAATGTTCCACTTCCTACCATCGTCAAGTTCAAAACTGAACTTGCAGAAGAGCAGATGAAAGAAACCTCACCAGGAGGTCATATCTCATTAGAGGAGACAATTAACTTGTCTGATGATGAGGTTGTCAAGGAGGTATCTTCACAAAAGATGGAAACCCTTGCTGTAGGTACACAAATGACCCCTCATAAGCCTCCAGCAGTTCAAACAGTACTGGAGGAGATGAAGCAAGTGGAAGCCGAAAAGGAAAAGAGCCCAGAGCAAGTAGCCCAAGAAATGGGGCTAGATGCACTAATTGCTGAGGTGACAAATCCTGCAGTGGTAGATTTGATAGATAAACAGGATGCAAATCTTGAACATCCAACAGGATTACCTGACAAATGGCAACTTGTAGAAGAAGTGAAGATGGCAGAACCAGAGGACCATGCTTCAGAAATAAGCCCACCAAATGCATAGGATACATCAGCAGAACCTGCTATAGTAGAGGTTCAAGAAAAGAAGGCTGATGAAAAGGATATATATGAAGATCCTGCTGCCAAAGTTTAGGAAGTACGTAACATAGCTGCAGAATAGATAATGGCTTCAGAACAAATGCCAGCACCTAAGGAGACTTCCCAAGCATCCACAGCTGAGAATGTTCCTCAACAGGAGGAAAAGCCAAAGGAGGATGAAGTAATGACAGAAAAAGATCATGATCATCATGATCAGCATGTGGACATAGCACAAGATCCTCCACCTCAAGAAGATGCTCCTCCAGAGAAAGAAGTTCCTCAACAGGAGGATGTGCCACAGGAACAACGTCAAAGTGAGCATCAGGAAGAAAAAATGAGAAAATCACCTTCTCCACCACATCTGCTGATAGAAATAGGAGACACAAGTGAACATCATGATGATGCAGAAAAACATGATCAGGTGCCTCCGTGGTTGGAGAAAGAGGTAAATATAGAAGAAGAATTCAAAATTCAAGAGTTTGATGTCTCCACCCTATTCTCTGAAAATATAATAAAACCTAAGAGGAAGGCCAAAATGACTTCGACCATCAAAAGAGATCCAATAACTGGGAGGAGGACTGCACAAATTGCAGTACGTACTGTGGAGAAAGAAAAAGGTAAAATTACCTTAGATGAATTCCAGATCAGCACAATAGACTTAGGATTTGTCAACGAAGACCAAGAGGGTTAGGAAGGCAAAGATATTATTGATTCTTTGATTCAAAAGGTGAAAAGAGAGAAAGAGAAAAATAAGCAACATAAGGAGCACATTGCTCAGTTGCATGCCTACATAGGAAGGCTAACCAATACTGAAGATACTTCTAATGAACAGGTAGTCCCATTGACTGTTATCTCTCAAGAGGAGGTGAATAAATTAGACCTCATGAAACATGAGGCATCTATACTCAGGAGATGGATGTCATCCAGATTGGGTGATGCAGAGGAAGTAGTAAAGGCTTCTTTAAAGAGATGGAATACTCTCAGCAACTCCAAGACCAAGGTAGACAAATTGTAGATGCAGACAGGAAAAAGGTCTTACCAACTGGAAAGAGTATTAAACATACTGGGAGAAATAAGGAGAATAAATCCTTAGCTACTCATCAATAAACAGGTATTAACCACTAATGCTGCCTTGCTGATTGATAAATGGTATAAGGACATTCAATTTGAATGTGGAGTACTGAGAAGATGCAATAATAAACTGAGAGATATCAGCATGAAGTTTCATGATTTAATGTCTGTTGAGGCGAAAATATTGGAAACATTAGAAGGAAAAGTGGAAGGGAAAGTTGAAAATCAAGATGAAGAGTTTCCCATCAATGCTTTACACAGCAACTTCCAATCAATAGCAGATGATCCACTTGTTCACTTGACATAAGAAGCCATAGATAAAATGATGAGAATCAAAGTCAGAATGGAGAAGTATAATGAAACATTGCAAGATAGGAAGAGCAAGCTGGATAGCAGCAGGCATAAATATGAGGCACACAAGCATGGCATGATCAAAGCAAAGACTCAAGATGGCACGGAAATAGATAAAATTGTGCGATTATATGAGCAGGTTCAGAGTGTCATGCAACCTCATATGCGCAGCCATCATCATCATGATGAGGAAAGTTCAGGAAGTGATGCACCTGGTGATGAGGAGCATGACTCTGATAAAGTAAGTGATGATGCATCATAGAGTGAATATCAGCATCAGATACTTAGTGGAAATAGTTTTTTAGATAGTTGCCAGCTGGCAACTTGTGCCATTTTGTAAAGGTTGACGTAGTCAAAAGGAAATATTGACCGTGGATGCGCATAGATGAATCTGGATCGCTGATCTTTTTGTAACGGATTCCTCACCTTATTCTATAAAAGGTGCAGGAATGCCTCCTTTTGAAAGATTCGAAACTTAATTGAAATTTTCTGCTGAAATACTCAGGGCTCATTTCAAAGCTTTTTGTATACATTTATATCTTTGCATACTTAATGAATGAGAAGAGTGTTTTGGTTACAATTCATAGTAAATCTTGAGTAACCAGTGTATGAATTCTAGATTTATGTGGTGATTTGTCCCTTGGAGAGCATGTCTACTTACATACATTGTTTTCATACAATTCCTTTGAAGTTAGCACCTACTGTATCTAGCTGTGGAATGTCCTGGTGAACATATGGTTTGGTTTTCTTCTCCTCATGACTGTATCTAATATATATGTGGCTCAATAGCTAAAGATTCAACTTTAATTTGAAGCATTTCTTTCAATTTCTTTAAATTTTAGTGCATTTCATCCTCATAATTGCAAATAACTAAACATTTTAAGCAAATAACACAAATTTGTGGACATCTCATAGATAATTTGCAAATATTTAGCATATTTGAATACGGAGCATGCATAATTGAAAAATATCATGCAAAGATTGAAGTATTTCTGCATTATTCCATCAAATAACTATATAATATGACCTCTCTGTGAAGAATCTTTATAGAAATAACGTCATGATGATGAACTCTTTGTAAGGCTCCAAAATGGAAACAGCAATGCACATTAACCCTTGAGTAACGTCAGAAGATTAAGACCTAATCACCAGAGACTTGGGATCATGAATTCTCTGAATTCATCGTATCTTTCAAGATGAATAAAGGTTAATGTGTACTTTTATTCTATGCTTGTTTATGACTAACATCATGACCAACAACACCCTAATTACATCTACAACTATGCAACACAAATGTCTCAAGCAAGTCATGGTGTTCAAAATGTGTTTCAACAACCACACCACAACATGATTACTCACACATACAACACCTATAATAAAAAGCAAAGTAAGAGAGAACTACATGTGTCTGTCGCTCTTGCATGTTCTCAACTTATGCTCCCTCTGCCACCTCATCTTACTAATAAAAGTGGTCAAGAATATGATCTTGTCGAAAAGTTTCATGCTACTCCAACTAAGATCTCTCTTTGGGATTTAATACAAACATCACCTACATACCATGGAATGCTCCAAGAACATTTACAAAAGGTGATCGTACCACCCACTACTAAGACAATTGATGTAGTAGTTGTATTGTATAGTATAAATGTGAAAAAAATGGATATTCTCTTTCAACCACATGAAATACCATCAACAAAGGATGAATATGATCCACTTATGATCTTTGTCGTGACAAATAAAAAGTTGGTAAAATGAGTTATGGTTGATAATGGATCAGCCCTTAATGTCTATAGCATAAACTTACTACATAAAATAAAGGCTAACACATCTTTAATTAAACTGGATAGGATTAGCATTCATGGCTTTGATAATGTTGGAAGACAATCAACGGGTACCATAACTTTACCTGTATAGGTTGGACCCATGACATTAGATACTCTTTTTCATGTTATGCCTAATTCGCTTTCATATAATATGATTCTAGGTAGACTGTAGATTCATACCATGGGGGCAGTCCCATCTACCCTTCATCGATCACTTAAGTTCATTTATCAAGATAAGCTCTACACTTGGAAAGCCGATCTTGATTCGAATACTTGTTCAAATATTGAAATGCCAAAACAAGTTAGAAATCAGCAAAGACTAAACAACTTACAAATTCGTTCAACAATGCCTCTTGCCACATATAATGTTGTACAAAACTCTCAACCATTGAAGGCACTTTTTTGGTGACAATTGGGGTTCGTTAGATTTTAATCCTTGTAGTATGGGAGAATATAAACATAATTCATCAAACGTCACATTGATCTCATCCAAGCAATCTTTTGAATCTCCTAAGAAGTCTAAAGTCTCCTTGGTTGAAAAGAAAGACTATTCTCTCACTTATACTACAAATTATGACACCTATGAGGCTTCACCATCTTCTATAGAAATGGACTCTCTATATGGTCGTGGATTTCAGATTTTGTACAAGAACTATGACTATGTAGGTAATGGATGTGGTATAAATGAACAAGGGATTTGAGTACCTATAGAATCTGCTTCGACACATTACTCAATTGGCATTGGATACAATCCTTTTAAAAAAAAGAAAGTCTCTCGTCATCCTAAACTTAATGTTAATGCAATATCAACAAGATCAAATCAATATGTGAGATATCCTGAGACGATAAGCCACACTTGTTGTAGTGAATATCATAGTATCTCTCAAGGGTGGCCTCTTCCTAGATATGTATATTCTTAACATTAGGATCTACCATGTAAGTATCTCTAACCCTTTCTCTCTATGTTGTGTTTCCCTCGTGATGTTTTATGTGTTGTTAGGCCTCCTAGGATGACCCTTGATTCTCTTGTAAGGTCAAGGATACTAGGATACCACCTCTATTGTGACCTTCTATTTGTATAATCATTCTTCTATATTGCCTTTCCTTTGATTTCATTGTTGTGTGTTGTGTCTTATGGACATAATGTTGCGGTTGGTGATTTGGGGGCACCCTCCTACATGAGTATCCCCAAGGCACTTGTTATCCTCTCTGATTTATTGTTTCCCTTCCTCTAGTGTTTCCATCTAGCTAGCAGATGACAAAAAACATATTATATTGATGCGGACCTAGTGTCCCTTTCATGAGTAATAAAAAAATGGACCTAGTCCATACATGATGACATGGTTGTAACAAATTATCTGACACTTGGCTAGTGGAATCACTCTATGATTTCTCTGTCTTGATGTTGATGTCGATGTTATCTTATCTTGTTAACAACACTTTAACAATATTGTTGCTCTGTGCACTTTGTATATCATGAATATCGCCTTTCTTGGCTCTTTCATGTAGTTGATCATATGCATTGTTGTTTATCATGATTATTTGGACACTAACACCTTTCTTGCAGGGATGTGTTTGTGGGAACATTTAGCAATCGTAAAGTACATGTCACCTTTGGGGGCATGGGCTTTGTGAGAGCTTGTGTTCCCTTGTGTCTTTTCTTCCTACCTTAACGTGCTTGATATCAATACGTGATATCAACCACCTTAAGGTGGGGGCATATATAGGGTAAGTTGTCTACTTTAGATGATAGTAAAGCATGTTTGAACAATCTAAAAATCAATCAAAATCATTTAAGCCCTCTGCAGAGGTGGGATATCAAGCATATCCTTTTATCTTAAGCCCTCATCACGAGGCAAGGATGGTGTATTTCTTGGAGAGGTTGCATTATCCTGTCATTTTCAAAAGCCCTCATCGCGAGGTGGGGAGCGGTTCTATGACTAAATTAATGTTGGGAATTAAGGTGTCTCAAACTTGGTAATTTCTTGTATTATTTTAATGTATGTATTTATTTATTACCTATTATTGTAATGAGGATGCAAATCCTTATTGCCATCTTGTGGGAGTTGGCACGGTGATGTGTCATCCTACGTGGAAGGTGACCACATGTAGATTTGTCCTCACATGAGGAGATAGGTGTCCCACTTAGTGGTAGGAATATTTTACCATGCATTAGCATCTTGGATAGTGTGTAAGGGAATATTGATTGAAACAATTATGATAGATTCCCATGACAAATCTATGACACATAAGAGTCGTAAATGGAATATTCTATAACAAGTGAAGACATGTGTCACAAGGCATCTTGGAAGAAGGCATCTTTGGGTGCCCCAAGGAGGGTTATGACATGTAAGAGAATATGCTATTTTTAGCCTGTGACAGATTCTCTTACCGCTGTAAGATATGACAGTTATGACAGATTATATGACAGTCATAAGAGTATCTATCATAGCCCAACTTGGGAATAGGCAACTCCTTTGGGATGGGGTGATATGAAAAGTGTCATGGACACCCTGCAGTGTTAGACAAGTGTACCTAGACATGGATTTTGGGCCATGAGGCCATGTTGGATGCCCATCTCAAGATAGGCTCATTTTTCTCTTGTAAATTCTATATAAACAGGTGTTTTTGAGAGGAGATGTAGTATGTGACTGATAGGTATTGTCATGCTGCCAGATTGTCTCCAGATACAAGTGTCAAAGACTCCTGAGAGCTTGCATTGCAAGTTTATTGTAAACCATTACAATTTTGATATACATTGTGCAGGTTTTGGAGTGTGGGGTTTTTCACCCGATAAGGGTTTTCCCCACGTTATATCTTGTCTCTCTCTTCTTCTATCTTACATTCTTGTGTTGTGTTAAAAATTATGTAATTGTAAAGGTTAAAAAGAATTTACACTCATCTCTCCTCATTAGAGTAGTGTAGGAAGTGATTTCTGCACACCTAGCTTCCTTTCAATTGGTATCAGAGCTTGATCGCCTTTGGTCATAGTTGTTGGGTAGGGGTTTTTTGAGATAATCTTAGGTTGAGTGGGAGCTTTGTGCAGAGTGTTCTGTAATCTTGTTGCAGGAAGGATATGGTAGGCACATCCAGAAGATTAGAGGTGGAGAAATTCAATGTCATAAATTTTGAGTTATTGAAACTTAAGATGGAAGACATGCTTGTTGATCGAGACCTATGGGAAACTGTATCGAGTGTAAAACTAATCGCAATGGCACAAGCTGATTGGGATCTCAAAGATTGGAAGGTTAAGGGTCTCATAAGACTTACTCTAGCTGATTCTGTCTTGTTAAATGTCCATGAGGAGAAGACCACGAAAGACCTTTGGAAGAAGTTGGGTGATGTTTATCAGGCCAAATCCCTAGTGAACAAGATTTTTCTGAGAAAGAAGTTGTATTCTTTGAGGATGGAGGATGGAGGATCTATTGCAGATCACCTGAATGCTTTCAACATCTTAGTTGCACAATTGACATCCATTGGTGTGAAGATGGAGGGGGAGGATCATTGTATGACCTTTCTTTGTTCTTTGCCAGACTTGTGGGATCATCTTGTTATGGCTATTAGGAGCACCACATCCACATTCAAAATGGATGAAGTGGTATCTCCATTGTTATCTAAAGAGATGTGGAGAAAGTCTTCTGAGGCAGCCAAAGAGGCTCTTGTAGTTCATGGAAGACCCAAGGAGAAAGGGAAAAAGAAGGACAAGAAAGCTGAGAAGGGTAGATCCAAATCTCCTAGAAAGTCTAAGGCTCTCTATTGTAAATGTTGAAAAAATGGGCATTTCTGAAAGGAATGCAAAGAGGAAAAGAAAAAGAAGAAGAATGCCCCAGATTTAGATTCTGACAAGTCACAAGATGATGGTGATGCCTTCATCATAGCCCTGGCCACCCATGCATTTAATGATGTGTGGTTGATACATTCTGGTGCATCTTTCCACATGACCTCGCATCGAAGCTGGTTCATGAAGTATGAAGAGTTTGATGGTGGAAGAGTGTACTTGGGTGATGATTCTCATCTAAAGATTGTTGGTCATGGAAGAGTCTCAATCTGATTCCCTGATGGACGAGTGAAGGGGATCACAAGGATCATGCACATCCCAGGCTTAGTACAGAACCTTCTTTCTGTAAGTATGTTGAATGATGTAGGTGTACAAGTTATCTTTTCAAAGGATGGATGCAAGATGACTAGAGGATCTATGGTTCTTACGAAGAGTACTCAGAGAGGTACTCTGTTTTAGCTAGAGGCATGCACTTCACAGTGCAATAGTTCTTTTGACTCGAAGAAAAGAGTTGCACTCACTTCATCCCCACCATCTAAAAAAGAAGTGAAGAAATCTATTGTAACAAATTCTGATGGTAGTGCATCTTGAGTACCTAAGGGTGCTCATGCTTTGGAAGTTAAGCTTCTTTCTGAAAAGACAATGTTATGGCATATGAGATTTGGCCACATTGGTGAGAAGGGTCTTAGACCCTTCAGAAATAAAAACCTCATTAAGGGGTTAAATGATTGTAATCTTGAGTTTAACTTTTACAAACATTGTATATATGGAAAGCAAAACCGTGTTTAGTTTTACTCTAGTTCTAACAAGTCTTGTGGTGTATTGGATCTTATTCATTCTGATGTGTTTGGTCCTGTTTGTGTTCCTTCGATTTCTAAATCTATATATTTTGTATCTTTCATAGATGATTATAGTAAAAGGATGTGGATTTATTTTCTCAGAAGCAAGATTGAAGTCTTTAGTCGGTTTAAAGAGTTTAAAGATTTTGTTGAGAATCAAACTAGTAAAAAGATTAAGTGTTTGAGAATTGATAATGGTGGTGAGTTTTGTTTGGCAAAGTTTGATAAGTTCTATAAAGAGCAAGGGATTGAAAGACATAAGACAACTCCATACACCCTGCAGCAAAATAGAGTTGCAAAGAGGATGAACAGGACACTGATGGAGAGGGCTAGGAGTATGCTTAGTGGAGCAAGCCTCGAACAAAAGTTTTGGGCTGAAGCTGTAGCCACTACTTGATACCTAGTAAATAGGTCTCCTGCATTAGCTCTTGTTGGTAAGAAGCCTTTAGTTAGACATCTTTGTGTTTTTGGTTTTGAGGCATATGCACATGTGCCTAGGAAGAAACAGTCTCAATTGGAGAACAAGGTTGTTAAGTGTATCTTCATTGGCTATGGTGTCGGTGTGAAAGGATATAAGGTTTGGGATCCTATGGCTAAAAAAGTGTTGTATAGAAGAAGTGTTATTTTCACAGAGATAACACCTTCTCCCATTATTCTACATCTAGAAGAAATAGAAAAGAAACAGGATGTGTTTAGTTTCCTTCTACCCTTGAGAAGACTGAACTGATAGACCCTGTGAGACCTGATGATGAGGAGAGCTCTAGCAGCTCTGAAAGTTCAGAAGAAGCAGAACCTCAACCTCAGCCATTGAGGAGGTCTACATAAACAAGAAAGCAACCTAATAGGTTTGGTTATTCATTTTTTTATTCTAGTTGTGCTTTTTCCTTGCTTACTAACATTAATGAGCCTAGAACTATGACATAGGCTATGGGCATGAATGATGCAGGTTCCTGGAAGGAGGCCATGGAAGATGAGATGGCTTATTTGGAAAAGAATAAAACATGGGACTTGGTGCCTTTGCCTGAAGGACGGAGACCTGTTGGATACAAATGGGTGTTCAATAAGAAATTTGGTGCAGATGGTAGTGTTGAAAAGTACAAGGCCAGACTGGTTGTGAAGGGGTACTCACAAGTGGAGGGAATTGATTATGGTGAAATTTTCTCTCCCGTTGCAAAGATGACATCTATTTAGTTCTTATTATCTCTTGCATCAGCTTATGACTTAGAGGTGGAGAAGATGGATGTGAAGACAACATTCCTTCATGGTGATTTGGAGGAAGAGATTTACATGTCATAGCCAAAGCATTACATAGAGAAAGGTAAAGAAAATTTGGTTTGCAAGTTGAAAAAGTCTTTGTATGGTTTGAGGTAGTCTCCTAGGATGTGGTACTTGAAGTTTGATGCCTTTGTATTGTTGGTTGGATTTCTAACATCAAAATCAGATCATTGTGTCTATTATAAATTTGACAATGATCACATTCTTATTATTGCATTGTATGTTGATGATATGTTGTTAATTGAGAATGGTACGAATATGATTTATGATTTGAAGTCTCAGTTGTCAGCACAGTTTGAGATGAAAAATCTAGGGGCAGCCAGGTACATTCTGGGAATGGAAATCAGAAGAGACATAGCTAATAGAAAACTTTGGTTAAGCCAAAGTAAGTATCTGAAGACCATGTTAGATAGGTTCATCATGGTAGATTGTAGACCATTGTGTGTTCTTATTTCTTTGGGGACAAAGTTGTCTATTAATCATTGTCCAAAATCTCCTAGTGAGGTGGAGGACATGAGAAGAGTACATTATGCTAGTGTTGTTGGCAGTTTGATGTATGCTATGGTCTGCACAAGACCAGACATTGCCCAAGTAGTGGGAGTCCTTAGTTGATTTATGGCTAACCCTAGATGGGTACATTGGGATGCAGTAAAGAGAGTGTTTAGATGTTTGAGGGGTACTTTTGAGTATTCCATATGTGATCATGGTAATCCGACAGGACCTCCACATTCAGTTTGTATTCATGGATTCATGGATTCTGATGGGTGGATGACATTGACAGCAGGGGATCCACCAATGCTTGTGTTCACTATGTTCAGTGGTGCAATTAGTTGGATGAGTAAGCAACAACCTGTCGTTGCTTTCTCCATGATAGAAGCTGAGTATATGGCAGCAACTCATGCTTGTAAGGAAGCCATTTGGATTAAGATATTATGTTCAGTTATTGGTGTTGATGTAGGACAGATTACAATTTGTTGTGACAGTCAGAGTGTGATTTACCTAGCAAAGAATCCAACTTTCCATGCCAGGACAAAGCATATTGATGTACAGTTTCACTTCATGCGAGACATGGTAGAGGATAGGAAGGTGAACTTGGAGAAGGTAGACACTTTGAAGAATGTTGTGGATGTATTGACAAAACCAGTGGGCACAGAGAATTTCATATGGTGTTCAGAGTCAATGGGTCTCTCGATCTATAGAAGTTAAATCTTGTTATTTCCATTGGCTCTTACAAGCTGTTTGACAAGTGGGAGAATGTTGGGAATTAAAGTGTCTCAACGTTGGTAATTCCTTGTATTATTTCATTGTATTTATTTATTTATTGCCTATTATTGTAATTAGGATGCAAATCCTTATTGTCATCTTGTGGGAGTTGGCACGGTGATGTGTCATCCTATGTGGAAGGTGACCACATGTAAATTTGTCCTCACATGAGGAGATAGGTGTCCCACTTAGTGGTAGGAATATTTTTCCATGTGTCAGCATCTTGGATAGTGTGTAAGGGAATATTGATTGAAATGGTTATGATAGATTCCTATGACAAATCTATGACACATAAGAGTCGTAAATGGAAGATTCTATGACAAGTGAAGACATGTGTCACAAGGCATCTTGGAAGAAGGCATCTTTGGATGCCCCAAGGAGGGTTATGACATGTTGTAAGAGAATATGCTATTTTTAGCCTATGTATGATAGATTCTCTTATAGCTGTAAGATATGACAGTTTTAACGGATTCTATGGCAGCCGTAAGAGTTGTAAGAGTATCTGTCATAGCCCAACTTGGAAATAGGTGACTTCTTTGGGATGGGGTGATATGATAAGTGTCATGGACACCTTGTAGCATTGGACAAGTGTTTCTAGGTGTGGATTTTGGATCATGAGGCCATGTTGGACGCCCATCCCAAGATAGACTCATTTTTGCCTTGTGACTTCTGTTAAGGGAAAAATGGAGTAAACATGAATAATCAATATAATATATCAAAATACCAAAAACTTAATGAAATATACAAACAAAGATATCAATCAAATAAAAGAACTTTCCAAAAGCCTTTGCAAACCTCAAAGTTTCATAGCTTCCATTGGTTGCCTATCTCAATCAATCTTGCATGTATGAATAAGGCCCTCAGAGAGTGAACTTCCTTGCTATTCCAAGATTTTCAATGGAGAACGGCTATGATAATTTCTCCATGAAGATGAGCTTCACAACAATGATAGTAGTGTGTAGTAATGAATGTGATCACAAGAAATGAAGGAATTGGTGCCAAAGGCGCACTGTAATTCCTGCAGAGTAACAATACTTAAAGCTTGGATGAATGAAATGGATGAATTGGGTTCAATTTATAGACTTGAGAGAGAGAAGATCAACGGTATAGAAAGAATGAGAAGATCAACGGTATAGAACGGTTGAGGAATGTGCGCAAATAAGAAGACATGTGTCACACAAAAGCTATTTTATTTGAGTTAACTACTTTCTTTTCTAAAGATAAGATATGCTTTTCATAAATTAGAAAGGTTTTTCCTAATTTAAGAGATATTGATAAAAACAAGGTAGATTGAGTCAGTTAACTCAACATGTGATTTGCTTTTGTGGTGCAGGAGCACCCGCACATGATCAGGATATAGGTCTGCATGATGACATACATGATCAGGATGTAGGATAGTTATCATCATGCTGACGGGATAATCTATTTTTAGTATGTTTGACTTTATCATGTAATAAGGTCCACTGGACCGATGCTATGTAATAGTTCAACATAGGAGTATGTGTAGGCAGTTAGAGGCAGTTAGAGATCAGGATAAGGTTATCTGAGCTGTCCTCTCTCCCAGCCGCTTGGAAGCTCCCAGCCGCTGGGAAGTGATGTTAGTAGTACTCGAAGGATTTGTTATATATACCTTCGATCTGTAGGGTTTAGATATATTGTTTTGATATTGATGTACTGGTGTTGAGTTGAGATTCAGGAGAGCAGTTCAGACATTGTGAAGCTGTATTCAGGACATTTGAATTTCAATTGAATAAGATCTCATCTTCGCATTATCTGGTTGTATCAGTTACATCTGTTTTGTTTTCCTTTTCCATTTTGCAAGTTAATGGGCACTTTCAACCCTTCCACCGGTTGATCCTGCAAATTGGTGGAATGGTCCTGTATCATAGCTTAGATTGCATTTGTGTTTTCTGTTTGTGCATTGCATTGTTCAGGAGATCTGTTAGAAGCATGCTGTAAATCAGCCTAGCATCCTCATGTGCTAGGTCTAGAAGATAAGTTTGCTTAGATTTTGGTTTGAAGGTGATCCGGCCCGGTCGTCACATGATCTTTGTGAAATTATGCGGTTGTGAGTGTTTTCATGCAGTGGAAGGATACACAGGAGTCTGCATGTGCGTTTCCAGTCGGAACGAGCCGCAACATCATCTGCGAATCCATCGCCATCAGGATCGGGTCATGAAGTTGTTGAAATTTGCATGTTGCAGGTGCATCATGATGTTTTGAGTTGGATATATACTCAGTGTATATATCGCAGTCAGGATCATCTCTCGGGGAAGGTCATCATCCGCATATCGCTAACGGATGCGGGTGTGAAAGTTGAGTTTTTTTGGCTAAGTGTTGAAGAGTTCATCAGGATGATGTGTGACGTCATCGTCATCAGGATATGACGTCATCGTCATCAGGATATTCAGAAATCCCTCTATGCGAGTTTATCCTATTGTCGCTAAGGGTTTAGACATCGGCGTAGGCAGGAAGTTGTATTAGCATCATCAGGAGGTTCCGAAGACAACCGGATAAGTTGAGTCATGATGCTGTTGCTTGTATCGTCAGGCAGTGGAGCATCGAAGGCAAGTTGTTGTAGTGCAACATCATCAGGATATTTGGAGAACCGGATATTAGGATATCCTGCTGACGAAGGTGATATTGAATATCATGATGATGCCGCTTGTGTTTGGCACCCGATGAACAGTGCAACCGGAGGAGGTTCGCGCCCGTTGTTTATCATGATGATGATAGGCGACAGTCGAAGGAGGTAAATAGTAGTCGACAGGAGGATATTTGCGATCATCTGAAATATGATGATGCTGTTGAAATGTGATGATGCTGTTGGTATTGTTAGGAAATATGATGATGCTGTTCAGCCGATAGAGAATTTTATCATGCTGTTTGTATTGTTGGCAGCTCCTTCCTGTTAGGTTGCCTCTGTTGCGTTCCACTCTGCATCATAGTGGTATCAGAGCAAAGGTTAGGATCTTTTGGAAAAGATAAGCAGGATGTCAGACGAAGAAGGAACATCTGAGTTTCCAACAAAGATGACCAACGCTGAGTTGGCAGTTCTGGTGAAGAAACAGATTGCGGAAAGCAGGGCCGTGAAGGCTCAGAATCAGGAGTTGAAAGATGAATTAGCAAAGTTGAGTAGCAGAGTAGGTTCTGGTAGAGAAGATGATAGGGAAGAAGAGGATATCCCTAATTGGAGCGAGGAGGTCGTTCCTGCAGACCAGAGACCGCTGTTGAACGCCCTCAAGGCCATGGAGAGGAGAACCATGGATGTGAAGCTGGACTTGCCAGTGTTTACAGGTAAGATGGACCCTGATTCAGTAATGGAATGGATAGACTGTCTGAACAATTTCTTTGTGACAGAGGAGATACTAGAACAGCAGAGAGTGAAGATAGCACAGTCAAAGATGAAAGAAGCTGCCTTGACATGGTGGAACTTTGTTCAAGATGATAGAGTGCAGGAGGGAAAACGTAGAGTTGCCACATGGAAGAAGATGATGGAATTGGTAAAGGAGGCTTATATTCCTTTGGACTACAGTATCCAGCTACACAAGAGGAAACAGAACCTGAAGCAGAAGGAGCTAGATGTCAGCTCATATACAGAAGAGTTCATGAAACTCTGTATGAAGACCAAGCTGAAAGAAAGTGAAGAAGAAAAGGTAGCCAGATACCTGAATGGACTGAGGTTTAATATTCAGGAAGATCTGAGTCTGCATAACCCAGATACAGTGCAGAAAAGCTTTCAGTTGGCATTGAAAGTGGAAGAAAAGCTGAAGAGAAAACAAGATCAGAACAACAGAGGAAGAGGAAGACAACAAAGAGGTGGAAGAAGTCCTTTCAGAGGCAGAGGACAAGGACAGGGATATCAAGGAGAATCCAGTCAGGACAATAGCAAGAGCAACAATGGTCAGAATCAGAGAGAGAATTTCAGTCAGCAAGGTAACTTCAGAGGTAGAAGACCTTACAGAGGAAGATCCCAGGGCAGAGGATCCATCAGGTGTTACAACTGTAACAAAGAAGGCCATATAGCCAGCAGATGTCCAGACAAGGCCACAAGCTCAGCAGGAGAAAGGAGGACAAATCTGGTCAATGAACCTGATAATCAAAGCAGGACAAGCTCTAATGATTTTCAGAGTGTGAATGGTCCTGAGAATTATGGATATCCAGAAAGTGGAGAGTCCCTGATGATGAGAAGAACAGTAACTACCATGAAGGTACCTGATCAAGAAGCCCCTCAGAGAAAGTCCCTTTTCAGAACCACTTGCAAAGCAGGAGGTAAGGCGTGTAAGGTTTTGATTGATTCTGGTTCTACTGAGAACTTTGTGTCTGAAGAGATGGTGATAAAGCTGAAGCTTAGGAGATTGCCTCACCCAGCTCCATATAAAGTCTCATGGCTTACTCAAGGTCAGCAGACAACTGTAGAAGAGCAGGCTTGGGTAGAGTTTCAGATTGGTGGATATAAAGATAAGTTGTTGTTTGATATCACCAAGATGGATGCTTGCAACCTTTTGTTTGGTAGACCATGGCAATATGATCTGAAGGCACAGCATGATGGTGTTAAAAACACCTATAAAATCACTAAAGATGGTAAAGATGTAACACTATTCCCATTGAAGGAGAAAGAGGAGAAGTCTAAAGGCAAAGAAGTGAAGGTCATGCTGATGGAAGGCAAACAGTTTATGAAAGAAGTAGCAGCAGAAGGTGCAGTTGCATATGCCCTAATCCCCTGTATGAGTGTGAATAAGGAACAACAGCAAGAAGCCAAGAAGGAGAAGAAGCCAAGGTTGATAGACCCAGCTGTCCAAGAGTTATTGGATAAGTACAAAGGTGTTATCTCAGAGGGAATGCCAAGATCCCTACCACCTGTCAGAGATATCAGTCATTGCATAGACTTGATTCCAGGGTCTACACTTCCAAATAAAGCAGCTTATAAGCTTACCCCAGAACAGAATGCAGAAGTAGCCAGGCAGATTGAAGAATTGATGAATTCAGGTCTGATTGGAAAGAGTTTGAGCCCATGTGCAGTACCAGCTGTATTAGCACCTAAGAAGGAAGGCACTTGGAGACTTTGCACCGATTCCAGAGCCATCAACAAGATCACAATCAGGTATAGGTTTCCAATCCCCAGAATTGAGGATTTACTTGATTGTTTGGGAAATGCCAAGTATTTTACTAAAATAGACTTAAAGAGTGGATACCATCAGATAAGGATTAGACCAGGTGATGAGTGGAAGACAGCATTCAAAACAAATGAAGGTTTGTATGAATGGAAGGTTATGCCTTTTGGTTTGTCTAATGCCCCTAGTACTTTCATGAGGCTGATGAATGAGGTTCTGAAGGAATTTATTGGTAAGTTTGTCATAGTCTATTTAGATAACATTCTGATTTTCAGTAACACCAGAGAAGAACATCTCAGGCATATAGAGCTAGTTCTCAAGAGGTTACATGAAGAGAAGCTGATGATAAACTTGGACAAGTGTTTGTTCATGAAACAGGAGATCACCTATTTAGGTTTTGTCATCTCACAAGGCAAGCTGCAGATGGATAAGGAGAAGGTGAGTGCCATTTTGAATTGGCCAACTCCACAGACCATGAATGAAGTCAGAAGTTTCCATGGGTTAGCAACCTTCTACAGAAAGTTCATCAGAGGGTTCAGTCATATTTGTGCACCCATGTTGGATACCATCAAAGGAGGACAAAAGTGCAGGTTTGTTTGGACTCAAGGAGCAGATGATTCCTTTGAGGCATTGAAGAGGAAGGTGACACAGCAGCCAGTCCTTGCACTTCCAGATTTCAATAAGATCTTTCAGGTAGAGTGTGATGCCAGTCACATGGCCATTGGAGCAGTACTCAGTCAAGAGGGTAGACCAATTGCATTTTTCAGTGAAAAGCTCAATGATGCTAAGAAAAGGTATTCATCATATGATCTGGAAATGTATGCTCTAGTTCAGTCCCTAAAGAAATGGAGGCATTACCTGATGCCAAAGGAGTTCATAGTCTTCACAGATAATCAAGCTTTGAGTTTCATCAACAGTCAGGAGAAGCTGAACCACAGACATATGAAGTGGGTAGAAACACTACAGGCTTTCACTTTTACCTTGAAGCATAAGAAAGGGGTTAAGAACAAAGTTGCAGATGCTTTGAGCAGGAGAGTTCTCACAGTAAATCAGATTCAGTTAGAGAGTGTTGGCATTGACTCACTCAAGACCATGTATGAGTCTGATGAAGATTTTGGAGAAATATATCAGGTCTGTACTTCTTTTGGGGAGAAATACCATGCTGAGTTCTCTGAATTCCTGATCCAAGATGGATTGTTGTTTAAGGGTGGACAGTTGTGCATCCCAAGGTGTTCTATGAGGTTGAATATAATCAAGGAGAAACATTGTGGAGCAATGGCTGGTCATTTTGGTATAGACAAGACTCTTGATCTGGTCAGGAGGCATTACTTCTGGCCTAAGTTGCAGTCAGATGTCAGGAAATTTGTAGAAACCTGTGTAATTTGTCAGAAGGCTAAAGGCAGGTCAACTAATGCAGGGTTATATCAGCCCTTACCCATTCCTTCCAGACCATGGGAAAGTATCAGTATGGATTTTGTTTTAGGTTTACCAAGGACCAGGAGAGGATTTGACAGTGTATTTGTTGTAGTGGACAGGTTCAGTAAGATGGCACATTTCTTGCCATGCAAAACCACTGCAGATGCCTCATATATTGCAGATTTATTCTTCAGGGAAATTGTCAGAATTCATGGGTTGCCTTTGAGCATAGTTTCAGACAGAGATGTGAAGTTTGTGGGTCATTTCTGGAGAACCCTATGGAGGAAGCTGGGAACCAATTTATCTTTTTCCTCTGCATATCATCCTCAAACGGATGGACAAACTGAGGTTGTGAACCGTTCCTTAGGGAATCTACTTAGATGCTTGACAAAACAGCATGGAGAGAAGTGGGACAATATTCTGTCTCAAGCTGAGTTTTCATATAATGATACTGTCAACAGGAGCACAAGAAAATCGCCTTTTCAGGTGGTATATGGAATGCATCCCAGAGGTATTTTAGAGTTACGAGAACTACCTACAGCAGATCTTGTTAGTGCAGATGGAGAAGCTTTTGCTGAAGCAATCAAAGAAGTTCATGATCAGGTTAAGACCCAACTCCAGCAAACCACCTTAAAGTATAAGGAGTATGCTGACAAGAAGAAGAAGGATGTTCAATTTGCTGTTGGAGATTTGGTTTGGGTTCACTTGAAGAAAGACAGGCTCCCTAAGGGGAAGTATACTAAGCTCATGCAAAAGAAAGTTGGACCATGTCAGATTTTGCAAAAACATGGACAAAATGCTTATCAGATCCAACTACCACCTGATCTTGGTTTATCTCCTATCTTCAATGTATGTGACTTAACTCCCTACCAGGCTAATCCAGATGCAGATCAGGATATTCTACTGGATACAGTTGCTGAAGACATTCCTCAACATGATCCTCCACAGATACAGCAGATTTTGGACACTAGAGTGGTCAAACAGACCAGGAACAAGAAGTACTTGGAGTACCTCGTCTCTTGGAAGGGACAGCCAACTTCTGAAGCCGTATGGATGACTGCAGAACAGATACAGAAACATGGTGCCGACCTTGATACTCTCATCTCAAGTGGACTTGAGATTTCTTCTTTTGGGGAGTATGGTGCAGGAGCACCCGCACATGATCAGGATGTAGGATAGTTATCATCATGCTGACGGGATAATCTATTTTTAGTATGTTTGACTTTATCATGTAATAAGGTCCACTGGACCGATGCTATGTAATAGTTCAACATAGGAGTATGTGTAGGCAGTTAGAGGCAGTTAGAGATCGGGATAAGGTTATCTGAGCTGTCCTCTCTCCCAGCCGCTTGGAAGCTCCCAGCCACTGGGAAGTGATGTTAGTAGTACTCGAAGGATTTGTTATATATACCTTCGATCTGTAGGGTTTAGATATATTGTTTTGATATTGATGTACTGGTGTTGAGTTGAGATTCAGGAGAGCAGTTCAGACATTGTGAAGCTGTATTCAGGACATTTGAATTTCAATTGAATAAGATCTCATCTTCGCATTATCTGGTTGTATCAGTTACATCTGTTTTGTTTTCCTTTTCCATTTTGCAAGTTAATGGGCACTTTCAACCCTTCCACCGGTTGATCCTGCAAATCGGTGGAATGGTCCTGTATCATAGCTTAGATTGCATTTGTGTTTTCTATTTGTGCATTGCATTGTTCAGGAGATCTGTTAGAAGCATGCTGTAAATCAGCCTAGCATCCTCATGTGCTAGGTCTAGAAGATAAGTTTGCTTAGATTTTGGTTTGAAGGTGATCCGGCTCGGTCGTCACATGATCTTTGTGAAATTATGCGGTTGTGAGTGTTTTCATGCAGTGGAAGGATACACAGGAGTCTGCATGTGCGTTTCCAGTCGGAACGAGCCGCAACATCATCTGCGAATCCATCGCCATCAGGATCGGGTCATGAAGTTGTTGAAATTTGCATGTTGCAGGTGCATCATGATGTTTTGAGTTGGATATATACTCAGTGTATATATCGCAGTCAGGATCATCTCTCGGGGAAGGTCATCATCCGCATATCGCTAACGGATGCGGGTGTGAAAGTTGAGTTTTTTTGGCTAAGTGTTGAAGAGTTCATCAGGATGATGTGTGACGTCATCGTCATCAGGATATGACATCATCGTCATCAGGATATTCAGAAATCCCTCTATGCGAGTTTATCCTGTTGTCGCTAAGGGTTTAGACATCGGCGTAGGCAGGAAGTTGTATTAGCATCATCAGGAGGTTCCGAAGACAACCGGATAAGTTGAGTCATGATGCTGTTGCTTGTATCGTCGGGCAGTGGAGCATCGAAGGCAAGTTGTTGAAGTGCAACGTCATCAGGATATTTGGAGAACCGGATATTAGGATATCCTGCTGACGAAGGTGATATTGAATATCATGATGATGCCGCTTGTGTTTGGCACCCGATGAACAGTGCAACCGGAGGAGGTTCGCGCCCGTTGTTTATCATGATGATGATAGGCGACAGTCGAAGGAGGTAAATAGTAGTCGACAGGAGGATATTTGCGATCATCTGAAATATGATGATGCTGTTGAAATGTGATGATGCTGTTGGTATTGTTAGGAAATATGATGATGCTGTTCAGCCGATAGAGAATTTTATCATGCTGTTTGTATTGTTGGCAGCTCCTTCCTGTTAGGTTGCCTCTGTTGCGTTCCACTCTGCATCATTTTGCATGATTTAAGAGAAATTAAATAATAAGTTATTTAATTTTGTGTGCATGAAGAAGAAGACTTATTTTTAGAAGATTTGGAAGATATTTGAAGAATTAGAAAAGAAAATTAAATAAATAAATTTATTTAATTGTTGTGCATGATTTGGAAGAATAAATAAAATATTTGATTGTATTTTATTTTTGGAGATTGAGAGGATTTAAATAAATTTGATTTGGTTTATTTAAATTTTGGAAGAATGATTTGACTTAAGTAAATAACTAAGAATTATTTAATTGTTTGGAAGAATTTAATTAAATAAAGGATTTTATTTAATTTTGACTTTAGAAGAGGTAATTAAATATTTTGATATTTAATTAATTAATTTATTTATTTATTGATAGAGGAATTAGACTGGAATAAATATTAAAAATATTTATTTAGACTGAATCATGTCATTTTTAGCCGTATACATTTTTCCCCTCTTTGATGCAATGTGTTTTATCACGTTGTTTCAAAGACTAAATTTTTTTGATAATGATACATGCCCCAGTTTGCCCCTAGTACAGGTTATGATGATAGGATGCCCCCTCGGGAGATTGGACGGGAAGAAGGAAGAAGGCATGAGATAGACAATCTCACGAAGATGAAGGGAAAACTTGGTTAGGATGAAGAAAATAAGATGTGTTTCCAAGAAACGAGAAGAAAATAGGAAGAAATGGGCGCGGGAAGTAATCATAGTCACCACAAGTCATTTGCACACTTGGCTTTGTTTGATTTACTTTTGAGAGCCTAGGAGAGCATAGAGCATAGAGTAGTTAGCACTAGGATGGATATTCCATGCGAGGAGCACTGCTTTGAGCGAGTCTGATGATTTAACCGGCCAGCAAAGGCAGGACCCTCGGTATGTATCTCAAAAAATTTCACCTAGGGTCAATTTTGAGTGCAATAAATGCTAGGCAAAATTAGGCTAGACAAATGCACCAAATCGTAGTTTGGCACATTTGGCATGTGCAACTGTGCATCTGTCAAACTACGGTGCATCTAGGATATGAAACGGCACATGCATGAGTAAGGTCGGTGCATGTATCATTTGGCGGCACTTTTACGTTATGAGTCGGGGCATGTAACTGGGCGGTGCATTTACGGTATGGGATGGCACATGCATGAAATTTTGCAGTGCATTTGCTAAGAAATGGTGCATGTACCTTCTGTTCTGGTGCATATGATATAGATAGTCAATTTACTTAACAAAACTGACTCGATTGGCATCCTATTTGATGCGTCAATCGATAAGCTATCTCCAAGATTGTAGGAATCTAGTCAAGAGATGTAGTGTACTATTTTGATCAATTTGATATGTTAAGTTAGTTGATATGATTCTATAGATATGTTGAGCATAGTACTTGTAGCTTTAGGTTGACACCTTGCTTTTCATGCTTCCAAGAGGACATAGGAGATACATTGATGTTGAGGGAGTAGTTTCCCATGCCGATGTTGCAGCGACATATGTTGACAGAGATAGATCAAGAGGCACTCAGCGTGATGGGATTAGACTACATGTGTTTTATGCTTGAGGTTCAAATGAACCGCAGTTTACTGACTACAGTAGTGGAGAAGTTTCAGAGTGAGGATGGGAACTTTCACTTCTCGACTGGCGAGATGACAGTGACTCCGGAGGATGTATACAAGATACTCCACTTGCCGATTCAGGGAGAGCTCATGGAGTATGATCCACAACGGGACATAGGACTTGTAGAGTGTAGGTGGGTATTTGATGACCTTGAGCTGGTAGGACAGGTTATCTCCTGGAAGGACATACACAATTACTATGACTATTTCCCTAGGATAGTTGCAGGATTGATTGGAGGTGTTGTATGCCCCGATAGGAGATCGTATGGGTTCTTGATTGGATGTGGATGGATCATGTAGAGGATGGTCACAGAGGACACCCGCTATGCTTGGGGTGTCTATGTTTTGGCACACCTATACCATGACATGCATCAGGTGGTATACCACAGGGGTGCTAGCTTATCAGCAGGTGTCTCACTATTGTAGTTTTGGCTATGGGAGCACATTGCCATCACTAGACCGACATGTGTTTTTCAGAGACAGAGGGGAGAGCCTTACAACTACGGCTATGCAGGAGTGACTACCCAGCATAGACTGGGGAAGCTTGAGTACTAGAGGCATGCACTAGATGGGGTAGATGTGGTCATCTGGCGACCATATCTAGACTTCGAGCCTTGGGATGATGAGGTGGATGAGCTCCCATACTTCTATCAGACTTGGTGGCTGATAGACTGGACGAGGTTTATTTTGGAGAGATAGATTGTCAGTCAGGTTCAGACACAGTTTGGGAGGAGATAGGACATGCCACAGGGGTAGGCTCTGTTTGCATGGACACATGCGAAGAGATTTAGATGGGGGCCAATGGCATCCTATGAGGAAGTAGTGACAGAGTTTCGGTAGATTCCCTATGTTGTCTGGCCAATGAGGAGATAGATTGCAGATGTAGGGATGACACCAGACTACGAGGACTGGTTCACTGCCCACCCTTTTCCAAGGTACTCAGGGCTTGGAGAGTTGGTTCCTCGTATAGACGAGGCAAATTCAGAGGATGAGGGCTAGGTTGGCAAGAGGAGGAGGAGGAGAGGAGGTAGAGATGGAGGAGATGGTGGAGGCAGGGGAGATGAGGGAGATGGAGATAGGCCTAGGTAGAGGAGGAGACCTGGGGAGGGGTCCTCTCATGCTTAGCAAATAGTGCAGTCGTAGGTTGCACAACAGGTTGCACAGTAGGGACAAATGCCACCACCTCAACAGGTGGCACAACAGCAAGTACCTTAGCCACAGGAGCAGGCACATGCCTTTCAGGATCTAACATAGGTAGATGTTCAGGAGAGAGCCATTGCTAAGCTGAGAGGATAAGTTCGGCAACTGCGGGCATAGCTTAGGATGTCCGAGGCTTAGTGGGAGACAGATGTAGGGGTTATCTCAGGGCTCACTAGAGAGCGAGATATGGTAGAGGTGAGGATACAAGCTATCTAGATAGGGTGGGACACAACAATGGCAGCCCTTGGGATAGATGCTACTAACAGCTTTTTGGTTGGACAGGTACACCAAGCAAATGCACAACTAGCACAGGCATAGGCATAGCTAGCAGAGGCACATGCACAATTAGTGCAGGTGCAGGGGCAGTTAGCGTAGGTGTAGGGTGAGCTTGCCAGAGCGCAAGCCTAGACACAGTACTATTGGGGTTTATACCATGGTGCTATTCTAGTTGATTAGAGGGCTTTGAGTTATAGGAGTCAGTCCATGGCATCATAGAGAGCAGGTGGATCATGGTCAAGAGCCTCTGTGATGGGCCCATAGAAGTTTGGGGCTAGCAGAGGATACTGCTGGGAACAGTGGTTCACAACAATAGGGTTAGTGGACATTTGGATCAATTTTGGTTCTTATGTACACCTTTTGATGGCTCAGATAGCTGGATACGTATATGCACCATTTTTGTACTTTTGAGACATGTATCACTGTCCTTTGGATGTATACATTGTAAATGACATTGACTTAGAGATGGACCTTTTGATATTGTACACTTGGACATGTTTATGATATTTAATGATGATGCAACTATTTGATGGTCTCTACACTTATGCATTATGGATGCATTTCTATTTGTATGATGGTGCTCATGTGATGCATATTTTGACTGTGTCTATATGATGTTTATCTAATGTAGACTTTTATATGATGCTATGTGACCCAATGTAGACTTAGATGTTTTACTTGATATGCCTCACATGTGTAAATGCAAATGGTATCTATATGATTATGCAGTTTATACGATGCACTTATCTATGTTTTTGATTTTTTTCTATTGACACTATGTGATGATTACAAAAATGTGTATGGATGACTTAATGCACTTAATTATGTATGCAACTAATTTAATCATGTAAATGACTATCTCATGTGATATGATATGCAACTGTATGCTATGTTTTTGTGATGTCCAAATGTACTCTATCGACACAGAAATGATATAATGATAGATAGAGGATTGATTGAAAGAATGACTCAATAGAAAGACTCAGGGTAAACCCTAATGGACCTAAGATCTAGGTGGTAGAAAGCGGCAAGGACTCAGATAGATAGGACTAGACATGCAATGGATGGGATAGTGGACCCTCGAGGGTGCATTTAAACAATGGCCTTGCCTACGTGACAATGTAGAGGCAACGTATTTCATGGACTTGGACCATGGATGGACTAGAGGATAGATGACAAGATATGGGATGGATAGGGAAGCCTTAGGGGTGCATTAAAAATGGCCTTTCCTATGTGACGACGTAGAGGAAATGTAGTTCATGGACCTGGACCATGGAAACACTGACGAAAAATGCTAAGCTAGGCTGACACTGTGGATAGGATATGGGATAAAACCTTGGTTGACAAGGCAACAAAAGAGATAGAGTATCAAGCCATAATAGGTTATCATTAGGATTTTATTATGGAATAGATATGGATCGAATGGGACATGAGTGAAGGAAGAATGGATACAAGGTGATTGGTTTCCCAAAGATGGAGGAAGTGGTTTATCACAAGTAATGCCTATTTACCAGGTTTTCACCACTTGCTTTTATTTGCACGAAAGCTAGAAAGTATGCATGATGCCTATTTGCCATGTTTTCATCATGATACCTATCCAAGGTGCCTGTTTGCCAGGTTTTCACCAAAGGATGTTTTTTTTGTATTTTTATGATTTTATGATTTTTTTTGTATTTTTGTATTTTTTTTATTTTTTTATTTTTTGGTATTTTATGCCCCCCTTACATTGGGGTTCTCTTAGGTATAGAACTGGTGAAGGTGCATGCTGTTGATTGGGTCATCAAACATCTCACCTTCTAATGTTGCTAACTGATATGCCCCCGATCCATAAGCAGCTACAATCACATAAGGTCCAAGCCAGTTGGGTTCAAACTTGCCTTTCTTTTCCTAATCCTGTTGATTGCAGGGGTTCTCTTTAAGTACTAGATCTCCAAATTTAAAGACCCTTGGGCAGACTCTGTGTTTGTAGCTTCGTGACATCATTTTCTGGTATGCTTTGAGATGATCAAAGGCTTTCTATCTCCTTTCCTCTAGCAACTCTAGTTCTTGCAATCTGCAAACTCTGTACTCTTCATTTGTTATGAGACCTTTTAATGACCCTCAACCTCAATGGGGAGGATAGATTCTAAGCCATAGAGAAGCGCATAGGGGGTAGCACCTGTGGGAGTGTGTATACTATTTTGATAGGCCCACAAAGTGTGATTGAGTTGGATGTGCCAATCATGGCCAACATCATTGAGTGTCTTCTTGAAGAGTTTCAAGATGGTCTTGTTGGATGCTTCTTCTTGGCCGTTGCCTTGGGGGTAATAGGTGTGGAGAAACGGTGTTGGATTTTGAATTGCTCACAGAGTTCTTGGACATCCTAGTTTTTTAAGGGTCTTTCGTTATCTATGATAATGGATGAGGAAATTCTGTATTTACAGATGAGGTAATTAAGGATGAATGAGGAGATTTGTTTACCTATGATGGTGGTGAGGGGGATGACTTCAATCCACTTGGTAAAGTATTGAGTGGCAGTTATTATGAATTTGTGGCTATTAGATGAGGGTGGATGGATTTTTCCTACAAGGTCAAGTCCCCATTGACAAAAGGGCCAAGGTGTCGTTAAAGGTCTCAACTCTTGAGCTGGTGCATGTATCAAGTTCCTATGTATCTGGCACTGCTTGCACTTCTTCACAAACTGATATGAATCTATTTCCATGTTTAGCCCATAATAACCCAAATGCATGAGTTTCTTAGCTAAGGAAGGACCTCTAGAGTGTGTTCCACAAATCCCTTCGTGTACGTCTTGTAAGGTGGTTTGGGATTCTTCTCATTCTAAACAACAGAGTAAAGTACCATCTAGACCACGTCGGTAGAGGGTGTTGGCAATAATGGTATAACAAGAGGTTTGGCATATAAAGGTTTATCGTTGGTTTGAAGATAAGTTAGGTGGGAGGGTGTTGTCCTTGAGGTAAGTGTAAACCTTACCGTACCAAGGTGAATCAGATCCAACTAATAGGCATATGGAATGTGTTTTAGGAAGATCATAAGCTAGTTGCTGAATTGATTCCACTAAGAACTCGTACTGTGACTCATTCTCTGGGATCTCAAGGAGAGAGGCAATGGTCACCATGGCATCTGTTGCTTTATTTTCAATGCGAGGTATCTTCTCAAAAGAGATTATTACAAAGTATTCCTTAAAGTCCTCAACCGTGTGCTTGTATGGGACAATCATTTCATCTTTGGTTTGGTAATCGTCATTGACCTCATTGATCACTAGTTGAGAATCACCATAGACATGTAGCTCTTTGATTTTTGATTCTGTTGCCATCTTGATACCATTGACTAAAACTTCAATATGGTGTCACCATGAGGAGTTACAAACAAGATTCTTGCCCCTAATCTATGGTTTGTGTAGGACCCATCAAAGTAGAGTTTCTAGGAATGTGTTGATAAATTGAATAATAATTCATCTAGAAACTCAAATTGCAATGGTGTGGTGTCCTGTAGTGGTGCATCTGCTAATTGATCAATGATGACTTGCCCCTTCATAGTGTTTCTGTCTACATACTCGATATCATATTCACTTAGGAGCATTACCCATTTGGCTAGGCGACCTATTAGAGCTGCTTTGCTTAGTAGGTACTTCAGTGGATCTATTTTTGCAATAAGTTTGACTAGATGTGCTAGCATATAATGTTAGAGTTTTTGGGAATAAAAAACTACCACAAGGCATGATCTTTCTATCTGAGAGTATTGCAACTCATAGCCCACCAATGTGCGACTGATGTAGTAGACGGCTCTTTCTTTACCTTCATAATCTTGTTATGCTAGAAGGGCCCCAAGAGCTGTTGGTGTAGCAGATATGTATAGTAACAATGGCTTCCCTTAGATAGGAGGCATGAGAATGGGTGGATTCATAAGATATTCTTTCAGTTTGTTGAGTGCCTCTTCATATTTCCCATCCCACCTAAATGGAATGTTCTTATGTAGGAGATGACTGAAGGGTTGACACTTGTCTGTCAGTTGTGATATGAACCTATGGATTGCTTGTAGCTTGCCCTGTAGAGATCTTAGTTGAGTAAGATTCTTGGGTGGTGGCATGTCCATAATAGCCTTGACTTTGGTAGGGTCCACCTTTATTCCATTTGTTGATACAATAAAACCTAAGAGCTTACCAAAAATGTTAAGGGAAAATTGGAGTAAACATGAATAATAAATATAATATATCAAAATACCCAAAACTCAATGAAATACAAAAACAAAGAGATCAATCAAACAAAAGAACTTTCCAAAAACTTTTGCAAACCTCAAAGCTTCATAGCTTTTGTTGGTTGCCTATCTCAATCAATCTTGCATGTATGAATACAGCCTTCAGAGAGTGCACTTCCTTGCTATTCCAAGATTGTCAATGGAGAATAGCTATGATAATTTCACCATGAAGATGAGCTTCACAACAATGATAGTAGTGTATAGTAATGAATGTGATCATAAGAAATGAAGGAATTAGTGCCAAAGGCACACTGTAATTCCTACAGAGTAACAATACTTAAAGCTTGGATGAATGAAATGGAAGAATCGGGTTTAATTTATAGACTTGAGAGAGAGAAGATCAACGGTATAGAAATGTTGGGAATTAAGGTGTCTCAACCTTGGTAACTATCTACATTTGTAATGTTTGTATTTATTTTTTAATTGCCTATGTTGTAAATATTTGGAAAATCCATATTGTCATATTGTGGGATGTGGCACGGTGATGTGTCAATCCTACATGGATTATGACAACTTGTATTTTTGTCCTCACATGAGGAGATAGGCATCCCACTTAGTGGTAGGAATATTCTGCCATGTGTCAGCATCTTCTATGTTGTGTAAGGAATGTTTGACCAAAACAGTTATGACAGATTCCTATGACGAATCTATGACATGTAAGAGTCAGAAACATAAGGTTGTAAGATAGGTGATGACATGTGTCATGAAGCATCTTTGAATGAGGCATATTTGGGTGCCCCAAGGTGGAATATGACATGTTGTAAGAGAATATTCTATTTATAGCATGTGTATGACAGATTCTCTTACAGCTGTAAGTTGTAACCGCTATGACAGATTCTATGATGGTCGTAAGTGTCGTAAGAGCATCTGTCATAGCCCATTTTTGAAATAGGCGACCTCTTTGGGATGGGAACTATGGACAAGTGTCAGACACATTCTATAATGTTGACCAAGTGTCCCTAGGCATGGGTTTTGGTCCAAGATGCCATGTTGGACACCCATTCCAAGAAAGGTCTAAAATTGCCTTGTATTTTCTATTTAAACAGGTGCTTGGAGATGGAGTTTGTATCACAAGTTTATAGGTACTATTATGCTACTGGATTGACGCAGACATGAGTGTCGAAGACCATTGAAGCTTTCATTGCAAGTGTATTGTAAACAACTTTTAGATTTGTTAATACATTGTGCAGGTTTCTGAGTGTGGGTTTTTTCACTCGATAAGGGTTTCCCCACTGTAAATCTTTATCTCTCTTCTTCTGTCTACTTTCTGGTTCTTGTGTTTTGCTGTAATATCTCATGTTAATGGTTTAACATTGTTGTAATAGTTAGGATAAAGTTGAATTTGCATAGCCATCTCCTCCATATATTAGTGTAGAAAGTGTTTCCGCACACCTAGCTTCCTTTCAAGAAAGAATGTGAAGATCAATGGTATAGAACGGTTGAGGAATGTGCGTGAAGAAGAAGAAGACATGTGTCACACAAAATCTATTTTATTTGAGTTAACTATTTTCTTTTCTAAAGATAAGATATGCTTTTCATAAATTAGAAAGGTTTTTCCTAATTTGAGAGATATTGATAAAAACAAGGTAGATTGAGTCAGTTAACTCAACTTGTGATTTGCTTTTGCATGATTTAAGAGAAATTAAATAATAAGTTATTTAATTTTGTGTACATGAAGAAGAAGACTTATTTTTAGAAGATTTAGAAGATATTTGAAGAATTAGAAAAGCAAATTAAATAAATAAATTTATTTAATTGTTGTGCATGATTTAGAAGAATAAAAAAAATATTTGATTGTATTTTATTTTTGGAGACTGAGAGGATTTAAATTAATTTGATTTGATTTATTTAAATTTTTTAAGAATGATTTGACTTAATTTAATAATTAAGAATTATTTAATTGTTTGGAAGAATTTAATTAAATAAAGGATTTTATTTAATTTTGACTTTAGAAGAGGTAATTAAATATTTCGATATTTAATTAATTTAGAGGAATATGAATCAAATAAATAAATTTGTTTATTTATTTATTGATAAAGGAATTAGATTGGAATAAATATTAAAAATATTTATTTAGACTGAATCGTGTCATTTTTAGGCGTATACAACTTCTATATAAATAGGTGCTTTAGAGAGGAGATGTAGTATGTGATTGACAGGTACTATTATGCTACCAAATTGTCTCCAAATAGGATTGTGGAAGACTCCTAAGAGCTTGCATTGCAAGTGTATTGTAAACCATTACAGTTTTGATAATACATTGTTCAAGTTTTGGAGTGTTGGGTTTTTCACCTGATAAAGGTTTTCCACACGTTATATCTTGTCTCTCTCTTCTTTTGTCTTACATTCTTGTGTTGTGTATTGCTGCAATATCTCCATTGTTGTGTTAAAAATTCTATAATTGTAAAGGTTAAAAATAATTTGCACTCATCTCTCATTAGATTAGTGTAGGAAGTGATTTCTACACACCTAGCTTCCTTTCACTTAACCCTTAAGTGTGTTTTCAGTGATTGTTGTGGTGAAGCACAATCGTCAGTGTGTGCCTGTAATGTGCCAGAGATGGTGATGAACCTAACAATAGTTTCACTTCATCTCTTGTCTATCGTATTTTCTCCGTGTCTTCAGCATGTGTGTGTATGGTGTGCTTGTTCTCAAAATGCAAGACTAGTGGTGAACAACTACACCTTGGGATTTTATTTGTCATGTCTATTCTAAAAAAGTACAAGAATGGTGGTGAATAGCTCCTCTACACATTTTGGGATTTGTTTGTTTACTTTCCTTGTACTTGCATTGTGCATTTCATATGGAAAAATTAAAAAAAGAAAATAATCATTGCATTCATTGTATTCTCTGTGCTCTGTGTGTCTTCAATGTTGTATTCTCCATGTTTTGCGTGACTGTAACTGTCTTCTCTGTGTTTTGTGTGCCTATTATTATCTTCAATGTGTTTGGTGTGTCTTCTCCATGCTTGGTGTGATTGATGTGTTTGTTGACCTTACTTTAATGCATGTGTTGGCCTTGTGTTGAATACATACATTAAAGTGGCGGCTAAATGTTATGCCAGAAAAATGCACCCTTGGGGGCTTTTTCATTTAAGGTTTAGCTCTTGGGTCTTTAGATTGCATTGAGAGCATCTTACATGATAATGTAGACTCTTGATGAGAAAACCCTTGCGTCTTGTGACAAATAGGACCCAGGGGGTACTAATTTGATGATCCCAGAACAAAGATAGGGGGTGGATAAGGGCACTAACACCCTAGACGAGCCCTATTTTGGGTCTGCCTTAAATTCAAATGTCAGGTTTGTGACTGTTATTTTTTTTCTACGCTGACATCATAAGTTCTAATTATGAAATTCTTGATAGGAATCTTAATAGTTGCATATATAAGCATGTTTAGGTTATCATTTACAAACTAGAAGATGATTGGGAACTTTATGCATACTTGAGATTTTTACGATATCATTATGTTATAGAGCATATCATTGTTATTGTGTTTGTTTTTGCAGGTTGGATTACATATTCTCGTCATGGCATTGAAGAGCTTCTTCCTTCCATGAGAGCTTCATCATCAAGGTGACATTTATTGTTTTTTATCATCATTATCATTATCATTTGGATTTTTGCCTCTATCCCACAAGGATATGCACTCTCTTTGACAACAGTGTTCGGAAGACTTGAATGTCTCTCTGAGGATTGACTGAGGCAAGCCTCTAAACACCACAACCCCCTCCCACACTCCTTGTGATTGTAGGTTACATGTATTAGATCTGGAGAAAGTGGAGTTTCAAGGGAAGATAGGAAAACTTTGAAGATTTAGGATCTGGAAAGAAGCAGACACCATGTAGGATTTTGGGACAAGGGTGCCATCAACATTGTCCTCCACTATCAGATCACCAGAAACTGAAGACACAACATAGATCAGTGCCAGAAGGAGATCAGGAATCTACAGAAAAAGTTGTACCTTGGACTAAGGTACCATCACCATTGTCTCTGACATTTCCATTTTGTAGACTGTGAAAAATATGAGTTAAGGTTCTCTGCCCTTTACCTAATTCTAGTGACATTAGTCATAATTCATAGATTTAATTAATATTTTGTTTAAATTAGGGTTTTAAGGGCATAAAAGCAATTAATTAGCAACATTGTGTGATAACTTCTAAATTTCCAAGTAGAAAACCAAGTGGCATCTCAATCTAATAGATGACTCTCCTCTCGATAGGAGAAGCACTCAGTTGAAAATCCCTTGGAATGTTTGTAGTGAAAGGAGGATTCTACATAAACCCTTGAAATTGGAAAACCCTCTTTTTACTACTAAGCAATGAGATATTAAGCATTTGAATCATTCTTTGCATTCCATGATTGAGTTGCTTTTGTTGTCTTTACTCTTGTTGCATGACCTGGATAGTTCATTTTGTGAACCCTTCAACCATGACTGTACCAAGTGGTATCAGAGTGAAGTTTGAATCCTTTGGGAGCAAATTTTATGAAGGCATTCCATAAGACCTTGTTGTGAACAGATCGTTGAACCTAAGGCATACTACCTGTGTTGTCAACTAATTGTCGATTGTGAGGCAGTTGTGACCTTGTAGCTCGATCACTGAATTTGAGGTAGTTACACTTGATCCTGTGAAGAGATGTCACCGAGGAGAATACCTATTATTAGTACTATTGTTGGAATAATGGATGAGATGATGGAGATGATGAAAACAATGAAAGTTTGATTGGATACTATTGAAGAAGATCAAAGAAGAGGACTAACACCTCGACCTAATGTTGAAAGTGATGATGAAGAATTTCAATTAGCCAATCAAAATGTAGAAACCCTAGAAGAAGAAGAAGAATCAGACCAAGTGAAGATGTTGAGAGATATTTCAAAGATTGGAAAGTAGACTAGAGTGGAACAACCAAATTACACTAGAAATTTGAATCTAGAGAAATTGATTGATTGGATAAATGATTTGGAAGAATACTTTGAATATGAAGAAATAGAAGACTTGGAGAAGGTGAGATTTGCAAAGACTAAGTTGAAAGGACATGCTGCTATTTGGTGGAAAGAAGTTCAATTAGATAGAAATAGAAGAGGAAAAGAAAAGATCATAAAGTGGGATAGAATGGTGATAAAGTTGAAGAATCAATTTATACCTACTGACTATGAGTTGGAACTATTGAAGAGATTGCAAAACCTGAGACAAAAGGAGAAATCTGTGAAGGCGTATACTGAAGAATTTCATAAGATGATCATAAGGACAGGACATAGTGAAGCAAGCAAGGAGGAAGTAGCAAGATACATCAATGGATTGAGAATGAACATTCAAGAAGAACTGAGTTTAGTAAGGATGACAATTATAGAAGAAGCATATCAGTTTGCCCTAAAAGTTGAAGAAAAGTTGAATAAGAGGCATGAGCAGAGATAGAAAGGAAGAGGAGGTAAATTTCAAAGAGGTAGAACATATTCTGGAGGAGAAAGATCATATCACTAGTACAAAAAGAGTAATATATTACTAAAAAACTACTAAAAACTACTTATAAATGACCAAACATGGTCACGTGACCATTAGTAGTTTATTGCCAGTCATTTATAACACAACCAAATTGATGACTAAACCTTTTTTAGTCATTTATTGGTTTATTTGATTGATTGATTTGGTAGTATACTTAGTCGTTGATTGTTGTAATCTGGTCACTTATTTAGTCATTAATTTAGTGATTGATTGTTGTTAACTGGTCACTTATTTAGTCATTTTTATTCACTAATTTCTCTTCATTGGTAGTGTATTTAGTCATTAATTTTAATCACATTTGATCAATTTGGTAGTATATTTAGTCATTTTTATTCACCGATTTAACACTGGTCATATATTTAGTCATATTTATTCACTGTTCACTTATTTCTACCAATTGGTAGTATATTTAGTCAATTTAATTATTAATTCACGTCAATTAATAGTATATTTAGTCATTTTGAAGCTTACAATCTATGTAGATTTCCATCTGGCATTAATTGTTCACTTCGCACATGTCTCTTTGATATTATTCATTGAATGCTCTATAAGAGGAGTGTTTCAAGCTGAGCAATATAATCCACATTTGGATCTCATCTGTCTTCATTTTATTTCCCCACCATCTTGAATGACTTCAATTCATTATGTTGGCTTGTGTGATCCTCTTTTTTATGCAAGAGACCATGGTATCTGTGTCATTATTTTGTTCTTGCTGTGTATTTGCAATGTCTATCTATCCCCGCAATTGTTCACTTCATTTGCTTGTTCAATCATGGGAACAACCAATGCATGGAAGCATCAACTCAGATTTCATGGCCAGGGCCTTCAAACTACTCGATGAAGAGCTAGTGGAGGATTCTTTAATAGATGTATTTGATAGAGATTTTCTATTGCAATCTAGGGTATGTTATGCTTCACATCTGGTATCTCATTTTCTCTCAAATATGATAGACTTATTTCATCAGGTTGATAAGGTTAAAAGGATAGCATCAATGTTTGTTCATGACTATCTAGTCCCATATGTCAAGCTATTTGAAGCTTTTGCTACTTATAATCTCCATGATGGCTCAGGGGGACTCTTCCTCCGTGAAGATATCATTAATATACCTAGTTTTAACTGTGTTTATCAAGCGGTGATTTCAAGTTTGCAATCAAGTAATAGAGAGCTCTTTGATAATCCACTACGGGTTCACAATTATGCATTTAGAAGGTCCAAGAGAGAAAGGATAGAGGAAGTATTCAATGCATGGAGCTTCTTGTCAAATTTCTAACCACCACTAGTTCCCTTCACAAATGATGACACAGTCCTTTCTCAAGAGAATCCAACTGGGGGTTCATGGCTTTAGGGTTGCAGATTTAAATATGGACAACATGTGAACCACTTTCTATTTTAAGTTTTTGGCTTCGCTGTAACTTTGGTTTCCTTTTTCTCCAAAAAGGGCCTTTTAGATCTGTAACTTTGTTCAGGGCTCTTAGTTAAAATGCTTTGTTATGTTATCTTTTTGGCAAGGAAGGGCCTTTTTTGTAATCTGTAAAAATATTTTTATTAATATTAATATATTATGATGCTCTAAGCATCCTTACAGATTCAAAAAAATGTCAACCTTTGTTCATGTGTTGTCTCAGTAAAGACTTGCACCATGATAGAATCCATTAATTATACATAAATTCCAAATTAAGAAACTAAATATTGATCCACTGCCATATTATATCTCATAGGGTTCTCCTTCACAAACAACAAATGATATAGATTAATTGTTTAGCAACTTCCTTAATATCCCCATGTAAGCATACTAAACTAAGTGAGGTTGAGCATTTGAAGTAGAGTACCATCTTCTTGGTATGTGCTTGACTTTGATGACTTGTATCTTGAATGAAAATAGCAAGCTAGCTGCACTGTAAAATCATCGTTAATCATTGTTACAAAAATAACCACAAAATCCTCTTTAATTAAAATAATCCTTCTAGATATTTCAAGACAAGATATTTCAATTAATTTCTAAGAGAGCTAATAATTTCACTATCCAAATAGCCATCAATCTATTTACTGCATATAATTTCCCAGGATTCAAAATTTCAATGTAGGCTGAGTATTCTAACAACACTATTTTTTTAGTTGGATCCTAAAAATGTTGCAACTTATGTTCTTCTCTAAAACATCTGTGCAGAAGCAAGCAGGTGTGGTGAGGTTCAAATAGTAAGGAGATTGATGAAAGATAGAGGAATTAAAAAGATACCTGCATGTAGTTGGATTGAAGGGCATAAAATGGTACATACGTTTTTGTGTAGGAAACAGATCACATCCACAAACATGGGAGAGCTATGCAAAATTGGAGAAATTGGTTTGGCAAATGAAGGTAGTAGGGTATTTTCAGATTCAAGACTTTTACTTAATGCCGTGGAATAGAAGAAGAAAGAATCATTTATCTACCACCATAGTAAAAAGTTAGCAATTGCATTTGGTTTGTTAAACATGGCCCCTGGTACAACCATTAGAGTTGTTAAGAACCTTTGAGTATGTTCTAATTTTCACATTGCATCTAAATTCATCTCCAAGATTGTTGCAAGAGAAATTGTTTTGAGAGATGTGAACCATTTCCATCATTTTAAATAGGGACAATGTTCTTGTGGCGAATATTGGTGATGGTAAATAAAACAATCTGAAAAATAGGTTTGCACTATAATAATGTGCACTACATCAAATATCCATTAATAGTGAAGGGACATCCATCAAAGCATAACAACAGGGATTTTTTTGTCATATGTTGTAGTTAGAAGTACCCTGTTAGACATACATGAAAATGTGGAAGCATAGACAAGGCAAGCAAACTATTTCAAAAAATGCCTCAAAGAAATGTGATTTAATGGAATGTTGTGATTAAAGGATATGTTTAAAATGGGTTTTTCTGAAAAGTCCTTAGAAAAGTTTAAAAAAATGCAACTAGTGGGTGTAAAGCCCAACTCCTCAACCTTTGAAAGCGTCCTTCCTACCTATGTGTGAATTGGAGCTTTGGATGAGGATATGAATATCCATCAAAAGCATATCTGGAAGTAGATTTTTATCAGATATTGTAGTTGTAAGTTCCACTTTGGATCACCAAAGCCTTTACAAAAATTTTTGCACAAAATTCAATAATGAAGAATTTATGCACAAATTATCTTTTGAATGATGCACAAATCCTCCACCGCAACACCGCACAATTTTTTGTTGGGCCTTGCGGTGATGTGGGAATCACTCGTATCACTGCAAGGCCCAACAATAGTGCGGTGTTGTCATGGAGGCTTTGTGCATCATTCAAAAGAGAATTTGTGCATAAATTCTTCATTATTGAATTTTGTGTAGATGTTTTTGTGAAGGCTTTGGTGATCCAAAGTGGAACTTGCAACATTTTTACTTGAATAAAAAGGTAGATAAGGTACACCCTCCATTCCACTAGCTCTGCTACCTCCAACTAGACCTATGACAAGTGATTGAAGGAATAAATTACAAAAAGTATCATCCTATCTATTTATGATGTTTTTCTAAGTATCAAAAAAATAAACAAACAAACTACAAGATACACAAGTACATCTCTTAGTTGTATAGACCAGGATAGTTCAACCACCATTATACCACTCAATGAATACTAACCAACTCCTGAGTCATGATCCAGATGACTCCTTTAGTGCCTTCTAGGTGGCCTGCATATGAAATCTCTAGGTCCTAACAAAAAAACCACAAAATCAAGGAGTTAAAATCAAGAATAAATATATAGGGAAAATAACCTACAATAAAGATACCTTCATACATTTGATAAAAGAACATTTGATAAATCCATAAATCCATGCAAATTTCCTTCCATAAATCCATCTTATGAATCCATATTTCTTTTAAAATTATTCCAGGAATCATTCATAAGCACCCCATACCAAGTCCATGTGAAAGATATTTGTATTTTTTACCATTGATGTGTTTTTATCTCTCACCGCAGTCCCGCAGGTCACTCAAAAGATCTTGGCAGGTGTGTAGGAATCAAGGATGACAAGGGAGTAGTTATCACTATCCCATAGCATGAAGAGATTGCACTTGTAGCATTGCGGTATGTAGAGATTGATTACTGTAGCCCTCCAGCCATCTCAAAACAAAGTGGCAAGTTGGTAGTATAAATTTAAGTGGCATATGATACTTCACCATGGTCCCACGATAGTCAAGTGAATATCTTGCGGTAATGCAGTAAGGAGCAGAGGAAAACAGTACACCGCACCCTTGCAGCAGCCTCAAGTGAGGCTTACGGTATGTCATTAAGGAGTAGAGGAAAATAGTACACTGCACCCCCACGGTGACCTCAAGTGAAGCTTGTGGTATGGTGGTAAGAAGGAGCAGAGGAAAACACTACATTGTGCCCCCATGACAGCCTCAAGTGAGGCTTGCGATATGGTAGTATAAGGAGTTTAAGTTATGTAAGTGTTGAATATCGTGGCCCCACGACAATTTCAATGAAGGAGTACAGCAGTGTGGTGAAAGGCTTCAAGTGATGTTTAGTATATTGCAATCCTGCGATGGTTAAAGAAACAATTTGCAATACTCCAACATGGAATAAGTCATGGTGATATAGTTGAATTTTTGAGACAATATTTCTAAAATGGAGATAGAAAAAACTATGAACTTTCTTAGACATAGACAAGCCATGACTTACACCCTCTACATGTTCCATATAGTTGTCTTTATGGTAGAGATAAGTCAAGGGATAGTAGTTTGTAGTCATTACATTTCATGAAGGAGTGGGATTCTAAATATTTTTTGGTGTTGAGATACCCCTGCTACCAAGATAAGAATCATGTGAGGATCTACCTTAAGGAAATATAGAGATACATAGCTATGCCATTACTTACATAGGTAAAAGCAAGCAACTCAGTCCACATGTAGGGGAAGTCACGCGGACAAAAAAATTCCCGACAGGAACGGGTACCCATTTTCAAAGAAACGGGTACCCGTTTAGGAACGGGCACCCGAAGCTAAACGGGTACCCATTTAGTAACGGGTACTCATTTAGGAATGGGTACCTGAATCTAAATGGGTACCCATTATATAATAGATATAATAGAAACGGGTACCTGTTATAAAATGGGTACCCGTTCTTAAACATAACGAGTACCTGTTTTGTTTATAAATGGGTACTCATTCTATGATTTTTGAAATCACCGACCGCCTTTTCCCTTCCCTTTGCTTGGGTTTTAGGCTCGGGATAGTGTTGGTCATGATGTTAGTCATTCACAAACATAGAATAAAAGTTACACAACAACCTTTACTCATCTTGAAAGATACGATGAATTCAGAGAATTCATGATCCCAAGTCTCCGTTGATTAGGTCTTAATCTACTGACGTTACTCAGTGGTTGATGTGTGTTGCTGTTTTACATTCAGGGGCCTTACGTGTTTCTGCAAAGTTCATCATCATTTCTTCAAATATCCTGTTCTATATGTCTGCTCTACATAAATCTCCAACAATTCTACCTCTGCACTGTGAATTTAGTCAAATAATGTGCCTACAGGCTGGTATTTGCATGATTTCTACCATTATTTATGATTCTTTGCATGATATTTTCAATACTACATGCATTTAACTCAAATATGCTAATGATTTTTAGTTACCTACGGGATTTCAGCATATTTCTCTGTTCTGCTTGTTATTTATCATGATTTGCAGTTATGGTGATGAATTTATGAAATTAAAAAAAGGAAAAGGGTTAAAGAATGAGATTCCCAAAACTACCTGACTTAGATCACTGATCCACATACAAGCTCCCATACATGCAATGAAAAGAAGGAAACTAGAAATCATACTTCACCAGGACATTCCACAAATCCGTATGATCTAGTGCAAATCTTCAAAGGAAAAGTTGACAACAACATGTAATGAAATGAACGCGCTTCTAGTTGAACACAGCATTCACTAGTACATATCCAGAAATCAACATGAAGATTACGTAAAATTTACAATCAGGATGTAATCTGAAACTTCATATCCATTCAGTATGCTTAAGAACAGGTACATTTACAGTGATCTGAAGAAAGAACCTTGACATTTCAACAATTCTATCCTCATTAGTCTCAGTAATCCGATCTCCTAATTGATTCTACAGTAATCAGCTTTAATGCGCCAGATGCATCTGTGTATATTCATCTATCTCCCTAGGATCTGGCTCTTATATAGAACAAATGCCAGAAAACAGTTACAATGATCCAAGGATCAGGATCCTCTCATAATAATCAACGGTCCAGATGAAAAGCACATGCTTCGCCAGTTGGCAAATGCACAGCTGGCACAGAATATTCCAGCATCTTTGATTTGATTCGTTCTCCAGCTGGCAAACAGCATATTTGACAATATCCTCCTCATTTCTGGTTCATGTTGCCTCCATGTGCAACTTTGTAATTATCAGCTTCAGCAGCAACTCTAACAGCATTGTGACTTCCTGCAAATAAATAGACAAACATTAAGTTCATCATCATGTGGATAAACAACAGGAAGTAAACGTTTTATTAAACATGCCTCAAAATGTGCAGCTACAGGCAATCGGGCTTCATACCTATGGAAAATATGCACCAAATGCATAAACAGCATCAAAACAATCAGGTCAACCATCATTGACCAAAAATCAGGCAGTCGGGCTTTCAAATTTCTATCGCTTCATGTTTTCCCGCCCATTTTCATGTGTATCGGGTTCAAATATGATCATGTATCGGCGTGACTACACACTGTCGGGATGACAAATTTTCATTAGGCCGACGGTAACAGTTATACCGACGCCAAAAATCATGATGATGTCCACCCATCGGGAAGACAACAACTATCGGCGAGAAAAATCCAGACTTGGCCGATAGCAAGACTTAAAACTTTCATCTGCATGATACTTTGGAAATGTGATGCTCCCCCTTCCGAATGTCCAGATGATGCAACCGTTATGTTTCACTTCTGTATATTGGGGAAAAGAATGACATCATCATCATCATCATGTCGAAGGAAAATAGGAGGATATGGAATATGATCCTGCTGCTGAAGAAAGGAAAATCATGGTGACGTCATCGTCATATTCGGGCTTCATTAAAATGCAAAAGATGACGTCACCGTCATTTTTAGTTAAGATCAGGGGATAAATGTAATATCGGGTCACCTAAGGAAGATGATCAGGTGGATGACTGTAATATGACCCCTTTGCGGCCAAGGTAACCCTCTCGAAAGATCAGGATGATGATGATCATCAGGATATCCGGTGCTTTCGTTCAAACTTAGAGCATGACGTCATCGTCATATTCGCAAACCAGATCATGTTTTGGAAAATATCCTGCCGAAATGTAAATATGATGATGATGTCATCAGGATGTTTCTTTCTTCGTTTATCGTCTTCGGATGACGTCATCAGGATATTTGTTAAGGGTGATATTTTGCATCAGGATGATATTAACGAATATCGGGTTACCTTCAAAAACATGATGCTCGCGATGCGCCTAAGGTCATTTGACGGGCAAAACACACTATCACCCAAAATTGACGTCCGGATATTGGGACTGCATGATTTTTATCAGGTGATAGATCAAGATCATGATGATGACCTTTCGCGATACAAAAGACCGCTCGACGGGGAAAACTTACTATGACTTAAAGTTGACGTCCGGATATTTGAACCTCAGGATATTATTGGGGGGGCGTTTCAAATATGATGATGATGTTCTTCATACAGCAAAACCGAGTTTATAAAATATGACCCTCTTCTTGCGAATATCAGGTTTGACCAAAACTTTGACTGTGCATAACTCCCTCATATGGACAAATTTTCAGGTGATGTAAAAGGCAAACCTGCATGGAATTTCAAGCTTTTTCTAAATATGAGGTCATAGAAATAAAATATGAACTTTGACAAACTGACCTCATGATGATGACCAACTTCATCGAATATCATGATGATGAACATGACTGATTTTACCAAACCGCCAGAAAGCAGACAACACAAGCCAAAAGAAAAGTTGGGTCCCTGTTTTGCCAAGTCAAAATGGGGCGTGTTGTGTAACCACACAACAACTTGCCACCAAAGAAAATAAACAAATTCCAATGATTCAAGTGATGTGATCACATTTATCTATAGTGTTCTAATTCTGTCTATGTGTCAGCATCATAATCCTCTGAATGATAAAATTTCATTATGGTGATAAAGCTAACAAAGGATCAGGTGTGTGCATATGATTAATTATCCTCATCTTGAAAGTAAGTTGAAAACATAAGTAACTGGTGTTAAACTACATAGTTGGAGATCATCCCTCATAGCCAACCTGGATAGAGCCTTGCTGCCAGCAGGCGTCTATAGCCCCAGCAAGGTTATCTATACAATCTCCCTAAGTAGAGCCCCACTGCCAGCAGGCGTCCATAGCCCCGGTAGAGTTACTTAGATGGCCTAATTTTATTTCTTTTCTGATTTTCCCTTAAAAATTTATATTTGATATCATCATGTCAGCTCATTTGTACAAGGTGTAGTCACTTGCAGCTTTAGGTTGGAGATTGTATTGGTAGCAAGGGAGTCCCTTTAGATTTTTCACTTAACACCTATACTAGTGTGTTCAACAAACCCAAGGCTGTTAGGTGTTTCATTGTGATGGATTCACTTTGACCAAGAAGAAGCACCCTGATGAAAAGACATCATAAACCTGATCATGAACACTTCTTAGAATGAATCATAACCTATATTTAAATGTGATCTCATCATCTGAATCCCAACAATTTAATTATTTTCTTAGGGTAATGAAGTGCATCATCCTGACTTACCAGAACAAGGTCCCAACCAACAAAACAACAACAACAAACAAACTGTACAAACAACTATACAAATATACAATATGATACATATGACTGTCATGAAGTCATTCAGGCCTGGAAATAATGTTTGAGGAATTGTCCATTGACTGGCAATGGGACATCCTCACCTGTCAGGTTCTTAAGCCTATAAGTGTTGTCTCCTAAAATTTCAGAAATCTGAAAGGGACCTATCCATAATCTATCAAACTTACCATGATCACCTTTCTTTTCATGGGCTTTATCCCACATCAGGACTAAATCGGATATCCTGAAAGCTTTAATTCTGGCTCTCTTGTCAAACCAGCGTTTGACAACAGCCTGATGTTTTGCAAATTGGTCAATCGCTTGACTTCGCTTTTCTTCCAGATGCATCAACTGAAGCAACCTGACTTCCTGTTTATTATCTATGCCTAGATATTCTTGGGCAAACTGCAGAGTAGGAATTTTCAAGTTTATAGGGAGGATAGGATCTACCCCATATACTAGTTGGAAGGGTGAGTTTCCTAATGCAATTTTCATTCTAGTTCTGTCTACCCATAAGGCATATTTCAGAAATGAGTTCCATTCCCTGGGATTTTTCTCTATCAATTTTCTTATTATACTCAGTAAATTCTTGTTGGTGGATTCTGCTAATCCATTTCCCTGGGGATAGTAGTTGGATGAGAACTTAAGTATGATCCCATGATCAAAAGCCCAACTTGACAATTTGGTGGAAATGAAGGCAGAACCATTATCACTTACCAATGCATAAGGAATTCCATACCTGGTGACAATGTTGCTTTCCAGAAATTTAATGACATCATCCGCAGTACAAGTTTTGCTGCTGATAGCCTCAGTCCATCTGGTACAATAATCAGTAATCGTTAGGACATACCTATGGCCTGAGGAAGACGGAGGATTGATCGGTCTTATGAAATCCATGCCCCACTGTGCAAATGGGCGCTCTTCCATCACTGGCTGCAACGGTTGTGCAGCATATTTTTCTCTGTTGGCAGCAACCTGGCAAATATGGCAACATTTAACATGATCAGCCGTGTCTTTAAAAATTGTAGGCCAGTAATATCCTGCTCTGAGGATTGCATGTGTTGTGGCCAATGCTGATCCGTGTGCAGTACCAAACTTGTCATGTAACTCTGTTAAAACTTTATTTGCTTCTGGTTTCTCTAAGCATCTCAGGTATATTCCTTCATAATTCTTCTTGAACAAGGTTCCTCCCTTCATCATATACTTCTGGGATCTTATCTTTAAAGCTCTTCTCTGTGAGGCTTGCATTCTTGAAGGACATCTTCCGGTGATCAGGATGTGCTTGATGTCTGAATACCATTCCCCATTGTCTTTCTCATTGATCACATACTGCTGACTGATGATGTTTGGATCAGTTTCAGATATCATCTGGCTCAGAGCTTGTCCTCTTACTAGCTTCATTGGTGTGATCTCCATGTCATATTCTTGTAATACAGTAATCCATTTGGCTCTTTTTTCACCAGGTTCACTCTGCATCAGCAGCATCTTTACTGCTGCATCTGGTACCACAGCAATCACTTTGCTTCTCAGTATATAATGTCTAAACTTTTTTACTGCTCTGACTAATGCAAGTGCCTGTCTTTCAACATCTACATATCTCAACTCAGCATCCCTGAAAGGACAGCTCATGAAAGCAATTAGTTTCTCTTCTTTCTCTTCATTTCTTTGAGTTAACACTGCTGCAGAAGTATGTTCTGAGGCAAATGAGTAGATGTAGAAATCTCTTGTATAATCTGGACTAATGAGGACAGGAGCATCTGAAATGGCCTTCTTTATATCTTCAAAGGCAGCCTTGGCTTCTGGTGTCCACTCAATTTGTGCATCTTTTTTCAACATGGCATTTAGTGGTCTGACAATCTCAGCAAAGCCGGTGATGAACTTCCTCACAAAATTTATCTTACCAAAATAAGATTTAAGTTCCTTTTTGCTTCCTGGAAGTTGTAACTTCATAATAGATTCCACCCTGTCAGGATCAATGATAATTCCATCTTCTGTGATCAGGTGGCCTAGTAATTTTCCTATTGTGACTCCAAATATGCACTTCTTAGGATTCAAAGATATTCCATATTCTTCACATTTCTTCAGTACACTTCTGAGATCAGCAACATGATTTCCTCTTTCCTTGGAGAATACTGTCAGGTCATCTATGTAGATGACTATACATTTTCCTACTAAGCCTCTGAAGGCTATGTCTATTGCTCGCTAGAATGTAGCTCCAGCATTTATAAGTCCAAATGGCATACATCTATATGCAAATATACCCCACTTTGTGGTGAAGGCAGTTTTTAATCTGTCAATTTTATCAACCATCACTTGGTTGTATCCTAAAAAACCATCCAAGAAGGACATCATCTTGGCTCCATTCACAATTTGTAGAACTTCATCCAAAGAGGGCAAAGGATAATTATCTTTTTCTGATGCTCTGTTCAGGTTCCTGAAATCTACACATAATCTGATGTCTCCATTCTTCTTTCTGACTGGCACAAGATTCGCCACCCAAGTGGAGTGCCTTACAGGAAATATTATCCGGGCATTTAACAATTTCTTGACTTCTTCAAGGATGATTGGTTCAAGCAAAGCATTGACTGGCCTCTGCTTCTATCTGAAAGGTTTTGCATCTAGCTTGAGAGGTATAGTATGAGTTATGACAGAAGTGTCATATGTCTTTAGCTCATCATAAGTCCATGCAATTACATGTATGTAATCTTTAAGGGCCTGAGTTATTCCTTCTAACTCTTCTGGTGTACAAACCTTACCCAATAAGACATTTCTGTTGTCATCAGCTTGTCCAATATTCACCTGTGAATATTGACCTCCATCTGCCTTAGGCAGATCCTTATGTTTAAGCATATTATCTAGATCAAAGGCTCTTTCTAATTCAATCATACCTTTGGGAATTCTGTTGCTAGGTAACTCTAATATCTCATCTTCTTCCCAGACATGATCTTCCATATCATTCTCATCTATAATCTGAGCTTCAAATATGTCTCTGTTTGATATGAAGTCCAGGATGTGCTGATCATCATCAAACACCTGGAGATTAGTCACATTGTCAGGTACTAAAGGTACTGACACCAATTCTACTGAAAATCTCTTCAGACCAGATATAGACAGTGGTTCCAACGTACTGGCGGCCTGGGCAAGTGCATCTGCCCTCTGGTTCTGTTCTCTTGGTACGTGAACGATATTAAAGGCATCAAAGTCTTCAATCAGGTCCCACACACGATGTCTGTAATTTGATAGCTTTCTGTAATTACAAGAGTAAATTCCTCTTACTTGTCTCACAACCAGTTCTGAATCTCCAAAGACATGCAGGATCTTCACTTTCTTCTTATGGGCAAACAACATTCCATGAATCAGAGCTTCATACTCTGCGACATTATTGGTGCAGGGGAACTGTAGTCTGTAAGCTGCTAAGTAGGACTTCCTTGATGGATCAATAAGGTCAATTCCTACCCCGGCACCTTGCTTGGATTTGGATCCATCAAACCTTAAGATCCAAGGCTTATCTTCAGCAGGACATTTGTCTTTAGCATGATATTTACTTGAACTTCCTTCCTTCTTTGCAGCTCTGGTTGCTGCTCCGCCTGATATCCACTTTAACTTGGGGATGTCATCCTCAAGTTTCTTCTTTCCTTTATTTGGTGAGCCTGATGGCTTTTCTGTTTTCTCTTCCATCTCAGCAGGAGGATGATGTTCAGCACATACAGCTGCATGCTTCTTCAAAATATGTAAGCATAGTGAGCAAGTTGTTTCTGAGTGAAGTGCCTCATGCAACCTACACCAACCTTTAATTAAAACCTCCTGGGGAGATTTACGCTGTTGTGTCATCTTTTCTATTTCTTTTACCAGAAATTCTTCGAACTTCGTCAGGTCACTGCCTTTATCTTCATCAGACAACTCATAATCTGATTCCATGAAGCAATCACTACCAGGAGTGATCTTTTCTTTTCTCGCATCATTTATCGGATCTGACACCAGGACCTCTTCTTCTCGCCGGATATGATCTTCATCATGATCCGTCGACCCTTCTGTTCTCCAGATATGATCTTCATCAGGATCCGTCGGTACCTCTGCTTCTGCAGAAAACAAATAAGAATTAGTGCCATCATCATCATCAGACATAGCACTCACCTTGGAATATGATGATGATGCTTCACTATACATTTGCTCCAGTATCATCATGTCTAAGCATGGTTCACAAGTCTTTTCTGAATGTGCTTCGCCATGTAATCTGCACCATCCATCAATCAAAATATCATTAGCAGATATATTCAATAATTGGCAACGTTTTACCTGAGTAGATAAATGCATCTCAAAATCTCTGAAGCGATCTATTTCATTCTCATTATCTGGATTATTATCAAATTCCATACTCAGCATGTCCTCATGATAATCATTATCATGATGATGATGAACATCCAGCATCAGGATCTCTTCTATTTTAACAGTTTGCGGCCTGATGTGATAAACTCCAGGTTCTACGTTTACATACATGATCTCATTTGTTTTGTTATATTCCGTGATCATATGTTTCATCCTAGGCTCAGCATCAATCCTGATCTGATTAGGTATACCTTTCCATGGTAAACACATGTGACTGAAGTCTGTGGACATATATCCGTTAAGCGTTTTAGACCAATCTCGGCTAAGCAACATCCCATATGTATCAGGTATGTCCACTACCTGAATGTCAATGTAATACTGGATTCGAGGATCAGATGCTAGCTGCATGTGAATGTGAGTGAGTTTTCCCACTACACTTACTTCTATCTTGTCCAGTTGAGTGACCTTCTTTAAGGATTTAGCAGGATGCAGTCCTAATGCGTTGCATATTGACAAAGGCATAACATTCGTTGAGGCTCCTGAATCAACTAAACAGTTGTGCAAGTTCTTGCTGAACATTCTTATAGTGAGGAGAAACGGAGGTGATTCAGTTTTATCTCTATACAAGGTCATGTGGGAGGTTTCAGCAGCTTGGACTATAGCTGACACTTTGGGCTTGATAAAGTTATCTTTAGCAGCATGATCTTTGCCATTGGATTGACTTGAAAGATGATTATCCTCTTTAGGAGCAGCATCATCTAGTGACTTCATGAATGCCCTTTTGATGGCAGGAGTTTTCAGTAACTCAGATAGGGACAGGCTAATCTTGATTTTCTTCATTTCATCAGCCAAATAGCTGACTAACTTGTTAGACTCCTGAGGTGCATTTACGACTCTTTTTACTGTGTTTTGAGGAGACAAGTATTGAGCGTTCACCTTAGGGAACCCAGGGTTATTGCTAGCCTTAGGATCAGGAGGTGTGTTGAAGTTGTTTGGAGGTAGAGATGATGTCAATGGACCAGCAGGTCTGTTGGCATTGCTCCTCAGGTTATAATTGTGCTTACCAGGATATTGCTGTTGGTATGCATGTACTTCCTCATGCTCTCTTGCAGGTTCATTTTCATCCTCAAAGGGGAAGACATAGTTTGTTTCAAAGGTTAAGGCAGATTCTTCACCTGTCTGATTATAATCCTGATGAGGTTGATTTGTGTACGTTTCTAACATAAAAGCTGAGTCATATCCACAAGGAACTATTTCATTTCCTTCTACCTGAGGTGGATTTCCAGAAGTATTAGACACTTCAGTCTGAAAGATGATGGCAGCAATCCTAAATTGTGGACAATCTAATTCTGCATGTGCATTGGTATTGTGGATCCTGCACCAATTGGTAAGGGCTGCTTCAGCAATATTGCCTCTGGTAGTCTGTTTGGCTTCACCAGGAGGCTGATTGTCTAGGGGTGATGGTAATGAACCGTTATTTAGCCTAGAGTTCCACACTCTGGGCTGTCTAGGAGGATTATTATTGTTTCCACCATTATTGTTGAAGTTATTGTTGTTATATCCTCTGTCAGGGTAGTTTGGTCTGTCATTGGAATAACTCCTATTCTGACCTGACTGCGAATAAAACCCTTGATTTCTCAAATGTGTTACTTCTGTGGTGAGTTTTCTGAGTTGAGCAGAAATTTCTTTGATTTCCTCCTTCTCCTCTTGAGCTTTGGCCACTACATTTTCAGTCTGAGGCTTGAAAAAGGAAGATCCATGATTATTGTTGGATAGATCTGTACCCTGAGGTGTCTGAGCATGTGCAGGATATTGTGGCAATTGGCTATTTCCATTAGGAGGAGGCATAATACTCAATGGAGGTACTTGCAAAGGTGCAGGCATGACTGCTAGGGGTATCAATGATCCATTTGGATATTGTGCAGGATATTGTGAAGGATAAGCTGCAGGATATTGTGCTGGATATTGTGATTGCATGCCAGGCAAAGTAGGGAATGCTATATTTGGAGTAGGAGCAGGTATCAACTGCTGATTTACCTTGATAGCTTCTTGAAAAGCTCCTATCAAAGTAGTGATCTCAGGATGTGTTCTCCTGATGAACATGGAAGTTAATGGATCCAGGGCTGAATAATATATACTCCTAGCAGCAGCATCAGTCACCACATATGGGGCAACTAGCTTAGACAACATTTTCTGGAACCTAGCATTGAAATTAGCAATAGGCTCATTCTCAAATCTTTTGATTGTGGCAAACATGTGGTAATTCATGGATGGATCAATAGGGACTTTGAACCTGTCAACAAAGGCTTTCTCTAAGACAGCCCACGAACCGACAGAAGCTTGGCCAAGACTGATGAACCAATTATAAGCTTCTTCCCCTAGGGAAAAAGGAAATAATCTGCACACCACGTCCTGATGTTCTATTCTGGCTCTGCAGCACGCTTCTTTAAATGTCCTGATATGATCATCAGCATCTTGATAAGGATGATACCTTGGACAAAGTTTGTCCGAATTCTTTTGTAACTCATGATATGCAGTAAAAGTCAAGGGTGACTCCGCTACAAAGAAAGACATTGCAGCCTGAGGGGGCTGAACTGGTGGTGCAGTTGGCTGAGGTTGAACTAAAGGTATACCCTAGGTTTGAACAGGAGGTGTCGCGGATATACTGGAAGGTATTTGCAAACCGACAGGGTTACAGGAGGAGGTCCCAGTGAAGCTCTAGACGTGCTTGATCCTGGAGTATGGTGAATGTCCACAGTCCTAGGTCTGAAACCTCTAACAAGCAATTCTTCAAAAACTTCACTAGGTCTAGACCTGGTATTTATCCTGTAAGCCAGGATTTCTCAATTTGGAGGCAAATTGGCTGAAACTTTGCAAATATTGGCTGGATTCCACCGGATGAGGTGATATTTGCGGTTAAACGGTAAATCAGACTGGATATTTACGAAATATTTGCGAAGATACTGCAAATATGACAGGATATTGGGATATCCTGACCCGTAGCACAAGATCTCAAGTGTTTAAGGCTCAAATTCTCAAAGCTTGAACAAATTTACGCATCTTTAGCCGACATTAGTGAATTCAGAGAGATCTACTATAAAGCTTGCAATATTTATGTGAGATCTGGAAATCTTTACATAGAACGTGCATATACAATCTTGTCACAGCAAATATTTACGTAATTTACTGAAATTCACAGACGATCTGAGGGTACCTTACTCTTATACGTCATCAAACCTGAAAATACTGATGATGAGCGTGATCTTCCGGTCGGGCCCTCCTTCTAGCGCCAATTTATGTTGGTCATGATGTTAGTCATTCACAAACATAGAATAAAAGTTACACAACAACCTTTACTCATCTTGAAAGATACGATGAATTCAGAGAATTCATGATCCCAAGTCTCCGTTGATTAGGTCTTAATCTACTGACGTTACTTAGTGGTTGATGTGTGTTGCTGTTTTCCATTCAGGGGCCTTACGTGTTTCTGCAAAGTTCATCATCATTTCTTCAAATATCCTGCTCTATATGTCTGCTCTGCATAACTCTCCAACAATTCTACCTCTGCACTGTGAATTTAGTCAAATAATGTGCCTACAGGCTGGTATTTGCATGATTTCTACCATTATTTATGATTCTTTGCATGATATTTTCAATACTACATGCATTTAACTCAAATATGCTAATGATTTTCAGTTACCTACGGGATTTCAGCATATTTCTCTGTTCTGCTTGTTATTTATCATGATTTGCAGTTATGGTGATGAATTTATGAAATTAAAAAAAGGAAAAGGGTTAAAGAATGAGATTCCCAAAACTACCTGACTTAGATCACTGATCCACATACAAGCTCCCATACATGCAATGAAAAGAAGGAAACTAGAAATCATACTTCACCAGGACATTCCACAAATCCGCATGATCTAGTGCAAATCTTCAAAGGAAAAGTTGACAACAACATGTAATGAAATGAACGCGCTTCCAGTTGAACACAGCATTCACCAGCACATATCCAGAAATCAACATGAAGATTACGTAAAATTTACAATCAGGATGTAATCTGAAACTTCATATCCATTCAGTATGCTCAAGAACAGGTACATTTATAGTGATCTGAAGAAAGAACCTTGACATTTCAACAATTCTATCCTCATTAGTCTCAGTAATCCGATCTCCTAATTGATTCTACAGTAATCAGCTTTAATGCGCCAGATGCGTCTATGTATATTCATCTATCTCCCTAGGATCTGGCTCTTATATAGAACAAATGCCAGAAAATAGTTACAATGATCCAAGGATCAGGATCCTCTCATAATAATCAACGGTCCAGATGAAAAGCACATGCTTCGCCAGTTGGCAAATGCACAGCTGGCACAGAATATTCCAGCATCTTTGATTTGATTCGGTCTCCAGCTGGCAAACGACATATTTGACAATATCCTCCTCATTTCTGGTTCATGTTGCCTCCATGTGCAACTTTGTAATTATCATCTTCAGCAGCAGCTCTAACAGCATCCTGACTTCCTGCAAATAAACAGACAAACATTACGTTCATCATCATGTGGATAAACAACAGGAAGTAAATGTTTTATTAAACATGCCTCAAAATGTGCAGCTATAGGCAATCGGGCTTCATACCTGTGGAAAATATGCACTAAATGCATAAACAGCATCAAAACAATCAGGTCAACCATCGTTGACCAAAAATCAGGCAGTCGGGCTTTCAAATTTCTATCGCTTCATGTCTTCCCGCCCATTTTCATGTGTATCGGGTTCAAATATGATCATGTATCCGCGTGACTACACACTGTCGGGATGACAAATTTTCATTAGGCCGACGGTAACAGTTATACCGATGCCAAAAATCATGATGATGTCCACCCATCGGGAAGACAACAACTATCGGCGAGAAAAATCCAGACTTGGCCGATAGCAAGACTTAAAACTTTTGTCTGCATGATACTTTGGAAATGTGATGCTCCCCCTTCCGAATGTCCAGATGATGCAACCGTTATGTTTCACTTCTGTATATTGGGGAAAAGAATGACATCATCATCATCATCATGTTGAAGGAAAATAGGAGGATATGGAATATGATCCTGCTGCTGAAGAAAGGAAAATCATGGTGATGTCATCGTCATATTCGGGCTTCATTAAAATGCAAAAGATGACGTCACCATCATTTTTAGTTAAGATCAGGGGATAAATGTAATATCGGGTCACCTAAGGAAGATGATCAAGTGGATGACTGTAATATGACCCCTTTGCGGCCAAGGTAACCCTCTCGAAAGATCAGGATGATGATGATCATCAGGATATCCGGTGCTTTTGTTCAAACTTAGAGCATGACGTCATCGTCATATTCGCGAACTGGATCATGTTTTGGAAAATATCCTGCCGAAATGTAAATATGATGATGATGTCATCAGGATGTTTCTTTCTTCGTTTATCGTCTTCGGATGACGTCATCAGGATATTTGTTAAGGGTGATATTTTGCATCAGGATGATATTAACGAATATCAGGTTACCTTCAAAAACATGATGCTCGCGATGCGCCCAAGGTCATTTGACGGGAAAAACACACTATCACCCAAAATTGACGTCCGGATATTGGGACTGCATGATTTTTATCGGGTGATAGATCAAGATCATGATGATGACCTTTCGCGATACAAAAGACCGCTCGACGGGGAAAACTTACTATGACTTAAAGTTGACGTCCGGATATTTGAAACTCAGGATATTATCGGGGGGGCATTTCAAATATGATGATGATGTTCTTCATACAGCAAAACTGAGTTTATAAAATATGACCCTCTTCTTGCGAATATCAGGTTTGACCAAAACTTTGACTGTGCATAACTCCCTCATATGGACGAATTTTCAGGTGATGTAAAAGGCAAACCTGCATGGAATTTCAAGCTCTTTCTAAATATGAGGTCATAGAAACAAAATATGAACTTTGACAAACTGACCTCATGATGATGACCAACTTCATCGAATATCATGATGATGAACATGACTGATTTTACCAAACCGCCAGAAAGCAGACAACACAAGCCAAAAGAAAAGTTGGGTCCCTGTTTTGCCAAGTCAAAATGGGGCGTGTTGTGTAACCACACAACAGATAGGCATGGTTAGCTGACCTTGAGCCTTGGACCTGCAAGTTTTTTTCTAAGTATAGAACAAGAGAAAAGACTGAGTTTACCTATATGGCTAATGACCTTTTTTTCTGAATTTTCTACGAAATAAAAACCCATTATAGATGACAGTGTCTAGTTTTCAAATATGTAATTTTTTTTGTTATTGGACATTTTTTTCTATTTATTATTTAATTTATGAGAAAACTAGTCCAAAAACTTGAAATGACAGGTGTTTGTATTTTTTAATAACTTTTAATTTTAATTTAAAAAAAAAATACATGTCATCAATCTACACATCATTCTTTACACAATGAAAAAAAAAATTAATTTTATGATTTTTTTGCCCAAATTATGTTCGTCGTACATGAGGGGTTTTCAAAAGGAGCAATTAGGCCTAATAAAAAATTAATAAAAAAATTTATTTGGAAAAAAATTATAAAAAAATATCCTCATCAAACTTCACTATACTACACATTTTTTCCCAAAAGGATTTTGAAAAATAATTTTATTTAGGTCAAATTATGTTGGCCATACACGTGCATGGTATGGTTAAAAAAAAGTGACTTTTAAATAGTGGTTTTTAGAAATGCCTATTGAAAATCAATTTGTATCATCTGGGTATTGAAATAAATTACATATTTGGAAACTAGACTCAGAGTACTACATTTTGTATTTAGTGACTTTTTTAAAGATTCCATGTCTAAGTGCTTCAAATTTTAAGGTCAAATGTGACAAATTCTGAAAATCAAAGAAAACACTTCCACTTTTTGGCCAAAAAGTGGACCCAACTTCTTGCACTGACACACACCCCCCTTGACAGCTGAACACATATAATTAGAAGCAAGAAAATAAAATATCATTAACCATGCTTAGACATTCACTTTAATTTTGCATCTATGGCCCATTGGCTCCAATAGTTGCCATCCTATCCTATTTCTATTGTTGATTCTGTGTGTTCCTTGGAGTCATAAAAGTAGACACAGTAGGCAACTTCATCACAAGAAATTGATAAAATCATGATCCCCCAAAGCTAAAGCATTGGAAGGACTCATTTGGTTCAAAATTGATATTCATGACTTAGAAAATGATAGTAAAAAGAATGGTATAAAATCCTTGTTTGACACTTCACATTGGAAACTCATTTGTTAAAATAAGTCAAAACATCATACAATCATTGCTAATCTCATTGTTTCAATGCCTATTGGTATCCTAGATGATATCACCATTAATAGCATTTTGTGGATTGTGTCTAGATGTATGATCTGTTTTAGCTTTTCATATTATCCCATCTCTGGGGTCATATGCTTGTCTTACTAAGATATATCATTTCTCTTTATCAAGCTATCTTAGTGAAGCCTCAAATCAGTTTTTATTTTTTCCCATAATTCTCTTCATTTGTGTAATAATGTTAGCCAAGGTATTCGTAACGAAGTTGCCAAAGACATGGTGATATCGTTGAATTTTTGAGACAATATTCCTCATCGGCCCCATCAAATCAAAGAACACTGTTTCTACCTTTTCTCCACTATTCTTTTATGAGCTGAGTAATTTCAAATTTGATTGCTGTCATTTTCAATGAATTTCTATTGCATTTCAATCTAAAATGTTTGATCTATTGTTGGATTGTTGTCACCTTAACAGACATAAAAATGTACCTGTTCTAATATTTTGAACTTATGACAAGTCAAAATGGGTTGTACTCATTTAGCAATTGGTCGAAATTAATTTCAATGTACTGCTTCTTGATGTTCCCCTTGACTCATTATCATTTTTGTTTATCATATTTCATTTTGCCTAGCAACAAACATGTGATGCATCTATTGTAATGTCCTATGGATGGTGGCTTTTTCCAAATTATTTTCAAACTATTTTAAGTTCTAGGTGTACACCTTATGAAGACTTATGGCATATTTCTATGCTTAATTTTTTTTCCAAGGTTACAGTGAGCTGATAAATGCAATTATTCCAAAGGTAGTAGAAATAATTTTAGAACAATTGTCTAAGTTCTCTCTTAATGTTCAAATTTGTGTAATTTTTGATTTTGCATATTTTTAATAGCCTTGTTTGACGAGTCTTGGAAATTGGTTTCAATTTACAGGCTAAAGCTTCCATTTGGAGCTAAGAAGATTGTGCCAAGTAGTTGCAGAGCCATGATTGGTTAGGTTATTGGTGGTGGAAGGAAAGAAAAGCCAATTATCAAAGCTGGTGTAGACACATAAATTTGTCCATCACCTAGTTGACACGACCTTGTAATGTTTTGCCCTAGGTCCTAGGTTTTCCCACTCATAATTCCAACTTAATCACATTCCTAATTAATTAAATAAACACACTTTATTTAATTAATTCCCTAATCACATGTCTCACATAATTCAAATTAAATATCTGAATTAATCCGTCACCTTTCATCTCATTCAAACAAGTGTCACATGCTACATCCTCCACTTAATCCCTTCACATGTCAAACTAATTTAAATAATCTTTTATTTAAATTAGATTCCTTTTATCACAATCAAACACTTGTCCACTTTCCTTTTGTCTCATGTGGGGTAGTACATCTTGCATTTAATACAAGTCACGTGTGCAAACACTTTATTTAATTAATTCCCTAATCACATGTCTCACATAATTCAAATTAAATATTTGAATTAATCCCTCACCTTTCGTCTCATTCAAACAAGTGTCACATGCTACATCCTCCACTTAATCCCTTCACAAATGTCAAACTAATTTAAATAATCTTTTATTTAAATCAGATTCCTTTTATCACAATCAAACACTTGTCCACTTTCCTTTTGTCTCATGTGGGGTAGTACATCTTGCATTTAATACAAGTCACATGTGCAAGCTAATTCAAATAAATATTTGAATTAGATTCCTTTCATTCTCCTTTGCACACTTATCACATGACTACGATTTCTTGAGGTGCAAGGAAACCCTAATCAACCCTAACTGATCTCAACCGTCTATATCATTCAAAATAACTCTAAATCACAACTGTCCATTTGAATTTGCCTTTTCTATAAAGGTAGCCTCTCTTGAGCCATTTGTAATGAATCTTCTTCTAGTATCCTCATGTTGTCAAATTTTCCTCTCAATCATCCATCAATCTATCATCTATCCCTCTTGCATCATTCAATCTTTCATCTATCAATCCCTATCTTCATGTTATATTGCAGAATCAAGCAATCAACATTCATCTCTTTGGGTAAAGCTAGAGTGTTTTGGGTGCAGCACTCTCCACCTTATCGACGGATTGTGGATCAATGTGAAGGTATTTCATTGTTTGTTTTGCATTTTGTTATTGTTTTTCCTTCATGTTTGATCTCCATGATTTCATTTGGCATGCTAGGTGGGTCTCCCAAGTCTTGATTTACAAATTTTTCTTTGTGTTTTTTGAGGATTTTTCATCAAAAACTATACTGCAGGTTCTGTTGCAGGTTTTAGCGCTATTTCTGCCTACTATAGTGCCATTTTCTGATGTCGTAGCACCTTTTTAATGATTTCTAGTGCTATTTCTGCTGACTGTAGCACCTTTTTCCTATCCTATTTTTGATAGATTTTGTGGTTGCAGGGTTGTTTGCATTCGGCTTTTATTCATATTTTACATACTTGCAGGTCAAATAATCTCTGTTTTGCATATTTTGATCATAGGGTTTACTAGATTCATACTAGGATTTGTTATTAGATTGCATACTAGTTTGATTTGCATTCATCATCTAGAGTTTTGCAAATTTCTAACTTAGTAGGGTTTTAAAATCATTTAGAATCCATTTTGAATCAAGTAGAGGGTTTCTAGTTTTCAAATTAATCTATTTTAGAGCTTAGATACTTTTTTCTATTGATTCGGTACTATCTGCACCCAGATCAACACCATCTTTCACATTCTATAATCATATAATCAAGGTAAAAGCTCTGTTAGCACCATTTTCTGATAATGTAGCACTATTTTAGTCATTTCCAGTGCCATTTTAATAGACTATAGTGCTATTTCTATGATCTATAATGTCTTTTTGTTTCAGCACCATTCCTGTAATTTGTAGTGCTAGTTTTTTATAGCAGGTAAATTTTCTGATTAGCACCATTTTCTGTTTCTATAGCATGATTTTCTATTTTTCTGGTGCCTTTCTGTTATGTTTTAGCACTATTTTCTGTACTAATTTTTTAGACTATGCAGGTTGCTAGCCGAACTCTGCATCATAAAAGAATGCATGTCAGAGACTTACATCTGAAACTACTAACGATTTGCTACAGGGTTCTTGTTAAATTAGGCACACTTTTATTTTGGGCTTTAAAATGAACTTTTGTGTGTTTAGTTAGGCAAACATTTCATTTGGACTTAAAAGAACCATTGCTTGATCTTAGGAACATTTGGATTTGGACTTAAAAAGAACATTAGCACTTGTTTGCCATGTTTGGTGTGCTTGCACACTTTGTGTTACCCAAGGGTTAGAATCAAAGTATCCTCTCCCCTCGCCTTACAAAAGGATCTTCGGTGTAAGAAAAATAGTTCTATTCTCTTTGTTTTCTAGGATGTGGACCTACCCTTGAGACACATTTGTACGGAGAACTCATTGGCAACCCCAAGTGGTACTTTCATTTGGTCCACTATATGTAAATTAGGATAAGACAAAATCCAAGTCCAAATCGGTATGAGCACTTACCATTTGGTGCTAGCTTGAAAGGAAGTAGTACCTTTGGGTATATGAAACTCCTAGTAGAGTTAGTTAAACCCTTAGGTGGTTTATCAGATGCTCATAAGGTGTCGATCCCCTAGATGTTCCCCCACTATGAACCATTGTTTTAGTTGCCCAAATCCCTCTATTTGTTGGCACAAAAGGTGGGACCTTTGAAGCCGCCCCAATTTTTGTGGTTCTTAGTAGAGATAGTAGGGACAATCCTAAGGTTTGTGAGCCTTGGGAAACCTAGAACTTGGTATGCCTGAGAAGTGAGTGCTATGGAGGGGAGCTAGTGCTACCAAGATCCTGAAGCTATCTGCTTTGAATAGGCACGGCTAGGGGATCCAACAAATATTGTCCTTGCCTTCGCCTTAGGTTGTGCTTGTTTTCAAAAATTTCAAAACAACAAAAGACATTGCATTGAAACAAACTTCCCATTGTGTGAATTGTTTGCTTTGTGTTTGTTTGCCAAGAGACATTTTCATTCTCAAAAACTTAGGAAAATCAAACAATCCATCCATCACAACATTTAACCCTTTAGAAAATCCAAAAAAATAAAAAAACTTTAGAAAATCCAAAAAAAAAAAAAAAAAACCTTAGAAAATCCAAAAAAATAAAAAAACCTTAGAAAATCCAAAAAAATAAAAAACCTTAGAAAATCCAAAAAAAATCAAAAAAACCTTAGAAAATCCAAAAAAAATCATAAAAACCTTAGAAAATCCAAAAAAATAAAAAACCTTAGAGAAAATCCAAAAAAAATCAAATACTTATAAAATCCCAAAAATATTTTGAGACCTTGTTGCATCCATCCTTCCATTTCATTTATCCATTAAATCCATTCATTTATCTCATCTTGACCTTAGAGAGAGATATTTTGATTTGTTGGACTATCCATCCTTTAACCATTTCATTCCAAAATCATTTTCCACTTACACCTATCCAAATTACCTATTAGCCATTCCACATTTTATCCCACCAATCCATCAACCTTTGGACCTCGTGGTGCTCACCTAGGATTAGGGTTTTGAAATTGAATTTGCAGGCTTCTGTCTTTATCCCTTCAAACCCTTAGTGCCTTAGGTTAAATTGTTCCTCAACCCACATGCATTGTTTTACCGCTTGTTCCTGTCACACTTAAGAAAAATGCTAGGTTTTTGTATGTGCAAGTGCAAATGTGTGTTGGCGGGCTCAAAAATTCATATCGGCTCTAAAAAATGGTTAAAAAATTGGTTATATGCATTTCAGGATGCATATCAAGTTTGCATATACAAGGGGGAATCTATCGCAGATTCTTGAGAATATTCTGTAGTTGTATATTAGGCTTGCTTGCATATTTGTGTTGTATGTTTGAACATACAACGGCTACATACATTAGAAAACATGCAATGAAAAGATGCATTGGCAGCATAGAAGGAGGTTTCTGTGTTGAATGTATATTGGGTTCACTGTAGCTGATGCATATGGAAATATACAATGGAAAATATACAAGGCGCAGACATGCATTTGCTCCAGTGCAATGAATCATTAGCCGATGCATATACAAGGAAGGAATGTGCAAGGGGCCGATATACAAAGTGGTGGGGCCCACGGATATACAAAGCCGATTGTACATCAGAAATATGCAAGAGGCATATACAAAGAAAAAGTTGCGTGCAACGGAGAAAGACAAAGGGTCGGGCCCACCAGTTGCATACAAAGGCAATTGTATGTTGGTGCATGCAATCAAATATGCAAGTCCCGAACTCGAGGATTTTTACATTCTGCTTGATGTAGGTTTGAGATCTGGATTGCATGTATGTTTCATTCATATGATCAAATATGCATTCTTGATGTGAAAGGGGGAGTCTAAAGAAACATGCAATCCGATTGATAAAGGATAAAGTCCGCTGCTTGTATGTATATTTTTACTTGTATATTAGCGCTGTACATGCCGATATACATTCAAAAGATGCAAGAGTAAAGTGCAAGCCAGATTTGACAATTGTTTAAATCCAATGGATAAATTGGCTAGGGTCTGTTGTATGTATATCGCATTTGTATGATGTGATATGCAAGGAAATGTATAAGCAAGGAGATGCAAACCGGACCCGATTTGAATTTCAAAGCATCTCATAGTCATTTGAGGTCCACGACATGTATATCGTGCATTGTATATGTCGATATACAATGCGATGTGCAATGAAAAACATACAAGCTGGACTCAAATGAAGTTTCAATTTAGTCTATATGATTTGGGGTCTGCCTTGTATATAAGATGATTGTATATGTGTTTGCATATACAAAAGCAGTAAAGGTAAAACAGAAGTGGGAAAAGTCAACGATGACAAGGAAGCATCTGCGTGGTACATTCTCATTAGCTAGTGACTTGCCTGTTTGTTTTGAACCGTAGATTTGGAAGGTACAAAGAAGGATCGATGGCTATGTTCAAATGTTCAATGGCATTCTTGGCGGGAAAATCATTTATGCATCTGCTGCTGCATTTCCACGGTAGCTGGGAGTTGGTATGCCATTAACGGCAGGATTACAGACAGGTATGGGCCAAAGGGACATGTCAGCTACCACCTTGAAGTGGAAAGTCTTCTAATGTTAGCACAAGGCTCGAGTTCAACTACCCCTTGCCCTTCTTCTGCTTCTTCTCGTTTTGTCTTCTGCTGCATTGATTGATTTGGGCACCATTCCTTGTGCATTGTAATTGGCAGAATGTTGATTTGACTTTTGTACGATTCTGTTGAGGGCACACTGGGAGTATATCTGAGGTGTGTGCCTCATTGTTTTGGGGTTGAAAACTAGACAAATTTTGGTGTTGTAATCGGATACAATCTCATTGGTGGCTCTGTTTTGGGTATTTTGTGAGTTTATGAGTTGTATGTTGAATGGCTTATGCATCGAATTCATCAGCTTCATGTTGATTTAAATGAGTAATGCTTTATAGCATGTATTTGTTATTTGTCTCCAAACTGAATGTGTTCTTCTTCTGAATCTAAATAGCTAAGGGGTGTTTGGGATTCTAGAATATGGGTTTGCTATATTGAATGCTCAATCTTTTACTTCTGCTCAAGGAGTAGATTAAATGTTTTGGGTTAAGTGTTGGGAAAAATATATTGCAGTAAGGATGTTTGTAAGCAGAGGTAACTGAATACTTTCTCTTGGGTATTGTCTATAAGGCAGACATTGCAAAATCCCCTTGAAACCTGATTATTGTTTTAAGTCTATGATAAACACTCACTCTCTCTCTCTCTCTCTCTCTCTCTCACACACACACACACATATAGACTCTGAGCCATGGATAGGCACCAATCTAGTCTTGTATTTAGGTTGCAACCCAAAGTCTCAGTTTTGCATCCAAACATAAAATCAAACTCAAACTTCAAATACAAACTTTTTAGGACATTAGGAGTAGTGTAGGACCAAAATCCTCTATCTCACAACTGATCATAGGCCCAAAGCTAGCCCCTTTGCACTTATCTCATAGTTTTGGTTTGTACAAGAGAGGATTTATCTGCTTTGTGTCAACATCCCAGTCAGTCATAGTTTTATTTTATGGATGTTGAGTAGGGAATACCCCCCTTGGTTTTGCAGAGCCTAAAGAAGAAGAGGAGATATTTATAGAGTCTATCTCCTATACTGTTGGCCCGTGTCCCGGGAATCCTATTGATCAATGATGGCTACCTTGTAGGGATAGCTGGGAACAAGCATCTAGTCTGGGAAAAAACACCAACAAATTTGGTGACTCTACTGGGGAATCTTTGTGAAAGAAACCTGATTTTAAAAAGAAAACAATTCCTAGTTATAGGTGGCGACTCTGAACAAATCTCCCAACCGGTAAAGTAAGATTTTTATGCAAGGGAGAAGATCCCTGCGTAATCCTCTGTTTGAAGAGTTATCCATAAAGATGATGTACAAGAGAAAAGGGATTGTTCAAGCCAGTCAAGAGGGTTCTCCCAAAAGTAATGATAATATTAAGGACAATCCAGAATCTTCAGAGCGGACAATACCTTATTTTTCAAACACTGAGGCTAAAATCCAAAACGTATATGAAAGGCAACAGGGTAGTGGATTGAGGATGAGGTTAGAGGTGTTTCAAGAATGCCCTTTCCTTGATTCCCCTGATAGATGTGAAGAAGTTGAATCCCCAAGGGATGATAATGATGATCAGAATATAATGAAACCTTCCTCTTCTATGCCTAGAGAGGAGGAATTAGCTAAAGGAATCAAAGGTCTGAGGGTGGAATAAGAATATTTGTAGGTAGTAAAAATCAGAGATGACATGAGACAGAAAGTGCAAGCTCTGAGAATTGCTCAGAATGATTTAGTTCCTATGCTTGACAATATAAATGTGCTGAGGAATTAGCACATAAATGAAGTTCAGGATCAACATAATGATCAAAGGAAGAATATAAATAATGCTAGAGTACCATTAAATAATGTAAGAAATCAGAATACAAATAAAAATGCTAATGTTAATCAGTTTGATAGACAACCTATGCGGCTGGACAAATTCAGACAACTGGTTTTTGATGGCATTCCTGGTTACCCCAATCCTATTGACAAACATGTGAGGCCGCAAGTGCCAAAGTTTTTAGGAAATAATACTGTGTCAGGAGAAGACCACTTAAAATCTTTTCAGAATATCATGGACAACTTTGAGGTTGAGCATGAAGATGTTTTTATGAAATTATTTATGCAATCCTTAGTTGATGAGGCAAGAGAATGGTACAAGGGTCTGCCTGACAGGAGTATTTCATCATGGGATGACTTTAGGAGGATATTCAAAGAACAATATGGTGACAAAACTGATCCAATTTTCTTCATTAATGAATTCACTGGTATTACCAAAGGAGCAAATGAACAGGTTGCTGATTTCAATGCTAGATTCACTAAGGTGTTGAACAAATTGCCACATCACCTAAGGCCTAATGAAACTATGTGCATAGTGTTGTACATAAATGCTTTTGATGCCAAAATAGCCTATGGGTTAATGGATAAAGGTCCTGCTAGCCTCAGAGATGCTTTCAAAATAGCAACAAATATTGAAAATAACAGAACAGCGTCTGGCAAGACAACCATAAGAGATGATGTAAAAATTTTGTAAAATCCAAATACTAAATCTCACAATGTTCAAGACAATGCATCTACTTCTGAGGATAAATTAGATAAATTGACAACTATTGTCAAGGACCTAAGTTATAGAATGGTTAAAAATGAAAAGGGGATAGGTCATGACAGATAGGTTTACCAAAGGCAAGAAAGAAGACCATCATTACATGATATGCCATATAATACCAATTGGCATAATGGTAAACCCATTCCCCCAAACAGTAACCCAAATCCAAGGAATCAAAGTGTTAAGGAAACACCTGACCCTTTGAAAAAGGCTATTAATAGTGTTAATGACACCCCATGGTGCATAATATGTTAGATGCCTCACTCACAGTCACAATGTATGATTGCTCAGTCTCTATATAATAATGTTGTTGCCTGTGATGAGTGCAATGAACCACATTACATGGAAGATGACAATGTCAATATGCTATCTAAAAACAAGGAGTATCCTTCTCATGATGGTGATGCAAGCACAAATAACGAGGTTTAGGTCTGCCAGCAGTTTCCCTGTGATGAAGATGATGAAGATAATTATGCTTATGCCCAGGACTCACACATCTTCTTGAATAACTTGAGGAGACCTTCTGATGAAGAAATTAGAGCCCTCACAGCTGCAGCAGTGGCTCAAGTCAAAAGCAATTACAATCTCAGGGGTAAAGCTCAGGTAAGTAACTCACACCAACCAGAGAATACTTTTGTAAACCAACCAGTGCACAGTCATAAAGGGACTAAACCACAAAAGAAGCAATGGAGCAATAATAAGCAAAATTTTAAGCAAAAAATAGGTCATGATTCTCAAGGATCAGAAAATAGAATTCCCCAGGTTGAGGATCAAAACAAAAATTTTTAGATCAAAGATGACAATCAGAGAACCACAAAAATTAGAGCTGGATCATACCAAGATAATAATAAAACTATAGATTAGGCTACAATTGTTATACAAAATTATGCTTCATTTGACACAACTCAGGTCTTGTCCTAGGTAAAGGTTTATGTTCCATTGATGGAGCTGATGAAAGTTGAAGAATTCAGAAATAAAACATTGTCCCTGATTTCAGGAGTACCCTGTCAAGCTAATCAGAATATTGAGACTCAGGGTAAGAAACAAGCTATGTGTATTGATGAGGATGAGACTCCTGAAGTATATTTGGGGGTGACCATGACAAAATGACCTTCACAGGTTGAACCATTCTATGTCTCCCTTGTCATAAATGGAAAAGTGATTAAGAATTGTATGCTTGACTCAGGAGCATCAACGAATATCATGCATCTGGCTATTATGCAGCAAGCTAGGTTAAAGAAAGAAAAAAGCATGTGGAAAATGCTATGCCATGGATGCTAGAAAAGTACCAGTCATTGGAATTATGAAAGATGTAGATTTCAAACTGGCAGCATATCCTAAAAAAACCTACAAAATGAATATAATAGTTGTTGATATCAAGCCATAGTATGGGATGTTGTTGTCAAGAAGATGGGCAGCATTGATTGGTAGGAGTATGAAATTGGACTTGTCATATGCTATGATCCCTATGAATGGCAAGGATGTCAAATTGATTAGAGAAGAAAGGTCACTAGACACAGTTGAGGATTAGGAGTCAAAGGAGCATGTATGTTTTGTGGATATTGACTGTAATAATTTCAGAATTGTCTCAGATGATAAAGGGGGTAAAGAGAGAGATATATGCATTCAAGAGCTGGACCAACAGGGTCTCTAGACCATGTTTTTCGATGGAGCTTGTTTGAAGGAAGGCTCTGGTGCTAGAATTGTATTTCTATCTCTAGCTGGTAAGCTTCTAAAATTCTCTTTCTTGCTGAGGTTTTCTTGTACGAATAATATTGCAGAATATGAAGCTTTGTTGCTAGGATTGAATGTAGCTCTGAAGCATGGGATCAAGATGCTCAAAGTATTTGGGGATTCAGAGTTAGTTGTTTTCCAAGTCAGAGATAAGTATGCATCAAAGAATAAGAGATTAAAACAGTATAAGCATGCTATTTTGGATACAATTGAATTGTTTGATGCTTTTTCAATAAACTGGATTGAGAGATCAAAAAATGTTAGGGTAGATTTTCTAGCTAATGTAGCTATAAGGCCAGATGATGTCACTCTGTCAGATGTTACAAATGTTGAAGTCAAAATAAGACCTACAGTACCAGATAATGTATGCAGCTGGTAGGTGTTTGATGATGACAAAGATTTGCTGAGATTTCTACATTGCATTGATGAATATGAGAACCAGGAAGTAGATTTTTAGAACTTTGTAGAAGTTGTGGATGGGAAAGAAACTCTCTTAGGGAAGGAGGTAATTCAACTCAAAACAAATAAAATCCCTAGAGGGCTAGTTGCTTTAGAGAGAGCATTTGACAATAGGGACCAATTTGTTACAAAGGCATCTCCAACAAACAATAATGACTTGGAGGAGATAAACTTGGGGACATCTCATGCCCCCAAAAGGGTATATATTGGCAAATAGCTTAGGCCACATATTAGAACTATGCTGATTGCATTACTGAGAAAGTATAAGCATGTCTTTGCCTAGTCATATGAGGACCTGAAAGCTTATAGAGAGGATTTATTCTAGCATGAAATCCCTTTGAAGCCTGGAGCTAAACCATTTAGAAAAAAACAAAGACCTATCAACCAACTTTAGCTCCAAAAATGCAAGAAGAGCTTATGAAGCTTAGGGAGGCTAGAATAATTATGCCCATCAGACACTCAACTTGGGTGTCCAACCTTGTCCCAGTCAGAAAGAAAAATGGTGACATAAGACTTTGTGTGGACTTTAGACATCTGAATGTATCTTCTTTGAAGGACAATTATCCATTTCCAAACATGGAAGCCATGTTGTAGAAGGTGATTGGCTGTAAACTTTTATCCATGATGGATGGATTTTCAAGGTACAATCAAGTGAAAGTAAAAGAATTTGAACAATTCAAGACTGCTTTCACCACCCCATGGGGAACCTATGTATATGTGAGAATGCCATTTGGACTGACAAATGCAGGTGATACATTTCAGAGGGCTATGGATGTTGCTTTTGCAGGATTGATTGACTCAATCCTAGTTGTATATTAGGATGACTTGAGAGCTTATTCAAAAAAGGGGGAGCAACATTGCATGCACTTAGAGTGGATCTTTATTAGAGCATTGGAATATGGCATCTCACTCAACCCGAAGAAATGTGCTTTTGGGGTAGTGGAAGGAAAATTGCTTGGACACATTGTTTCCAAGGATGGAGTTAGGATTGATCATGAAAGGGTGGCTGCAATTGACAAAATTTAGATCCCTAGAACAATGAAGGGTATTCAGTCCTCTGGACAAATTAATTTTGTTAGAAGATTTGTTCCTAACTTTGCAGAGACCACAAAAGATATCTCTAAAATGTTGAAGAAAGGTGCAATTGTCAAATGGGAAGATGAAGCAACTAAGTCATTTTAGAACATCAAAGAAGCTATAAAAATGGCTCCTATGCTAAAGTCTCCTAATTTTTCTAAGCCATTTCAGCTGTTCTCATTTGCTTCTTTTCATACTATTGCTGCATGCTTACTACAGAAGAATGAAGAAGGGTTTGAATAACCTATAACTTTCTTTAGTAGGTCATTGTAGGCTGCTGAGTTGAAGTATGACATCATGGAGAAGCAGGCATATGCACTAGTTAGAGCAATCAAAAGCTTCAGGACATATATGGTAGGCTCTTAGACAATTGCATATGTGCCGCATGCAGCAGTTAAAGATATCTTTACTCAGCAGGAGGTAATTGGAAGAAGATGCAGATGGATAAATAAATTGCAAGAGTTCAACGTTGAAATACAAAACACAAAATTAGTGAGAGGACAAGGTTTGGCAAAGTTGATGACATAGTCAAATCTGGAGGCATGCCAAGTGAATGTAGTGTATAATGAAGTTATAAATATGTCAGAGTTTGAATGGTATAAGGGCATAGTACATTATTTGCAGAATTTGAATTGTCCTTCCCATCTCAATGATAATTAGAATAGGACCCTGAAGCTACATGCTATTAAATACATCATAGTTCAAGGAGAGTGTTGATGATTACAATATACAGCCTTCTAGCCCTCCTTCTAGCGCCAGAAAACTGTTGATGATTACAATATACAGCCTTCTAGCCCTCCTTCTAGCGCCAGAAAATTGTTGATGATTGTTTTGATGCAATCATAACAATAAGTTAAAATTCACATATAATGAACTGAAACTATACTTGAAAGATAAGAAGGAATCATTTGAGATTCAACTAATCCCAAGTCTACAATGGTTCGGTTGGTCAAGTTCAGTTGGTCAATGTGAAGCTGTAATGTTCAAGGGGCCTTACGTAGTTTAGGTTTGTTTGATGGCTTACTGGACTAAGAATATGCAAAGAGGTCATAGATTTCAACAAGTATTCTGTTCATTTGCATACAAGTGATACCGGGCTACAAGTTTCAGAGGGTTTTCTTGGATTTTTGCAGCTTTCTTCTTTATCTGTTTATGAAAACTGTCTACTTATAGCTCTGTTATGCATGCTTCTTCAAATTTGAGACAATTTCCTTTAGATTTCTATGTTTTCAGCTAAATATTTCAGATGGGTTGGGAAAAGTTAGAAAGATCTAATCTATACCTCATTTAATCTACCGAAGGATCTAATTGTTTCTGTTATGCACTATGTAAATACCACAGTAATTTGATCAAATCCACAGTAAAAACCCTAAATGTAAGTTCTGAGCATTTTCATAAACATACATTTAAAATTGCAAGCTCTCAAAGAAGATATTTCAAAATACAAAGAAGGGCAGGAGAACACTCAGAAGATAGATGCAGAACTCCAGATTCTATTGTATTAGAAACGAATAGTCATACATGATTTACTATGTAGGAATGACTCTTAGTTTCATTGATCATACTACAGAGAACTTACAAGCTTTACAGATACAGTAAGGCAGCCAGACATTCCACGCGCACCTTACTGCAGACAAACAGGCGACCTCCTTCTTCTACCTCTAAACTATGCTAAGCTAACTTGCTGTGTTTTCCTAGAATCCCTGTTGTAGGCCCTAAAAATCCCTGTTGTAAAGTATTACAGTGTAGAGAGGCACAATATAAAGATATTCTGATTGTCCTCACTACAGCAAAAACCTAACTGAACCCCTGGTTCAAACCCCTGGTTACAGCAATAAATACAGGTAAACTAGTCCTCAAAAATATCTCTGAGCAGTGTCAAATCTGGGCGAAATATTGCCCCTTCTGAGAAGTTCCGGCAGCTGGGCAATAACTTCTGTTTGTCTGTTGCAGTAATACCTTCAGCTGCAACCTTCCTCTTCACTTGAATGGCTTTGACTTTCGCACTTCATCCTTATCTTCTTGCTCCTGAGATCAGATCTTCTGCCTCCATGAAGTCACTGTGTTGACTTTCCAGCTGCTTCCTCAACTACAAGCCTGCAAGACAAGACAAGCAATAAGTTTCACATTTATCACAAAAATAGCATGAAAATTAAAATAAGCATTTAACTCCAGGTGACTGCGCAAGATTGTGGAAATCAGATCTAGAAAACTCCAAAAATGCTTCCAAAATGCGCTCAGACTGCTCAAACTTCATCGGGTCAACCATCGCTGACCGAAAAAATGCCAGAGGCGCCAAAAAAAACACTTTAAAACTCCACCGCTTCATTTCCCGCCCATCGGCATGATCATCGTTATCGGCGCGTCAAAAAAAAACATGTTGGTCGATATACTTCATCATCATGATATTCGGAAAATATGATGCTCTCTCCTGAAGGTCTAGATGACGTCATCATGATATTTCGCTTCTGCATATTGGAGAAAAGAACAACATCATCATCATCATCATCATGTTGAAGAAGAATAGGAGGATATGAATATGATCATGCTGCCGAGGAAAGGAAAATGATGGTGACGTCATCATGATATTCGGGTTTCATTGAAATGCTAGGGATGACGTCATCATCATGTTCAGTTAAGATCAGGGGATAATTGTGATATCGGGTCACCTAAGGAGCATGATCAGGATGATGAATGTAATATGATCCTTTTTGCGGCCAAGGTAACCCTCTCGAAAAAAAATCAGCATGATGAAGATGATCATCAGGATATTTGCTTTTGTCGAACATAGAATAAGACATCATCATCATATTCGGGAAACGGATCGTGCTTGAAAATATCCTGTTGAAGGAAAATGTGATGATGATGATCATCAGGATATTTACTTCTTCGTTTATCAGATCAGGATGACGTCATCATGATATTCGGAGCCTTCGTTAAACTTAGATCATGACGTCATCATGATATTCGGGCTAACCGGATCATGTTTTGGAAAATATCCTGCCGAAGGGAAATCAGGATGATGAGGATCATCAGGATATTTGCAAAAAGTCTTACTTCATCGGCAGGAGGACTTTACGAAATGTCGGGTGAACAAACAAGATCATGATGATGTTGACAATAGGACAGGATAAAACATGATGATCCTCCTCATCGAATTATCATGATGACGTAATCATCATATTTCGTTTTCGGAACACAAGGATGAGTTGAGGTCATCATGATATTTGCGCTAGGGTGATATTGCAAAATATGATCATGCTGTTGAGAAATGCAATATCGACCCCTTCTGAATAGATAGGGTGATCATCAGGATACTTCGCTAAAGAAGATCAGGAGGATATGAAGATGATGATCCTCCTTCTCGAATTATGATGATGATGTCTCCATCACTTAGCGAATTTAGCGAATGACCCTCGTGAAAGATCAGGATGATATGAAGTCGTCATCATCATATTCGGGACTTCAGCAAATATCATGATGATGACCCTCTGAAGGATTATAACATGCGCATGCAAATATGCCGAAGGTGGATTCTTCTAAGTCAGGGTGATCAGCATGATATTTTAATTTTAGGCGATGCAAAGATATCATGATGATGCTCGCGATACAAAGACCACTCGACGGGGGAACTTACCTTGACTTAAAGTTGATGTCATCATGATATTTGAACCTCAGGATATTATCGGGGGGGGGGGGGGGGGGTTCAAATATGATGATGATGATGTTCTTCATGTAACCAAAACCGAGTTTATAACATATGACCCTCCTAAAAAAAACATGATGCTGATGATGCGCATAAGGCCTTTTGACGGGTAAAGGGCACTACCACCTAAGATTGACGTCCGGATATTGCAACTGCATGATTTTTATCGGGTGATAGACCAAGATCATGATGATCTTGACAACATGACTTAGGATAAAAAAATATGATGATCCTCCTGCGAATATCAGGTTTGACCAAAACTTTGACCGTGCATAACTTCCACATATGGACGAATTTTCAAGTGAAGTAAAAGGCAAACCTGCATGGAATTTCAAGCTCTTTCTAAATATGATGTCACAGAAACAAAATATGAACTTTGACAAACTGACCTCATGATGATGACCTACCTTATCCAATATCATGATGATGATGCACCTGACCTTCATTTTTACCAAACCGGCAAAAAGCAGAAAAACACAAGCAGAAGCAAAAAGCAAAACATCAGCAGGGGTCCCCATTTTGCTAAGGAGCATAATGGGGCGTGTTGTGAACATCACAACAACTAGCAACCAAAACAAAACAATTAAATTCAGAGTGTTCAAGGAAACTAGATGAAATGAACTCATAACTTCCAACTATCTTTCCTGCAAATTACTATTCAGCTTGAGACTCAAAGTATTCAATAAAGATGCATGAATTTCCATTTTTAGTTTAGTTGTGTGCATGTGATTAATTATCCTCATCTTGAAGATCGGTTGAACAAACCAGTGACTGACATTAGCCTACGTAGGTGAGGATATTCCCTCATAGCCGACCGGATAGAGCCTTGCTACCAGCGAGCGTCTATAGCCCCGGCAAGGTTATCGTTACAATTCTCCTAAGTAGAGCCCCACTGCCAGCGAGCGTCCATAGCCCCGGTAGAGTTACTTAGATGGCTTAATCTAGATTTTCAGTATAATCCGCTTTATTCATTTATTTTATTATTTTTTTTTGTTTTCTAATTTTGAAAGATTTCATAAGATATAGCAATTTGTAACTTCATGATGCAAGGAGTGGGCACTTGCTGAAATTAAGTTGAGAATTGTAATGGTAGCAAGGGTGACCTTTGATTTTTCACCTAATATCTACACTGGTATGTTCAACAAACCCAAGGATTTTAGGTGTGTCATCGTGAGAAACCTGCTTCGAATTCTCAATCACATTTATTGAATACAAAACTTCAGAAGATGAGCAACTCTCTACATTCATGACAGTGACAGGTTATGTGTAAATTGCAAATGGTTAACTTGAATATCCTAAATTATATACTGTTTTGAATGGTTGCTAGTTTTGCTCCTTAATACTCTACAGTAAAATAAAGATCCCTGCTGAGGAGACAACAAACAAACCAAACAAAAAAAGCCGTACAAACAACACAACAAAAGAAAAAACTATACAAATAGAAAGAAACAAAAAGTAAAAAACAAACAAAAAGGAACTATACAAACAACTAACCTAAAAAGAAAACAGCAAAAGAGGAGCACAAAAACAAAAACAACTACCCTACCAAACTATATACAAGCCTCTCCAAGGCAACTAGAAACCCAGGAAAAAGACCCAAAAACACCCCTACTTGCATATTTCTTTAGGTTGTGCAGGAGTAACAGGGTACTAGTTATGGTCCTCATTATAGCAGATTTATCTTTGAATTCTGAAAAAAAATCTGGTATTCTAGATTCATTGTGTTTATCAGAATAGCTCTTAACTAGTAACTGAGGCAACTCATCAGGGTTATGATTAATCCATAAGCATGTCCTATCTCTTGAATTTCCATAATCAAAATAGCATTTATCATTATTTACTAAGGAAAGGAAAGAGACAACCTGATGTGCCTTTAGCTCTGTGGAACACACTTGTTTATTGATAGCTGGCTCTTCATTTAACTCTGCATTTTCAGTGCCCAGCTCTATGTCTAGTCCTTTTTCAAGTTGAAAGGTGAATGACTCTAGATGTATCATTTCTTCATCCTCATCTAGCTTTGTTCTTTCATTCTGGATGTTCAGTTTATCCTCAAATTTAGCAGACCTCTCAATGTTCTTATTAGTTCCCTGCACATCAGCACTTAGGTAAGTATCTTCATCATCATAATCTGATATACAGAAATTAATCATTTCTAAATCACTTGAGAGTAAAGGTGGGACAACATCTTTAGATTGACAAGAATACTCCCCTGTTTTATTTTCAACATGGCATGGGGGTGATGTCTGATTGTGTACAGCAGCTCCATGATCCTCTATATCCTCTTTCTTCAAGAATTGTTCATCAGATGACTCATATTTGTCATTTAGTGAAGAGTCTAAATCTATTAACCTGCAACAATCTTGATTTTGATCATTTAATTCAAAGAATTCAGTTGTAACACTAGGATTTACTTTCTTTTCTATGACTTCACTAGTTTCTACAGTAGGGATCTCATCAATTTTAGTGCATTTTAATTTTGCCAATGCTTGTTTACATTTCTTTGCCAAATCATGTTCGTTAAAACTTTTCAGGTCAGACCCAGAGGCTTCTTCTTGACAAATATTCCTTAGTAATTCCATATATTTATCAAATGTATCAAGATGAACCTCACTTTCCTTTTCTTTTTCATTAAATCCTTTTTGCTTATTATCTAGAAAAGGGACATGAGCTGTGATTCCTTCTCTGCATTTTTTAGGATATTTGTACTTTTCACTAACTTTAATCACATCCAGATCCTGACGAAAAGACAGATTTTTTTTCTTACCATCACATGATTCCTACCAAGAGATCTTACTATCCCTTATTCCTAGCATTGGTTCCATCTTTGTATCCTCTGCACATTTAATGACCGTTGATGCTGCATCCTTCTGTCGCTCAATAATCTCCTCATTTCCCTGCCAACTTTCAGCCTTATACACATCTGAGAGAGAGATTAGTCCTTTCAAATGTAAATCTAATCTTGTAAGGAAAGCTAGACAATTAAGCTCACCATGCTCTGTGGACTTATGTATCCTACACCTTCCAAATAAACCATAGCTATATAAATTTTTGGGATAAAGCTGGTTATTCAAAGCTTTCTGAAATGAAGGAATGTCAACTTGAAAACTGTCCCTATATGAGTCCATAAAAAAATGGGACCTTCTTTCAACCTTTTAGGCCTTTGAGATTTTATGAGATCTAACATATCTCAGAATATAACATTTAAAACTCAAAATATTAATCCTAAACCAAATCAGGCCCTCCTTCTAGCGCCAGAAAATTGTTGATGATTACAATATACAACCTTCTAGCCCTCCTTCTAGCACCAGAAAACTGTTGATGATTACAATATACAGCCTTCTAGCCCTCCTTCTAGCGCCAGAAAACTGTTGATGATTGTTTTGATGCAATCATAACAATAAGTTAAAATTAACATATAATGAACTGAAACTATACTTGAAAGATAAGAAGGAATCATTTGAGATTCAACTAATCCCAAGTCTACAATGGTTCGGTTGGTCAAGTTCAGTTGGTCAATGTGAAGCTGTAATGTTCAAGGGGCCTTACGTAGTTTAGGTTTGTTTGATGGCTTACTGGACTAAGAATATGCAAAGAGGTCATAGATTTCAACAAGTATTCTGTTCATTTGCATACAAGTGATACCGGGCTGCAAGTTTCAGAGGGTTTTCTTGGATTTTTGCAGCTTTCTTCTTTATCTGTTTATGAAAACTGTCTACTTATAGCTCTGTTATGCATGCTTCTTCAAATTTGAGACAATTTCCTTTAGATTTCTACGTTTTCAGCTAAATATTTCAGATGGGTTGGGAAAAGTTAGAAAGATCTAATCTATACCTCATTTAATCTACCGAAGGATCTAATTGTTTCTGTTATGCACTATGTAAATACCACAGTAATTTGATCAAATCCACAGTAAAAACCCTAAATGTAAGTTCTGAGCATTTTCACAAACATACATTTAAAATTGCAAGCTCTCAAAGAAGATATTTCAAAATACAAAGAAGGGCAGGAGAACACTCAGAAGATAGATGCAGAACTCCAGATTCTATTGTATTAGAAACGAATAGTCATACATGATTTACTATGTAGGAATGACTCTTAGTTTCATTGATCATACTACAGAGAACTTACAAGCTTTACAGATACAGTAAGGTAGCCAGACATTCAACGCGCACCTTACTGCAGACAAACAGGCGACCTCCTTCTTCTACCTCTAAACTATGCTAAGCTAACTTGCTGTGTTTTCCTAGAATCCCTGTTGTAGGCCCTAAAAATCCCTGTTGTAAAGTATTACAGTGTAGAGAGGCACAATATAAAGACATTCTGATTGTCCTCACTACAGCAAAAACCTAACTGAACCCCTGGTTACAGCAATAAATACAGGTGAACCAGTTCTCAAAAATATCTCTGAGCAGTGTCAAATCTGGGCGAAATATTGCCCCTTCTGAGAAGTTCCGGCAGCTGGGCAATAACTTCTGTTTGTCTGTTGCAGTAATACCTTCAGCTGCAACCTTCCTCTTCACTTGAATGGCTTTGACTTTCGCACTTCATCCTTATCTTCTTGCTCCTGAGATCAGATCTTCTGCCTCCATGAAGTCACTGTGTTGACTTTCCAGCTGCTTCCTCAACTGCAAGCCTGCAAGACAAGACAAGCAATAAGTTTCACATTTATCACAAAAATAGCATGAAAATTAAAATAAGCATTTAAATCTAGGTGACTGCGCAAGATTGTGGAAATCAGATCCAGAAAACTCCAAAAACGCGTCCAAAATGCGCTCAGACTGCTCAAACTTCATCGGGTCAACCATCGCTGACCGAAAAAATGCTAGAGGCGCCAAAAAAAACACTTTAAAACTCCACCGCTTCATTTCCCGCCCATCGGCATGATCATCGTTATCGGCGCGTCAAAAAAAAACATGTTGGTCGATATACTTCATCATCATGATAGTCGGAAAATATGATGCTCTCTCCTGAAGGTCCAGATGACGTCATCATGATATTTCGCTTCTGCATATTGGAGAAAAGAACAACATCATCATCATCATCATGTTGAAGAAGAATAGGAGGATATGAATATGATCATGCTGCTGAGGAAAGGAAAATGATGGTGACGTCATCATGATATTTGGGCTTCATTGAAATGCTAGGGATGACGTCATCATCATGTTCAGTTAAGATCAGGGGATAATTGTGATATCGGGTCACCTAAGGAGCATGATCAGGATGATGAATGTAATATGATCCTTTTTGCGGCCAAGGTAACCCTCTCGAAAAAAAATTAGCATGATGATGATGATCATCAGGATATTTACTTCTTCGTTTATCAGATCGGGATGACGTCATCATGATATTCGGAGCCTTCGTTAAACTTAGATCATGATGTCATCATGATATTCGGGCTAACCGGATCATGTTTTGGAAAATATCCTGCCGAAGGGAAATCAGGATGATGAGGATCATCAGGATATTTGCAAAAAGTCTTACTTCATCGGCAGGAGGACTTTACGAAATGTCAGGTGAACAAACAAGATCATGATGATGTTGACAACAGGACAGGATAAAACATGATGATCCTCCTCATCGAATTATCATGATGACGTAATCATCATATTTCGTTTTCGGAACACAAGGATGAGTTGAGGTCATCATGATATTTGCGCTAGGGTGATATTGCAAAATATGATCATGCTGTTGAGAAATGCAATATCGACCCCTTCTGAATAGATAGGGTGATCATCAGGATACTTCGCTAAAGAAGATCAGGAGGATATGAAGATGATGATCCTCCTTCTCGAATTATGATGATGATGTCTCCATCACTTAGCGAATTTAGCGAATGACCCTCGTGAAAGATCAGGATGATATGAAGTCGTCATCATCATATTCGGGACTTCAGCAAATATCATGATGATGACCCTCTGAAGGATTATAACACGCGCATGCAAATATGCCGAAGGTGGATTCTTCTAAGTCAGGGTGATCAGCATGATATTTTAATTTTAGGCGATGCAAAGATATCATGATGATGCTCGCGATACAAAGACCACTCGACGGGGGAACTTACCTTGACTTAAAGTTGATGTCATCATGATATTTGAACCTCAGGATATTATCGGGGGGGGTTCAAATATGATGATGATGATGTTCTTCATGTAACCAAAACCGAGTTTATAACATATGACCCTCCTAAAAAAAACATGATGCTGATGATGCGCATAAGGCCTTTTGACGGGTAAAGGGCACTACCACCTAAGATTGACGTCCGGATATTGCAACTACATGATTTTTATCGGGTGATAGACCAAGATCATGATGATCTTGACAACATGACTTAGGATAAAAAAATATGATGATCCTCCTGCGAATATCAGGTTTGACCAAAACTTTGACCGTGCATAACTTCCACATATGGACGAATTTTCAAGTGAAGTAAAAGGCAAACCTGCATGGAATTTCAAGCTCTTTCTAAATATGAGGTCACAGAAACAAAATATGAACTTTGACAAACTGACCTCATGATGATGACCTACCTTATCCAATATCATGATGATGATGCACCTGACCTTCATTTTTACCAAACTGCCAGAAAGCAGAAAAACACAAGCAGAAGCAAAAAGCAAAACATCAGCAGGGGTCCCCATTTTGCTAAGGAGCATAATGGGGCGTGTTGTGAACATCACAACAGAGAGTTGTATTGGAAAAATCCTAATGGTGTACTACTCAGGTGTATGGATGAAAATCAGGCTAAGGATATTTTAAGTGACATGCACAATGGAGTGTGTGGTGGACATTATACTACCCAGGCAACAACCCACAAAATTCTTAGAGCAGGCTACTAGTGGCCAACTCTTTTCTCAGATGCACAAAGAATGATAAGAAAATGTGATCCTTGTTAGAGGTTCTCAGGAAAGCTAAAATATGAAGGTGTGTTTCCCCTTAGGACTATAACTGTAGAAGCTCCATTTCAACAATGGGGAATTGATTTTATAGGGGAAATATCAGAAAAATCAAGTGGAGGACATAGCTAGATTTTGGTTGCTACTGATTACTTTACCAAATGGATTGAAGCCATTCCAACTAAAAAAGATACAAGCAAAGTGGTGATGGATTTCATTCTAGAAAATATTGTTATCAGATTTAGAGTACCAACCAAAGTGGTCACAGATAATGCAATGTGCTTCAGGTCTGGTGAATTTATTGATTTTTGCAACAATTATGGAATAAATTTGTTACATGCATCACCATATCATCCACATGGAAATGGTCAATCAGAGTCAAGCAACAAAAGCCTCATGAAAATTGTCAAAAGGATGGTAGGCAAAAACAAGGGGGCTTGGGATTCAAAGCTAAAAATGGCATTGTGGGCTGACAGAGTAACAGTGAAGAAAGCAACTGGAAGGTTGCCTTTTGAACTAGTGTATGGTGCGGCAGCTAAATTGCCTGTGAACAACCTCCTACCAATTTATAAATTCATACAAGAAAATGAGGAGGAGATTGAGGACTCAATGACTGAAAGAATAAATTAGCTGGTTGCACTAGATGAAATGAGAAGGGAGGCATAGAAAACAAACATTAAGAGACAACAAAAGGTAAAATATCTATTTGATAAAAGGGCTACAGAAAGAAAGTTTCAGATAGGTGATTTGGTCCTTGTATGGAATGCAAGGAACTAGGATAAGGGCAACCATAGTAAATTTGAGCCCTTATGGGTAGGCCTGTACCAAATCAGCGACACTCATGGAGAAGATTCCTATTTTCTCCAGGCCCTAAGTGGTGAATTATTGGAATTGCCTATGCATGGTCAATTCTTGAAACCCTACTTCTCATAAATGGGTAACTTCTGTGCACACTGTGAACTAGATGTAAATATTTTGTACATGCCTTGTGTAGTCGGTCATGTTTTGAGTTTGGTGTTTTGTCTGTTCTGCCCTGAAGTAGCTTGGTTCTCTCTACAGTCTTTCATCTACATGTCCCTAGTCAGAGCCATTGGTGGTGCTCACCTAGGGTTAGGGCTCTGAAATTGAGTTTGCAGGCTTTTGTTTTTATCCCTTCAAACCCTTAGTGCCTTAGGTTAAATTGTTCCTTAACCCACATGCAATGTTTTACCACTTGTTCCTATTGTACTTAAGAAAAATGCTAGGTTTTTGTATGTGCAAGTGCAAATGTGTGTTGGTGGGCTCAAAAATGCATATCACCTCTCAAAAATGGTTAAAAAATTGGTTATATCCATTTCGGGATGCATATTGAGTTTGCATATACAAGGCGGAATCTATCGCAGATTCCTAGGAATATTCTACAGTTGTATATTGGGCTTGCTTGCATATTTGTGTTGTATGTTTGAACATACAACGGCTACATACATTAGAAAACATGCAATGAAAAGATGCATTGACGACATACAAGGAGGTTTCTGTGCTGAATGTATATTGGGTTCACTATAGCTGATGCATATGGAAATATACAATGGAAAATATACAAGGCGTAGACATGCATTCACTACAGTGCAATGTATCATTGGCCAATGCATATGCAAGGAAGGAATGTGCAAGGGGCTGATATACAAAGTGGTGGAGCCCGCGGATATACAAAGCCAATTATACATCAGAAATATGCAAGAGGCATATACAAAGAAAAAGTTGCATGCAATGGAGAAAGACAAAGGGTCGGGTCCACTAGTTGCATACAAAGGCAATTGTATGCTGGCGCATGCAATCAAATTTACAAGTCCTGGACCCGAGGAGTTTTACATTCTGCTTGATGCAGGTTTGAGATCTGGATTGCATGTATGTTTCATTTGTATGATCAAATATACATTCCTGATGTGAAAGGAGGAATCTAAAGAAACATGCAATCTGATTGATAAAGGATAAAGTCCGCTGCTTGCATGTATATTTTTACTTGTATATTGTCGTTGTACATGCCGATATACATTCAAAAGATGCAAGAGTAAAGTGCAAGCTAGATTTGACAATTGTTTAAATCTGATGGATAAATTGGCTGGGGTCTGTTGTATGTATATCACATTTGTATGATGTGATATGCAAGGAAATGTACAAGCAAGGAGATGCAAACCGGACCCGATTTGAATTTCAAAGCATCTCGTAGTCATTTGAGGTTCGCGGCATGTATATCGTGCATTGTATATGCTGATATACAATGCGATGTGCAATGAAAAAGATACAAGCTGGACCCGAATGAAGTTTCAATTTATTCTATACGATTTGGTGTCCGCCTTGTATATAAGATGATTGTATATGCATTTGCATATACAAAAGTGGTAAAGGTAAAATAGAAGCGGGAAAAGTCAACGATGACAAGGAAACATTTGCGTGGCACATTCTCATTAGCCAGCGACTTGCCTGTTTGTTTTGAACTGTAGATTTGGGAGGTGTAAAGAAGGATCGACGATTGTGTTCAAATGTTCGATGGCGAGGGTTTTACCATGCATATGCAATGGCATTCTTGGTGGGAAAATCATTTATGCATCTGCTGCTACGTTTCCACAGTAGTTGTGAGTTGGTATGTCATTAATGGTAGGATTGCAGATAGGTATGGGCCGAAGGGACATATCAGCTACCACCTTCAAGTGGAAAGTCTTCTAGTGGCGGCATAGGACTTGAGTTCAACAACCCCTCACCCTTCTTCTACTTCTTCCTATTTTTTCTTCTGCTGCATTGATTGATTTGGGCGCTATTCTTGGTGCATTGTAATTGGCAGAATGTTGATTTGACTTTTGTACATTTCTATTGAGGGCACACTGGGAGTATATATGAGGTGTGTGCCTCATTGTTTTAGGGTTGAAAACTGGACAAATTTTGGTGTTGTAATCAGATACAATCTCATTGGTGGCTCTGTTCTAGGTATTTTGTGAGTTTATGAGTTGTATGTTGAATCTCTTATGCATAGAATTCATCAGTTTCATGTTGATTTAAATGAGTAATGCTTTATAGCATGTATTTGTTATTTGTCTCCAAACTAAATGTGTTCTTCTTCTGAATCTAAATAGCTAAGGGGTGTTTGGGATTCTAGAATATGGGTTTGCTATATTGAATGCTTAATCTTTTACTTCTACTCAAGGAGTAGATTAAATGTTTTGGGTTAAGTATTGGGAAAAATATATTGTAGTAAGGATGTTTGTAAGTAGAGGTAACTGAATACTTTGTCTTGGGTATTGTCTGTAAGGAATACATTGCAAAATCCCCTTGAAATGTGATTTTTGTTTTAAGTCTGTGATAAACACTCACATATATATATCTATTAACTCTGAGCCCTGGATAGGCACCAATCTAGTCTTGTATTTAGGTTGCAACCCAAAGTCTCAGTTTTACATCCAAACATAAAATCAAACTCAAACTTCAAATACAAACCTTTTAGGACATTAGGAGTAGTGTAGGACCAAAATCCGCTATCTCACAACTGATCATAGGCCCAAAGCTAGCCCCTTTGCACTTATCTCATAGTTTTGGTCTGTATAAGAGAGGATTTAACTGCTTTGTGTCAACATCCCAGTCAGTCATAGTTTTATTTTATGGAATTTGAGTAGGGAATACCCCCCTTGGTTCTGCAAAGCCTAAAGAAGAAGAGGAGATATTTATAGAGTCTATCTCCTATACTGTTGGCCCCTGGCCTGGGAATCCTGTTGATCAATGATGGCTACCTTGTAGGGATAATTGGGAACAAGCATCTAGTTTGGGAAAAAACACCAACAGGACCAAACTTGTGTGCAAAATATTTAATCTAGATCTCATCCTATCCTACTTTGTAAGGTACTTAAAGATTAGCTACCATTGGTATCCTTATAACCTTTGTCCATCATCATCCCTATTTTATTTGGAGATCATTAGTCTATCTTCAAGTAAAATATTATCCTATCCTTTTGCTTTGAGGTCATTAGTCTACCTTCAGTAGGAGGAATCATCCTTTAAACAAAACCTACTAGATCTAGATTTTATCCAAGCTCACCCTTTTAGTCCTTAATCATTTTCCAACATTCAACACCATATCTTTAGCCAATCCCATCACAAATATCATCCTTTCACCTTGAAAATTTTCATCCACTTCATTCCTAAATATTATTCTCTCCTTTGGGTCCAACTAATTACAAATTGATCTCTAAGGTCTTTCTTCCCAAAAACATCAAATCCATTTTCATCTCATAATCAAACTCACCCCAACATCATTGCATGCCCTTGACAAGGTTATGAGCTAGGAAACTTCAAGAAATGGGATCTTTCAATACTGGAATGCCTGATATCAACCAAAACAATCTTAGAATCAAAATTGGAACACAACCAACAAGTGAGAACAATATGCCTCATGACAATGTGCTTCAATCTCCACATTCACCCCACACAACGCCTACACCCGATCAAGAAGTTGAGGATTTTTTACAAGACACTGCGACAATGGATTTATTGGATAGAGTCCTTAAGTCAGATCCCACTAGGTTTATGGATCACCTTATTCAACTTGGAGCCACTCCTACAAACACTAATACTACCCCATCTGTACCACAAATCACCCTCACCATTCCTAGAAACACCCCAAACGCAAGTACTTCCATAAGCTTACAATTCAATGATCCCAACTCCATTGTCATCATATCATAATTGCTTTCCCAACAAAATATCAACACTTCTAATCACATGACTATTTCCATATCACAAGAGAATCGAAACCCAAACTTGCAACAACAAAATGCCAACACGAACCAACAACAGGACCAAGATGCACAATTACCACCATATCTTCAATGACTAGTTCAAAACAATTTCACACCACAATAATCTTTGACAATCAAAATGGTCCAAAAAATAGTAGAGATGGAAAAAGAACTGAAAAAGAAGCACTATTCTCTTGAGGAAATATGTCCTTATCCTTTTGACAGGAATTTACACATGCCACCTTTGCCTAAACATTTTGAAACACCAAATTTTGACAAATACAAGGGAAAGGGAAACCCTCGGGATCACTTGCGGGAATTCTACTTCACTTTCCTTGAAGTAGCTAAAGAAGACACTTACCTAATGAGACTTTTCCCTAAAAGCCTTAGTGGACAAGCCACTGAATGGTTTACACATCTTCCCCTCGGCATCAAATCATTTGAGAAACTTGCAGACAAATTCATAACTCATTTCTCTTACAATTGTGAGCATTAAATATCTATGACAAATCTTTGCAACACTAAACAAAAGAATGGGGAACCATTTACAAACTTTTTACAAAGATGGAGAGCTTTGGAAAGCAAGTTACCATGGAAAATTCCCAAAAAACAACTCGTGACCATGTTTGTCACCAATTTGAATCCTGAATTAGCATTTCACTTGCTAGTGTTATGTGCCTCAACTTTTGAAGAAGTCATTGAAAAGGGAATAACTATTGAAAGAGCCCTTGTCACTAAAGAATCAATAAAACTATATGATAGCAACAAGAACAATTACAACAACAACAACAACAATACCACAAACAACAACAATAACACTCAAACAAAGACTAGCGACGCTATTAGAACAAAAAAAATCCCTTAATGATGGAGTAACGGATATAAAGGCTATTCAAAATATCCAAAATAATCCCCCACTGAACATCTCAAGCAACAATGTGAACATACCTAAGGGGCCTCCAAGACAACAAAATCACCCTAGAAGAAGATTTACTCCTTTGGGGGAACCCATTGCAGATATTTTGGATAGATGTGTGAAAGGAAATTTATTGCAACTTCCACCCATTCGACCATATGATGAAAGTCAATTTATGCCTATGTGGTTTGATGAGAATGGATTTTATGAATACCACCATGTTAAGGGACAATCCATCTTGAGTATATCATCACTCTATCAAAATCTATTTACATCTTTGAGCTAGGGTTTAGTGATTTGCATTTACATGAGAGCATTTCACATTCCTATCTTGTGGGTATAGCTAGAATGTTCTTTGGGGCAGCATCCTCAACCTTAACCATGGATTGTGGGTCAACTTGAAGGTATTGCATTGATTTGTTTGCATTTCTTGTGTTTTCCTTCATGTTTAATTTCCATTCAAGAAAACCAACAGTTATGTCAAGAGCACGATCCTAAGCATGAAGAAATAATAGCCCCTAAATATAATCAAGATCAAATCATCTCCATCCAATCTATCCATAACATGTACCTTTTTTATGATCAAGATGGTACCTATGAAGAAGCTATCCATGAGCACCTTGATCCTATCCATAATCCTATATCCATCGATGAGTAAGGTATCCAAATTGCTCCTAGTCATCCTCCATCTAGCCCAATCCATGATCCTACACCTTCCACTTGTCATGATGAGACATGTGCCTCCAAAGCAACAATAGAAGATCAAACAAATAATTTGGATCCCAATGAACATAAGACAGATCCTAATGATCCTTCCACATCCACCATTAATCCCATTTCAAATCCACCATATCCTACTAGTCTATCCACATTCATTAATGAGTGTTGCTCCTTAGAACACCAAATACCAGTATCTTTAGCTTCTCCATCCAATAATCAACTCAAGTCTAGTGTCCAAACTACACCTAGTCCTATAGTCAATCACATGCTCCAAAACATGAACTACAAAGGCAAAGGTTTAGGCCTACATGAACAAGGCATTTTGGAGCCAATCCATGTTAAGGTCCCTCCTAGCTCATTTGGCCTTGGATACACACCCCAAGGTCAACAATCTAACGATGTTAATTCCTCCACACTTCCTAAATCCACTTCCTTCCATCATAAACCCCTTCATATTCCTAAAACATACGTTGCCATTCCACCTCCCTCATCCTACAAATGTCAAAATCATGTGACCATTCACCTTCCACCATCCACTTTACCTCCACTCCTTTCAACTCCTAATATCCCTCCATCCACTTTGCCACCATTGCTACTAACACCCCCTTACTCAATCATTCATAAATACCCTAAATATCCCAATCATGACCAACAAATGCATGCATTGTGTAAACAAGAAGCTTCCACTCATTTCATCTGCCACATGGGATTCAAAAATAAACATTTGGATGCCTCCATTCAAAAGCCACAAATCCTAAGGGTACTAATGCCTTAGGAAATCAATCCAAAAATTCAAAGCAAGGCACATTCAAAAATCCATCCAAGACCATACCTCCAAAAGGAAAGTCAAAAACTAAAATGATATGGGTCCCTAAACAAAAATCAATCAAGTCAAATGAGGCATCCACCTATCAAAAATCCCAACCATCCCCCTCCATTCAAAAATGCCATTTCATTCAAACATTTCAAACATCCAACATGAAAAGAAAAAAATAGAAAAATACTAAGTCCATGTGGGTTCCAAAAGTCCTAAATCATCCATCTCCTAAGAAAACATCATGATTGCTTCCTACACCACCATCCAATCGAAAGCTTCCATGTTTAACACATTGTGTGCAACCGTTGGTCATGATTCCTTTCCATACCTCCATCACTCCATCATTCACTCATTACCATACATATCTCCCCCATCACCTTCCTATGGTCCATGCTTTTGCATAAGTCCATTATAATCCACATCATAATCCACTTTTGATCCCTCCATAGTCCACTATCTACCTTATCCATCTCACTTTCATGCAATCACCCTACCAACATCTTGAGCATAATGACTTAACATGGTCCATTTGTGATGACATTCTTCTCTAATGGGACTATAACATTATTTGGAACTAGACACTTGACACTTGAGTCCCACCCATCCATATCCCCCCTCTTTTTTCCCATTCAAAAGTCAAAATAGTAAAAACAAAAAAAAAAAGTGAAGAGAAATCCTTTTGTCCAATGGTGAAAACCTAGTAAACAAGTGCCTTGGATAAGTATCATGATGAAAACTTGGTAAACAGGGGTCATGTGTAGGTCAATCTTCTATGTTACCTACACTTGGGGGCACCTTGTCTCATCCCTTTTCCAAACTATCATGCCATTTTCATACCATTTCCATATACATACCTATCCCATTGCATCCATTCATCCTCCCTTCCTCTTTCGATCTTGACAAAGATTGGGGGCAATAGTTGACAAGTATTTTGGATATCCCTTAACATACCTCATTCTTTCCAAATGAACCCTATCATCCAAGTCATAAGCTTTGTCATGTCAAATCCTATCATCCTATTGCCTTTAGCATTGTCCTGAAAAATCTTAAGTCTACTACCTAGACTGGGGCATGTTATTCCTATGCGATATAGTCCTTGAAGATCACATCCTTGTTCTCTTACACATACATCCATTCAATTCTATAGCCTATGCTTTTATCCTACCGATTTATCATAATTTGTTCATACATCCACTATCATCCATCCTTTTGCCAAATCCCATTCATTCCCTTACACCTAGACTTGGTTCCCCTTGTCATTGGTATCTAGCATGTAAGCTACTCAAATTGTAAATACATTGACGTTCAAAAATACAAAACACAAAAAATCAAAACATCCAAAAAAATCCAATAAAAATTGAATATTCCCAAAAATCCAATAAAAAATCAAAACATGCAAAAAAATCCAAAAAAAAAAATCTCAAAAATCCAAAAAATCAAATATTCCCAAGAAAAAATTCTAAAAAATCAAATATTCCGAAAAAATTGAAAAAAATTAAATATTCTCAAAAATTCAAAAAATCAAATATTCTCAAAAATCCAAAAACTCAAATATTCTCAAAAATAAAAAAAAAAATCAAATATTCCCAAAAACACAAAAAAAAAATATCGAACAAAAATCCAAGCAATAAGATCAATCTTCATCAAACAATCCATCACATCAAATCCATCAAAATCAATCCAATCAAATGATCAAATTTAACCAATCTATCAATCAATCAAAATCACATTAATTCAATCCATGTCATCCCATCAATAACATCATTTATCATCAAATCATCCAATCAATCCCAAACAATCTATAATCTAATGAATAAAACCATCTTCATCACCATCATCAATAAAACATAAAATCAAAACTACATTTCATCTCTATTGTTAAGTGCCTTGATCCCATGGATACAGGGTATGTAGGCAATCTAGGATATGAAGGAAGTGCCTAGATTCAGGTATAGGTGATAGAATTCTTCCATCCTTCTAATTATTCACTAATCAACATCTTCATCCATCTCACATTTCATCTATCTTCTATCTCCCACATCATCAATAAACACCTACAGTCGAATCAAATCAATTCTTCAATCATTCAAGTCAATCATCACTTCATTCAAACCAATTCTTCTACAATCACTTCATCTATTCATCCTCCAATCAAACCAAATCCAAGCAATGATCCAAATGCAAGCCATTATCAATCCATACCAATCAAATCAAAGAAGCTAGTCAAATTATCCAATCAAATTCAATGGTCTTGATCCTAAAATTGTCGTAAACCAAATCAATCAAACATCATCATTATCAACGGGATATATCATTCCCACATCCTTTTGTTGATCTAGGGATATATCCTTCCCCACAATGACAACACTATCATCAAATGAAATCACTACCATCATCAATCAATCAATTAATCATTGGTTTATAGCTTGACAGGGGCAATACCTTGTTTGTTTTTGAATCATTTGTGCATGCTTGATTGCTTTCTTGTGTGTCTTATCATTTTATCTTGTATTTGTATCACATCGGTATCAACCCAGATAATATTCATATCTTGTATCTAGACAAGGTTGTATTATGCTGGGGCATGAGACACATCGTCACCTTGGTCCTTATACCTTGGTGCATAACGTCTCGTGCTATATCAAACATCATGGTTGCTCACCTTCATTGCAGCATAATGCATCCATCCCTTCTTCTATCCATTCCTTTATCTTTTGCTAATCCATTTAATTTCGAGAGCCTACCCATGTTTGTCCAACCCACCTATCCTCTCGAGGGGGCATCACCACCCTATCCTTTTCCACTATCCATTTCCTTAGCTTCTTTGAAATGATGTTACTCGACACAAGTCTTATCATCTCGAACATCATCTCAAAGAGGGGCAAAATGTAGACACTAAAAAATGTCCATGTCTCGACATAACACCTTGTCGACATGACGTTGTAATGTTTTTGCCCTAGGTCCTAGGTATTTCCACTCATAATTCCAACTTAATCACATTCCAATTAACTAAATCAGTCCCATTTTTTTAGTTAATAATACCCCTTCACATGTCTCACATAATTCAAATTAAAAATTTAAATTATTCCCTCACCTCTCATCACATTGTGACACATGTCACACATCTCATCTCCCACTTAATATGCCTTCACATGTCAAACTAATTCAAATATAATATTTGAATTAAATTCCCTTTATTCTCCATCGTACACTTGTCATGTGACTACAATCCCTTTATGAGTGGGAAACCTTAATCCAACCCTAATCGATCTTGACCGTTCATATCTTTCAACATAACTTGTAATCACAACCATTGATTTGAATCAAGCCTTTTTTATAAATGTAGCCTCTCACAAGTCATTTTCATCACATTGAGTCCTTTCATACTATTATGCTGCCAAAATCTTGAGAAACCAACATTCAACCATCCATTCAATCCATAAATCTCATCTTGCATCTCTCTTGCATCCATCTTTGCATCTATCATCTTGTAGGTATCAATCAAGCCGTAATCTTGTGCATATCATTCGAGGTATATTGAAGATTTGGGTTTGGGTAATGTATGTATTTGTTTCATATTTTAGCTAATCCAAATTTATCATATACATTTTGAAAATGACTTGTGAGAGGCTATCTTTATAGAAAAGACTTGATTCGAATCAATGGGTGTGATTACAAGTTATGTTGAAAGATATGAACGGTCAAGATCGATTAGGGTTGGATTAAGGTTTCCCACTCAAAGAGGGATTGTAGTCACATGACAAGTGTGCAATGGAGAATAAAGGGAATCTAATTCAAATACTATATTTGAATTAGTTTGACATGTGAAGGCATATTAAGTGGGAGATGAGACATGTGACATGTGTTGCAATGTGATGAGAGGTGAGGGAATAATTCAAAATTTTAATTTGAATTATGTGAGACATTTGAAGGGGTATTATAAACTAAACAAATGGGACTTATTTAGTTAATTGGAATATGATTAAGTTGGAATTATGAGTGGGAAGACCTAGGACCTAGGGCAAAAACATTACAAGGTCATGTTGACAAGGTGTTATGTCAAGACATGGACATTTTTTAGTGTCTACATTTTTCCCCTCTTTGAGATGATGTTCGAGATGATAAGACTTGTGTCGAGTAACATCATTTTAAAGAATCTAAGGAAATGGATAGAGGAAAAGGATAGGGTGGTGATGCCCCCTCGAGAGGATAGGCGAGTTGGACAAACATGGGTAGGCTCTTGAAATGAAATGGATTGGCAAAAAGTAAAGGAATGGATAGAAGAAGGGTGGATGTGTTATGCTGCAATGAAGGTGAGAAACCATGATGTTTGATATAGCATGAGACATTATGCACCAAGGTATAAGGACCAAGGTGACGATGTGTCTTATGCCCTAGCATAATATAACCTTGTCTAGATACAAGATATGAACATTAGCTGGGTTGATACCAATGTGATACAAATGCAGATAAAATGATAAGACACACAAGCAAGCAAGAAAGCATGCACAAATGATTCAAAAACAAACAAGGTATTGCCCCTGTCAAGCTATAAACCAATGATTAATTGATTGATTGATGATGGTAGTGATTTGATTTGATGATAGTGTTGTCATTGCGGGGAACGATATATCCCTAGATTAACACAAGGATGCGGGAATGATATATCTCATTGATGATGATGATGTTTGATTGATTTGGTTTACGACAAGATTAGGATCAAGACCATTGAATGTGAATGGATAATTTGACTAGCTTGATTGATTTGATTGGTATGGATTGATAATAGCTTGCATTTGGATCATTGCTTGGATTTCGTTTGATTGGAGGATGAATAGATGAAGTGATTGAAGAAGAATTGGTTTGAATGAAGTGATGATTGATTTGAATGATTGAAGAAATGATTTGATTGGATTGTAGGTGTTTATTGATGATGTGGGAGATAGATGATAGAAGAAATATGAGATGGATGAAGATGATGATTAGTGAATGATTAGAAGGATGGAAGAATTCTATTGCCTATGCCTGAATCTAGGCACTTCCTTCATATCCTAGATTGCCTACATACCCTATATCCACAAGATCAAGGCACTTAACAATAGAGATGCGATGTAGTTCTAATTTTGTGTTTTATTGATGATGGTGATGAAGATGGTTTTATTGATCAGATTATGGATTGTTTGGGATTGATTGGATGATTTGATGATAAATGATGTTATTGATGGGATGACATGGATTGAATTAATGTGATTTTGATTGATTGATAGATTGGCTCAATTTGATGATTTGATTGGATTTGTTTTGATAGATTTGATGTGATGGATTGTTTGATGAAGATTGATCTTATTGCTTGGATTTTTGTTCGATATTTTTTTTTGTGCTTTTGGGAATATTTGATTTTTTTTTAATTTTTGAGAATATTTGATTTTTTGGATTTTTTAGAATATTTGATTTTTTTGATTTTTGAGAATATTTGATTTTTTTGGATGTTTTTGGGAATATTTGACCTTTTGGATTTTTTTTGGGAATATTTGATTTTTTGGATTTTGAGAATTTTTTTTTTGGGATTTTTATGGATTTTTTGAATTTTTTTTTGGATTTTTGGGAATATTCAATTTTTATTGAATTTTTTTGGGTGTTTTGATTTTTTTTTGTGTTTTGTATTTTTGAACGTCAATAGATTTACAATTCGACTAGCCTACGTGCTAGATACCAATGACAAGGGGAACCAAGTCTAGGTGTAAGGGAATGAATGGGATTGGGCAAAAGGATGGATGAAAGGATTATGATAAATGGGTAGGATAAAAGGATAGGCTATGGAATGGAATGGATGTATGTTTAAGAGAACAAGGATGTGATCTCCAAGGACTATGTCGCATAGGAATAACATGCCCCAGTCTAGGTAGTAGACTTAAGATTTTTCAAGACAATGCTTAAGGCAATAGGATGATAGGATTTGACATGACAAAGCTTATGACTTGGATGATAGGGTTCATTTGGAAAGGATGAGGTATGTCAAGGGATATCCCAAAACACTTGTCAACAGTTGCCCCCAATCTTTGTCAAGATCAAAAGAGGAAGGGAGGATGAATGGATGCAATGTGATAGGTATGTATATGGAAATGGTATGAAAATGGTATGATAGTTTGGAAAAGCGATGAGAAAAGGTGCCCCCAAGTGTAAGTAACATAGAAGATTGACCTACACATGATGCATGTTTACTAGGTTTTCGTCATGGTACTTATCCAAGGAACCTATTCACCAGGTTTTCACCGTTGGATGAAAGGATTTCTCTTTTTTTTTTTTTTACTATTTTGACTTTTGAATGAGAAAAAAGAGGGGGGATATGTATGGGTGGGACTCAAGTGTCAAGTGTCTAGTTCCATGTAATGTTATAATCCTATTAGAGAAGAATTTCATCACAAATGGACCATGTTAAGTCATTATGCTCAAGATGTTAGTAGGGTGATTGCATGAAATTGAGATGGATAAGGTAGATAGTGGATTATGATGTGGATTATGGAGGGATCAAAAGTGGATTATGATGTGGATTAAAGAGGGATCAAAAGTGGATTATGATATGGATTATAATGGACTTATGCAAAAGCATGGACCATAGGAAGGTGATGGGGGAGACGTGTACGATAATGAGTGAATGATGGAGTGATGGATGTATGGAAAGGAATCATGACCAACAGCTGCACACATTGTGTTAAACATGGAAGATTTTGATTGGATGGTGGTGTAGGAAACAATGGTGATGTTTGCTTAAGAGATGGATGATTTAGGACTTTTGGAACCCACATGGACTTAGTATTTTTTGGATTTTTGCTTTTCATGGGGGATGTTTGAAATGTTTGAATGAAATGACATTTTTGAATGGAGGGGGATAGTTGGGATTTTTGAGAGGTGGATGCCTCATTTGACTTGATTTATTTTTGTTTAGGGACCCATCTCATTTTTGTTTTTGACTTTGCTTTTGGAGGTATGGGCTTGGATGGATTTTTGAATGTACCTTGCTATGAATTTTTTGATTGATTTCCTAAGGCATTAGGACCCTTAGGATTTGTGGCTTTTTGAACGGAGGCATCGAAATTTTTATTTTTGAATCCCATGTGGTGAATGAAATGAGTGGAAGCTTCTTGTTTATACAATGCGTGCATTTTTTGGTCATGATTAGGATATTTAGGGTAATTATGAATGATTGGGTAAGGGGGTGTTGGTAGCATTAGTGGTAAAGCAGATGGAGGGATATTAGGAGTTGAAAGGAGTGGAGGTAAAGTGGATGGTGGAAGGTGAATGGTCACATGCTTTTGACATTTGTAGGATGAGGGAGGTGGAATGACAATGTATGTTTTAGGAATATGATGGGGTTTATGGTGGAAGGAAGTGGATTTAGGAAGTGTGGATGAATTACCAACATTGTTAGATTGTTGACCTTGAGGTGTGTATCCAAGGCCAAATGAGTGAGGAGGGACCTTAACATAGATTGGCTCCAAAATGCCTTGTTCATGTAGGCCTAAACCTTTTCCTTGGTAGTTCATGTTTTGGAGCATGCGATTGACTATAGGACTAGGTGTAGTTTGGACACTAGACTTGAGTTGATTATTGGATGGAGAAGGTAAAGTGGATAATGGTTTTTGGTGTTCTAAGGAGGAACACTCATGAATGAATGTGGATAGACTAGTAGGATATGGTGGATTTGAAATGGGATCAATGGTGGATGTGGAAGGATCATTAGGATCTTTCTTATGTTCATTGGGATCTAAATTATTTGTTTGATCTTCTATGTTTGCTTTGGAGGCACATGTCTCATCATGACAAGTGGAAGGTGTGGGATCATGGATTGGGATAGATGGAGGATGACTAGGAGCAATTTGGATATCTTGCTCATGGATGGATATAGGATTATGCATAGGATCAAGGTGCTCATAGATAGCTTCTTCATAAGTATCATCTTGATTATTAAAAAGGTACATGTTATGGATAGACCACCCATGTGAGTAGCGTCACATAACCACTAGTGGCTAAATCAAACTATCAGACTACCCCTTGTGCTTTCATAAGCCCTAAGAGGGCTATTTTTTTCTTTTTCCTATAACTTTCGCATACAATGGCAAAATTCTGCAAACAAGGACTTGTCGAAAAGAGGATTCAAAGGAATATGCAGTGGTGGTGATAATTTTAGGTGACTATACCATTTTTCATGGTTGTTTTTCATAGTCAAAGTCAAACTTGCATGAAAACTTCAAACAGGCATAACTTTTGCATTTTTCATGGTTGTTTTTCATAGTCAAAGTCAAACTTGCATGAAAACTTCAAATGGGCATAACTTTTGCATTTTTCATCCTTTTTTTATGAAATGTTTTTAAAAGTGCATAGAATTTCATATAGAATCTGTTCATACAACTTATTTTTTTGTATCAATTCATTTTCATCAGGTTTTTTAATCATATTTCTCTTTTTCACATAATAGTCTCCTATGCACTTTTACTTGTTCATTTTTTGATTTTGTGACTTGTAGGTGACCTCACAAGGATGGAACAACATCAGGATCAGCAAACACAACAACTTGGACAGTGAAATAATTAGGTGCATTCATTTCATCTTTTCATCTTTTAATCATTGTTTGCCATCACACATTTGGATTTGGGCTTTAAAAACAAACAACTTGATTGCTATCACATCAAAAAATTAGGCTTAAAATGAACTAGTGTCTTCTATCACATTTGGATTTGGGAATTAAAAAGAACAAGTGCTTGAATTGTCTTCCACACATTTCATTTTCTAAGGGTTAATTTACAAGTGCGAGCGTGAATCAAGTGTGCGTGTGTATGATTTCTCCTCACATTGCAAGGTGATATTGGAGATCAAAAACACATCACTTGGTTTTCTTTTGTTTACCGTTTTTAGCAGGCCTACTTGGAGACACACCACTCCAAGGGATGAACTCAATCGAGGCTGAATTGAAAGACACCCTCATTGGGAGTTGGAATCTTGTCACTCTTGGTTAAGCCCCAAAGAACTTTATACCTTTGGGAAGTGAAGATGAAGGGTGGGGTACCCCTTTCCCCCAGCTGTGTGGCAGGATTTCACTTTCAAATTCCTAGTCAACCTCATGTAAGCATAGCCCAAAACTTAATTGGCCATACCCTATTTCAAACTAGACATTAGGCTTGTTGTTGTGTCTGCAAGTGTGTTTTTAATCATAGCATTTAAACCTTGAAAGGCAAATTCATCATCTTGTTTGGTGTGTGTATTCATCCATTTGTTTGTGAAATCTTGTGTTTGATATTGCCCTAAAGTAAGCTTCTAGTAAACACTTACCACATCATTTTCATCTAACTTTCCAATAACACATATATTAGACCACCTCATCCACATCATCCAATCCTAATAACCCAATTCATCAATTCATTTTAACTCACCTCCATCCTAAACAAAACCCTAATCATATCCAAGTCATCATCCCATCACATCAACACCATCCTAAGCATTACACATCATCCAATCATTAAATCTTCATCCAAATCACTCCACATCTACCACTTGTAAACACGGACATGGTATTTCTAAACAAAACCTATGAGAATTATCCTTATGGCAACAAAAGAACACTTGATCAACTTAGGTGGTTATATAGAAAGGAAGAAGACCCTGTGTCACCACAACATCAACAATTCCCACAACATCAAGTCCTATGCCAATATCAATTATCCCACAATCAATCACAAGCCCAACAAACACATAATCCAAACACTAATGCCACCACATCCATTCCACAAATCACCCTCACTATTCCTAACAACACCACAAACACAAGTGCTTCCATAAGCATACCATCCAATGATCCTAACTCCATTGCCTTCATATCACAATTACTTTCTCAACAAACTTCCAATGTCAACCAATGTCCACAACAATCCACCTCACAAAATCTTTCACCTACAAACCCTATCATGCCACCTCATCTCCAAACCTATCCACATGGAAATAAAATGTCCTTACAAGAAGAACATGCAAGTCCAAATGGCCTTATGTACATGAACTAAGCAAGCCCAAGTGCACTTTTGCAACAAACATCATTGATAGACTTAAGTGATCTTATGCAAGACCTAAAATCCTTTGACAAGGGAGAAACTAACCTAGCAAGTGCCTCCTTTGAGTCACCTTCACCATCCAATCATATGTCAACACATAAGCCATCTAGTCCTATCCCAACACCTTTCTCAAGCCCTTCATCGCCTTCATCACCTTCATCCCCATGTTCCACTAATCCTTCATTAAAAGATTCCATGGAGATACTTTTAGAGAAATTGGTTCAAGCAAATTTGATTGACTATACCCATTCAGAGCATATTATCCATCTATGTTTAAACCTAGTTGGTATAAAGATGATTCATATTGTGTGTACCATAGGTATAGGGGCGATATCATATACACTTGTGTCTGATTTCAAAGATTAATCAAGAACCTAGAAGATTGTGGTAAGATTGTCTTGGATAAAACTAATCCCTCCAATTCCATTATCTTTCCATCTAGCGCAAATCCTAATCCCATTATCCATCCAACAAATCCTAATCCTAAGCCTTCAACTTCCTCTATTATCATCCATCCACTATATTGACCATTCACCCATACCCTTGCAAATGATGTGATCCATTGGCTACTAGCAAGGAATAAAACATTGTCATGTCATCAAACACCTATTCTTCAGCCTCCCCATGACTCCTTAAACACTTTGTCTAGTCTTCTAACCCCATCATGTGATCTACAAGTTATCAAGATTATTAAAGAGCCTTCCACTTCCATTCAAGAAAAGCAACAGTTATGTCCAGAGCATGATCCTAAGCATGAAGAAATAATAGCCCCTAAATCTAATCAAGATCAAATCATCCCCATCCAATATATCCATAATATTTACCTTCTTTATGATCAAGATGATACCTATGAAGAAACTATCCATGAGCACCTTGATCCTATCCATAATCCTATATCCATCCATGAGCAAGATATCCAAATTGCTCCTAGTCATCTGCCATCTAGCCCTATCCATAATGAGCAACCATCCACTTGTCATGATGAGACAATTGCCTCCCAAGAACACATAAGCCTAGAAGATCAAACAAATAACTTGGATCTACACGAACATAATAAAGATCCTAATGACCCTTGCACATCCACGTCCACTACCAATCCCACCTCAAGTCTAGCATCATATCCCCTTGGTCTTACCACCTTAAGCCATTAATGTTATTCCATAGGACAACAACAACCATTATCCACTTTACCTTCTCCATCCAATAATCAACTCAAGTCTAGTGTCCAAACTACACCTATTCCTATAGTCAATCACATGCTCCAAAACATGAACTACCAAGGCAAAGGTTTAGGCCCACATGAACAAGGCATTTTGGAGCCAATCCAGAACAAGGTCCCTCCTCGCTCATTTGGTCTTGGATACACACCCCAAGGTCAACAATCTAATGATGTTGGTACTTCCTTGACACTTCCTAAATCTACTTCCTACCATCATAAACCCCATCATATTCCTCAAACATACGTTGCCATTCCACCTCCCTCATCCTACAAATGTCAAAAGCATGTGACCATTCACCTTCCACCATCCACTTTACCTCCACTCCTTTTAACTCCTAATATCCCTCCATCTACTTTGCCACCATTGCTACCAACACCCCCTTACCCAATCATTCATAAATACCCTAAATATCCTAATCATGACCAACAAATGCATGCATTGTATAAAAAAGAAGCTTCCACTCATTTCATCTGCCACATGCGATTCAAAAATAAACATTTGGATGCCTCCGTTCAAAAAGCCACAAATCCTAAGGGTCCTAATGCCTTAGGAAATCAATCCAAAAATTCAAAGCAAGGTACATTCAAAAATTCATCCAATCCCATACCTCCAAAAGCAAAGTCAAAAACTAAAATGATATTAGTCCCTAAAAAAAAACCAATCAAGTCAAATGGGGCATCCACCTCTCAAAAATCCCAACCATCCCCCTCCATTCAAAAATGCCATTTCATTCAAACATTTCGAACATCCCACATGAAAAGCAAAAATCAGAAAAATACTAAGTCCATGTGGGTTCCAAAAGTCCTAAATCATCCATCTCCTAACAAAACATCACCATTTCTTCCTACACCACCATCTAATCAAAAGATTCCATGTTTAACACTGTGTGCAGCCGTTGGTCATGATTCCTTTCCATACCTCCATCACTCCATCATTCACTCATTATCATACATATCTCTGTTGCAAGTATGGACCTAACCAGTGTTGTCATTGATGTCAACATACTCCTATTGCATTGATGTCAAGGATTGAATAATGTGTGTGCTAAGCATACTGAGAAAACTAGTCCTATCATAAATAGAAAAGAACAATAAAGATAGTGAAGCTCTATGAAGTGAAGATCCTAGCTAGATGAAGATCAGAGAATGTGCATCAAAGGGTTTGTATATATGTGTCTAAAGATGATCCAGTCAAGATTTGAGAGGTCCACATGAAGATTTGGAGAAGTTATGGCCATATGAGTAAAACTGGTTTTGACAGCTATTCAAAGGTGATAGAGTGACACAAATAGGTCCAGTGACATCCAAAAATGCAATATCTTGTTTTGTGGATTTGATGGCATGTTTAGGAAGCCAATGTGAATTGAAAACTCAATTGGTTCATGGTCTGGAGGTTCGCAAGCAATTATTCTAATGTAACAGTAATGACAGACTGTGTTCTTGAGGTTCTGGATGAAGATACAAATGCTTTTAGTAAGCAGAAGTGGTGTGATGTTTCTGGTGATTTAGACAAGCTTGTGGGGGTCTCTAGATTGTGTCCAGTTTGTGTTGGCGGTCCGCATTAAAGATTGAGCTCATAATTGAAGATTTACTTTCAGGTGATGATGTTCTTCCTAATCCTAGACAACCGGATGTTTTACACATCTTGTGGATGATCTTGAAGATGTTTCATGAAGCATGGCATGTTCCTCAAAGAAGATTGAAGTCCCAGATAGGCATGGCCGATAGGGTATTGACGCGCATGAAGTTTTCATAATAAGTCAAGTTGTATTTGTATAATTGCTCTATAATAAAATAAAGTATGTGTTGTGATGACTTTGATGATCATCCCAAAGTTGATGTCTTGTATAAATAAGATTTGTGAAGTCATTTCAAAGCATCCTTGTCATGATGAGAAAGTGGTAGAGAGGTGAGGAGGGAAAAGCAAAGTAGAAGTATTAAGCTTAAATGGAACTGTCTCAAGCATGGTGAAGGTGCTAATCTCCAGTTCAAGTATGTAATATTTATATTATTCTATAGACAATGTGTCTCCTGTAGGTAGTGGGCCTCTTGTGAGCAGTGTGCTCAGGCAGTGAGCCCTAATTGGCAAGTGCCATTTTTGTTCTTCTTATTCTTTTAATAGAGAATACAATCTTGGGTTAGTCACCCCGTGGTTTTTCCCTTAACCAAGTTTTCCACGTTAAAATATTGGTGTCATATGTATCGAATGTGTTTCTGCTCTTAAGTTATTGCATTGTGCTTCCATGATTGAATCATTATTATGCTGTAGAAATATAAGGACTTAAGTGTTTAAAGAACATAAATTTTGGTGACAACTGATTCACCCCCCTCTTAGTTGTCTGTCCTAAAATCAACAATTGCTATCAGAGCTAAGTTGCTCTAAAAGAGCTTAACTGCTTGAGGAGATCCAGGATGTCTTCCTACAAGGATAGTCCGAGGTTTGATGGAACAAACTACACTCTTTAGAAAAGCTACATGGAATGTCACTTGCAATGTATGGGAATTCAATATTGAACCATGACTATAAAGAAGTATATTCCTCCAAAGAATAGTCTGACAACTACAGATGAAATCAGAGATGCTAAAGATAATCTTTGAGCTAAAGAAGCCTTACTAAGTGCCTTATCTGATTCAGAGCTAACAAATGTTACGGATTTAAAAACTACATATGAAATTTGGTCAAAGCTGGAACTTCTGCATGAAGGAGACAAATATGTTAAATGTGCCAAGCTACAAATTATAAAAGGAAAATTTGAAAATCTAAAGATGAATGAAGATGAGAATATCATTACATTTATGCCAAAAGTAAATGAGCTTGTTTGTGGCATTAGATGTGTTGGTGGAACCTTGGATCACAATGAGATTGTCGCCAAAGTTCTCAGATCCTTACCTGATGCTTACAAACACAAGGTTGCTGCTATTGAGGAATTTAGATCTTTATCAAATATCACAATGGATCAATTGGTTGGGAAATTAGCTACATTTGAATTCGCTGAGTTTGGAGATGCACCTCCCAAGACTGAATCTGCATTCAAAGCTAGTGCCTCTATAAAAGGCAAACAAAGGTATGATCCAGGAGAGAATTCCTCAAAGAAATTATCATGGTATGAAAAAGTAAGAAAAGATCTGGAAGAAGATAAGGCACAAGCTCCTCAACTTGAAGCCCTTATTGCTAAAAGTCTACCAAAAGGATCTGGTAAGTATGAAGGAAAATTGCCCTTCAAATGTTTCAACTGCAACAAGATTGGTCATTTTGCCGCAAGGTGTCTAGAAATATTTTCAAGGACAAATCCTAATAAATCAAGATTCCAAAAGAAATGTTACTATGTTCATCAAGATGATGATGATGAAGGAGTAATAGATGATGAAGATGAATGAGTAATAGATGATGAATCTAAGACAAGAAACAAATCTGGAAGTGACTGGGTGTTTATTACCATCAAGGAAGAAGATCCAATGCCCATTGAATTTGTCAATCACAAACTGGTAGAAAGAGCTCTGGCTACTCAAGTTGAAGAAAAGGATGAATGGGTCATTGATAGTGGATTCTCCCACCATATGACTGGTGATAAAAATAAGTTTATAGATCTAGAAAGATATGAAGGAGGAGTTGTAAAATTTGGTGATAATTTTGCTAGCAGAATCAGAGGCAAAGGAACTATTTCTTTTGATGGAAAGAACAAAACCAGCAATGTCCTATATGTTGAAGGTCTGAAGCATAATCTTCCTAGTGTTGAGCAGTTGGTGGACAAAGGCTATGATCTCCATTTCAAAAATGGAAAACGCAAAATCTTTGAAAGCTTTGGAACTGAGATTGCATCTAGCACTCAAACAAAAGGTAACATCTTCCACTTGGTTGGTACTAGAAAAAGTTGTTTATTTATTCAAATTGATTAGAGTTGGTTGTGGCATAGGAGAATGTGTCATGTAACTTTTGATAATATCATCAAGATAAGAAAGATGAAGGATGTAAGAGATCTTCCTAAGACTGGTGAAACCTGCTAACCATTTGTGCAAAGAATGTCACTTGGGTAAGCAGAGCAGAGTCACATTTAAAAGTAAGGAACAATCTTCTACCAGATTGTTGGACTTAGTACACACTGATCTATGTGGACCAGCAAGAATCAGGAGTCTGCAAGGTGATAGATATTTTATGTTGCTGATTGATGACCACTTCTGGATGATGTGGGTGACTTTCCTAAATCTAAAGCTCTTGAGAAATTCAAAATATTCAAGGCTATGGTAGAAAATGAAACTAGGTTAAACATAAAATGTCTTAGGTTTGATAGAGGTGGTGAATTCACATCTGTAGAGTTCATAGAATTCTGTGAGAAACATGGGATAAAGAGATAGTTATCTGCTCCAAGGACTCCATAGAAGAATGGAGTAGTGGAGAGAAAGAACTAGACCATCCAGGAAGCATCTAGAACCATGATGATGGAAGCAAATGTCCCTCAGATCTACTAGAGAGAAGAGGTGAGCACTGATGTCTATACTCTTAATCAAGTGCAAATTAGAAGCAATACTAGTAAGACTCCTTATGAACTCTAGTTTGGCATCACTCCTACTGTGAAGTATTTTAGAGTCTTTGGTAGTAAATGTTACATTAAAAGAGATGAAGACCTTGGTAAATTTGATGCTAGAAGTGATGAAGGAATATTCTTGGGTTACTCTACTCAAAGCAAAGCATACCAGTGTTATAACAAGAGATTAAGAAGATTGTAGAAAGTACAAATGTGAAGGTTGATGAAGGCATTGAAAATACCTCAAGGTTTTATGAGTATGAAGCAGATGATCAGAATGATGTTTTGGTCCAAGAAGATCAAGCACCTTCTATAGTTCAGATTCAGACTAATCCAGAGAATCCTGAAATACAGGAAGAAGAGATAAGTTTGAATGATCCTGTCTAAGAAATAGAAGTGCAAGAAATTCCCAAAACTCCTACGTATGTAAGACTGAATCATTCTGAAGACTGGATCAAGGAGATACAAGCAAATGTGTTCAAACAAGAAGAAAGATTTCTCAAGATTCAGAGAAGTATTGTCTAATTTCAAAGATTGAACCTAAAACAGTAAGTGAATCATGCAATGATGAAAGCTGGGCTAAAGCAATGGAGGAAGAGTTGATGTAGATTGAAAAAAATCACACTTGGGATCTTGTTCCCAGACCTAAACACAAAATGTGATTGGAACTAAGTGGGTCTTCTGGAATAAACTGAATGAAGATGGTGAAGTAGTTAGAAACAAAGCTAGATTGGTCTGTAAGGGTTATTCTAAAGTAGAAGGAGTTGACTTTGAAGAACTTTTGCTCCGATGGCAAGAATTGAAGCAGTCAGACTATTTCTTGCTTTTGCTTCCTTCAAGGATTTCAACGTATATCAGATGGATGTCAAGTATACCTTCCTGAACGATGATTTGGAAGAAGAGGTATACATTGAGCAATAGATGGATTTCAATTGTCTGATCATGGTGATATGGTCTGCAAGTTGAAGAAAGCATTGTATGGAATCAAACAAGCCCCAAGGGCCTGGTATGAAAGATTGGACAAACATATTTTGAAGATTGGTTTCAACAAAGGTACTTCTTACAGTAACTTGTACTTCAAGATTGATCATGAAAATATCTTGATTGTTGAAGTATTTGTTGATGATATCATTTTTGGAGGAAGAAATAGTATGTGGAAGACTTTTGCAAATCAAATGAAAAGTGAATTTGAGATGTCTATGTTTGGGAAAATGAATTTCTTCTTAGATCTGCAAATCACTCAAACAAAGAAAGGAATCTTCATATCACAGACCAAATATGTGAAAGAATTGTTGAAGAAATTTGGGATGGAGGATTCAAAGCCAATGAATACTCACATGGCAACCGAGTGTAAACTAAACAAAGATGATGAATCTCCTAAGGCTGATCAGAAAAAGTATAGGTCAATGATTGTAGGACTACTGTACCTTACTCAAACTAGACCTGACATTATGAATGTTATTGGTCTTGTTTCCAGATTCCAAGCTGATCCGAGAGAATCTCATGTCATGGCAATTGAAAGAATTCTTAGATATCTAAAGGGAATAGTTGAGTATGGTTTATGGTATCTTAGGGATCATGATTTCTCTCTTCATGCATATAAAAATGTTGATTGGGCAGGAGATGTGGATGACCAGAAGAGTACCAGTGGTGGTACATTCTTTTTGGGAAAAGATTGGTTTCTTGGCTAAGAAAGAAACAAGAGGCAACATCTCTGTCCACTACAGAAGAAGAGTATATTGCAGCAGCAGGTAGTTGCACTCAAGTATTATGGATGAAGCAAATGTTAAGAGACATCAGAGTAGAGTATGAGGAACCTATCACAATCTTCTGTGATAACTCAAGTGCAATAAATAAATAAATAAATCTGGTGTTGTATTCAAAGACAAAACATATATCCATCAAGTTTCACTTTTTGAGAGAGTAGGTGAACAAGAATGAAGTAGATTGGAGTTTGTGCCCTCAAAAGATCAGATTGTAGACATTTTTACTAAACTTCTACCTAAGGACTCTTTTGAGTTTCTCAAGGAGAAGTTAGGGGTTATCACCCCTCCGGTTCTAAATTAAGGTGCACTAATGTGCATCAGTCTAGTGGATCTCACAATCATATCTTGTGGTCTGGATTGATGATAGGAAGCTGGTACTCATGGGGAGAAGTCTATATGACTCTGAAGTATTGATGCAAGTATGTGCCCTTTTCCATTGATGTCAAAGGGGGAGAGAAGACATGTGAAAAACAAAAGTGGTTGCTAATCAAAGGGGGAGCAGTAAAGAGAGAGAAGAGATATGAATGATTTATGTTGTTAGGGGGAGTCAGTGAGGAGAAGTTCTTGTCTTGAGGAGAAGTTCTTGTCTTGATGGTTAAAATAGTTTTTCACATCATATGTTACCATCAATGACAAAGGGGGAAATTGTTGCAAGTATGGGCCTAACCGGTGTTGTCATTGATGTCAACATACTCCTGTTGCATTAATGTCAAGGATTGAATGAGATGTATGTTGAGGATATTGAGAAAATTAGTCCTATCAGAAATAGAAAAGAATAGTAAAGACAGTGAAGCTCTATGAAGTGAAGATCCCAGGTAGATGAAGATTAGAGAATGTGCATCAAAGGGTTTGTAGATATGTGTCTAAAGATGATCCAGTCAAGATTTGAGAGGTCCACATAAATATTTTGAGAAGTTATGGCCATATGAGTAAAATTGGTTCTAACAACTATTCAGAGGTGACAAAGTGACACAAATAGGTCCGGTGAGATCTAGAAATGCAATATCTTGTTCTGTGGATTTGATGGCATGTTTAGGAAGCCAATGTGAATTGACAACTCAATTGGTTTGTGGTCTAGAGGTCAACAAGCAATTATTCTAATGTAATAGTAATGAGAGACTATGTTCTTGAGGTTCCAGATGAAGATGCAAATGATTTCAGTAAGCAGAAGTGGTGTGGATGTTTCTGGTGATTTAGACAGGCTTTTGGGGGTCTCTAGATTGTGTCTAGTTTGTGTTGGCAGTTTGCATTAAAGATTGAGCTCATAATTGAAGATTTACTTTTGGGTGATGATGTTCTTCCTAATCCTGGCTGACTGGATGTTTTACACATCTTGTGGATGATCTTGAAGATGTTTCACGAAGCATGGCATGTTCCTTGAAGAAGATTGAAGTCCTAGATAGGCATGGCCAACAAGGTATTGATGTGCATGAAGTTTTCATAATAAGTCAAGTTGTATTTGTATAATTGCTCTGTAATAAAATAAAGTATGTGTTGTGCCAACTTTGATGATCATCCCAAAGTTGATGCCTTGTATAAATAAGATTTGTGAAGTCATTTCAAAGCAGCCTTGTCATGATGAGAAAGTGGTAGAGAGGCGAGGAGGGAAAAGCAGAGCAAAAGTATTGAGCTTAAATGGAACTGTCTCAAGCATGATGAAGATGCTAATCTCCAGTTCAAGTATGTAATATTTATATTATTCTGTAGATAGTGTGTCTCCTGTAGGCAGTGGGCCTCTTGTGAACAGTGTGCTTGGGCAATGATCCCTAATTGGCAAGTACCATTTTTGTTCTTCTTATTCTTTTAATAGAGAATACAATCTTGGATTAGTCACCCCGTGGTTTTTCCCTTAACTGGGTTTTCCATGTTAAAATATTGGTGTCATATGTGTTGAATGTGTTTCTACTCTTAAGTTATTGCATTATGCTTCCATGATTGAATCATTATTATGTTGTAGAAATATAATAAGGACTTAAGTGTTTAAAAAATAGAAATTTTGGTGACAACTGATTCACCCCCCTCTCAGTTGTCTGTCCTAAAATCAACAATCTCTCCCATCACCTTCCTATGCTCCATACTTTAGCATAAGTCCATTATAATCCACATTATAATCCACTTTTACTCCCTCCATAATCCACATCATAATCCACTATCTACCTTATCCATCTCACTTTCACGCAATCACCCTACCAACATCTTGGGCATAATGACTTAACATGGTCCATTTGTGATGACATTCTTCTCTAATGGGACTATAACATTACATGGAACTAGACACTTGACACTTGAGTCCCACCCATCCATATCTCCCCTCTTTTTCCCCATTCAAAAGTCAAAATAGTAAAAAAAAAAAAGTAAAGAGAAATCCTTTCATCCAACAGTGGAAACCTGGTAAACAGGCACCTTGGATAAGTACCATGATGAAAACCTGGTAAATAGGTATCATGTGTAGGTCAATCTTCTATGTTACTTACACTTGGGGGCACCTTGTCTCATCCCTTTTCCAAACTATCATACCATTTTCATATTATTTCCATGCATCCATTCATCCTCCCTTCCTCTTTTGATCTTGACAAAGATTGGGGGCAACTGTTGACAAGTGTTTTGGATATCCCTTGACATACCTCATCCTTTCCAAATGAACCCTATTATCCAAGTCATAAGCTTTGTCATGTCAAATCCTATCATCCTATTGACTTAAGCATTGTCCTGAAAAATCTTAAGTCTACTACCTAGACTGGGGCATGTTATTCCTATGCGACATAGTCCTTGGAGATCACATCCTTTCTCTCTTACACATAAATCCATTCCATTCAATAGCCTATCCTTTTATCCTACGCATTTATCATAATCCTTTCATCCATCCACTATCGTCTATCCTTTTTCCCAATCCCATTCATTCCCTTACACCTAGACTTGGTTCCCCTTGTCATTGGTATCTAGCATGCAGGCTACTCAAATTGTAAATCCATTGACGTTCAAAAATACAAAACACAAAAAAATCAAATATTCCCAAAAATTAAAAAAAAAATCAAAACATCCAAAAAATATATATATTCTCAAAAATCCAAAAAATCAAATATTGCTAAAAAAAATCCAAAAAATCAAATATTCCCAAAAAAATCAAATATTCTCAAAAAACAAAAAAATCAAATATTCTAAAAAATCCAAAAAATCAAATATTTTCAAAAATCCAAAAAAATCAAATATTCCCAAAAACACAAAAAAAAAATTAAATATTGAACAAAAATCCAAGCAATAAGATGAATCTTCATCAAACAATCCATCACATCAAATCCATCAAAACAAATCCAGTCAAATCATCAAATTTAGCCAATCTATCAATCAATCAAAATCACATCAATTCAATCCATGTCATCCCATCAATAACATCATTTATCATCAAATCATCCAATCAATCCCAAACAATCGATAATCTGATCAATAAAACCATCTTCATCATCATCATCAATAAAACACAAAATCAGAACTACATCTCATCTTTATCGTTAAGTGCCTTGATCCCGTGGATATAGGGTATGTAGGCAATCAGGGATATGAAGGAAGTACTCAGATTCAGGGATAGGTGATAGACCCCTTCTTCCATCTTTCATTCTTCATCCAATCATTATATCCTTACATCATCATCTTCATCCATCTCACATTTTTTCTATCATCTATCTCCCACATCACCAATAAACACCTAAAATCCAATCAATCCATTAAACTCAAATTCATCAATCTAATCAAATCAATTCTTCAATCATACAAATTAATCATTGCTTCATTCACATGAATTCTTCTTCAAACACTTCATCTATTCATCCTCCAATCAAACCAAATCCAAGCAATGATCCAAATGCAAGCCATTATCAATCCATACCAATCAAATCCATCAAGCTAGTCAAATTATCCAATCACATTCAATGTTATTGATCCTAGTCTTGTCATAAACCAAATCGATCAATCATCATCAATCATCAATGGGATAGATCATTCCCACATCCTTGTGTTGATCTAGGGATATATCATTCCCTGCAATGACAACACTACCATCATCAAATCAATCAATCAATCATTGGTTTACAGCTTGACAGGGGCAATACCTTGTTTGTTTTGAATCATTTGTGCATGCTTTCTTTCTTTCTTGTGTGTGTTATCATTTTTATCTTGCATTTGTATCACATCAAACCCACCTAATATTCATATCTTGTATCTAGACAAGGTTGTATTATGCTAGGGCACGAGACACATCATCACCTTGGTCCTTATACCTTGGTGCATAATGTCTCATGCTATATCAAACATTATGGTTACTCACTTTTATTGCAACATAATGCATCCATCCCTTCTTCTATCCTATGATGTCTTGTCATGCAACCCTAGAGAGTTAGGCTAACTGGCAAAAAAAATTATGATTTTTTTTAAACAACTATTTGCAATAATCACTAGATCAAATACCACTAATTAACAACATTAACTAACATCTCTAGGGACATAACTGCATCATTAATTATAAACCAAGTTCAATAACAACATAATGCATTACACATGTCCAAAAGCAATTTGATACATCAAGAAGAAGATTACATACTTCATTTACAAGACAACTACAAGTACAAATGAGATCATACACATAATTACAAGGCCTCATGACTAGTTACATCAAATTACACATAAGCCATGATTACCCAATTCTGGAAGTATAATACAAATCTGAGGATGTCAATACAAGTCTAGAACTTGAAGGCACATTAGCCACACACACAAACCAAGATGCCAAAGAAAACCAATGGATTAAGCTCTTTCACCCAACCATGTGGAACCCTAAGGTCCACCCCCTGAGCTAGGAGATAACAATGAGGTTCCCTAACACAAGCAAAGAAAAAAAGACTAACAGAAAACATGAACACCTTAGGTTTCACATGCAGACCACAGTGAACACAACAATCAACATCTAGAGGCAAGAGAATAGGGCAAGCTGGAGTGCAGTAGGGAGAAGTGTCATTGCATGGCTCTACATGGGTTACCCTGACTATCTCTCTCTAGACGCTGGCCCCCATCTATGGTTTCCCTGACAGCCTTTCTCTAGGCGCTGGCCCCATAGGTCACATGCGGAAACCATCCCTCTCATCCCACCCTTAGCCTAAACTAGCACTACAGGTGTGGGGGAGGATACCTATTTATCTTGCTTAATGTGAAATTCTACCCTTTCCCCCTAGGTTAATTACTATGTTTTCACTTGTTAAGCACCTCCAATGGGTTACCCAAACAACCACTTTGGGTGTTGGCCCCACATCAGAAGCCACTCCCCTACCTATACTCAGTTGACCCAACCCAATCAAGTACTATAAAAGAACACACATGATATACCTCCAACACATATGACAAGCCAATAACACAAGGCATACAAAAGTCCAAATTAAATGAACCAACAATAGTTTTCTCTCTCTAGAATACCAGGATTCAGAGTCATCAAAAGTTTAAGGTAAACAAGCCTTTGGATAGATAATACAACTCATAAAATTCATGAAACAGGAAGACCAAAGTCTCTTATCCTAACTCTTCATCAGACACCAACAATTACAACATACAAGATAAATCAAAATAAATCAAAGTAATCAACACGAATTTACTAATCTATCAATACTAATTAACATCATTAAACCAAAAGAATCAATTTTCTCCTGATCACATCATTAACTAGAAGGCATTTGAAGAACAATTGCATTAATGTATTAATTACCACCAAAAATTACTTGTTTATTAAACCCCAAATTTATAATGACCAAGTAAATTTACTCAACAAGGTGACTATCTAGTCGAATGCTATCTTCCAAGGTGTCTAATCAATTAAAAAGACATGACACTAGTATTCCTAGTAACAATAACGACACCACTAAACTAAAAAATAACAGGTAACCTAACTTACCTTACTGGCTAATTTAGAATGATATAATTATTACTTAATTCTAAATACATACATTTAAAAACCTATTATGCCAATTTAATATATCAATCATATTCTATCCTTAAATTTCATCTTTTTATTACCTTCTAATAATCACCCCTAATATTAGATTAACAATCAAGGACAAAGCAATAAGTAACCATTTCTAACTAATATCTTGTCAATAAAGAAAGGCTTTAATAATAACCATATATATACTATTTCTATTATTTCAAGACATATCCTAATTTACGGAGTTTTTTGCAAACTTCTACTCTTAGAAATTACATTTATTAATGCCAAATTTGCTAAATATATAAGCTAATGACTGATCCAACCAAGATAGACGTTACTATAATAATTTGTCTATTTCAAGTAAATAAAAATTAATACAATATAGATACAAAATCTGACAGGAGCTTAAAAAAATAGATCTTACTAATATGAATCTGCTATTCCTTAAAATCAGTTTCAGGCATAGTCAGGACACAAACAAACAAAAAAACATAGAGAGAAAATTAGAAACTTATTTAATGCTACAATCTTCATAAACAGAAATAAACAACCCATATATACTGGTGTTTATAGGAAATGTTTTTGAAGAAAAAGTTTGTGGAAGAAACCATATGGTAGCGTGATTGGCTAGAGGAGAATTGGTAAAGATTCCATTGCTTGAATCGACCCCAAAAGAAAGACTAGAGGTTTTAGTCAGAGATTTTTTTGAAGAAAAAGGTCTGAGTACAGACCATATAGCCATGCTAGGTAGAGGAGAAAAATGGACTTTTATATCAATGGTAAAATCTTCATTTTCAGGCACAATTCAGGGGAACAGAAAAGTTATGAACGGTTGTATGGAGGTGCCTTTTTAGGAGGTAAAATTTGATTAAGTTTCTTCTGGTTCAAACAAACCTTAAGCACAGATCCTAAGCTTCAAACACTGGTAAAATTTAGAGAGTTTGAGGCTGAGAAAAGAACCGTACGGTGGCTCCATTTGGCACAGAAGAAAATTGATAGAGATAGCATTGGTTGAGTAGACCCATTTAACAGTCTTATAAGCTTCATTTTCTGGCAAAATTTTGAGAGCTTAAGATTAAATAAACCCATACAATGGCTGCCATCAGGCTCATAAAAGTTAATAAAATTTTAAAGAAGGTTTAGCACTAGGCTTGGGGTAGGAAGCTAATAGTATTGTACCAAACAATCACAACCTAGAACTTCCTGCACATAGGTAAATATTACAAGATTCTACCAAAGCTAAGAGATTTGGTTTTTTATTATAATTTCCTATTTAAGATTAGTAATTTACTGCAAAGGAGCACATGAATTATCAGTGAACCCAAAGCATAATTTGTGTGATCTATATCTATGGTATAGAATAAACTTTGTTGGTGGACAGGGATCGAATGATGATAGGAAGACAACGATTTCCTAAAAGAATCACTTGGCTTCTACCCATACCTAATGGATAACAAATTTTGAGATCGTTTAAAAGCCATCCATTAGCAGTTTGATAAAGAGTATCAGGAAGGGTGCAAATTGAGGAAGTTATGAAGTCATGTCAATGTGAATCAAGGTGTAAGGAAAAAAAAAGAATTTGATAGTTCTATAAGTTTGATATACTCCAGTAGACAAGCATGCTCAGTGCACTAATTATATGACAAGGTATTTCCTAAAGACATGACATTACAGGGAGTGCAAATATTGCAAAATGTACTAATGGAGGGGGTTCAATAATGAAACATGAGAGCAATAGCATAGGCACTAGGGTTTTGATTGAATTAAATTTAACACAATGATCAAATAAGTTTATGAGGTTCAAATGATATGCTTGCAGAGATGACCAACCATGAAAAGATGTGAAAATGGTCAGGGAGCAAAATACATTCAAACACACCCAGAATACAAAAAACGATCATGCTACAAGGGGAAATTTAAATTCCATAACAATAAAGACTACAAAAATGCAAAATCTCACACACATAGAGGCAAAATAAACATGCCTGGATTACTATCTTCAAACTTCAGAAGACTTACCCATTAAAATTTCCCTCCTTTTTCCTTAATTCTTCAGCTTCTACCAAATTCCCCCCCCCCCCCCAAATTTCTATCTCCTCAAAATTCAAGAAAAAACCCCTTCAAATAACTCTCATAAGACAAAAATAAACAAAGCCCATTAATTCCCACTTACACCATCTTTTTGTTACAGATCCCCACAATTAATTTCCTTACAAAGGATAATTTTCAAATCTACAACAACTTACTCCCCACTAACAAAATTAATGACAAAATAAAATAAAATCACCCTTGTCAGATAAAAGAACTCAACTAATATATTATTAATCACTCATGAACATTTTTCATTATTACTAATTATTTATTTAATTTTTTTTATTAAAAGATACTTATTCAAAATTCTCCAAGATTTACATCATTTTATAACAAATTAAATAAATACTATTATACCTAAAATTATTATTATTATTATAACAATTAATGCATTTCCAACAATACACATAGACTATTAACCAAAAACTCAAACAATAACAACTACATACCACATGACGACCAAAACCTGAGGTAAGTACCACTGAGTACCATCTAGACCCACGGCCACAACTAAAGACAAGGACTGACATAGGAAACCCCATGTTATCTCCCATTAACATTATCCATTGGTGTAAGGTCACACTCAAACTTGCTAAGTCAGGTGGAGTTGATGCCTGGTACCTACAGCTTACATCAAAACTATATGTTGCATACAAGTATATACATATATAACAAACACATAGAGTCCGGGAGTCATAGCATAGTAGGTTGCTCGTAATGAGTAGTACTACACTATCCCTGCTCTGAAAGCATAACAATAAACATAAACATCTCTAACTATCAATCAGGTATACATAAAGCATGATAACACTACTCTATATAATCAACTAACTATCAAATGAACATGTCAAAACACATCATCTACTATAACATCAACAATGTCACTATAATAATCATAACAAATGTCAACAATGACATCAGTAATCTATAATCCAAAATGAGCATAACTAATCATAACCAAAAAAAGTCTATCATCCACATGTCTCATAATGTCTAAGTGTGACTAAAATACTATCAACTGTCAAAGCCAAAATGAGGGGCACTACATCCTCCCCCCAGAATCAAGCATACTCCTAGAAGCCTACAAATAAACAAGGGTATAACTCCCGCATCTTGGGTGCATCATCCCAGGTAGCAGAAGTCTCATCACTAGGATCCCATTGGACCTTGACCTACTCCATGTCTCTGCCCTTGAGGGTCTACTGCCGATGTTGTAGCATGCACACGATCTCAAAAGAAAGCTACTTGTCGCCTACTTGTGGCCTCTAAGACTATCCCCTGATGCTCTACCTGGTGATGTTCAATTGCTGCGAACACTCTATGAGTCCTCCCTATGTCACATACAGTCAGCTCTGACATTGTCGGTGTCTGACCAAACCTGAAACATTCCTTTGTTGACATTGCCTGGCTATATGGCTCTGTTGTCCACAAGAGAAACATCATGTGCCTCTACTAAAACCTCTACCACCCAAGAAAGCATTAGACTACTAAAAATTATCTCTACTTATTGCAGGCTGTGAACTCTGAGTTGGATGATCAAAATGATTGCACTTATTATGCTGCCAAGACTAGTCCTTCCTATTTTGAGACCTATTACCTTGTTGAGGCTGAGTATTCTTCGGTTGTGACTAATAACACCACTACTACTCACCCTTGTCAGGTGCATGATGGCCTCTTGAAGAACCAATTGCCTAAGACTGGCTGCCAACAACTATAGAAGGTGTACTACCAATATGCACACCTGTATGCTCTCCAAGTGCCATCTCTAGATTCTGCTTTACTAACCAAGATTTCTCCACTGCTACTTCCATAGTCTTGGGTTCAAAGACACGAACTCCTCCACTGATTCGAGTGTTCAAGCCCTTGATAAAATGCTACACTAACATAGTCTCATCATCTCCGATGCCCACATACTACTTGAGCTCATATAATCTATGCTCATACTACTCTACTGACATGGCCATCTGCCTCAGCTCATGGAATTCATCTGCGTGATGCTGCCTCCAATGATCAGATAGGAAACGGGCTCTGAATCTCTCTAAGAATAACTCCCAAGAAATAGTACTAATGTCCAAGTGCATCTTTTGCTCTTCTAAATGCCACCAAGTCGAAGCAAGACCTCTGAGATGCAAAATAGCACATCTAGCCTTGGTGTTGCTACCATACAGATGCATGGAGAAACACCTACCTAAATTAGGTAACTAGGTCTCTGCCTCCAAACCACTACCAGCTCCATCAAAGGTGGGAGGGTGTGCCCTTAGAAGATCTCTCATATGACTAGCTAAAGTGGCCTCCTGCTCAGCTGTCAAATCCCTCCTCCTAGGTGATCTCTCTTTTTCCCTAGGTTCTGGTTGATCTACCTCCTGACCCCCTTCTAGATGCTCTACCTCCTATCTAGGACCTAAACGAGCAAGGGCCTCCTCAAGTAACTAACGTAACTGAGCTCACTGAGGCTGACCCTGTCCTTCCATATTCTGACCCCCTGCCTTCATAGGCACTCTCATGAGGAGAACTAGGAGGAGGTGTACCGCCACTGCCTCTCCCATGTCCTCCACCTTGACCTCAACCTCGACCCCTAGGCATCCTCCTACGGACAACTTAAAAAATAAGGAATACTTAAAAAGGAAAAGAGTTTAATTTACAAAGTTGAAGCACTAGGTTTCATAATGGGCTCAATATTAACCAGAGTACCTAGTGTTCAAACCTGGCTCTGATACCAAATGTGATGCCCCATCATGCGACCCTAGAGAGTTCGGCTAACTGGCAAAAAAATTACAATTTTTATTTTTAAAACAACTATTTGCAATAATCACTAGATCAAATAACACTAATTAACAACATCAACTAACATCTCTAGGGACATAACTGCATCATTAATTATAAACCAAGTTCATTAACAACATAATGCATTACACATGTCCAAAAGTAATTTGATACATCAAGAAGAAGATTACATACTTCATTTACAAGACAAGTACAAGTACAAATGAGATCATACACATAATTACAAATCCTCATGACTGGTTACATCAAATTACACATAAGCCATGATTACCCAATTCTAGAATTATAATACAAATCTGAGGATGCTAATACAAGTCTGGAACTTGAAGGCACATCAGCCATGCACATGAACCAAGATGCCAAAGAAAACCAATGGATTAAGCTCTTCCACCCGACCATGTGGAACCCTGAGGTCCACCCCTAAGCTAGGAGATAACAATAAGGTTCCCTAACACAAGCAAAGATAAAAAGACTAACAGAAAACATGAACACCTTAGGTTTCACATGCAGAACACACTGAACACAACAATCAACATCTAGAGGCAAGAGAACAGGGCAATCTAGAGTGCAGTAGGGAGAACTGTAATCACATGGCTCTACATGGGTTACCCTGACTGTCTCTCTCTAGACACCAGCCACCATCTATGGTTACCCTGACAACCTTTCTCTAGGTGCCGGCCCCATAGGTCACACATGCGGAAACCATCCCTCTCATCCCACCTATTGGGTCTTTCTCTCCGAATCAACAAAGGGTTTGCCAATTCCTATGCACAGGAAGATTTGGCTAACAAATACAGGAGGTTGCATGAGTTGCGTCCCCTTCACTTCTGGTTCTACCACACCAAGGGGGGTATCCCTATAGCTAAAGATTTGTCTTTGACTCACCCAATAGAAAGATTTAGATTTACCACAACAGACAGAATACTCTCATGTCTGGATCAAGATTTGCATGAGAAATCACAAGTTTGGCAGTGTTCTTCTACATATCTAACTGGTTAGGTATGAGAGTATGCAGGGGTCCTACTTCTACTCCTACAAACTAACAGGTTGGAAGTATGAAATGATTTGTATTAATTTTTGGATGCAAGACATGGGGGCTTTGGATCATAACTACTACACAAGTGCATATCAGTGCCTATCTCAGGGCAAGGAGTCAACTAGACATATACAAGAGAATGATTTGCACTAGCATTCAAGTTTCAAGGGGTTAGGACTAGTATTTGCCTTACAAACACCACCCAAGATTGAGTATTTAGCTACCACTACTTACAAATATCCTAGCTGACATACATTTTTCTTCATACTTAACCTGAAACAATTTAATCCACTCCTTGAATGAAGTTAGAGATCAAGCATGCAATACAACAAATCTGTATCGTAGAATCTTAGAAACCCTTAGCAACCAAATTCAAAAGAAGGGATGCATACAACAAATGGAGACAAATAGCTAAACACATGCAAAGAAGCATTTTTCATATAAAAACAACATGAAACTAAACATGTGTGCAACCTACATTCAAATGCAACACATAAAGTAACAAAAAGAGACAAAATAGCCAAGAAATGCTCTATTCTTCATTATTTCTCCAAAAATTGCCCAAGTCTTCAACAACCTAAAAATGAGTAACACAGTTTTGATATACCTAGAACACATACTCAGCGATCAAGTACAGGGTCAATTCAAATTTTGCCAGATACAATGCACCATCAGAATGGCACCCAAAACATTCATTGCAGCAAAAAGTAACAGAGGAAAGAGCGGGTGAGATTGGGGAATGTGCTAACACCTGGAGATTTTCTTCTTAAAAATAGTAGTTGGCCTGTCAATTCATCGACCATACCTCTGCATTTCTATCATTAAAGCCAACCTACCCGTGAGATACAGCAATTGCATGCTCTGAAGTCTATTCCTACCTAAGGTGATGCAGTGAACACATACAAATCTCCTCCTTTAAAAATTTGAACCATGGTCATTGATTTCCCTCCTTATCGCCAAGATCTATGGCCTCAAATCATGCTAAAAAGTCATCAGCCAATTAAAACATGCCACGTAGGTGCATTTCCCTATCACTAACTTTTCCCTCTTCCATTTTGCTTTTTTCGTCATTTTCGCCTAGGTATATGCAATTGTATGTACATACAATCTCCAAGCATACAAGGGCGGACCCCAAAGTTTTTATGGAACAAACTGCAAATCACATTCGAGTCCGGCTTGTATCTTCCCTTTTGTATCATCACTTTGTATATTGTACATACAAAATGCAATATACAACCCGCGGACCCCAAATTTTTATGAAATACTTTGAAATCTCAATCGGGTTTGGGCCTTGTATATAACTCCTTGTATGTCGCCTTGCATATTGCACATACAATGTGCAATATACAACCCGTGGATTTTAGCCACCTATTTGCCAAAACACATTTTCCTTTCATGTCCGGGTTGTATGTTTTCTCTTTGCATATCGGCTCTGTATATCTCATGTACAATGCGAACATACAAACAAAACTATATACAACCACACTTGTACATTGCAAACATGCATCTAACCTTTGCATGTTACTTTTGTATATGACCCTTGTATGTGCAAACATACAATGCGGACATACAACTGGTGGGCCCAAGGCTTTCTATCTCTTGCTTGTGTATAAACTTTGCACATTTCCTTTTTGTATCATCGGCCATCAGAAAGACAATTGGTTGAGCTGCCGATCCATATTGTGTCATCGATGATCCTTTTACATATTTTCCTTGCATGTAGCGAATGTATAAGACCCTTACATCTTTTCCTTTGTATGTGTGCTTTGTACATCACCTTTGCATATTTGCCTTGTATGCTTTATCCTTGTATCTTGCTCTTGTATCTGGCCTTTGCACATTCAAACATACAACGCAATATACATACAACCCTTTTGATACAACCACAGGCCCGACCACCATTTTAACCCGATTGGAACCTTTTTGAGATCTGCCACTTGTATATACCCGTTGTATATCGAATATACAACACAATATACATGCAAAGCCTTACATACAAGCATAGAATCTTCGATGGAATATACAATATACAACCACATTTTTCCTCCAGAAATGTATCCAAATGCCATGTATAAACCTGATATGCATACAACTAATTTTTTACCATTTCTGAAGCTGATTGAACATTTTTTTTAGGTTTACCAATGTACATTTGCACTTGCACATTCAAATGCACATACAAACAGCAATGCATATACAAAGATACATGCATAAAAATGTGAAGGCTGACAGACTTAGAAATTTTTTGAATTTTTCAATGAAAATGCCTGCAGATTTTTAGCTTGAAACCCTAATGTTGTAGTAGGCACCAACATTGGCTTTGTCTGGGGATGTATGCCTCTTGCAGGCATGGCAAGAACCATAGATCTCTGGGATGCAGACTAGTCCCTATCCATTGGGCCACAGAGTGAAAACTGCACCAACATGCATCACAAATCACATCTTTAAACACTATTTTGGTGGCCCTGGGTAGCCAAAAATGAAGAACCACAATCTCCTCCAGCCAAATGCTTGATTCTGATCTAAATAACCCCAACCACAACTGAAAACATCAGCATAATTTGCCCACATGCTGATCTTGTCAATTACATACTTCACCATTTTTGAAAACTTGCCTCTGTTAGTATTGCCTCTGTCAAAATCAGACATATAACCATACATACTAGAACATCTTTCAGCATTAGGCAACATATGTATGTTATATTCCTCAGACAGTATATCATATTGTACTTGGCATTCTTCACTATCTACTTGGCTCTTGCACATTACCAGGCACTCATCCAACTAATCCAGAAACTAAAAACATTCAAAATATATGAGACCTTCAATGTCATTTATATCACTTATTGACAGTGAAAACAAAATCTGATCCACACACCCATAGTTGCATACATCCAGAACAACTAATGTTGAACATTCATCATCCATAATTGGTATATTCATATTATCTTCACAAGAGCTAAAGATATCTGATTTTGGTTCATATGTCCCTTCTTCACAAACTGATGCAACACCTAGGTTAGTTGTCTCTTGATATTCATCATCCTCTTCAAAAAGAGGGTTAATTCTACACCAATGAAGGTCATGACTCATGATGTTCAATGCATCTAAAGGCTCATCATAAAGGGGATTCATACTCATTGCAAAGGTCTCTGTTTCTTCTTCATGACAATCCACCTCTTCTTCATCATCTGATTGCCCCACATACAATATTTCTACTACTTCAATGCACTCTAAAGCTACACTATCCATATCACTTTCTAGCCCTCTAATGCTTCCTGATGAAATTGATATTGATTCTTGATCCATATGATCACAACTATGCATAACTGGATCATTTAAACATGAACGCTCTTTGCTGAGGACTGGCATATTAATATCACTTGAAAAATTATCACAATCAGCTTCATTTGCTGGGCAAATCAAGGCATCCTCCTCCATGGCAGAGTTATCATTAACTTGGAATGATGCATAAATAAGGATAGCAGGGTGCAGAAATTTGCAGAGAAATAGCCCTTTTGAATTCCATACCTCCTATTGTTTTCAATGTCTATTGCAAACTAATGTGTGTGATGCAATGTGGTGGGCTCCTTATCTCTCAATCTATAACTCATTTTCTTATCAAATGCTCCCAGATAGACCACCAGGCACAATGCATCATTAGGTCTCATGCATTTTAGAATTCTTTTCAATGCCTTCATAAACCTGAGGTTAAAGGCTGAAATTAACTCATCTTTTTCTATATGGATATACATGAAATCACTGATAACTACATATTCAAATATTCTTTCACCATATTGTTCTAGAAATGTAGATTTAAATTCTTGCCAAGAGCTGATAGAGTAGGCTAGAAGATAGGAGAACCAGTCCCTTGCATATTCATCTAGAGATTGAACAAATAATCTCATAACTACATCTTCATGATCAACCTCAAAGTCATCTATAACATTTCTAAACTGTTGCAAGTGTCTCTCAGCTGATTCATCCTTTGTACCATTGAATTTAGGCAAATACTTTCTGATCTTAGATGGAAAAGCTTTTGGATAACCACAAATGCCATTGAAATTGATGGGCTTATATCTGTCAATGCTGAAATTTCTTTTATTATATGGTTGGGATTGATCACTATACATTGTTGCATTTGACACCTCACAAGGGTGCATGGGCTGATAATACATCTTTATGTGTTTTTGCAACCCTCTTCTCAACTCATATTTTCAATCAATGACCTTAGGCCTTTAAAATACAAACTACTATTTCAGCTTGTCTAAAGTCCTCTAAATGAATCTCTCAACAACATTGCATACTTCTTTTGAAACACAAAATACATTCTTAGCAAATACAAAGCATGCAAGCTTATCACCAATATTTCCATTTTAACTAGTGCTACTTCACCAAATAGGGAATCCTTTAAAACTTATAAAAATACCTGGATATGTTGTAACCGCTGCAAATTCCTTTCCCTGACTGAAAGTATGAAAATCTAACACATCTTTGTATTCTCTTTCAGGTTCTTTTTGTACAAAGTCACCACCTCCTTGGAAGAGGAATGAGATTCAAATAACATGAAGCTGAAAATTCATTTCTTTCCTTTCTGGCTTCTCCAACAGTAGAGCCACACATAAAACTTTAAGTTTTCTGCAACAAGGCACTTCCAAGTCTGATTCTTTAATCTTTTAGACTCAAACTTTTATGGATATGACATTACATCCCCAGTAGAGTCACCACTTTGTTGGTGACTCGGATGGGCAAAACTTCACCAGAGATTGCAAGATAGCACTTTCAAATTAGCTCCCCAGCAGAGTCGCCACTTTGTTGGGTCTTTCTCTCTGAATCAGCAAAGGGTTTGCTAGTTCCTATGTATAGGCAAATTCGGCCAACAAATACAGGAGGTTGTGTGAGCTGCCTCCCCTTCACTTTTGGTTCTACCGCACCAAGGGGGGTATCCCTATAGCTAAAGATTAGGTCTTTGACTCACCCAATAGAAAGATTTAGCTTTACCACAATAGGCAGAATACTCTCATGTCTGGACCAAGATTTGCATGATAAATCACAAGTTTGGCAGTGTTCTTGGACATATCTAACTGGTTAGGTATGAGAGTATGCAGGGGTCCTACTTCTACTCCTACAAACTAATAGGTTGGAGGTATGAAATGATTTGTATTAATTTTGGATGCAAGACAAGGGGTTTTGGATCATAACTACTACACAAGTGCAGACTAGTGCCTATCTCAGGGCAAGGAGTCAACTAGACATATACAAGAGAATGATTTGCACTGGCATTCGAGTTTGAAGGGGTTAGGAATGGTATTTGCCTTACAAACACCACCCAAGACTGAGTATTTAGCTGCCTCTACTTATAAATATCCTAGCTGACATACATTCTTCTTCATACTTAACCTGAAACAATTTAATCCACTCCTTGAATGGAAGTTAGAGATCAAGCATGTAATACAGCAAATTTGTATCCTAGAATCTTAGAAACCCTTAGCAACTAGATTCAAAAGAAGGGATGCATATAACAAATGGAGACAAATAGCTAAACACATGCAAAGAAGCATTTTTCATATAAAAACAACATGAAACTGAACATGTTTCCAACTTGCATTCAAATGTAACACATAAACTCACAAAAGGAGACAGAACAACCAAGAAATGCTTTGTTCTTCATTATTTCTCCAAAAATTGCCCAAGTCTTCAACAACCCAAAAAATGAGTAACAAAGTTCTAATATACCCAGAACATGTACTCAACATTCAAGTATAGGGTCAATTCAAAATTTCACCAGATACAATGCACCATCAGAATGGCACCCAAAACATTGATTGCGGCCAAAAGAAATAGAGGAAATAGTAGGTGAGATTGGGGAATGTGCTGCCGCCTAGAGATTTTCTTCTTAAAAATAGTAGTTGGCTTGTCAATCCATTGACCATACCTCTGCATTTCTATCATTAAAGCCAACCTACCCGCGGGATGCAGCAGTTGCGTGCTCTGAAGTTTATTCCCGCCTGAGGTGATGCAGCGAACACATACAAATCTCCTCCTTTGAAAATTTGAACCATGGCTATCGATATCCCTCCTTATCACCAAGATCTATGGCCTCAAATCATGCTGAGAAGTCGTTGGCCAATTAAAACGTGCCACGTAGGCACATTTCCCTATTGCTGACTTTTCCCCAAATTTTTTATGGAACAAACTGCAAATCACATTCGGGTCCGGCTTGTATCTTCACTTTTATATCATCGCTTTGTATATTGCACATACAAAATGCAATATACAACCCGTGGACCCCCAATTTTTATGAAAAACTTTGAAATCTCAATCGGGTCCGGGCCTTGTATATAACTCCTTGTATGTCGCTTTGCATATTGCACATACAATGTGCAATATACAACCCGTGGATTTCAGCCACCTATCTGCCAAAACACATTTTCCTTTCACGTCCAGGTTGTATGTTTTCTCTTTGCATATCAGCTTTGTATATCTCATGTACAATGCGAACATACAAGCAAAACTATATACAACCACACTTGTACATTGCAAACATGTGTCTGACCTTTGCATGTTACTTTTGTATATGACCCTTGTATGTGCAAACATACAATGCGGACATACAACTAGTGGGCCCAAGGCTTTGTATCTCTCGCTTGTGTATAAACTTTGTACATTTCCTTTTTGCATCATCGGCCATCAAAAAGACAATTGGTTGAGCTATCGATGCATATTGTTTCGCCGATGATCCTTTTGCATATTTTCCTTGCATGCAGTGAATGTATAAGACCCTTGCATCTTTTCCTTTGTATGTGCACTTTATACATCGCCTTTGCATATTTGCCTTGTATGCTTTATCCTTGTATCTTGCTCTTGTATCTGGCCTTTGCACATTCAAACATACAATGCAATATACATACAACCCTTTTGATACAATCACGGGTCCGACCACCATTTTAACCTGATTGGAACCTTTTTGAGATCCGCCACTTGTATATACCCATTGTATATTAAATATACAACACAATATACATGCAAAGCCTTACATACAAGCATAGAATCTTTGATGGAATATACGATATACAACCACATTTTACCTCCAGAAATGCACCCGAATGCCATGTATAAACCCGATATGCATACAATGATGCATACAACTGATTTTTTACCATTTCTGAAGCCGATTGAACATTATTTTTGGGTCCGCCAATGTACATCTGCACTTGCACATTCAAATGCACATACAAAGATACATGCATAAAAATGTGAAGGCTGACAGACTTAGAAATTTTTTGAATTTTTCAATGAAAATGCCTGTGGATTTTTAGCTTAAAACCCTAATGTTGTAGCAGGCACCAACACCACCCTTAGCCTAAACTAGCACTATAGGTGTGGGGGAGGATATCTATTTATCTTGCTTAATGTGAAATTCTACCCTTTCCCCCTAGGTTAATTATTATGTTTTCACTTGTTAAGTACCTCCAATGGGTTACCCAGACAGCCACTTTAGGCACCGGCCCCACATCAGAAGCCACTCCCCTACCTACACTTAGTTGACCCAACCCAATCAAGTACTATACAAGAACACACCTAATATACCTCCAACACATATGACAAGCCAATAACACAAGGCGTACAAAAGTCCAAATTAAATGAACCAACAATAGTTTCTATCTCTAGAATACTAGGATTCAGAGTCATCAAAAGTTCAAGGTAAAGAAGCGTCTGGATAGATAATACAACTCATAAAATTCATGAAACAGGAAGACCAAAGTCTCTTATCCTGACTCTTCATCAGACACCGGCAATTACATCATACAAGATAAATAAAAATAAATCAAAGTAATCAACATGAATTTACTAATCTATCAATAATAATTAACATCATTAAACCAAAAGAATCAATTTTCTCTTGATCACATCATTAATAAAAAGGTATTTGAAGAACAGTTGCATTAATGTATTAATTACCACCAAATCTTACATTTCTATTAAACCCTGAGTTTATAATGACCAAGTAAATTTACTCAACAAGGTGACTATCTAGTCGAATGCTATCTTCCAAGGTGTCTAATCAATTAAAAAGACATGACACTAGTATTCCTATTAACAATAACGATACCACTAAACTAAAAACTTAGAGGTAACCTAACTTACCTTACTAGTTAATTTAGAATGATATAATTATTACTTAATTCTAAACACATACATTTAAAAACCTATTATGCCAATTTAATATAACAATCATATTCTATCCTTAAATTCCATCTTTTTATTACCTTCTAATAATCACCCCTAATATTAGATTAATAATCAGGGACAAAGCAATAAGTAACCATTTCAAACTAATATCTTGCCAATTAAGAAAGGCTTTAATAATAACCATATATATACTATTTCTATTATTTCAAAACATATCATATTTTATGGTGTTTTTTGCAAACTTCTACTCTTAGAAATTACATTTATTAATGCCAAATTTGCTAAATATATAAGCTAATGACTGATCCAACCAAGATAGACGTTACTATAATAATTTGTCTGTTTCAAGAAAATAAAAATTAATACAATATATATACAAAATCTGACAGGAACTTAAAAAAATAGAACTTACTAATATGAATCTGCTATTCCTTAAAATCAGTTTCAGGCATAGTCAGGAAACAAAAAAAAAACATAGACAGAAAATTAGAAACTTATTTAATGCTACAATCTCCATAAATAGAAATAAATGACCCATATACACTGGTGTTTACAGGAAAAGTTTGTGGAAGAAACCATACGGTGGCATGATTGGCCAGAGGAGAATTGGTAAAGATTCCATTGCTTGAATTGACCCCAAAAGAAAGACTGGAAGTTTTAGTCAGAGATTTTTTTGAAGAAAAAGATCTTAGGATAGACTGTACAGCCACACTAGGCAGAGGAGAAATATGGACTTTAATAGCAATGGTAAAATCGACCCCTATGAACAGATTTAAATCTTCATTTTTAAGCACAATTCAGGGGAAAAGAAAATTTATGAATTGTCGTACGGAGGCACCTTTTTTGGAGGTAAAATTTGATTCAGTTTCTTCTGGTTCAAACAAATCTTAAGCATAGATCCTAAGCTTCAAACACTAGTAAAATTTAGAGAGTTTGAGGTTGAGAAAAGAACCGTATGGCGGCACCCTTTGGCAAGGAAGAAAATTGATAGAGATAGCATTGGTTGAGTCGACCCATTTAATAGTCTTATAAGCTTCATTTTCTAGCAAAAGTTAGAGAGATAAAGATTAAATAAAGCTATACAGCAGTTTCCATTAGGCTCATAAAAGTTAATAAATTTTGAAAGAAGGTTTAGTATCAGGCTTGTGGTAGGAAGTTGACAGCAATCTACCAAACAATCACAACCTAGAACTTCTTGCACAAAGGTAAATATTACAAGATTCTGCCAAAGCTAAGAGATTTGGTTTTTCATTATAATTTCCTATTTAAGATTAGCAATTTACTACAAAGGAGCACATGAATTACCAGTGAACCCAAAGCATAATTTGTTTGATCTATATCTATGGCATAGAATAAACTTTGTTGGTGCACAGGGATCGAATGGTGACAGGAAGACAATGATTTCCTAAAAGAATTGCTTGGCTTCTACCCACACCTAATGGCTAACAAATTTGGGGATTTATTAAAAGCCATCCATTGGTAGTTTGATAAAGAGTATCAGGAAGGTTGCAAATCGAGGAAGTTATGAAGTCATGTCGATGTGAATCAAGGTGTAAGGAAAAAAAATAGAATTTGATAGTTCTATAAGTTGGATAAACTCTAGTAGACAAGCATGCTCAGTGCACTAACTATGTGACAAGGTATTTCCTGAAGAGATGACATTACAAGGAGTGCAAAGATCGCAAAATGTACTAATGGAGGGGTTTGATAATGAAACATGAGATCAATAGCACAGGTACTAGGGTTTTGATTGAATTAAATTGATTTAACACAATGATCAAATAAGTTTATGAGGTTCAAATGATATGCTTGCGGAGATGACCAACCATGAAAAGATGTGAAAATGGTTGGGAGCAAAATACACTCGAACACACCCAGAATACAGAAAACAATCATGCTACAAGGGGAAATTTAAATTCCAGAACAAGCAAGACTACAAAAATGCAAAATCTCACACACAGAGAGGCAAAATAAACATACCTGAATTACTATCTTTAAACTTCAGAATCCTCACCTATTAAAATTTCCCTCCTTTTTCCTCAATTCTTCAACTTCTGCCAAATTTCTCCCCCCAATTTCTGTCTCCTCAAAATTCTAGAAAACCCCCCTTTAAATAACTCTCATAAGGCAAAAATAAACAAAGCCCATTAATTCCCACTTACACCATCTTTCCGTTACAGATCCCCACAATTAATTACCTTATAGAGGATAATTTTCAAATCTATAATAGCTTACTCCCCACTAACAAAATTAATGACAAAATAAAATAAAAACACCCTTGTCAGATAAAAGAACTCAACTAATATATTATCAATCTCTCATGAATATTTTTCATTATTACTAATTATTTATTTAATTTTTTTATTAAAAAGATACTTATTCAAAATTCTCTAAGATTTACATCATTTTATAACAAATTAAATAAATACTATTATACTTAAAATTATTATTATTATAACAATTAATGTATTTCCTACAATACACAGACTATTAACCAGAAACTCAAACAATAACAACTACATACCACATGATGACCAAAACCCAAGGTAAGTACCACTGAGTACCATCTAGACCCATGACCACAACTAAAGACAAGGACTGACATAGGAAATGTTGATAACTGAGAGGGGGGGGGTGAATCAGTTATCCTAATTATTTCCCTTATTGATCTTTCCTTTTAATTGATGTAGCATAGAATCAAACACAAAAACATTAATCATGAAATAAGAGACACATGATACAGTATTTTTGACGTGGAAACCCTGTTAAGGGAGAAAACCACGGGGTGATTAACCCAAAATTATTCTCTGTTAGAAGAATAGGAAATTACAAAAATGGCACTTGCCAATTAGGGCTCACTGCCCGAGCACACTGCTCACAAGAGGCCCACTGCCTACAAGAAGACACACTGTCTACAAAGTGATGAGAATCACAGTCTTGAACTGATTGGAAGCATCTGCATATGCTGGAGTTCAGTTCCGGTTAGGCTCAGTACACTGATCTGCTGCACTTCATCTTTCCTCTGTTCTTTATTCTGCTATCTTTCACATACCGGATCCTTTTTGCTACCTCTGCTCTTATCTGGACTTATTCGCATATATCTGTACATCAACACTCCCTTCACAACTAAATCCATCCTCTATATATATCCGCACAAGTAATTTCATCACCTTTCTAGTCGGCATCCGGAACAGTCTAGTTTCTTACAAACTTTTGTTCTGTCGGCTGAATCCTTCCTCACCAAGCAATGCGGATCAAGCATATACTTGTAGATATCATTAATCATGTCGGCCAACCATGATTCATGCCTTCACAACCTCTGTCATCAACAGTAACACATCCGGAAAGCAGTCTGATACTCTGCCAGTCAGTTCTTCCTTTGTTTTCACTGTCTCTCAGGAATCCGGTACTCAACCATTCATATCTTTTTCCTTGTCCATCACCGGAGGCTAAATCCTTGGAATATACCACTCAAGGTAGTCCTCTTGACTTCCCCAAATCCGCACTGCACCAAGACACTTCCTCTGAGAGATCCGGACCAATCTGTCGGACCTTGCCACATGCTCTGTTCTTCTTCACCGGACCACAACATTCTTTATTCTGACTTCCGGTAGAGACACATCATGACTTGCGGATATGTGGGATGACCTTTGTTGCCATCAATGACAACAACCATGAATCCATATAGTGTCTCTTGCCAACAATCTCCCCCTTTGGCATTGATGGCAACACTTAGTGAAAAATGACTAAGTGTTTTCACTATGCTCCCCCTTTGCTGATGCTCTGTCTTTATATACAATTTCCGGAACTCCCCCTTAGTTGGATTCCTCATTTTTCACTGCTCCTCACTCCCCCTTTGACATCAATGGCAAAGGGTAGGGTCCGCACACCAAAATTTTCAAAAATTTTCTATATATAGCCGCATATTTACATACTCACATGTACTGAAGAATGTCTGCAAAGGATGTCTGTAATTGGATCATTTCTGTAGCCCAACTTTGCTTCATTCTATCCAAAATTGAAATGTGACCACTTAACAAAAATGCAAACGCTTCTGCCCGCTTGAGATCTGTCGGATCTTTTGTTTGGGCGGTGGTCTGAGCATCACTGATGGCCTCATGCATAGTTTCCAACTTAGGGATTATAATCCTTCTAAGTTCTCCCATCCGGTTAGTGATGTTCTTTCTTTCCTTCTCAAGATTCTTTATTTCATTCAAGACTGCAATAGTCTGACATTCTTGATTTATTATAGAGGAAGAGAGAGGATCAAAACTTTGAGATAAGCTTTGTAGCTTATCCTGTTCCTCTTTTATTTTCTTGTCAAATGCTGCTGTTGCCTTTGACCAGGATATACAAAATTTATAGATGTCACCGCCATCCTTAAGAGCATTCTCTAAGCTCTTTATTCCAATGCTTACAATCTTCCTATCTTTAGAGATTAATTCTAATATTTCTGAAAATCTCTTATCCAAAAATTCCTTCCGGACCTTTTCTTCAGCTGATTTTTCTAGAGAATCAAAATGTGTATCAACACTGCTGACTAAGGTTTTTAGATTACCGGAAGAGGAGGCTGTCGGATCTATCTGGATTGATGGCATGATCTTTACAAGTACTCCGGAAGCAGCCTCTATCAACTCACAGTCTTCCATATGAGACTTCAGAAGCTTTTCATTTGCCTTGGCATTTGCAAATGAAGCTATCTTCATTGTTTGTACTGGAGAGAGAGAGTCAAAATCAAATGGGCCTTTTAGAAGCTCCGGTTCATCAATCTCTAAAGTTTCTTTGCTCAAAAATTGTTGAACAGTTTGTGCAGTGTCTCTTGCCAGAGACAGATGTTTCTTTTATTTTGCAGTCTTAGAACTGTCAACCTCTTTGTCTTTCACCACTGCTTCCTTCTCCTGTAATTGCTCTTCTTCTTTTCTCACCTTTCTTTTAATCTCAGGTTCCCTGAGTTCTACATGTATTTTTACACTCAGCTCCTCAAAGGTTCCAAACCTTTCTGCCTTAGGATCTTTGGGCTGACTTAGCATGTGTTGAACATGCAGCTCCACTATCTGTTCATCCACTTCATACCCCATGGGCATGATCCAGACAGTCCTTGGCTCTACTGCCTCCATTAGGCACTGATCAGTGTCAACCATAAAGCACACTGAGTCTTTGTATTTTTCAACAAGAGACTGGGGAATTCTCTCTCTTGCTTGCATCATGCTCTGAAAGTTTTTGAAGTATCCCCATAGAGCTGTATTTCTCGCTTTTGCATCCCCAAGTCCATGCAAATAGTCTCTTATCTGGACTGCAACAGGTTTGTCGTTCTGCCATACCCATCCACTTGTTCCGGGTAGCTCATTCATGAAGTAGAAGAATAGACATACAATAAGAGTACCATACTTAAAGGAATTCTTCTTATCCTTCTTGATTTTCTGTATATTTTCCATTAATTGGCTTAGCAGTAGTTCGCAGAGATCATATTCTGCATTCTTTCTTAGCATTTCATAAGCAGTGTATACTGCAGTTCCGGATACAGAATTCTCCCTGCTGGAGTGATAGATCTTGTATCCTATTATCATTGATGCATATTTGATATCCGGATCCGAAATATCTTCAATGGTCATTGCCCTCTTATCAAATTTTGATCCGGTGGCCTCAGTTACAATGTTGTTCTTGACAGATTTGAGGATAGGTACCCCTCCGGAAGAGTATAGACCAGTTACTGCTCTAATTGCCTCTTTTGTGATCTTGCAGGGTCTATCTAGCCATAGAAAGTTGTCATGCATCCTGCTCAGTACATACCGGACCCATTCATCTTCTTCAAAGCAGGGGAAATGAATAAATTGCTCAAATTGTTTCTTCTGGATATCCTTATACTCTGCTTTAAGCTCAAAAGCATTGTCTATCAGTTGCTTGTGATAGAGGTCTCTTAATTTGAATTCCCCAAATTCCTCAATGCTTGCATGTATGTAAACCCTAATGTCTTCGGTATGTAAAACTCCGTGAGGAACACTAGAGAAGGCTCCTAGTGGATCTACCTCCAATGATTTGTAGGGATGTTTCTTGAATGAGGGGCGAGGTCTATCAGAGATCTTAACTATGTTTGGAGTAGCCATTCTTCAAAGATTTGCAGTGAGGTAATGAAAAACGGAGAATACCTTATGCGCCTTCGGTTTGCACGGAGTGGTTGGATTGATTTCTTTATGCAATAACTTCGGCAGGAGATCCTTGGTGTGCTTGATGAACCTTGTTGCAGAGCTCCACTTTTCGCTTCTTCTCGAGTGCAGAATGGGCAAATGACCTTTGAGAAATCCCTTAAATTGCTCCGCGAACCCTAATATCTGTCTGTAATAAATGCTTCACCTACATCATTCCGGTTTGCCTTGTCTGGATAGCTTGGAGTATCCCGGATTAGTCCTGATCTGTGGATATCATCCGGATCTTTCAATCATGAATAAATCAAGGTAACATATTACAAGAACATCCCAAACACTCTGTCCAATCCGCAGAACAAGATAGTGCATTTCCGGATCTTTCCGGACCCTTTTGTAATCCTTTATCATACCGGAGCATCTCCCTGAACAGGTCTTATTTGATCGATCACAGCTTCTTCATAACTCCATGCGGACCTCTGAAAACTTGACTGAAGTATCTCAAGACTCATATCTACAAACCCTTTGATCCGCATCTTGTGCCACATCCGGCACCACTTGTTTGGCTGGGGGAACAAGATTTTCTTTGAGTCTCCCCCTGAGCCTGAGCTCACTTTTTAATTTCCGGAAGAAATATCAGCACCAGAGTCTGGTGCGGATCCAACCTCTACATTCTCTGAACTTTTCTTCACCCAAATCTTGCTCATCTGACTCCTAACCTCATCCGCATTCATCTTTTGTTTACCCTTGTCTTGATTCTGATTATACACCGGACCTCTTTTGTCCTGATTCTTGTTTCTGTAGATTTTAGCATTATGACCGGACCTATTGCAGATTTGGCAAATAACATTTCTTTGCATATTTGACTGATATCCTCTTGATCTGCATTGATTAGCCATATGACCTACTCTATTGCATGTGAAGCATCTACCTTTGAATGATTTGTTTACTTGCATAATTCTGCATTCATGGGATTTGTGTCCATACCTTTTGCAGTTGAAGCACTGTCCGGAGAAGGATGAATTAATCTGATTCATTCTCATTCTACACTGATTAGCTTTGTGACCAAAGTGGTTGCAGCTGTGGCAGTATCCATTGAAGGATGGATATCTTTGAGCATTTGGCTGTCTTACCGGAGGTCTTCTAGGCCTGCTCCTTGGATTTTCTGATCCAAGATTCTTCTGACCGGATCCGGAGCTTTCTCCTTTCTCATATCCCAAACCATACTTGTCATCTGTCCTCTTTTGACTTCCAAGAAGAACTTCAAGTTGAGCAGAACTTATCTTGAATTTCTCTTTATATTCATTTGCTGTTTGAAGGTCTCTTTTGAGAGAGGCAATTTGATCCTCAAGTTTTCCTTCATTATCTTTGGCATCTTCAAGATCAGATTCAAGATGTCTGATAATCCTGTCCATCTGGTGGCATTCTTCTAATTTTTCTTTAAGAGATTGTCTTAGATTGTCTTCAGCCTTTCTTTTTTCTTCAATCTCTTGAGTAAACTTTATAGTTCCTGATTCCATTTCATGTCTTAACATAATGACTTCTTTTGATAACTTTTCACATAACTTGGTTTGCTCAGTCAATTCTTCATTTGTATTGCTTTCTTCACTTTGTCTTGCCAACTGTTGAAGCAGCTCCTTTCTCTTTTTCATAGAGAGACTTAATTTGTCTTTTAATTCTCTCATGAATTCATCAGCCTGTTTGAGTCTTTCCTTTAATTCACTGACTTCAAAATTTGACTGTTCAAGATCCTCAAGAGCAGTCTTGAGTTGCTCCCTTAAACCATATGCATCCATTTGAAATCCCAGATCTTCCTCAAGCTGTTAGGCTCTATTAGGAGGAACTTAGCTCTGATACCACTTGTTGATAACTGAGAGGGGGGGGGTGAATCAGTTATCCTAATTATTTCCCTTATTGATCTTTCCTTTTAATTGATGCAGCATAGAATCAAACACAAAAACATTAATCATGAAATAAGAGACACATGACACAGTATTTTTGACGTGGAAACCCTGTTAAGGGAGAAAACCACGGGGTGATTAACCCAAAATTATTCTCTGTTAGAAGAATAGGAAATTACAAAAATGGCACTTGCCAATTAGGGCTCACTGCCCGAGCACACTGCTCACAAGAGGCCCACTGCCTACAAGAAGACACACTGTCTACAAAGTGATGAGAATCACAGTCTTGAACTGATTGGAAGCATCTGCATATGCTGGAGTTCAGTTCCGGTTAGGCTCAGTACACTGATCTGCTGCACTTCATCTTTCCTCTGTTCTTTATTCTGCTATCTTTCACATACCGGATCCTTTTTGCTACCTCTGCTCTTATCTGGACTTATTCGCATATATCTGTACATCAACACTCCCTTCACAACTAAATCCATCCTCTATATATATCCGCACAAGTAATTTCATCACCTTTCTAGTCGGCATCCGGAACAGTCTAGTTTCTTACAAACTTTTGTTCTGTCGGCTGAATCCTTCCTCACCAAGCAATGCGGATCAAGCATATACTTGTAGATATCATTAATCATGTCGGCCAACCATGATTCATGCCTTCACAACCTCTGTCATCAATAGTAACACATCCAGAAAGCAATCTGATACTCTGCCAGTCAGTTCTTCCTCTGTTTTCACTGTCTCTCAGGAATCCGGTACTCAACCATTCATATCTTTTTCCTTGTCCATCACCGGAGGCTAAATCCTTGGAATATACCACTCAAGGTAGTCCTCTTGACTTCCCCAAATCCGCACTGCACCAAGACACTTCCTCTGAGAGATCTGGACCAATCTGTCGGACCTTGCCACATGCTCTGTTCTTCTTCACCGGACCACAACATTCTTTATTCTGACTTCCGGTAGAGACACATCATGACTTGCGGATATGTGGGATGACCTTTGTTTCCATCAATGACAACAACCATGAATCCATATAGTGTCTCTTGCCAACAATCTCCCCCTTTGGCATTGATGGCAACACTTAGTGAAAAATGACTAAGTGTTTTCACTATGCTCCCCCTTTGCTGATGCTCTGTCTTTATATACAATTTCCGGAACTCCCCCTTAGTTGGATTCCTCATTTTTCACTACTCCTCACTCCCCCTTTGACATCAATGGCAAAGGGTAGGGTCCGCACACCAAAATTTTCAAAAATTTTCTATATATAGCCGCATATTTACATACTCACATGTACTGAAGAATGTCTGCAAAGGATGTCTGCAATTGGATCATTTCTGTAGCCCAACTTTGCTTCATTCTATCCAAAATTGAAATGTGACCACTTAACAAAAATGCAAACGCTTCTGCCCGCTTGAGATCTGTCGGATCTTTTGTTTGGGCGGTGGTCTGAGCATCACTGATGGCCTCATGCATAGTTTCCAACTTAGGGATTATAATCCTTCTAAGTTCTCCCATCCGGTTAGTGATGTTCTTTCTTTCCTTCTCAAGATTCTTTATTTCATTCAAGACTGCAATAGTCTGACATTCTTGATTTATTATAGAGGAAGAGAGAGGATCAAAACTTTGAGATAAGCTTTGTAGCTTATCCTGTTCCTCTTTTATTTTCTTGTCAAATGCTGCTGTTGCCTTTGACCAGGATATACAAAATTTATAGATGTCACCGCCATCCTTAAGAGCATTCTCTAAGCTCTTTATTCCAATGCTTACAATCTTCCTATCTTTAGAGATTAATTCTAATATTTCTGAAAATCTCTTATCCAAAAATTCCTTCCGGACCTTTTCTTCAGCTGATTTTTCTAGAGAATCAAAATGTGTATCAACACTGCTGACTAAGGTTTTTAGATTACCGGAAGAGGAGGCTGTCGGATCTATCTGGATTGATGGCATGATCTTTACAAGTACTCCGGAAGCAGCCTCTATCAACTCACAGTCTTCCATATGAGACTTCAGAAGCTTTTCATTTGCCTTGGCATTTGCAAATGAAGCTATCTTCATTGTTTGTACTGGAGAGAGAGAGTCAAAATCAAATGGGCCTTTTAGAAGCTCCGGTTCATCAATCTCTAAAGTTTCTTTGCTCAAAAATTGTTGAACAGTTTGTGCAGTGTCTCTTGCCGGAGACAGATGTTTCTTTTCTTCTGCAGTCTTAGAACTATCAACCTCTTTGTCTTTCACCACTGCTTCCTTCTCCTGTAATTGCTCTTCTTCTTTTCTCACCTTTCTTTTAATCTCAGGTTCCCTGAGTTCTACATGTATTTTTACACTCAGCTCCTCAAAGGTTCCAAACCTTTCTGCCTTAGGATCTTTGGGCTGACTTAGCATGTGTTGAACATGCAGCTCCACTATCTGTTCATCCACTTCATACCCCATGGGCATGATCCAGACAGTCCTTGGCTCTACTGCCTCCATTAGGCACTGATCAGTGTCAACCATAAAGCACACTGAGTCTTTGTATTTTTCAACAAGAGACTGGGGAATTCTCTCTCTTGCTTGCATCATGCTCTGAAAGTTTTTGAAGTATCCCCATAGAGCTGTATTTCTCGCTTTTGCATCCCCAAGTCCATGCAAATAGTCTCTTATCTGGACTGCAACAGGTTTGTCGTTCTGCCATACCCATCCACTTGTTCCGGGTAGCTCATTCATGAAGTAGAAGAATAGACATACAATAAGAGTACCATACTTAAAGGAATTCTTCTTATCCTTCTTGATTTTCTGTATATTTTCCATTAATTGGCTTAGCAGTAGTTCGCAAAGATCATATTCTACATTCTTTCTTAGCATTTCATAAGCAGTGTATACTGCAGTTCCGGATACAGAATTCTCCCTGCTGGAGTGATAGATCTTGTATCCTATTATCATTGATGCATATTTGATATCCGGATCCGAAATATCTTCAATGGTCATTGCCCTCTTATCAAATTTTGATCCGGTGGCCTCAGTTACAATGTTGTTCTTGACAGATTTGAGGATAGGTACCCCTCCGGAAGAGTATAGACCAGTTACTGCTCTAATTGCCTCTTTTGTGATCTTGCAGGGTCTATCTAGCCATAGAAAGTTGTCATGCATCCTGCTCAGTACATACCGGACCCATTCATCTTCTTCAAAGCAGGGGAAATGAATAAATTGCTCAAATTGTTTCTTCTGGATATCCTTATACTCTGGTTTAAGCTCAAAAGCATTGTCTATCAGTTGCTTGTGATAGAGGTCTCTTAATTTGAATTCCCCAAATTCCTCAATGCTTGCATGTATGTAAACCCTAATGTCTTCGGTATGTAAAACTCCGTGAGGAACACTAGAGAAGGCTCCTAGTGGATCTACCTCCAATGATTTGTAGGGATGTTTCTTGAATGAGGGGCGAGGTCTATCAGAGATCTTAACTATGTTTGGAGTAGCCATTCTTCAAAGATTTGCAGTGAGGTAATGAAAAACGGAGAATACCTTATGCGCCTTCGGTTTGCACGGAGTGGTTGGATTGATTTCTTTATGCAATAACTTCGGCAGGAGATCCTTGGTGTGCTTGATGAACCTTGTTGCAGAGCTCCACTTTTCGCTTCTTCTCGAGTGCAGAATGGGCAAATGACCTTTGAGAAATCCCTTAAATTGCTCCGCGAACCCTAATATCTGTCTGTAATAAATGCTTCACCTACATCATTCCGGTTTGCCTTGTCTGGATAGCTTGGAGTATCCCGGATTAGTCCTGATCTGTAGATATCATCCGGATCTTTCAATCATGAATAAATCAAGGTAACATATTACAAGAACATCCCAAACACTCTGTCCAATCCGCAGAACAAGATAGTGCATTTCTGGATCTTTCCGGACCCTTTTGTAATCCTTTATCATACCGGAGCATCTCCCTGAACAGGTCTTATTTGATCGATCACAGCTTCTTCATAACTCCATGCGGACCTCTGAAAACTTGACTGAAGTATCTCAAGACTCATATCTACAAACCCTTTGATCCGCATCTTGTGCCACATCCGGCACCACTTGTTTGGCTGGGGGAACAAGATTTTCTTTGAGTCTCCCCCTGAACCTGAGCTCACTTTTTAATTTCCGGAAGAAATATCAGCACCAGAGTCTGGTGCGGATCCAACCTCTACATTCTCTGAACTTTTCTTCACCCAAATCTTGCTCATCTGACTCCTAACCTCATCCGCATTCATCTTTTGTTTACCCTTGTCTTGATTCTGATTATACACCGGACCTCTTTTGTCCTGATTCTTGTTTCTGCAGATTTTAGCATTATGACCGGACCTATTGCAGATTTGGCAAATAACATTTCTTTGCATATTTGACTGATATCCTCTTGATCTGCATTGATTAGCCATATGACCTACTCTATTGCATGTGAAGCATCTACCTTTGAATGATTTGTTTACTTGCATAATTCTGCATTCATGGGATTTGTGTCCATACCTTTTGCAGTTGAAGCACTATCCGGAGAAGGATGAATTAATCTGATTCATTCTCATTCTGCACTGATTAGCTTTGTGACCAAAGTGGTTGCAGCTGTGGCAGTATCCATTGAAGGATGGATATCTTTGAGCATTTGGCTGTCTTACCGGAGGTCTTCTAGGCCTGCTCCTTGGATTTTCTGATCCAAGATTCTTCTGACCGGATCCAGAGCTTTCTCCTTTCTCATATCCCAAACCATACTTGTCATCTGTCCTCTTTTGACTTCCAAGAAGAACTTCAAGTTGAGCAGAACTTATCTTGAATTTCTCTTTATATTCATTTGCTGTTTGAAGGTCTCTTTTGAGAGAGGCAATTTGATCCTCAAGTTTTCCTTCATTATCTTTGGCATCTTCAAGATCAGATTCAAGATGTCTGATAATCCTGTCCATCTGGTGGCATTCTTCTGATTTTTCTTTAAGAGATTGTCTTAGATTGTCTTTAGCCTTTCTTTTTTCTTCAATCTCTTGAGTAAACTTTATAGTTCCTGATTCCATTTCATGTCTTAACATAATGACTTCTTTTGATAACTTTTCACATAACTTGGTTTGCTCAGTCAATTCTTCATTTGTATTGCTTTCTTCACTTTGTCTTGCCAACTGTTGAAGCAGCTCCTTTCTCTTTTTCATAGAGAGACTTAATTTGTCTTTTAATTCTCTCATGAATTCATCAGCCTGTTTGAGTCTTTCCTTTAATTCACTGACTTCAGAATTTGACTGTTCAAGATCCTCAAGAGCAGTCTTGAGTTGCTCCCTTAAACCATATGCATCCATTTGAAATCCCAGATCTTCCTCAAGCTGTTAGGCTCTATTAGGAGGAACTTAGCTCTGATACCACTTGTTGATAACTGAGAGGGGGGGTGAATCAGTTATCCTAATTATTTCCCTTATTGATCTTTCCTTTTAATTGATGCAGCATAGAATCAAACACAAAAACATTAATCATGAAATAAGAGACACATGACACAGTATTTTTGACGTGGAAACCCTGTTAAGGGAGAAAACCACGGGGTGATTAACCCAAAATTATTCTCTGTTAGAAGAATAGGAAATTACAAAAATGGCACTTGCCAATTAGGGCTCACTGCCCGAGCACACTGCTCACAAGAGGCCCACTGCCTACAAGAAGACACACTGTCTACAAAGTGATGAGAATCACAGTCTTGAACTGATTGGAAGCATCTGCATATGCTGGAGTTCAGTTCCGGTTAGGCTCAGTACACTGATCTGCTACACTTCATCTTTCCTCTGTTCTTTATTCTGCTATCTTTCACATACCGGATCCTTTTTGCTACCTCTGCTCTTATCTGGACTTATTCGCATATATCTGTACATCAACACTCCCTTCACAACTAAATCCATCCTCTATATATATCCGCACAAGTAATTTCATCACCTTTCTAGTCGGCATCCGGAACAGTCTAGTTTCTTACAAACTTTTGTTCTGTCGGCTGAATCCTTCCTCACCAAGCAATGCGGATCAAGCATATACTTGTAGATATCATTAATCATGTCGGCCAACCATGATTCATGCCTTCACAACCTCTGTCATCAACAGTAACACATCCAGAAAGCAGTCTGATACTCTGCCAGTCAGTTCTTCCTCTGTTTTCACTGTCTCTCAGGAATCCGGTACTCAACCATTCATATCTTTTTCCTTGTCCATCACTGGAGGCTAAATCCTTGGAATATACCACTCAAGGTAGTCCTCTTGACTTCCCCAAATCCACACTGCACCAAGACACTTCCTCTGAGAGATCCGGACCAATCTGTCGGACCTTGCCACATGCTCTGTTCTTCTTCACCGGACCACAACATTCTTTATTCTGACTTCCGGTAGAGACACATCATGACTTGCGGATATGTGGGATGACCTTTGTTGCCATCAATGACAACAACCATGAATCCATATAGTGTCTCTTGCCAATAGGAAACCCCATGTTATCTCCCATCAATAGTATCCATTGGTGTAAGGGCATGCTCAGACTTGCTATGTCAGGTGGAGTCGATGCCCGGTACCTGCAGCCTGCATCAAAATGATATGTTGCATAGAAGTATATACATATATAACAAACACACAGAGTCCGGGAGTCGCAACATAGTAGGGTGTTCGTAATGAGTAGTACTACACTATCCCTACTCTGAAAGCATGACAATAAACATAAACATCTCTAACTATCAATCGGGTATACATAAAACATGATAACACTACTCTGCATAATCAACTAACTATCAACTAAACATGTCAAAACACATCATCTACTATAACATCAACAATGTCACTATAATAATCATAACAAATGTCAACAACCACATCAGTAATCTATAATCCAAAATGAGCATAACTAAGCATAACCAAAAAAAGTCTATCATCCACATGTCTCATAATGTCTAAGTGTGACTAAAATACTGTCAACTGTCAAAGCCAAAATGAGGGGCAATACATATCCATTGCTTTATCTTTTTCCATTCCTTTGATTTCAAGATCATACTTGTGTTTGTCTAACCCACCTATCCTCTCAAGGGGGCATCTTCATCGCATCTTCACATTACCATCTATCTTCATCATTATTCATTTTCTTCTATCCATACCTTAGCTTCTTTGAAATGATGTTCCTCGACACAAATCTCATCATCCTGAACATCATCTCAAAGAGGGGCAAAATGTAGACACATAAATTTGTCCATCACCTAGTCGACACGACCTTGTAATGTTTTTCCCTAGGTCCTAGGTCTTCCCACTCATAATTCCAACTTAATCACATTCCTAATTAATTCAATAAACACACTTTATTTAATTAATTCCCTAATCACATGTCTCACATAATTCAAATTAAATATTTGAATTAATCCCTCACCTTTCATCTCATTCAAACAAGTGTCACATGCTACATCCTCCACTTAATTCCTTCACATGTCAAACTAATTTAAATAATAGTTTATTTAAATTAGATTCCTTTTATCACAGTCGAACACTTGTCCACTTTCCTTTTATCTCATATGGGGTAGTACATCTTGAATTTAATTCAAGTCACATGTGAAAGCTAATTCAAATAAAATATTGATAAAACCTGGAGGGGAGATGGTGATAGCATGTGTGGGAGAGCAAGCTAGGGCACCTGAGCCCTAGCTTGTAGGTTCAAGCTTTCTCTCTGCTCAAGGGATTTGAATGTTAGCAAGGGGTCAAGGGGACTGGGTCTACTTCTTTGTTTCTTCTTTTTTTCTAGTTTTAACTAGCTGTGAGGCATTCTTTGGTGCGGGTGGTGGTGTACAGGGTTCAAGGGTTTCCAACTCTAGGTTCTCTTTTATTGTGTGCCCTCTAGTTCATGTTTTCTACATGTTGGGGGGGTTTTCTTCTATTCAGGTGTTGTCTCTTGTGGTGGTGCATCTGTTTGGAGCCATTGCTTTGGATTCAGCGTGGTGTGGGGGGGCATTTTGAGCCCTCACTCATTTGGTATAAATGGCTTCGAATGTACCTTTGGATATGGCAGGTCATGCTTCTTCCATGGATGGGGAGGATGCCAGTATTCCCATTCAGTCTTCTTCTAGATCAGATGTGGTCTGAAATGGTTCCCTTAAATTTCCAAAGGTGAATGGATGCTTGGAGAGGGCCCATGAGCGGTCGGTTTTAGTAATACAATCAGAGTCGGTAGCTAAGGATATTAATTACTACTGCAATCATGTTTTGATTTGTAAGTTCATAGGGATGAGTGTTTCTCCCCCATTTCTTGATACATGGATTCACAAGACATGGAACCTGGAAGGAGATTTTGATATTTTGATGGTTGCAAATAACTTCTTTATGGTGGATTTTTTGTGTGTCTCAAATCAGAATAGGGCCTTTGAAGGGGGCCCATATTTTTATAATCAAGTGGGTCTCTTTATCAAACCATGGCATGCTAGCTTTAACTCAATGTAAGAGTTACCTTCTAGAATCCCAATTTGGATTCATCTTCCTTGGTTGCCGCTTGAATGCTGGAGAAGTGATATATTGCAGTCGATTGCACTGTTGCTGGGAAAACCTATTGGTCCTTCTCATCAAACTTTGAATATGAGAGTTTTTTCTTATGCTAGGGTTTGTGTTGAAATTGATTTAAGCCAACCACTTCTAGACTCTATTGATATGACTGTTGGGTCTTGCTTCTAGACTCAACCATTAGATTATGAGACATTACCCTTTAGGTGTTGGCTATGTCATGAATAAGGTCATCTTTAGCGGAGATTTCCTTGAGCTTCTGGTGTAGCTGGTTCAAGTAATGCTCCTACTCAGCCTGATTTGAAAGCAGACAAGGGTAAAGCCCCCATGTAGGGAGGTGGGGCTAATAAAGAAGGTTTTATTCTGGTTAAGTCTCGTAATCATGGTCGAGGCCTGAAGAGATCCCTCAAGGATAGGTAGGAGGAGGAAACTTTCAACCGATTTGAGACATTGGAGGATTTGGTCTAGGAGGAAGGTTTTCAAGCGGACTTGCAGGCAACAGTTGGATCTTTTACTGAGGTTGTTCCTAGGGATCAGCCTAATGTGATTCCTAGTTCAGATCAGCTTGGTGAGCAGGGTACTCAGATGGACACTGAATTGGCTCCTCCAGCTCCTATTCAAGGTGCGTTAGATTCGGTGCCAGAGGCTTCTTGTGGCTCTCCTAGTGTTGGTGGTGTTCTATCTAAAGTGTGGGGTACTCTAGACTTAGGAAAAAGTAAGGCTCCTTCCCTAGCCTTGGGTTTGTAGCCAAAAACCCTCAAAAAAGGGGCTCCTGAGAAACCTCTTATGGTTGGTACAAAAAAGGACTTGGAAAAGGTAAAGCTAGTTGGTGAGACATTGGTTGAGTTAGATTCGATGAGGACTATTGATGCTCACTTCTCCCAACCCCAACGATGATTGTGCTCTCTTGGAATGTGAGGGGTATGAATAGTATCCCTAGACAAAAGGCTATTTGGGATTTGGTTCGTATTCATTCTCCTGATGTGGTTTTCCTTTAGGAAACTAAGTTATCAGTTGATAGTATGATGAGTGTGGCTTTGAAGATTTGGAGTCGTGGTCAATGTCAATGTGTTGGTGCTCTTGGTAGCTCTGGTGGGGTTGCATGCTTATGGGACCCATGTAGAGTTAGGCCAATTTGGTGGTACTCCTGCAGAGGTTTAATTTCTTGTGTTTCTTCTCATCTTGAGTCTAGAGAGAGAATACTCTTGTCTAACATCTATGCTCTAGTTGACCTTCATGGAAAGGTAAAGTTGTAGGTTTTGTCAGATATGTGAGGACTTTGGATCCTTATCTCCCATGGATTTTAGCTAGGGATTTTAATGCCATTGTTTCTTTGGAAGAGAAGAGGGGAGGCATTGCTCGCTTGGAGCCTTCTTCTGATCTCTTGCAGGTTAATGTGGCTCTCCTAAATTTGGTTGACATCAAGCCTGTTAATGGGGTCTTTACTTGGAATAATAGGAGATGTGGGGACGCTGCTATTTCTGAACATCTGGATAGATTCTTGGTGTCCAGTTTCTAGCTGGGGGACAGGTGGTTGACTAGCTCTAAGATTTTGGATGGGCAGGGTTCTGATCATTGGCCAATCAAACTTTTTGCTGAGCTTCCCTGGTATTGTGTAAAGCAGTCTTTTAAGTTTTAGCTCATGTGGTTAAGAGATGACTCCCTCCATGATCTTCTTCCTAGTTGGTGGAATTTGGGGAAGCTGTCACAAGGGACCGCTATGTACTCCTTCTCCAAGAGGCTCCAATATGTGAAATATAGGTTGAAACGGTGGAATAGGCAACACTTTGGTAATGTTTTCCATGCAAAATAGTCTGCTCAAGCTCCTTTGGACTCAATCACCAGGCAGATTCGTGATCAGGGCCTCATTGAGGATCTGGGTTTGCTGGAAGCTACTGCTGTGAAGGAAGTTGAGGAATGGGAATTATGTGAGGAAATGTTTTGGAAACAAAAGTCTGGAATCAAGTGGCTTTAGGCGAGAGACAGGAATACCTCTTTCTTCCACAATTCAGTAGAAGATAGGAGACAAGATAATGTCATTTCTTCTCTTAGGTCTTCGAATGGGGAGATTCTCTCCTCCTCTACTTCTATTTCTGCTGAGGCTATTCATTTCTTTTCTATTCTACTATCTAAGGATTCCCTTCCTATGGTGGAGGATGAAGCTGATATTTTGAATAGTATTCTACCCTTAGTCACCAGTAAAATGAATGCTTCTTTGCTTCATCCCATTTCTTTGTTAGAGCTTGAAACTATTGTGTTCCAGATGAAAAAGGGAAAAGCTCCAAGGCTTGATGGTTTCTCAGTTGAGTTCTACCAGGAGTTCTGGGAAGTGATTAAGTTGGATTTGTTGGAGGTCATTCAGGAATCTTTCATGAATAAACAAACACTGAAATCCATGAATGTTACCTTCCTTTCTCTTATCCCAAAGAAGGATGGGGCTAATTCTCTGGATCCTTTTAGGCCCATTGCCTTATGTAATGTGGTTTATAAGATTATTACTAAGTTGATTGCTGAGCGGCTGAAACCCTAGCTAAGTAGGTTAATTTCTGAAGAGCAAGGGGGTTTTGTGGCTGGTAGGCAGATTATGGAAGGTGTCATCATTACAGCCAAGACTATTCATTCTATGGATCGTTCTAAAGAGAAAGCTATGTTTATTAAGTTGGATATGGCTAAATCTTATGATCGGGTTAAATGGGCCTTCTTATTTAAGATTCTGGGAGCGTTTGGTTTTGCTGGTGAATGGATTGAGTGGGTGAAGAGCTGTGTTACTTCTCCTTCCTTTTTGGTGCTAATTAATGGTGAGCCAACGGAGTTGTTTGGTGCTTCTAGGGGGCTCAGACAAGGAGACCCTTTATCCCCCTATCTTTTCATCTTATTGGTAGAGGGTTTGGGGAGGTTTTTAGATCCTAGGTGGAGACTGGTTTGATTAAGGGCTAGAGTTTTGGAAACAATATTACCCCTCAGTCATATTTGTAGTTTGTTGATGACATGACTCTGATGGGCGGAGCTAAGGTTGAGGAGGCTTCCGGTTGGCGCAGGATTCTGGATTGTTATTTGGCTACATCAGATCAGAAAATTAATGAGGGGAAGTCTTTTATTTACTTCTTTCATACTCCATAGGCTATTCAAAGGAGAATTGTTGGTATCCTTCATTTCTAGATTGGCACTCTCCCTTTTGTGTATCTTGGTATTTCGCTTACTATTCGTTCGCTTGCTAATTTGTTCTGGCAGGAGATTATGGATAAGTTCAGAAATCTGGTTAGTCATTGGACTAACAGGTGGCTCTCTTCTGCAGGTAGGATGACTCTTATAAAGGCAGTGGTGCAGGCTCTTCCTCTATACAGATGTTTTGTTATCTCTGCACCTTCGGGCTTTATCAAAGACTTTGAGAGTTTGTCTCGGCAGTTCCTTTGGTATGGAAACCTCCTTCACAGGAAGTGGAGTTTGGTTAAGTGGGAACCTATTTGTAGGCTAAAGCAGGCTAGTGGTCTAGGTCTGCGTAGAACTGATTTGAATGGACAAGCTTTAGCAGCTAAGCTGTATTGGCGGTGGTGTTTACAACAACATCAATCATGGGCAAAAATTCTTACCTCAAAGTATCTGGGTGCAGTTGAGAGTGTGGATGTTGCTTGCTTCAGTTTAGAGGTGAAGAGTTCTATGATTTGGAGTACCCTCAAAAGGGGTGCCAAGTTGGTCAAGCAGGGTTGTTTTGGATTTGCAATGGGGGGTAGGATGCTCTCTTCTAGCATGATTCTTGGAATGGTTATCCTCCCATTTTGTCTACCCACCCCCACCTTCAAAATTTGAGTAGGCATTTTATTGATGCTAGGTGATGCCATGTTGCTGATTTTAAAACTCTTCATAATTTGGGACAAGTTAGTGTGTATAGATGGAAGGTTCTGCAAGAGTGGCCTCCTGGTGGGGCAACTGGGGATTATTAGGAGCTTGCTAGGATCCTATCGAGGCATGTATAAACTTCTCTTCCTAGGAGAGATGTCTTGGCTTGGGGTCTTGATCCAAAAGGCAAATTTACTATTGCCTCAGGTTATCAAGTTCTTGATAAGAAAATGTTTGGGAGCTCAGAGGTCTCGTGGTGGAAACAAGTTTGGAATAAGTTTGCTTGGCCTAAGTGTAATTTCTTCTCATGGTTAGTTGTTCAAGGGAGGTACCTTACTTGGGAGAACCTCTAGAAATGTGGGTTTTAGGGGCCCTCTAAGTGTGTTCTATGTGGTGGGCATGAGGAGTGCAGCCCCCATCTCTTCTTTCAGTGTTCCTTTGCGAAAGTTATTTGGCATTTCTTGTGGAATCTCTGGTGTATACCGTGTAGACATGCTTCTTCTTTAGAGGATTTTTGGAGGTGTCTGGGGCCTCCCTCTATAAAGACCTCTTTTCTCCTCATTGCTTGGATCATTGGCCCTATTTTGATAATTTGACATATTTGATTAGAGCGCAACCATATAATTTTTCTGAACAAGAAGCTACTTGTTGGTAAGCTCTAGTTGAGGATTCTGGGGGGGTCTACAGGAAACTTTGGCTACTAAGTGTGATCTATCTGTCCCTATTGTTTTTGGTGACTATGATGTGGTTAAAGCCCTGGGTCTCTCTGGGGATGGACAAAAACATTTGAGGGTGGTTCAGGATAGGCATGGGAGAGCGAGCGCCTGTCATACTGGTCGTTGGTGTCCTCCTGCTATGGGGGAGCTAAAAATCAATACCAATGGATCATCTAGAGGTAATCCTGGCCATGTTGGAGTTGGTAGCATTGGCAGGGATAGTTCAGTGGTGGTAATTTTTTTCTTCTCTATATATAAAGGTCAGCATACTATTGTGACATAGAATTGCACCCTACTTGGAGAGAGTCCAAGCATTCTAATGACACAATGGGAATGATCTAGAAGTGTGGGACCTTGTGAACTGAGATCAGACCTTTGGAGTAGGTTAGCTTCCTACCTTTGAGCCTAATGCTTAGAGGAAAATATCTAAACCTAGTGCTAATGCTTGCTGGGAAAAGGGGTAGAAGGAAACATGAATAAAAATTAGTTGATACACCAGGTTGAATAAAAGAGCCCTCACAGAACTGAGAAAGATGCACAACACAACCAGATACAACAAGTAGATATACACATATTTAGATGATTCTAGTAGAGGTAAGAAACAAAATGGTTGAGAGGAACAAAAACATTCACAGACAATCATATGTAGATACACACTAAACTAAAAATTAGTAAAAGAGGTAAAATAACTTGCATATATTCAATAAGAAGGCATGGTTACAATAGAGGAATGTTCTATTTGGAATTAGAAGCATAGGTTACTAAATCTTCCAACCCTTTTTACATCTCATGTGAGTCCAAGTGGAATAGGACAAGTCGTAGGGTCTGGTAGTGGAAGAGAAAACACATTGTAACTGAATAGGTTGATAGTTATAGAACGGTTGGCATTCCCACCGATGCAAACTGTCAAGAACAAGAACATGTATAAATAGTTCAGTGAACAAAAGAAGAGGAGTAATATAGAAATTAGGTGTGATTTGTGGTAGAATAATAGTAAGAAGATAGAAGAATTGTTTTTTAGTGCAAAAGTTCCCAAGATAAATAAAAGATCCTGTTTTGTTTGTGTTTTTTCACCATGTCACTGTAATTAGTTCCATTTTGTCATTTGAATGGGTTACTAAGCCATTCCACCAACGAGATTTCTTTGAAATCAGTGGAATGGGTCTGTTTGTACAGTTAGTGTTCTCTTTTTGTTTTTGTTTACTTTCAGTGTCGGATCGAGAGTAGGATGTGCTAATCGAGCCTAGCATCTCCATGTGCTAGGATTTGGCAAAGGCAGAGAGTGTGTGTGTTGTAGAGTTTGTGATTGGCAGTGAAATAACCGTCGGAGAAAGCCAGTCGATGATCGTCCGAAGTGCAAAGGTGTATGGGAGTAACGGCATAGGAAACCCTAGTGTACGCTAATGATTGAAACATGGCTGATGAATGTGTTTCGAATGTATGCTGCAAATGTACAAGGAGATTGTATCTGGCGGGACATACAAGCAGCGACTAGGGTTAATGGTGAATCGGTGCATGTGTCCACTGGCAATAACCAGTTCAATGATGTACATGAGTTGATTTGATCTATTTTGTCTGCTTCCGTTGTGCGCTCTGCATCATTTTGGTATCAGAGCTTTGGACATTCTGTGTGATAGATCTGTGAATGTTTATGTCAGATAGAGAGAGTGAAGGAGAGGCTAGTGCCATGCCTCCAAAGGGGATGACAGCAGAAGTGCTTAAAAAGTTCCAAGAGATGGAAGAAATGATCAAGGTTGGAATCAAGGAAACACTCCAGGCTGAGTTGAAGGCACTAAAGATAGGAAAGAAATTAGATGATGAATCTAATGAAGAAGAAGAAGACGGGGAAGAGGAAACAACCTCAGGATAGACATATATATCTGTAGATCAAAAACAATTTCTGGAGGCCATAAAATCAATTGGTAAGGAATCATCTGAATCAAGAATGGAGATTCTGATGTTCAGCGGAAAGATGGATGTAGAAGAAGTCATCGAATGGGTCGAGGCTTTGAACAATTACTTCAAGTACAAGGAGGTACTGGAGAATAGAAGAGTCAAGTTTGTAAAGACAAAATTGAAGGGTGCTGCACTCACGTGGTGGAACTACACCTAGGGAGAAAGGGTGAAGAGTGGCAAGAGCATGATCTCATCCTGGAGTCGGATGGTAGAGAGGATCAAGGCTCAGTTCCTACCAGCAGATTATGAAGTGTAGACATATAGTAAAATGCAGAACCTTAGACAAAAGGGCATGGATGTATCCACCTACATAGAGGAATTTCACAAATTGTCTCTAAGGTGTGGGCTTGCTAAGGATGAAAAGGGAAGAATTGCTAGGTATATTAATAGCTTGAAATATAGCATACAAGATAAGATTACCATCTTGACACCAGAAACTGTGGACAAATGCTTCCAAGTGGCACTGAGAGTAGAAGAGAAGCAGAAAAGAAAAGGAGAACAATAGAATAGGGGCAGAGGTGGAAGGAACTTCAGAGGCAGAAATAGTTTTGGTGGCAGAAATCAGTTCCAGAAGAATCAAGGGGAGTTCAGTCAACAAGAACACAGTGGAGAATCTGGTTCTAGAGGGGGTTTCAAAGGAAGGAGACCCAATGGAAGAGGTAGATTTGGTGGACCAGGTAGAGGTCCTAATGTCTTCATGGGAAGATGTTATAATTGTAACCAAATTGGGCACACAATAGGCAAGTGTCTGGAGAAAGCCTCAAGCTCTTATGGAGGAGATAGAAGGAGCCAGCTGATTCAAGAAGAAGTTTGTCAGAGTGTGATCTCATCTATGGGAAGCGCAGCTTGAGCACAAGATGGAGAGAATCTTATGATGAGAAGGACGATGCTGAAGGTACCACAGAACAAAGAACCACCACAGAGGAAGACACTATTCAAAACTCTGTGTAAAGTTTCTGGCAAAAGGTGTAAGGTAATTGTTAATTCTAGCTCAACTAAAAATTTAGTTTCAGTAGAAATGGTAGAGAAATTGAATTTGAAAAGATTGCCACATGTTAGTCCATACAAAGTGTCCTGGCTGAACAAAGGGCAACAAGTCTTGGTTGATGAACAAGCTTGGGTAGAATTTCAGATAGGGGAATATGGGGATAAACTTTTGTGTGATATAATTCCCATGGATGCATGCCATTTACTGTTAGGTAGACCTTGGTAGTATGATGTACAAGCCCAGCATGATGGTAAATCCAATTATTTTGTTATCACCAAGAATGGTAGACAGTATAAGATGGATCCTTTACCAGAAGAGGGCGTAGACAAGAATGTAGGATCAAGTATCATGCTAGTGAGTGGGAAAGAGTTTCTCCATACTCTAAAAGAAGTGGGAACCTAGGGGTATGCTCTGATTCTAAAACCTAAAGACAATTCTGATTTGTCTAAAAATAGCAAGGAAAAAGTCTCTAAGGAAGTGCAGGAATTGTTAGACAAGTATAAGAGTATCATGGTGGAGGATATGCCCAATACACTACCCCCTGTGAGAGACATAAGTCATCAGATTGACTTCATACCAGGATCCATATTTTCAAATAAACCAGCTTATAAAATGACACCTAATTAGAATGAGGAGATTGCTAAACAAGTTCAAGAACTGTTGGATAAGGGCTTGGTGAAGAAAAGTCTTAGTCCGTGTGTTGTACCTACAGTTTTAGCTCCCAAGAAGGATGGAAAATGGAGGTTATGTACTGATTCGAGAGCCATAAATAAGATCACCATTAGATATAGGTTTCCTATGCCCAGAATAGAGGACCTCATGGATTGTTTGGGTGGAGCTCGGTACTTTTCTAAAATTGATCTCAAAAGTGGATACCATTAGATCCAGATTAGACAAGGGGATGAATGGAAGACAGCCTTTAAGACTAATGAGGGTCTTTATGAGTGGGTGGTGATGCCATTTGGACTGTCTAATGCTCCAAGCACTTTCATGCGTCTAATGAATGAGGTATTGAAAGATTTTATTGGCAAATTTGTTGTTGTCTATCTTGATGATATTCTGATTTTCAGCAGGATAAAGGAAGAACATTTGCAGCATTTGGAAGAGGTGTTGAAGAAACTACATGAGGAGAAACTAATGATCAATATGGAGAAGAGTGTCTTCATGAAGGAAGAACTCACATATCTGGGATTTGTGATATCCCAGGGTAATTTGAAAATGGATCCGGAAAAGGTAAAGGCTATTCTGTCTTGGCCAGCACCTAGGACAGTAAGTGATGTGAGAAGTTTTCATGGGCTGGCAACTTTTTATAGGAAATTCATAAGGGGATTTAGCCATGTTTGTACACCCATTCTGGATACCATAAAGGGAGGACAGAAAATTAAGTTTGTTTGGAATAGAGCAGCAGATGAATCTTTTGAAATTCTTAAACAGAAAATAGTAGAGAAACCCATTTTGGTTTTGCCTGATTTTAATAAGTTGTTAACTGTAGAATGTGATGCCAGTAATCTTGCCATTGGTGCTGTCTTAAGTCAGGAAGGCAGACATGTTGCTTTCTTTAGTGAGAAGCTGAATGATGTTGAAAGGAAGTATTCCACATATGATCTAGAATTGTATGCAATGGTGCAAGCATTGAAAAAATGAAGACATTATCTCTTGCCCAAGGAATTCATTGTTTATACTAACAACCATGCTTTGAGTTTTCTGAATTCACAGGAGAAACTAAATCACAGGCATATGAAGTGGGTTGAACAACTCCAGGTGTATACTTTTTCCATCAAACATAAGAAGGGACAAGCTAACAAGGTGGCAGATGCTATGAGCAGAAGAGTGTGTACTATACGGGAAATCCAGTTACAAAGTGTGGAAGTGGATTCTTTCAAGAATATGTATCAGAATGATGAGGACTTCAAGGAGATATATGCAGTTTGTTCACAGTTTTTTAGATTCCTATCATTCTAATTTTTCTAAATATTTGTTGCAGCAAGGGCTACTGTTCAAATTTAGCCAATTGTGTGTACCTAGGTGTTCCATGAGGGAGAACATCATAAAAGAGAAACATTGCGGTAGTCTTGGAGGTCATTTTGGACTAGACAAGACATTGGAACAAGTGAGAAGGCTTTACTTTTGGCCTAAGATGCAAATAGATGTCAGGAAATTTGTGGAAGGTTGTAACATTTGCCAGAAGGTAAAAGGGACTTCATCAAATGCAGGTCTCTATCAACCACTTCCAATTCCACAAAGGCCATGGGAGTGCATCAGTATGGATTTTGTTTTGGGTCTTCCCCAGACTCAAAGAGGATTTGACAGTGTGTTTGTGGTTGTTGATAGGTTTAGTAAAATGGCTCATTTTGTGCCATGTAAATGTACTAATGATGCTTCACATATTGCTGGTCTTTTCTTCAAGGAGATAATAAGAATTCATGGTTTACCATTGAATATTGTTACTGATAGAGATCCCAAGTTTGTGGGACATTTTTGGCGCACATTGTGGAAGAAATTAGGCACCCAATTGTCTTTCACGTTAGCATATCACCCTCAGATGGATGGACAAACTGAGGTGGTGAATAGATCACTGGGTAATCTTTTGAGGTGTTTGACTCAACAGCATGGAGAAGCATGGGATATGATCATCCCACAGGTAGAATTTGCATATAATGATTCTATTAATAGGAGCACAGGAAAGAGTCCTTTTGAAGTTGTATATGGGATTCATTCCAGGGGAATTTTGGAGCTCAAGGATCTCCAAAACATGGAGAAAAAGAGTGCACAAGGAGAAGATTTTGTAGTAAGTATGAAAGATATCCATGATGCTATCAGAGGAACTATACAGAAGAACACAAGGAAATACAAAGAGAGAGCTGATCAGGAGAAAAGGGATGTCCAATACAAAGTCAGAGATTTGGTGATGGCATATCTGAAAAAGGAAAGGCTTCCAAAGGGACAGCCCACAAAGCTTCTTATGAAGAAGATAGGTCCATGTAAGATTGTACACAAGTTTGGGCCTAATGCATATGAAATTGAACTCCCTCCAGGTTTCGCAATATCACCCATTTTCAATGTGTCTGACCTGTTTCCATTCAGAGGAAACAATGTTGCTAGTTTAGATGTGACAGAAGCAGGGGATGCAGAATGGATTTCTGATCTTCCACCGAGTCAGCCAGTGCAGCTAGAATGTATTTTAGACACCAAAGTTCAGAAGAAGACCAGGCATAAAACCTACAAGCAGTATCTGGTCAAATGGCATGGGTTGCCTGATGAAGATGCTACCTGGATGAGTGAGGAGGACATCATCAAACATGGGGTTACTGTTTCCAACTTGGTTCCTCAAGGGACTTGAGTTCTTTCACACCCTGAGAGTATGGTGCAGGGGCACCTAGATACCTTAATTAATTTCATGTTCTTTTGATGTTTGGGAGTTGTATAAGGTCCACATGATCAATTGTAAGGCCTAGTGCCACATGTGAGTCCAAGTGGAATAGGACAAGTCGTAGGGTCCGGTAGTGGAAGAGCAAACACATTGTAACTGAATAGGTTGACAGTTGCAGAACGGTTGGCATTCCCACCGATGCAAACTGTCAAGAACAAGAACATGTATAAACAGTTCAGTGAATAGAAGAAGAGGAGTAATATAGAAATTGGGTGTGATTTGTGGTAGAATAACAGTAAGAAGATAGAAGAATTGTTTTTAGTGCAGAAGTTCCCAAGATAAATAAAAGATCCTGTTTTGTTTGTGTTCTTTCACCGTGTCACTATAATTAGTTCCATTTTGTCATTCAGATGGGTTACTAAGCCATTCTACCGATGAGATTTCTTTGAAATCGGTGGAATGGGTCTATTTGTACAGTTAGTGTTCTCTTTTTGTTTTTGTTTATGTTCAGTGTCAGATCGAGTGTGGGATGTGCTGATCGAGCCTAGCATCTCCATGTGCTAGGATTCAGCGAAGGCAGAGAGTTTGTGTGTTGCAGATTTCGTGATTGGCAGTGAAATAATTGTCAGAGAAAGCCAGTCAATGATCGTCTGAAGTGCAAAGGTGTATGGGAGTAATGGCGTAGGAAACCCTAGTGTACGCTGATGATTGAAACATGGCTAATGAATGTGTTTTGAATGTATGTTGCGAATGTACAAGGAGATTATATGTGGCGGGACATACAAGTAGTGATTGAGGTTAATGGTGAATCAGTGTGTGTGTCCACTGGCAATAACTAGTTCAGTGATGTACATGAGTTGATTTGATCTATTTTGTCTACTTCTATTGTGCGCTCTACATCAGTGCGTCTGAAGGGAGTGCTGACCTGCCAGAAGTTATGGCATGAAATATCTGGAATAGGAGCAGATGGAAGATATTTTGAAACCTCAATGTGAGCTACTAAATCATCGACCTACACCCATAAATGCAATAAATATCTGCATCTGCATATGCCAAATTAGTCGCTGAAACATTCAGTCGATCAAGCCTACAGATTTGCATCAAATTTTGAAAGTAAAAATATCCTCCTCAAAAGCCTACCAAATGAAAAAGGAGGCAAAAATAAAGCACTTTTACCTTTTGAAGCATGTTGAAATTCACCAAAATGAGGGAGATACAGGTGGTCAAAGTTACAGTCAATTGCATCTTACATCTGTATATCGCTTTGCATCTGCAATTGTATATGCTTTTGTATGTGTAATTGTATATACAATACAATGGCCAACATACAAAAGCATGCCTTTGTCTTTGTATCACCCTTTGTACCTACCTTTGCCTTGTGTCAACATCTGATTTGCTGCTGCGCTGAAACTGAGACCCATCGCTAAACATTTGCATGCTTTATCAACTGTCAGAAAAACCTTAAACTAAGCTGCCGATGCACTAAGTCTCACCGAAATCCTTTGTATGTGACCTTTTGTATATCTAATTGTATATGAGATACAATCGCATATACATATAATGTGGAACTCAAAGGAGATTATCAACCATAATGGAACTTTAGAATAGGTCTGGCCTTGTATCCTTTCCCTTTTTGCATATCGACATATACATGCACCTCAACATACAACTGCAGACCCCACTGCTGAGTTTGCCAATTTTAATTTCCTAGTCGGGTCCACCTTGTATATTGCTATTGTATCTAACCTTTGTATCTACAAACATACAATGCGAACATACATGCAAAGATGCATACAATCGTATCTGCCTTTATAAACCAAATTGCATATTCCTTTCGGGTCCAGGATTTGTATGTCAAAAATGTATATGCCAATGTATATCTGATTGTATGTGCAAAGATACAATCGCATATACATACAATTGGTGGACCCCAACCTTTGTATGTTGCCTTGTATATACAAGGATAACCTGATGTACATTCTCTTTTGTATCCCGCCTTGCATATTGCCTTTGCATCTTCCCCTTATATATTACCTTGTATATGCACGTGTATGTGCAATATACAAACAAAGATACATACAAAGATGCATAACGAACCTGATGTACATTCACTTTTGTACATGACCAAGATACAAGGAAAAATGTAACTGAGATACAATTCGACCAAACGACAGAAAACCCCAAAACAAAGACAACGTCATCATCATATACATGAAAAATGGCTAAGTATAAAACAGAGAAATCTCTGCAATGGAAGGTACTTGAAGACAAGATTTCTAGGTTTTTCTAGGTTTTTGGCAAAGATTCTTTAGACAAGATTTTGGGATTTTTGGCAAGGCATAGCATGAGTAATTGAAGGATTTAAGCCTTGTAGGGTCATTTTCTAAAGGATATTCAATGAATATACAAGGTGAACTATTTAACTCTGGATAGAGGAAAATAGGTCAACACATACAAATAATCTCATGGAGGCTCTTTCTATTATTCTGGCATTAGAGCGTGATTGTGCCCTTGGCTGGAGGTGGATTATTTATGAATTAGATTCTCAAGTGGTCATTGATATGCTGAATAAAAGACATTTTGAGGAGGTGAACTAGCAACTTGCAGTGGTGGCCAAACAAATTGTTTCTCTGAGTAATGCTTTAGATTCTATTTCTTTTTGTCATGTGCCATGGGAGTGGAATAAGGTGGCAGATTGTTTGGCAAAGTGGGCATTTGAGTAGATGGAGACTTGGAATGTGGATAATTGGGGCAATCTTCCTGGTGATTTGGCCCCTGTTCTTGAAGATTGGGTTATGGAGGATATGAGGAGCTTTTTGGGTGTTACTTAATTCTTGATTTTGGTTGTGCCCTTATGGGTGTTCCTTACTACTTTCTAATGATTTTATGATTCAATAAAGTTTTTACCCCTTTTTTTATTAAAAAAAATCAAATAAAATATTTGAATTAGATTCCTTTCATTCTCCTTCACACACTTGTCACATGACTATGATTTCTTGAGCTGCAAGGAAACCCTAATCAACCCTAACCAATCTCAACCATCCATATCATTCAAAATAACTCTCAATCACAACTGTCCATTCAAATTTGCATTTTCTATAAAGGTATCCTCTCTTGAGCCATTTGTAATGAATCTTCTTCTAGTATCCTCATGTTGTCAAATTTTCCTCTTAATCATCCATCAATCTATCATCTATCCCTCTTGGATCATTCAATCTTTCATCTATCAATCCCTATCTTCATGTTATGTTGCAGAATCAAGCAATCAACATTCATCTCTTTGGGTAAAGCTAGAGTGTTTTGGGTGCAGCACTCTCCACCTTATCGACGGATTGTGGATCAATGTGAAGGTATTGTATTGTTTGTTTTGCATTTTGTTATTTTTTTCCTTCATGTTTGATCTCCATGATATTAGTTAGAAATGCATATCACAAATATAGGATCAAAAGAAACTATTGGCCCAAGGTTCATGGTGTGGGAATGAATCCTATTGAGCATCCTCATGGTGGTGGTAATCATCAAAACACTAGGCATGCCAGTACTATGTGTCATATAGAGAAGGATTAGCATGTACACGTACTTAATCATAATTAAACAATTATAGAGCTCTGATTATTTAAAAATGTCATATTTTGGTTTCTTTTTTCTTTAGGTTGCTTTGTGTCAACAATTTATGAGGACTAGGTTGTAAACCATGTAAATCCTATTATTGTTTCTTATCATTAGTGGTTTACTCTTGATTCAAAATTTTTGGAAAGACTTCAAACTAGGTTGTGTTATCAGGAAAATGCGATAATATTAAATGAATTTATAAACCCAATAACTCAATGGAATATGCAAGTAACAAAGTTTTAAAACAAATAAATCAAACTTACAGTGCTCTTTTACCTCATGGCTTCCATTGCTCACTTATTCTCAATTGATCTTTGGTGATGAATATAGCCCTCAAGAAGCTTACTTCCTTGCTTTGATTCCTCAAGATGACAAAGGAGAAATGGCTTGGATACTTATTGTATTGAAAATGGGCTTCAACACAATATAGGATGGATGATGGAAAATGCAAGAGTGGGGGTGTTAATGGCGCGCTATGGATTCGACAGAGTAATCTTACTTGGAAGCTTCATGATATGAAAATGGAAGAATAGAGGGGTATTTATAGACTTGTGAGAGAAGATCAATGGTGTAGAAGAAATAAGAAGATCAATGGTAGAATATGTTTGAGAGAACATGCGTGAATAGAAAGAAGACACGTGTAATTCAAAAAAGTTACTTTGTTGAGTTAACTGCTTTCTTGATGAGGATGAGCTTTGATTTCATAAATTAGAATATATTTTTCTAATTTAAGAATTTGTTGATAAAAACAAAGTTGTTTTAAATCAGTTAACCTAGCTTTTGCTTTTGCATGACAAGGAAGATTTATTTTAGAAGATTTTGAAATTTTTTTAGAAGATAAAAAAGTGAATTAATTAAATCAATTTATTTAATTGATTGTGCAAGATTTAGAGGAATAAATAAAATATTTAATTATATTTTATTTTGGGAGACTGATATTTAATTTAAATAAATTTGCATTTTATTTAAATTTTTGACAATAAATTATTTAATTAAATAATTAAAATTATTTAATTGTTTAGAAGAATAAAGTTGATATTGATGAAATTTTAAAAAATAAATATAATTTATTCAATTAATGGGAGGAAAATGAATCAAATAAATAAATTGATTTATTTATTTATTGATAGAGTAATATTATGATGAAATAAATATTTAAAATATTTATTTAGACAGAGTCATGTCATTTTTAGGTGTATACATTGTGCCCCTCTTTGATGCAATGTGTTTTATCACGTTGTTTCAAAGAATAAGAATTTTCAATAATGATACATGCCCTAGTTTGCCCCTGTTACAGGTTTAACGACGACAGGATGCCCCCTCGGGAGATTGGACAAGAAGAAGGCAGAAGGTGTGAGATGGACAATCTCATGAAGAACAAGGTGAAAAACAAGTTAGGTTGAAGAAAATAGGTCATGGTTTGGAGAAACAGGGAGAAATAGGCATGGGAAGTAGTTAGAATTGTCACACAGTCAACTATGGTTCACTTGCTATATGTAGGAGTTGGGTCCACAAGTCCTATTCATTTGCACACTTGTCTTTAGTTGATATGTCCTTGAGAGGTTAGGAGAGCAGAGGAGCTAGAGCAGTCGACAGAGATATGGATATTCCACGCAAGGAGCACCATTTTCAGCAAGTTCGACGGTTCAATCGGCCACCCGAGACAGGACCACCAGTATGTAGTCTAACAAAACTCAATTAAATTTATTTATTAGGGCAATAAATGCTTAGGAAAAAAAGTTAGGATAGATGCGCTGAACTGTAGTTTCGTGCATATGCTAGGAAACCACGCATGTGCTTGATCTTTCGGCGCATGTGATAAATCGGTGCATATAAGCTAAGAAGTGGCGGATCCACTATGGTACCGCATATGTGACACAAGAAGCGGCGCATATGCCAAAACAGTGCATACAAATCAAGTAACGACACATTCACGGTGAATCGGTGCATATGATATGACTTAGCGCATTTGCCATCTGGTTCGGTGCATTTGCACTAGGATAGTCAACTGACTTAATGAAATTAACCCAATTGGCATCTTCATGGATGTGTCAATTGATAAACAATCTCCAAGATTGCTGGGAATCTAGTTGAGTGATGATATGCTATTTTGATTAATTTGATATGTTAAGTCAGTGATAGGATAGTTTGATTTCTTTAAGTAGGTTGGTTTGGATATGGGTTTTTTCATGACGTTATGCCCTTGCTTGGTTGCAGGAGGACATTCGTGATACTATGATATCATAGGAGCAGTTCCCTCTATCATTGCTACAGTGGTACATGCTTACAGAGATGGATTGCGAGGCTCTTGGTGCTATGGGCCTGGATTATGTTTGTTTCATGCCCGAGGTTCACATGAACCTCGGTCTATTGACTGCGGCGGTGGAGCGATTCCATAGTGAGGACGGGACTTTCCATCTACCAACTGGGGAGATTGCGATCACTCTGGAGGGCATTTACAGGATTCTGCATCTTGTTATTCAGGGGGAGTTGGTAGAGTATGATCCACAGTGCGATGCAAGATTGGCAAAGTGTAGATGCATTTTTGATGACCTAGAGTTGGATGAGCAGGTTATTTCATGGCAGGACATACATGACTATTATGACTACTTCCTAGGGATAGTGGAAAGATTGATTGGTGGCATAGTATGCCCAGATAGGAGATCACATGGGTTCCTAATTGGCTGGGGAGGGTGATGGAGAGGATGATCACTGACGGGAGTCAATACTCATGGGGTGTGTGCATGCTTGCACACTTATACAGGGATATGCACCAGGTTGTATATCATAGAGGGGCCAGCTTGTCAGCAGGTGTGTCTCTTTTAGAGTTTTGGTTGTGGGAGCACATAGAGATCACACGATCAATTTGTGTTTTTGCAAGACAACAGGGAGAGCCATATAGTTATGGTTACATAGGAGTTATTTCCCAGCACAAGCTAGGAAAGCTCGAGTATTGGAGACATGCACTAGATAATGTAGATACAGTTATCTGGTGCCCATACCTAGACTGCGAGGTATGGGATGATGAGGATGACAAGTTACCATATTGTTTCCAGACTTGGTGGCTCATTGGTAGGATGCGGTACATACTAGAGCATCAGATTGTCAGTAGAGTGTAGAGGCAGTTTGGCAGAGTATAGGGCAGGCCATAGGGGCGGGCTCGATTTGCGAGGACCTATGCAGAGAGGCTGAGGTGAGGTCCAGTGGCATCTTATGAGGAGGCATTAGCAAATTTTTAAAAGATCCCATATGCATCCTGGTTGATGAGGAGAGAGATAGTAGATGTGGGGATGACTCTAGACTATGAGGAGTGGTTTGTGGCTTATCCATTTCCTAGATATTTAGGACCTAGAGAGTTGGTTCCTCACATAGACGAGGAGGATTCAGATGATGAGGAGGGGGCTGGTAGGAGGAGGAGGAGACAGAGGAGGGGTAGAGGGGGTCAAGGAGAGGGAAGTGATGGTGGGGATGGCAGAGGAGGAGGAGGAGGAGGAGACGGAGGTAGATTGAGACAGAGGAGAAGGAGGAGGTTTGTGGAGGGACCTTCAGGATAGCAGCATGTTGCACAGCCATAGGTTGTAGGGCAGGTGTAGGTGCCGGCACAACAGGGGGTACAATAGGGATAGATGCCGCCAGCATAGCAAGTGGCCCAGCAATAGATACAGGGATAGGGACAGCAGGCTCCGTAGCCTGACTTACAGCAGTAGGCCATGACTATGCTACAAGGTCAGGTGAGGTAGTTGAGGGCACAACTTAGAGCAGTAGAGTATTAGAGAGTGGCAGGTGCAGGATGCATATCAGAGATCTCTAGAGAGCGAGACTCAGCCTTGGCGAGAGTGCAGGCTATCAGAGTAGAGAGAGATGCAGTAGTGGCATCCCTAGGCACAGATGGTACTACAAGCTTTTTGGTTGCACAAGTGTAGTAGACACAGGCACAGCTTGCCTAGGCATAGGCATAGCTGGCATAGGTACAGGGGTAGTTGGCATAGGTACAGGATGAGCTTGCTAGAGTGTAGGCTCAGACACAGTACTACAGAGGATTATATCATGGGGCCGTGCCAGTAGACTAGTGTGCACCTAGCTATAGGAGCCAGTCTGTGGCTTCACAGAGAGTAGGTGGATCTTGATCTAGAGCACTAGTGAGAGGTCCCTAGCAGTCAAGGGGGGACAGAGGAGAGGGCAGTGTAGGGAGTAGTGTTCCATGGCAGCAGGGCTAGCTAGTTTTTTTGACATTTGTATCAATTTTTGACTTTATGTATACACATTTTTTATGGCTCAGATAGCCTGCTATGTATATATTTGTATTGTTTTGCCTTGAGACATGTATTATCATCTTTGTGTATTTTGTATACATTTCATGACATGACTCCGAGAGATGGATAGATATTTTGATATATTGTACATTTGGACATGTTTTTTGCTTATATGATGATGCAGCTATTGATGTACTACATGCACTTGTTCGATGTTTATATGCCATGGATGCAAACTCTCTTATGATGTTTTTACATGTTATGCCTACTTTGATTATGTTTAGATGATGTTAATGTAGTCTTATATGGATTATGATGGTCTCATATGATTATGTAAATGTGAATGTTGTTGATATGATTATGTAGCTTGTGAGATGATCTATATGTGCTTGTCTATGTTTTTTATTTTGTTGTTGATATGATATACTGATGTGAATGTATATGGATGATCTAATGCACTTATTATGTATGCCAATGATTTAATCATGTGAATGACTATCTCATGTGATATGATATGTAATTTTATGCTATGTTTTTGGTATGTCCAAATGTACTCAATCGACACAGAGATGATATAGTGATAGGTGGAAGAAGATGAATGAAAGGATCATAGGCTTTCACTTGTAAACATTGATACTCTCTAGTTTTTTGCTTATTGTAGAGATGATATGAATTTCTGGATATGAAATGGATGCAGATATTTTGTCATCATTAGAGCACAAGTACTTTGCTTTCATCATTGGGTGTTTTTTGTTTCTTTTCTCTTTTTGAAATGTTGTAAGAAAATACAAGCATCTAGGTATAATTAAACTGAGATGACCTGAGTATTCCTTACATGGATTTTGATATAGCAGGTTGATACAAGCATCTAGTCAAACTTGAATCTAGATGACCTGAGTATCTCTTGCATTTCAACAGATAAGGATTGCCCCTTTTCATGTTCAGACCCCCGAAGTCCTCGATGATCTTTTGCTAATCATGTCGTTAGACAAAAGTTGTCACATTACTAAAGTTTGATCCACAAATAGTAGACAAAGAAAATAATTATGCTCCCATCATAGCATCTCTAGCTTTTGGCATCCTTGAGCAGCATAGAAAGACATAATGACAAAAATTCAAGACCTAGTAAGTTAACCAGTTCACAAAGCACAAAACATTCTTGCATTTAGATGTGTCTTCTTGCCATAATTGATATAGAATCAATTTGGGTTCTTTGGTATATGTCTTTCTTTGCTTTTAGACTAGGTATTGTTCTGTGTCAAGATTTTTGTTTTGGGAAGCTTGCTTTGTCGTGCGCTTGTCTAATGAAAGGTATCACAATCCTTATTGGTATCTTCTTAGAACATGTGGCATTCAAGAATCCAAATCTGCAACTAGGTCGAGGAGTTACCCCTAGTTTAGACAAAGGATTGACTTATTACGGGTGAGATAACAAACTGACATGGATAGATGAACCCTAAGAGATTGACCTAGTGCCTCAGGGGTTCATTGTTAAGTGGCCTTCCCTACATGATGATGCAGAGGCAACGTAGTTTGGGTTGAACTTGATGGACCTAGGACCTAGGCGATGGCAAAGATGCAAAATCGGTATGGATAGTAGGATAGATGACACTTACTGGAATGGATAGGAAAGAAGTGGAGTGGAGCAGAGTGGAGCCTCAGGGACACATTGAGAATGGCCTTGCCTATGTGATAACTTAGAGGCGACGTAGTTCGACAATGGTTCAATGGCTCAGTTCAAGATGAATGATATGATGGACATAAGAGAGATGAGGTTGCAACAGATGGAGGAAGTGGTTTGTTGTAGATAGCACCTATTTACTAGGTTTTCACCACTTACTTTTATTTGCACAATAGCTAAAAATATGCATGACACTTGTTTTCTAGGTTTTCATCACGATATCTATCCCAAGTGCCTGTTTGCCAGGTTTTCACTAGAGGACAATTTTTTTTGTTATTTTTTTACTTTTTTGATTTTTTTGTTTTGTTTTTTATCACTTTTTCAATTTTTTTGTTATTTTTGGACTTCCTTGCATTAGGTTTTAGGTATGGAACTTGCGAAGATGCATGTTGTTGATAGGATCATCAAATAGTTCTCCTTCAGATGTAGCCAATTGATAAGCTGCAATGATGACATAGGGACCCAGCCAGTTGGGTTCAAACTTGCCTTTCTTCTCTTGATCTTTCTGATTTCTAGGATTTTCTCTGAGGACTAGATCACCAACTTGGAATACTCGAGGCTTTACCTTGTGGTTGTAACTTCTGGACATTCATTGTTGATAAGATTTGAGATGGTTAAAGGTCTATTGCCTTCTCTCTTTGAGTAGCTCTAACTCTTGAAGTCTGGACACTCTGTACTCTTCATCAGATATGGGACCTTTTAATGAAACTCACAAGGATGGGATCTCAACTTCAATGGGCAAGATGGCTTCAGATCCATAGACTAGGGAGTATGGTATTGCACATGTGGGTGTGTGGATACTTGTATGATAGGCCCACAACGCTGGATTTAATTGGATATGCCAATCATGGCCAGCATCATTGACAATCTTTTTCAATATTTTCAAGATAGTTTTATTTGATGCCTCTGCCTGGCCATTGCCTTGGTGGTAATAGGGGGGTAGAAAAGTTGTGCTGGATATGGAATTTGTCACATAGTTCCCTAACATCCTAATTTTTGAATGGTCATCCATTATCCATGATAATGGAAGAAGGGATACCATAGAGACAAATGATATAGTTCAAGATAAAGGAGGCCATCTACTTGCCTATGATATTGGCTAAGGGAAAGGCTTCAATCCACTTCATAAAGTACTCGGTGGTGGTGATTATGAATTTATGGCCGCTAGATGAGGAAGGGTGGATTTTTCCCACTAAGCTGAGTCCCCATTGATAGAAAGACCAAGAAGTCATTAATGGCTACAGCTCCTGTACTAGTGTTGTTAAGGGAAAATTGGATTCAAATGAATAATCAATACAATCAATATCAAAATACCCAAAACTCAATGAAATACAGAAACAAAGAGATCAATCAAATAAAAGAACTTCAAAAACCTTTGCAAACCTCAAAGCTTCATAGCTTCTGTTGGTTGCCTATCTCAATCGATCTTGCATGTATGAAGAAGGCCCTCAGAGAGTGCACTTCCTTACTATTTCCAAGATTGTCAATGGAGAATGGTTATGATAATGCTTTGTAATGAAGATGAGCTTCACAACAATGGTAACGATATGGTAACAAGTGTGATCACAAGCACTGAAGGAATTGGTGCCAAAGGTGTGCTGTAATTCCTGCAAAGTAACAATACTGAAAGCTTGGATGATTAAAATGGAAGAACAAGGTTGAATTTATAGACTTGAGATAAAGAAGATCAATGGTTGAGAAACCTTGAGGAACGTGTGCGAATAGAAAGAGGGCATGTGTCTTGCTATATTTAATACAAGCATCTAGGTATAATTGAACCAAGATGACCTGAGTATTTCTTGTGTATTAAAATGTAAGGATTGCCCCCTTTCATGTTAGACCTTTGATGTCCTCGATGATCTTTTGCTGATCATGTCATTAGACATGGCTTCACATTACTAAAGTTTAATCCATAAACAGCAAAACAAAGAAAATAATCATGCCCCCATCATAGCATCTCTAGCTTTTGGCATCCTCGAGTAACATAGAAAGGCAAGATAGCAGAAGCCAAGACTCTTGTATTTTAACCATGATTCCAATCCACAAAACATGTTTACATTTAGATGTGTTTGTTTCTTATCATAATTTAGGTAAAATCATATAGAATTCCTTAGGTGTTTGCTTGCTTTGATCTAGATAGGTTAATGTCTTGCATTAGGATTTCTGCTTGAAAAGACCAAGTTTTGTTTGTGCCTACTTGCCCAATGAGAAAATTCCACAATCGTTATTGGTGAGACGGACCCTAAGGGACTGACCTAGTGCCTTGGGGGCTCATTTCTAAATTGCCTTGCCTAAGTGACGATGTAGAGGCAATGTAGTTCAGGGTGAACCCTAACAGACCTAAGACCTAGGCGATAGAAAGTGGTGTGGACTCAGATAGATAGAAGGAATAGACATGGGATGGATGGGAAAGTGGGAGCCTCGAGGGTGCATTTGAATAATGGCCTTGCCTACATGACAATACAAAGGAACCATAGTTCATGGACTTGGACCATGGATACTATCAAGAGACACTATGCTAGGCTGACACTGTGGATAGGATATGGGATAAAACCTTGGTTGACAAGGCAACAAATAGATAGAGTATCAAGCCATGATAAGTTATCGTTAGGTTTTTATTATGGAACAGATATGGATCGAATGGGACATGAGTAATGGACACAAGGTGATTGGTTTCCCAAAGATGGAGGAAGCGGTTTATCACAGTAACGCCTGTTTACCAGTTTATCACCATTTGCTTTTATTTGCATGAAAGCTAGAAAGTATGCATGATCCTTGTTTGCCAGGTTTTCATCATGATACCTATCCAAGGCGCCTGTTTGCCAAGTTTTTTGCCAAAGGATGATTTTTGTATTTTTCTAATTTTTTTATTTTTTTGTATTTTTATTTTTTATTTTTTTGTATTTTATGCCCCCCGTACATTGGGGTTCTCCTAGGTATAGAACCGATGAAGATGCATGCTATTGATTGGGTCATTGAACAACTCACCCTCTGATGTTGCTAACTGATATGCCCCTGATCCATAAGCATCTACGATTACATAAGGCCCAAGCTAGTTTGGTTCGAACTTGCCTTTCTTTTCCCAATCCTATTGATTGCGGGGGTTCTCCTTAAGTACTAGATCTCCAACCTTGAAGACTCTTGGGCAAACTCTGTGGTTATAGCTTTGTGACATCATTTGTTGATATGCTTTGAGATAATCAAAGGCTTTCTGTCTCCTTTCCTCTAGCAACTCTAGTTCTCGCAATCTAGAAACTCTATATTCTTCATCTATTATAAGACCTTTTAACGACACCCTGAGAGATGGTAATTTGACCTCAATGGTGAGGATAGCTTCTGAGCCATAGACAAAGGCGTAAGGGATAGCACCTGTGGGAGTGCATATACTGGTTCTGTAGGCCCACAGAGTGGGATTGAGTTGGATGTGCCAATCACAGCTAGCATCGTTGACTATCTTCTTGAGGAGTTCCAAGATGGTCTTGTTGGATGCTTCAGCTTGACCGTTGCCTTGGGGGTAATAGGGTGTGGAGAAACGGTGTTGGATTTTGAATCAGTCATAGAGTTCTTGGACATCCAGGTATTTGAAGGGTCTTCTGTTATTCGTGATAATGGATGAGGGAATTTCATAGCTGCAGATGAGGTAATTAAGGATGAATGAGGAAATTTGCTTACCTATGACGGTGGTGAGGGGGATAGCTTCAATCCACTTGGTAAAGTACTCAGTGGCGGTTATTATGAATTTGTGGCTGTTGGATGAAGGTGGGTGGATTTTACCAACAAGGTCGAGTCCCCATTGGCAAAAGGGCCAAGGTGTCGTTAAAGGTCTCAACTCTTGAGCTGGTGCATGTATCAGGTTCCCATGTATTTGGCACTACTTGCACTTCTTCACAAACTGATATGAATCTGTTTCCATGTTTGGCCAATAATAACCCAAACACATGAGTTTCTTAGCTAAGGAAAGACCACTAGAGTGTGTTCTACAGATCCCTTTGTGTACGTCTTGTAATGCAGTTTGGGATTCTTCTCATTCTAAATAATGGAGTAAAGTACCATCTAGACCACGTTGGTATAGGGTGTCAGCAATAATGGTATAATGAGAGGTTTAGCGTATAAAGGTTCATCATTGGTTTGAAGATAAGTTAGGTGGGAGGGTGTTGTCTTTGAGGTAAGTGTAAACCTTACCGTACCAAGGTGAATCAGATACAACTAATAGGCATATGGAATGGGTTTTAGGAAGATCATAAGCCAGTTGCTGTACTTTTTCCACTAAGAACTCATACCGTGACTCATTCTCTAGGATTTCAAGAAGAGAGGCAATGGTTGCCATGGCGTCTACTGCTTTGTTCTCAATGCGAGGTATCTGCTCAAAAGAGATGATCACAAAGTATTACTTGAAGTCCTCGACCATGTGCTTGTATGGGACAAGCTTCTCATCTTTGGTTTGGTAATCATCATTGACCTGATTGATCACTAGTTAAGAATCACCATAGACATGTACCTCTTTGATTTTCCATTATGTTGCTATTTTGAGGGCAATGACCAAGGCTTCATACACTGCTATGTTATTTGTGCATGGAAATAATAGACGATAAGACTTTGGTATGGTGTCACCATGAGGAGTTACAAATAAGATTCTTGCCCCTGATCCATGGTTTGTGTAGGACCCATCAAAGTAAAGTTTCAAGGAATGTGTTGATATATTGAATAAGGATTCATCTAGAAACTCAAATTGCATTGGTGTAGTGTCCTGTAGTGGTACATCCACTAACTAATCAGCAATGACTTGCCCCTTGATAGCCTTTATGTCTACATACTTAATCTCATATTCACTTAGGAGTATTACCCATTTGGCTACGCGACCTATTAGAGCTGCTTTGATTAGTAGGTACTTCAATGGATCTATTTTTTCAATAAGTTTGACTAGATGTGCAAGCATATAATGTCAGAGGTTTTGGGAAGCAAAAACTACCGTAAGACATGATCTTTCTATCTAAGAGTATTGCAACTCATAGCCCACCAATGTATGACTGGTGTTAAGGGAAAATTGGATTCAAATGAATAATCAATATAATCAATATCAAAATACCCAAAACTCAATGAAATATAGAAACAAAGAGATCAATCAAACAAAGGAACTTCAAAAACCTTTGCAAACCTAAAATCTTCATAGCTTCCGTTGGTTTCCTATCTCAATCGATCTTGCATGTATGAATAAGGCCCTCAGATAGTGCACTTCCTTACTATTTCCAAGATTGTCAATGGAGAATGGCTATGATAATGCTTTGTAATGAAGATGAGCTTCACAACAATGGTAACGATATGGTAACAAATATGATCACAAGCAATGAAGGAATTGGTGCCAAAGGCGTGCTATAATTCCTGCAGAGTAACAATATTAAAAGCTTGGATGATTGAAATGGAAGAACAAGGTTCAATTTATAGACTTGAGAGAAAGAAGATCAATTGTATAGAAAGAATGAGAAGATCAATGATTGAGAAACCTTGAGGAACGTGCATGAATAGAAAGAGGACATGTGTCTTGCTATATTTTTCATGAGAGGAATTAATAAAATAGAAGAATGAATTAACTGAAGAGATAAATCAATTAAAAGAATAGATCAATCAATTAAGAGAAATAGAACTTGAGAATGGAAATTGCATGAGGATGAAAAGATATTTTAGGTAATTAAATATTTATAATATTCAATTGCATGTGCACAAGGATTGAATTATATTTAGAGATAACTTTATTTAGAAGAAATAGACAACTTAAATAAATATTTGATTTATTTAAATTTAGAGAAGATATTGTTTGAAGAAACAATTAAATAATTGGTATTATTTAATTTAGAATGGATTTAGAAGAACTAATAAAATATTTGATTATATTTTATTTTTGGAGATTGAGAGGATTTAAATAAATTTGATTGATTTATTTAAATTTGGAAGAATGATTTGATTTAATTAAATAATTAAGAAATTTTTTTTTTAAATGCACCTGGTAAACTTTTTTTAACGTGACCGGTGACGCTGGTGTGACACACCCTCCGGCTCCACGAATGCTTTTGCCTGGAGCAATGAACCGGTGAGGCCACTGTTGCAAGTATGAGGTGAGCCATTGTTGTCATTGATGTCAACATACTCATATTGCATTGACAAGAAGGATTTGATGAGCTGTGTGCTGAGGATATTGAGAAAATTAGCCTCAGTCAGGAACAGTGAAGAACAGTGATGAGAAGAAGGCAAATGTACTGTATAGGATGAGAACCGGAGGATGCGGATTAAAGGGTTAGTAGATATGAGTCTTGAGATGCTTCAGTTAAGATTTCAGAGGTCCGCATGAAGACCTGAAGGAGTTGTGGCTGTCGGTATAGAACCGGTTCCGGCAAGTATCCAGAGGTGACAGAGGATCACAAAAAGGTCCGGTGAGGTCCGGAATTGTATTATCCTAATCTGCGGATTGGACGGAGTGTTTGGGATGTCCTTGTGATGTGTCATCCTGATTTGTGTATGATTTGGAGGTCCGGAAGTACCTCTTGCATTATGACAGTGGCGACAGACTGTGTTCTTGAAGTTCCGGATGAGGAAGACAAGAGATCCCAGTAAGTAGAGGAAGTGCGGATGTATCCGGACATTCAGACAGACTTGTGAAGGTTCTTGGATCATGTTTAGGTTGTGTTGTTGGTCCGCATTGATGGTAGAGCCCGGAATTGAAGTTATTCTTCCGGATGAAGTTCTTGCTCTGTTTAGCCGACCGGATGAGTTGTTCATCTTGTGAATGTTCTTGTGATGGCCGACCGGATGTGTTATTCATCTTGCGGATACTCCTATGGTTGTTTGCCGACTTAGATGTTTGTTCCTAAGTCGATGTCTTGTATAAATAACGGTTTGTGAGTTCATTTCAAAGTGTGGTGTGTGGATGAGTGTGGCATAGCGAAGAAATGTGCGAAAGGCAGAGCAGAGATTTTTGGGCTTAATTGGAACTGATCCGGACATGGTAGAGATGTCATTCTCCAGTTCAAGACTGTGATTTTTATCACTTTGTAGACAGTGTGTCTCCTTGTAGGCAGTGGGCCTCTTTGTGAGCAGTGTGCTCGGGCAGTGAGCCCTTATTGGCATGTGCCATTCATTTTTCTTTATTCTTCTAACAGAGAATAATTCTTGGGTTAATCACCCTGTGGTTTTTCCCTTAACCAGGTTTTCCACGTCAAAATCTTGGTGTTCAATGTGTTGATGCTTATCTGCTCTTGTGTTTATGTATTATGCTTCCATGGATGATTATTTGATATGCTGCTAACTAACAACAAAGAATCAAGTGTTTAAAAGAAAAAGAAGTTTTATACAACTGATTCACCCCCCCTCTTAGTTGTATGCCCTAGATCCAACAATTGGTATCAGAGCTAAGTTCCTCTGATAGGAGCTTAACCGCTTGAGGAGATCCAGGATGTCGTCATACAAGAAGGATAGTTCGAAGTTCGATGGAACCAACTTCACTCTCTGGAAAGGTCGCATGAAGTGTCACTTGGAATGTATGGGAAAAGCATACTTGGCTATGATTTCAAAACCATATGTACCTCCACAAGGTGGTCTAACAACTCTGAATGAAATCACAGAAGCTGAAAATAATCTGTGGACCAAGGAAGCTCTTCTAAGCACATTGAATGACTCAGATCTCTCGAATGTCATTGACCTACCAACTGCATATGAGATCCTAACTAAACTGGAACTTCTGTATGAAGGAGATGAGTTTGTCAAAAGTGCAAGGTTGCAAAGTCTGAAAGGGAAATTTGAAAGATTGAAAATGAGAGATGATGAAAACATCACTACCTTTATGCCAAGAGTAAATGAGCTGGTATGTGGAATCAGAAATGCTGGTGGAACTTTGGATGAAAATGAGATTGTCTGCAAAATCCTAAGATCCCTTCCTGCTGCCTACAAAATCAAAGTTGCTGCCATTGATGAATTCAGAGCCCACACAACTGTCACAAGAGAACAACTGGCTGGCAAACTAGCTGCATTTGAAATGACCGAGTTCGGAGATGATCCTCCCAAGACTGAATCTGCTTTCAAAGCCAGTGCCTTTGTGAAAGGCAAACAGAGATTTGATCTGGGTGAAAACTCATCAAGGAAAATGTCATGGTATGATCAAGCAAGAAGAGACATGGAAGAAGAAGAAGCAGAAACAACTCAACTTGAAGCCCTCATTGCAAAGAGACTGCCAAGAGGATTCGGTAAGTATGAAGGAAAACTACCCTTTAAGTGTTTCAACTGCAATAAGATTGGTCATTTTGCCTCAAGATGTCCGGAGAGATCTGCAAGATCTAATACTCACAGACAAAGGTTTCAAAAGAATTGCTATTATGTTCATGAAGAAAATGACAATGAAGGAGTAACAGATGATGAATCAGAACTAGGAAGCAAATCCAGAAATGAGTGGGTGTTTATAGCCATCAAGGAAGAAGATTCAATACTCTCTGAATCTGTCAATCACAAAGTTATTGAAAAAGCCTTGGCTGCTCAAGTGGAAGAAAAGGATGATTGGGTTATTGACAGTGGATGTTCTCACCATATGACTGGTGACAAGAATAAGTTCTTAGATTTGGAAAGATATGAAGGAGGAATGGTAAAGTTTGGTGACAATTCTGCTGGCAGAATCAGAGGTAGGGGAACTATTTCCTTTGATGGTAAGAGCAAAACAGGAAATGTACTGTATGTTGAAGGATTGAAGCACAATCTTCTCAGTGTTGGTCAGTTAGTGGACAAAGGCTATGATCTCCGGTTCAAGAATGGAAAATGCAGAATCTTTACAAGCTCCGGAACTGAAATTGCATCCGGTACTCAGACAAAAGGTAATATCTTTCATCTGGTTGGTTCAAATAAAAGTTGTTTGTTTGTCCAAATTGATCAGAGTTGGTTATGGCATAGAAGAATGTGTCATGTAAATTTTGATAACATCATCAAGATAAGCAATACTCAGGCTGTGAGAGATCTTCCAAAATTGACGAAACCTACAAATAGTGTGTGTAAAGAATGTCAGTTAGGTAAACAAAGCAGAGTCTCTTTCAAAAGCAAAGATCAGTCTTCTACCGGATTGTTGGAATTAGTACATACTGATCTATGTGGTCCGACAAGAATCAAGAGTCTGCAGGGTGATAGATATTTCATGTTGTTAATTGATGATCATTCCCGGATGATGTGGGTTACCTTTCTAAAAGAAAAATCAGAAGCTTTTGAGAAGTTCAAAATCTTCAAAGCTATGGTGGAGAATCAAACCGGATTGAAACTAAAGTGTCTAAGGTCTGATAGAGGTGGTGAATTTACATCTGGTGAATTCATTGACTTTTGTGAGAAACAGGGTATAAGGAGACAGTTGTCTGCTCCTAAGACTCCACAGCAGAATGGAGTAGTTGAGAGAAAGAACCGGACCATCCAGGAAGCTGCTAGGACAATGATGCTGGAAGCAAATGTTCCTCAAATGTTTTGGAAAGAAGCTATCAGCACCGCAGTCTACACTCTCAATCGAGTTCAAATCAGAAACAACACCGGTAAGACCCCCTATGAACTCTGGTTTGGCATCACTCCTACTGTGAAATATTTCAGAGTATTTGGTAGCAAGTGTTATATTAAAAGAGATGAAGATCTAGGAAAGTTTGATGCTAGAAGTGATGAAAGAATTTTCTTGGGTTACTCCACTCAAAGCAAAGCATACCGGTGTTACAATAAGAGATTGAGGAAGATGATAGAAAGCACCAATGTAAAGGTTGATGAAGGAATTGAGAAGCCTTCAAGATTTTATGAGTTTGATGAAGATGACCAAGACAGTGTTCAAGGACCTCAATCCTCTCCGGTGAGACAGAGTCAGCCTGATCCGGTAAATCAGGAAGAAGAGATAGGTCTGAATGAGCCTGATCAAGAAGCAGCAGTGCAGGATACTCCCAAAATTCCAAGGTATGTAAGACTGAACCACTCTGAAGATCAGATCATAGGTGACAGAAGCAAAGGTGTACAAACTAGAAGGAATATTGCTCAAAATCAGGATGAATGCTGTCTGATTTCAAAAATTGAACCTAAAACAATAAATGAAGCCTGCAATGATGAAAACTGGACCAAAGCAATGGAAGATGAATTGATGCAAATTGAGAAAAATCATACTTGGGATCTTGTTCCTAGACCTAGAGACAGGAATGTAATTGGAACCAAGTGGGTCTTCCGGAACAAACTAAATGAAGCTGGTGAAGTAATCAGAAACAAAGCTAGATTGGTCTGCAAAGGCTACTCTCAGATAGAAGGAATTGACTTTGAAGAGACTTTTGCTCCGGTGGCAAGAATTGAAGCAGTCAGATTACTTCGTGCTTTTGCTGCCTTCAAAGACTTCAAGGTATATCAGATGGATGTCAAGTCTGCCTTCCTAAATGGTGATCTGGAAGAAGAAGTCTACATTGAACAACCGGATGGATTTCAATTGTCTGATAATGATGATATGGTCTGCAAGTTGAAGAAAGCTTTGTATGGATTGAAGCAAGCCCCAAGAGCATGGTATGAAAGGTTGGATAAGCATCTTGTGCAGATTGGATTCAACAAAGGTACTGCTGACAGTAACTTATATTTCAAAATTGATCATGAAAACATTTTGATTGTTGAAGTGTTTGTGGATGATATCATTTTTGGAGGAAGAGATAGTATGTGCAAAACTTTTGCAAATCAGATGAAAAGTGAGTTTGAAATGTCTATGCTTGGTGAAATGAATTTCTTCTTGGGTCTGCAAATTACTCAAACAAAAGAAGGGATCTTCATTTCTCAGACCAAATATGTGAAAGAATTGTTAAAGAAATTTGGTATGGAAGACTCAAAGCCTATGAACACTCCTATGGCAACCGGATGTAAGTTAAGCAAAGATGATGATTCTCCAAAGGTAGATCAGACAAAGTATAGATCAATGATTGGTGGATTGTTGTATCTCACCCAAACTAGACCAGATATAATGTAGGATGTTGGTCTTGTGGCAAGATTCCAGGCTGATCCCAGAGAGTCTCATGTTATGGCAATCAAAAGAATTTTTAGGTACTTGAAAGGAACAGTTGAGTATGGTCTATGGTACCCTAGAGATCCGGACTTCTCTCTTCATGCTTACACAGATGCAGATTGGGCAGGAGATGTGGATGACCGGAAGAGCACTAGTGGTGGAGCATTCTTTTTGGGGAAGAGATTGGTTTCTTGGCTAAGCAAGAAACAAGATGCAATATCTCTGTCTACAACTGAAGCAGAATACATTGCAGTAGCAGGTAGTTGCACTCAAATCTTATGGATGAAGTAGATGCTAAGAGACATCAAAGTTGAATATGAGAAGCCTATCACAATTTTCTGTGATAATTCAAGTGCAATTAATATCTCCAAGAATCCGGTATTGCATTCTAAGACTAAGCACATATCTATTAAATTTCACTTTTTGAGAGAACAAGTAAACAAGGAAGAAGTCAGATTGGAATATGTTCCCTCCAAGGATCAGATTACAGATATCTTTACAAAACCTCTTCCCAAAGACTCTTTTGAATATCTCCGGGAGAAGTTAGGGGTCATGGCCCCTCCGGTGATAAACTAAGATGCACTAATGTGCATCAGTCCGGTGGCTATCACAGTCATATCTTGTGATCCGGACTAATGGGGAGCTGCAACTAAGGGGGAGCAGCTGGTATGATTCTGATATATGAGAATTGCAAGTATGAGCCCTTTGCCATTGATGTCAAAGGGGGAGAGAAGACATGTGAAAAACAAGTGGTTGATGATCAAAGGGGGAGCAGTAAAGGAAGAGAAGACATATGAAAAGTTGAAGTTCTTGTCTTAATGGTTTTTCACATCATATGTTGCCATCAATGACAAAGGGGGAGATTGTTGCAAGTATGAGGTGAGCCATTGTTGTCATTGATGTCAACATACTCATATTGCATTGACAAGAAGGATTTGATGAGCTGTGTGCTGAGGATATTGAGAAAATTAGCCTCAGTCAGGAACAGTGAAGAACAGTGATGAGAAGAAGGCAAATGTACTGTATAGGATGAGAACCGGAGGATGCGGATTAAAGGGTTAGTAGATATGAGTCTTGAGATGCTTCAGTTAAGATTTCAGAGGTCCGCATGAAGACCTGAAGGAGTTGTGGCTGTCGGTATAGAACCGGTTCCGGCAAGTATCCAGAGGTGATAGAGGATCACAAAAAGGTCCGGTGAGGTCCGGAATTGTATTATCCTAATCTGCGGATTGGACGGAGTGTTTGGGATGTCCTTGTGATGTATCATCCTGATTTGTGTATGATTTGGAGGTCCGGAAGTACCTCTTGCATTATGACAGTGGCGACAGACTGTGTTCTTGAAGTTCCGGATGAGGAAGACAAGAGATCCCAGTAAGTAGAGGAAGTGCGGATGTATCCAGACATTCAGACAGACTTGTGAAGGTTCTTGGATCATGTTTAGGTTGTGTTGTTGGTCCGCATTGATGGTAGAGCCCGGAATTGAAGTTATTCTTCCGGATGAAGTTCTTGCTCTGTTTAGCCGACCGGATGAGTTGTTCATCCTGCGAATGTTCTTGTGATGGCCGACCGGATGTGTTATTCATCTTGCGGATACTCCTATGGTTGTTTGCCGACTTAGATGTTTGTTCCTAAGTCGATGTCTTGTATAAATAACGGTTTGTGAGTTCATTTCAAAGTGTGGTGTGTGGATGAGTGTGGCATAGCGAAGAAACGTGCGAAAGGCAGAGCAAAGATTTTTGGGCTTAATTGGAACTGATCCGGACATGGTAGAGATGTCATTCTCCAGTTCAAGACTGTGATTTTTATCACTTTGTAGACAGTGTGTCTCTTTGTAGGCAGTGGGCCTCTTTGTGAGCAGTGTGCTCGGGCAGTGAGCCCTTATTGGCATGTGCCATTCATTTTTCTTTATTCTTCTAACAGAGAATAATTCTTGGGTTAATCACCCCGTGGTTTTTCCCTTAACCGGGTTTTCCACGTCAAAATCTTGGTGTTCAATGTGTTGATGCTTATCTGCTCTTGTGTTTATGTATTATGCTTCCATGGATGATTATTTGATATGCTGCTAACTAACAACAAAGAATCAAGTGTTTAAAAGAAAAAGAAGTTTTATACAACTGATTCACCCCCCCCCTCTCAGTTGTATGCCCTAGATCCAACAGCCACAACATGGGGGACCTCATCCCCTAGCAAGAACATTTCAAACCCACGAGCTCGTTGGCCCAGCGAAGGCGTAAAGCCTTGTGAGCTCGTTGGCCCAGTGGGGGTTTGAACTTTGGTGGCCGCCACTACAACTGAGCGACTTAACCACCGAACCACGCTGTCATCAGCAAATAATTAATAATTATTTAATTGCTTGGAAGAATTTAATTAAATAAAGGATTTTATTTAATTTTGACTTTAGAAGAGGTAATTAAATATTTCGATATTTAATTAATTTAGAGGAATGTGAATCAAATAAATTTATTTATTTATTGATAGAAGAATTAGAAGGGAATAAATATTAAGAATATTTATTTAGACCGAGTCGTGTCATTTTTATGCGTATACAAGTGTATGTATTAGGTTCCCATGAATTTGGCACTTCTTGGACTTCTTTACAAAATTATAGGAATCTTGGTCCATAGTTGGCCAGTAGTATCCCATGCGCATGAGTTTCTTGGCTAAGGTAGGTCCACTAGAGTGGGTCCCACATAAACCGTCATGTACTTTGTTCAGGGCAGTTTGATATTCCTCACTATCAAGACACCTAAGGAGAGTACCATCGAGACTTCTGTGATATAGGGTATTGGTGACAATGGCATATTGGGATGCCTGACAAATGAAGGTTCATTTTTGGTTGTTGGAGAGATCAGGTGGGAGTATATTCTCTTTAAGATAGGAAAATATTTTTCCATAGAGGGGGGAATCAGTTCCGACAATGTGGCAAATGATATAGGATTCAGGACTGTCATATGCAGGATGGGACACTGGCTCTACCAAGAACTCATAACGTGATTGATTATTTGGAATATCAAGGAGAGATGCAATCATGGCCATGGCATCTGCGGCTTTGTTCTCAATCCTTGGTATCTGCTCAAAAGAGATTTCAACAAAGTATTCCTTGAAATCATCTACCATTTGTTTATAAGGGATTAATTTCTCATGCTTTGTTTGGTAGTCATCATTTACTTGATTTATGACCAGTTGTGAGTCACCATACACCTAAAGTTCTTTGATATTCTATTCAACTACTAGCTTGATGCCAATGACTAGGGCTTCATATTCTGCCATGTTGTTATTGTAGGGAAAGAGTAATCTGTATGATTTAGGAATGGTGTCACCACTAGGGGTGATCAACAAGATACCTACTCCCGACCCATACTGAGTGTATGAGCCATCAAAATACATTTTCTAGGTTGTTGTAGTTATGTGAAAGATAGATTCGTTTGGAAATTCAAAGCTCAAAGGACTACCATGTATTACAGGTGCATCTACCATTCGATCTACAAGTACTTGGCCTTGTATTGCCCTCTTGTCTACATATTCGATGTCGAACTCGCTGAGAATCATGACCCATTTGGACAATCTACTTGTAAGGGCAGCTTTGTTGAGTAAATACTTGAGTGGATCAATCTTTGCTATGAGTTTGATAGAATGTGACAACATGTAAGTCTCCATGTTTGTGAAGCGAAGACCACAATGAGGTATGCTCTTTCAATTGTTGTGTATTGTAGTTCATACCCAACAAGTGTTCGACTGATATAGTAAATTGCTTATTCTTTCCCTTTGTAATTTGTTGTACGAGGAGAGATCCCAGAGCTATTGGTGTGGCTGAGATATATAGTAGTAGAGGTTTACCCTGAATTGGTGGCATCAATACAAGTGGTTTCATGAGATACTCTTTTAGTTTCTGAAATGCCTATTCATATGAATCATTCCATTTGAAAGGAACATTCTTATGTGGGAGGTGGGAAAATGGGTGGCACTTGTCTGTCAATTGAGAAATGAATCTTCTGATAGATTACAGTTTTCCCTACAGAGACCTTAGTTGAGTGAGATTCTTAGGAGGTGGCATTTCCATGATGGCCTTTACTTTAGCTGGGTTGACTTTGATTCCATTGGAAGACACTGTGTATCCAAGGAGCTTGCCTGATGTAACTCCAAACACACACTTCTTTGGGTTGAGTCACACATTAAACTATTCCAATCTTGTGAAGATCTTGTCTAATACTACCAGGTATTCTTCTCTTGTGAGTGATTTTTCCAAGATGTCATCAAACTAATCTTCCATTATAGTGTGCATCATGTCATGGAAGATTGTGGTCATAGCTCTCTGATATGTTGGACTGGCACTTTTCAAACCAAATGGCATGACACACCAACAATAGGTGGCCCATGGACATGTGAACACAGTCTTGTGTTGGTCTTCAAGTGTGATTTTGATATGATTATTGTTGATAACTGAGAGGGGGGGGTGAATCAGTTATCCTAATTATTTCCCTTATTGAACTTTCTTTTTAATTGATGCAGCATAGAATCAAACACAAAAATATTAATCATGAAATAAGAAACACATGACACAGTATTTTTGACGTGGAAACCCTGTTAAGGGAGAAAACCACGGGGTGATTAACCCAAAATTATTCTCTGTTAGAAGAATAGGAAATTACAAAATGGCACTTGCCAATTAGGGCTCACTGCCCGAGCACACTGCTCACAAGAGGCCCACTGCCTACAAGAAGACACACTATCTACAAAGTGATAAGAATCATAGTCTTGAACTGATTGGAAGCATCTGCATATGCTGGAGTTCAGTTTCGGTTAGGCTCAGTACACTGATCTGCTGCATTTCATCTTTCCTCTGTTCTTTATTCTGCTATCTTTCACATACCGGATCCTTTTTGCTACCTCTGCTCTGTTCTGGACTTATTCGCATATATCTTCACACCATCACACCCTTCACAACTAAATTCATCCTCTATATATATCCGCACAAGTAATTTCATCACCTTTCTAGTCGGCATCCGGAACAGTCTAGTTTCTTACAAACTCTTGTTCTGTCGGCTGAATCCTTCCTCACCAAGCAATGCGGATAAAGCATATACTTGTAGATATCATTAATCATGTAGGCCAAACATGATTCATGCCTTCACAACCTCTATCATCAATAGTAACACATCCGGAAAGTAGTCTGATACTCTGTCAGTCAGTTCTTCCTCTGTTTTCACTGTCTCTCAGGAATCCGGTACTCAACTATTCATATCTTTTTCCTTGTCCATCACCGGAGGCTAAATCCTTGGAATATACCACTCAAGGTAGTCCTCTTGACTTCCCCAAATCCGCACTGCACCAAGATACTTCCTCTGAGAGATCCGGACCAATCTGTCAGACCTTGCCACATGCTCTGTTCTTGTTCACCGGACCACAACATTCTTTATTTTGACTTCCGGTAGAGACACATCATGACTTGCGGATATGTGGGATGACCTTTGTTGCCATCAATGACAACAACCATGAATCCATATAGTGTCTCTTGCCAACAATCTCCCCCTTTGGCATTGATGGCAACACTTAGTGAAAAATGACTAAGTGTTTACACTATGCTCCCCCTTTGCTGATGCTCTGTCTTTATATACAATTTCCGGAACTCCCCCTTAATTGGATTCCTCATTTTTCACTGCTCCTCACTCCCCCTTTGACATCAATGGCAAAGGGTAGGGTCCGCATATCAAAATTTTCAAAAATTTTCTATACATAACCGCATATTTACATACTCACATATACTGAAGAATGTCTGCAAAGGATGTCTGCAATTGGATCATTTCTGTAGCCCAACTTTGCTTCATTCTATCCAAAATTGAAATGTGACCACTCAACAAAAATGTAAAAGCTTCTGCCCGCTTGAGATCTGTCGGATCTTTTGTTTGGGCGGTGGTCTGAGCATCACTGATGGCCTCATGCATAGTTTCCAACTTAGGGATTATAATCCGTCTAAGTTCTCCCATCCAGTTAGTGATGTTCTTCCTTTCCTTCTCAAGATTCTTTATTTCATTCAAGACTGCAATAGTCTGACATTCTTGATTTATTATGGAGGAAGAGAGAGGATCAAAACTTTGAGATAAGCTTTGTAGCTTATCCTGTTCCTCTTTTATTTTCTTATCAATTGCTGCTGTTGCCTTTGGCCAGGATATGCAAAATTTGTAGATGTCACCGCCATCCTTAAGAGCATTCTCTAAGCTCTTTATTCCAATGCTCACAATCTTCCTATCTTTAGAGATTAATTCTAATACCTCTGAAAATCTTTTATCCAAAAATTCCTTTCGGACCTTTTCTTCAGCTGATTTTTCTAGAGAATCAAAATGTGTATCAACACTGCTGACTAAGGTTTTTAGATTACCGGAAGAGGAGGCTATCAGATCTATCTGGATTGATGGCATAATCTTTACAAGTACTCCGGAAGCAGCCTCTATCAACTCACAGTCTTCCATATGAGACTTCAGGAGTTTTTCATTTGCCTTGGCATTTGCAAATGAAGCTATCTTCATTGTTTGTACCAGAGAGAGAGAGTCAAAGTCGAATGGGCCTTTTAGAAGCTCCGGTTCATCAATCTCTAAGGTTTCTTTGCTCAAAAATTGTTGAACAGTTTGTGCAGTGTCTCTTGCCGGAGACAGATGTTTCTTTTCTTCTGCAGTCTTGGAACTGTCAACCTCTTTGTCTTTCACCACTGCTTCCTTCTCCTTTAATTGCTCTTCTTCTTTGGATCCGGAGACTGTAGGGGAAACCGGAGGAGAGATGCTTGTATGTTCAGGGCCCACTTCTTCTGGAGTAGAGGGTTCCAAGTCCTCAGCTGTTTCTGTACCTAAGTCCTCTACAACAGGAAGATTGAACCTTTTGAAGGCCTTCCGGAGGATCTCTTCTGTTTCTTGGGCCACTTTGTCAGTCTCACCAAGCATGAGTTGATTCATCCTGGCTTTACTTCTGAACTCATCTTTGCAGTCCTTGAAGATTATGTTCATTGTCTTGGGATCAATTTGAGGATATAGCTGAATAGCTATCTGCTCCCGGATCTCAAGATCTTTTGCATGAGCATTGTTCTTTCTTACTTCCAATTCCTTTTCTAGGCTTTTAGGAATAAGAGATATGATCTCAATGAAAGCCTTATTATATATGTTCAGATATTTGACTGTGGCTTCCTGCAGAGTCTTTTGGTCAGCCTCACTAAAGTTATCATAAGATTCAGTCATTGGTTGAAGGTTTCCATCCACCGTGACCGACTTGATTATGCTCTCTAGAGACAGAGTGGGCTTTTCAACAGATACCTCTGCCATTTCATCCTTGTCTTGGCCTGTGGAGGGCTTACCGGATCCTTTCTTCTTCTGTTTCTTTATTTCTTTTACTCCCTCATCTGACTCTATTTCTTCTTCATCCTTTTGGCTTCCATAAGCCCTTGTGGCTTTTGTCTTGGATCTCTTACCGGATGCCTGGACTTCCGGTTTTAAACTTTTGGTTGTGGGAGGTGTAGATCTCTTTGATGATCTGGTCTGGGTGGGAGCTTCAACCGGAGCACTTTCTTTACTTTTCTCTTCTTCCTCAGCCTTCCTCCTCTTTTCCCAGCTGGCATCAAGTGCCTCTTTTGAGATGCCTAGGCCTTGAGCAATGTGCTCTACTTCTTTTCTCACCTTTCTTTTAATCTCAGGTTCCCTGAGTTCTACATGTATTTTTACACTCAGCTCCTCAAAGGTTCCAAACCTTTCTGCCTTAGGATCTTTGGGCTGACTTAGCATGTGTTGAACATGCAGCTCCACTATCTGTTCATCCACTTCATACCCCATGGGCATGATCCAGACAGTCCTTGGCTCCACTGCCTCCATTAGGCACTGATCAGTGTCAACCATAAAGCACACTGAGTCTTTGTATTTTTCAACAAGAGACTGGGGAATTCTCTCTCTTGCTTGCATCATGCTCTGAAAGTTTTTGAAGTATCCCCATAGAGCTGTATTTCTCGCTTTTGCATCCCCAAGTCCATGCAAATAGTCTCTTATCTGGACTGCAACAGGTTTGTCATTCTGCCATACCCATCCACTTGATCCGGGTAGCTCATTCATGAAGTAGAAGAATAGACATACAATAAGAGTACCATACTTAAAGGAATTCTTCTTATCCTTCTTGATTTTCTGTATATTTTCCATTAATTGGCTTAGCAGTAGTTCGCAGAGATCATATTCTGCATTCTTTCTTAGCATTTCATAGGCAGTGTATACTGCAGTTCCGGATACAGAATTCTCCCTGCTGGAGTGATAGATCTTGTATCCTATTATCATGGATGCATATTTGATATCTGGATCCGAAATATCATCAATGGTCATTGCCCTCTTATCAAATTTTGATCCGGTGGCCTCAGTTACAATGTTGTTCTTGACAGATTTGAGGATAGGTATCCCTCCGGAAGAGTATAGACCAGTTACTGCTCTAATTGCCTCTTTTGTGATCTTGCAGGGTCTATCCAGCCATAGAAAGTTGTCATGCATCCTGCTCAGTACATACCGGACCCATTCATCTTCTTCAAAGCAGGGGAAATGAATAAATTGCTCAAACTGTTTCTTCTGGATATCCTTATACTCTGGTTTAAGCTCAAAAGCATTGTCTATCAGTTGCTTGTGATAGAGGTCTCTTAATTTGAATTCCCCAAATTCCTCAATGCTTGCATGTATGTAAACCCTAATGTCTTCAGTATGTAAAACTCCGTGAGGAACACTAGAGAAGGCTCCTAGTGGATCTACCTCCAATGATTTGTAAGGATGTTTCTTGAATGTGGGGCGAGGTCTATCAGAGATCTTAACTATATTTGGAGTAGCCATTCTTCAAAGATTTGTAGTGAGATAATGAAAAACGGAGAATACCTTATGCGCCTTCGGTTTGCACGGAGTGGTTGGATTGATTTCTTTATGCAATAACTTCGGCAGGAGATCCTTGGTGTGCTTGATGAACCTTGTTGCAGAGCTCCACTTTTCGCTTCTTCTTGAGTGCAGAATGAGCAAATGACTTTTGAGAAATCCCTTCAATTGCTCCGCGAACCCTAATATCTGTCTGCAATAAATGCTTCACCTATATCATTCCGATTTGCCTTGTCTGGATAGCTTGGAGTATCCTGGATTAGTCCTGATATGTGGATATCATCCGGATCTTTCAATCATGAATAAATTGAGGTAACATATTACAAGAACATCCCAAACACTCTGTCCAATCCGCAGAACAAGATAGTGCACTTCCGGATCTCTCCGGACCTTTTTGTAATCATTTATCATACCGGAGCATCTCCCTGAGCATGTCTTATTTGATCGATCACAGCTTTTTCATGACTCCATGCGGACCTCTGAAAACTTGACTGAAGCATCTCAAGACTCATATCTGCAAACCCTTTAATCCGCATCTTGTGCCACATTCGGCACCACTTGTTTGGCTGGGGGAACAGGATTTTCTTTGAGTCTCCCCCTGAGCCTGAGCTCACTTTTTAATTTCCGGAAGAAATATCAGCACCAGAGTCTGGTGCGGATCCAACCTCTACATTCTCTGAACTTTTCTTCACCCAAATCTTGCTCATCTGATTCCTAACTTCATCCGCATTCATCTTTTGTTTACCCTTGTCTTTATTCTGATTATACACCGGACCTGTTTTGTCCTAATACTTGTTTCTGCAGACTTTAGCATTATGACCGGACCTATTGCAGATTTGGCAAATAACATTTCTTTGCATATTTGACTGATATCTTCTTGATCTGCATTGATTAGCCATATGACCTACTCTATTGCATGTGAAGCATCTACCTTTGAATGATTTGTTTACTTGCATAATTCTGCATTCATGGGATTTGTGTCCATACCTTTTGCAGTTGAAGCACTGTCCGGAGAAGGATGAATTAATCTGATTCATTCTCATTCTGTACTGATTAGCTTTGTGATCAAAGTGGTTGCAGCTGTGGCAGTATCCATTGAAGGATGGATATCTTTGAGCATTTGGCTGTCTTACCGGAGGTCTTCTAGGCCTGCTCCTTGGATTTTCTAATCCAAGATTCTTCTGACCGGATCCGGAGCTTTCTCCTTTCTCATATCCCAAACCATACTTGTCATCTGTCCTCTTTTGACTTCCAAGAAGAACTTCAAGTTGAGCAGAACTTATCTTGAATTTCTCTTTATATTCATTTGCTATTTGAAGGTCTCTTTTGAGAGAGGCAATTTGATCCTCAAGTTTTTCTTCATTATCTTTGGCATCTTCAAGATCAGATTCAAGATGTCTGATAATCCTGTCCATCTGGTGGCATTCTTCTGATTTTTCTTTAAGAGATTGTCTTAGATTGTCTTCAGCCTTTCTTTTTTCTTCAATCTCTTGAGTAAACTTTATAGTTCCTGATTCCATTTCATGTCTTAACATAATGACTTCTTTTGATAACTTTTCACATAACTTGGTTTGCTCAGTCAATTCTTCATTTGTATTGCTTTCTTCACTTTGTCTTGCCAACTGTTGGAGCAGCTCCTTTCTCTTTTTCATAGAGAGACTTAATTTGTCTTTTAATTCTCTCATGAATTCATCAGCCTGTTTGAGTCTTTCCTTTAATTCACTGACTTCAGAATTTGACTGTTCAAGATCCTCAAGAGCAGTCTTGAGTTGCTCCCTTAAACCATATGCATCCATTTGAAATCCCAGATCTTCCTCAAGCTGTTAGGCTCTATTAGGAGGAACTTAGCTCTGATACCAATTGTTGATAACTGAGAGGGGGGGGGTGAATCAGTTATCCTAATTATTTCCCTTACTGAACTTTCTTTTTAATTGATGCAGCATAGAATCAAACACAAAAACATTAATCATGAAATAAGAAACGCATGACACAGTATTTTTGATGTGGAAACCCTGTTAAGGGAGAAAACCATGGGGTGATTAACCCAAAATTATTCTCTGTTAGAAGAATAGGAAATTACAAAATGGCACTTGCCAATTAGGGCTCACTGCCAGAGCACACTGCTCACAAGAGGCCCACTGCCTACAAGAAGACACACTGTCTACAAAGTGATAAGAATCACAGTCTTGAACTGATTGGAAGCATCTGCATATGCTGGAGTTCAGTTCCGGTTAGGCTCAGTACACTGATCTGCTGCATTTCATCTTTCCTCTGTTCTTTATTCTGCTATCTTTCACATACCGGATCCTTTTTGCTACCTCTGCTCTGTTCTGGACTTATTCGCATATATCTTCACACCATCACACCCTTCACAACTAAATCCATCCTCTATATATATCCGCACAAGTAATTTCATCACCTTTCTAGTCGGCATCCGGAACAGTCTAGTTTCTTACAAACTCTTGTTCTGTCGGCTGAATCCTTCCTCACCAAGCAATGCGGATCAAGCATATACTTGTAGATATCATTAATCATGTCGGCCAAACATGATTCATGCCTTCACAACCTCTATCATCAATAGTAACACATCCGGAAAGTAGTCTGATACTCTGTTAGTCAGTTCTTCCTCTGTTTTCACTGTCTCTCAGGAATCCGGTACTCAACCATTCATATCTTTTTCCTTGTCCATCACCGGAGGCTAAATCCTTGGAATATACCACTCAAGGTAGTCCTCTTGACTTCCCCAAATCCGCACTGCACCAAGACACTTCCTCTGAGAGATCCGGACCAATCTGTCGGACCTTGCCACATGCTCTGTTCTTGTTCACCGGACCACAACATTCTTTATTCGGACTTCCGGTAGAGACACATCATGACTTGCGGATATGTGGGATGACCTTTGTTGCCATCAATGACAACAACCATGAATCCATATAGTGTCTCTTGCCAACAATTATATCTAGAGAAACCATCCATAAGTGACAACATTGTGTGCCCTGCTGTGAGATCCACAATAATGTCAATGTTTGGCAGGGGAAAATCATCATTTGGACAAGCTTTATTCAGGTCCCTGAAGTCATTACATATTCAAACTCTTCCATCTAGTTTGGCAACTAGCACTATGTTTGAAATCCACTTAGGATAGTCTATTGGTCTAATGAATCTGACATCTAACAGTTTCTTAATCTCTTCTTTCACCATGAGGGCTACATGCAGGTGCATCTTCTTGAGTTTTTGCTTTACTACCTTAGCTCCTGGAGCTAAGGATAAGTAATGCATTATGACATTGGGATCTAGCCCTGGCATATTTGCATATGTCCAAGCAAAGTTGATTTGTTTTCTTTTGAAGAATTCAGTGAACGCTAGCTTTTCTTATGCAGTTAAAGACTGTGCCATGCGAATCATTCTAGGACTGTCACCTATGCTGACATTGATCAACTCTACTGGTTCTATCAAGATTGAAGATCTCTCCTGATGTGTGAGATTGGGTAGAGGGTCAAGCCTTCCATCCTTTGGCACCTCAGAGAGGTTTTCACCATTGGATACGTCTATATTTTTACTTTTTTCATGATCTAACACTACTGCATAGTGGGTTTCACCATTAGATCTTTCTTTCATTTTGACACTTTTGAGACTGAAAAGCTTGGCACTCTCTCCAAAATAGGCCTTGTCATTGAGTTCTATGGCATAGCTAGCCCTGTGGTCCCCTGTGGGTATGTGATCCCTAAGCTCAAGATAGTCTATGATGGCTTCATCATTTTGAAAGGTATCGAGCTCAGGGGTAGTGTCTTGCAAGTCCCAATCTATGAGTTCTAGGTGCAATAATAGTAAAGGATCATTGGGTTGGTCTAGTTTGATGGCATTGATGGTCAAGATAGATGTATTATGGTGGTCATTATAAGCATGGACAATGCCTGCGATGGTACTCTCCATTAGTTGATCCGTCAAGGTGGGTACCATTCTTTCCTCTCGACTTTCACTATCGTTATTATGTGGGTTAGACTCTTGCGGTCTAGCCCTTGAACTTTGTCCTTTGATTGCATGGGTTGGGGCATACTCATGGACCACATCGATATCTTTTTCATCGCAAGATAGCTCAAAGAGACTATTCCACTCATATTTGTTGGAGTCAGTCTCACTCCTGATTTGCAATCAGTGAATTTGATCAACCAGATTAGTGGCAGATGTTTTTGGTTGTTGGTCTTTATTCTTATTTTCTCTATTGGTTCTTTTTGTTCTAGTGTAACCTAGCCCTATAGTGTCTCAGGTTGTCAAGGTATGAGTTTGGATTGGTTTAGTGATATCATCCTTTCTTGAACTGAGGGGGCCATGTCCTTCATATCCCATTCTTTGTAGCATTTAGAATCCTTGACCATATTGCTCAGTTGGTATTGTGGAGTGATGGTCTTGTTCTGTTGATGGACTAACTTCATCCTTATATAACCATTGAAGGATGTCTTTTTCATTGCTCTCATCTTCAAGGCTTTCCCATATGATAAATGGACCTTTGGTAGTTTCGATTGCCTTGGATTTGTTCATAGAAGGTCTTCCATATGATCTGGGAGATAGAGGGAGCTATGCTAAGCAGAGGGATTGGACGATTATATTCTCACCCAGACCCTTATCTTTGAGCCTGAGGTCAGGTTGGGAAGCCTTTAATGTGGAAGCGAGTGAAGCTGGGTCAACACGAGATGAAGATGAAGCAGAAGCACGGTTATGAGGAATCACAACTTCAGGTTTAGAATGAATGGAGTTGCAATATTGAAATGGATTGGGATCTCCTTGGATGGTGATCTCTTGGCCTTCATAAGGGAATTTGATACACTGGTGGTATGTTGACGGTACCGCTTTCAAAGCATGTATCCAGGGTCTCTCGAGAAGAATGTTATATGCTAGCTCCATGTCGAGAACTTGGCATGCCACATCTTTTACTATAGGGCCAACTCTGATTGGTAAAACAACCGTTCCCTTGGAAGTTCTTTCCTCCTCGTCATAGGCTTTGATAGTGATTTTCTTTTTTTGGATCAATAGCTATCTCCGCAAACCCCAATGCAAGGATTATCTTTAAGGTGCAAATATTCAAACTGACTCCTCCATTGATTAGAACCCTTTTTATCTTATGTTTGTGGATGAAGGCTTTGATATGAAGAGATGCCTTATGAGGTTTGGTAATTGACATATCATCCTTTTCAGTGAATGATAGGGAGTGAGGTGAGGTAATGTGACCTACCATGGTTTGAAACTTTTCTTCGGCAAGGTTCATTGGAATGGAGGCTTCTGAAAGAGCTTTGTCAAGTATGGCCCTATGGGACGGGGATAGACACAGAAGTTCCGGTATGGAGATATGTGCATGTGTCTTATGGAGTTGATCCAAGATATGTATTGATTAGACGGAGAGGCTGGGACTCCTCTAAGAGTGACTCTATTACTGCAAGTGGTAGCATTACAATCCGTGTCTTTGTTTATAGTGATCACATTGACATGTGGATCACTTTCTGAGATGTGGTTAACAACATAGTCAAATGACACGTTTGTGTAGTTGGTGTTGTTAGTTCCACCGTTGTTTTGATTGGAAGATCCTCCCCGCTCATAGTTGGGAAGCAGATCCTTAAATGCCTAGTGATCATTATTAGAGGTATATCCATCAAGTGATATTTTGTTTTGATCTAGTAGATCTTGGATAGTGTGCTTGAGTACAATGCAGTCATTGGTTTTGTACCCCCTGTTTTGGTGGTAATCACAGAAATCATTGTCATTCCACCAAGGAGGTTTAACTTTTGGTTTATATTCTCATGCTGTTGGAAGTGTTATGAGTTTGTTTGTGATTAACTTCCATAGGGTAGTTTCCAATGTTTCCCCTAGGGGTGTGAATTTCCTCTAAGGTTGATAGCTTGTAAACTATGATTCTGTGTTTCGGGGTTTATTTTTGTGTGGGGTTGTTTTGTGGGTTCAACAAGTTGAAGATTGGTTATTTTAGTGTCGGGTTTTTGGCATACACCACCCCATCATTCACAATGTTCTTGTTCTTTGTCTAGAATCTTGGTTTATCTATGTTGGTATTGGTATTAGGAGTGTCCTTATAAAGCTTTATTTGACCTTTGGCAATTAAAGCCTTTTTGATGATTAAACTCATCTTAATGACCTTACTAAAGGAAGCAGGACATTGGATTTGTATTTGGTATCTTAGGTCAGTTCGTAAGTTATGGACAAACATCTCCAACATTTGTTTTTCAAGCATTTGATGTGGGCACTTACTTGCCATCTATCTCCATCTTTGTAAGAGGGCAGCGAAAGACTCTCCACCTTTTTGCTTAGTGTTACAAAGATCTAAAATTTAGGTATCATGCTCAATATTGTAGGAGAAGTGCGTGACAAATTTTTCCACAAGTTCGTTAAAGGTTCTAATGTCAGGAGGGAGTCTAGAAAACTACTCCATGGCTTGTCCTCCTAAGCTTCTTGGAAATAGTCGCATAAGATAGGTATCATTGTGGGTGACTTCAAGGCATGCAGTGTTAAATTCCCTAATGTGGTCTCTTGGATCAACCTTTCCATGATATTTGTTAAATTTTGGCACCTCAAATTTAGAGGGGAAAGGTATCATGATCAAGGTTCTATCAAAAGGATATGGTGAAATATCCTCTAGGGAATAATGCTTAATCGATGTTCCTATTTGCATGTCCATAAATTATTGTTGTAAAGCTTGGATCTGTTGGATTATTAAGTTTAGGGCATTTGTAGAATCAATGGTTGCTTTACTTCTGTTTGTGGTCATTTCCTCTCGTGTGCTTCCCTCAGGGTTTCTTTCTTCCTCAGGTTCTTTTAATGCTTCCACATCAAAATCTTTAGGAAGCTTGACTCCTTGTTGTGCTAAGTGAAGAAATAATATAGTAGGGTCTTGGGCAAGTACTTTGTCCATTATGCGTTGGAACCTTCAGTCTTGTTGAGTTTGTAGAATCTCTTCTTGAGAAATTTCCTCATCACTGTCATGAGGGGATGGAATAGTTTTGTCTACCATTTCGATTTGTTTTTGTTTTTGGGACCTTTTTAAGACCATGCAAGGTGATTTGAGATGGGATGGAGTGAGCTTGAAAGTTTTGAACAAGAGGTGACAGAATGTGTTGAGGTTTGAACAAGGTTTTCCTTAGATCTGTTGGTGTCAAACAAGTTGGTTAGAACAAAACGATAGTTAAAAGTAAGGATGATAGAAATCTAGTTACTTGATGTAGACTAGTTTTGTACAAGCCACTAGTGGAGTTCTAAGGGAGAAGGATGATTGATCCTTGATAGTGGAGACTCACTAGGTTTGTTTGAAGTTGATGCAATCAAGAATAGCTTGGTAGTAACCTAGTTTTTGGATACCTTATTTGATTTTGGAAGAGTTTTGCAAGGTTTTGGATGATGCGAGTGTGGGGAAAGCAGCTATGTTGTGGCAAAGAGAAAGATGGCTGACTTGCATGGTTTTAATTAGATCTAGAAGCTAAACAATTTTTGAAATGGGTGTTTGACAAGTTGAATGTTTTCTTAGAAAAAGTACAGAACAGCTCTCTAGAATGGATGCGCAGCAGTAAAAGTGCAGGAATAGAAGGTAAAAGCATAGTAGGTCAAAGCACATGCATAGATCTGGCAAAGTTTGTATGCGCAACAATAGTAGGTAAATGCATAGAAAATCTTAATGAATGCGCAAAAAGTCTCAGTCTATGTGCAGTTCTGGTTTTCTGGTGTTTTTGCAGAGTTTTTGGTACATTTTTCAAAAATTTCTATTTTTGGTTGAAACTTGGTCTTTTCTTTTGCTTTTGATTTCAATTATGGTAGATAAAGACACAACAAACACAAAGAAGTTTTCATGATTTTTATCTTTTTTTATTATTTTTTTATTTTTGTGGACTTTTTGACACAAAAATAATTACAACCTAGGCTGAAAAAGACAGTATTTGTTGAGTCCCCTAGCTATGCATATTCAAAGCAAATAACTTTAGGATCTGGTAGCACCGGTTCCCCTCCATGACACTCACTTCTCATGCATACCAAGATCCATGTTTCTTAAGGCTCGTCCCCCCACCAAACCTTAGGATTGTCCCTACTATCTCAACTAAGAACCACATGAATCGGGGCCGCTTCAAAGGTCCCACCTTTTGTACCAACAAATAGAGGGTTTTGGTATACTAGACAATGGCTATGTAGTCAGGGCAACCATTCGAGTGGTTATACGTGTGGCAGCGCTACTCTCCATTATGGAGTCTCCCAGCCTCTAAGGGTTAGGCCTTGAAGGATTTTGGGGGAGGTTGGCTATCGATATAACACAATGGCACTCATTGCAGGAAGCTTTCACCTCAAGCACAATTTATTTATAGTGGATTGGTAGGGCTTGGATTTAGCCTGTTACCACTTAGGGTCATTCCCACTTGGACAGGAGGGCAACCAAGGGCAGGCCCCTCTAAAGGTTATACATGAAAAATGACAAGTTTGGCATTCTGGTCACCCAGTAAAGGGGAGAGCATAAGCCTATTGTCATTCAGAAGACACAGTAAATAGTGGTTTATCCAATCCTATTTAAAATGAGAAAAACTATATGCATTATCTCTACTTGGGCACACACATAGTTGTTAACTTTAAAGCGATTAAAGATAGCAATGGTTCTTTTCTTTGCAAGATAGCAATGTTCTTTAACATTAAAGAGATAGTAATATGGCAAAGATAGCAATGATTTCGTTACTATCCTCCTAGTTAAGAACTATGTGAGATTTGCATGCATATTTTTACTTTTCCCTCCTAGTTAATCTATGATGTGTGTTTTAAAAAAAATGAAACTATCCAGCTCTTAACCCTGCATGAAAAATCAGAGAATCAATCCTGCAAGATGAGTGTCAGTGTTAGAAAGCTAGCAAGAAAACCCCTAAACTACTCCTCAAATCATATGCGCAGCTTAAGAGACTGAATGTGCAGAAATAGTACTCAAAAGTGCAGCAATTACAAATGTGTAGGAGAATATGTTATAAGTGCAAAAAGAAAGAATGTATGTGCAAAACAGTCAAAAGTGCCAGATCAGATGTCAGATGTGCAGGATCAAACGATGGATGCACAGTAAAATCATATGCACCAAAACAGGGGGTATATGCGTAGCCTTGGAGGATGTATGCACCGAAAGATTATATGTACTGGAATAGTTATCAGATGCACTGTGGGATTGCTCGTATGCACTGAATGAACCTATGCAGAGACTGTACGAAGCAGTACAGAACCTGTCACTCAAGAACTCAATTTTTTTTTATTAGATTTGGGGCAAAGGCCCCACAGTGGGTGCCAGAAATGTTATCAGGAAAATGGGATAATACTAAAATGAATTTATAAACCCAATAACTCAATGGAATATGCAAGTAACAAGGTTTTAAAACAAATAAATCAAACTTATAGTGCTTTTTTACCTCGTGGCTTCCATTGCTCACCTATTCTCAATCGATCTTTGGTGATGAATATAGCCCTTCAGAAGCTTGCTTCCTTGCTTTGATTCCTCAAGATGACAAAGGAGAAATGGATCACATACTTATTGTATTGAAGATGAGCTTCAACACAATATAGGATGGATGATGGAAAATACAAGAGTGGGGGTGCCAATGGCGCACTATGGATTCGACAGAGTTATTTGCTTGAAAGCTTCGTGATATGAAAATGAAAGAATAGAGGGTTATTTATAGACTTGTGAGAGAAGATCAATGGTGTAGAATAAATAAGAAGATCAATGGTAAAGGATGTTTGAGAGAACGTGCGCGAATAGAAAGAAGACATGTGTCATTCAAAAAAGTTGCTTTGTTGAGTTAATTGCTTTCTTGATGAGGATGAGCTTTGATTTCATAAATTAGAATATATTTTTCTAATTTAAGAATTTGTTGATAAAAACAAAGTTGCTTTAAACCAGTTAACTAAGCTTTTGCTTTTGCATGACAAGGAAGATTTATTTTTGGAAGATTTTGAAGATTTTTTAGAAGATAAGAAAGTGAATTAAATAAATCAATTTATTTAATTAATTGTGCAAGATTTAGATGAATAAATAAAATATTTAATTATATTTTATTTTTGGAGACTAATATTTAATTTAAATAAATTTGCATTTTATTTAAATTTGGAAGAATGAATGATTTAATTAAATAATTAAAATTATTTAATTGTTTAGAAGAATAAAGTTCATATTGATGAAATTAAATAAAATAAATGTAATTTATTCAATTAATGGGAGGAAAATGAATCAAATAAATAAATTGATTTATTTATTTATTGATAGAGGAATATTACGATGAAATAAATATTTAAAATATTTATTTAGACAAAGTCATGTCATTTTTAGGTGTATAGAGGTTATAATCCTTGTTTCCTTGTATTGTTTGAGGCTTATTTTAGGCTGCCATATTAATTGACTTTGTTATTTTTGATTCTTTCTTGAGTGCTTGTTATTTGCTTTTCGATCATAGAAATGGCAAAAGGATTGATGATTTCTTAGTATTATAAACTATGAACTTTCTATTTAAAAGAAAAGTAATAATCATCATGCTAAAATGACATTTGAGTTAGACGATCATCAAGGAGAAAAACATCTGAAAGGGTGACTTCCATATCACAAAAAAAAAGCTAGAAACCCTAGATTGATTTGCAAGCTCGTCACTTGGGCATTTTAAGCCAAGATAAACCACCTAAGATGACCCCAATTAAGAAAAATCAAACCCCATTTTGACAACAGAGCATATTAAATACTCTTCAGAACACACCACACTAGTATTAATAACCAATACTTCAACACAATAATGACTATTCAGGGCACTAAACTGCGATAGGGCTAGCAGAAACTGAAATGGGTGTTAAGCAATATAAGATTATTTGTTGTTTTCTTTTAAAAAAGTTTGCAAGGTTGAGGAAGTTCTTCTAGAATTAGGTGAAACCCTAATCCTTCACAACTGAGCTTTGAAACCCTGATCCCTAATGAGAGTGGGGTATTGTTTGAGTATTATTAGTCAACAGATTGAATTAGATTTTGGTGTCTATATTTATAGCATTTGGCAAATGGGCATAACTAAAATAGAGTACCAAACACAACAAAAAATTATAGTTTAAAAAATGCATGAATACTAGACCTGCTAGTAAGGTTCCTCAGCAATTGAATGCAATGCATCTGGCCATGCCCTTCTCTAGAAACTCTTCTATCACTTCCAAGAAATCCCACTGAAATGGGTTTGCCCAATACATAATTTAACAAAATATAATAAAATTAACATCTTCAAGTGATTGTGTTCCTATTCATCAATGCAAAAAGAGGGACATCAATGATCCTTACCTATTTTTGACCGCGAATTCAACCCTTGTACAGCGCGCCCAATGCATGAACAATGTCTTGAGTGTAGAGGCGGTCAGGCTTTTTTTGTTTGAATTATTTTTCATGGAAAAATTTTCCCTCTCTAAATTTCCCTCTTCCCAATTTGAAATATTTTTTTAATTTCCCTCTCTTTATAATTTTTACTTTTGTGACTAATTATTTAGTCATTTATAGTGGTGTTTTTTACCCACCATCAAATTAGTCATTTATTTAGTCATTTATAGTTGTGTTGCAAAACATGACTAGAATTTAATCATTTTTAGTTGTCATGACTAAAAGTTTTAGTCACGTAGTCATTTATTTGCCAAAATTCTACTAGTGTATGCAGAACACAACAAACATGATAGTACATTCAAGAAAGAGGATAGAGATAGAAATGCATACCGGAGAGATGATAGAACTTTTTACCATAGAGAGAATCATAATTCTTACAAGAGTGAAGGATACATAAGGGATGAAAGAGGATTTGATAAGATAACATTCAGAGGAACTTGTTTTAAGTGTGGAGGTAAAGGACACAGAGCATTTGAATGTAATCAGGGGAGTATAAGCAAGAATAGAGAATAGTGGAAGAGTAGCCTATGTAGAAGAAGAGCCTATTGGATCACCTAATTCTATTGGGAAACCTAAGAAAGGAGAATCACTTGTCATGAGGAGAGCACTATTTCATGCAGAGACAAATGAGGAACCACCACAAAGGAAAAGTTTGTTCTGGACTATATGCAAATCAGGAGGTAAATGTTGTAAGGTTATCATTCATAGTGGTAGTACTAATAATTTGGTTTTAGAAGAGATGGTGACAAAACTGAACTTGGAGATATTGAAACACCCTAAGCCCTACAAGATAGCATGGATTCAGGATGAACATAAGGTACTAGTGAGTGAACAATGTTTGGTAAAGTTTTATATTGGATCTTATCATGATGAAGTATTGTGTGATATTATCCCTATGGATGTATGCCATATATTGTTGGGTAGACCATGGAAGTATGATAGAAAAGCTATACATGATGGGAGAAAGAATACTTACACTATAGTATCTAATGGAAAGAAAATCACCTTGACTCCTTTGGAAGATGAGCCTAAGAGTGAAGTATGTGGGAATGCTAGAATTTATTTGGTTGATAGAAGGAAATTTCTAGATGCTTTGAGACATGAGAATACGTGTTATACTTTGATTCCTAAGAAGCCTGGAACCCTAATTATAGAGACAGGAGAATCATAGCTAGAGGAGATAACTAAATTATTGACAGAGTAAGAAGACATCATATTAGATAATGTACCTGAAGGATTTCCATAAATTAGGAGTATCAATCATCATATGGATCTTATACCTGGAGCTAGTTTACCTAACAAAGTAGTGCACCAGATGACACCAGCAGAGAATGCAGAACTAAATAGACAGATACAAGAGTTGTTGAGGAAGGTTTGATTAGAGAAACTTTGAACCCTTGTGCAATATTGATAGTTTTAGCACCGAAGAAGGATAGAGAATGGAGGATGTGTATAAACTCTAGAGCAATCAATAAGATCACAGTTAAGTATAGATTTTCATTTCCTAGGATGGATGACATTATGTACTATTTGAGTGGAGAAAAGTATTTCAAAAAGATAGAATACCATCATATTAGAATCAGAGAAGGAGATGAATTGAAGACTGCATTTAAGACAAACGAAAGATTGTATGAGTGGTTAGTGATGCCTTTTGGATTGACAATTGCACTGAGTACTTTCATGAGGTTGATGAACGAAGTTTTGAAGAAATTCTTGGGTAAGTTTGTTATTGTATACTTGGATGATATCCTGATTTTCAGTAAGACAAAAGAAGAATGTTTGTGGCAGCTGAGACAAGTATTGCAAAGACTTGGAGAAGAGAAATTGCTGATAAACATCAAGAAATGTAGTTTCATGAAGAATTGGTATACTTGGGATTTGTAATTTTTGCGGAAGGATTGAAGATGGACCCTAAGAAAGTTAGAGCAATTATTGAATGGCCAACACCTAAGAGCATTGGAGAAGTCAAATCATTTCATGGATTAGCTAGTTTCTACTAGAAGTTCATTAGAAATTTTAATTCCGTATGCACACTAATGACAGAGACAATGAGAGGGGATAGGAAGGATTTTAAGTGGACATCAGGAGTAAATAAAAGTTTTGAATTATTGAAGCAGAAAGTGACAGAACAACTAGTGTTAGCATCACCATATTTCAATAAAGTATTTCAAGTGGATTGTGATGCAAGTGGAAATGCAATAGGATCAATGTTAAGTCAAGAAGGTAGATGTAGATTAGAGAAAAGCCATAAGGTAAATGAAGCAAAATCAAATGTAAACAATAACACAAGAGTATACCTTATGCAAAACCTAATCCCATCAAGGGAAAGAGGAGCCCTTGCACCCAAGAGAAGCTCCCAAGACCAAGATTGTCCCTAGACTATTGATTGGGATGTGAAATGCCCTCTATATTGTGCAACTCACTATAAGCTCAAATGTGATTTTGACATGGTAACTTTGCATGAGAATGGATGATGAAAATGACTTGTGAGAGGTTGTATTTATAGACTTTTTGAGAGGATTTTGATCCAAGGGTGGAGATTGATTGGAGAGATCAATGGTGGAGGATGAAAGTGAGGTGGAGGGCCTAGATTTGATCTTGGAAGATGGAGGGTTAGGAATAAAAGTAAATCTTTTATTCATTTTTGGGAAAGGGGTGAATAAATGAGGTTTGGTGAGATGGATTATTTGTGAATTAAAAATTCACAAAGGGAGGGGTAAAATGAATTAAAAATTCATTTGGGGAAGAGAGTTATGACATGTGTAAGAGGAGTAAATGTGATGTGTGATTTATTTGAATTTTAAATTTGAGGAATGTGGAGAGAAGTGCTAATGGGGATTTGACTTTCTTAATTAGGGTGATTAACCTAATTAATATGGCTGGAATAAATTAGTAGAGGGATTAGAGGGGGGGTAAAGATTAATTAATTAGTGATTTAATTAATTAATCCTAAGGCTAGGATGGGATAGGCTAGAGTAGGCAATTAAATAATAGCTATTTAATTGTCTAGGGTAGGGATAGGCTAATTAGTAGGCTGGATTAATTAGTTAACATGGTTTTAACTAATTAATTGGATTTAGGAAAAATGAGAAATTGATTTAATAAATTTTGCATATTTATTAAATCACTTTGGCTAAGGTTTGGACTATTGAATTATTAAAATTAATTCAATTTTGGGGATAAAATGGTGTGGATTTGGAAGATGAAAGGGATGATTAATTAAATAGAAATTTAATTAATTAGTTGGAAAGGGAATTGGTAAGTTTAGGGGTGTCGGGAGTTAGTTTGGTGGTCGAGACATTTTTAGGTGTCTACAGTAGACATGTGGCATATTTCAGTGAGAAGTTAAATGATGTAAGGAAAAGATATGTAGTTTATGATCAAGAATTCTATGCCATAATACAAGCCTTGAAGAAGTGGAGACATTATTTGTTGCCTAAGGAGTTTGTGTTGTATACAGACCATCAAGCTTTGCAATACCTAAACAGTCAAGGAAAGTTAAATCAGGGACATATGAGATGGGTAGGGTTCATGCAGAGTTACACATTTGTATTGAAGCATAGGAGTGGGAAGTCAAACAAAGTTACTAGTGCATTGAGTAGGAGTTTGCTTACAGATATGAGAGTTGAAGTATTAGGTTTGAGGAGTTGAAGCACGTGTATGAAGAAGATCTTGATTTTGCAGAACCATGGAAAGCATGTAAGGAACCTATTGTGACATATAGAAGTAAGTGGTTGGATTATTTTATTCAAGAAGATATGTTGTTCAAAGAAAATTAGTTGTGTATACCTAGGAGTTCAATAAGAGATAATCTGATAAAGGAGAAACATAGTGGTGGATTACCAGGACATTTTGGAATTGACAAGATAGTGGCTTTGGTAAGTGAACATTACTTTTGGCCTCAGATATATATAAGGATGTAAGGAAGTTTATGCAGATTTGTAGAGTATGTCAAGTTACAAAAGGGAATAGTCAGAATACTAGATTGTACAAATATTTGATAGTACCAAAGAGACCTTGGGAAGACATAAGCATGGATGGCATATTAGGATTGCTGAAGACATAGAGAGGAAATGATTCTATATTTGTAGTGGTGGACAAATTTTCAAAGATGGTTCAATTCATACTGTGTAAGAAGACAACTGATGTAGTACATGTTGTTGACCTATTTTTCAAGGAAATTGTGAGATTGCATGGATTACCTAAGAGCATAGTTTTAGGCAAAGACACAAGATTCATTGGATATTTTTGGAGGATGCTTTTGAAGAAGATGAAGATAGATTTGAAGTTCAGTTCAACATTTCATCCACAAACAGATGGATAGACAGAAGTGGTAAACAAGAGTTTTGGAAACTTGTCGAGATGTTTGGTAGGAGAGAAGGTAGGAAGTTGGGATCTAATTCTACCACAAGCAGAGTTTGCATACAATAATTTAGTGAATAGGAGTACAAGAAAGATACCTTTTGAGATTGTAACTGAAGTAAACCCTAAATGAGTTATAGAGTTGAGAGACATTAGTATGGAGAACAAGAGAAGTGTAGAGATAGAAGAATTTGTTGAACACATGGAGACAATGCGTAATCAGGTTAAGAAGCATTTGGAAGAGATGAACAATAAGTATAAAGAACAAGTAGATGAGAAGAGGAGACACAAATAATTTTTAGTTGGAGAAGAAGTGATGTTATATCTAAGAAAAGAGAGATTTCCAGTAGGAACATATTCCAAGTTGAAGATGAAGAAGTTTGGACCATAGAGGATACTCATGAATTTGATTCAGGAAATGCCTATGAAGTGGAGTTACTAGAGACATTGTGTATATCACCTATATTCAACATGGCATACCTATATAAATATCATGAAGGAGAGTCAAGTGATAGCATTGGAGATAATTTGAAGAATCAGTTACCACAACAACAACTGGAGCAGATAGAATATGTCTTGGACAACAGAGTTGGACACAACACTAGAGGAAGGCAATAAAAAGAATATTTGGTTAAGTGGAAAGATAGACCGGAAGAAGATTCATCTTGGATTTATCAAGCTAAGGTGGAATGTCTTGGTTTTCCTCTAGCCCCAGCAAAGTGAGAGACTCACTTTTTCAACAACCCCAGGTGTCTAATGCAGAAGCATCCTAGGTTGTAGAGCAATCTTGCATCAACCAAAAATATTTGCATTCCTTTTGTTTTCTTTCATTTTCTAGTTCAGTCAGTAGTAGTTTCAGCATTTTGTACCACATTTTGCTGCATTGTCATTTCAGAGCTTGTGGAGTAGGACTTAGCATCTAGACATCATCATGCACATCATATCCAAAATTTGGATCATTTGGATCAGTTTCCATAAAGTTTTAATATCACTATCAAAACATCACCTATTTTCACAGAACAGAGCATACAGAACAACCAGCTGAAGGAGAAGATTTTTGGAGAACTTCTATGACTCATGGAGCTAAATGAAACATCATTCAATGTACTTTGGAACTTGGTTGACCTTCCTTGAGGTCTGCACCTTGTCTCATTCATTTGCGAAGGAGTACTAGCTATTTAAGGCTGACCTATTCATTCTTGCACATTACACCTTCATTAGAGATTGTAACTTCTTTCTGGGCTGACACAGAGGAATTCTTGAGCTTGAAGATGATATATAAGCAAGTCTTAGATGTCTAGAAAAGAATTGAATCATAATATGATGTTTTAGTCTTAAGATTTATATCCAGATAGGTGCTTCATTTCCATATCTTGTTATGTCTGTTGTAACTAGGATGAGGCCTGTGAGCCCTAGTTTGTAAGCCCACATATTGCTGACATATAAGCATTTTGAATCTATGATATATTGAACATTTGAATCATTCTTTGCACTCCATAATTAAGTTGCTTTCATTGTGTTTACTCTTACTGCATGACTTGGACAGTTCATTTTATGAACCCTCCGACCATGACTACACCACAACATCATCAAAACCTTCTGCAACACTACTACAACCACTTGAAACAGAGAATGTCTTCATTTTACACATTAGGATACATTTCTATTCAACACCAACACAAGAACTACACTTGTGGAGAAAACCATTACTAGCAACTTCAAGGAAAGGTAGATATAGTCAATATAAGCACTTTCCTAGATCCACAAACCAATAAACCTCAATGCAGAGAAATACAAAGCAATCTCATTTCTCCCAGTCAGTCTTCTTCACAGTTAAACACTCTGTCAAACACATCTTCCACTTGCGCATGATCTAGAACCTGAAACACTAGATATAACACCCCTGACCACCTTTAACAAATACTTCCAAACCACTAGGCATATCTTCAACTAGGAAGAAATGAAGAGCACAACAGTGATCACACTTCTATCACACTACACACCTTTTTTATTCAAATTTTCTCAAAAACACATGGAAACCAAGTGAACTACCTGCTAGAGGTTGACATCAATGACAACACCAACGAGTTTCCAACAATCTCCCCCTTTGTCATTGATGGTAACACCAACTTTCTAAAAAACCATCAAGACCTAAAGTAATCAATCAATAGCTCGATAGTACTCTCCCTGACTAGAGAAACTCTTACTCTTCACACAGCCTCCTACACAATGGGTTTTTAGCCACTTTGACTCTATCCCCCTTTGACATCAATGAAAAAGGGTAACACTTGCAACACTAGAAAGCACTTGCTCTCACTCCACCACTTTCACTTTTCTACACTCTACCACTTACGGTCATAAGATATGTTCCATCTAACTGCACCAAACAACAGTACTGTAACGTCAGAAAATGTCCCCTTGGGGGCTTTTCCCTCATAAGGTTTAGCTCCCAGGTCTTTAGCATGCATTTAGGACATTTTAGTTCATATTTTAGCATCTTGATGGAATGAGACTTGGGTTTCATGGCAAATGGGACCTAGGAGGACCCTTTAGCTGTACCCTACCTAAAATAGGGGGGAGGACTTGGGTGCCCGTGCCCTAGTCCTGACCTATTTTGGGGCAACCCCGATTTCTGGGTGTCAGTTTATGACCATTAGTTGGTTCTTTTGCTGACACAGTAAAGTTTGATTTTTAATATCTTGGCGGGAATGCTTGTAGGTGCATATATAAGCATGTGTAGGAATTCATTTGTAAACTCGATTCCAATTAGCAAGCTATTGTGTTCTCAAGGTGATTCAAGGCTTTCATTGTGTTGCAAGAGCAGACTTGTATGTTTTATGTGTTGATATTTGTAGATTTGAGATTCAAGGCTTTCATTTGTGTTGCAAGAGCAGACTTGTATGTTTTATGTTTTAACATTGATTCCTTTGGTTTTTGCCTCTGCCTCACAAGGGCACGCACTCTTTATCTAACAATGGTGTTCAGAGACTTAAGTGTCCTCCAGGGCTTGATTGAGGCAAGCCTCTAAACACCACAACCCCCAAACCAAGTCTTTTGATTGCAGGTTATAGGTGTTGCATTTGGGAAAAGTGGAGTTGCAGGAAGGAGTGGCAGGCATCAAGGATTTGGGATTTGAAGAAAAGATATACAAAGGAGCACTTCCAGGACTTGGGTGCCCGCAACAGTTTCCTCCGCAGATAGATCCTTGGAAATAGAAGTTATAGGGTTGATCAGTGTCGAAAGGAGGTCCAGATTTCCTGAAAAAGTAGGTACCTTGGACTTGGGTGCCCACACAAGTGTCCCCAACTATTTTGCCTCAGAACCCTAAAAACAAGTATTCTATGATTTGTCATTTTACTCCCGTTTGCAAGAGCTTTTTCCGTCATTCATCAATTTGTTGCCATATTTGCATAATTAGGGTTTTAATGGTTAATTGGACACAAGAGAAGGAAAATTAATAATTAAATTCCCTAATCCAAGTTTCCCTACATCTGCAAGTGACCTAGGGTATGATAGTGCTCGCCACTCGACCCTAGATACTTCAATGTTAGGGTGAAAGGAGGATTTTAACATCTAAACAACAAAAGATCAACAAATCCAATTTTACCCTCAACATTTTGGCTATTTTGGCCCTAGGGTTTGACCTAGTTTGCACTCCAAGTGTGTTGTGATCAATTTATAGATTGAGGTGACTAATATTACTAATATTCTTTGTTTTAGCTCCTAAAATTCCTTACAGCACCCCTTTTTCTAGGTCTTGGAGTTGAAAAACTATGAAAAATAGCCTATTATTGCAATATTTTCACTAGGGTTTGACTTTAAGTGGCACTAAGAGCATGTTGTGCTGGGTATTTTGACACCAAGTGGCTATTATTACTGATATTATTTGCTTTCAATCATCACTTTCCTCACAACACCCTTTGTTATGCTCTCTTGCATTGAATTTTGGTAAAACAAAAGTGCTTATTTTGACATATTGTCACTATAATTTCACTTGGCATTATCTTAGATTTGCAATAAGAATGTGTTGAGAAGAATATATTGCTATTTTGGACTAATATCAGACATGTAACTTGCTGCCCTAATCAAAATCCTTACAACACCTTTTTGTTTCATTCATTTGCATTGAAAAAAGTACAAAAAATCAAGCGTTTTAAGATCATTGCACTTGACCTTTGCATAAAGTTGAAAAGGCTTTTCAAAATCTGATGTTACATTGAAATGGCACCTTCATGTCATTTTGCAATGGTATCTTTGCATGCATTTATCAAAAACCTTGATTTTGACTAATTTTTAACCCTCATGAGTGAACATCCTATGATTTTAGAAAGCTTAACTGAGCTCTTCTCTATGAGTAGCAAGGAAAACACTAATGATGATCATAGAAGTTATCCTACTTCCCCTATAACTAAATACTCAAATGAGAATACTAGGGATAGCTTTAGTAATTCCAGTCCTCTCCCTGGCCAAGATGAAGCATTAGTAAATGAAGAGCTCCCTTTAACAAAGAACATTCCATGGGTAGAAAATAAGCATTCGTTTAACAATAATCAAATTCCTACCTCTGTGGATCCTCCCACAGACCTTCTTCCTTTAGTGGATTGTTCACACACGTTGGATTTCACTAAGGAAGAGAAGACCTTTAATTTCCCTCCTTTGTTTGAATATTCAAGTCATTTGGACATCACTAAGAGGATAGAGAATAATTACGATAGTAAGATTCAACAAAAAAACATTCCACCTAGACAAAGGACCTTTGATCTTGGTGCTTCTTCCTCTACAACACAAAAATCCATAACAAATCAAAGCCCTATGTTACAAAAACTAAGTCATAAAATATACCAACGTAAACTTGAAAAAGGGAGAAAGAGAAGGCGACGAGCTTACCTGGCATCTCAACAAGAAAAAATTGATCCTAACATTCAACCAAATAAAAATGATCCTAATAATAAACAACATGATGAGCAAGACAAGAATTGGGCTATGATACCTTATATCCAACCTTCCTCTAACATTAAGGAGTGGGAGGATGACAATGATTTACTTGATGATAAGACTTAGCATGAAGACCCTATAGGTAAGTATCTCTAACCCATTTATCTCTCTCATGATGTGCTTCCCCCATGATGTGTTATGTTTTGTTTAGGCCTCCTGGGATGACCTCAGATTGTCCTATAAGGTTTGGGATACCAAGAGACCACCTTTGTTGTGACCTTCTATTTGTATCATCATTCTTCTATATTGCTTCTCTCTTTGATTTCATTGTTGTGTTTTGTGTCTTACGAACATAATGTTGTGGTTGGTGACTTGGGGCCACCCTCCTACATGACTATCCCTAAGACACTTGTTTCTCCTTTCTTATTTATTATTTCCCTTCATCTAGTGTTTCCATCTAGCGGGCGGATGACAAAAAACATTTATACTAATGCGGACCTAGTGTCCCTTTCGAGAGTAATCAAAATATGGACTATAGTTCCTAATATGATGATGGGGTTGTATATCTTATCCGATGCTTGGCTAGTGGAAGCACTCATGCTTTCTACGTAGTGAATTTCACGATGTTTCTATCACATTTACAAACCTTAACAATACTGTTGCTCTGTGCACCTTTGTTTGCCTTTGAATCTAGCCTTGGGGGTAATCAATTCGGAGAGCTTCATGATGTAGCCTCATGGTTATCCTCAAACTCCTAATTTGTTGTATAACCTTGGCTCTTTGTGTGGTTAATCATATGCATTGATGTTGTTGTTTATCATGATGTTGTAGACACTAACATGTTTCTTGCAAGGATGTATTTGTGAGAACATTTGGTGATCGTAAAGTACATGTCACCTCTGAGAGGCATGGGATTTGTGAAATTTGGTGTTCCCTTGTGTGTTTTCTTCCTACCTTAACATGCTTGATATCAATAACTGATATCAACCACCTTAAGGTGGTGGCATATATAAGGTAAGCTGTCTATTGTAGATGTTAGCAATGTGCTTGTCCTCAGGTGTAGGCTAGTATGATGAGTACTTCCTACATCCTGAGTTTGTTTGCAATCAATCAATCTATCTATTGCATATACCTCCTTTTCACCGTAAGGCATCTCCGTGATGCGGGTGGGGTTGTATACTTTTGAGCTCATACCTTCTTTTCACTGTAAGGCATCTCTGTGATGTAGGTGGGGTGGTATACCATGCTTCCTTTTCATTGTAAGGCGTCTCTGTGACATGGGTGGGGTTGCATTTTCAAAAGTCCTTTGTGGAGGCAAGGAGCGGTTCTGTGACTAACTCAACCCTTAACGTGTTTTCGGTGATTGTTGTGGTGAAGCCCAATCGTCGTTGTGTGCCTATAATGTGTCTAAGATGGTGTTGGACCTAGAGATAGGTACACTCCATTGCTTGTCTGCCATGTTTTCTTTGTGTCTTTAAAGTGTGTGTGTTTGGCATGATTTCTTTGTTTGGTGTGTCTGTTGCCCCATATGCATCCTACATTTTGGGAGGTTTTGCGTGTCTTGCGTGTGTGTTGTCCCATATATACAAAGACCTACATGATGAGTGCATCATGTATTATGGGAGGTTTGTTTACTTTCCAGTATTTGCATTTGCATTTCATATATATGAGAAAAAGAAAAGAAAAGATATCATTTCTATCTTCCATGCATTAACGCGTCTTCTATGCATTGACTGTCTGCTCCGTGTTCTGTGTGACTGTAACTATCTTCTCCATGTTTTGCGTGCCTGTTACTATTTTCTATGTGATTGGCGTGCCTTCTCTGTGCTTGGTGTGTTTGTTGTGTTTGTGACCTTTAATGCTTGTATGGGCCTTGTGTTTATACATACATTAAAGTGGGGGCTAAATGTAACGTCAGAAAATGTCCCCTTGGGGCCTTTTCCGTCATAAGGTTTAGCTCCCGAGTCTTTAGCATGCATTTACGACATTTTAGTTCATATTTTAGCATCTCAATGGAATGAGACTTGGGTTTCATGGCAAATGGGACCTAGGAGGACCCCTTGAGCTATACCCTACCTAAAATAGGGGGAGGACTTAGGCGCCCGCACCCTAGTCCTGCCCTATGTTGGGGCAGCACCAATTTCTAGGTGTCAGTTTATGATCGTTAGTTGATTCTTTTGCTGACACGATAAAGTTTGATTTTTAATATCTTGGCAGGAATGCTTGTAGGTGCATATATAAGCGTGTGTAGGCATTCATTTGTAAACTAGATTCTAATTAGCAAGCTATTGTGTTCTAAAGGTGATTCAAGGCTTTCATTGTGTTGCAAGAGCAGACTTGTATGTTTTGTGTGTTGATATTTGTAGATTTGAGCATCAATCTCCTCATGGCATGAAGAGCATCTTCCTCCATGAGAGCTTCACTACAAGGTGACATAATATTTTGTTTTTATCATTGATTCCTTTGGTTTTTGCCTCTACCTCACAAGGGCACACACTATTTGTCTAACAACGGTGTTCGGAGACTTAAATGTCCTTCAGGGCTTCACTGAGGCAAGCCTCTAAACACCACAACCCCCAAACCAAGTCTTGTGATTGTAGGTTATAGGTGTCACATTTGGGAAAAGTGGAGTTGTAGGAAGGAGTGGTAGGCATCAAGGATTCAGGATCTGAAGAAAAGCTAGACAAAGGAGCACTTCCAAGACTTGGGCACCTACAACAGTGTCCTCTGCAAACAAATATCAGGAAACAGAAGTTACATGGATGATCAGTGTCGGAAGGAGGTCCAGATTCCTCAAAAAAATAGGTACCTTGGACTTGGGTTCCTGCACCAGTGTCCATGACTATTCCACCTCAGAACCCCAAAAATAGGTATTTTGTGATTTGTCATTTTACTCCCGTCTACAAGAGCTTTTTCTGTCTTTTGTCAATTTGTTGCCGTATTTGCATAATTAGGGTTTTAATGGTTAATTGGACACAAGAGAAGGAAAATTAATAATTAAATTCCCTAATCCAAGTTTCCCTACATCTGCAAGTGACCTAGGGTATGATAGTGCTCACCACGCGACCCTAGATCCTTCAATGTTAGGGTGAAAGGAGGATTTTAATATCTAAACAACAAAAGATCAACAAATCCAATTTTACCCTAAACAAGTACCACTACCTACTCCCCCTGAGAGGTAGCCTTGAACATCAGTCTAGGACTAAAAATATATCTTGAAATGCTTCTTAGATAGATGTACACACTTATGCATCTAATCAAAAGGAGGGGCAATAACCCCTAACTTCTGGCAAAGATACTCAAAAGTATCTTTAGGAAGGGCCTTTGTAAAGATGTCTACAATTTGATCCTTGGTAGGTACATACTCCAATTTCACCTCATTCCCTACAAACTTCTCTCATAGAAGGTGATACTGTATCGAAATATGCTTTGTTCTTGAATGCATTATTGGACTCTTTAAAATGTTGATAGCACTTGTATTATCACATAAGATAGGAATAGGTTTATCATATGATACTTTGATATATTTCAATGTTTGCTTCATCCACAACACCTATGTTCAACAAGATGTTGTTGTAATGTACTCTACCTCTGTAGTAGATAATAACACTAAATCTTGCTTCTTACTCAACCATGAAACTAGTCTACTTCCAAGAAAGAAAGCACCACCACTTGTACTTCTTCTATCATTTATACATCCTACCCAATCTACATATGTATATGCGCACAAAGAGAAATTAGTATCCTTGGGATACCATAAGCCAAAATCTAGAGTGCCTTTCAAGTATCTAAATATCCTTTTTAATGCTGAAACATGTGACTTTGGGATCTAATTGAAATCTAGCCACAAAACAAACTGCATGCATGATATCCAGTCTAGTAGCAGTCAAACAATTCACTAATCATTGCTCTGTACTTTCTCTGATTAGCCTTAGGAGATTCATCAACTTTACTCAACTTTCAACCAGTAGTCATGGGAGTACATATCGGTTTGGAGTCTTCCATTCAAAATTCTTCAACATTTCCTTAACATACTTTGACTGTGAACTAAAAATACCTTTTTTCTAATTGACTAATTTGTAACCCAAAGAAAAAATTAATTTCCCCACACATTGACATTTCAAATTCTTTTTGCATCTCCTCTGTAAATCTTTTGTACGTACCTTCATTTCCACCAAAGATTATATCATCAACATATACTTCCACAATCAAGATTTGATCTTCTTCAACTTTGAAGTACATATTGTTGTTTGTAGTGCCCTTTTTGAATCCTTGCTGCAACAGGTACCTATCCAACCTTACATACCAAGATCTAGGGGCTTGTTTGAGTCCATGCAATGCCTTCTTCAATTTGCAGACCACATTTGGATCATCTGATAATAGAAAGCCTTCCAGTTATTCAATGTATACTTCCTCTTCCAATTCTTCATTCAAGAATGCAGATTTCATATCCATCTGATAAACTTTGAATTCTTTATGAGATGTAAAGGCCAAGAACATTCTAATGGCCTCCAATCTTTCCACTAGAGAAAATGTTTCCTCAGAATCTAATCCTTCCACTTCTGAGTAGCCTTTACACACAAGACTAGCCTTATTTATGACTACTTCTCTATTCTCATTCAATTTGTTCTGGAAGACCCATTTAGTTCCTATCACATTTTTGTCTACTAGTCTTGGGACAACTTCCCAAGTCTGATTCTTCTTAATCTGCATCAATTCTTCTTCCATAGCCTTGATCCAATGCTCATCTTTCCATGCTTAAGTAACTATATTGGGTTCTATTTTGGATAATAAGCATAAGTTTATCAATTCATCTGCCATAGTAATATTTCTTTTTGTTAATACACCTTTGTTCTTATCTCCAATGATCTAATCTTTAGAATAATTCTTCTGCACATACTTGGGGGTCCTAGGAATCCTTTCTAGAGCTTCTTCTTCATCAACTTGCTTCTCCTTTTCCTTTTCTTCTTCTCTACAAGGGAGCTTATCAAATCCATATCCTTTTATTACCACTGACCTTTGACATGGTTCCTCATCCACTTTGACACTTGAACTTTCAACTAGCCTCTTTAGCCTCTTGTTGTAGCACCTGTAAGCCTTGATCTTTGTCGAATATCTAAGGAATATTCCTTCATCTAATCTTGTATCAAAATTTCCCAAGTTTTCTTCATCTCTCTTAATGTAGCACTTGCTTCAAAACACTCTAAAATATTTTACAGTAGGAGTTCTTCCATACCATAGTTCATATGGAGTCTTTGAACTACTGACCCTTGCTTATACTTTGTTTTGTATGTAGACTGCAGTGTGAATAGCTTCTTTCCAATAGATATCCAGTAGATTTTCTTCTTTCAACATTGACCTTGTCGCTTCGTAAACTGTCATGTTCTTTCTTTCCACCACTTGATTATGTTAAGGAGTCCTTGGGGCTGACAAATGCCTCTTTATTCCATGATCTTCACAAAAGTAGTTAAACTCATTGGAGGTGAACTCACCACCTCTGTCAGACCTCAAACAATTGACTTTCAGATCAATTTCATTTTTAACCATAACCTTGAATGCTTTAAATTTATCTAGGGCTTTTGATTTTTCTTTGAGAAAAGTTAGCCAAGTCATTTTAGAGTAATCATCAATTAACAACATGAAATACTTGTCACCTTGAAAGCTTCCTACTCTTGTAGGTCTGCACAAATCTGTATACACCAACTCCAGAGGTCTGGTGGTAGAATACTCTTTGATTTGGAAATTCTTCCTTGTTTGCTTCCCTCACAGCATGAGTAGAGATGATCCTCACTAGGCTATCAAAATTGATGTGACACATTCTTATATTCCATAGCCAACATTCATTAATTTGAGTCATAAAGCACATACCATTAGCACCTTTCAACTGATATACATTTCTTTTTGTCCTTCTTGTAGAAACCAGAGTTCTAGAGTTTTCTTTTCTAATTTCACTACCACCATCCTAAAATACAAGGTTATATCCTCTTCTACACATTTGTCACACACTTAGAAGATTATACCAGAGACCCTGGACATAAAGAACATCATCTGTATTGTGCTTTCTGTTGGGACCTAAAATTTCATACCAATTTTTGCAAGATTTTAGGTTCCCATATGAAAAATTCAATTTCAACACTCATAGATACACCTGCACAATATGCTCAAATGGCCTACTTTGAAGCATTATAATTCGGAGCCAGTTCGTCTCCATACAAAATTATTTCACAAACATGTTTGTCTGCCATATGTAAGTGAGCACTCCTGATTTCAGCTTCATACGATCAATTTTGACTAGGTTTTGAAGAACCAAGTTGGAGGGTTTTGATAAGGTTTGTTACTTGCACAATGTGAAATCAGCCCGAGAGGCCAACTTTGGAGGTTGATATCTAGCAGCTAAATGATGATCCTGACAAACTAATTAGTGTTCCATATTTTTCTCGTGATAATGTACTTTCATGCCAGTTCTCAAGGTCCCGGCACTTCGTTTGATATTTTTTCAAAATCGAATCCAAATGGATTTTACACAGTTCTATGACTGCATCCCCAGGCAGCTTCAGAAAGGTCAACTTTGACATCTGATATCTTATGAAGGAAGAGGAATAATGAAAAATCCTTTTGCACACATGTTCATGTGGCCTAAATGAACTAATCCCCAGGACGGCAGCTTCTCAATATCAGATTTGATATTTTTCCGAAGAGGCAAAATAATAGGTTTCAGTTGAGTTTAAAACAGGTGCAAAACACGCTGAGTGAGCTACTTTGATTGCGAGCAGCTTTTAATCCCAATAACCTCATGCCAATCCGTCTGACGACCATACTCCCCTATCACAATTCAACATGTTGGTGTATTTTTGTGGCTCCGGGAAAAGTTTTGATTAGTTTTTCAAGCTAATTCCGAAGGCTAGTTGGCCTGTTTTGATCACCATGCAAGGTGTGTGAAATGGAATTAAAAGAACTGGGAATACTTTTTATCCTTTTTCGTGATATAACAATTTGCTACAATGGACACAGTTTCAGCAAAAGTCTCACTGATGAACAAAAGCTATAAAAAAAAATTTCATCGGCAAGACATCATATAGGTCTCGCCGATGGAAAACTCATCGGCAAGAGATATACCATCGGAGTGAAAATCTCAAGTCACACCGATCTAACAAGTCTTGCCGATGGAGTCCCGTGAGATGAAAGGTTTATTCAAAGGAGAATAAATATTTACAAAAGGTGCAAATAAATATCCTATTTTCATGGAAGGAGTTATAAGGTGAGAATTTATTCAAAATATTTTCTACTCAGAAGAAAAATACTTTTCTAGAGAAGTTCATCAAATAGGTAATTATTTTACCTAAATAATATTTTTATGTGAGAATGCATAAGATGGCCAGTAAAACCATAAGGAGTAATTATTTTCACACAAATGATTATTCTAGCCCAGTGAAGGTGAAAAAGCACACGAATAAATGAAAGCGTGAAGATTGTCAGCCAAAGATGGAAATAATTATTATTAAATTATCTTGCACGGGAATACAAAGCTTAGAAAGGTCGAAATTAATTTAATCAAACTAAAGATAGTTGATTAAATAAAGGGATGCATCAGAAAGGTTATAACCTTAACATATGAATGTGTAAAATGCTAAATAAAAATCAAGGCATAAAAATACATCGGCAGAAGAAAATGAATCGGAGTAAAAATTGTAAATCATACCGATTTGATGTGTCACACCGATGTTGTGGGCCCAAGTATTATGTAAATAAAGTAATGAGGTAAAACAATGGAAAAGGAGATATGGAAGCAAGGAGAAATATGTAGAATATTTTTGAAATAAAGATGGGAAATATTTTCACAAAGCCGTTAATTGAAGATTTTGTGTAAATGTGTATAATGGCCCATGAAAATATTTTCACTTAAAAAATGAGTTTATGCAAGACAATAAAAAATATTATTAAAGTCACTGCACCATGAAAATCTCATCGGCAAGACCAAGCAAATCGGAGAGAAATTTTTAAAACACACCGAGTTTATGCCTCATACCGATGGATGCCTCTTTGGGGAGAAATGTCATTTAATTAAAAGTGGTAAGTATTTTAAATGTGAGCTGCATGCCCGAGGTAAAATATTAAAATGCAATATGAAATAGTTTACCAAAGGGGTTATAAGGATGAAAGAAAATATTTTCCAACGAATTCACGAGATAGGTAATTACTTTACCTAAAAATATTTTGAGGAAGTATATGCAAAAGGTGAGAAAACATTTTCACCAAGAAATTCACAAGCGAAGTAATTATTTTACTGGAGAACATTTTATGCAAAATATTTCACCGAGGAAGTTGTAGGAGATAAGATATTTTCACTAAAGGATGTAAAATATTTTCACAAGGTTGTTAAAAACAAGATTTCATGAGCAGAAATTGTTTCTTACTCGAAGGGTAAAATATATTTTTCCAGTGGGAGAAAATATGCGCAAGAGGATATAACAAAGAATCATAGTCATATTGGAAAATTATTTTCGTGAGAATACAAGTCCCAGGAAGATTAATTAAATAAAGAATCAAGATACATGAAAGTAAACCCTAACAAAGATGAAGAGAAATAATTGAATTTTAAAGGGCCGGAGGCTAATATTTTGCATTAATAAAAATTGTTGTCCTTCACGGAAATGAAGAGACGCACAGGACGGTAAGCGAAGGGTCACAACCCTAAAATACACAGTATGTATAAAGGTGAAATCAAAGGAGGACAGAGGAACATCATCAGTAGATTAGGATCAAGAGTAGATTAGGAAAAACATTAGTTAGATAACTGGATGGATTGACCAGTTGCCAAAACAAAATATTATGTTGTACATTGTAAAATCTTTCGAAACTGTATAGTGGAGAAAATGTATGAATAAATGATTTAATATTGGTGTCTATTGTTTGTTGAGCTGAGCAATTATTTGGTTGTCTCCATACTGTTATTTCTTTGTTATTTGAACTTGAGTTTCCAAGTTGATATTTCAGTTTCATCGAGACACACTTGTTGTTTTCGTGTAATCAAATTAATTGGTTTCCATTACAGATATAAAATCCTTTTGATTGATTACAGTAACCTGGAGGTAGCATTTGGATAGGTAAGAGCAGCCCTATAATTGTCAAGATTGCCATACTGTCTCCAACTCGATATTGTCTTGTTATTCAAATTGAGCATCAACTCCATTTGTCAATACACATTTGCTGTTATTGTGTGATTCTTTTGATCGGTTCCTTCAAGCAAGGATTAAAAAAATCCTTTCAATAAGTCACAGTAACCTGGTAAGATTCGAGTGGATCACTAAGTAGAGTTTGTCAGTCACATTCTTGCACGTTTATACAAGCTATAAACAAACACATGTGCCAAACAATTAGGAATGTAACCTATAAGTAAATCATATATCATATACACCTTGACTCCACTAGCCCAACAGAAATAGGCACTGGTCATACCAATTCCATTTTAGGATTCCATAAAATCTCATTCAAACAATTACATCTCAAATCTTAGTATTAGGAGTAGGAGTAGTTTAGAAGCTTGCATCTATTACATTTTATGCCATTGTGATAGATTTACTAATCCAATCAAGTCATATAGTGTTAAGTCTGCTTTAGTTACAAAGGTACACCCGCCTAGGTTTGCAGGACCTGAAGTGTAGGGAGCTAATAGCTCTGTCAATTGGTCCAAAAACGTTGCAAATCCAAACATAGAGTCTGGCATCCTCTTAGGGTTAGCAACCTGTATTTTTGGGAACCAACACTTTCCATCAAAACTAATTGAACCTTTTCCACAGATCTTAGCAGATGCATCATCTCCAAACTTAACAAAACCTCCAGCATACTTCTCAAGCTTAACAAACTTGTTCTTATCACCTGTCATATGATTTGAACATTCACTATCAATTAACTAGAAGTTCTCCTCTTCTCTTACATCAAAAGTAGTTGCCAAAGCTCCTTTGATGTTGTGCACTATTTCTGTAGCAATTTCCTTTATACATCTTTCAGGATAAGTAGAATTATTTCCAACATTCAAAGCCATGAACAAGCATTCTTCACTTCCATCATCTAGATAGTCAAACTCATCATCAGATATGCTAGTATCTTCTTTAACATAATAACTCCTCTTGAATGATTTTCCTTTGTCATCCTTGTATTTGTCATTGGAGATTTTGACCAAACATTTTGAAGCATAATGACCTATCTTTCCACAGTTAAAACATTTGAAGGGTAACTTACCTCTGTATTTTCTAGAACCCTTTTTCAATCTGCTTACAAAATTTTCTTCCATTTTATCAAAATCATCTGAATCTAATTCATCTTTCTTTTCTAATTTGATAACCTTAAAAGCAGTCACTTTTCTTGAGTCATCTTGACCAAATTCTCTTATCTCAAAAGTAGTTAAAGTATCAAACATTTGATCCCTAGTATAAGTATCCAAATCTTGAACTTCCTCAATAGCAAAAACCTTAGCACTATAAGATTTTGGATGAGTTCTTAGTACCTTCTTTACTACTTCACTTTCCTCTAGATTTCCACCAAGACCATTGATGGAGTTGGCAACTTCATCCACCCTCTGCATGCAGCTTGCAATATTTTCATCCTCTAACATCTTTAGGGTTTCAAACATGGTCTTCAAAATCTGCATCTTTGCTTGCTTGAACTTGTCATCTCCTTCATAGATACATTCTAACTTTTTCCAGATCTCATGAGTAGTTTTGTAAATCATCACCTTCACTAATCTAGATTCAGAAAGACTGTTCAGAAAAACACTCCTTGCCTTGCCATTGTTCTCATATTCTTTAATCTCATCTTCATCCTTTGGACCATTAGGATGTATAGTATACTTTTTGTCAACTATCTTCCATACACCATATCCTAGTGAGATAGGAAATATTTCCATCTTGGTCTTCCAAAAAGCATAATTTATTCCATCAAAAAATGGAACCTCCATACCTTTCATGTGTGCCATCCAGATCTACCCCAAGAGATTAAGCTTCTTTAGGGAACCTTGCTCTGATACCAATTGTTCTAATGCACAAGACAACTAAGAGCGGGGGTGAATCTGTTGTGTATTAAAACACTAAACCCTCAAAGCAATTCCAAACATCAACCTCTTATTATGCATTAGCAGAATGTAAACATATGAAGCATCAATGCAAACACATAAGAACACATAAGAACACTAGATTTACATGGAATACCCAAGAAGGGAAAATCCACGATGAAGATTAGTTCACATATATATGAATAGCAACACCAAAAACAAATAGGCTCACTGCCAAGGGCTACTAGAAGAGAAAAGAAAGAAGAAGACTGTTATAGAGAGATTCATTATCTCAAAACAATAGGAGAAATCCACCACTACCACTCCTTTCCATCTGCAACTTTTGTCTCACTACCTTCAACAACTTCAGGCACACTGAAATGTAGACACCTTCTGCTCATTACATTCCAGAGTCATAAGTATTTAAGCTTGCACACAACTCACTACCCTTGATTTACATTCGCATCATCTTCTCTCGATTGCTCCACTCAACTTCATCTTGCATTTATACCATCTACAACCAAGACCTATCTCAATTAGGTCAGTCCTAATGAAGCATGTGCACCTCAAACGTGCAACACTAATTAGCTTGGTACTAAACACTTTCGCAGTGGAAATAAGTGAAAGTGGACCATGTCGAGGGTTAATTAGGACTCAAATCTATATCACCAAATTGATCATCACATCCACAATCCATGAGGTACCTCCACAAATAGCACTAGCCAAACCTAATCTAATGACCACATCCACGCTTCTCCAAGTCCAAGAATATCATGCAGACCATAAAGAGACACTCCACAATATCCACACACCTTTCTAGAATATTTAGCTTCATCAAAACCTTTTGCAACACTACCGCAACCACTTGAAACAAAGAATTTCTTCATTTTGCACATCAAGATACACTGCTATTCAACACCAATAGAAGAACTAAACTTGCAGAGCAAACCAACACTAGAAACTTCAAGGGAAGGTAGATATAATCAATATAAGCACTTTCCTAGATCTACAAACTGAGAAACCTTAATGTAGAGAAATGCAGAGGAATCTCATTTCTGCTAGACAGTTTTCTTCATAGTCAAACACTCTGTCAAACACATCTTCCACTTCCACATGATCTAGAACCTAAAACTCTGCGTATAACACCTCTGACCACCTCTAACAAATAATTCAAAATCACATAGGCATATCTTCAACTAGGAAGAAATGCAGAGCACAACATTGAGCACACCTCTGTCACACTACACACCTTTTTATTCAAATTTTCTCAAAAGCACCAAGTGAACTACCTGCTAGAGGTTGACATCAATGACAACACCAACAAGTTTCTGACAAGCCACCAAACATCAAGCCCTAAAGGCATCCATGTGTAGAAAAAAGTGATATTAAGAAGATAGTTTAGGAGATGCTAGAGGTAGGTAGTATTAGGCATAGTTAGAGGGTTTACTGGACTATCTTATGGTAATGGTGTGCAAGAAGGATGACACTTGGAGGATGTGCCCTAATTACAAAGAGCTCAATAGGTACACCATAAATGATAAGTTTCATATTCCAATAATTGATGATTTGTTAGATTAGTTTAATGGTGTTGTTTATTTTACAAATTTATAGATCTTTGTTCTAGTTATAATCAAATAAGAATTACAGATGATGATGTACATAAAATAACTTTTTAAACCAATAAGAGCCACTATGAATTTTAGGTAACACCTTTTGGTCTCACAAATACACCATTGACATTTCAAAGTTTGATGAACTCTATCTTCAAGCCATTTCTATAGAAGTTTATTTTGGTGTTTTTCGATGACATCTTAATATAGAGTAAAACTTGGGTGGAGCACTTATAGCATGTGAATTAGGTTTTGAACATTCTTGAGAAGCATCAATTTTATGCTAAGCCATCCAAGTCTATGTTTGGAGTCAAAGAGGTGGAGTATCTAGGGCATATTGTGTCACATGAGGGATTCAAGGTGGACCCTCACAAGATCAGGGCCATGTAGAGTGGAAAATCCATAGAACCCTCAAGAACCTGTGGGCTTTCTTAGGTATTACAAATTATTATCACTGATTTTAAACAACTAGGGTAGAATGGAATTCCCTTTCATGGCTTTATTGAATAAGAATTTAGGACTTCCACTTGGATGAGGTAGCTACAAGGGAATTTGAGAATCTAATGGAAGCCATGTGCACAACTCCAATCCTAGCTACCCCATATCTTTCTAAAACATTCATTCTAGAATGTGACACTTAGGACATGGCATAGGAGTAGTACTCATGCAAGAAGGAATGCCCATAAAATTTGAGAGCTACAACTCAAAGGTAAGAATTTTTTGAAGCTTTTTTATGAGAAGGAAATGTTATCTATCTTGTAAGAAACCAAACAATGGAGACATTATCTAATGGGAAGACACTTTAAGGTAAAGATAGATCATGCTAATCTCAAATAGCTCTTGGAATAGAGGTTGTGATCTAATGAACAACAAAAATGGGTCTCAAAGATGTTGGGATATGACTTTGAGATTATATATAAGAAAGGGAAGGAGAATGTTGTAGCTAATGCTCTATCAAGGAGGGATTAACCCACAAAGTCATTATTGTATGTCATTTCCATATTAAAAGAAGATTAGGTAAATGAGGCAAGAGAAGAGTGGGAGAAAACAAATATTCAAAATTTCATTGAGAAACTCCAATAGGATTCAAGTGTGTCAGAAAAATTTGCATGGAAGGGAAATGTTTTATGTAGGAATCAAACCCTTAAGTTTAAGGTGTTGGTAGAACTGCATGCTTCTCCAGTAGGTGGGTGCTCTAGATTCTTGAAAACTTATCATAGAATCAAGAAAGATTTCTTTTTGGAGGGGCTAAAAGGGGATGTTCAAAAATTTTAGTAGAATGCATTTTAGGTCAACAAAATAAAGGGGATACAATTAAGACTCTAAGTCTTTCACAGCCATTAGCTAGATCCCAAGTCAATGGTGGGAGAAGGTATCCATGGATTTCATCACACGTTTGCTTAGATCTAAAGAAAAAATGCCATCATGGTTGTTGTGGATCATGTCACCAAATATGCACACTTTTATATTTTGGCACACCCATTGGTAGCAAGAACTATAGCAATAACATTTATCAATACTATTCAGAAACCATAGAGGACTCCAAAAGATATAGTAAGTGATCGTGATCCTATATTTACAAGTAATTTTTGGAATAACTTATTTAAATGTTTGAGCACTCAGCTTGCTCGTAGATCGTCATATCTTCCCCAATCTGATGGACAAACTAAAGTGGTAAACAAATTCTTTACCTCTGATGTTTTTCTTTAGATAACTAAGAGAGATTAGTGCAATGGCTACCACTAGTAGAATGGTGGTATAACACTTCCTTCCATACTTCTTCTAAGATGTCTCCATTTTTTGCACTATATGGGTACTAGTCATCATCAATCACCTCTTCATTATGGGCACAACCAAAGGTTGGAATAGTTAAGATCATATTTACATAAGTAATAGGCATTTGTTAGTCTCCAAGAGAACCTAGTAATGACACAAAATATAATGAAGTAGCAAGTTGATCAGCACCATAGTGAAAGGACTTTCAAAGTGGGAGATTGGGTCTTTGTGCAATTACAACCATATAAGAAAATGTCTCTAAAACAACAATAGAAAGATAACGAGATTGCACCCAAGTAATATGGTCCTTATAAGGTGTTGCAAAAGATTGGCAGTGTAGCATATAAATTGGAGTTACTTATCTAAACAAAAATACATCTAGTTTTCCATGTTTCGTGCTTAAAGAAGGTTATTGGGCAAAAATTTGTAACACAGACTAAGTTAATAGAGCTTGATGAGGAGGGAATAATAGTTTTGGATCTAGAGGAAATTATTTAGACATGCACTAAGAGGTCACGGACAAGAGTAATAACCGAGTATTTGATAAAATGCAAGAAATTTATAGGTGAAGATGCTATATGGGAAAATGCTCGGATTTTTTGTAAAAGCATCCATAGTTGATCAAAGTTGAGGACAATGCTTCTCTAAAGAGGGGGGCATGCTATGCCCTTAATCCTATAATGTGCATGGGGTTATGAGTAGTCAACTTGGGGCTACCTTAACTCTTAATTAAGTTATATAATCATTATTATAGTAATATATAGGTAGTTAGGTCATCCTAGGCATTATATTTAGGTATCTAAGTCAGCCTGGGTGGAAGCCATGGCTTAATTAGGTATATATAAGAGTTAGTGGTAAGTTTATTATGATCATAATGTGAAGTGTGTCTTTCATTGGAGACTTTTTAAGGTTACCCCATCAAAGTGCATATTATTATCAAGTATTTGTAACATATTTTCTATTATATTTTTCTATTGTGCAAGCTGTTTACTTATAAAATATCGATAATTTAAATTATAATGAATACACAAGTGCATCATAAAACCATATAATTGTGTATGAGTAATTAAATACACTAGCAGCCCCTATCACAACATTAGGCTACATTAACATATTTTCAATAGATCTCTTCTTTGTAATATGAAAGCACAATAGTGTGTCCCACTTCTTAGCATTATCAAACCACCAAAATTAACATTTTTCAACATTCAACACATTGTGTCAATTATATTGAACAAACAATCAAGAATTTAAGAATTATATAGACTAATGATTTGTAACATTTTTATATGGATTCAATTTATTACTTTTTTAAATTTTCAAGAAGAGTTCTCTTTTTGGTTTATTTTAATTTTTTTTTTCTACTATTTTTATGAAATGGCATTTGAATGACTTCCTTTGACCCTTGAAAAGGTGAGAAAAACTAGATTTTTTGTTAGCATTTTGATAGGAGTAAAGGAGAGTATGTCAAGGGATTCACAAAGGAAGTTCAATCTAAGCCTAGGGGATTTGATCTAAAAGATCAAACCCACCCTCTTAGATTGAATCTCCTGTCCATTTTAAGTAAAATAATGATCTTAGGAAATCCTCGAGGCGTTGTCATAAGGAGAAGATCCTCACTTAGCAATATCCAAATGGTTTTTGTCAACACTACTAGTCATACATTGTATGTCCAAACACCTAAGAAAATCTCAAATTTTTAGGTATAGGAGGTATATAGGTCAGAGATTCATTTCTACAATTGAACTCTTCTCTATGCCAAGTTCATATCCACAAGCATAGAGATCGAATCCATGGGGGTTGATTTAGTGGTAAATTTTAACTACTTGGTACATTTTCATTTTGATGCTAGTTAAAATAAAATTGACCAAATTCACCCATGTTTACACATGCATACACAATAGAGTTGGTAATAATGTTTTAGTTGAGAACATGTTATCATGGGTCAATTCCTTTTGCACTGCTAAGATGCTAGTGTGTTGCTATTGACATTATCAGGATCATAAATAGTTTTAGTTTTCATAAAACCTCGTTGATTTATTTTACTTATCTTGGATCCAACATCAAACTCCAAGTATTAGTAAATCCAAAGTATAATTTTTTTAGTTTTTATTTCATTGTATTTTCATATCCAATTAGATACACATTTCCCATCTCCTTGTCTACAATAAATTCATTTATTACTATTTTATTACATTTGCTTACTACACCTATTTAATATGTAAGAATGGTTTATTTCAACCAATTGACCTGCACCCTCATATATTTATTCTATTACACATTTAAAAAATACAATTTTAATAATATTCACTTTTATCCATTCAAATTATTCAATATATATAAATAAAATAATCATCGATTAAAAAATAATTAATATGAAAAATTAACCTACATTATAGAAAACTTCATGACATAGAATTTATATTATCTATCGAACATAATAAATATGCATTTAACCATATTTATTAATTAAAAAAATTTAAAAACATATAAAATTTTAATTTTATTTATATTAAGAAATATGATCAAATAAACATCTAAAATGGTGGATAAACATTGCCTGTAGTATTTGGCTCAAACTACCCTAATAATTTAACAAAGAGCCACAAGGGATATTGAGAATTGGATGTAAGTGGTTGAATTGAAAGAGTGTAAAGAAAGGCCAAAATGAGAAGAACTAAACAAGGGAGTGAATTATCAAAAATATAAAATCCAAGGAGAGTTGGATGGAACCACTGATGAGATAAGCTTGTGAACTATTTCCTCGATAGACTCGATGTTTAATCTTATGAGCAAGTCCAGATAAAGAGAAAGGAGGACAAATAATCATTCCTCTGATGTTCACTTTGAGTCCTGCCTTTTTAAAAAGAATAGTACAAATATGACTAAAAAGAAAAAAATAAACAAAGTAAATTGTGCTTGAAAAATAAAACTGATTGAAATATCCTGAAAACTAAAATGAAAAAAATCTACGAGAAAGTAGATTGTGGATTATGATGGGTCTTTTATTTTTGTAATCTCCAAGTTAAAATGCAGAACAATTTGATTTGATTTTCATCCACCAAGAATCAAAACTTTTACTTTAACACAACAAGAGTGGCACTGCAAATAAAATCTAAAGATATGTGCCAAGACAAGAATCAAGAAAAGAGGAAAGAGTAAAAATAATCTTTGCCAGTGATTAGATATGGCTGTTTAATAAGGAAAACAACCAATGCTTAAAGTAAACACACAGCAGCATTGGATACTTACCTTGGTGTTGGATTGGATAATGGCTCTTTATTTATTGTAGAAAAGCTTGACTACCCAAGGATCCAATGTCCTTTGTCTGAATATAGAAAGAGCTCACATTGTATCTCTTGGCTGTTGGTGCCAATACTTACCAGTCAAATTAATGCCATTTTTCATCTAGGACACATAAATATTTTTTATTGTTATCAATTTTTGTTTCAACTGAAATTCAAATCTCAACGCACTGTCTGCAGTCTTTTTGGTTTTGATAATAAAAGTTTTGGGAAAAACAGTGTTAGATATATTTATATCAATGTTTCTCATTATATTTGGTGATTTCTCATCAGAATCTAAGCACAACTCAGGGATAGAGACTGCCTGAAGTTCATTGGGTTTGATAAGGAGAGTTTTGGAGAAGAAACTGTGTGGGTTTTATTAGGTTATTCCTCATCAGAATCTAAATCACAACTCAGGGATAGAGAGTGTCTAAAGTTCATTTAGTTTGATAAGGAAAGTTTTGGAACAAACCTTTGGGAGTTTTATTGATATCAACGATTCTCATTCTATTTCTTGATCCATCATCATCAAAATGATAACAAATAGACTGTTAAAATTTTGATGATAAATTACAGATTATGATCAAAATCATTAATATAAAGAACATAAATTTTTTTTCCAGTATAATTAAAGTGGATTATATAAATCTTATCTACACTATTCATTTGGTTTTAAAAAAAACTTTCATAACCTTGATTTTACAAAGCCCTAATGTGCGAGGAATACCCTCATGAATGAAGCCTTCTGTAAAGCGAATCTTCACTCAGATGTGGAGATCTCCAAAATAATAGTCATTCCTTAACAAGTAAAATGCTTACATCAACCATGGCTAATGTATTTGAAAGAAACCCAGGTCACAGCTGAATAGAGTCAATCGAAAGACTGGGATTTATTTCTTTAAACAACCATGGAAAATAGCCGGATCGGAACTTATTTGGAAGGAAACAATTGCAATCCAAGTTCCAAGTGTGGGTGTACCTTTGAACATTTAGGAAATTGCTGATCCGATCCATCCTTACTGATCATATCATCTTCAAATACGCTCCTCTGAGAAGATGAAATTTTACTCTGACAGTTGAAGTGGGAGGCATGAGCAGCTTCAGCAGCTGCAGACTGTATATCTCGCGGATCCAGCGATGAAGGGCGAGGAAGAGTATTCACCATCTCAGGAAAATTAAGCAGAGCAGAATTTCCCTTCAGACTGAGAGCCGCCACGTCGTGAGCTCGAGCCGCCATTTGTGGAGTGTCGTATGTGCCCAGCCATATCCTTCGTTTATTCTTTGGCTGTCTAATTTCAGACACCCATTTTCCCCAACTCCTTCGTCGAACTCCTCTGTAAGTTTTACACTCAGTGCCTGCTTCTTCTTCCTCTGCTACTGTCTTGTTCATATCAATCTCTTCCATTTCCTTCGTTTAAAATGCCCAATTGAGCTTCCGCTTGCTCATATAATTTACATCACAGACCATCAGTTTCAGAGCAGCAATCCTGTGGGAAATTTTTCAAACCCCTCGTGAACCAATAATATTATTATACGCTAACAGTATGTTGCAATGTCAAATATTACAACTGTTCTCTGCTAGAGTAATCTAAACTACCCTACGCCAAATTTTCTATTTTCAACGAGAAGTCAATTCATTGCCGGCGTGCATTGGGGGTATAGATTAGATCAGCTATTGGTATCTGCACTGCATACATTTCTGAAATATCTGACATTGTCACATAAAGGTATAGCATTTTACATTCCATTTAGTGGGATTAGGTGGTGATGACCATGGTAGGTGATTCTTGGATGCGGACATTGGGTGCATTTCTTAAAATATTAGAAAATACACTGATGATGCAGCTTTATGTTTAGAGGCCTATCGGCACCTATGTGATGCACAAGTTTATTAAGAAAAAGAGAGAGATTAGCATCATTTTAGTATTTATTTTTATATTGGATTAAGCTTCAAACATTATAACCTAGTAGATGTAGTTGTTTATGATAATATATTATCTTAGTTCAACAATATATGGTGATAGCAATTCAAAAGAGGGTAAATACATAGGATTTAATAGAATAAAATATTGGAATTATAAATAATATAGTCAAGCATAATGCTGCACCAAATGTTGAAATATAAAATTACTGTGTTGAACCAAACGTTACAACACAACCAAACGGTGCACACTTAAGATGAGAGACTCGCAATTAATGAAAAGAAGCCTATAGTTGCAAGTCATAATTTGTAGTCCTGTTGTCAATAGCTAAAAATAATTCATATCATAAAGATTGCCCTATTAATATTGTTTTCATTAGGCAAAGTCTTCGAAATGATAGAAGGTTGATAGGACTCGTTGGCTAGCTAAGCTATTTTTTAGGCTAGATCAACAGGTTTACCTTCCAAAGCTTGTAGCTGAGATTTAACACTAGTGACCTACTTTGTAAGCCCCTTATTGACCTTGAGTCACTCCTTGAAAATCATAGATGAATTTTCCATCTGAAGGGATAAGTTAGAGCAAAGAAGCTGCATTTCAATCTTTAAAGGGAGTATAGAATGTGAAAAGACAAGCAAGCGATGAAATTAATATAAGTTTTTCACAATTGCTTGATTAGATGTATTATTGATCACATTCAGGGACAAGGATAAACCAAGGAGGCCATATTTCCATGGCCTATAAAATTTGGAAAGGGTAGGCAAGGAGCAAAGGAGGGTTGACCAAAGCTTATGAGTATGATCGAAAAACTAAAGGAATGCTTTATGGAGTCTCTCTTAGCACATAAGAGACAAGTGGGAAGTGGGAAAATGAATTTGAGGCTATGCCTAATGGGAGGCTTGGCATATAAGAGTTTCTGTGTAATGATTTCGGATTAAGCATCTATTTTGAATTGCCAAATTTGCAATCTAAGTTTATTCCAATCAATTCAAATAAACTTACACTTCCATTTAGGTTTCATACAACCTTCTAAAGGAAGTGAGGGAAAAAGTTGCGTGTAAATAACTCTGAGCCTAGGAAGAAATGAACTTTGCATCCATTAGGCCACTTCCATTTTTTTGAGAAGTTGGAATGACAAACAATGGATAGTAGGATATAATGTTTAGGAAGAACTAGCTTTTGAAGATCAACCAAAGGTTTCTTGCCAATATAATTGAAATTAAAGAAACTATTGAGTTGTTGAAAATTTTTCTAACTGAATTTAGAAACATCCAACAAATCCCAAAACACTTCAATGATCTTTTTGAAGAAGCACTATGTTTACCTTTAAATCTAGGAAAGAGCCTAAAAGGTTGTTATTTTGGATTAGTTGGTTTCACCATATAGAAGAGATGGTAAAGTGCAACTCATACCTAAGGGACTAATCAAACCAGGAAATCTACGAAAATAAGAACTACCAAGCCTTCCATGTACTGGGTGAGTGCAAGATCATGATGGGCCAAACAATACCCCCAAGTTGCAATGAAAATGCTAAAAACAAACTTAATTGACTTCACATGAAAAATTGAATGAGTTATTGATACAATCTAAAAATAAGGTTGTAATCAAATTTGTAGGAAATTGAATATAGTTTATGAGATGTACTACCCTTCTTTTAAAAAATTTTAGATTAGTTTGGTGAAAATTGGATATTTCAATGAGACGCTACTAAAATTTTCAAAAAAATGTAAAAAGTAGGTGTCATTCCGACCAACACAAGTATAAGAAAAAGAAAATATTTTTCCTCCAAGATTTGGAAAGGACACATGAGGGGATGTTACACATATTTTTTTGAGCTTTTTAATAAATAAATAATTATTTGTAAATTTTTTACTATGATTTTTTAGAAATATTGAAACGTAATTTTCAGCAATCTAAATTGGTAAAAAAAGTATCAAATTCAAAACTTTTTTTAACTTATAGTCATTAAAACCTGAATGTGACACATCTTTTGGATTTAAAAAAGGATAAATAGTTTGAAAGTTATGAATGTTTTTCAATATATATATATATATATATATATATATATATATATATATATAAAACTTAGACATAGTGTATGTAGAAAATTAATAATAATTACCTATTAAAACCATAATGAGGCATATATTATATTTTTAGAATCTTGATAGTTTCCTCCACAAACTTTTTTTGTTTTATTAAATTTATTTACAAAATAGTCTGTCAACGTCAAAGATGAAATCATGGACAATTTCAAGATCTAACACTAAACGAATGGTTTTGCTAGTTTATTTGGCAATTTTTAAGATTCCCACTTGCCTAAATTTAAGGTAATCTAAGGTATTTTTAGATGTAATCCATATTTGAGAATGAAATATTAAAAACTTTTCTCATCCAAATCTAAATATAATTCTAAATGTTAGCACTTTTTCATCAAACAAGTTTTTTTTCATTATCACTGTTTGGCCTATCATGATTTGACACTCACCCTAGTATTGAAGGAGACTAATCTGTGAGTCTTAAGAAAAGAGCTAGAAGGATGTTATAAATATAATGTACCATGTCCCAAAGATTACCAATTGAAGTAAATTAAATATGGAAGTGAATTAGCTACTTCTAGGGTGTATCCCACTCTAGAGCCCTCACGATCCATTTATTCATAAGATAGATCCCTTAGGTGTATGGGTTGATGATCTCAAGTTCGCCTTTTTCCTTGAGACGAATGTGCTAATGCCAAGAAGTGGTAGGCATGCCCTTCTTAATACCCCATTTGGCCATTAGGAAGCTTTGAATAAGTTGGGTTAGCATGTTATAGTAGCTCTGGGAAGGTAGCCAATAAGAGGAAACATAAACATGGCTTGTCAAGAGGATTTTATTAGTGACTTGAACACATCTATCCATGGAAAAAATTGATTAGTCTAGTATAAGAACTTTCCTTTGACCTTGTTCAAATACCCATCACAACTTTTAGTTAAAGTCCAATCCTAAAAGGGAAGTTGAGATATCTAGTAATGTTTCCATGCTTCGGTTCTTTCCATTCCTAAAAATCCAAGGTGGAAAAGGATTATGACGAGTCATCAAGAACATAGTCTTCTGCATCACTAGTTAGAATTTTGAGACCACATAGTAGAGATTTAGAATATCTATTATATTGGACACCTCCTCAACTATATTTGAATAAAAAACATACATAATCAACAAAATGTGAGTTAAGGGCTTTAGCGTTATTGGGAAGGGAGATGTCACAAATAAGGTTGGCAAAAAGAGCATGCTAGAAGAGGTACAATAGAGTACAAATAGTAAAAACATAAATGAATAATTGGAAAATGGAATTTTGAAACTTTGTTATTTATTATTTATTATATAGTGTAGTGATTTATCTATATTTTTTGTTATATAGGTTGACACTATAATTTTGTAGGTATCATTTAACAATATATATACACTAAAGAAAATTTATAGAGGTAAATATCAATAAAGTATATTTTAGAAACACAATATCATCATGTCATATAGTTACTTGCAATCTCCACTTCCTTTCATAATTGGAGATTTTTTAATATAGGTCTAATGATACTTATGACATAATTTGAAAAACCATTAATGTAAGTATCAAGATGAATTTATATATTTAATAATGCCACAATATTAACATAATACAACCAACTCCCAAGTGGTAGAATTGATCACAGTATTAGAGCCATTTTTTGTTGACTTCTTTGAGCAATGGAGGGGTTGGAATCATTATCTATCTATAATGCTTGTTGATCTAGTGGGATAGTCTTCCCCTCTATAGGGTGGTGTCAAGGTGGTTGTTGTTTTAACTCCATCTCATCATGGGGGTTTCCTAGTTCCAATCATTACCAATACTTCATAGGATGGTATTTTTAATTAAATTTTGATAAATCATGCATACAAACCAACTACATATATTATTAAACTTTTAATTTCTGCCCTTAATATTTTTATCATTAATACATTACTATTAAACATTGTTGTGGTAAAAAGGATGAGTTTTAATGTTTGGTTTAGTTTGAATCCTCCTTTCCACAAAACATTCCAAGGCCTTTTCAACCGAGTGCCTCACCTATCAAGAGGAGAGTCAGCTATCGCATTTGAGGTTCCACTTGGTTTCTGTTGGGAAATTCATATCTGATCACACAAGTTTTCCAATTGATGCCTTTATGTCCTTAAAACCCTAATTTAAGCAAACAATAATCAAATTTGTGAATTACAACAAATGCTACAGGAAATAGATAGAGGGTAGAGAACCTTAACTCACTATTTTTTGTAGTCAGAAAATGGGAAAATTTGAGACAACGGTGATGGTGCCCTAGTCCAATGCACAACTTTTTCTGCACAGTCCTAATCTCCTTCCAACACTAATCTCTACTATTTCTTCTATTTATCGTGATCTAAAAATGGAGGACAAGGTTGATGGCACCCTTGTCTCAAAAATTTGAATAGTGTCCTCTTCTTTTTAGATCCAAAATCTTCAATGTCTGCCTTCCTAGTTTGCAACACCACTTTCTCCATATTCGACACCTGTAACCTAAAATCACAAGGAGTGTGGGAGGGGGTTGTGGTGTTTAGAGGCTTGCCTCGGTTAAGCCCTGGAGAGACATTCAAGTCTTCCGAACACCATTGTCAGAGAGAGTGCGTGCCCTTGGGAGGCAAAGGCAAAAACCAAATGATAATGATTGATAAAGTACAATAAATGATACCTTGATGATGAAGCTCTCATGGAAGGAAGAAGCTCTTCAATGCCATGAGGAGAAGATGTAATCCAACCTACAAACAAACCCAATAACAATGCTATGCTCTGCAACACAATTATAATCACAAGTATGCCAATAATTCACTATCATAAAGCTTGCTAATGATCTTCTCTAGTTTGCAAATGGTAACCTAAACATGCTTATATATGCAACTATTAAGATTCCCACCAAGAATTTCATAGTTGAAACTTATGATGTCGGCCTGGAGACCAAATAATGCTCACAAAACTGACATTTCAAATTAGAGTAGACCCAAAATAGGGCTGGACTAGGACACTAGTGCCCTTGTCCACCCTCCTATCTTTGCTCAAGATTCAATGAAGTGTAGCCCCCTAGGTCCTATTTGCCACAAGACCCATGGTTTTTCTCATCAGGAGTTTGATTTAACATGCAAAATTCTCTATATGCAAATCTAAAGGCCCAGGAGCTAAACCTTTAGGAAAAAGCCCCCAAGGGTGCATTTTTCTGACATAACATTTAGCCCCCACTTTGATGTATGCATTAAATGCAAGGCCAATACATGCATTAAAGTAGGTCCACAAACATAGCAAACACGCCAAGCATGGAGAAGACACTCCAAACACATTGAAGACAATGATAGACATGCAAAACACGAAGAATACAGTTATAGTTACATAAAACATGGAGAATAAAATATTGAAGACATGCAGAGCACAAAGAATACAATGAATGTCATGATTATTTTCTTTTTTATTTTTCCATATGAAATGCAAGATGCAAGTACAAGGAAAGTAAACAAACAAATCCTAAAAGAGTGTAGAGGAGCTCATCGCCACTAGTCTTGCACTTTTTGAGAACAAACACGTCAAACAAAATCCTAAGGTGTAGAGGAGTTGTTCACCACCGGTCTTGCACCTTGAGAACAAACATCCCAAACAAATCCCAAAGTGTAGAGGAGCTCATCGCCACTAGTCTTGCACTTTGAAAACAAGCATGCCACACACACACACACTAAAGACATGGAGAAAACATGGCAGATAAGCGATGGAGTGTTCCTATTGTTAGGCTCATCACCATCTCAGGCACATTACAGGCACACACCAACAACTGGGCTTCACCACAACAACTGCCAAAAACACGCTTAAGGGTTGAGTTAGTCACAGAATTGCTCCCTGCCTCGCGATGAGGACTTTTGAAAATTACATGATAATGCAATTTGTTCTGAGAAATACACTATCCCCACCTTGCGATGAGGGCTTAAGATAAAAGGATATGCTCGATATCCCACCTCCATAGAGGGCTTAAATGATTGATTTGATTTTTAGATTGTTCAAACACATTTTACTATGATCTAAAGAAGACAACTTACCTTATATATGCCCCCACCTTAAGGTTGTTGATATCGCGTACAGATATCAAGCACGTTAAGGTAGGAAGAAAACACACAAGGGAACACGATCTCTCATAAGGCCCATGTCCCCTAGAGGTGACATGTATGTTACGATCACCAAATGTTCCCACAAACACATCCCTACAAGAAAAGTGTTAGTGTCCAAATAATCATGATAAACAACAATGCATATGATCAACTACATGAAAGAGCCCAGCAAGGTGATATTCATGATAAACAAAGTACGCGAAGAAGTAGTATTGTTAAAGTGTTGTTAGCAAGATAAGATAACATCGACATCAACATCAATATAGTGATTGCACTAACCAAGAGTCAAATAATTTGTTACAAGCCCGTCGTCATATATGGACTAGGTCCATTTTTTTATTACTCGTGAAAGGGACACTAGGTCCGTATCAATATAATATGTTTTTTGTCATCCTCCAACTAGATGGAAACACTAGAGGAAGGTAAATAATAAATCAAAGAGGAGAAAAGGTGCCTTAGGGACAGTCACGTAGGAGGGTGACCCTAATTCACCAACCGTAATGCTATGTCCGTAAGACAACACATAGCAATGAAATTAGAGGAGAGGAAATATAGAAGAATGATGATACAAATAGAAGAAGGTCATGATAGAGGTGGTCTCCTAGTATCCTTGACCTTACAAGAGAATCAAGGATCATCCTAGGAGGCCTAACATCACGGGGGAAGCACAATACTGAGATAAAGGGTTAGAGATACTTACCTGTCATAGAGGTTCATCCTAGAAGTCATCAATAATCAAATCAACCTCTTTCCAATCTTGAATACTAGAGGGTATAGGTGTGTGAGGTACCATTGCCAAATCTTTGTCATTATTCTTTTCTTCATTCCTAAATGCTTCTTGGTTTGACTCAATGTTAGGTGGAATGTTTTCTTGTTGAAGTTTATTATTATACTTATTCACTATCCTCTTAGGTGGTGGGAGAAGCAAATTATTTTGAGTAATCTCAACATCCATCTCTAAGGGATTTAATGTGAGAGACTTCTCCTCATCCACTTGTGCCATATCCTTAGTGATGTCCAAATGACTTGAATATTCAATCAAAGGAGGGAGATTAAAGGTCTTCACTTCCTTAGTGATATTCATGGTGTGTGAACAATCAACTAAAGGAAGAAGGTTGATGGGATGATCCATAGAGGTTTCATGCACTAGGGTAGGATTTTTATTTTTGTTAAATGAATGCTTATTGTCTACCCATGGAGTGTTCTTGGTTGGAGAGGATTCTTTATTCACCAATGTTTCATCTTGGCCAGAGAGAACATTGCAATAAAGTGATGAGAGCTCTTCATTCACAAATGCTTCTTCTTGGCTAGAGAGAGCATTGGATAGAAGAGATGGTGGTATAATGTTAAGAGATGTGTCAATGAAATCATCCTCTTGCATCAAAGTGTCATCATAAGGAGGAAAAACTTTGGGAGAGAGATCATAGGATACCACTAAGTTATCATCACATGTTTTAGCAATAGGTGTTGAAGTGGAATATTCCATTAAATCATCTAAGGCTTCATCTAACATTTTAAGATCATCACTAGTATTTATATTATTGATCGTGAATTTAGTGAGATCATCTAATATCTAAGGATATATTCCCATGAAGTTTTTGAATCTATCAAAATCAGATATAGAACAAATGATTTCATATGTGGAGCACATAGAGAGATCAACATCATGAATGTTTGCTATTTGTTCCAAAACTTGAGGATGTTTATCAGTGAATTTAGAGAAATGATAAATGTCTATGATGTATGCAAATAAATCTTCCAAGGAAGTATCCATCACATATGTTTTCAAATGAATTCCAAATTCAGATTTTAAAGGTTTTCAAAACTTATGCAAGAACAAATGCAAAAGTGATGTCAAATATGCTCTAAGATGCTTGATTTTTCAACTTTTCTCACTGTGAACAAGTGAACAAAGAGGTGTTCTAAATATTTTCAAGAGGGAAAGAAAATTATATGTCTAAAAATAGTCCATTAATGCAAGAATACCTTCCACAACACACTTTTGAAGCAACCTCAAAAAGTCGATAAGCCAAAACCTAGTGAAAATATGTGATTTTTCACCAAATCTTCATGCAAACAAATGAAAGAAGAGGTGTTGTGAAAATTTTCAAGATGGAAATAAAATTATATTCCTACTAATATTCCACTAATTCAATAATATCCTTCACAAAATGCTTTTGAAGCAACTCTAGAAAGTCGATAAGTCCAAACCTAGTGAAAATAGGCTAAAATATGTGGTTTTTTACCAAATCTCCATGCTGCAAAAGAGTAGGGAAGTTTGTGTTGTAATGAAAATTATGATGGAAAGAAACTTATAATAGTAAATACAGCCACATAATTCCAAAAAATTCATTACAACACTCTTCTAGTGCCTCTCTAGACCAAACCCTAGTGCAAAGATAGCAAAATATGTCAATTTTCACAAAATTTCAATGCAAAGGCTCAAAATAAAGGGTGTTGTAAGGAAATTGAGAAGGGGAAAAAATTTATAAGGATAATAACATCCATTTAGCGCAATAAAATTGCTTACAACATGCTTGGAGTGCAAATCTAGCAAGACGATAGGCTCAAATCTAGTGAAAAATGCAAGTTTTCAAACCCTAGACATGAAATTTCACAAGGAGGCCACTATAATGCAACACTAAAATTAGAGATCATACATAATGAGTTTTTTGACAAGGTATTAAAATCTGAAACAATATTTTGACGACAACCCTACCTCATGCAAAACTAGGTTTTCATGAAAAATGCAAGATTTCAAGCAAATTTTGACAAATCAAGCATGCAAATGAAATGCCAAGGAATTGTAAATGATGAATTTCTGTATTTTGGATCAGATATAATGTAAATGACAGAAATTAATATAAATTAGATGCCAATTAATTCAAATTTCACAAAAAATGCAAGCTTTATATGCCAATTTTTGCAAATTTTCCAAATTTTTCAATTTTTTTGTAATTTTTTCGAATGCAATATTGGAAATAATGAATTTAATGATGCTGAATTTTAGATCTAATTTTAAACTTAGAGATTTAATTAAATTCAATTGAATGAATGCAAACTATGTCAAAAATCAAACCCTAGAATGCAATTTTTTCAATTTCTCCAAATATATCAATTTTTTTGTAAGTTTTCAAATCCAGTAGAATGAATGAATGCAAATTTGTCAAACAACACTCAGCAAGGTGCCAAAAAGTTCAACAACATGGGTTCACCAAAATTTTTTGGGGTAAAAAGGATGAGTTTTAATGTTTGGTTTAGTTTGAATCCTCTTTTCCACAAAACATTCCAAGGGCTTTTCAACTAAGTGCCTCACCTATTAAGAGGAGAGACAGCTATCACATTTGAGTTGCCACTACGTTTTCAGTTGGGAAATTCAGATATGATCACACAAGTTTGCTAATTAATGCCTTTATATCCTTAAAACCCTAATTTAAGCAAATAGTAATCAAATCTGTGAATTACGACAAATGCTATAGGAAATAGATAGAGGGCAGAGAACCTTAACTCACTATTTTTCATGGTCAAAAAATGGGAAAATCTGGGACAATGGTGATGGCGCCCTAGTCTAATGCACATTTTTTTCTATACAGTCCTAATCTCCTTTCGACACTGATCTCTGCTATGTCTTCTATTTCCTATGATCTAAAAATGGAGGACAAGGTTGATGGCACCCTTGACCTAAAAAGTTAAATATTGTCTGCTTCTTTTTAGATCTAGAATCTTCAATGTTTGCCTTCCTGCTCTGCAACACCACTTTCTCTAGATCCAACACCTATAACCTACAATCACAAGGAGTGTGGGAGGGGTTTGTGGTGTTTAAAGGCTTGCCTTGGTCAAGCCCCGGAGAGACATTCAAGTCTTCCAAACACTGTTGTCAGAGAGAGTGCGTGCGCTTGGGAGGAAGAGGCAAAAACTAATTGATAATGATTGATAAAGCACAATAAATGATACCTTGATAATGAAGCTCTCATGGAAAGAAGAAGTTCTTCAATGTCATGAGGAGAAGATGTAATCCAACCTACAAACAAACACAATAACAATGCTATGCTCTGCAACACAATGATAATCACATGTATGCCAATAGTTCACAATCATAAAGCTTGTTAATGATCTTCTCTAGTTTGTAAATGATAACATAAACATGCTTATATATGCAACTATTAAGATTCCCACTAGGAATTTCATATTTGAAACTTATGATGTCAGCATGGAGACCAAATAACGGTCACAAAATTGACATTTCAAATTAGGGTAGACCCAAAATAGGGCTGGACTAGGGCGTTAGCACCCTTGTCCACCCCCTATCCTTGCTCAAGATTCAGTGAAGTGCAGCCCCCTAGGTCCTATTTGCCACAAGACCCGTGGGTTTTCTCATCGGGAGTCTAATTTAACATGCAAAATGCTCTAAATGCAAATCTAAAGACCTGGGAGCTAAACCTTTAGCAAAAAGTCGCCAAGGGTGCATTTTTCTGACATAACAAACATATCTGATAAATAATGAGGCATTGAGTAAATGTCATAACCCATTTGAATTAAACTTGTCTTATCCCTAATCATAATTGTATGCTACTTCATACATCATTTTTTTTTAATTAGCTTTTTTTAAGTTTAATAAAAGAGGTAAATGTTTGTAATTAAAAAATACAAAATATATGTGCCTGATTCTAAATTGAGAAAATTTATAAAATTTAATATGTGTATGTGAATCTCACATACATATATACATGGTGAATTTAAAAAAATATTGATTGAAAAGTATCATTTTAATTTGTAAGAAATTAATTAGTTAAAAATAAAAACCTATTATAAAATACATTAAAAAAAATAGTCAACTAAAAAAAATAGCCTACATAAAATACCTAAGTAAAATCTTAGATTTTTCTTACCTCATAAACTCAATAGTTTTTAAAAAAATGTGAAAGGAAATAACATCTTCAAAAGAATAATAACAAGGGTTGCGCTCTAGCTGCAATCCCTACCTAAAGTTAATGGCATGAAATGTGCATTGCAAGCCTTGAAATCGATACCACTAGGAACTCTCATTAATCTAATGTATGGTGAAACTACAACACAAGTGGAAAGCAAAAGCACATTCTAAGCAATGTATAAAATTGAATGATTAAACTATTTATTTTGAGAGTTCCATTTAATTAGATACTTATCATTGAGAAGTATAAACATCATTTGAGATAAAACAAGTATTGCTTTTCTCAAATGGTTATCCCACCTCATTTGAATAATTATCACGCTTTCAAATGCAAAACAAAATTTCAAAAATAGACATGCAAGTCACTGTTGTGTTATGAAACCCCTTTCCTTCAAAGTAACACAAAATAAAGGTTAAATAAATAGTAGGAATGTTATTTCTTTAATTCTTCAAGCATAATTCAATATTTGAAAAATGTGATGCCTAAAAATAATCCAACAACCCCCTCATAATGTGCTTTAACATCTTAAATCATTTGTCTTTATGTAGATCCACCTCAGCCAAAATGAGATCAATTTCATGGCTTTCTGCATTCAAAATGCCAATGACCTACCTTATTGTATTGATGGCCATGCTCTCTCTAAGTGGTTAACGGATTCATTTTTATCATAGCATGAATGGACAGGGCAAGAGTATTTTTATGGCAAAGTCTACAATTTTGGGGGTCTAAATCTTTTTTCCTTGTTGAAGATATAGTATGTCAATTCCTGTAGAAAGTGATCAAATTGCAAACATTTGCGAGCTTGCATTTTATGCAACAATAGATGGTATTTTGGGAAAGAGTCATTCAGGATTTGCATAACTCTAGAATTAATTGTATTTAAGAGCTTCAATATGAACTTAATCACTAAATAGTGGTGGTTAGTTTTTAGTTTATAGTATATACTTTGGAATGCAAATAGTGTTGATAGAATTTCTGTTGTTATGTTAAAAATGGGATTTTTTCATTTGAATGTAGGAATAACATGGGCCAGTTACTTTACCACATAAAAGTGCATTAGTCAATAGTGGCCACGGTAGAGAGATTTGGACGGTATCAAGAAGTGTTGGAGTCAAGGCTCCATTGTGTCCCATGGGTTTTGGGAACCAAAATCAAAGTTCACCTTTCCTTAACCCAAGAAAGTTTGAGTGCCAACATCAACATACTCCAAATAAACCCAATGAAGAAACCCAATAGGAAGAGCAAAGCACTAAATATATTTCTAAATGACCTGAATATATTACTAATGAATTTAAAATTAGTTTTTCTACTTTTGTATCTTTTGTCAAAATTTTATGACCTATTTCCAAATCACTATGACAAGAGACCCAAGTTACTTGAATATATTGCCAATAAATTTCCTCTATTAAAGCTCCTTTGGTCACTCCTTTCCAAGGAAGAAGGCAAGTAAATGCATCCAAAAAGTATAGAAAATTCCAATCAACTAGAGAAGCAAAATAGTCTAATTTCCAACATCAACATACTCCAAATGAACCAAATGAAGCAACCCAATTTAGGAAGATAAAAACACTAAATATATTTCCAAATGACCTAAATATATTGCTAATGAATTTAAAATTAGTTTTTCTACTTTTCTGTCTTTTTTCAAATTTTATGACCTATTTCCAAATCATTGTGATATGAGACCCAAGTTACTTGAATATATTACCAATAAATGTCCTCTATTAAGGCTCCTTTGATCACTCCTTTCCAAGGAAGAAGACATGAAAATGCATCCAAAGAGTATAGAAAATGCCAATCAACTAGAAAAGCAAAAAACTCTGATTGCCAACATCAACATACTCCAGATGAACCCAATGAAGGAACCCAATAGGAAGAGAAAAACACTAGGCTCCAAAAAGTGCATTGTTGGACACATTGAGGAATACTAGAGACCACAACTTACCTAAAGAAGTTATAAGCTCGCTATTGAATTTATTATGTGACAAATCTATATGTTGAACGCTAGTTAGATTCCCAATCCATGGATGAATACTTTATGCCAGCCTATTCTTTTACAGTTTCAGATATACCAATGAGTTCAAAGTTTGCAAGGATTAAAGTAGAGTGCCTAAAAAAAATTGTCCTGAGTCCAAGCCTATTAGCCGTGGACACCAACCAATGTCATAGGGCAAAGGCCCTGAAAATTCATTATTTTGCAAGTAAACTTCTCTCAAATTAGACAATAACAAAATTAGTGTTTGACAAATCCAATACCCTCAGATACCTCAATGCCCAAAAAGATACTACTACAAAACCAGAGAGTTTTTTCAAAAAGATTCAAGTTTCTCAAATATAAACACACAAGAAATCTCTTAGGAATATGACCAGACAATCTATTATTTGACAAATCGAGAGACCTAAAAAATCCCACATTAGCAAACCCATCAGGAATCCTACCTAATAACTTATTATGGCTCAAATTCAAGTTCTTCAGACCTCTAATTTGTGTAATGTCAGGACTTGTGAATCCTAAAAGTTGTTATAAGCAACAAAGAGTGTATGCAAATTCTCTACCTTCTCTAGGCCTCTCCCAATCCTTCCTATTGATGTATGTTTTTACACATAAGCAACATGAGATAAATTCACAATGAACTCAGTCTCTCTTGAAAAGTATGAAGAATTATACAAAGATAATTCTCAACTCCAAGGCTCTGGTAGTCAGTTCTTGACTGTGTTGTAAAGTTTAGTGGTTTGTTGTGAGTTGTAATATTCAAGGGGCCTTACACAAACTAAAGTAATTTGTGACTCACTGGACTTGCTCTATTTATGCAAATAACTACAAATTACACTAGAATTAGTGATCCTTTGCATGTATTTACCATTTTACTACAAAGCTTTGCATGAATTTCGATAAAACAAACTTTGCATCTTAGATTTATATATAATTGTCAAAGATCTTTATGATTCATCATTCCTTATTCAAATATATGACAATTTCCTTTAGATTTCCATGTGCATGCTAATTATTTGTGATTTTAGGGAAAAGTTAGAAAAGATAGGGTCAGAAAACTCAATTCTGTAGGAATTATTTCTCTGCTACTCATGTATACAAGTTTAATCAATTGTAACGCTTCAAAGGAGTAAATTTCATGTATGTTTATCCTGAGCAGTATCACGAATTAACATATAGAAATGTGATCATCAAAGGAAATATACTAAAGAATACCTGAATCTAATGCACTCTGGAATAGATGAAGCAATTAGATGTTTGCATTCATTAATATATGAAAAGTCTTTCAAATTTACAATGTAATTTGACTTCAAATTCTTTGAAAACATTAGCAACTAATCAAAATTCACAGACACTTTATAGATATAGAGAGAAATTGGACATTCCACATTATCTCCACTATAGACACAGGCACATTCCACTTCACATAAATTTTGCTCAAAGTATATTACTTGTCTTTTCCTAAATGTAACATATGTCTTTTTTCAAACTCTGTGTCCCTAAAACGCTAGTAGCAGGGTTCTTTATATAAATTTGAATTCTCCCTTGCTACAATTACAAAGAAACACAATCAATAGTTCCTGTTAAGGGAAAATTGGATCTAAATGAATAATCAATATATCAATAATATCAATGATACCCAAAACTCAATAAAATAATGAACAAAAGAGATTCAATCAAATAATGAACAATACAAAGCAAACCTCCTTTAATTCTCAGCTTCCATTGATCGCCTATCACAAATGATCTTGTCTATGAATATGGCCCTCAGAAGGTGCACTTCCTTGGTATGATTCTGAGATGTTCAAATGGGAATGACTATGATAGTTTCACCACGAAGATGAGTTTCACAACAATGATAGTGATCTAGTAAAGAGTGTGATCGCAAGCAATGAAGGAATTGGTGCCAAAGGCATGCTGTAATTCCTGTAGAGTAACAATACTTAAAGCTTCGCTGAATGAAATGGAAGAATAGGGTTGAATTTATAGAGTTGAGAGAGAGAAGATCAATGGTATAGAAAGAACAAGAAGATCAACAGTTGAGAAACCTTGAGAGAACGTGCGTGAATAGGAAGAAGACATGTGTCACACAAAAGTTGTTTTGTTTGAGTTAACTGCTTTCTTTTCTAAAGATAAGATATGCTTTTCATAAATTAGAAAGCTTTTTTATAATTTAAGAGATATTGATAAAAACAAGGTTGATTGAGTCAGTTAACTCAACTTGAGAATTGATATTGCATGATTTGAAAGAATAAATAATAAATTATTCAATTTTGTGTGCATGAAGAAGACTTATTTTTAGAAGAGTTGGAAGATATTTAAAGAATTAGAAGATAAGAAAGCAAATTAAACAAATAAATTTATTTTATTGTTGTGCATGATTTGGAACAATAAATAAAATATTTGATTATATTTTATTTTTAAAGATTGAGAGGATTTAAATAAATTTGATTTATTTAATTAAATTTGGAAGAATGATTTTGACTTAATTAAATAATTAAGAATTATTTAATTGTTTGGAAGAATTTAATTAAATAAAAGATTTTATTTAATTTTGACTTTAGAGGAGGTAATTAAATATTTCTATATTTAATTAATTTAGAGGAATATGAATCGAATAAATAAATTTATTTATTTATTTATTGATAGAAGAATTAGAAGGGAATAAATATTAAGAATATTTATTTAGACCAAATCGTGTCATTTTTAGGTGTATACATTTTGCCCCTCTTTGATGGAATATGTTTTATCATGTTGTTTCAAAGAATAAATTTTTTTGATAATGATACATGCCCCAGTTTGCCCTTGGTATAGGTTTAATGATGGTAGGATGCCCCCTCGAGAGATTGGATGAGAAGAAGGAAGAAGGCGTGAGAAGGACAATCTCACGAAGAAGAAGGATGAAGAAAGAGCTGAATGATACACTATGCAAGATAAAATGATAACACACATAAGAAAGCAAGCAAGTATGCACAAATGATACAAGAACAAACAACCTATTGCCCCTATCAAGCGGTAAACCAATGATATTCTGATAACGACATACGACAGTGTTGTTATGGAAGGGAATGATATATCCCTAGACCAACATGGCAGGTGTGTTGTCATGATGGGGAATGATAGATCCCTAGAGCATCACAAAGGATAGTGTTTGGTTTTAGGAAAATGGAACATGTCTTATAAGATGCGTGTGTTGCTCTGATTTCAACAATGTTACATCCTGTATAAGACATTTGATTGATTAACTGATCGGGTTGGTTTACAACTAGACAAGGATCAAGACCACTGAGGGCGCTTGGCTAATTTGACAAGATTGACTTGACTTGATTGGTATGGATTAAGTATGGACCTGCATTTGGATCACTGCTCAGACTGACCAGATTGAGAAGAATGGATCACAACGATAGATAGAATTTTGATTGATAGAAGAATGACTCGACAGAAGGACTCACAAGCTTTTATTTGTAAACATTGATACTCTGCATAAAATTTTTATTGCATGGGATATGGATGCGAAATGCAACTGGATACAGTATGGGTATGGATATGGAATGTAAATGGATATGTTATGGATATGGAATGCAAATGTATTTTTTCCATCTTGATATTGCAAGTATTTTGAAGTGCTTATTTCATCATTGGGCTTTTTAAAATGTTGTAAGAAAATACAAGCATCGAGGTATAATTGAACTGAGATGACCTGAGTATTTCTTACATGGATTTTGATTTAGCAAGTTAATACAAGCATCTAGGTATAGTTGAACCGAGATGACCTGAGTATTTCTTGTGTCTCAACAGACAAGGATTTCCCTCGTTCATGTTAGACCTTTGATGTTCTCGATGATCTTTTTGCCGATCATGTCTTTAGACAAGGCTTCACATTACTAAAGGTTGATCCAGAAACAACAAACAAAGAAAAGAATCATGCCCCCATCATAGCATCTCTAGTTTTTGGCATCCTCGAGTAGCATAGAAAGACATAATAAAAAAAATCAAGACTCTGTAATTTAACCTGATCACAACCACAAAACATTCTTTACATTTATATGTGTTTGTCTTGCCATAATTTAGATAGAATCATTTAGAGTGCTTTAGGTACTTGCTTGCTTTACTTTGGATAGGGTAAGGTCTTGCATCAAAATTTCTTCTTACACTTGCTTGCCTTGTGAAAGGTTCCACAATCCTTATTGGTGGGATGGACCCTAAGGGACTAACCTAGTGCCTCGGGGGCTCATTGCTAAATGACCTTGCCTATGTGACGACTCAGAGGCAATGTAGTTTGAGGTTGACTTTAATGCACCTAAGATATGGATCGGATGAGACACGATATGGAATAGATATGGATTAGACATGGAATAGATATGGATCAGATAAGACATGATATGGAACAGATATGGAACATATATGGATAAGATATGGATCAGGTACCCAAAACTCATGAAATATAGAAACAAAGAGATCAATCAAACAAAGAACTTCAAAAACCTTTGCAAACTTCAAAGCTTCATGGCTTCCATTGGTTGCCTATCTCAATTGATCTTGCATGTATGAATAAGGCCCTCAGAGAGTGCACTTCCTTGCTATTCCAAGATTGTCAATGGAAAATGGCTATGATAATGCTTTGTAATGAAGATGAGATTCACAACAATGGTAGTGATATGGTAACAAGTTGATTGCAAGCAAAAGGAATGATGTGGGTGCCAAAGGCACGTTGTAATTCCTACAAAGTAACAATACTAAAAGCTTGGATGAATGAAATGGAGGAAGAGTGTTCAATTTATAGACTCGGAAGAGAGAAGATCAACGGTATACAACAGTTGAGGAATGTGCGCGAATAAGAAGAAGACAAGTGTCTTTCTATATTTTGCATGAGAGGAATTAATAAAATAGAAGAATGAGTTAATTGAAGAGATTAAATCAATTAAAAGAATAGATCAATCAGTTAAGAGAATAAAACTAGAGAATGAAAATTGCATGAGGATGAGAAGATATTTTAGCTCAATTAAATATTTAGAATATTCAATTGCATGTGCACAAGGATTGAATTATATTTAGAGATAACTCAATTTAGAAGAAATAGACAACTTAAATAAATAATTGATTTACTTAAATTTAGAGAAGATTATTGGAAGAAACAATTAAATAATTGGTATTATTTAATTTAGAATGAATTTGGGAGAACTAATTAAATAATTAGTATTATTTAATTTGTTGGAGAATTTTGGAAGAATTTAAGAATTTAATTAAATAAATTGATTTTATTTAATTGTTGGAAGAATATGAATCAAATAAATAAATTTGTTTATTTATTTATTGATAGAGGAATTTGACTTAAATAAATATTAAGAATATTTATTTGGACAGAGTTGTGTCATTTTTAGGTGTATACATTTTGCCCCTCTTTGATGCAATGCAGTTTATGGTGTTGCTTCAAAGAATAGAATTTCTAATAATGATACATGTCTCAGTTTGCCCCTGGTATAGGTTATGATGATAGGATGCCCCCTCGGGAGATTGGACGGGAAGAAGGGTAGAAGGACATGAGATGCACAATCTCACAATGAAGGAGGTTAGAGGAGAAGAAATTGGTTGAACAAAGAGCTGAATGATATGTGATGCAAGATAAAATGATAACACACACAAGAGAGTAAGCAAGTATGCACAAATGATACAAGAACAAACAAGGTAATGCCCTTGTCTAGCTGTAAACCAATGTTTAATCGATATTGATTGACGATAGTCTTGTCATGGAGGGGAATGATAGATCCCTAGAGAAACATGATAGGATAGTGTCTGGTTTCAGGAAATGAAACATGTCATGTAAGACGCATGTGTTGGTCTGATTTCGACAATGCAAGACCCTGTATAAGACAAATGATTGATTATAATTGATTGAGTTGGTTTACAACTAGACAAGGATCAAGACCCATGTTTGTGAGTGGATCATTTGACAAGATTGACTTGACTTGATTGGTATGGATTAAGGATGGACTTGCATTTGGATCACTTCTTGGACTGACTAGACAAGGATGAAAGATACGATGATAGATAGAAAGTTGACCAATAGAAGAAAGACTTGACAAAAGGACTCGCAAGCTTTTGTTTGTAAACATTGATACTTTGCATAGGAATTTTTTTATTACATGGGATATGGATGCTTTTATGGATGTAAATGGATACGATATGGATGCAAAATAATTTTGCCATCTTGATATTGCAAGTTATTTTGAAGTGCTTATTTCATCATTGGGCAATTTTTTTGTACTTTTTCCAAATGTTGTAAGTTAATACAAGCATCTAGGTATAATTGAATCGAGATGACCTGAGTATTGCTTACATCGATTTTGATTTAGCAAGTTAATATAAGCATCTAAGTATAATTGAACTAAGATGACCTGAGTATTTCTTGTGTATCAACAGACAAGGATTGCCCCCTTTCATGTTAGACCTTTGATGTCTTCGATGATCTTTTTCCGATCATGTCTTTAGACAAGGCTTCACTTTACTATAGATTAATCCACAAACAACAAACAAATAAAACAATCATGCCCCCATTATAGCATCTCTAGCTTTTGGAATCCTTGAGTAGCATAGAAAGACATGATAACAAAAAAATGAAGATGATGTAACCTAACCTAATCACAACCACAAAACATTTTTGCATTTAGATGTTTTTGTTTCTTGCCATAATTTAGTAAGATAATTTAGAGTGCTTTAGGTACTTGCTTGCTTTGCTTTGGATAGGTTGAGGTCTTGCATCAAAATTTTTGCTTGAAAGCAGGTTTTTGCTTGCACTTGCTTGCGCTTGTGAAAGGTTCCACAATCCTTATTGGGGAAAAATAGACCCTAAGGGACTGACCTAGTGCCTCGAGGGTGCAGTGAAATTGGCCTTGCCTACGTGATGATGTAGAGGCAACGTAATTCATGACTTGGACCATGGATGGACTAGAGGATATACAAAAAGATATGGAATGGATGGGGAAGCCTTGGGGGTGCATTGATAATGGCCTTGCCTAAGTGACGACGCAAAGGCAATGTAGTTTGGGATTAACCCTATGATACTGACGATAGGCGCTATGCTAGGTTGACACTATAGATAGGATACTGGATAAGACCTTAGTTGATAAGGCAACAAAAGAGATAGAGTATCAAGCCATGATAGGATAAGATGACATTATGGATAGCCTTAATATGAGATACTGATGACAAGGAAACACCACAGATAGGTAGATGGATGGGTGATAGTAGATACAAATGGTTAGGTAGAAGGAATTTAAGGATGTGATCTCCAAGGACTATGTCTCATAGGAATAACATGCCCCATTATAGGTAAATACTTAGGACTTTTCATGGAAATGCTTATGACAATAGGAGGATAAGAGGATAATGAAGGATTTGCTTGGTTTGGGAGGGATAAGGTATGTCAAGAGACACCTAAAACATTTGTCAACATTGTGCCCCCAATCTTTATCAAGACCAAAGAAAGTAGAGGAATGGAAAATTAGGATAGATAGACTAGATAGTATAGGTATGTAATGGATAGAAGGATAGGATAGGGAATGGTACAGAAGGAAACTGATAGGAGAAGAGTGATATGCTGATGAGACAAGGTACCCCCAAGTGTAGGTGACGTAGAAGATCAACTTACACATGACGCCTATTTGCCAGGTTTTCATCATGGTACTTATCCAAGGCGCCTATTTGCCAGATTTTCACAATTGGACGAAGGGATTTTTCTTTACTCTTTTTTTTTTGAATAGGAGAAGGCGAATACGGAAGGGAGAGACTCAAGTATCTAGTTCCTTGAAAGGTGATAGTCCCTCTAGATGGATGTTATCATATCAACCATGTCAAGTGTCACTCATAGATGTTGGTAGGGGATTGCATGAAAGTGAGATGGACAATGGTAGATATTGGATTATGGAGGGTGCGACAGTGGATGATGATGCGGAATACGGAGGACTTATGCAAGGATGGATGAAAAGTCTATGAAAAAGCATGGACCATAGGAATAGGATGAGGAAGATATGTAGGATAATAGTGGAAAGAAGGGGAGATGGAGGTATATGGAAATGTTGTGAGATGGAAGGGAATCATGACCAACAGTTGCACATACCATGATAAACATTGAATTTGGTGATGGGAAAGTAGTGTAGGAAGTAATGGAGACTTTTTCTTGTGGATGAATGACTTAGGCATGTAGGGATCCACATAGACTGTGTTTTTTTCTACGCGTTGCTTGTCATGTGGGATGGAAGAATTGGAGACTTTTGGATGGAAAGGGAGAAAGTGGATGGTTGTGATTCTTGAGAGGTAGATGCCTCATGTAACTTGAGGGATTTTTTCTTAGGTACCCAAGCCATTTTGTTTTTAGATAGTACCTGTGAAGGTACGGGTTTGGGCGTATGCAACTTTTGTATAGCTTTTGGAATAATCATTTAATAGATGCGGACCCACACCTTTTACAGCTTGGCGTATAGGTGTGTGGGTGTATGCCCCTCTTGAGAAGGATGCTTCTTTGATTCTTGGCTTTTGTATCCTAGGTCATGAGGACTCTTAGGATTTTTGACTTTAGGGTTAGAGGTATCTAGATTTTTTCTAGTGAATTCTCTTGAGATGGTGCAAGTGGTGTGGGTGGAAGCTCTTTGTTTAGACAAAATGTGCATCTGTTGGTCATGATCAGGATTGTTAGAAGATTCATAGATGGATGGATAAGGTGTTGGAAGAAGTGGTGGTAAAATGCATGGAGGGATATTAGGAGTTCGAAGTAGTGGAGGTAGATTGGATGGTGGATGGTGTATGGTCACATGCTTTTGGCAATTGTAGGATGATAGAGGAGGAATGACAACATACATTTTGGGGATATGAAATGATGTATGATAGAAAGTGGTGGACTTCGGAAGAGAGGAGGAAGTACCAACATCTTGAGATTGTTCACTTTGGGGTATGTATCCAAGGCCGTATGAATGAGGATGAACATTGACATGGATGGGCTCCAAGATACCTTGTTCACGAAGGCCTAAGCCTTTACCTTGATAGTTCATATGTTGGAGTATGTGGTGGACAATGGGATTATGTATAGGTGGAATAGTAGACATGAGTTCCTTATTGGATGGAGAATGTGAGGTAGAGGATAATGGTTGTTGGTGTTCTAAGGAGTGTTGTGTGGTTACACAACACACCCCATTTTGACTTGGCAAAACAGGGACCCAACTTTTGGCTTGGCTTGTTTGTTCTCTGGCGGTCTGGTAAAAGTAAGTCAGGTGCATCATCATGTAGAGTCAGGATGAGGTAAGTCACCATTATGAGGTTAGTTTGTCAAATTTCATATTTCATTTCTGTGACCTCATAGTTTGAAAGAGTACTAAAATTCACGCAGGTTTGTCTTTTACATCATCCTGATATTCCTCAGGATGTGAGAGTTATGAACGGTCAAAGTTTTGGTCAAACCTGATATTCGCAAGAGAGGAAGATCATTTTTTATAACTTGTCATCCTTTTGAAAATCATCATCATATTTTAAAATATCCCCTGACAATATCTTGCGGCTCAAATATCTGGACGTCAACTTTAAGTGGTAGTAAGCCTTCCCCATCAAGCGGTCTTTTGTATCGCGAGCGTCATGTTTTTGAATGTAACCCGATATTTCTTAATATCCTCTTGACGCGAAATATCACCCTTAGTAAATATCCTGATGACATCATCCAAACTGGATAAACGAAGAAGTAGATATAATGATGACATCATCATCACATTCATATTTTGACAGGATATTTTTCCAAACATGATCATATTCGTCTAATATGACAATGACGTCATAATATATTTCCGATACAAAGAATGACTATCAGGATGACGTCATCCTGATATTCTGAAAAAAGACATATAAGTTTGTCTCGTCATCATCATATTTTGAAACATCACCCGATACACTGAAATATCCTTCTGATGTACTAAACATAAACAAAGGTGCTTTTGTCACCCGAATCTTGTCGAGATAACAATTTCAATATGAGGGAGGAGGATGATATTGAAACTCAACCCGATATTTGCGAATATCATCCTGCCCTCATGATATCCTGTCATATGGATATCCCCCTGCTCCCGTTGCCGCCATTATCATTTAATGCACGTAGATATGGTAGGTAGTTCCCACTGACCCCAGAACCCAATGAAACACCTAGTGAGATCCTGCGTTTTCACACGAATAATCAAGGAATGTAATCTAACTTGTTAGAGTTGCCCTAAGTGTACCCTAACTGCAAGGTTAAAAGGTAATTCAGCTGCCATTTTCACATTTACCTTGCGATAAAATTGTTTTACAGAGCACCAGCTTCCATATCCGCATACCAGCTACTGTTGCGCGATTTAAGCTCACAGACAGAGAGAAGGGGTGATCATCAGCTGAATTAGGAATGTCGTTGGCAATCCACTGGTATAAAAGAGAAATCTGCATAACCAGGTAAGTAAATGAAACCCTCATCATGTCATTATTGTTCAGGTATGATGATGGAAGTTTTGGTTTATGCATGTAATGGTGGGGAAATACAGTAGGCATAGTGATCTTAATTGCAATATGTGGGCATGTGTGTATATTCATTGTGAGATGGGATTTTTGTTAATTACTCATGGCTGACAAGCAATACGTTAAGTGTCAAGAAGAATTTAGTAGGCCTATGTTCTCTTCTCAGAGGGGAGTCCTGTTCAAATATGGAGCAATTACAGATACCCATCAGGGGAGCACTAATCTGGAGGCTTGGTTAGCTAAACTGAATGATGGGCAGGACAAGAGTCCTGTGTTGGATGCAGTATTTGTGTCGGGAATGTGGAACGCTACTGGTTTCCCATATTCCATGGAATCTCCGGAGCTGGTCATAGAATGTGCTTGGAATTATAATCCTCAGACGAGGCAAGTGGTAAAACATAGGAGAATATATGCAGACCTCTCCATCAAGGGTCTCTCCCAGACATTCGGACTGCCATTGGGCAGTAAAGTAAAAAGTGTAGACCTAAAAAAGGCAGAGAAAGAGTATGAGGCCAACAAGAAATCAGACAGAAAGAACATGTATCAATGGCGAGCAGAGAACAGCACATATCCCGCAGCGGCCAAACTCATAGTGCACCTGTTTAAATATGATTTCAGTGAGGAGTACCAGTATATGATTGCACTCCTGAGTCGAGTAACAGGCCAACCTGATACTGGTAGTTTCAAGGATTGGATGTATGGAGTTATAATGATGTGTATGTATTTGAACACCAAGCCACTGTGGGGCCAAATAATAAGTGATGCTCTGCATGAGCAGCTGATGAACCTGGGAGGTTCAAATTGTGCATTTTACATGACATCCTATATTGTTTATTCTTGTGCTTATAGAGGCACTTTCTATGCCTTAGTTACAGATGGGAAGCTCATAGGCACAAATGCTGCATACATCTAGGATCATCATCCCTAGCTACAGAGAACCAACTACTTCAGGGACTACAAATTGGTCAATGATGCATTCTCTATGCATTTGGTAAGGACCATGGAAGAGGACAGAACAAAAAGATTGAGCATGGAGGCTCAAGAAGTAGTTTACAGGCATGGAGCCTGGTATATCCAGTTTGCAAACTTTTCTTATATAAGGGTTGAAGGTTTTGAGGAACATCCCCTCATGCTGCCGAGGTATCCCACAGATGCAATGATATTAATGGAATTTATTAGGCAGGGCTCCGTGATGATAAAGATGTACAAGGATGCCAAGAAGCTGCCACCAATTTTGTTCCCAGTCAGCATTGGCAACTATATGTGCCCAGATTCTGACAATATAAAGAAGGTGATGGTCACCCTGAATAAAATGAATCTGCAGCCTTTCCTAATAACAAGACCATATGATCCTTACGGTAGAATACATAAGATACTAGGAAAGCCTATTCACCAGAGGCACCTAGAGGATTTTTGGGCTGACTGCGAAGATGAGGCAGAAGCCAGGAGAAGAAGGTATCAGAGGTTGACTCTGAACCAAATTAGGACTTTTGATTTCATCTCCCTTCCCCAGCAATTGAAGAAGGATGATGGCAGGATAATGGCAGATGAATATGAATAGAAAAAGATATACAATGACACTATCTCTACACCTGACCTCACCATGCAGGAAGATATATCTTTGGACCCATTCATTGCCAAGACCATACAACTGACTCAAGCTTGGGTCGATGATCAGGTGGAGGCATTGAAAAAGAAAGGTGTTGCCATTACGGTGGACAACAAAAAGAAGGGCCAGGATATTCCTGGGGAGGTATATGATGACTTCCTGCTTGAGAAGAGGAAGACTAAGGGAGACAAGTTACCTCCACCACAACAACAGAGCAAAAGACCCCCAAGGGGCAAGAAAGTGGATACACAACCCAAAGGGGTTATAATTGACAGGGCAGTGTTTACAGCTGAGGAGGTGGCAGGATCAGGATCAGGATCAGAGTCAGAATCCCCTCCAAAGAAAGAGAAGCCCAAGAAGAGTAAGACAGCTGAGGCTGGAATAACTGGGACCCTGGAAGTGGGTCAATCCTCAAAGAAACCTGGAGAAGAGGATATCCTCATGGAGGAGGAGCCTGAAGAAGAAGAGGCTCCATTAATAATAAAAAGAAAGAGGAGAGCTCCACAGGTGCTGGTCTCTACCACACCTAAGAAACAAAGAACCTCCATGAGAGGTGGAATAAGCAAACCCCCTACAATATTACAATGGGCAGGTAGTGAAGTGCCGAGGGAACTTCAACATAATGTTCCACTTCCTACCATAGTCAAGTTCAAAACTGAACTTGCGGAAGAACAACTGAAAGAAACCTCTTAGACGCAAGTAGAAGGACATGTCTCACTTGATGAGATAATAAATTTGTCTGATGATGAGGTAGTACAGGATGTGGCTGCACAAAAGATGGAAACACTTGCTGCGAATGTAAGTATGACTCCTCACAAGCCTCCACCAGTTCAAACTGTGCTTGAGGAGATGAAACAAGTAGAAGAAGAGCAAGAAAAGAGCCCAGAGCAGGTGGCTCAAGAGATAGGGCTAGAAGTATTGATCACAGAGGTGACAAGTCCTGTAGTGGTGGATCTGACAGAGAAACATGATGCAAGTCCTGAACAGCCAGCAGGATCACCTGATAAAGGCCACCCAACAGAAGAGATAGAAATGGTAGAGTCAGAGGGCCATGCTCTTGAGTTAGGCCAACAAAGTCCACCTGATACATCAGAAGAACCTGCTATAGTAGAGGTTCAAGAAGCAAGGGCTAATGAGAAGAAGGAAGCACTAGAGGATCCAGCTGCCAAAATACAAGAAGTTGATGGTGCAGGCTCGAAAAAGGTAATAGCTGCAGAACAATCGCCAGCACCTCAGGCAGGATCCCCAATATCTGGTGAAGTGGATAAGAAACAAGGGGAAGAATTGGGAATAGATGAAGGAATGATAGAAGAAGGTCATGATCATCATGATCAGCAAATAGACGTGCCGCAGGGTTCCCCACACCAAGAAGATGCTCCCCCAGAGAAGGAAATTCCTCAATAGGAGGAGGCGCCACAAGATCAACAGCAAAGAGAGCATCAAGAAGAAGAAAAGGAAAAGTCACCATCTCCACAACATCTATTGATAGAAATGGGAGATATGGGTGAACATCATCATGATACTGAGAGACATGATCCGGTGCCTCCGTGGTTAGCTAAAGAAGTGAATATTGAGGAAGAGTTTGAAATTCAAGAGTTTGATGTCTCCACCTTGTTCTCTGCTGATCTAAAGAAACCCAGGAGGAAGGCCAGAATGACTTCGGCCATCAAAAGAGATCCGGCAACAGGGAGAAGGACCACACAAATTGCCATACCTGTGGTGGAGAAAGAAAAAGGTAAAATCATTGTAGATGAATTTTAAATCAGCACAGTTGATTTGGGCTTTGCCAATGAGGACCAAGAAGGTCAGGAGGGCAAAGACATCATTGACTCTCTAATTCAAAAGGTGAAAAGAGAGAAGGAGAAGAATAAACGACATAAAGAGCACATTGCTTAGTTGCATGCCTATATCAAAGGGCTGACCGATCCTGATGATACCACAACTAAATGTGTAGTCCCATTGACTGCCATTTTTCAAGAGGAGGTAGATAAATTGGACCTCATGAAGCATGAGGCGTCTGTAATAAGGAAATGGATGTCATCCGCATTGGATGATTCTGTGGAAATAATCAAAGCCTCTCTGAAGAGGTGGAGCATTCTAAGTGACTCCAAGACCAAAGTGGATAAATTACAGATGCAGACCGATAAGAGGTCTTACAAATTAGAGAGAGTCCTGAGCCTTTTAGGGGAAATAAAGGGGATAAATCCTCAGCTGCTTATTAGTAAGCAGGTGCTAAATAGTAATACCGTGTTATTGATAGATATCTAGTATAAAGACACTCAGTTTGAGTGCGGAGTCCTCAAGAGGTGTAATAATAAGCTAAGAGATATCAGCATGAGGCTACGGGATTTAATGGCTAAAGAAGCGGTGATATTGGAAGCATTAGAAGGCAAGGTGGAAGGTAAAATAGAAAATCAAGATGAAGAGTCTGCCATTAAAGCTATACATAGAAACTTCCAATTAGAAGTAAATGGTCCACCTATCCCTTTGACAGAAGAACTGATAGATAAAATAATGAGAATCAAGGTCCAGATGGAGAAATACAAAGAGACACTGCAGGACAGGAAAAATAAGCTTGATAACAGCAGAGACAAATATGAAGCCCATAGGCACGCCATTATCAAAGCAAAAACTCAAGATGGCGGAGGGATAGATCAAGTTGTGCATTCTTATGAGTAGGTCCGCAGTAGTATGCAGCCCCATATGCAGCAGCATCATCATCAGGATAGTGAAAGCTCAGGAAGCGACGCACATGATGATGACCCGCATTAATCAGCTGAGGAGCATGATGAAGATACATCATGAAGGGGATAGTAGCATAAGTAGTATAGATAGTTGCCAGCTAGCAACTTGTGCTATTTTGTAAAAGTTGACGAAGTCAAATGAATCGTGACCGTAGATCTGTATTGATAAATCAGGATCATAGATCTTTTTGTAACGGATTCCTCACCTAATTCTATAAAAGGTGGTGGAATGACTTATTGAAAACATTCGAAACTTAATTGAAATTTGTTTGCTGAAGTATTCAGGGCTCATTTCAAAGCTATTGCATATGTACATGTCTTTTGCATGCTTAATGAAAGAGAAGAGTATTTCGATTACAAATCTTTGTAAATCTTGAGTAATATGTGTCTGAATTCTGGATATGTGCTTTGATTTGTTGCATCCCTTGGAGTGCTCATCATGTTGCATATATTGTTTTCATTCCTCATCTTCTGAAGTTTGCATCAACTGTATCTAGCTATGGAATATCCTGGTGAACATATGGTTTGATTTCTTCTCCTCATGACAGTATTGAGTATGTATGTGGATCAATAGCTAAAGGTTCAACATTAAATAGAAGCATTTCTTTAATTTCTTTTAAAATTTAAAGCATTTCATTTCCATAATTGCAAATAATTGATAATCTTTAGCAAATAACATAAATATGCAGACATCTCGTAGATAATCGTAAATATTTAGCATATTTGAATACAAAGCATGTAGAATTGAAAATATCATGCAATGATTGAGGTATTTCCACATCTTCTCATCAAATAACTGCATAATATAACTTCTCTGTAAAGAATTTCTGCAGGAATGTCATGATGATGATAAAATTCCACGTAAGGCCCCAAAATGGAAACAGCAACTCACATTAACCTCTGAGTGACTTCAGACGATTAAGACCTAATCACCAGAGAATTGGGATCTTGAATTCTTTGAATTCATAGTATCTTTCAAGATGAATAAAGGTTAATGTGTACTTTTATTCTATGTTGTTTGTGACTAACATCATGACCAACATAAATTGGCGCTAGAAGGAGGGCATGATCTGGAATACCATGCTCATCATCATTATTTTCAGGTTTGATGATGCAGAGAGAAAGGTAACCTCCGATTGTCTGTGAATTTCAAATACTATGCAAATATTTACTGTAAAAGGCTCGAATATGCGCATTCTGTGTAAAGATTTCCAGATTTCACATAAATATTGCAAGCTTTACAGTAGATCATCCTGAATTCACTAATATTGGCCAAAGATATGTAAATTTGTTCAAGCTTTGAAGAATCTAGGTCTTAGATACTTGAGATCTAGTGCTAGGAGTCATTATACCCCAAATATCCTATCATATGTGCAGTATCTTCGCAAATATCTCATAAATATTTAGTTTGATCAGCCATCTGACTGCAAATATCACCTCATTTGGTGAAATCCAGCCAATATTTGCAAAGTTTCGGCCAATTTGCCTCAAAATTGAGAAATCTTGGCTCACAGGATAAATACCAGGTCTAGATCTAGTGGAATTTTTGAGGAACTACCTGTCAGAGGTTTCAGACCTAGAACTATAGACATTCATCATACTCCAGAGTCTAGCGCGCCAAGAACTTCACCAGGACCTCCTCCTATAACTCTTGTTGGTTTACAAATACCCTCTAGAATATCTGTTACATCTCCTATTCAGGTTTAGGGTGTGCCTTTAGTCCAACCCCAGCGAGCTGCACCACTAGCTCAACCTCCTCTGGTTGCAATGTCTTTCTTTGTAGCAGAGTCACCTTTGACCTTTACTGCATATCATGAGTTACCAAAGAATTTGGACAAACTTTGTCCAAAATATCATCCTTATCAGGATGCTGATGATCATATCAGGACATTTAAGGAAGCTTGATGCAGAGCCAGAATAGAACATCAAGATGTGGTGTGCAGGTTATTTCCTTTTTCCTTAGGGGAAGAGGCTTATAATTGGTTCATTAGTCTTGGCCAAGCCTCTGTTGGTTCATGGGCTGTCTTAGAGAAAGCTTTTCTTGATAGGTTCAAGGTCCCTATTGATCCATCTATGAATTACCATATGTTTGCTACAATCAAAAGATTTGAGAATGAGCCTATCGCTAATTTCAATGCTAGGTTCCAGAAAATGTTGTCCAAGTTAGTTGCCCCATATGTAGTATCTGATGCCTCTGCCAGGAGTATTTATTATTCAGCCCTGGATCCATTAACTTCCATGTTCATCAGGAGAACACATCCTGAGATCACTACATTGACAGGAGCTTTTCAAGAAGCTATCAAAGTCTATCAGCAATTGATACTGGCTCCTACTCCAAATATAGTATTCCCTACCTTGCCTGGCGTATAGCCACAATATCCTGCATCATACCCTGCAATATATTCTCCACAATATCCTGTACAATATCCTAATGGAACAGTGGTACCCCCAGCTGTCCTACCTGTACCTTTGCAAGTACCTCCACTGAGCATCATGCCCCCTCCTAATGGAAATGGCCAATTGCCACAATATCCTGCACATGCTCAGACACCTCAAGGTACTGATTTGTCTAACAATAACCATGGATCCTCTTTCTTCAAGCCTCAGACTAAAAATGTAGTAGCCAAAGCTCAGGAAGAAAAGGAGGAAATCAAAGAGATTTCTACTCAATTGAGAAAACTCACCACAGAGGTGACACATTTGAGAAATCAAGGGTTTTATTCCCAGTCAAGTCAGAATAGAAATTATTCCAATGACAGACCAAATTATCCTGACAGAGGATATAACACCAATAATTTCAACAATAATGGTGGAAGCAACAATAATCCTTAGAGACAACCTAGAGTGTGGAACTCTAGGCCAAATAATGGCTCATTACCATCACCCCTAGACAATCAGCCTCCTGGTGAAGCCAAACAAACTACTAGAGTCAATCTTGCTGAAGCAGCCCTTACTAATTGGTGCAGGATCCACAATACCAATGCACATGCAGAATTAGATTGTCCACAATTTAGAATTGCTGCTAGCATCTTTCAGACTGAAGTGTCTAATACTTCTAGAAATCCACCTCACGCAGAAGGAAATGAGATTGTTCCTTGTGGATATGACTCAACTTTTGTGCTGGAAACCTATATTAATCAACCTCATCAGGGTCACAATCAGGTATGTGAGGAATCTGCCTTAACCTTTGAAACAAATTATGTTTTCCCCTTTGAAGATGAAAATGAACCTGCAAGAGAATGTGAGGAAGTACACGCGTATCAGCAACAATATCCTGGTAAGCATAATTATAACTTGAGGAGTAATGCCGACAAACCTGCTAGTCCATTGACATCATCCCTACCTCCAAATAATTTCAATACACCTCCTGATCCTAAAGCTAGCAATAATCTGGGGTTCCCCAAGGTAAATGCTCAGTACTTGTCCCCTCAGAACACAGGATCAAAGGTTGTAAATACACCCCATGACTCCGACAAGTTAGTCAGCTATCTAGCTGATGAAATGAAGGAAATTAAGATCAGCCTGTCCCTATCTGAGTTACTAAAAGCTCCTACCATCAAAAGGGCATTCATGAAGTCATTAGATGATCCTGCTCCTAAAGAGGATAGTCATCTTTCAAGTCAGTCTAGTGGCAAGGATCATGCTAATAGGGATAATATTATTAAGCCTAAAGTGTTAGCTACAGTCCAAGCTACTGAAACCTCCCACATGACCTTGTACAGAGATAAAACTGAGTCACCTCCGTTCCTCCTCACCATAAGAATGTTCAGTAAGAACCTGTACAACTTTCTGGTTGATTCAGGGGCCTCCACGAATGTTATGCCCCTGTCAATATGTAATGCCTTAGGACTACATCCTACTAAATCCCTAAAGAAGGTGACACAGCTAGACAAAACAGAAGTAAGTGTAGTAGGTGAGTTAACTCATAGCCACATGCAACTAGCATCTGATCCCAGAATTCAATATTACATTGATATTCAGATAGTTGACATACCTGATACTTACGGGATGTTGCTTAGTCGAGACTGGTCCAAGACGCTCAATGGATATATGTCCATAGATTTCAGTCACATGTGGTTGCCATGGAAAGGTATACCTAATCAGATTAGGATTGACGCTGAGCCTAGAATGAAACATATGATCACTGAGTACAACAGAACAAATGAGATCCTATATGTAGATGTAGAACCTGGAGTTTACTGCATCAGGCCACAGAATGTCAAAATAGAAGAGATCCTGATGTTTGATTTGCATCATCATCATGATGATGATCATCAGGAGGACATGCCAGTCGCAGAACCTGATAATAATCCTGATAATGAGAATGAAATAGATCGCTTCAGAGACTTTGAGATACATTTGTCTAATCAAGTAAAACGTTGTCAATTATTAAATGTACCTACTGATGATATTTTGATTGCTAGATGGTGCAGATTACACGATGAAGCACATTCAGAAAAGACTTGTGAAACATGCTTAGATATGATGATGCTGGAGCAGACATGTAGTGAGGCATCATCATCATATTCTGAGGTAAATGCTACATCTGATGATGATGACGCTAATTCTTATCTTTCTTCTGCAGGAATAGAGGAGTCGATAGATCATGATGAGGATCATATCCTAAAATAGAAGAAGTTTTGGTGCCTGACTAGATAAATGATATGAGGAAAGAAAAGATCACTCCTGGTAGTGATTGCTTTATGGAACCTGATTATGAGTTGTCTAATGAAGACAAAGGTAGTGACCTGACTAAGTTCGAAGAATTTTTAGTAAAGGAAATAAAGAAGATGACCCGATAGCATAAATCTCCTCACAAGGTTTTAATCAAAGGTTGGTGTAGGTTGCACGAGGCACCTCACTCAGAAACAACTTGTTCATTGTGTTTACACATTTTGAAGAAACATGCAGCTATAAGCCCAGAAGATCATCCTCCTGCTGAAATAAAAGAGAAAATAGAAAAGCCATCAGGCTCATAAGAAAAAGGAAAGAAGAAACTTGAGGGTGATGACATCCCTAAGTTAAAATGGATATCAGGCGGAGCAGCAGCCAGAACTGCAAGGAGAAAAGAAAGTTCAGCTAAATGTCCTGCTGAAGATAAACCTTGGATCTTGAGGTTTGATGGATCTAAATCCAAGCAAGGTGCTGGGGTAGGAGTTGACCTGATTGATCCGACTGGGAAATCCTACTTAGCAGCCTATAGATTACAGTTCCCCTGCACTAACAATGTAGCAGAGTATGAAGCTCTGATTCATGGGATACTGTTTGCTCATAAGAAGAAGATAAAGATTCTGCATGTCTTCAGAGATTCAGAACTAGTGGTGAGGCAAGTAAGAGGAATCTACTCATGTAACTACAGAAAGCTATCCAATTACAGACATCGGGTATGGGATCTGATTAAGGACTTTGACACCTTTAATATTACTCATGTACCAAGAGAACAAAATCATAGGGCAGATGCACTTCCCCAAGCTGCCAGTACATTGGAGCCACTATCTATATCTAGTCTGAAAAGATTTTCAGTAGAACTAGTGTCAGTACCTTCAGTACCGGATAATGTGACCAATCTCTAGGTGTTTGATGATGATCAACACATTCTGGACTTCATTTCAAATAGAGACATATTTGAAGCTCAGATTATAGATGAAAATGGCATGGAAGATCATGTCTGGGAAGAAGATGAGATATTAGAGCTGCCTAGCAACATGATCACCAAAGGTATGATTGAATTAGAGAGAGCTTTTGATTTGGATAATATGCTCAAACAGAAGGATCTGCCCAAGGCAGATGGAGGTCAGTACTCACAAGTGAATATTGGACAAGCTGATGACAAGAAAAGTGTCTTGTTGGGTAAGGTTTGCACACCAGAAGAGTTAGAAGGAATAACTCAGGCCCTCAAGGATTACATACATGTAATTGCATGGACATATGATGCGCTGAAGACATATGACACCTCTGTCACAACTCATACTATACCTCTCAAGCCAGATGCTAAAGCTTTCAGATAGAAGCAAAGGCCAGTCAATGCCTTGCTCGAACCAATAATTCTCAAAGAAGTCAAGAAGTTGTTAAACACCAGGATAATATTTCCTGTGAGGCACTCCATTTGGGTGGCTAATCTTGTGCCAGTCAGAAAGAAGAATGGAGACATCAAGTTATGTGTGGATTTCAGGAACCTAAACAGAGCATCAGAGAAGGATAACTATCCTTTACCCTCATTGGATGAAGTTCTACAGATTGTAAATGGAGCTAAAATGATGTCCTTCTTGGATGGTTTTTCAGGATACAACCAAGTAATGGTTGACAAAATTGACAGATTGAAAACTGCCTTCACCACAAAGTGGGGGATATTTGCATATAGACGTATGCCATTCGAACTCATAAACGCTGGCGCCACATTCCAGCGAGCCATGGATATAGCCTTCAGGGGCTTAATAGGAAAATGTATAGTCATATACATGGATGACTTGACAGTATTCTCCAATGAAAGGGGGAATCATGTTGCTAATCTCAGAAGTGTACTAAAGAAGTGTGAAGAGTACGGTATATCTTTGAATCCCAAGAAATGCATATTTGGGGTAACAACAGGAAAGTTATTAGGCCACCTGATCACAGAAGATGGAATTATCATTGATCCTAACAGGGTGGAATCTATCATGAAGTTACAACTTCTAGGAAGTAAAAAGGAACTCAAGTCTTACTTTGGTAAGATAAATTTTGTGAGGAAGTTCATTACCGGCTTTGCTGAGATTGTCAGACCACTAAATGCCATGTTGAAAAAGGATGCACAAATTGAGTGGACACCAGAAGCCAAAGCTGCATTTGAAGATATAAAGAAAGCCATTTCAGATGCTCCTGTCCTCATCAGTCCAGACTACACAAAGGACTTTTACATTTATTCATTTGCTTCAGAACATACTTCTGCAGCAGTGTTAACTCAAAGAAATAAGGAGAAAGAAGAGAAACCAATTGCTTTTATGAGCTGTCCTTTCAGAGACACTGAATTGAGATATGTAGATGTTGAGAGATAGGCACTTACATTAGTCAGAGCAGTAAAAAATTCAGACATTACATACTAAGAAGCAAAGTGATTGTTGTGGTACCAGATGCAGCAGTGAAGATGCTGCTGATGCACAGTGAGCCTGGTGAAAAAAGAGCCAAATGGATTACTGTATTACAAGAGTATGATATGGAAATTACACCAATGAAGCTGGTAAGAGGACAAGCTTTGAGCCAGATGATATTTGAAATTGATCCAGACATCACTAGTCAGCAATATGTGATCAATGAGAAAGACAATAAAGAGTGGTATTCAGATATCAGGCACATCCTGATTACTGGAAGATGTCCATCAAGAATGCAGGCTTCACAAAGAAGAGCCTTAAAAATAAGATCCCAAAAGTATATGATGAAGGGAGGAACCCTATTCAAGAAGAATTATGAAGGAATATACTTGAGATGCTTAGAGAAGCCAGAAGCAAGTAGAGTCCTGACAGAGCTACATGACAAGTTTGGAACGGCACATGGATCATCCTTAGCCACAACACACGCAATCCTCAGAGTAGGATATTACTAGCCTACAATTTTCAAAGACACAGCTGATCATGTTAAATGTTGCCATGTTTGCCAGGTTGCTACCAACAGAGAGAAGTATGCTGCACAACCATTGCAGCCAGTAATGGAAGAACGCCCATTTGCACAGTGGGGCATGGACTTCATAGGACCAATCAATCCTCCGTCTTCCTTAGGGCATAGGTATGTTTTAACAATTACTGACTATTGTACTAGATGGACTAAGGCTATTAGCAGCAAAACTTGCACTGCAGATGATGTCATTAAATTTTTGGAGAGCAACATTGTCACCAGGTATGGAACTCCTTATGCATTGGCAAGTGATAATGGGTCCGCATTCACTTCAACCAAGTTATCAAGTTGGGCTTTTGATCATGGGATTATACTTAAGTTTTCATCCAACTATTATCCCCAAGGGAATGGTTTAGCAGAATCCACCAACAAGAATTTACTGAGTATCATAAGAAAGTTAATAGAGAAAAACCCCAGGGAATGGAACTCATTTTTGAAGTATGCCTTATGGGTAGACAGAACTAGAATGAAAACTGCATTAGGAAACTCGCCTTTCCAACTAGTGTATGGGGTAGATCCTATCCTCCTTGTAAACTTGAAAATTCCTACTTTGCAGTTCGCCCAAGAATACCTAGGCATAGACAATAAACAAGAAGTCAGGTTGCCTCAGTTGATGCACCTGGAAGAAAAAAGGAGTCAAGCAATTGACCAATTTGCAAAACATCAGTCTATTGTCAAACATTGGTTTGACAAGAGAGCCAGAGTTAAAGCTTTCAGGATATCTGATTTGGTCCTAATGTGGGATAAAACACATGAAAAGAAAGGTGACCATGGTAAGTTTGATAGATTGTGGATAGGTCCCTTTCAAATTTCTAAGATACTCAGAGACAACACTTATAGGCTTAAGAACCTGACAGGTGAGGATGTCCCATTGCCAGTCAATGGACAATTCCTCAAACATTATTTCCAAGCCTGAATGACTTCATAACAGTCATGTGTATCATATTGTATATTTGTATATTCATTTGTACAGTTTGTTTGTTTTTGTTTTGTTGGTTGGGACCTTGTTCTGGTAAGTCAGGATGATGCACTTCATCACCCCAGAAAATAACTAAATTGTTAAGGATCAAGTGATGAGATCACATTTAGACATAGGTTATGATTCATTCTAAGAAGTGTTCATGATCAGGTTTGTGATATCTTTTCATCAGGGTGCCTTTTCTTGGTCAAAATGAATCAATCACAATGAAGCATCTAATAACCTTGGGTTTGTTGAACACACTAGTATAGGTGTTAAGTGAAAAATCTAAAGGGACTCCCTTGCTACCAGTACAATCTCCAACCTAAAGCTGCAAGTGAATATACCTTGTACAAATGAGCTAACATGATGATATCAGATACGAATTTTAAAGAGAAAATCAGAAAATAAATAAAATTAGGCCATCTAAGTAACTCTATCGGGGCTATAGACGCCTGCTGGCAGTGGGGCTCTACTTAGGGAGACTGTATAGATAACCTTGCTGAGGCTATAGAAACCTACTGGCAACAAGGCTCTATCTAGGTTGGCTATGAGGGATGATCTCCAACTATGTAGTTTAACACCAGTTACTTATGTTTTCAACTTTATTTCAAGATGAGGATAATTAATCATATGCACACACCTGATCTTTGGTTAGCATTATTACCATGATGAAATTTTATCATTTAGAGTATCATGATACTTATACTTAGATGGAATTAAAATACTATAGATGAATGTGATCACATCACTTGAATCATTAGAATTTGTTTATTTTCTTTGGTGGCAAGTTGTTGTATGGTTACACAACACGCCCCATTTTGACTTGGCAAAACAGGGACCCAACTTTTGGCTTGGTTTGTTTGTTCTTTGGTGGTCTGGTAAAAGTAAGTCAGGTGCATCATCATGTAGAGTTAGGATGAGGTAAGTCACCATTATGAGGTCAGTTTGTCAAATTTCATATTTCATTTCTGTGACCTCATAGTTTGAAAGAGTACTAAAATTCACGCAGGTTTGTCTTTTACATCATCCTGATATTCCTCAGGATGTGAGAGTTATGAACGGTCAAAGTTTTGGTCAAACCTGATATTTGCAAGAGAGGAAGATCATTTTTTATAACTTGTCATCCTTTTGAAAATCATCATCATATTTTGAAATATCCCCCGACAATATCCTGCGGCTCAAATATCCGGACGTCAACTTTAAGTGGTAGTAAGCCTTCCCCGTCAAGTGGTCTTTTGTATCGCGAGCGTCATGTTTTTGAATGTAACCGGATATTTCTTAATATCCTCCTGACATGAAATATCACCCTTAGCAAATATCTTGATGATGTCATCCAAACCGGATAAATGAAGAAGCAGATATAATGATGACATCATCATCACATTCATATTTCGACAGGATATTTTTCCAAACATGATCATGTTCGTCTAATATCATGATGACGTCATAATATATTTTCGATACAAAGAACGACTATCAGGATGATGTCATCCTGATATTCTGAAAAAAGACATATAAGCTTGTCTCGTCATCATCATATTTTGAAACATCACCCGATACACCGAAATATCCTTCTGATGTACTAAACATAAACAAAGGTGCTTTTGTCACCTGAATCTTGTCGCGATATCAATTTCAATATGAGGGAGGAGGATGATATTGAAACTCAACCCGATATTTGCGAATATCATCCTGCCCTCATGATATCCTGTCATATGGATATCTCCCCGCTCCCGTTGCTGCCATTATCATTTAATGCGCGTAGATATGGTAGGCAGTTCCCGCCGACCCCGGAACCCAATGAAACACCTGGCGAGATCCTGCGTTTTCACACGAATAATCAAGGAATGTAATCTAACTTGTCAGAGTTGCCCTAAGTGTACCCTAACTGTGAGGTTAAAAGGTAATTTAGCTGCCATTTTCACATTTACCTTGCGATAAAATTGTTTTACAGAGCACCAGCTTCCATATCTGCATACCGGCTACTGTTGCGCGATTTGAGCTCACAGACAGAGAGAAGGGGGTGATCATCAGCTGAATTAGGAACGTCGTTGGCAATCCACTGGTATAAAAGAGAAATATGCATAGCTAGGTAAGTAAATGAAACCCTCATCATGTCATTATTGTTTAGGTATGATGATGGAAGTTTTGGTTTATGCATGTAATGGTGGGGAAATACAGTAGGCATAGTGATCTTAATTGCAATATGTGGGCATGTATGTATATTCGTTGTGAGATGGGAATTTTGTTAATTGCAGGTACTCATGGCTGACAAATGGTATGTTAAGTGTCAAGAAGAATTCAGTAGGCCTATGTTCTCTTCTCAGAGGGGAGTCCTATTCAAATATGGAGCAATTATAGATACCCATCAGGGGAGCACTAATCTGGAGGCCTGGTCAGCTAAACTGAATGATGGGCAGGACAAGAGTCTTGTGTTGGACGCAGTATTTGTGTCAGGAATGTGGAACACTGCTGGTTTCCCATATTCCATGGAATCTCCAGAGCTGGTCATAGAATGTGCCCCGGAATTATAATCCTCAGACGAGGCAAGTGGTAAAACACGGGAGAATATATGCAGACCTCTCCATCAAGGGTCTCTCCCAGACATTCAGACTGCCATTAGGCAGTAAAGTAAAAAGTGTAGACCTAAAAAAGGTAGAGAAAGAGTATGAGGCCAACAAGAAATCGGCCAGAAAGAACATGTATCAATGGCGAGCAGAGAAGAGCACATAGCCTGCAGCGGCCAAACTCCCAGTGCACCTGTTTAAATATGATTTCAGTGAGGAGTACCAGTATATGATTGCACTCCTGAGTCGAGTAACAGGCCAACCTGATACTGGGAGTTTCAGGGATTGGATGTATGGAGTTATAATGATGTGTATGTATTTAAACACCAAGCCACTGTGGGGCCAAATAATAAGTGATGCTCTGCATGAGCAGCTGATGAACCTGGGAGGTTCAAATTGTGCATTTTACATGACATCCTATATTGTTTATTCTTGTGCTTATAGAGGCACTTTCTATGCCTTAGTTACAGATGGGAAGCTCATAGGCACAAATGCTACATACATCTGGGATCATCATCCCCAGCTACAGAGAACCAACTACTTCAGGGACTACAAACTGGTCAATGATGCACTCTCTATGCATCTGGTAGGGACCATGGAAGAGGACAGAACAAAAAGATTGAGCATGGAGGCTCAAGAAGTAGTTTACAGGCATGGAGCCTGGTATATCTTGTTTGCAACCTTTTCTTATATAAGGGTTGAAGGTTTTGAGGAACATCCCCTCATGCTGCCGAGGTATCCCACAGATGCAGTGATATTAATGGAATTTATCAGGCAGGGCTCTGTGATGATAAAGATGTACAAGGATGACAAGAAGCTGCCACCAATTTTGTTCCCAGTCAGCATTGGCAACTATATGTGCCCAGATTCTGACAATATAAAGAAGGTGATGGTCACCCTGAATAAAATGAATCTGCAGCCTTTCCCAATAATAAGACCATATGATGCTTACGGTAGGATACAGAAGATACTAGGAAAGCCTATTCACCAGAGGCACCTAGAGGATTTTTGGGCTGACTGCGAAGATGAGGCAGAAGCCAGGAGAAGAAGGTATCAGAGGTTGACTCTGAACCAAATTAGGACTTTTGATTGCATCTCCCTTCCCCAGCAAATGAAGAAGGATGATGGCAGGATAATGGCAGATGAATATGAACAGAAAAAGATATACAATGACACTATCTCTGCACCTGACCTCACCATGCAGGAAGATATATCTTTGGACCCATTCATTTCCAGGACCATACAGCTGACTCAAGCTTGGGTCGATGATCAGGTGGAGGCATTGAAAAAGAAAGGTGTTGCCATTACGATAGACAACAAAAAGAAGGGCTAGGATATTCCTGGGGAGGTATATGATGACTTCCTGCTTGAGAAGAGGAAGACTAAGGGAGACAAGTTACCTCAACCACAACAACAGAGCAAAAGACCCCCAAGGGGCAAGAAAGTGGATACACAACCCAAAGGGGTTATAATTGATAGGGCAGTGTTTACAGCTGAGGAGGCGGCAGGATCAAGATCAGGATCAGGATCAGAGTCGGAATCCCCTCCAAAGAAAGAGAAGCCCAAGAAGAGTAAGACAGCTGAGGCTGGAATAACTGGGACCCTGGAAGTGGGTCAATCCTCAAAGAAACCTAGAGAAGAGGATATCCTCATGGAGGAGGAGCCTGAAGAAGAAGAGGCTCCATTAATAATAAAAAGAAAGAGGAGAGCTCCACAGGTGCTGGTCTCTACCACACCTAAGAAACAAAGAACCTCCATGAGAGGTGGAATAAGCGAACCCCCTACAATATTACAAGGGGCAGGTAGTGAAGTGCCGAGGGAACTTCAACATAATGTTCCACTTCCTACCATAGTCAAGTTCAAAACTGAACTTGCGGAAGAACAACTGAAAGAAACCTCTCAGACGCAAGCAGAAGGACATGTCTCACTTAATGAGACAATAAATTTGTCTGATGATGAGGTAGTGCAAGATGTGGCTGCACAGAAGATGGAAACACTTGCTGCGGATGTAAGTATGACTCCTCACAAGCCTCCACCAGTTCAAACTGTGCTTGAGGAGATGAAACAAGCAGAAGAAGAGCAAGAAAAGAGCCCAGAGCAGGTGGCTCAAGAGATAGGGCTAGAAGCATTGATCACAGAGGTGACAAGTTCTGTAGTGGTGGATCTGACAGAGAAATAGGATGCAAGTCCTGAATAGCCAGCAGGATCACTTGATAAAGGCCACCCAACACAAGAGATAGAAATGGCAGAGTCAGAGGGCCATGCTCTTGAGTTAGGCCAACAAAGTCCACCTGATACATCAGAAGAACTTGCTATAGTAGAGGTTCAGGAAGCAAGGGCTGATGAGAAGAAGGAAGCACTAGAGGATCCAGCTACCAAAATACAAGAAGTTGATGGTGCAGGCTCGGAAAAGGTAATAGCTGCAGAACAATCACCAGCATCTCAGGCAGGATCCCTAGTATCTGGTGAAGTGGATAAGCAACAAGGGGAAGAATTGGGAATAGATGAAGGAATGATAGAAGAAGGTCATGATCATCATGATCAGCAAATAGACGTGCCGCAAGGTTCCCACACCAAGAAGATGCTCCCCCAGAGAAGGAAATTCCTCAACAGGAGGAGGCGCCACAAGATCAACAGCAAAGAGAGCATCAAGAAGAAGAAAAGGAAAAGTCACCATCTCCACAACATCTATTGATAGAAACGGGAGATATGGGTGAACATCATCATGATGCTGAGAGACATGATCTGGTGCCTCTGTGGTTAGCTAAAGAAGTGAATATTGAGGAAGAGTTTGAAATTCAAGAGTTCGACGTCTCCACCTTGTTCTCCGCTGATCTAATGAAACCCAGGAGGAAGGCCAGAATGACTTCGGCCATCAAAGGAGATCCAGCAACAGGGAGAAGGACCACACAAATTGCCATACCTGTGGTGGAGAAAGAAAAAGGTAAAATCACTGTAGATGAATTTCAAATCAGCACAGTTGATTTGAGCTTTGCCAATGAGGACCAAGAAGGTCAGGAGGGCAAAGACATCATTGACTCTCTAATTCAAAAGGTGAAAAGAGAGAAGGAGAAGAATAAGCGACATAAAGAGCACATTGCTCAGTTGCATGCCTATATCAAAGGGCTGACCGATCCTGATGATACCACAACTGAACGTGCAGTCCCATTGCCTGCCATTTCTCAGGAGGAGGTAGATAAGTTGGACCTCATGAAGCATGAGGTGTCCGTAATAAGGAAATGGATGTCATCCGCATTGGATGATGCTATGGAAATAATGAAAGACTCTCTGAAGAGGTGGAGCATTCTAAGTGACTCCAAGACCAAAGTGGATAAATTACAGATGCAGACCGGGAAGAGGTCTTACAAATTAGAGAGAGTCCTGAGCCTTTTAGGGGAAATAAAGGGGATAAATCCTTAGCTGCTTATCAGTAAGCAGGTGCTAAATAGTAAAACCATGTTATTGATAGATATCTGGTATAAAGACACTCAGTTTGAGTGTGGAGTCCTCAAGAGGTGTAATAATAAGCTGAGAGATATCAGCATGAGGCTATGGGATTTAATGGTTGAAGAAACGGTGATATTGGGAGCATTAGAAGGCAAGGTGGAAGGTAAAATAGAAAATCAAGATGAAGAGTCCACCATTAAAGCTATACACAGCAACTTCCAATTAGAAGTAGATGGTCCACCTGTCCCTTTGACAGAAGAATTGATAGATAAAATAATGAGGATCAAGGTCCAGATGGAGAAATACAAAGAGACACTGCAGGACAGGAAAAATAATCTTGATAACAGCAGAGACAAATATGAAGCCCATAGGCACACCATTATCAAAGAAAAAACTCAAGATGGTGGAGGGATAGATCAAATTGTGCATTCTTATGAGCAGGTCCGCAGTAGTATGCAGCCCCATATGCAGCAGCATCACCATCAGGATAGTGAAAGCTCAAGAAGTGACGCACATGATGATGACCTGCATCAATCAGCTGAGGAACATGATGAAGATACGTCATGAAGGGGATAGTAGCATAAGTAGTATAGATAGTTGCCAGCTAGCAACTTGTACCATTTTGTAAAAGTTGACGAAGTTAGATGAATCGTGACCATAGATCTGTATTGATAAATCAGGATCATAGATCTTTTTGTAACGGATTACTCACCTTATTCTATAAAAGGTGGTGGAATGACTTATTGAAAACATTCGAAACTTAATTGAAATTTGTTTGCTGAAGTATTCAGGGCTCATTTCAAAGCTATTGCATATGTACATGTCTTTTGCATGCTTAATGAAAGAGAAGAGTATTTCGATTACAAATCTTCGTAAATCTTGAGTAATCTGTGTTTGAATTCTGGATATGTGCTTTGATTTGCTGCATCCCTTGGAGTGCTCATCATGTTGCATATATTATTTTCATTCCTCATCCTCTGAAGTTTGCATCAACTATATCTAGCTGTGGAATATCCTGGTGAACATATGGTTTGATTTCTTCTCCTCATGATAGTATCGAGTATGTATGTGGATCAATAGCTAAAGGTTCAACATTAAATAGAAGCATTTCTTCAATTTCTTTTAAATTTCAAAGCATTTCATCTCCATAATTGCAAATAATTGATAATCTTAAGAAAATAACATAAATATGCAGACATCTCATAGATAATCGTAAATATTTAGCATATTTGAATACAAAGCATGTAGAATTGAAAATATCATGCAAAGATTGAGGTATTTCCACATCTTCTCATCAAATAACTGCATAATATAACTTCTTTGTAAAGAATTTCTGTAGGAATGTCATGATGATAAAATTCCACGTAAGGCCCCCCAAAATGGAAACAGCAACTCACATTAACCTCTGAGTGACTTCAGACGATTAAGACCTAATCACCGAAGACTTGGGATCCTGAATTCTTTGAATTCATAGTATCTTTCAAGATGAATAAAGGTTAATGTGTACTTTTATTCTATGTTGTTTGTGACTAACATCATGACCAACAAGGAGGAACACTCATGAATGAAGGTGGTAAGACCAAGGATATATGGTGGGGGATTTGCAGCATGGTCGATAATGGATGGCGGAGGATTATTACCAGTTTGATCTTCTGTGCTTGCTTTGGAGGCAAGTGTCTCACCAAGGGAACTGGAATTTGTTAGATCTTGGATGGGACTAGACGGGGTTATGAGCTTAGGACCATGGAACATATAAAGTGGCCTTAGAGGATCATCATGGTCTGCTTGATCATAGATAGGCTCATGATTGTAGATGGGATCTTGATCATAGATAGTATTTAGCATGATGGGATTAATGTGCTCTTGCATAGGTTCTTCATCAACAATAATGTCCTAATTATAGAAGGAGAGGAGTTATGGAGAGGTTGAAATTGGCTCTCATGCTCATGTATAGGATCAAGTTGCTCATGGATAGTTTCTTCATCAAAGGTAGTATTTTGATCATGGAAAAGATATAGGTTATGCATGGTTTGAAATTGGATTTCTTTCTCAGGTATAGGTATAGGATCATCGAAAAGATAAAGGTTATGCATGGGTCGGAAGGGGTGCTTTGATCTTGATTTAGACAAAGCTCGAATGTTCCCATATGTTCTAAAGTGTGCTCTTGACATAACTCTTGGTGTGCTTGAATTGAAGTCCAGGTAGAAGACTCTAGGATAGGCTCATGGTCAACAACATGAATGTACAATGGACCTTGACTTTGGTTCATGGTAGGAGATTCTTCAATAAGCTCAAGGGGTTGCAAATTACATGAAGGGGTTGTAGGATTTGACATGTTTGAAGACTCTTTGATAAGGTCAAGGACCAAAATTTGGGGACATGGTTGAATCTTTGCTAGTAGCCCTTGGATCACATCATTGGTAGATATATGGATAAAGGAGTGAGGTAATGGATGAGTGGATTCGGAGTTCTCCCTAGCTTTTCTTTTGCTATGTAAATCAGGAAAACATCTTTCCCAAAAATTATCTAAGGCTTTTTTGGTTGTCCATTTAGGGTTTGGGGAACTCGATGGCAGTGTTGGTGTAGGACTGGTATGCCTTAGGATATGTGTCTTAGAAGATGGTGTAGGGCGAATAGTAGATGGAGTGGTATGAAATTCCCCACTTGAGGAGGTGCTTGCCTTGTCAAGAGTATCATGGAGAGGAGAAAAGGATGTATGCTTTTGGGGTGAGGTGTAGCTATTACTAGCCTATTCAGCTTGTAAGATTGTCATTTCTTGTTGTATCACTTGGAGTTCTTGGGCAATTGCTATGTGATCTTGGGGTGAGATATCAAAGTTTAATTGTTCTTGTAGGTATTGGAGTTCTTGAGCAATTACTTCTAATTGGTTTGTCATTTCAACAGAAACTGACACAAGACTAAAATGGGTACCTAGAAAACCTAAATTTTTTCTCTGAAAAGATGTGGAAATGCTCACTGTCATGGATGCACAAAAACAGATGTGCAACAGCAGACGATATAAGCGCAGAAAGTTGACATAAATGTGTAGTACTGGTAAAAGACAAATGCACTGTAATAGGTGATAAAAGAGTAGGAAGTCGATACAGATGCACATCAGGTCGATTTAAATGTGTAGCTTTGTAGGACATATGTGTAGCACTAGTTTTTCTGATTGTTTTTGCAATTTTTAACATTTTTTTTTATGTTTTTGGTTTCTTGGTTGCAAGATGGTCTTTTTTGATCTAATTTTATCAATTATGGCAAGAAGATATAGCAAACACAAAGAATGATTTCATGGTTTTTTATTTATTTTTTTTGTGATTTTTTGACTATTTTTTGACTAAAAGAAAGCAAGTACAAATCCTAGATTGGTTGAGACAATATAAACTGAATTCTCCCTATTTCTAGGTGAGGCATCTTTGGGAAGTAATAATTGCCCTTCCCTGCATTGGCTTATAGAGGTTTTTGGCCACTAAGAACAAAGGTGTTTAATAAGTGCAACAATTTGAGTGGTTATTGTGAAGGGTGAAATGGATTAGTTAATTAAGAATAATAAAACCCAATACATCAATGAAATATGAAGGAAAAGGAGATTTAAATAACAAACAAATGATACCTACAACCTTTACCTTTTGACTTCCATTTCTCGCCTATTCTTTCTTGATCTTGATGTGATGAAGATTGGCCCTCAGAGAGCTTGCTTCCTTACTTCGATTCCTCAAGATGACAAGGAGAAATGGCTATGATACTTGTTGTGTTGAAGATGAGCTTCAAACATAAGGATAATGGAGGATATGGGATGGCTAGAATGATTTTGGCATTATGAGGGTATGAAGAGGAGAATTGAGAAGAATTTAGGCATGATAAGCATGCTAGAAGAAGTTTCCCTAGAGGAAATTGGGCATGATAAAGATGCCTGAAAGAAGTCCCCCAATTGCTTAGAGAAGGGTCTCATTTATAGGTTTTCTGAAAAGGCAATGGAGGGTGAGGATCAAAAGATGAGATCAATGGCTCTCATTTTTTGTGAATCTTTAATTCATAATGGATGAATTAAAAATTCTTTTTTTGAGAAGAGTGGGTTATGACAATTGAATTTTAAATTCAATTAGTGAGGAATAATTGAATTAAGAATTTAATTAGTGGAGGATAGTGGGGAACAATTGAATTAAGAATTCAATAGTGGATGATAGTGGGGAATAATTGAATTAAGAACTCAATAGTGGAGGATAGTGGGGAATAATTGAATTAAAGATTTATTTTTGGATTTTGGAAGATATTAGCTAATTAAATATTAAGAATATTTAATTATATGTGCAACATGGTGAGGTGGAAGGGATGAGGTGGATTTTGTGAGGTGGATTTAGGATTTGAGACATTAGAAGAATTTAGGGATTTTAATTAAAATAATTTTATTTAATTGTAGGATAATGGACCAATCAAATAAACTTATAATATTTATGTAATTGATAGAAGAAAATATGAATTAAGATAAATATTAGAATATTTACTTAATTCAACCTGAGCCAATTTTAGGTTTCTACATTTTGCCCCTCTTTGAAGCAATGTGTTTTATCACGTTGTTTCAAAGAATAAATAGTCTGATAATTATACATGCCCCAGTTTGCCCTGGTACAGGTTATGACGATAGGATGCCCCCTCAGGAGATTGGACGGGGAGAAGGCAGCAGGTGTGAGACGGATAATCTCACGATAAGATATGTTGACAAGAGATGAAATGGTTGAATGCAGAAGAAAGGGATGAATGATATGGAATGCAAGATAAAAATGATAACACACACAAGCAAGTAAGCAAGTATGCACAAATGACACAAGCATACACAAGGTATTTCCCCTGTCGAGTGGTAAACCAATGATATGGATCGATGATGTCTGGTTTCAGGAATGAAATATGTCGTATAAGACTTCGGGTCTGGTTTCAACAATATAACATCCTATCTAAGACATTTGCTATGATAATGATATAGGACAATGTTGTCATGGCGGGGAATAATATATCCCTAGACCAACATGGCAGGTGTGTTGTCATTGTGGGGAATGATGGATCCCTAGAGCAACACAAAGGATAGTGTCTGGTTTCAAGAAATGAAGCATGTCATATCAGACTCGTGTGTTGGTCTGGTTTCGACAATGCAACATCCTATCTAAGACAATTGATTGATTGATTGAGTTGGTTTACGACCGGACAAGGATCAAGACCATTGATTGTGATTCGATCATTTGACAAGATTGATTTGACTTGATTGGCATGGATTAAGGATAGACTTGCAATTGGATATGGTATGGATATGGATATGAGACACAACTGGATATGGTATGGATATGAGATGTGGATATTTGTCACCTTGATATAGCAAGTATTTTGAAGTGCTTTCATCATTGGGCTTTATTATGTTGTAAGAAAATACAAGCATCTAGGTATAATTAAACTGAGATGACCTGAGTATTACTTACATGGATTTTTATTTAGCAAGTTAATACAAGCATCTAGCCAAAATTGAATCTAGATGACCTGAGTACTTCTTGCATTTTTCAATAGACAAGGATTGCCCCTTTTCATGTTTAGATCTCGGAGTCCTCGATGATCTTTTACCAATCATGTCGTTAGATAGAAATCGTCACATTACTAAAGTTTAATCCACAAGCAGCAAACAAAGAAAATAATCATGCCCCCATCATAGCATCTCTAGTTTTTGGCATCCTTGAGTAGCATAAAAAGGCATGATAGCATAAATCAAGACTTTGTAAGTTAATCTAACCAATCATGAAACATTCTTGCATTTAGATGTGTTTGTTTCTTGCTATAATTGATATGAGATTTAGCTTGAGTGTTTCAGTATGGTGCAGTTCTTTGTTTAGGACAGGTTGATGTTTTGCATCATGATTTTTACTGTGTTGGGAAGCATGTTTTGCTGCATGCGCTTGTTTGTCTAGCAGAAGGTATCACAATCCTTACTGGTGGGATGGACGGGAAGTGGAACAGACACAGACAGATAGAAGGACTAGACATGGAATGGAGGGGAAAGTGGAGCCTCGGGGGCGCATGAGAATAATGGCCTTACCTACATGATGATGCAGAGGCAATGTAGTTTGGGGCTTGGACCATGGATGGACTAGAGGATAGACGACAAGATATGAGATGGACAGGGAAGCAGAGCCTCGGGGGTGCATTGATAATGGCCTTGCCTATGTGACAACGCAGAGGCAACGTAGTTCAACAAGAACCCTAATGGACCCAAGATATGGATCAGATGAGACATGGTATGGAACATATATGGATCAGATATGGAATAGATATGGATCGGATATGCAATAGATATGGATCAAATAAGACACGATATGGAATCGATATGGATCAGATATGGAATAGATAAGACACGATATGGAATCCATATCTATTCTATGTCATGTCTTTTTTGTTCCATATCAGATCCATATTGTGTCTTATTTGATCCATATCTGATCCATATCAGTTCTATATCATGTCTTATCTGATCCATATCGGTTCCATATTTGTTCCATACTGTGTCTCATCCAATCCATATCTTAGGTCCATTAGGGTTCTAGTCGAACTACGTCACCTCTGAGTTATCACGTAGGCAAGGCCATTATCAATGCACCCCTGAGGCTCCGCTTCCCTGTCCATCTCATATCTTGTCATCTATCCTCTAGTCCATCCATGGTCCAAGCCCTGAACTACGTTGCGTCTGAGTTATCGCGTTGGCAAGGCCATTCTCAATGCACCCCTGAGGCTCTGCTGTCCCATCAGTCCCATATCTGGTCTTTCTATCTATCTAAGTCCATACCACTTTTGCATATTCACCATCACCTAGGTCTTAGGTCATCAGGGTTCACCCTGAACTACATTGCCTCTACGTCGTCATGTAGGCAAGGCCATTTAGCAATGAGCCCCCGAGGCACTAGGTCAGTCCCTTAGGGTCCATCTCTCCATATATGTTGTCATCTCACCCTTAATAAGTCGATCCTTGTCTACACTAGGGGCAACTCCTCAACCTAGTTGCGGATTTGGATTCTTGAATGCCACCATTCTGAAAGGGGATACCAATAAAGGATTGCGATACCTTCACTAGACAAACGCATCAAAAAAGCAAGCTACCTAGAACAAAGTTCTCGATGCATAACATCAACCTGTCCAAAACAAAAGCAAAGCAGAGCACCATACCGAAACACTCAAAATAATTCTATCTCAAGTATGGCAAAAAGACACATATAATGCATGAATGTTTTGTAAACAAGTTAACTTACAAGGTCTTGAATTTTGGTCAATTATGCCTTTCTATGCTACTCGAGGATGCCAAAAGCTAGAGATGCTATGATGAGGGCATGATTATTTTCTTTGTCTGCTACTTGTGGATCAAACTTTAGTAATGTGATGACTTGTCTAACGACATGATCGGCAAAAGATCATCGAGGACTTCAAGGTCTAAACATGAAAAAGGGCAATCCTTGTCTGTTGAAAAATGTAAGAAATACTCAGGTCATCTAGATTCAATTTTGACTAGATGCTTGTATTAACTTGCTAAATCAAAATCCATGTAAGTAATACTTGGGTCATCTCAATTTAATTATACCTAGATGCTTGTATTTTCTTACAACATAATAAAAGACCAATGATGAAAGCACTTCAAAATACTTGCTATATGAAGGTGACAAATATCCACATTTCATATCCATACCGTATCCAATTGCAAGTCTATCCTTAATCCATATCAATCAAGTCAAGTCAATCTTGTCAAATGATCCAATCACAATCAATGGTCTTGATCCTTGTCCGGTCGTAAACCAACTCAATCAATCAATCAATCAATTATCTTAGACAGGATGTTGCATTGTCAAAACCAGACCAACACACGAGTCTTATACGACATGCTTCATTTCCTGAAACCAGACACTATCCTTTGTGTTGCTCTAGGGATCCATCATTCCCCGCCATGACAACACGCCTGCCGTGTTGGTCTAGGGATATATCATTTCCTACCATGACAACACTATCATATCAAATGTCTTAGATAGGATGTTATATTGTCGAAACTAGACCCAGAGTCTTATATGACATATCTCATTCCTGAAACTAGACATCATCGGCCTATATCGTTGGAAATGGCTATGATACTTATTGTGTTGAAGATGAGCTTCAAACATAAGGATAATGGAGGATATGGGATGGCTAGAATGATTTTGGCATTATGAGGGTATGAAGAGGAGAATTGAGAAGAATTTGGGCATGATAAGGATGCTAGAAGAAGTTTCCCTAGACAAAATTGGGCATGATAAGGATGCCTGAAAGAAGTCCCTCAATTTCTTAGAGAAGGGTCTCATTTATAGATTTTCTGAAAAGGCAATGGAGGGTGAAGATGAAAAGATGAGATCAATAGCTCTCATTTTTTGTGAATCTTTAATTCATAATGGATGAATTAAAAATTCTTTTTTTGAGAAGAGTGGGTTATGACAATTGAATTTTAAATTTAATTGGTGGAGGATAGCGGGGAATAATTGAATTAAAAATTCAATTAGTGGAGGATAGTGGGGAACAATTGAATTAAGAATTCAATAGTGGATGATAGTGGGGAATAATTTAATTAAGAACTCAATAGTGGAGGATAGTGGAGAATAATTGAATTAAAGATTTATGTTTGGATTTTGGAGGATATTAGCTAATTAAATATTAAGAATATTTAATTATATGTGCAACATGGTGAGGTGGAAGGGATGAGGTGGAAATATGAGGTGGATTGATGAGGTGGATTTTGTGAGGTAGATTTAGGATTTGAGACATTAGAAGAATTTAGGGATTTTAATTAAAATAATTTTATTTAATTGTAGGATAATGAACCAATCAAATAACTTATAATATTTATTTAATTGACAGAAGAAAATATGAATTAAGATAAATATTAGAATATTTACTTAATTCAACCTGAGCCAATTTTAGGTGTATATAGTTATACATGTGGCAGCACTACTCTCCGTTATGGAGTCTCCCAGCCTACAAGGGTTGCGCCTTGGAGCGTTTTGGGGGAGGTTGGTTGTCGGTATAACACAACTTCACTCATTGTTTGAAACTTTCACTCCAAACATAATTTATTTATAGTGGTTTGGAAGAGCTTGGCTTTAGCTTGTTACCACTTAAGGTCATTCCCCAAGGACGGATAAGTATCCAAGGGAAGGCCTCTCTAAAGGAAAAACACATGCAAAATGATATGTTTGGCATTTTGGTCACCTAAGATAGGGGAGAGCATAGGCCCGATACCATTCCCAAAAACATGAAAGATAATGGTTCTTTTCTCCTAGTTGAAAAGAAAAAGACTATATGACCTATCTATTTGAGCACACACATGATTTAAGTTTGTCAATTGTCCCTTATGAAATTGAAGTGTTGAGAATTCATGTCCATTGTCCCTTAGAAAATTGAAGTGTTTTTTGCATTCATGTCCATTGTTCCTTTAGAAAGCAATATGTTCCTAAGACTTAGATTGCAAAAAGATGTTTTGTCCCTTAAGAAAACAATATGTTCCTAAGACTTAGTGTGATAGGTTTTTAATTCTTCGACACTCGTCCTGCATGAACATGTTAGGAAAACCCATTTGCCCTATTTGAGTAATAAGAAGCTCAAAATTCTTTCACCATAGAAAAGTCGGGAGAACCAACTTTCCAACGCCACTAGTTTCATGAAAATCTAACTCCTTATGCAAAAGATATGCCTGATTTCGTGAAATTACTAAAAATAGGCCAAAAAAAAAGCATGGGCAAAAAATAGAGACATGGATTGAATCCTTTTTTCTCTAAATCTATGTAATTCCTACAAACAATAAGAGATACCCAGATAGGATTTTGATGTTTTCAACAAAACCCATAAATCTTTTGAGCTAAAGTTACACATATATGCTTGATTTCATGAAATTGCTAAAAATAGGCAAAAAAAAGAAAAAAAAAACAGGCCAAAAATAGGGACACGGATTTGTGATCTATTTTTCTTGAAATCTATGCACTTTCTACTAAAAGTAAGAGATACCCAGATAGGATTTTGATGTTTTTGACAAAATCTATAATTTTTTTGAGCTCAGGTTAGACCATTCAAATGCTCAACGCCTATTCTCTGAATCCTCCTGTGTACAGAAACTTGGCACAAAAAAACTTAGCTTTTGGATTAAATCAGGGCAGGGCCCCATGGTGGGCACCAAAAATGTTAAGGAAAAATTGGAGTAATTATGAATAATCAATATAATCAATAATGATAATACCCAAAACTCAATTAAATATAGAAACAAAGAGATCAATCAAATAAAGACCTTAAAAAACCTTTGCAAACCTCAAAGCTTCATGGTTTCCATTGGTTGCCTATCTCAATTGATCTTGTATGTATAAATAAGGCCCTCAAAGAGTGTACTTCCTTGCTATTCCAAGATTGTTAATGGAGAATGGCTATGATAATGCTTTGTAATGAAGATGAGCTTCACAACAATGGTAGTGATATGGTAACAAGTTGATCGCAAGAAAAATGAATGAAGTGGGTGCCAAACATGCGCTATAATTCCTGTAGAGTAACAATAATAAAAGCTTAGATGAATAAAATGTAGGAAGAGGGTTCAATTTATAGACTTAGAAGAGAGAAGATCAATGGTATGGAAGGAATGAGAAGATCAACGGTATAGAATGGTTGAGGAATGTGTGCGAATAAAAAGAAGACAAGTGTCTTGCTATATTTTGCATGAGAGGAATTAATAAAATAGAAGAATGAGTTAACTAAAGAGATTAAATCAATTAAAAGAATAGATCAATTAGTTAAGAGAATAAAACTAGAGAATGGAAATTGCATGAGGATGAGAAGATATTTTAGCTCAATTGAATATTTATAATATTCAATTGCATGTGCACAAGGATTGAATTATATTTAGAAATAACTCAATTTAGAAGAAATAGACAACTTAAATAAATAATTGATTTATTTAAATTTAGAGAATATGTTATTGGAAAAAATAATTAAATAATTGGTATTATTTAATTTAGAATGAATATGGGAGAACTAATTAAATAATTAGTATTATTTAATTTGTTGGAGGATTTTGGAAGAATTTAAGAATTTAATTAAATAAATTGATTTTATTTAATTGTTGGAAGAATATGAATCAAATAAATAAATTTGTTTATTTATTTATTGATAGAGGAATTTGACTTAAATAAATATTAAGAATATTTATTTGGACAAAGTTGTGTCATTTTTAGGTGTATATAATTCCAATTCAAACTCACAAGATCTACGATAGAAAACATTTCCCAACTCTCTCCTCAAAATATCTTCATAGCATATTCCCTTTGGCGCAAAGGATGCCATTAGGATCTTTCAAAACATAAAATCCTCTTTGACTTTCTTTTTGTTGACTTTGGCCACAACAAAATAACAAAATATACCATAGCTTATGTAAATAAAGATATAGAAGAACTAACCACTACCACTAGTACCTATTGATGATGATTGTTGGTCATAACAACATGCATAAAAATTTGCACAAAAAACTTTTATTATCTTATAAAGTATGATCAATTTGAGATAAATCGATGACTCCACGGCTCCGTTGATTAGGTCATGATCATCTAACATTACTTAGAGGTTGATGTGACATGTTGTTTTCCATTTCAAGGGGTCTTACGTTTGCTTAGTTGATCAATATGGCACTGTATTTTGTAAATTCACTCCATAGAGAGGTTAATTCTACTCTATTTCCAAAGATCATTGTGATATTTGTAAGTTTGATCAATTCTTCTGATCATTGATCATCATAAACTTACACATTCTTCTACACTACATATTTATTTAAATGATGTGTCTACAAGTAGATATTTATGTGTTCCGCATGGATATTTATCTATATTTGCATGATATTTATCAATTTGACATGCCTCCATTCAAAATATGCTTTGTATTTTCAATTGCCTACGGGATATCTACATATTTCATATTTATTTACTTTTGATTGTATGTTATTTGCAATTATGGAGATGATCTATAATGAAATTCAAAGAAATTTAAAAGAATACTTCTAATTTTAGTGAATCTTTAGTTATTGAATCACATACACACAAGATACAGTAATGGAGAGAAGAAATCAAACCATAATTCACTAGGTTGTTCCACAGCTAGGTATGGTTGATGCTAACTTCAAAGGAACAAACAATGAAAACAATATATGCAGACTGAAAAGCACTCCAAGGGACACAGCTAATTAATGCAGATATCCAGATTCTACACATAGATTGCTCAGGATTTACAATGATTTGTAATAAAAATAGCTTCTCTTTCAATAAGTATGCAAGACATGTACATTCACAATAACTTTGAAATAAATCTCGAATTCTTTAGCAATCAAATTTTAATTAAGTTTGGATTGATTAAAAGTTTGCACCCTTGCACCTTTTATAGAATAAGGTGAGGAGGTAGTTACAATTGACCCTTCATTTGTGGCACAGGGTGCCATCTAGCAACCATTTGTATGACTTGCTACTCACAAGTATCCCATGCATATGTTCACTTAGTGATGCATCTATATTTACTCTTCATGTCCTTCCTCTTCACTTTCTTCTTGCTCATCATTCTCTTCATCTTCATCATTTTCATTATCACTATCACTCTGATAAATATTTTCTTTCATGTGGACCTTACTATTGTCCTGATAGATTCATATGCTTGCACTATTTTATCAACCTCTCCCCCATCTTGGATTTTAGCTTTTACTATTTCATGTTTATGAGATTGGAACTTAGCCTTGAGAGCTTCCATTTTGCCTTTCTTGCTATTTAATGTCTCATTGTATGTCTCCACTTTAACTTTTATTCTCATGATTCTATTCATTACTTCCTCTATCAAGTGGGTGAGGGGGTCATCTGCTACTGACTTGAAATTATCATGCAAAGGCTTAATAGCAAAATCTGCATCTTGATTTTCAATCTTACCTTCTATTTTCCCTTCCAAAACTTCCAGGGTTTCTGCCTCATAGGCCATCATGTTGTGTAGCTTGACACTGATATCCTTGAGCTTGTTGCTACACTTCTTCAATACATCACACTCAAACCTGATATCTTCATACCATATAACTATTAGCAGGGTAGTATTATTGTCTAATACATTATTACTTATCAAAATTTGTGGATCAATCATTCTCATCTCACTTAGAGCACTCAGGTCCTTTTCCAATTGGAATGACCTTCTTCTTGTGTCATTATGCATTTTGTCCACCTTCCTCTTTAGGTTGCTTAAAGAATTCCACCACTGCAGAGAGGTCCTTAATACATCCTTAGCCCTAGTGAATGCTGAAAACCTCCATTTTTCCATCACCATTGCTTCATGTTTCATTAGGTTGAATTTGGTAACCTCCTCTTGTGATATGATAGTCAATGGGACTGCAGGATCAGCTAGTGCATGATCAGGGTTAATTAACCCTTTTATGAAAGAATGCAATTGAGCAATGTGCTCCTTATGTACCTTATTTTTCTCCTTTTCCTTCTTCACCCTTTGGGTTAAAGAATCAATAATATCCTTCCCTTCTTGACCTTCCTAGTCTTCATTGGCAAAACCTAGAGCAACATTTATGATCTAAAATTCCTCCAAGCTTATTTTTCCTTTTTCCTTTTCAACTGTGGGGCTACCTGTGCGGTCCTCCTACTTGGGGTAGGATCTCTTTTTATAGAAGATGTCAACCTAGCCTTCCTTCTTGATTTCATCATGCTTTCAGCAAATAGGGTAGAGACATCAAAATCTTGGACCTCTGACACTTGTTCTATATGTATTTCCTTTCTAAGCCAGTGAGGTATATCACCCCTAGATCCTTGGTGGCCCTTGTTTATATCATGGGTATTTGGTTCTCTAGTATTAGCTTCTATCCTTGGTGGAGAAGACACCTTCCTAATTTCTTCCTCATGTAGTTCATCATGAGGGGGATCTTGTTGGAATTCTTCTTGTTGAGGGGCTGCCTTTTGAAAAGGAGGATCCTGTGGAATATCCACATTCTGATCTTGCGCTTCATTCTGTGATCCCTCCTTTGGATTTTCATCCTCTTTCTTATTGTGTTCACCCTGTGATATCTCAGCCTCTTGAAAGGCTTGTGTATTTTTCCTTTGGGAATCACCTGGATCACCCTTGGTCATATCCTCTATCTCTTTATTAGTATCATGATCACAGGTCATCTCATGTTCTCCACCTATAGTTACATTGATATTTTGTGACTTGGGGTCTTCCTGACCTGATTTATCTTATGTCCTCGGGACTTCTCCTAAATCTCCCTATTCGGTATGAAGCTATGCTATGCTCTGTTCTTTATGAACATATTTGAGTAACACCCCTTGATCTTCTTTACCTTGATGGAATGATGAACATCCGTGGGCCTAAGCAACACCAATGTCTGATATGCCCTGATCACCCCCACTCTTCTGTTGGACCTCTGATATTTTTGGTTCTATGGGTGTCTCATCTTGTTGTTGATCTTGATCAAGAGCAGTACTATCCTTCTCTGTATGCTCTGCCACTTTAGTCCTTTTAGGTTCCTTGGGTGCACTGTCATCCTTTCTTGGGATTATGTCATCCCTATATGCTAAGTCTATGGCTACAAGACTAGTAACCTGATCAACCAACTTGTCTAGTCCTATCTGTTGAGCTAGCTTTTCAGGACTATCTTGTTATGTTTCTTCCAACAATTTTCCTTCTTCCAACACCCTCATCTGGGCTAATGGAGTCCCATGAGGAGTCATTCTGGTGTTAGCAACCAGAGTTTCCATATGTTGAGCAGTCACCTCTTGGACTACCTCATCATTTGATAAATCCACTGTATCATCTAAGGAGAAAGGAATGTCCTTACCTATCCCAAGCATTTCTCTTGTTTGCTCTTCAGCTTTCTCAGTTTTAAATTTAATTATTGTGGGAAGAGGAACATCATGTTGTAGTTCCTTCTTGAAAACTTCACCACCTACTCCTCTCAACATGATGCAGCCAGTATGGATATCTCCCCTCATGGTTGTTCTCTATTTCTTAGATGGTGACATCAGTGGCATCCCCTTCCTCTTCTTGCTTGCTATCAACAAGTCATCATCTTTGGGTTCTTTATTTAATTTCTCTTCTCCCAAGGGGTTTCCCTTTTCCAATTCATGTTGCAGGATCTACCCTTCCACTTGCATCCATGTAGTCTCAACACTAGGCTTCAAAATTCTCTTAGTTTTTGGTTTTTCTGGTGGAGGCTGTGTTGCTGATGTAGATGCCTGAGCTAATGTGGAAGCACCCACAGCCTTGGTGGCAACCCTTTCTACAATGACCCCCTTGGTTCATTCCTACTTTCCTTACTTTTAGGGGGTATCTTCTATTGCTTTTCTGTGGGCAATCTCTCCCCATTGGATTTCCTCTTTTCAGTGAGGAAATCATCGTATTCCTCATCAGACAATTCTTTTCTATTCTTCTTAGTATCAATCGTAAGGGCAATGCCCATTTTATTTATTTTGGCTATTTCTGCATCTACCCAAGCTTGGGTTAGCTGGATCACCCCATTCATCATCTGATCTAGGGATATATCTTCTTGTTGTGTGAGATCAGGGGTCGATATGGTGTCATTATACACCTTTTTATCCTCATATTCATTGGACAATATCCTCCCATCATCGTTATGTAGCTGTGCTGGCACTGGGATATAGTCAAAAGTCTTGACTTGATTTAAGGTGAGTCTTTGATATTTCCTTCTTCTCACCTCAGCCTCATCATCACAATCGGTCCAAAAGTCCTCTAGATGCTTTTGATGTATCTGTTTTCCCAATACCTTCTACATCCTGCCATAAGGATCATATGATCTAGCCAAAGGAAATGGTTGTAGATACATCAGTTTCAACCCCTCGATAGCATGCTTTATGCTCTCTGAATCTGGGCACATGTCCCAGCCCATAGATACTAGAAACAAATTGGAGGTATCTTCTTTTGTTCCTTATAGGACTCAACTATGGTGGATACCTATCTAACAAATTCCATCAAGATGACCCAATCAGTAGGGTATCTTGGCAACATAAGAGGCTGTCCCTCAAATCCCTCAATCCTAATATATGAAAATGTAGAAAATTGGATAAACCATGCTCCATGTTTATAAACAACCTCTTGAGCTTCCATGCCCAGTCTTTTAGTTCTATCTTCCTCCATAGTTCTGACCAGATGCATGGAGAATGCATTATTTACTAGTTTGTAGTCTTGGAGGTATACCTTTCTTTGCAATTGGGGATAATGATCCCATATGTGGGCATCATCATTATCACCACTAGCCTTGCCCACTATTTTCAAAGCATCAAATGTTCCTCTATATTCATAAGAGTACACCACATATGAATTCATGTAGAATAAACATCTTTGTCCTCCTCGGTTCTTCATTCCTTCATCTAATGAGTAATTGATGATTTTGGGCCATAAGGGTTTGTTGTTTGTATATAAGACCATCTAGATGATCCCAAACATCCAATTCTCAAAATTTCTAGTATGAGGCCTACCAGTCACCCTACTCAGCAAGGCAATCATATATTGGTACTCATCATTAAAGTCAAATTTGTACAAGTGTACTGGTAGTTTGGCTGAGGCAGTATAAGTGCTGCTCTTTGATCTCCATTGGTACATCTTCTTCTTGGCATTCTTCTTGTTATTGTTATATTATGTCTCTAGATTATGCAAGTCCACATTCACCACCTTATTCCCTATCATCAAATTGAAAGTGGCAGTGATGCCCTTGACTAGAAATTTAGTGTATATCCTTCCATGTTTTTCTACCCACCTGATTTATGGGTTGTAATTTCTCACACATTCCACTACAAATTCTGAAGCATCCATAGCATAGGGAAAACCAGTTGCATGCCACATACCTGAGATAAACACCCTATCTAGAATAGGATTATCCTTATCATTATCTAATCTTGTCGACCATATAGCCAGGTCTGTATCCCCTTGATGTGTATCACCAATGACCCCATATTTGAATTGTACCACCTCTGGTTGTACAAACATGGGCTTGAGGAAGTCAGCCTCAGACCTATTTCTCCTAACATCTGCCATAGATTCCTACAATAGACATGATATATTTTACCCTATGATATGCACATGTATTTTCCTAAACAATATCATGTACCTCTATCATATCATGTATGTTTTGTATATTACCCTTCATTTATCCTTTCTACGCATTATCATAAGAGTTTTACCTTATTAAAGACAAATACTCTACCTGGAATTATAGAAAATGACAACGGGGAGGGTTTGCAATTACTTACCTGATAATGCTTTCCTTTGGATTAGATGAGTGATTATGGGGAAAGACTGTAAACATGCAGGATCACCCGTTCCGTTCCGTTACATTGAAGAATCTGATCCACTAATAGGTACCTGTTGAGTGTGTGACTTCGGAGCTCTGTAATTTCTTGATTTATCGCAATGTGAATGAAAATTACCTTTGAATTTCACCCTTAAACAGATCAATAAGACAAATTAGGGTAAAATGTGCTATCTTGATTAAATCTGTCGATCACTTACATGGAATTCGTAGATGTCACCAAGTGTTCAATTTGTATTTGTAATCGGCGGGAGTTTATCTACCACTTTAATTGGATTTAATGTTAAAGGGGGTGATCTTTGAAAGATCAGGGATATTCAAAAATATGACCCCCCTCCACGCGCGGGATAACTATATGCTAATAATCAAGTGATATGGTCAACCATTTGACTATGATGTATATCGGGTCATGGAATTAATATCAGGGGTATCTAAAATATGACCCCCCTTTCACTGGAAAAAGATCATGATGACATCATCATGTTGTTGATGTTGTTTAGTTATCATGTTTTAATGATGTCATTGTCATATTAAGAAATATGACCCCCTGTGGATCAGATGGGACAATGATGTCATAATCGATGTGATTTCTTTCATTCATTGGAATTGGATGATGTCATCATCATATTGGCGTAGGGTGATATCTACAAAGAGGGTGATATTTGTAAGATGACTGATATTAGGAAATATGACCCTCTATGAGATATGCAAAGTTCTTTGACAGGTAGGTGTCAGCTCTTATTTAAATTTGAGGTCTGCGCATCGCACACCTAGTGATTGTCAGGTGATGATTCTAAATCTGGTTGATCTTGTCAAATATGATTGATATTAGAAATATGACCCCCCCCAACCTGGGTAATATGAGGTTTGACCAAACTTTGACTGAACATAACTTTCTTTCCTTAGACAATTTTGGGGTGATCCAAAACACAAACCTGCTTAGAATTTTGTGTATTTTCGAACCATGAAGTTAATAATGGTAACTGATGATTTTATCAACTGACCCCATCCAGTGGAAAATCCACCCTCCTAGAAGGTTACATATATGACTGATTTTACCAAACTGCCCAAAGCAAAAAACAAGCAAACCACAAGTAGAAAGAAAAGTTGGGTCCCTGTTTTGTCAAGGCAAAATGGGGCGTGTTGTGCAACTACGCAACAACTTGCCACCAAATAAAATAACCAAATTCCAATGATTTAAGTGATGTGATCACATTCTAACATAGCATTTTAACTCTTTCTAAGTACAGTTATTATGACCTTTCTGAATGATATGATTTTCATCATTGCAACAATGCTAGCAAAAGGGTCAGGTGTGTGCAAATGATTAATTATCCTCATCTTGAAAGTAAGTTGAAAACATGAGTAACTAATGTTAAGCTACATATTATGGGATCATCCCTCATAGCCAACCTGGATAGAGCCTTGCTACCAGTAGGTGTCTATAGCCTCGACAAGGTTATCTATACAATCCCCCTAAGTAGAGCCCCACTGCCAACAGGCGTCTATAGCCCTAGTAGAGTTACTTAGATGGCCTAATTTTATTCCTTTTGGATTTTCAATATTTATTTTTGTTCATAGGATATCATCATGTAAGCTCAATGTGCAAGGTATGGTCACTTGCTGATTTAGGTTGGAGATTGTATTGGTAGCAAGGGAGTCTCTTTAAATTTTTCACTTAACACCTATACTTATGTGTTCCACAAACCCAAGCTTGTTAGGTGAGTCATTGTGAAAATCACCTTAGCTAAGAAAATGTACCATGATGAAAAGGATATCATAGACCTAATCACGGATACTCCTCAAAATGAGTCATAACCTATATAGGAATTTGTTCTCATCACTTGAATCCTAACAAATTGATTTGGTTTCTTAGGGTGATAAGTTGCAATATCTTGACTAACCAAAACAAAACTCAATAGACAAGCAAACACACAAAACAAAACTACACAAACAACTATACAATATGCACATTATAATACATTTGACTTACATGACCTTGTTTTAGGCTTGAAAATAATGCTTGAGGAACTGTCCATTAACATCCACACCGGTTAAAGTCTTGAGCCTGTAGGTACTGTCTCTGAAGATTTCTAAAATTTGAAAAGGACCTATCCAAAGTTTATCAAATTTACCATGACCCCCTTTCTTTTCATGTGCTTTATCCCACATAAGGACTAAATTTGAAATTCTAAAAGCCTTAACTCTGGCTCTTTTTTCAAACCAACATTTGACAATGGCTTGATGTTTAGCAAACTGATCAATTTCTCTATTTCTTTTTTCTTCTAGATGCATTAATTGAAGTAACTTGACTTCTTGTTTGTTATCTATACCAAGATACTCTTGTACAAACTGCAATGTGGGGATCTTTAGGTTAACAGGGAGGATAGGATCCACCCCATATACTAGGTGATAAGGATAATTTCCCAATGCAGCCTTCATCCTAATTCTATCTACCCACAATGCATACTTTAATAGGTGTTCCACTCCCTTGGATTCTTCTCTATCAATTTCTTTATGATGTTTAACACGTTCTTATTTGTAGACTCTGCTAGTCCATTCCCTTGAGGGTAATAATTTGAAGAAAACTTCAAAATGATTCCATGGTCAAAAGCCCAACTTGATAATCTTAATGATGCAAAGGTGGGTCCATTGTCACATACTAAAGCATAAGGAACTCCATACCTGGTTATTATGTTGCTTTCCAAGAACTTGATCACATCATCAACATTACATGTCTTAATGCTAACATCTTTAGTCTACTTGGTGCAATAATCAGTAATAGTCAACACATACCTATGGCTTGAGGATGATGGAGGATTAATGGGTCCTATGAAATCCATGCCCCATTGAGCAAATGGGCCCATCTCCATCACTAGTTGCAAGGGTTGAGTAGCATATTTTTCTCTATTAGCAACAACCTAACACATATGACAACATTTGATGTGTTCAGTAGTATCTTTAAAAATAGTGGGCCAATAATATCCTGCTTTGAGGATAGCATGAGTAGTGGCTAAGTGTGACCCATGTGCGGTTCCAAATTTATCATGTAATTTTGTTAACACCTTGTCTGCTTCTTGCCTTTCTAGGCATCTAAGATATATTCCTTCATAATTCCTTTTGAAAAAGATCCCTCCTTTTATCATGTATTTTTTTGATCTTATCTTCAAGGCTCTCCCCTGTGAGGCCTATAATTTTGAAGGACATCTTCCAGTAATCAGAATGTGCTTGATATCTGAATAGTAATCTTCAATTTTCTTTGTATTTATAACATATTGTTGGCTTATGATGTTAGGATCAATTTCTGATATCATCTTGCTCAGGGCTTGTCCTCTTACCAACTTCATGGTTGTTATATCCATATCATATTCTTGGAGGACTATTATCCATTTAGCTCTCTTCTCACCAGGTTCACTTTGCATTAGAATCATCTTTACTGCTGCATCTGGTACTACAACAATTACCCTACTTCTCAAGATGTAATGTCTAAACTTCTTGATTGCATGAACTAAAGCAAGTGCATGTCTTTCAACATCCATATATCTAATCTCTGCATCTTTGAAAGGGAAAATCATGAAAGCTATATGATTTTCTTCTTTAGCCTCATTTCTCTGTGTTAGTACTGCTTCAGACGTATGATCTAAAGCAAATAAGTATATGTAAAAATCTTTGGTATAGTCTGGACTAATAAGAATAGGGGCATCAGATATAGCTCTCTTGATGTCCTCAAAAGATGCTCTGGCTTCAGGTGTCCACTCAATTTTAGTATCTTTCTTGAGCATTGCATTCAATGGTCTGACAATCTCTGGAAAACCAGTAATGAATTTTCCAACAAAGTTGATCTTACCAAAATAAGATTTAAGATCCTTTTTACTCCCAAGAAGTTGTATCTTCATGATAGATTCTACTCTTGTAGGATCATTTATAATCCCATTCTCTGTTATCAGGTGACCTAATAACTTACATGTGGTTACCCCAAATATGCATTTCTTAGGGTTTAGGGATATTCCATAATGTTCACACTTCTTTATTACCTTCTTGAGGTCTTCTACATGATTTCCTCTCTTTAGAGAAAACTGTCAAGTCATCCATGTATATGACTATGCATTTACCAATTAACCCCCTAAAGGCTATATCTATTGCTAGCTGAAAAGTGGCCCCAACATTTATCAAGTCAAAGGGCATGCACCTATAATAAAATATACCCCACTTAGTGGTGAATGTTGTCTTCAATCTATCTATTTTGTCTACCATCACTTGATTGTAACCTTAAAAACCATCTAAAAATGACATCATCTTTGTACTGTTTACTATCTACAAGACCTCATCCAATGAGGGTAAAGGATAATTATCCTTTTTAGAAGCTCTATTTAAATTCCTAAATTCTACACATAACCTAATGCCACCATTCTTCTTCCTTATAGGGACCAAGTTGGCCACCCATGTAGAATGTCTCACAGGGAATATGATTCTGGCATTAAGCAATTTCTTCACTTCTTAAAAAATGATGGGCTCTAATAAAGCATTAATAGGTCTCTATTTTTGTCTAAAGGGCTTGACATCTGGCTTTAATGGTATAGTATGAGTGATGATTGAAGTATCATAAGTTTTCAACTCATCATATGTCCAGGCGATAACATGGATATAATCTTTAAGTGCTTGGGTTATCCCTATCATTTCTTCTTCTGTACACACCCTACCAACCAAGACATTCTTTTTTCTTCATTTTGTCCTATGTTGACAGGTGAATATTCTCCTCCATCTGCTTTAGGGAGATCTTTCTATTCTAGCATGTTATCTAAATCATATGCTCTTTCTAGCTCTATCATCCCTTTGGGAATCTTACTACTGGGCAAATCCATGATCTCTTCCTCTTCCCAAGTATGATCTTCCACATTCCTTTCATCCATAATTTGTGTATCAAACACATCTCTATTTGATATGAAGTCTAAAATGTACTGGTCATCATCAAACACTTGAAGATTAATGGCATTATCTAGTACAGAGGGTACTGACACTAATTCAAATGAAAATCTTTCCAAACTAGATATGGATAATGGCTCTAAAGTACTTGCGGCTTGGGCCAAGGCATCTACTATGTGATTTTGTTCTCTAGGCACATGGGTGATGTTAAATGCATCAAAATATTCTATCAAATCCCATACCCTATGTCTATAATTAGACAACTTGTAATTACAAGAATATATGCCTCTAACTTGTCTTACCACTAATTCTGAGTCTCCATAAACATGCAGAATCTTTACTTCTTTTTGAGTGTAAACAATATCCCATGAATCAGAGCTTCATATTTTGTCACATTATTTGTGCGTGGGAATTGTAATCTATATGCTACCAAGTGGGATTTACTAGTTGGATCAATAAGGTCTATTCCTACCCCAGCCCCTTCTTTTGATTTGGACCCATCAAACCTGAGGATCCATGGCTTATCTTCAGTTAAAGGTTTATTTGGACCTTCTCTTTTCTTTTTAACTCTGGCGGTTGCACCACCTGATATCCATTTCAATTTTGGTGATTCAATCTTATCAAACTTCACCTTATCTGACTGATCTGAAGCTGATATTTCTTTTTCTTCTTTGTCATCTGAAGAAAGATCTTTTGAACAAGGGTTCATCTGCTTTTCCAGAATATGCAAACATAATGAGCAAGTAGTCTTTGAATGTGTTGCTTCATGTAACCTGCACCAACCCTCAATTAGAACATCTTATGGGGAAGTATTTTGTAGTATCATTTTCTAAATTTGCTTTGATAAAAATTCCTCAAACTTGGTCAAATTACTATCTCTATCTTCATCAGATATTTCATAATCTGATTCAACCAAACAATCGGTTCCTGGGGTGATATTCTTATTACTCTTAGAATTATTCTTAGTGTACACCAAAATCTCTTCTATCCTCTGAACAGGACTTTCATCATGATATGTGTTTTCTTCTGTTCTTGCAGATGATAGACAAGAATCAGTATCACTACCATTATCTATAAAGCTTACCATGGATGATGATGATAATGCTTTCTCACTACATGCTTGTTCCAATTCTATCATGTCTAAGTAGGCATCACAGGTCTTTTCAGAATGTGCTTCATCATGTAACCTGCACCATCCTTTAATTAGAATATCTTCAATAGACATATTTAGCAATTGGCAATGTTGTATTTTTTTGGACAAGTGCATTTCAAAGCTCTTAAAGTGATCTACTTCTTTATCATCTTCTAAACTACAATCAAACTCTATGATTACTCTATCATCCTGAAGATTATCATCATGAACATGAGGATCTCCTCTATCTTGATGATTTGGGGCTTGATGGTGTAAACTCTGGGTTCAACATCTACATACATGATTTCATTGGTTTTATTTTACTCGGTGATCATATGTTTCATGCGGGGTTCAACATCTATCTTTATTTGGTTAGGAATTCCTTTCCAAGGTAGCCACATGTGACTGAAATCAGTGGACATGTATCCATTGAGTGTTTTTGACCAATCCTTGCTAAGAAACATTCAATATGTATCTGGTATATCTACTTCTTGGATATCAATGTAGTATTGAATTCTTGGATCTGATGCTAACGTGTGAGTTAATTCTCCTATGACACTCACCTATGTTTTATCTAATTGTGTTACCTTCTTTAGTGACTTGGTAGGATGTAACCCTAAGGCGTTACATATGGACAATGGCATTACATTAGTAGATGCACCTGAATCTACTAAGTAATTATTTAAATTCTTACTAAACATCCTTATGGTAAGGAGAAAAGGAGGTGACTCAGTCTTATCCATGTAAAGAGTCATGTGTAAAGTTTCTATACCTTGGATAGTGGCTGGAATTTTGTGCTTAACACTAATATCCTTAGTTGCATGATCTTTATTCACAATTTGATTTGAGGGATGACTGTCCTCTTTTGGAGTAGGATCATCTAAAGATTTCATGAATGCCCTTTTAATAGCTGGGGTTTTTAGTAGTTTTGACAATGACAAACTAATTTTGATCTTTTTCATTTCATCTGCTAAGTATGTGACCAACTTGCTAGACTCAGGGGACTGATTACTAGTTTTTGACATTACATTTTGTGGTGCTAAGTATTGAGCATTAACTTTAGGAAATCTAGGGTTATTGCTTGCCTTAGGATCATGAGGAGTGTTAAAATATTTAGAGGCAAGGATGTAGTCAAAGGACCAGTAGGTCGATAGGAGTTATTCCTCAGGTTATAGTTATGTCTACCCTGATAATGCTGCTGATAAGCATGCACCTCTTCATGTTCAACTGATGGATCATTTTAATCTTCAAAGGGAAAAACATAATTTGTTTCAAAATCCATAGCTGACTCTTCACATGCTAAGGTGTAATTCTCATGAGATGACATTATCTGCTGATGAGGATGATTGGTGAAAATTTCCAATACAAGAGCAGAATCATATCCACAGGGGACAATTTCATTTCCTTCAACATAAGGTTGATTACCTACAGTATTAGATACTTCAGCTTGCAATATACTAGCTACTATCCTAAACTAAGGATAATCCAGCTCTGCATGAGCATTGGTGTTGTGTATCCTACACCAGTTTGAAGGGCTACATTTGCCAGGTTCACTCTAGTGGTCTACTTAGGTTCACTAGGAGGCTAATTATCTAGGGGTGATGGCAAAGAACCATTGTTTAGCCTAGTGCTCCACACTCTAGGCTGTCTAGGGGGATTATTGTTACCATTGTTGTTATTATTATTGTTATTATATCCCCTATCAGGATATCTAGATCTATCATTGTTATATCCTCTATTCTGATTTGGTTGGGAATAGAAATTTTGACTCCTCAGATGAGTGACTTCAGTCATCAGCTTCCTCAGTTGTGATGATATCTCTTTAATTTCTTCCTTTTCTTCCTGAATTTTGGCTACTACATTCTCTATTTAGGGTTTGAAAAAGGAAGAACCATTGTTATTGTTATTGGTCTATTCTACAACCTGAGGTACTTGTGTATGTCCTAGATATTGCACCATCTGGCCATTTCCATTTGGAGGTGGCATGATGCTAAGTGGAGGTACCTGTAAAGGACTTGGCATTACAACTAAAGGCATCACAACTCCATTAGTCTGTTGTTGAGAAGGATATGTAGAAAATGTAGGAAATTCTACATTAAGTGTTGGGGCAAGGATCAACTATTGACTGACTTTTATGGCTTCCTCAAAAGCTCTTGCCAAGGTTGTGACACTAGGATGTATTCTCCTAATAAACATAGAAGTCAGGGGATCTAATGCTGAATAGTATATACTCCTAGTAGCTTCATCTGCTACAGTATAGGGAGCAACTAGCTTTGAGAGCATCTTTTGGAATCTTGCATTGAAATTAGCAATAGGTTCTCCTTCAAATCTCTTGATTGTGGCAAACAAATGATAATTCATTGAAGGATCTATAGGTATTTTGAATCTATCCTTAAAGGCTTTCTCCAAGGTAGCCCATGAACTAGTTGAGCCTTGACCAAGACTGATATACCAATTATATGCCTCTTCCCCTAAGGAAAATGGAAATAATTTGCATACCACATCCTGATGTTCAATTCTCACTCTACAACAAGCTTCCTTGAATGTTCTACTTTGATCATTAGCATCCTGATATGGATGATATTTTGGACAAATCTTGTCAAGATTTTTAGGTAAAGGATGATATGCATTGAAATTCAGAGGTGACTTTGTAGCAAAGAATGACATTGTGACTGGTGGAGGTTGGATTGGAGGCATTACAGGTGGTCCTGTAGGTATTTTCAACCCAATAGGAGTTATTGGAGTGTGTTCTGGTGAAGCTCCTGATGTACTAGAACCCAGAGTGTGATGAATATCTACTGTTCTAGGTCTGAGTCCTCGGATAGGCAATTCTTCAAAGAGTCCACTAGATTTGGACCTAGTATTTGGCCTGAGAGCCAAGATTTCTACAATTTATGAAAATTTGGCTTGTTTACTATAAAGATCAGCTGAAACACTCGTATAAAGGATGTGTTTACAATCAGAATCTAAAACTGATTGGATATTTATGCAATATTTGTAAAAATGATGTAAATATAGGGTGATGCGAGACTTTTAGACATAGACATCAGGAAATCAGGTATCATAAGCGAATTACTTCAAAGATTCAGTAAGAATCCTTGAATAATAACTTATTTTTCAAAGATCACAACAATCGACTGCAAAGATTAAAATATTTATGCTTGATTTTGAAATACTTACAGTGGATAAGCATGAACAGACTCAAAAACAACAAATTTTTGCAAAATAATTGAAGTAGAGAGCTGCGAGAATATTACCTCCTCTTCTAACATAGGAAAATATACATGCATCACCAAATCACCTACTAGGCAGTGAAGATTTGCCCTCCTTCTAGCACCAATTTATGTTGATGATGATTGTTGGTCATAACAACATGCATAAAAATTTGCACAACAAACCTTTATTATCTTATAAAGTATGATCAATTTGAGATAAATTGATGACTCCAAGGCTCCATTGATTAGGTCATGATCGTCTGACGTTACTCAAAGGTTGATGTGACATGTTGTTTTCCATTTCAAGGGGTCTTACATTTTCTTAGGTGATCAATATGGCACTGTATTCTATAAATTCACTCCACAGAGAGGTTAATTCTACTATATTTTGAAAGATCACTGTGATATTTGTAAGTTTGATCAATTCTTCTGATCATTGATCATCATGAACTTACACATTCTTCTACATTGTATATTTATTTAAATGATGTGTCTATAGGTAGATATTTATGTGTTCCTCATGAATATTTATCTATATTTGCATGATATTTATCAATTTGACATGCTTCCATTCAAAATATGCTCCATATTTTCAATTGCCTATGGGATACTTGCATATTTCATGTTTATTTGCTTTTGATTGTATGCTATTTGCAATTATGGAGATGATCTGTAATGAAATTCAAAGAAATTTAAAAGAATACTTCTAATTTTAGTGAACCTTTAGTTATTGAATCACATACACACAAGATACAGTCATGGAGAGAAGAAATAAAACCATAATTCACCAAGTTGTTCCACAACTAGGTATGGTTGATTCTAACTTCAAAGGAACAAACAATGAAAACAATATATGTAGACTAAAAAGCACTCCAAGGGACGCAGCTAATCAATGCATATATCTAGATTCCACACACAAATTACTCAGGAATTACAATGATTTGTAATCAAAATTGCTTCTCTTTCATTAAGTATGCAAGACATGTACATTCACAGTAACTTTGAAATAAGTCCTAAATTCTTCAGCCATCAAATTTCAATTAAGTTTTGAATGATTAAAAGATTGCACCCCTACACCTTTTATAGAATAAGGTGAGGAGGTAGTTACAATTGACCAACTGTCAAGATTTATCAATTTAGATCAATGGCTGACAATCCTCCTATGACTTAGTCAACCATTCATTTATGGCATAGGCTGCCAGCTAGAAACCATCTATATGACTCGCTACACACAAGTATCCCATGCATATGTTCACTTAGTGATGTATCAATATTTACTCTTCATGTCCTTCCTCTTTACTTTCTTCTTGCTCATCGTTCCCTCCATCTTCGTCATTTTCATTATCACTATCACTCTAATAAACATTTTCTTTTATGTGGACCTTTACTATTGTCCTAATAGATTCATATGCTTGCACTATTTTATCAACATCTCCCCCATCTTGGATTTTAGCTTTTACTATTGCATGTTTATGAGATTGGAACTTAGCCTTGAGAGCTTCCATTTTTCCATTCCTGCTATTTAATGTCTCATTGTATGTCTCCACTTTAACCTCTATTCTCATGATTCTATTCATTACTTCCTTTGTCAAGTGGGTGAGGGGGTTATCTGCTACTGACTTGAAATTATCATGCAGAGACTTAATAGAAAAGTCTACATCTTGATTTTCAATCTTACTTTCTATTTTCCCTTCCAAAGCTTCCAGGGTTTCTACCTCATATGCCATCATGTTGTGTAGCTTGACACTGATAGCCCTGAGCTTGCCGCTGCACTTCTTCAATACATCACACTCAAACCTGATATCTTCATACCATATACCTGTTAGCAGGGCAGTATTATTGTCTAATACATTATTACTTATCAAAATTTGTGGATCAATCCTTCTCATCTCACTTAGAGCACTCAGGTCCTTTTCCAATTGGAATGACCTTCTTCTTGTGTCATTCTACATTTTGTCCACCTTTCTCTTTAGGTTGCTTAAGGAATTCCACCTTTGCAGTGATGTCCTTAATACATCCTTAGCCCCAGTGAATGCTGAAAACATCCATTTTTCCATCACCGTTGATTCATGTTTCATCAGGTCCAGTTTGGTAACCTCCTCTTGTGATATGATAGTCAATGGGACTGCAGGATCAGGGTTAATTAACCCTTTTATGAAAGAATGCAATTGAGCAATGTGCTCCTTATGTACCTTATTTTTTCTCTTTTCCTTCTTCAACCTTTGGGCTAAAGAATCAATAATATCCTCCCCTTCTTGACCTTCCTAGTCTTCATTGGCAAAACTGAGATCAACATTTGTGATCTAAAATTCCTCTAGACTTATTTTGCCTTTTTCCTTTTCAACTATGGGGAGGGCTACCTGTACGGTCCTCATACCTATGGTAGGATCTCTTTTTATAGCAAATGTCAACCTAGCCTTCCTTCTTGGTTTCATCATGCTTTCAACAAATAGGGTAGTGACATCAAAATCTAGGACCTATGACACTTGTTCTATATGTATTTCCTTTCTAAGCCAGTGAGGTATATCACCCCCAGATTCTTAGTGGCCCTTGTTTATATCATGGGTATCTGGCTCTCCAGTATTAGCTTCTATCCTTGGTGGAGAAGGCACGTTCCTGATTTCTTCCTCATGTGTTCATCATGAGGGGGTTCTTGTTGGAATTCTTCTTGCTAAGGGGCTGCCTTTTGAAAAGGAGAATCTTGTGGAATATCCACATTCTGATCTTGTGCTTCATTCTATGATCCCTCCTTTGGATTTTCATCCTCTTTCTTATTGTGTTCACCCTGTGATATCTTAGCCTCTTAAAAGGCTTGTGTATTCTTCCTTTGGGAATCACCCGGACCACCCTTGGTCATACCCTCTGTCTCTTTATTAGTATCTTGATCACGGGTCATCTCCTGTTCTCTGCCTGTAGCTGCATTGATATTTTGTGGCTTGGGGTCTTCCTAACCTAATTTATCTTCTGTCCTTGGGACTTCTCCTGAATCTCCATGTTCGGTATGAAGTGAAGCAATGCTCTATTCTTTATGAACATCTTTGAGTAACACCCCTTGATCTTTTTTATCTTAAGGAAATGATGAACCTCCCTGGGCCTAACCAACACCAATGTCTGATATGCCCTGATCACCCCCGCTCTTCTGTTGGACCTCTGATATTTTTGGTTCTATGGGTGTCTCATCTTGTTGTTGATCCTAATCAAGAGCAGTACTATCCTTCTCTGTATGCTCTGTCACTTTATCATCTGATAAATCCACTGTATCATCTAAGGAGAAATAAATCTCCTTACCTGTCCCGAGCGTTTCTCTTGTTTTCTCTTTAGCTTTCTCAGTTTTAAATTTAATTATTGTGGGAAGAGGAACATCATGCTACAGTTCCTTCCTAAAAAATTCACCACTTGCTCCTCTCAACATGATGGGGTTAGTATGGACATCTCCCCTCATGGTTGTTCTTTGTTTCTTAGGTGGTGACTGTTGTGTGGTTACACAACACGCCCCATTTTGACTTGGCAAAACAGGGACCCAACTTTTCTTTTGGCTTGTGTTGTCTGCTTTCTGGCGGTTTGGTAAAAATAGGTCAGGTGCATCATCATCATGAAGGTCAGGATGAGGTTAGTCGTCATCATGAGGTTAGTTTGTCAAAGTTCATATTTTGTTTCTATGACCTCATGGTTAGAAAGAGCTTGAAATTCCATGCAGGTTTGCCTTTTACATCACCTGAAAATTCGTCCATATGAGGGAGTTATGCATAGTCAAAGTTTTGGTCAAACCTGATATTCGCATGAAGAGGGTCATATGTTATAAACTCAGTTTTGCTGTATGAAGAACATCATCATCATATTTGAAAAGCCCCCCAATAATATCCTGAGGTCGAAATATCTGGACGTCAATCTTAAGTGATAGTGTGTTTTACCCGTCAAGCGACCTTGGGCACATCGCGAGCATCATGATATTTTAACATCACCCGATATTATAATATCATGCTGATATTATAATATCACCCTACTTAGAAAATCTGCCATCTGCATAATTTGCACGTGCATGTCAAAGTCCTGGTGATCATCATCATCCTGATCTTTCAAGGCAGGATCACATTTCGTAATATCCTCCTGATCTCCTTTTGCACAATCATGATGATCACCCTATCTTTCGGTGGGAGGGTGATATTCCATTCCTAAGTCATGTTGTCAAGATCATCATGATCTTGTTCGTCTACCCGACATTTCGTAATATCCTCTTGCCGAGAAATATAACCTTTTGCAAATATCCTGATGACGTCATCCTGACCTGATAAATGAAGAAGCAAATGTCAGGATGACGTCACCATCACATTTCTCCTTTGGCAGGATATTTTCCAAGGCATGATCCTGTCCGCCAATATGATGATGACGTCATGTTCTAAGATTAACAAAGGCCCCGGATATCCTGATGACGTCATCTGGACCTTCAGCAGGATCATATTTTAAATCACCTAGTGCGGATATGATGATGATGATCATCATCATCCTGATCTTTCGAGAGGGTTACCTTGGCCGCAAAGGGGTCATAACACATGCACCAGCTGATCATCTTCCTTAGAGGTGACCCGATATTACATTTATCCCCTAATCTTAACGAAACATGACGGTGACGTCATCCTTTGCATTTTAATGAAGCCCGAATATGACGATGACGTCACCATCATATTCCTTTCCTCAGCAGCAGGATCATATTCCAAATCCTCCTATTTGTCTTCATCATGATGATGACGATGATGTCTTTCTTTCCCCAATATGCAGAAGTGAAACATCCTGATGTGCTTTTCATCAGAGCATTCGGAAAGGAGGAGCATCATATTTCGTGATATCCTGCAGCTAGATAGAAGACATATGGTTGGTCATCATCATGATTTTTGGCGTAGGTATAACTGTTCCCATCGGCCGAGTCTAAATTTGTCACCCTGATCATATGTGGTCGCACCGACGCGAATATGATGATGACCCGAAACATTCAAACAGAGCATGCAAAGCCGGATGTGAAGTAATTTGTTAAGAGCGGTTATTTCCTTGTATATTTTGAGATACCTGATCATATTTGAACCTGATACACATGGAAATGGGCAGGAAAACATGAAGCGATAGAAATTTAAAAGCCTGACTGCCTGATTTTGGTCAACAATGGTTGACCTGGTTGTTTTATGTTGTTTATGCATTTAGTGCATATTTTCCACAGGTAAAGCCTGATTGCCTGTAGCTGCACATTGGGAGGTATGTTTAATAAAGTGTTTACTTCCTGTTGTTTATCCACATGATGATGAACTTAATGTTTGTCTGTTTATTTGCAGGAAGTCATGATGCTGCTGCTGAAGCTGAGCATTGAAGTCATGATGCTGCTGCTGAAGCTGAGCATTGAAGTCATGATGCTGCTGCTGAAGCTGAGCATTGAAGTCATGATGCTGTTAGAGCTGCTGCTGAAGCTGAGCATTACAAAGTTGCGCATGGAGGCAACATGAGCCAGAAATGAGGAGGATGTTGTCAAATATGCTGTTCACCAGCTGGAGACCGAATCAAGTTGAAGATGCTAGAATATTCTATGCCAGCTGTACATTTGCTAACTTGCGAAGCATGTGCTTTTCATCTGGACCGTTGATTATTATGAGAAGATCCTGATCCTTGGATCATTGTAACCGTTTTTTGGCAGTTGTTCTATATAAGAGCCAGAGCTTGTCATCAAATAAAGGAGAGATACATTAGAATACACAGACGCATCTGGCGCATAAAAACTAATTACTGTAGAATCAATTAGGAGATCGGATTACTGAGACTAATGAGGATAGAATTGTTGAAATGTCAAGGTTCTTTCTTTAGATCACTGTAAATGTACCTGTTCTTGAGCATACTGAATGGATATGAAGCTTCAAATTACATCCTGATTGTAAATTTTACGTAATCGTTCTGTTGATTTCTGGATATGTACTGGTGAATGCTGTGTTCAACTGGAAGCGCTTTCATTTCATTACATGTTGTTGTCAACTTTTCCTTTGAAGATTTGCACTAGATCATGCGGATTTGTGGAATGTTTTGGTGAAGTATGATTTTAGTTTCCTTCTTTTCATTGCATGTATGGGAGCTTGTATGTGGATCAGTGATCTAAGTCCAGTAGTTTTGGGAATCTTATTCTTTAACCCTTTTCCTTTTTTTAATTTCATAAATTCATCACCATAACTGCAAATCATGATAAATAATAAGCAGAAACAGAGAAATATGCTGAAATCCCGTAAGTAACTGAAAATCATTAGCATATTTGAGTTAAATGCTTGTATTATTGAAAATATCATGCAAAGAATCATAAATAATGATAGAAATCATGCAAATATCAGCCTGTAGGCACATTATTTGACTAAATTCACAGTGCAGAAGTAGAATTGTTGGAGATTTATGCAGAGCAAACATCCAGAGCAGGATATTTGAAGATAATGATGATGAACTTTGCAGAAACACGTAAGGCCCCTGAATGGAAAACAACAACACACATCAACCACTGAGTAACGTCAGTAGATTAAGACCTAATCAACGGAGACTTGGGATCATGAATTCTCTGAATTCATCGTATCTTTCAAGATGAGTAAAGGTTGTTGTGTAACTTTTATTCTATGTTTGTGAGTGACTAACATCATGACCAACATAAATTGGCGCTAGAAGGAGGGCCCGACCGGAAGAGCACGCTCATCATCAGTATTTTTAGGTTTGATGACGTATAAGAGTAAGGTAACCTCACATCACTTGTGAATTTCAGTAAATTTCGTAAATATTTGCTGTGACAAGATTGTATATGCACATTCTATGTAAAGATTTCCAGATCTCACATGAATATTGCAAGCTTTACAGTAGATCTCTCTGAATTCACTAATATCAGCTAAATATGAGTAAATTTGTTCAAGCTTTGAGAATTTGAGCCTTAAACACTTAAGATCTTGTGCTACGGGTCAGGATATCCCAATATCTTGTCATATTTGTAGTATCTTCGCAAATATTTCGTAAATATCCAGTCTGATTTACCGTTTAACCGCAAATATCACCTCATCCAGTGGAATCCAGCCAATATTTGCAAAGTTTCAGCCAATTTGCCTCCAAATCGAGAAATCTTGGCTTACAGGATAAATACCAGGTCTAGACCTAGTGAAGTTTTTGAAGAATTGCCTGTTAGAGGTTTCAGACCTAGGACTGTGGACATTCACCATACTCCAGGGTCTAGTACGTCCAGAACTTCACCAGGACCTCCTCCTGTAACCCCTGTCGGTTTGCAAATACCTTCCGGTATATCCGTGACACCTCCTGTTCAAACCCAGGGTATACCTTTAGTTCAACCTCAGCCAACTGCACCACCAGTTCAGCCTCCTCAGGCTGCAATGTCGTTCTTTACAGCGGAGTCACCCTTGACTTTTACTGCATATCATGAGTTACCAAAGAATCCAGACAAACTTTGTCCAAGGTATCATCCTTATCAAGATGCTGATGATCATATCAGGACATTTAAAGAAGCATGCTACAGAGCCAGAATAGAACATCAGGACATGGTGTGCAGATTATTTCCTTTTTCCCTAGGGGAAGAGGCTTATAATTGGTTCATTAGTCTTGGCCAAGCTTCTGTCGGTTCGTGGGCTGTCTTAGAGAAAGCCTTTGTTGACAGGTTCAAAGTCCTTATTGATCCAGCCATGAATTACCACATGTTTGCCACAATCAAAAGATTTGAGAATGAGCCTATTGCCAATTTCAATGCTAGGTTCCAGAAAATGTTGTCCAAGCTAGTTGCCCCATATGTGGTGGCTGATGCTGCTGCTAGGAGTATCTATTATTCAGCCCTGGATCCATTAACTTCCATGTTCATCAGGAGAACACATCCTGAGATCACTACTTTGACAGGAGCTTTTCAAGAAGCTATTAAGGTAAATCAACAGTTGATACCTGCTCCTACTCCAAATATAGCATTCCCTACTTTGCCTGGCATGCAATCACAATATCCAGCACAATATCCTGCAGCTTATCCAGCACAATATCCTGCAACTTATCCTTCACAATATCCTGCACAATATCCAAATGGATCATTGATGCCCCTAGCAGTCATGCCTGCACCTTTGCAAGTACCTCCATTGAGTATTATGCCTCCTCCTAATGGAAATAGCCAATTGCCACAATATCCTGCACATGCTCAGACACCTCAGGGTACAGATCTATCCAACAATAACCATGGATCTTCTTTTTCCAAGCCTCAGACTGAAAATATAGTGGCCAAAGCTCAAGAGGAGAAGGAGGAAATCAAAGAAATTTCTGCTCAACTCAGAAAACTCACCACAGAAGTAACACATTTGAGAAATCAAGGGTTTTATTCACAGTCAGGTCAGAATAGGAGTTATTCCAATGACAGACCAAACTACCCTGATAGAGGATATAACAACAATAATTTCAACAATAATGGTGGAAACAATAACAATCCTCCTAGACAGCCCAGAGTGTGGAACTCTAGGCCAAATAACGGTTCATTACCATCACCCCTAGACAATTAGCCTCCTGGTGAAGCCAAACAGACTACTAGAGTCAATCTTGCTGAAGCAGCCCTTACCAATTGGTGCAGGATTCACAATACCAATGCACATGTAGAATTAGATTGTCCATAATTTAGGATCGCTGCCAGCATCTTTCAGACTGAAGTGTCTAATACTTCTGGAAATCCACCTCAGGCAGAAGGAAATGAAATAGTTCCTTGTGGATATGACTCAGCTTTTGTGTTAGAAACATACACAAATCAACCTCATCAGGATTATAATCAGACATGTGAAGAATCTGCCTTAACCTTTGAAACAAACTATGTCTTCCCCTTTGAGGATGAAAATGAACCTGCAAGAGAGCATGAGGAAGTACATACATACCAGCAGCAATATCCTGGTAAGCACAATTATAACCTGAGGAGCAATGCCAACAGACCTGCTGGTCCATTGACATCATCTCTACCTCCAAACAACTTCAACACACCTCCTGATCCTAAGGCTAGCAATAACCCTGGGTTCCCTAAGGTGAATGCTCAATACTTGTCTCCTCAAAACACAGTAACAAAAGTCATAAATGCACCTCAAGAATCTGACAAATTAGTCAGCTATTTGGCTGATGAAATGAAGAAAATCAAGATCAGCCTGTCCCTATCTGAGTTACTAAAAACTCCTGCCATCAAAAGGGCATTCATGAAGTCACTAGATGATGCTACTCCTAAAGGGGATAATCATCTTTCAAGTCAATCCAATGGCAAGGATCATGCTGCTAAAGATAACTTTATCAAGCCCAAAGTGTCAGCTACAGTCCAAGCTGCTGAAACCTCCCACATGACCTTGTATAGAGATAAAACTGAATCACCTCCGTTTCTCCTCACCATAAGAATGTTCGGCAAGAACTTGCACAACTGTTTAGTTGATTCAGGAGCCTCAACGAATGTTATGCCTTTGTCAATATGCAACGCATTAGGACTGCATCCTGCTAAATCCTTAAAGAAGGTCACTCAACTGGACAAAACAGAAGTAAGTGTCGTAGGAGAACTGACTCACATTCACATGCAGCTAGCATCTGATCCTCGGATCCAGTATTACATTGACATTCAGGTAGTGGACATACCTGATACATATGGGATGTTGCTTAGCCGAGACTGGTCTAAAACGCTTAACGGATATATGTCCACAGACTTTAGTCACATGTGGTTACCATGGAAAGGTGTACCTAATCAGATCAGGATTGATGCTGAGCCTAGGATGAGACATATGATCACGGAATATAACAAAACAAATGAGATCATGTATGTAAATGTAGAACTTGGAGTTTATCACATTAGGCCACAGACTGTTAAAATAGAAGAGATCCTGATGCTGGATGTTCATCATCATCATCATGATGATTATCATGAGGACATGCCGAGTCTGGAGTTTGATAATAATCCAGATAATGTGAATGAAATAGATCGCTTCAGAGATTTTGAGATGCATTTATCTACTCAGGTAAAACGTTGCCAATTATTGAATATATCTACTAATGATATTTTGATTGATGGATGGTGCAGATTACACGGCGAAGCACACTCAGAAAAGACTTGTGAACCATGCTTAGACATGATGATACTGGAGCAAACGTATAGTGAAGCATCATCATCATATTCCGAGGTGAGTGCTACATCTGATGATGATGATGATATTAATTCTTATTTGTCTCCTGCAGGAACAGAAGAGTCGACATATCCTGATGAAGATCATATCCGGAAAACAGAAGAGGTCCTGGTGTCGGATTTGATAAATGATGCGAGAAAAGAAAAGATCACTCCTGGTAGTGATTGCTTCATGGAATCAGATTATGAGTTGTCTGATGAAGATAAAGGCAGTGACCTGACGAAGTTCGAAGAATTTCTGGTAAAAGAAATAGAAAAGATGACACGACAGCGTAAATCTCCCCAGGAGGTTTTAATTAGAGGTTGGTGTAGGCTGCATGAGGCACCTCACTCAGAAACAACTTGCTCACTATGCTTACATATTTTGAAGAAGCATGCAGCTGTATGTGCTGAACATCATCCTCCTGCTAAGATGGAAGAGAAAACAGAAAAGCCATCAGGCTCATCAAATAAAGGAAAGAAGAAACCTGAGGATGACATCCCCAAGTTAAAGTTGATATCAGGAGGTGCAGCAGCCAGAGCTACAAAGAAGAAAGGAAGTTCAAGTAAATATCCTGCTGAAGACAAATGTCCTGCTGAAGATAAGCCTTGGATCCTGAGGTTTGATGGATCCAAATCCAAGCAAGGTGCTGGGGTAGGAATTGACCTTATTGATCCATCAGTGAAGTCCTACTTAGCAGCTTACAGACTACAGTTCCCCTGCACCAATAATGTCGCAGAGTATGAAGCTCTGATTCATGGAATGTTGTTTGCCCATAAGAAGAAAGTGAAGATCTTGCATGTATTTGGAGATTCAGAACTGATTGTGAGACAAGTAAGAGGAATTTACTCTTGTAATTACAGAAAGCTATCAAATTACAGGCATCGTGTGTGGGACCTGATTGAAGACTTTGATGCCTTTAATATCGTTCACGTACCAAGAGAACAGAACCAGAGGGCAGATGCACTTGCCCAGGCTGCCAGTACGTTGGAACCGCTGTCTATATCTGGTCTGAAGAGATTTTCAGTAGAATTGGTGTCAGTACTTTCAGTACTTGACAATGCGACTAATCTCCAAGTGTTTGATGATGATCAGCACATCCTGGACTTCATATCAAACAGAGACATATTTGAAGCTCAAATTATAGATGAGAATGATGTGGAAGATCATGTCTGGGAAGAAGATGAGATATTAGAGTTGCCTAGCAACAGAATTCCCAAAGGTATGATTGAATTAGAAAGAGCCTTTGATCTAGATAATATGCTTAAACATAAGGATCTGCCTAAGGCAGATGGAGGTCAATATTCACAGGTGAATATTGGACAAGCTGATGACAAGAGAAATGTCTTATTGGGTAAGGTTTGTACACCAGAAGAGTTAGAAGGAATAACTCAGGCCCTTAAGGATTACATACATGTAATTGCATGGACTTATGATGAGCTAAAGACATATGACACTTCTGTCATAACTCATACTATACCTCTCAAGCCAGATGCAAAACCTTTCAGACAGAAGCAGAGGCCAGTCAATGCTCTGCTTGAACCAATCATCCTTGAAGAAGTCAAGAAATTGTTAAATGCCCGGATAATATTTCCTGTAAGGCACTCCACTTGGGTGGTGAATCTTGTGCCAGTCAGAAAGAAGAATGCAGACATCAGATTATGTGTAGATTTCAGGAACCTGAACAGGGCATCAGAAAAAGATAATTATCCTTTGCCCTCTTTGGATGAAGTTCTACAAATTGTGAATGGAGCCAAGATGATGTCCTTCTTGGATGGTTTTTCAGGATACAACCAAGTGATGGTTGATAAAATTGACAGATTAAAAACTGTCTTCACCACAAAGTGGGGGATATTTGCATATAGACGTATGCCATTTGGACTCATAAATGCTGGAGCTACATTCCAGCGAGCAATGGACATAGCCTTGAGAGGCTTAATAGGAAAATGTATAGTCATCTACATGGATGACCTGACAGTATTCTCCAAGGAAAGAGGAGATCATGTTGCTGACCTCAGAAATGTACTGAAGAAATGTGAAGAATATGGAATATCTTTGAATCCTAAGAAGTGCATATTTGGAGTCACAACAGGAAAATTACTAGGCCACCTGATCACAGAAGATGGAATTATCATTGATCCTGACAGGGTGGAATCTATTATGAAGTTACAACTTCCAGGAAGCAAAAAGGAACTTAAATCTTATTTTGGTAAGATAAATTTTGTGAGGAAGTTCATCACAGGCTTTGCTGAAATTGTCAGACCACTAAATGCCATGTTGAAAAAAGATGCACAGATTGAGTGGACACCAGAAGCCAAGGATGCCTTTGAAGATATAAAGAAGGCCATTTCAGATGCTCCTGTCCTCATTAGTCCAGATTATACAAGAGATTTCTACATCTACTCATTTGCCTCAGAACATACTTCTGCAGCAGTGTTAACTCAAAGAAATGAAGAGAAAGAAGAGAAACCAATTGCTTTCATGAGCTGTCCTTTCAGGGATGCTGAGTTGAGATATGTAGATGTTGAAAGACAGGCACTTGCATTAGTCAGAGCAGTAAAAAAGTTCAGACATTATATACTGAGAAGCAAAGTGATTGCTGTGGTACCAGATGCAGCAGTAAAGATGCTGCTGATGCAGAGTGAACCTGGTGAAAAAAGGGCCAAATGGATTACTGTATTACAAGAATATGACATGGAGATCACACCAATGAAGCTAGTAAGAGGACAAGCTTTTAGCCAGATGATATCTGAAACTGATCCAAACATCATCAGCCAGCAGTATGTGATCAATGAGAAAGACAATGGGGAATGGTATTCAGACATCAGGCACATCCTGATCAAGGGAAGATGTCCTTCAAGAATGCAAGCCTCACAGAGAAGAGCCTTAAAGATAAGATCCCAGAAGTATATGATGAAGGGAGGAACCTTGTTCAAGAAGAATTATGAAGGAATATACCTGAGATGCTTAGAGAAACCAGAAGCAAATAAAGTTTTAACAGAGTTACATGACAAGTTTGGTACTGCACACGGATCAGCATTGGCCACAACACATGCAATCCTCAGAGCAGGATATTACTGGCCTACAATTTTTAAGGACATAGCTGATCATGTTAAATGTTGTCATGTTTGCCAGGTTGCTGCCAACAGAGAAAAATATGCTGCACAACCATTGCAGCCAGTGATGGAAGAGTGCCCATTTGCACAGTGGGGCATGGATTTCATAGGACCGATCAATCCTCCGTCTTCTTCAGGCCAGAGGTATGTCCTAACAATTACTGATTATTGTACCAGATGGACTGAGGCTATCAGCAGCAAAACTTGTACTACTGGTGATGTCATTAAATTTTTGGAAAGCAACATTGTCACCAGGTATGGAATTCCTTATGCATTGGTAAGTGATAATGGTTCTGCCTTCATTTCCACTAAATTATCAAGTTGGGCTTTTGATCATGGGATCATACTTAAGTTCTCATCCAATTACTATCCCCAGGGAAATGGATTAGCAGAATCCACCAATAAGAATTTACTGAGTATCATAAGAAAATTGATAGAGAAAAATCCCAGGGAATGGAACTCATTTCTGAAATATGCCTTATGGGTAGACAGAACTAGAATGAAAATTGCATTAGGAAACTCACCCTTCCAGCTACTATATGGGGTAGATCCTATCCTCCCTGTAAACTTGAAAATTCCTACTCTGCAGTTTGCCCAAGACTATCTAGGCATAGATAATAAACAGGAAGTCAGGTTGCTTCAGTTGATGCATCTGGAAGAAAAACGAAGTCAAGCGATTGACCAATTTGCAAAACATCAGGCTATTGTCAAACGCTGGTTTGACAAGAGAGCCAAAATTAAAGCTTTCAGGATATCAGATTTAGTCCTGATGTGGGATAAAGCCCATGAAAAGAAAGGTGATCATGGTAAGTTTGATAGACTATGGATAGGTCCCTTTCAGATTTTTGAAATTTTAGGAGACAGCACTTATAGGCTTAAGAACCTGACAGGTGAGGATGTCCCATTGCCAGTCAGTGGACAATTCCTCAAACATTATTTCCAGGCCTGAATGACTTCATGACAGTCTCATGTATCATATTGTATATTTGTATAGTCGTTTGTACAGTTTGTTTGTTGTTGTTGTTGTTTTGTTGGTTGGGACCTTGTTCTGGTAAGTCAGGATGATGCACTTCATCACCCTAAGAAAATAATTAAATTGTTGGGATTCAGATGATGAGATCACATTTAAATATAGGTTATGATTCATTCTAAGAAGTGTTCATGATCAGGTTTATGATGTCTTTTCATCAGGGTGTTTTTTCTTGTCCAAAGTGAATCAAACACAATGAAACACCTAACAGCCTTGGGTTTGTTGAAGATATGAGTATAGGTGTTAAGTGAAAAATCTAAAGGGACTCCCTTGCTACCAATACAATCTCCAACCTAAAGCTGCAAGTGACTACACCTTGTACAAATGAGCTGACATGATGATATCAAATTTAAATTTTTAAAGGAAAATCAGAAATGAAATAAAATTAGGCCATCTAAGTAACTCTACCGGGGCTATGGACGCCTGCTGGCAGTGGAGCCCTACTTAGGGAGATTGTATAGATAACCTTGCCGGGGCTATGGATGCCTGCTGGCAGCAAGGCTCTATCCAGGTTGGCTATGAGGGATGATCTCCAACTATGTAGTTTAACACCAGTTACTTATGTTTTCAACTTACTTTCAAGATGAGGATAATTAATCATACGCACACACCTGATCCTTTGTTAGCTTTATCACCATAATGAAATTTTATCATTCAAAGGATTATGATGCTGACACATAGATAGAATTAGAACACTATAGATAAATGTGATCACATCACTTGAATCATTGGAATTTGTTTATTTTCTTTGGTGGCAAGTTGTTGTGTGGTTACACAACACGCCCCATTTTGACTTGGCAAAACAGGGACCCAACTTTTCTTTTAGCTTGTGTTGTCTGCTTTCTGGCGGTTTGGTAAAAATAGGTCAGGTGCATCATCATCATGAAGGTCAGGATGAGGTTAGTCATCATCATGAGGTTAGTTTGTCAAAGTTCATATTTTGTTTCTATGACCTCATGGTTAGAAAGAGCTTGAAATTCCATGCAGGTTTGCCTTTTACATCACCTGAAAATTCGTCCATATGAGGGAGTTATGCACAGTCAAAGTTTTGGTCAAACCTGATATTCGCATGAAGAGGGTCATATGTTATAAACTCAGTTTTGCTGTATGAAGAACATCATCATCATATTTGAAAAGCCCCCCAATAATATCCTGAGGTCGAAATATCTAGACGTCAATCTTAAGTGATAGTGTGTTTTACCTGTCAAGCGACCTTGGGCACATCGCGAGCATCATGATATTTTAACATCACCCGATATTATAATATCATGCTGATATTATAATATCACCCTACTTAGAAAATCTGCCATCTGCATAATTTGCACGCGCACGTCAAAGTCCTGGTGATCATCATCATCCTGATCTTTCAAGGCAGGATCACATTTCGTAATATCCTCCTGATCTCCTTTTGCACAATCATGATGATCACCCTATCTTTCGGTGGGAGGGTGATATTCCATTCCTAAGTCATGTTGTCAAGATCATCATGATCTTGTTCGTCTACCCGACATTTCGTAATATCCTCCTGCCGAGAAATATAACCTTTTGCAAATATCCTGATGACGTCATCCCGACCTGATAAACGAAGAAGCAAAAATCAGGATGACGTCACCATCACATTTCTCCTTTGGCAGGATATTTTCCAAGGCATGATCCTGTCCGCCAATATGACGATGACGTCATGTTCTAAGATTAACAAAGGCCCCGGATATCCTGATGACATCATCTGGACCTTCAGCAGGATCATATTTTAAATCACCTAGTGCGGATATGATGATGATCATCATCATCATCCTGATCTTTCGAGAGGGTTACCTTGGCCGCAAAGGGGTCATAACACATGCACCAGCCGATCATCTTCCTTAGAGGTGACCCGATATTACATTTATCCCCTGATCTTAACGAAACATGACGGTGACGTCATCCTTTGCATTTTAATGAAGCCCGAATATGACGATGACGTCACCATCATATTCCTTTCCTCAGCAGCAGGATCATATTCCAAATCCTCCTATTTGTCTTCATCATGATGATGACAATGATGTCTTTCTTTCCCCAATATGCAGAAGTGAAACATCCTGATGTGCTTTTCATCAGAGCATTCGGAAAGGAGGAGCATCATATTTCGTGATATCCTGCAGCTAGATAGAAGACATATGGTTGGTCATCATCACGATTTTTGGCGTAGGTATAACTGTTGCCATCGGCCGAGTCTAAATTTGTCACCCTGATCATATGTGGTCGCACCGACGCGAATATGATGATGACCCGAAACATTCAAACAGAGCATGCAAAGCCGGATGTGAAGTAATTTGTTAAGAGCGGTTATTTCCTTGTATATTTTGAGATACCTGATCATATTTGAACCCGATACACATGGAAATGGGCGGGAAAACATGAAGCGATAGAAATTTAAAAGCCCGACTCCCTGATTTTGGTCAACGATGGTTGACCTGGTTGTTTTATGCTGTTTATGCATTTAGTGCATATTTTCCACAGGTAAAGCCTGATTGCCTGTAGCTGCACATTGGGAGGTATGTTTAATAAAGTGTTTACTTCCTGTTGTTTATCCACATGATGATGAACTTAATGTTTGTCTGTTTATTTGCAGGAAGTCATGATGCTGCTGCTGAAGCTGAGCATTGAAGTCATGATGCTGCTGCTGAAGCTGAGCATTACAAAGTTGCGCATGGAGGCAACATGAGCCAGAAATGAGGAGGATGTTGTCAAATATGCTGTTCGCCAGCTGGAGACCGAATCAAATTGAAGATGCTGGAATATTCTGTGCCAGCTGTACATTTGCTAACTGGCGAAGCATGTGCTTTTCATCTGGACCGTTGATTATTATGAGAAGATCCTGATCCTTGGATCATTGTAACCGTTTTTTGGCAGTTGTTCTATATAAGAGCCAAAGCTTGTCATCAAATAAAGGAGAGATACATTAGAATACACAGACGCATCTGGCGCATAAAAGCTAATTACTGTAGAATCAATTAGGAGATCGGATTACTGAGACTAATGAGGATAGAATTGTTGAAATGTCAAGGTTCTTTCTTCAGATCACTGTAAATGTACCTGTTCTTGAGCATACTGAATGGATATGAAGCTTCAGATTACATCCTGATTGTAAATTTTACGTAATCTTTCTGTTGATTTCTGGATATATACTGGTGAATGCTGTGTTCAACTGGAAGCGCTTTCATTTCATTACATGTTGTTGTCAACTTTTCCTTTGAAGATTTGCACTAGATCATGCGGATTTGTGGAATGTCCTGGTGAAGTATGATTTTAGTTTCCTTCTTTTCATTGCATGTATGGGAGCTTATATGTGGATCAGTGATCTAAGTCCAGTAGTTTTGGGAATCTTATTCTTTAACCCTTTTCCTTTTTTTAATTTCATAAATTCATCACCATAACTGCAAATCATGATAAATAATAAGCAGAAACAGAGAAATATGCTGAAATCCCGTAAGTAACTGAAAATCATTAGCATATTTGAGTTAAATGCATGTATTATTGAAAATATCATGCAAAGAATCATAAATAATGATAGAAATCATGCAAATATCAGCCTATAGGCACATTATTTGACTAAATTCACAGTGCAGAGGTAGAATTGTTGGAGATTTATGCAGAGCAAACATCCAGAGCAGGATATTTGAAGATAATGATGATGAACTTTGCAGAAACACGTAAGGCCCCTGAATGGAAAATAGCAACACACATCAACCACTGAGTAATGTCAGTAGATTAAGACCTAATCAACGGAGACTTGGGATCATGAATTCTCTGAATTCATCGTATCTTTCAAGATGAGTAAAGGTTGTTGTGTAACTTTTATTCTATGTTTGTGAGTGACTAACATCATGACCAATAGTGACATCAGTGGCATCCCCTTCCTCTTCTTGCTTGTCTTCAACAAGTCATCATCTTTGGGTTCTTTATTTAATTTCTCTTCATCCAAGGGGCTTCCCTCTTCCAATTCATGTTGCAAGATCTTCCCTTCCACTTGCATCCCTATAGTGTCAACACTAGGCTTCAAAATTCTTAGTTTTTGGCTTTTCTGGTGGAGGCTATGTCACTGATGTAGATGCTTGAGCTGATGTGAAAGCACCCACAGCCTTGGTGGAAACCCTTTCTACAATCACCCCCTTGGTTCATTCTTACTTTCCTTACTTTTAGGGGGTATCTTCTTTTTCTTTTCAGTGGGCAATCTCTCCCCATTGGATTTCCTCTTTTTAGTGAGGAAATCATCATATTCCTCATCAGACAATTCTTGTCTCTTCCTCTTAGTATCAACAGTAAGGGCAATGTCCATTTTCTTTAGTTTGGCTATTTCTGCATCTACCCAAGCTTGGGTTAGCTGGATCACCCCAATCATCATTTGATCTAGGGATATATCTTCTTGTTGTGTGAGATTAGGGGGCCAGTATGCTATCATTATACACCTTTTTGTCCTCATATTCAATGGACATTTCCCTCCCATCATCTTTATGTAGCTGTGCTAGCACTGGGATACAGTCAAAGGTCTTGACTTGATTTGAGGTGAGTCTTTGATATTTCCTTCTTCTCACCTTAGCCTCATCATCACAATCGGTCCAAAAGTCCTCTAGATGCTTTTGATGTATCTATTTTCCCAATACCTTCTACATCCTGCCATAAGGATCATATGATCTGGTTAGAGGAAATGGTTGTAGATACATCAGTTTCAACCCCCCGATAGCATGCTTTATGCTCTCTAAATCTGGGCACATGTACCAACCCATAGATACCAGAAATAAAATTGGAGGTATCTTCTTTTGTGCCTTATAGGCCTCAACTATGGTGGATACCTATCTAACAAATTCCATCAAGACAACCTAATTAGTAGGGTATCTTGGCAACATAAGAGGTTGTCCCTCAAATCCTTCAATCCTAATATATGAAAATGTAGCAAATTGGATAAACCATGCTCCATGTTTATGAACAACCTGTTGAGCTTCCATGCTTAGCCTTTTAGTTCTATCTTCCTCCATAGTTCTAACCAGATGCATGGAGAATGCATGATTTACCATTTTGTAGTCTTGGAGGTATACCTTTCTTTGCAATTGGGGATAACGATCCCATATGTGGGCATCATCAACATCACCACCAGCCTTGTCCACTATTTTCAGAGCATCAAATGTTCCTCTATATGTATAAGAGTACACCACATATGAAGTCATGTAGAATAAACATGTCCATCCTCCCAAGTTCTTCATTCCTTCATCCAATGAGTCACTAATGATTTTCATCCATAGGGGTTTGTTGTCTACATATAAGACCATCTGGATGATCCCAAACATCCAATTCTTGAAATTTCCAGCATGAGGCCTGCTAGTCACCCTGCTCAGCAGGGCAATCAGATATTGGTACTCATAATCAAAGTCAAATTTGTACAAGTGTATTGGTAGTTTGGCTGAGGCAGTATAAGTGTTAGTCTTTGATCTCCGTTGGTACATCTTCTTCCTAGCATTCTTCTTGTTATTGTTATATTCTCTCTCTAGTTTATGTAATTCCACATTCACCACCTTATTCTCTACTGTAAAATTGAAAGTGGCAGTGATGCCCTTGACTAAAAAGTTAGCGTATATCCTTCCATGTTTTTCCACCCTCTTCGTTTCTGGGTTGTGATTTCTTGTACATTCCACTACCAATTCCAGAGCATCCATAGCATAGGGAAAACTAGTTGCATGCCACATACCTAAGATAAACACCCTATCCAGAATAGGATTATCATTATAATTATCTAACCTTGTCGACTATACAGCCAGGTCCCTATCCCCTTGATGTGTATCACCAATGACCCCATATTTGAATTATACCCCCTTTGTTTGCACAAACATGGGATTGAGGAAGGCAATCTTAGAACTATTTCTCTTGACATCTACCATGGATTCCTGCAATAGACATGATATATTTTACCCTATGATATGCACATGTATTTTCCTAAACAATATCATGTACCTCTATCATATCATGTATGTTTTGTATATTACCCTTCATTTATCCTTTCTACGCATTATCATAAGAGTTTACCCTAGTAAAGACAAATACTCTACCTGGAATTACAAAAATTGACAACAGGGAGGGTTTGCAATTACTTACTTGATAATGCTTTCCTTTGGATTAGATGAGTGATTATGGGGAAAGACTGTAAACGTACAAGATCACCCGTTCTGTTCTGTTACATTGAAGGATCCGATCCGCTGACAGGTAGTTGTTGAAGGTTTGACTTTAGAGCTCTATAATTTCTTGATTTATCACAAGGTGAATGAAAATGACCTTTGAATTTCACCCTTAAACAGATCAATAAGATAAATTAGGGTAAAATATGCTGTCTTGATTAAATTCATCGATCACTTACAGGGAATTCGTAGATGTCGCCAAGTGTTGAATTTGTATTTGTAATCGGTGGGAGTTCATCTACCACATTAATTGCATTTAATGTTAAAGGGGGTGATCTTCAAAAATCAGGGATATTCAAAAATATGACCCCCCTCCATGCGCGAGATAACTATATGCTAAGAATTGGGTGATATGGTCAACCATTTGACTATGATGTATATCGGGTCATGGAATTAAGATCAGGGGTATCTAAAATATGACCCACCCTTTCATTGGAAAAAGATTGTGATGATATCATCATGTCGACGATGTCATTTAGTTATCATGTTTTAATGACGTCATCCTCATATTAAGACATATGACAGATATTGGATATATGACCCCCTGTGGATCAGATGGGACGATCATGTCATAATTAGGATGATTTCTTTCATTCATTGGAATTGGATGATGTCATTGTCATATTGGCTTAGGGTGATATCTACGAAGAGGGTGATATTCATAAGATGACTGATATTAGGAAATATGACCCTCCGTGGGATATGTGAAGTTCTTTGATAGGTAGGTGTCGACTCTTATTTAAATTTGACATCTATGCATCACACACCTAGTGATTGTCAGGTGATGATTCTAAATCTGGGTGATCTTATCAAATATTACTGATATTAGAAATATGACCCCCCCACCCAGGTAATATGAGGTTTGACCAAACTTTGACCAAACATAACTTTCTTTCCTTAGACAATTTTAGGGTGATCCAAAACACAAACCTGCTTAGAATTTTGTGTATTTTCCAACCATGAAGTTAATAATGGCAACTGCTGATTTTATCAACTGACCCCATCTAGTGGAAAATCCACCCTCCTACAATGCTACATGTATGACTGATTTTACCAAACCATCCAAAGCAGAAAATAAGCAAGCCACAAGTAGAAAGAAAAGTTGGGTCCCTATTTTGTCAAGGCAAAATGGGGTGTGTTGTGCAACGACACAATAGTACCTTTCCTTCTCATTCTTCTCCTATTCTCTTCAAGTTCTCTGTGTACTTGTCTATCAATGCTACAACAGAATTATGATTAATATTTTGACTCACTGTCCATGTATACTTTTGTAATTCCACTCTTTTCTTTAATATCTTTGCTTGTTTTTCCACTTCTCTATTTTTCTAATACTTCTTTATCTTGGCACTTAATTCCATGATGGAATCAATCATTTCAGTGCTTAGGTATGCAGCAGGATTCTCTAGGCAAGGTAGATAAATAGCTTTGAATTCTTTAACTGCCATAGCTACATCATAAACTAGTATCTCCTGGCATTTTTGCCCAATAAGCTTCTATATTATTTTCATGTGCTTCCTTATCAATTCACCAGCAATCTCTTCTAGATCTCGGGTATTCACAATGCAATCCCCCAACATGTTATCTTCAAACTTTACCTCCAATATGTGTTGTGGCATATGATTTGTCATTTGAGAGGTTATTACTCCCTCAGTTATCCATTCTTGAACTCTCTCCTTTGTGTCTTCAACTTGTTTCAACTCCTTTTTGTACTCCTCCATTCTATATTCACAATGATGCAAAATAATACTGCAATTATTTCTCTCTGTAAGGATAATAGCCCAACTAGTAATTGCCTACTTTATTATCTTCTCTCCTTTTTGAATAAATGCATTAAACCACTCCTCAAAAGTATTTGCTTCAATCTTCTTATTTTCCAATTTAGTAACTTGGCCCTTTGATAAAATAGCCAAGTCTTCAAGTAAATCTGGCATGCTAACATTGGGGTCAAACATCCCCTATATGAACTGTTGCAACTGTACAATATGTCCCTTCAAGTAATCAAATTTATCCTTATCCTTCCTCACCATTTCCATGGTTACTTTATTCATGTCCTCCCATTCTGCCATGTGCTGCTCTCTAGTCACATACCCGAGGTCTATATTCAGCAATTGATAATCTTTAAGGCTCATTTCTCCCTTTGCCTTGTCCTTCTCAAGTATGGCCAGCTCCAAAGTCCTAGATCTAGATGGACCTCTCTTTATGGCTGAGATGGTTTGATCTTTTCTCCTTTCCTTCTATGACTGCCCACCTAACAAGCTTTTTATGTCAATGGGACCAACTGCACCTCTGTCTTTTCTCTTCTAACTTTAGAACCCATCCAAGCTAGTGCTTCCCTATTTGTTTTTACTTTCTTTTCTTCATTTATGACCTCCTCCTGAGGTTTTTCTATTTCTATTAGCTCTTGTTATTATTGTTGTGGTAGTAGTAGTAGTTGTTGTTGTAGTGGATTTTGATCCAGAGGTGGATTCTCATGTACCGCTAATGGTGATACCTTATCTTGATGTTGTGGTTCCTCTTCTGTATCCTATTTTGTATTTCCCTCCTCTGAGTTCTCTTCTTGTTCACCTTGTTTAATATTAACATTAGGAACATTTGAAACATTAATATCAGAAATGCATGCTGGCATTGCTTCCCCCATCTACACCTTAGTTTAAACTTGTACATTTTCTATCCCACTTATCTTTTCTAATTATAATGGTTGACCTAAAGATACATATGTTTCCTCTGTAGTTTTTTCTCCTTCTTCTTCTTTTTCTTCTTCTGCTACTTGTTGTCCAACAACTTGCACTTCTTCTATGATTTCTGGTGATACCAATTGACCAAAAGGGTCTACTACCTCTAGGTTTTCCTATATACTTTCATCCTTTTTTATTGGGTTTTGTGTCTTTTCTATCTGAGCACTTTGTTCTCCCATTATAGTGAAAGTCTTTGATGTTCCTTCTTCTTCATCATCCTCTACCCCTATATCATCTCTAGATTGTGATTCCACATCCTCACTACTCTCTTTATCAATATTCACAATGTCACCTACCTTCTTGACCTCTTGGCCTTTTGACTCTTGCATCTTTTCTTCGGTCAATTCATGTTTGACTTTTATGTGGCCTAGTCTTCTTTCCTTAGGTGTAAAATCCATAGATATAGGCCTTTGTCTCACTCCAACCTGTGGAGCATCCACTATTATAGTAGGAATTTGTGCTTTCCCTTTCAGGGTATCTATGATCATAGCTTTAACTGTATGTTATCCTGTTGGCACTTCTTTATTTTGCACTTATTTTACAGTAACCTTTGATGTTTGTGACTGCTCCATATTAACCTCTTGGCTAGATGCTCCTTCTTCCATGAATGTCCTTGAAGGAATAGCAACTATGATACCAAGAGCATAAGGATCCAAAAGTGTGGCATTCTCATCTTTATCATGAACTGTAGTTTCTACAAATTTTCTTCTCTTTTCGTAAAAACACATTAACTCGTCATTACTTTCTCTTTCTCTCTTCTTTCCCTTTTTGTGATATGTGGCTATAACACCTTGGGCTTTAAGCTCTTCCATCCTATCACTTAACCATGTTTTAGAAAAAAAAAAAATTGGTTTAGATATTGTTTCTAAAGATGTCTCTATTGGATCCTCTCAATTAGGTTCATTGATGGGCAATAATGCCACTCCCTTACTTTCATAACTTTGGTGTAATACTTTACCATCATCTGTAACCTCTTGGGGCACACTGATTTCCCCCATGGTTCTCATTTGCTCCAATGTCAATATCTGATGAGCCCTTTTTCTCATTTCTTGCTCATTCTCATAGTCTGACCAAAAATCCTAAATGTGGATTTGGTGCCTATATTTCTTATCAATGTAGTTTTGAATTATGTGAAAAGGGTCAAAATATCTAACTAAATCAAATTCCTCAAACCTATAATATCTTAGCTCCCTTTCTGATTCCTGAGCTATATCTTCATTATAGCATGAATAATTACCAATTATCCAAGGGAACTTGATGTTTCATTTGTCAAATCTCCTTTTATACATTCTAAATACATTCAAAATCTATCTTGAGAATTCTAACACAATCAATCAGTTTGGGGGATATGTTGGCAACTTGAATGGTTTACCCTTAAATCCTTCAGTTCTAATGTAGGTGAAGGTAGGGAATTGTATATACCATGAACTGAAAAGACTAATGGCCTTTGTCGCCTCCTCTGATAATCTTATGTCTTTATCTCATGTTAGAATTCTTACCAATTAAGTATAAAAGACATCATTAACCATTGCATACTTACACAAAGCATTCTCCTCCTATAAATTTGGATAATGATCATAAGCCAACTTTTGACCTGGGCCATTTCCCAAGGTACCCACTTTGTCAGTTCCAGCCAATGGTGGCATTTCAACTACACATGCATAAATCACATTGGAAGACAAACAAAACCTTTTGTTCTTCTTGAATGACATTACTTGTTTGTATATTGCTATACTAATAGCCCTAGCCCAATGAATGGTTCCCTTCTTTTCTCTAATATACTGGATGATGGTGAATATCCATGGCTCACACTTTGTTGCATCTTTTAATCTAGCCATTTTGCTCAACATTGTGATCATTAGGTGCCCTTCTTCTTTGAAGTCAATTCTATATAAATTCTTTGGCACCCTTATAGTAGCTTTGGGTTTTTTCTCTGCTATATACCACCCATAAAAATAATAATTTTACATTCTTTCTCATTTTTAATAAAATCTACAACATATTGATCAATGTCAATGTCCATCATTTCCTCTTTAATCTACAGCCCAAAAGTTCTGGCTATGCCCTCTGTAGATAAACTGACGATAGTTCACCCATTATGCATTACCTTTCTCCTACTCAAATTATATCGGTCTATGCATTCCAGTATCAAATATTTGGCCTCCATTGCCAATGGGAACCTAGCATCTCTATACAATCCTTTTTCCCAAATTTCCTTCATGTTTGCGGTGGCATCCGACGCCATGATTTTCTATAGCACCTCTTCTACATCATAGTGACCAATATTCATATCCGTAACTATTCCTCTTGTGCTACATATCAAGGATGAATATCCCTTGACTAGTGGTAACTCCTCTCTAACCATTTCTTTCCTCAGATTTCTTTCTCTTTTAACTTTCTCTTTTTCATCAGCTGCCATAATATCCACCTTCTCTTGTTTGGGTGCCATCCCGCCAAGAGAAATTATACATTTTACCCTCTTGCTTGTGTACAGTTCTAGGTTTTTTACCACACTCTTTACATTTTTACCAATTACCCTACAGTTTTTCTTGTCATTTTTTCTAATAAGGATTTTTATAATTTAACAACATCAAATTCCTCTCGCATAATTCACTACAACAATGACTAACAATTTGCATCATTTTCTTAATGAAATTACTGTAATTAACCCTAATTTTACTTAACTATAATCCAACGATGTTTGATGTACATACCTATATTCACAACCGTTTGACTTTATGAATGTCTACAAAGATTTATCGTTCAACCTTTACCGTTACTGTTCCCATTCAACTCTTGAATCGCATTCCTCTGGCTATGTGAAATTCTTTGCAATTTAACTCTTAGATGCAATTGTGAAAATAAACATCATCGAATTTCCCTTTTAACTTGTTCAAATTCTACATTTCAATGTTAGACTAGTGTTAGATATGCATTTAATGTTGCAATTAATACATACAGTTCAATTTATGTTCAACTTTCTGTTTAAATTTATATTTTGAACTTTGTATTTGTTAATTCCCGTTCCTTTTCTTTGTATCTCATTTTTGTATATCAATCTTTGTATGTTCCTATGTATATTTCATGCAATCACCAAAACATAAAAACTCAGACCTGTGCGGGTTTATAAAACATATTGCATTTAATTTTACACCTAACCTTGTATCTAACCTTTGTATTCTACAATGTACATGCAACACATACATTCCAACTTACAAGTGTGTAACTGAAAAAATGTATCTACTTCATTTTGATTTCATGTCCATTTCGTCATTGTATCCTTACCTTTTTGTATATCGTGTTTGTACGTACATAATATACATACAAACCCTTCGGACCTAAATTTTTTATGAACCATATTCTAATTATTGTCAGGTCCACCCTTGCATCTCTATTTATGTATATTACCTTATGCATATTGAATACATCCTACGATAATGCATCTGGGGGTCCTGCCAAACTTAATCTCTTTTAACTTCCTTTTGAAATCTGCTATTGTATCTGTATTTTAGATGCAAACACTTATACATACAAATATAATATAATGTTTATTCAGATTTCAACCTTTATAAACTGGGTTACATATTCCTTTTGGGTTCGGGAATGTATGTTCGTTGATTTGTATATTGAGTGCATGATTTTGAACATACAATACAATACCCCAATACAAACATGGATTCCAATTTTTATTCACTTAACCTTCGAACCTAATCAGGTCCATCTTTTCATATTAAAGTTTGAACATTTAAGATGTACATGCAAAAGACAAGATACACAAAACCTGATTACACCATAATACAACAATATTAACATCTCACATGCAAATAAATTTGTACATGACATACAAATTTAACTGAACATTATATTTTATAAAAACCTTCATACTTCACAAAATACCAGGAATTTCAAGTTGGTTCAAAAAGAACCTTAAATCATTTTTCACCCAGAATTCACTAGTACCTCCCGTTTCTCTCTAGCACTAGATATTTTGATTTTCAAACATTTCTAGCACTAAGTACACTTTTCCCCTTACCACCAAGCAAAACCAAGCCACAAGCAAATAAAAAGCAAACAAGGTCCTCATTTTGTTAGAGGGTAAAATGGGGTGTGTTGTGAACATCACAACACTGCCTAATAAGACAAAACCTTCAAGGACAACTTGTGTGCCTCCACCATTCCTAGGATCACATTTCACATACTTCTAACTTTAGTGGCTGTCATCATCTTCATTCCATGAATACAATGTAGCATGTTGGGGTCTTGCAATCTAGCTCTTTGAATACTATTAAACCCAACACATCATCATTCAGTTCAAGGCTACTACAACTAATCATACCATGGATAAAATAAAGAGTAGCGATAATACCCTGCAGAACAAAGGACTTGAAAATGCCATGATAGCACTATCAATGGTTTGTTTTCTTATTACTATTGCTCACATCTTGGAGCTTATAGTCTGAAAAAAAATTCTTCCATGAGGGTGAGATTGAGTGAACTGGTAGAGTAAACTAACAATATAAACTATATCCTATAAGTCATTTCAACACTTTGGGTGTACTTTAACTTTAAAAAAAATTATAATATGATATTATAACTCCAACATCAATAGTTAAAACACAAAATACACCATTGTTATGTAGGAAAAGTGGGAATAGGTTTGATTTGATGATATGCCTAGAGGTTAACCGAGTTGAGTCACAACTTTTGCAAGAGGATTCACCTATAGGTTGGATGTCACTTGTAATGATAGGGAAATTTAGAATTTACTGATTAATGTATTAATTTAATGCCTGGTTATGCTTAAAACCCTAATTATGCAAAATTGTAAACAAACATATGAATCCTGACAAATGCTTGCACACAAAGATATCAAATAACAATTAGATACATACTAGATTTTGAGATTCAAGATGTGGAAAACTTGAGGGCTAAAGAGCAGGTGTCCAAGCCCAAGATAGGAAATCCTTCAGGGATTTATAGAACTTGTTTTCTATTGTTCACCACTATCCCAAAGGTTTTCAGCTTCAGAGATCTAGAGGGCTTCGCGGTGGATGCCCAAGCACTTGTAGTGCTTTTCTTCTCTGATCTAGAATGTGCACACTCTTTCATAGCCTTCTACAACTCCACTCCGCAAGATACGACACCTATCACTTGCAGTCACAAGGAATGGGGTTGGGGGTTGTGGTGTTTAGGAGCTTGCCTCAGTCAAGCCCCAGAATGGTATTCAAGCCTTCCAACACCATTATTTTATAAAGAGTGCATATCCCTATGGGATAGATGTTGGTATGTTGTGACTAATCATGCAAGTACTGTACACACTTAATGTATCCTTGCTAGGGTTTGGGGCTAGGCTGGGCCTCGAGTGGGGGTTTGGGAATGTAGCCCCCAAATTTTTTCCCTCTTTTTTTCCCATTTGGAGTTAGTTGTTAATCTTTGTTAACCGACAAAAGAAAAATGACATTGTAAAACCCTAATTTGAGAAGCTTCCAAAAAGCTTGTTATAAGTGGCTGGATATATGTTGTGGGTGTGGAATTCATGAGATTGTAATCTATTTTGCATTGGATAATAGAATCATTGGATGGCTAAGTTTCTATGGATGTAGCCCATATTGGGTGGACCACGTTAAATTTCTATGTTGATCTCTTTTGTGTTGCTCTTCATTGTTATATTTGGGTTATTTAATCTACATATAATTGTTAGTGTTTATTGCTCTGATCTGCCTGAACCCTAACAAATGGTATTAGAGTAGGTTGTGTGTGATTATCGTCTACAAGAAGGTCTCACAGTTGAGTGGGAGTCTCACGGTTAAGTGGGAGCAATGATGGACGAGGGTCAACTAAAGGTAGATAAATTCAATGGATAGAACTATCAGTTATGGAAGATGTAGATGGAGGATTATCTCTATCAGAAGGATTTATGGAGGCCGTTGGAAGGAAAAGCCATGAAACCAGAAGCAATGACTGATGAGGATTGGGAACTTCTAGATAGAAAGGCACTGGGAACCATTCGGTTGTGCCAGGCACCATCTGTGGTGTTCAATATAACAGAAGCAAAGACAATAGATGAACTGATGAAATCTTTAGCAAAATTGTATGAAAAACCCTCAACCTCAAATAGGGTATTTCTCATGAAATGTTTGTTTAATCTAAAAATGATTAAAGGTGGATCTGTGTCAGATCATTTAAATGAGTTTAATACAATTACCAATTGGGTAATTTCTGTAAAAGTGAAATTTGATGAAGAGGTAAGGGCTCTCTTGGTTTTATGTTCTTTGCCAGAAAGCTGGAATAGCTTGGTAATGGCTATAAGTAACTCTGTCTCTAGTTCAAATACTTTGAAATTTGACAATATTTTTGGTGTTATCCTTAGCGAGGAAATGCGACAGAAAAGCATAGGTGAGACTTCAACATCTAGTAATGCTTTGACTATAGAGAACAGGGGAAGAACAAAGGAAAGAGGAAAAAGCCCAATAAATTGTGGGAAGTAACAAGGGAAATCAAAAAAAGGCAAATCTAAATCCAGAGGAAGAATGGGTTGTTGGCACTGTGGAAAGCCAAGACACTTGAAGAAGGATTGCTAGTCTCAAAAGGGCAAACAAGGAGATGGACAACATGATGACAATAAGGAAGCTAATGTTGCAAGTAATAAATTACATGATGCTTTAATTTTGTGTTTAGATAATGCTAATGATTCCTAGGTAATAGATTCAGGGGCTTAATTTCATGCCACAGCCCATAGGAAATATTTTGTAGATTATGTTTAAGGTGATTTTAGACAGGTATATTTGGGTGATGATGAACCCTATCAGATTGTTGGAAAAAGAAAGATAAAAGTCAAGTTGTAGAATGGAAATGAATGGTTGCTACAGGAGGTAAGGTATGTTCCAAATTTGAGAAAGAATTTAATCTCTGTAGGACAATTGGGTAGTGAAGGCTATATAGTTACCTTTTCAGACAAAGTCTAGAAGGTCACTAAAGGTGCATTAGTAGTAGCTAAAGGTGAAAAGGTAGGCACATTGTATTTGTGTACTGGTAATACTTATTCTACCTTAGCTGCTACAAAAATAGTTGCTACTAAGATAGTTATAGCACTTGCTACAGGGACAGAAACAAAATTGTGGCACCATAGACTTGGGCACATGAGTGAGAAAGGGATGAAGATCCTTCACTCTAGAAAGTTGCTACTAGGTCTAAAGAAGATTGACTTGGAGTTCTGTGAAAATTGTGTTTATGGAAAATAGAAAAGAGTCTGATTTCTCCAAGTTGGGAAAGAGAAGAAGAGTGAGAAATTAGAGCTTGTGCATTCAAATGTATGGGAACCAGCTCAAGTATCTTCTCTTGGTGGCTCTTACTATTATGTTACTTTTATTGATGATGCAACTAGGAAAACATCTGTGTATTTCCTCAAACAAAAATTAGAAGTATTTGAAACTTTTAAAAAGTGGAAAGCTTTAGTTGAGAATGAGACAGGAAAAAGTTGAAGTGTCTCAGATCTGATAATGGAGGCGAGTATTACAGTAGAGAATTTGAGAAATACTATTCATATAATGGAATCTGTAGGTAGAAAATGGTTCCTAGAACCCCACAAGAAAATGGTGTGTCTAAGAGGATGAATAGGACCATTATGGAGCATGTAAGGAGAATGAGATTACATGTTGGACTACCCTTAAACTTTTGGACAGATGTTGTACATACCGTTGTTTATTTAATAAATAGGGGACCTTCAAATCCTTTGAATGGTGGCATCCCAGAGGAGGCATGGAGGGGTAAAAAGGTAAACTATTCATTTCTAAAAATCTTTGGTTGTGAAGCTTTTGTCCATGTTGATATTGAAAATAGGACCAAGCTTGAGGCTAAGTCTAAAAAATGTACCTTCATTGGACATGGAGTAGACGAATTTGGTTATCGGTTATGGGATTATGAAAATCATAAAATCATTAGGAGAAGAGATGTTATATTCAATGAGAAGGTCATGTATAAGGATTAGCTGTAGGAAAAGAAGAATGAATAGGCCAAAAGGAATATGTGGTGCTGATGAGATTCTAGAAAATAAAATGCTAGTGGTACCTAATGCTCAGCAACAAGTTATCCCATAGACTCCAAGTGTTAGATGTTCTACAAGGATAACTAGACTTCCAGAAAGATTTTCTACATCATTATATTCTATATTAATAATTGATTCTGGTGAACATGAAAGTTTTAAAGAAGTAATGCAGGTAGATACCAAAAAGTAGTGGGAGCTAGGCATGAAAGAGGAAATGGATTCCTTGTTGTAGAATCACACTTGGGACTTAGTCCAATTGCGTATAGGTAAAAGAGCATTCCCAAATAAATGGGTTTATAGGTTGAAGGAAGAAGATGGTGGCAAGAAAATATATAGGACTAGACTTGTGGTAAAAGGTTTTGCACAGAAAAAAGGTATAGATTTTTATGAAATATTTTCTCCGGTTGTAAAGATGACTTTTATTAGAACTATTCTAAGTCTTGTGTCTATAGAAGACTTGCATCTTGAATAGCTAGATGTGAAAATAACATTTCTGCATGGGGATTTGGAAGAGGAAATATACATGCAGCAACCACAGGGATATGAGGTCAAGGGTAAGGAGAAATTTGTGTGCAGGTTAAATAAGAGTTTGTATGGCCTGAAGCAAGCACCTCGGCAATGGTATTTGAAATTTGATAGTTTAATGGCTGAACAACATTACAAAAGATGTCATTCTGATTATTGTGATTATTTTAAGAAATTGGGTAATGGCAACTATATTATCCTGTTGCTTTATTTTGATGACATGCTTGTTGCTGGTTCTAACATGCAACATATTAATGAACTTAAGCAGAAATTAGCAAATTCATTTTCTATGAAGGATTTGGGTGTAGCAAAACAAATCCTTGGTATGAGGATCACACGGGACAAGACAAATAGAAAATTATTTGTCTCAAAGTGAGTATGTAGAGAAGGTCTTGAAAAGGTTTAACATGCAGAATGTAAAAGTAGTAGTACACCTTTGCCTAGTCATTTTAAGTTAACTAAGGAAATGTGTCCAAAGACACAAGAGGAGGAAGAAAAAATGTCTAAGATACCATATGCATCAACAATTCACAGCTTGATGTATGCAATGGTAAGTACAAGGCCAGATATTGTACATGCAGTGAGAGTTGTGAATAGGTATATGAGCAACCCAGGAGTGGAACATTGGAATGCAGTAAAATGGATTCTCTGATATTTGAGAGGTACTACTTCAAAGAAACTATGTTTTGGTGGAACAAATTTTGCTCTAAAAGGATATGTTGACTCTAATTTGGTGGGTGATATTGATAGAAAGAGGAGTACTACAAGGTATGTTTTTGCTGTAGGAGGTACTTCAGTCAGTTAGATTTCAAGGCTACAAAAGGTTATTGTGCTTTCAACTACTGAAGCTAAGTATGTTGCTGCTACGTGTTGTGTGGTTACACAACATGCCCCATTTTGACTTGGCAAAACAGGGACCCAACTTTTTTGGCTTGGCTTGTGTTGTCTTCTTTCTGGCGGTTTGGTAAAAGTAAGTCATGTGCATCATCATGTAGGGTCAGGATGAGGTAAGTCATCATTATGAGGTCAATTTGTCAAAATTCATATTTTATTTTTGTGACCTCATAGTTTGAAAGAGCATTAAATTCCATGCAAGTTTGCCTTTTACATCACCTTGATATTCCTCAGGATGTGAGAGTTATGAACAGTCAAAGTTTTGGTCAAACCTAATATTTGCAAGAGGAGGATCATATTTTTATAATCTCAGTCATGTTATTGAAGATCATCATCATCTTTGAAACATTCCCCAATAAGTCATGCAGTCTAAATATCCGAACATCAAGTTTAAGTGGTAGTAAACCTTCCCCGTCAAACGGTCTTATATATCACGAGCGTCATGTTTTCGAATGTAACCTGATATTTCTTAATATCCTCCTAACGCGAGATATCACCCTAAGCCAATATCCTGATGACATCATCCAAAGCTAATAAACAAAGAAACAAACATGACAATGACATCATCATCACATTTACATTCGACAGGATATTTTCTAAACATGATCATGTTCGCCTAATATGATGATGACGTCATGATGCATTTCCGATACAAAGAATGAACATCAGGATGACATCATCCCGATATTCCAAAAGGGAGACATGTAGGTTTGTCTCGTCATCATCATATTTTGAAACATCACCCTGTACATCGAAATATCCTCCTGAGGTATCAAACATAACCAAAAGGTGCTTGTCACCCGAATCTTGTCGCGATAATAATTCCAATATGAGGGAGGAGGATGATATTGAAACTCGACCCAATATTTGTGAATATCATCCTACCTTCATGATATCCTGTCATATGGATATACCCCCACTCCCATTGCTGCCATTATCATTTAATGCGCGCAGACTGGTAGGTGGTTCCCGCTGACCCCGGAACCCAATGAAACACCTGGCGAGATCCTGCATTTTCACACGAATAATCAAGGAATACAATCTAATTTGTCAGAGTTGCCCTAAATTTACCCTAATTGTGAGGTTAAAAGGTAATTCAACCATCATTTTTACATTTACCTTGTGATAAAATTGTTTATAGAGCACCAGCTTCCATATCCTCATACAGGCGATTGTTGCACGAGTTGAGCTTACAGACAGAAGGAAGGAAGTGATCATCGACTGAATTAAGAGCGTCTTAGCAATCTACTAGTATAAAAGAGAAATCTACATAACCAGGTAAGTAAATGAAACCCTCATCATGTTGTTTCTGTTCTAGTATGATGATGTAAGTTTTGGTTTATGCATCCATATGATTAAGTAATGTCGAACAGATACAGTAGGCATAGTGATTTATGAAGTTAACTGCAATATGCATGCATGTGTATACCTATTGTGAGATGGATTTTGTTAATTGCAGGTACTCATGGTGGACAAGCGATTAGTCAAGTGTCAAGAGGAATTTAGTAGGCCCATGTTCTCTTCTCAGAGAGGGGTCCTTGTTTAAGTATGGAGCAATTACAGACACCCATCAGGGAAGCACCAATCTGGAAGCCTGGTCAGCTAAGCTGAATGATGGGCATGACAAGAGTCCTATGCTGGATGCAGTGTTCGTATCAGGGATGTGGAACGCTGCCAATTTTCCATAATCCATGGAATCTCCAGAGCTAGTCATAGAATGTGCCCAGAATTATAATCCTCAGACAAGGCAAGTGGTGAAGCATGGGAGGATATATGCAGACATCTCCATCAAGGGTCTCTCCCGGACATTTGGATTGCTGCTGGGCAGTAAACTTAAGAGCGTTGACCGGAAGAAGTTTGAAAAGGAGTATGAAGCCAACAAGAAATCAGCCAGGAAGAACATGTATCAATGGCGGGCTGAGAACAACACATATCCTGCAGTAGCCAAACTTCCTATGCACATGTTCAAATATGATTTCAGTGAGGAATACCAATACATGATTGCACTCCTGGATAAAGTAACAGGCCAGCCTGATGCTGGTAGTTTCAGAGATTGGATGTACGGAATAATCATGATGTGTCTATATTCAGACATCAAGCCACTGTGGGGTCAGATAATAAGTGATGCTCTGCATGAGCAGCTGATGAACCTAGGAGGTTCAAATTGTGCATTTTATATGTCATCTTACATTTTTTATTCCTATGCTTACAAAGGCACTTTCGATGCTTTAGTTACAGATGGAAAGCTCACAGGCACAAATGTTGTGTATATATGGGATCATCATCCCCAGCTGCAGAGAACCAACTACCTCAAAGATTACAAACTGGTCAATGATGCATTCTCCATGCATCTGGTGAGGACCATGGAGGAAGACAGAACAAAGAGATTGAGCATGGAAGCTCAAGAGATAGTTTACAGGCATGGCGCCTGGTACATACAGTTTGCAACCTTTTCATACATAAGGGTTGAAGGTTTTGAAGGACATCCCCTGATGCTACCAAGATATCCTACTAATGTAGTAATACTAATGGAATTTATTAGGCAGGGCTCCACAATGATAAAAATGTACAAAGATGCCAAGAAGTTGCCACCAATTTTTTTCCCAGTCAGCATTGGCAGCTATATGTGCCCTGACTCAGATAATATAAAGAAGGTGATGGTCACCCTAAATAAAATGAATCTACAGCCTTTCCGACTAACAAGACCATATGATCCTTACGGCAGGCTACATAAGATACTAGGAAAGCCTATTCATCAGAGGCACCTAGAGGATTTTTGGGCTAACTGCGAAGATGAGGTAGAAACCAGGAGAAGAAGGTATCAAAGGTTAACTCTGAACCAAATTAGAACTTTTGATTACATCTCCATCCCCCAACAATTGAACAAGGATGATGGCAGAATAATCACAGATGAATATGAACAAAAGAAGATATATAATGACATCATCTCTGCACCTGACCTCACCATGCAGGAAGACATATCTTTGGACCCATTCATTGCCAGGACCATACAACTAACTCAAGCTTGGGTTGATGAGCAGGTGGAGGCATTGAAAAAGAAAGGTGTTGCCATTACAATGGACAACAAAAAGAAGGGACAGGATATCCCTGGGGATGAGTATGATGACTTCCTGATTGAGAAGAGGAAGACCAAGGGAGATAGAATCTCTCCACCACAACAATAGAGCAAAAGACCCCCAAGGGGAAAGAAGGTGGATAAAGGACCAAAAGGGATTATAATTGAAAGGGCAGTATTTGTAGCTGGGAAGGCAGCCAGATCAGGATCAGGATCAGAATCAGAATCCCCTCCAAAGAAAGAAAAGCCCAAGAAGAGCAAGACAGCAGAGGCTGGAATCACTGAGACCCTAGAAGTGAATCAATCCTCAAGGAAACATGATACAGAGGATATCCTCATGGAGGAGGAGCCTGAAGAAGAAGAGGCTCCATTAATAATAAAGAGAAAGAGGAGAGCTCCATAGGTGCTGGTGTCCACCACACCTAAGAAACAAAGAACCTCCATGAGAGGTGGAATAAGCCAACCCCCTACACTATTACAAGGGGCAGGTAGTGAAGTACCAAAGGAACTTCAGCATAATGTTCCACTTCCTACCATCATCAAGTTCAAAACTGAACTTGTAGAAGAACAAATGAAAGAAACTGATCAGACACAAGAAGAAGGACATGTCTCGCTTGATGAGACAATAAATCTGTCTAATGATGAAGTCATGCAGATGTGGCTGTACAGAAGATGGAAACACTTGCTGCTGGTATAAGTATGACACCTCACAAGCCTCCACCAGTTCAAACTGTATTTAAGGAGATGAAGCAAGTGGAAGAGGAACAAGAAAAGAGCCCAGAGCAGGTAGCTCAAGAAATAGGGCTAGATACATTAATCACAGAGGTGACAAGCCCTGTAGTGGTAGACCTAACAGAAAAATAGGGTGCAAGTCCTGAATAGCCAGCAGGATCACCTGACAAGGGGCACCCAGTAGAAGAAATAGAGATGGCAGAATCAGAAGGCCATGCTCTTGAATTGGGCCAACAAAGTCCACATGATGCATCAGTGGAACCTGCTATAGTAGAGGTTTAGGAAACAAAGGCTGATGAAAAGGAGGAAAAAATGGCAGATCCTGCTGCCAAAACAAAAGAGATTGACAGTGTAGGCCCGAAACAAATAATGGCCGCAGAACAAATGCCAGCACCTCAGGCAAAATCCCCAGTATCTAGTGTAGTGGATAAACAACAAGGGGACGAATTGAAAATAGATGAAATAATGATGGAGAAAGATCATGATCATCATGATCAACATATAGATGCACCGCAAGGTTCCCCACACCAAGAAGATGCTCCTCCGGAGAAGGAAGTTTCTCAACAGGAGGAGGTGCCGCAAGATCAACAACAAAGTGAGCATCAAGAAGAAGAAATGAGAAAATCACCATCTCCACCACATCTACTGATAGAAACGGGAGATATGGGTGAACATCATGATGATGCTGAAAAACATGATCAGGTGCCCCCATGGTTAGCAAAAGAAGTAAATATTGAGGAAGAGCTTGAAATTTAGGAATTTGATGTCTCCAACTTGTTCTCCGCATATATAATGAAACCTAGGAGGAAGGCTAGAATGACTTCGGCCATCAAGAGAGATCCGGCAACCGAGAGAAGGACTGCACAAATTGCCATACCTGCGGTGGAGAAAGAAAAAGGTAAAATCACTGTAGATGAATTTCAAATTAGCACAGTGTATTTGGGTTTTGCCAATGAGGACCAAGAAGGTCAAGAGGGCAAGGACATTATTGACTCTCTAATTCAAAAGGTGAAAAGAGAGAAGGAGAAGAATAAGCAACATAAAGAGCACATTGCTCAGTTGCATGCCTACATCAAGGGGCTGACCAATCCTGATGATACCACAACTGAATATGCAGTCCCATTGACTACTATTTCTCAGGAGGAGGTAAATAAATTAAACCTCATGAAACATGAGGCGTCTGTGATCAGAAAATGGATGTCATCCACATTGGATGATGCTATAGAAATAGTGAAGGCCTCTTTGAAGAGGTGGAGCAATCTAAGTGACTCTAGGACTAAGGTGGATAAATTGCAGATGCAGACCGGGAAAAGGTCTTATAAACTAGAAAAGGTCCTAAGCCTTTTGGGAGAAATAAAGAAGATAAATCCTCAACTACTTATCAGTAAGCAGGTGCTAAACAGTAATACTGCATTGTTGGTGGACATCTGGTACAAGGACATTCAGGTTGAATGCGGAGTCCTCAAAAGATGCAATAATAAGCTGAGAGATATCAGCATGAGGCTACATGATTTAATGGCTGAAGAGGCAGAGATATTAGAAACATTGGAAGGGAAGGTGGAAGGTAAAATAGAAAATCAAGATGAAGAGTTTGCTATCAAGGCTCTACACAGCAACTTCCAATCAAAAGCAGATGGTCCACTTGTCCACTTGACAGAGGAACTTATAGATAAAATAATGAGGATCAAGGTCAAGATGGAAAGATACAATGAAACATTACAGGACAGAAAAAACAAGCTGGATAATGGCAGAGATAAGTATGAAGCACACAAGCACGCTATCATCAAAGCAAAGACTCAAGATGGCGGAGGAATAGATCAAGTTGTGTATTCATATGAGTAGATCCGGAGCAGTATGCAGCCCCATATGCAGCATCATCATCATCAGGATAGCGAAAGTTTAGGAAGTGATGCACATGATGATGATCCACATGAATCAGCTGAGGAACATGATGAAGATACATCATAAAGGGGATATGAGCATAAGCAATATAGATATTTGCCAACTGGCAACTTGTGCCATTTTTTTTGTAAAGATTGACAAAGTCAAGAGAATGATGACCGTAGATTTGTATTGATAAATCAAGATCGTAGATCTTTTGTAATGGATTCCTCACCTTATTCTATAAAAGGTGGTGGAATGCCTTATTGTAAACATTTGAAACTTAATTGAAATCCATCTGCTGAAACATTCAGAGCTCATTTCAAAGTTTTTGTATACATTTATATTTTTGCATGCTTAATGAATGAGAAGACTGTGTTGATTACAATTCATAGTAAATCTTGAGTAATCAGTGTATGATGTCTGGATATATGTGGTGATTTGCTGCGTCCCTTGGAGTGCATGTCTACTTACATGTGTTGTCTTCATACGAATTCCTTTGAAGTTAGCATCAACTATATCTAGCTGTGGAATGTCCTAGTGAAAATATGGTTTGGTTTTCTTCTCTTCATGACAGTATCTAATATACATGTGGTTCAAAAGTTGAAGGTTCAACTTTAATTAGAAGCATTTCTTCAATTTGTTTTAAATTTTAGAGCACTTCATCTCCATAATTGCGAATAATTGATGATCTTAAGCAAATAACACAGATATGCAGACATCTCGTAGATAATCATAAATATTTAGCATATTTGAATACAAAGCATGCACAATTGAAAATATCATGCAAAGATTGAGGTATTTCTGCATCTTTTCACCAAACAACTGCATAATATGACTTCTCTGTAAAGAATTTCTGCAAGAATGACATGATGATGATAAATTTCCACATAAGGCCCCAAAATGGAAACAACAACTCACATTAACCTCTAAGTGACTTCAGATGATTAAGACCTAATCACCGGAGACTTGGGATCCTGAATTCTTTGAATTCATAGTATCTTTCAAGATGAATAAAGGTTAATGTGTAGTTTTATTCTATGCTTGTTTGTGACTAACATCATGACCAACATAAATTGGCACTAGAAGGAGGGCAAGGATCTGGAATACTGCGTTCGTCATCATTATTTTCAGGTTCGATAATGCAGAGAGTAAGGTAACCTCGGATCGTCGGTGCATTTCAAATATTACGTAAATATTTACTGCAAAAGGCTCGTATATGCTCATTCTGTGTAAAGATTTCTAGATCTCACATAAATATTGCAAGCTTTACAGTAGATCATTCTGAATTCACTAATATCGGCCAAGAATACATAAATTTATTTAAACTTTGAAGAATTTAGGCCTTAGAAACTTGAGATCTTGTGCTAGGGGTCATTACACCTCAAATATCCTTTCATATTTGCAGTATCCTTGCAAATATTTCGTAAATATCTAGTCTGATCAGGCATTTGACTGCAAATATCACCTCATCCGGTGAAATCCAGCCAATATTTGTAAAGTTTCAGCCAATTTGCCTCAAAATTGAGAAATCCTGGCTCACAGGATAAATACCAGGTCTAGACCTATCGGAATCTTTGAAGAATTGCCTGTTAGAGGTTTCAGACCTAGAACTGTAGACATTCATCATACTCCAGGGTCCAGTGCACCAAGAGCTTCACCAGAACCTCCTCCTGTAACTCCTGTTGGTTTACAAATACCTTCTGGAATATCTGTGACACCTCCTGTTCAGCCTCAGGGTGTACCTTTGGTTCAACCTCAGCCAGCTGCACCACCAGCTCAACCTCCTCTAGTTGCAATGTCTTTCTTTGCAGCAAAGTCACCTTTGACCTTTACTGCATATCATGAGTTACCAAAGAATCCAGATAAACTTTGTCCAAAATATCATCCTTATCAAGATGCTCAAGATCATATTAGGACTTTTAAGGAAGCTTGCTGTAGAGCTAGGATAGAACATCAAGATGTGGTGTGCAGATTATTTCCCTTTTCCTTAGGGGAAGAAGCCTATAATTGGTTCATTAGTCTTGGTTAGGGTTCTGTTGATTCTTGGGCCTTATTAGAGAAAGCTTTTCTTGATAGATTCAAGGTTCCTGTCGATCCCTCAATAAACTATCATTTATTTGCTACTATTAAGAGATTTGAGAATGAGCCTATCGCCAATTTCAATGCTAGGTTTCAGAAAATGTTGTCCAGAGTGGTCACTCCTTATACTGTGTCTGATGAAGCTGCAAGGAGCATTTATTATTAAGCTTTAGATCCTTTGACTTCCATGTTCATAAGGAGGACACATCCCTGGATCACAACTTTAGCCTTAGCTTTTCAAGAAGCTATATAGGTAAATCAGCAATTAATACCTGCCCCTACTCCAAATATGGTATTTCCTACCTTGCTTGGCATGCATTCACAATATCCTGCATCATATTCTGCACAATATCCTAATGGAACAGTGGTACCCCCAGCAGTCATGCCTGCACCTTTGCAAGTACCTCCACTGAGGATTATGCCCCCTCCTAATGGAAATGGCCAAATACTGCAATATCCTGCACATGCTCAGACACCTCAGGGTGCTGACCTATCCAATAATAACCATGGATCCTCTTTCTTCAAGCCTCAGACTGAAAACATGGTAGCCAAAGCTCAAGAAGAAAAGGAGGAAATCAAAGAAATTTCTGCTCAACTGAGAAAACTCACCACAGAAGTAACACATTTGAGAATTCAGGGTTTCTATTCCCAGTCAAACCAGACTAGAAATTATTCCAATGATAGGTCAAATTATCTTGACAGAGGATATAACACCAATAATTTCAACAATAATGGTGGAAATAACAATAATCCTCAGAGATAGCCCAGAGTATGGAACTCTAGGCCAAATAATGGTTCATTACCATCACCCCTGGACAATCAGCCTCCTGGTGAAGCCAAACAGACTACTAGAGTCAATCTTGCTGAGGCAGCACTTACTAATTAGTGTAGGATCCACAATACAAATGCACATGCAGAATTAGACTATCCACAATTTAGGATTGCTGCCAGCATCTTTCAGACTGAAGTGTCTAACACTTCTGGAAATCCACCTCATGCAAAAGGAAATGAGATTGTTCCTTGTGGATATGACTTAGCTTTTGTGCTAGAAGCCTATACTAATCAACCTCATCAGAGTTATAACCAGGTATGTGAAGAGTCTGCCTTAACTTTTGAAACAAATTATGTTTTCCCCTTTGAGGATGAAAATGAACCTGCAAGAGAACATGAGGAAATACATGCATATCAGCAGTAATATCCTGGTAAGCGTAATTATAACTTGAGGAGTAATGCCAATAGACCTACTGGTCCATTGACATCATCTCTACCTCCAAACAACTTCAATACACCTCCTGTTCCTAAAGCTAGTAATAACCCTGGGTTCCCCAAGGTAAATGCTCACTACTTGTCTCCTTAGAACACAAGATCAAAGGTTGTAAATGCACCTCATGAATCTGACAAGTTAGTCAGCTATTTGGCTGATGAAATGAAGAAAATTAAGATCAGGTTGTCCCTATCTGAGTTACTAAAAACTCCTGCCATCAAAAAGGCATTCATGAAATCACTAGATGATCCTGCCCCTAAAGAGGATGGCCATCTTTCAAGTCAAAATCCAGTGGCAAAGATCATGCTATCAGCGATAATATTATCAAGCCTAAAGTGTCTGCTACAGTCCATGCTGCGGAAGCCTCCCACATGACCTTGTATATGAATCACCTCCGTTTCTCCTCACCATAAGAATGTTCAACAAGAACCTGCACAATTGTTTGGTTGATTCAGGGGCCTCCACGAATGTTATGCCCTTGTCAATATGTAATGCTTTAGGACTATATCCTACTAAATCCTTAAAGAAGGTGACACAGTTGGACAAAATAGAAGTAAGTGTGGTAGGAGAGTTAACTCATATCCACATGCAACTAGCATCTGATCCTAGGATCCAGTATTACATTGACATTCAGGTAGTTGACATACCTGATACTTATGGGATGTTGCTTAGTCAAAATTGGTGCAAAACGCTTAACAGATATATGTCTACAGATTTCAGTCACATGTGGTTACCATGGAAGGGTATACCTAATCAGATCCGGATTGATGCTGAGCCTAGAATGAAACATATGATCACTGAGTACAATAGAACAAATGAGATATGTACGTAGACGTAGAGCCTGGAGTTTACTGCATCAGTCCACAGACTGTCAAAATAGAAGAGATCCTGATGCTCGACCTTCATCATCATCATGATGATGATCATCAGGAGGATATGCCAATTGTAGAACCTGATAATAATCCTGATAATGAGAATGAAATAGATCGCTTCAGAGACTTTGAAATGCATCTGTCTAATCAGGTAAAGCATTGTCAATTGTTAAATATACCTGCTAATGATATTTTGATTGATGGATGGTGCAGATTACATGATGAAGCACATTCAGAAAAGACTTGTGAAACATGCTTAGATATGATGATGCTGGAGCAGACTAGTAGTGAGGCATCATCATCATATTCCAAGGTAAATGCTACATGTGATGATGATGACGATACTAATTCTTATCTGTCTTTTGCAGGGACTAAAGAACTGACAGATCATGATGAGGATCATATCCTAGAAATAGAAGAAGTCCTGGTTTCTGATCAGATGAACAATGAAATGAAAGAAAAGATCACTCCTGGTAGTGATTTCTTTATGGAACCAGATTATGAGTTGTTTGATGAAGACAAAGGTAGTGACCTGACTAAGTTCGAAGAGTTTCTAGTAAAAGAAATATAGAAGATGACACGACAGCATAAATCTCCCCAGGAGGTTTTAATTAAAGGTTGGTGTAGGTTGCACGAGGCACCTCACTCAGAAACAACTTGTTCACTATCTTTACACATTTTGAAAAGGCATGCAGTTGCAGATCCAGAAGATCATCCTCCTGCTGAAATGAAAGAGAAAGTAGAAAAACCATCAGGCTCACGAGAAAAAGGAAAGAAGAAACTTGAGGATGATGACATCCCTAAGTTAAAATGGATATCAGGTGGAGTAGCAGCCAGAGCTGCAAAGAGAAAAGAAAGTTTAGCTAAATGTCCTACTGAAGATAAACCTTGGATCCTAAGGTTTGATGGGTCCAAATCCAAGCAAGGTGTTGGGGTAGGAATTGATCTGATTGATCCAACTGGAAAATCCTATCTGGCAGCTTACAGACTACAGTTCCCCTAGACTAACAATGTAGCAGAGTATGAGGCTCTGATTCATGGGATGCTATTTGCTCATAAGAAGAAAGTAAAGATTCTGCATGTCTTCGGAGATTCAGAACTAGTTGTGAGGCAAGTAAGAGGAATTTATTCCTGTAACTACAGAAAGCTGTCTAACTACAAACATCATGTGTGGGACCTGATTGAGGACTTTGACGTCTTTAATATCACTCATGTACCAAGAGAACAAAACCATAGGGCAGATGCACTTTCCCAAGCCGCCAGTACATTGGAGCCATTGTCTATATCTAGTCTGAAAAGATTTTCAGTAGAACTGGTGTTAGTACCTTCAATACCTGATAATGTGACCAATCTCCAGGTGTTTGATGATGATCAACACATTCTGGACTTCATTTCAAATAGAGACATATTTGAAGCTCAGATTATAGATGAGAATGGTATGGAAGATCATGTCTGGGAAGAAGATGAGATATTAGAGCTGCCTAGAAACAGGATCCCCAAAAGTATGATTGAATTAGAAAGAGCTTTTGATTTGGATAATATGCTTAAACTGAAGGATCTGCCTAAGGCAGATGGAGGTCAGTATTCACAAGTGAATATTGGACAAGATGATGACAAGAAAAATGTCTTGATGGGTAAGGTTTGTACACCAAAAGAGTTAGAAGGAATAACTCAGGCCCTCAAGGATTATATCCATGTAATTGCATGGACTTATGATGAGCTGAAGACATATGACACCTCTGTCATAACTCACACTATACCTCTCAAGCCAAATGCTAAACCTTTTCGACAGAAGCAAAGGCCGGTCGATGCCTTGCTCGAACCAATAATTCTCGAAGAAGTCAAGAAATTGTTAAATGCCAGGATAATATTTCCTGTGAGGCACTCCACTTGGGTGGCAAATCTCATACCAATCAGAAAAAAGAATGGAGACATCAGTTTATGTGTAGATTTCAGGAATCTGAATAGAGCATCAGAAAAGGACAATTATCCTTTACCCTCATTGGATGAAGTTCTGTAGATTGTAAATGGAGAGAAAATGATGTCCTTCCTAGATGGCTTTTCAGGATACAACCAAGTGATGGTTGACAAAATTGACAGATTGAAAACTGCTTTCACCACAAAGTGGGGGATATTTACATATAGACGTATGCCATTTGGACTCATAAATGCTAGAGCTACATTCCAATGAGTAATGGACATAGCCTTCAGAGGCTTAATAGGAAAATTTATAGTCATATACATGGATGACTTGACAATATTCTCCAAGGAAAGGGGGAATCATGTTGCTGATCTCAGAAGTGTACTGAAGAAATGTGAAGAGTACGGAATATCTTTAAACCCCAAGAAGTGCATATTTGGGGTGACAACAGGAAAATTACTAGGCCACCTGATCACAGAAGATGGAATTATCATTGATCCTGACCGGGTGGAATCTATCATGAAGTTACAACTTCTAGGAAGAAAAAAGGAACTCAAGTCTTACTTTGGTAAGATAAACTTTGTGAGGAAGTTCATCACCGGCTTTGCTGAGATTGTCAGACCATTAAATGCCATGTTGAAAAAGGATGCACAAATTGAGTGGACACCAGAGGCCAAAGCTACATTTGAAGATATAAAGAAAGCCATTTCAGATGCTCATGTCCTCATTAGTCCAGACTACACAAAAGATTTCTACATTTATTCATTTGCTTCAGAACATACCTCTGCAGTAGTGTTAACTCAAAGAAATGAAGATAAAGAAGAGAAACCAATTGCTTTCATGAGCTGTCCTTTCAGGGATGCTGAATTGAGATATGTAGATGTTGAGAGATAGGCACTTGCATTAGTCAGAGCAGTAAAGAAATTCAGACATTACATACTAAGAAGCAAAGTAATTGCTGTAGTACCAGATGTAGCAGTGAAGATGCTACTGATGCAAAGTGAGCCTGGTGAGAAAAGAGCCAAATGGATTACTGTATTACAAGAGTATGACATGGAAATTACACCAATGAAGCTGGTAAGAGGACAAGCTTTGAGTCAAATGATATCTGAAATTGATCCAAACATCACTAGTCAGCAATATGTGATCAATGAAAAAGACAATAAAGAGTGGTATTCAGATATCAGGCACATCCTAATCACTGGAAGATGTCCATTAAGGATGCAAGCTTCACAGAGAAGAGCCTTAAAGATAAGATCCCAAAAGTATATGATGAAGGGAGGAACCCTATTCAAGAAGAATTATGAAGGAATATACCTAAGATGCTTAGAAAAGCCAGAAGCAAATAGGGTCTTGTCAGAGTTACATGACAAGTTTGGAATGGCACATGGATCATCCTTGGCCACAACACATGCAATCCTCAGAGTAGGATATTACTGGCCTACAATTTTTAAAGACACAGCTGATCATGTTAAATGTTGTCATGTTTGCCAGGTTGCTGCCAACAGAGAAAAATATGTTGCACAACCCTTGCAGCCAGTAATGGAAGAGCGCCCATTTGCACAGTGGGGCATGGACTTCATTTGACCAATCAATCCTCCATCTTCCTTAGGTCATAGGTATGTCTTAACAATTACTGACTATTATACTAGATGGACTGAGGCTATTAGCAGCAAAACTTGCACTGCAGATGATGTCATTAAATTTCTGGAGAGTAATGTTGTTCATGATGTTAGTCATAAACAAACATAGAATAAAAGTACACATTAACCTTTATTCATCTTGAAAGATACAGTGAATTCAGAGAATTCATCATCCCAAGTCTCCGGTGATTAGGTCTTAATCGACTGACGTTACTCAGTAGTTAATGTGAGTTGCTGTTTCCATTTTGGGGCCTTACGTGAAATTACGCCATCATTATGACACTCCTGCAGAAATTCTTTACAGAGAAGTCAAATTATGTAGTTATTTGATGAAAATATGTAGGAATACCTCAATCTTTGCATGATATATTCAATTGTGCATGCTTTTTTATTCAAATATGCTAAATATTTGCGATTACCTACGAGATGTCTGCATATTTGCATTATTTGCTTAAGATTATCAATTATTTGCAATTGTGATGGTGAGATGCTCTAAAATTGAAAGAAATTAAAGGGAATACTTCTAATTATGTTGAACCTTTAGCTTTTGATCCACATACATGCTTGATACTGTCATGAGGAGAAGAAATCAAACCATATGTTCACCAGGACATTCCACAGCTAGACACAGTTGATGCAAACTTCAGAGGATAATGAATGAAAACAATACATGCAACATGATGAGCACTCCAAGGGATGCAGCTAATCAAAGCACATATCCAGAATTCAAACACAGATTACTCAAGATTTATGAAGATTTGTAATCAAATACTCTTCTCTTTCATTAAGTATGCAAAAAACATGTACATATACAACAACTTTGAAATGAGCCCTGAATATTTCAGCAAACAAATTTCAATTAAGTTTCAAATGACTATAACAAGGCACTCCACCACCTTTTATAGAATAAGGTGAGGAATCCGTTACAAGAGATCTACGGATCTGATATGTCAATACAAATCAACGGTCATCATTTCATGACTTGTCAATTTTACAAAATAGCACAAGTTGCCAGCTGGCAACTACCTATATTACCTATGCAAAATATTCCCCCTCATGATGTATCTTCATCATGTTCTTCAGCTAATTCATGTGGATCATCATCATGTGCATCGCTTTCTGAACCTTCGCTATCTTGATGATGATGCTGCTGCATATGGGGTTGCATGCTACTCTGGATCTGTTCGTATGACCGTACAACCTGATCTATTCCTCCGCCATCTTGAGTCTTTGCTTTGATAATGGCGTTCTTGTGTGCCTCATACCTATCCTTGCTGTTATCCAGCTTATTTTCTCTGTCCTGCAATGTCTCATTGTAGGTCTCCATCTTGACCTTGATCCTCATCACCTTATTTATAATCTCTTTTGTCAAGTGGATGAGTGGACCATCATCTTCCATCTGGAAGTTACTGCGCAGAGCCTTAAGGGTAGAATCTTCATCTTGATTCTCTATCTTCCCTTCCACTTTGCCCTCTAATGCTTCTAACATGTCTGCTTCAATGCCCATTAAATCACGTAGCCTCATGCTGATCTCCCTCAGCTTATTATTGCATCTCTTGAGGACTCCGCATTCAAACTGTACATCCTTGTACCAGATATCTACTAATAATGCAGTATTATTATTCAATACCTGCTTACTGATAAGCAGTTGTGGGTTTATTTTCCTTATTTCTCCCAACAGGCTGAGGACTTTCTCCAGTTGATAAGACCTTTTCCCAGTCTGCATCTGCAATCTGTCCACCTTGGTTTTGGAGTCACTTAATATGCTCCATCTTTTCAAAGAACCCTTCATTATTTCAACAGCATCATCCAATGTGGATGACATCCATTTCCTTATTACGGAAGCCTCATGTTTCATGAGGTCCAGTTTATTTATCTCCTCTTGAGAAATGGCAGTCAATGGGACTGCAGCTTCACTTGTAGTATCCTCAGGATTGGTCAAGCCTTTAATGTATGCATGCAACTGAGCAATGTGCTCTTTATGTTGCTTATTCTTCTCTTTCTCTCTTTTCACTTTCTGAATTAGAGAGTCTATGATGTCCTTACCTTCTTGACCTTCTTGCTCTTCGTTGGCAAAACCCAAATAAACTGTGCTTATCTGGAATTCATCCACAGTGATTTTGCCTTTCTCCTTCTCTACCGTAGGTACAGCAATTTGTGCAGTCCTTCTCCCTGTCGCCGGATCTCTCTTGATGGCCGATGTCATTCTGGCCTTTCTCTTGGGCTTCATTATATCCGCGGAGAACAGGGTGGAGATGTCAAACTCTTGGATTTCAAGTTCCTCCTCAACATTTACCTCCTTTTCTAACCATGGAGGCACCTGATCATGCTTTTCGATATCATGGTGTTGTTCACCCCTATCTCCTGTTTCCACCAACAAGCATTGTGGAGATGGTGATTTTTCTTTTTCTCCCTCTTGATGCTCACCTTGCTGCGGATCCTATGGTGCCTCCTCCTGTTGAGGAACTTCCTTTTCTGGGGGAGCATCTTCTCTGTGTGGGGAACCTTGCGGTGTACCTATATGTAGATCATGATGATCATGATCTTTCTCCATCCTTTCTTCACCTGTCCCCAGTTCTTCCCCTTGTGGAGGTTGATCATCCTCCTTTTGTTTCTCTATTTCTGGTGGCATGTCCACCGTATCTGATATCATTGGATCTGCCCGAGGTGATGGCATCTATTCTGTAGCTGTTACTTGTTCTGTGCCTGCACCATCCACCTCTTGTGCCTTATCAGCCGGATCTTCTATTTCTTCCTTCTTCTCATCAACCTTTATTTCTTGGACCTCCACTATAGCAGGTCCTACTGATGCATCTTGTGGGCTCTACTGGCCTGATTCAAGAGCATGGCCCTCTGCTTCTGCCATCTCCATCTCCTCTGTTAGGTGGCCCTTATCAGGTGATCCTGCTAGCTTCTCAGAACTAGCATCCTGTTTCTCTGCCAAGTCTACCACTACAGGACTTGTCACCTCAGTGATCAGTGTTTCCAGCCCTATGTCCTGAGCTATCTGCTCCGGGCTCTTCTCTGGTTCCGAGCTCTTTTCTCACTCCACTTTTGCTTGTTTCATCTCCTCAAGCACCGATTGGATAGATGGAGGCTTGTGCGGAGTCACATTGATGCCAGCAGCCAGTGTTTCCATTTCTTGTGCAGCTACATCCTGCACCACCTCATTGTCTCATCTAGCGAGACATGCCTTTCCGCTTGAGTCTGAGATGCTTCCTTTTGTTGCTCTTCAGCAAGTTCAGTTTTGAACTTGACAATGGTAGAAAGTGGAATGTTATGCTGAAGTTCCTTCTGCACTTCACTACCTGCCTCCTGTAATTGTGTAGGAGGTTGACTTATCTCACCTCTCATGGAGGTTCTTGGTTTCTTAGGTGTGGTGGGAACCAACACCTGCGGAGCTCTCCTCTTTCTTCTTATTATTATTGGAGCTTCCTCCTCTTCTTCAGGCTCCTCCTCCATGAGGATAGCTTTGCCTGGTTGTTTGGATGACTGACCCACTTCTTGGGTCTCTATGATTCCAGCCTCTGCTGTCTTGGTTTTCTTGGGCTTTGGAGGAGAATCTGATTCTGATCCTGATTTGGCTGCCTCCTCCACTGTGGATACTGCCCTGTCAATTATGACCCCTTTGGGTCCTTTTTCCACCTTCTTGCCCTTTGTGGCCTTTTTGCTAGGTTGCTGTGGTGGAGGGGTCCTCTCTCCCTTAGTTTTCCTCTTCTACAGCAGGAAGTCATCATATTGATCTGTAGGGATGTCTTGCCCCTTCTTCTTGCTATCCACCGTGATGGCAACACCCTTCTTCTTCAATGCCTCTACCTGTGCATCTACCCAAGCTTGGGTCAAGTGTAGGGTTTTGGCAAAGAATGTGTCTAAGGACATATCCTCCTGCATGGTGAGGTCAGGTGCAGATATGGTATCATTATAAATCTTCTTCTGCTCATATTCATCTGCCATTATCCTACCGTCATCATTCTTCAACTGCTGAGGGAGGGATATGCAGTCAAACGTTCTAATCTGGTTCAGAGTTAACCTCTGATACCTCCTCCTCCTGGCTTCTACCTCATCTTCGCAGTCAGCCCAAAAATCCTCTAGGTGCCTCTGGTGAATAGGCTTTCCTAGGATCTTCTGCATTCAGCCGTAAGGATCATATGGTCTCGTTACTGGGAAGGGCAGTAAATTCATCTTATTCAGGGTGACCATCACCTTCTTTATATTGTCGGAGTCAGGGCACATGTAGTTGCCGATGCTGACTGGGAACAAAATGGGTGGCAGCTTCTTGGCATCCTTATACATCTGTATCATGGTGGAGTCCTGCCTGATAAATTCCATTAATACTACTGCATCAGTAGGATATCTCGGCAGCATCAGGGGATGTCCTTCAAAACCTTCTATCCTGATGTAGGAGAAGGTGGCAAATTGTATGTACCATGCCCCATGCCTGTATACTGCCTCTTGAGCCTCCATGCTCAGTCTTTTAGTTCTGTCATCCTCCATGGTCCTTACCAGATGCATAGAAAATGCATCATTGACCAGTTTGTAGTCCTTGATATAGTTGGTTCTTTGCAGCTGGGGATGATGATCCTAGATATATGCTGCATTTGTGCCCATCAGTTTTCCATCTGTGACTAGGGCATCAATAGTGCCTCTATAAGCATAGGAATAAACAATATAAGAGGTCATATAGAATGCACAGTCTAAACCTCCCAGGTTCATCAGCTGCTCATGCAGAGCATCGCTTATTATTTGGCCCCACAGTGGCTTGATGTCTGCATACAGGCACATCATTATTATGCCATACATCCAATCTCTAAAATCACTAGTATCAGGCTGGCCAGTCACCCTATTTAGTAGGCAATCACGTACTGATACTCCTCATTAAAATCAAACTTGAACATGTGCATAGGAAGCTTGGCCGCTGCATTATATGTGCTGTTCTCGGCCTGCCAAACATACATGTTCTTTCTAGCCGCCTTCTTGTTGGCCTCGTATTCTCTTTTAGACTTCTTCAAGTCCACACTCTTTACCTTACTACCCATTGGCAGTCCAAATGTTTGGGAGAGACCTTTGATGGATAGGTCTGCATACACTCTCCCATGCTTCACCACCTGCCTCGTCTGAGGGTTATAATTTCGAGCGCATTCAATGACTAGCTCTAGAAACTCCATGGAGTATGGGAAGCCAGTAGCATTCCACATACCTAATACAAACACTGTGTCCAGTACTAGACTCTTATCTTGTCCATCATTCAGCTTGGCTAACCAAGCCTCCAGGTTGGTAATCCCCTGATGGGTATCTGTAATTGCCCCATATTTGAACAGGACCCCTCTTTGGGAAGAGAACATAGGCTTGCTGAATTCCTCCTGATTCTTGACTGAGCATTTTTCAGCCATGGGTACCTGCAATTAACAAAATTTCTTCTCACAACAGGGATATGCATGCATACATATTGCAAATATCATGCCTATTGCATCAATTTCACATTACTTACTTACATGGATACATAACTAGAACTTACAACATCATTTAGCAACAACATGATGAGGGTTTCAGTTCACTTACCTGGTTATGCAGATTTTCCTTTATACCAGTATATCGTCAAGATGCTCTTAATTCAACTGCTGATCACTTCCTTCCTTCTATCTGTGAGCTCGAATTGCGCAACAATAGCTGTTATGCGGATATGGAGGCAAGTGCTCTGTAAAACAATTTTAACGCAGGTAAACGTAACAATGGCGGTTGAATTACCTTTTAACCTCATAGTTAGGGTAAATTTAGGGCACTCTGACAAGTTAGATTGCAATCTTTAATCATTCGTGCGAAAACTCAGGATCTCGCCAGGTATTTCATCAGGTTCTGGGGTCGGCGGGAATCACCTACCATATCTGCGTGCATTTAATGATAATGGTGGCAAAGGGAGTGGGGGATATTCATATGGCGGGATATCATGAGGGCAGGATGATATTTCACAAATATCGGGTTGAGTTTCGATATCATCCTCCCTAATCATTGAAATTATTAATCGCGACAAGATTCGGGTGGCAATGCACCTCTTGTTTACGTTTTAGCACATCAGGAAGATATTTCGGTTTATCAGGTGATGTTTCAAAACAAAATGATGATGATGAGACAAGCTTGCTCATCTTCCTTTCTGAATATCAGGATGACGTCATCATGATATTTGTTCTTTGTATCAGAATGCTTCATGACGTCATCGTCATATTGGGTGAACATGATCATGTTTACAAAATATCTTGTCGAAATGTAAATATGATGATGATGTCATCAGGATGTTTGTTTCTTCGTTTGTCGTATTCAGATGATGTCATCAGGGTATTTGTTAAGGGTGATATTTCGCGTCAGGATGATATTTACGAATATCGGGTTACTTTTCAAAACATGATGTTCGCGGTATAAAAGACCGCTTGACGCGAAAGACTTACTACCATTTAAAGTTGACGTCAGGATATTTGAACTGCAAGATATGTCAGGGGAATGTTTCAATATGATGATGATCTTTAAACAACATGACTCAGATTATAAAATATGACCCCCCCTCTTGCGAATATCAGGTTTGACCAAGACTTTGACTGTTCACAACTCTCACATCCTGATGAATACCAGGGTGATGTAAAAGGCAAACCTGCATGAAATTTAATGTTCTTCCAGAATATGAGGTTACAGATACAAAATAGGAATTTTGACAAACTGACCTCATAATGATGACTTACCTCATCCTGACTCAACATGATGATGCACTTGACTGACTTTTACCAAACCGCCAGAAAGCAAGAAACACAAACCAAGCCAAAAGAAGTTGGGTCCCTGTTTTGCCAAGTCAAAATGGGGTGTGTTGTGTAACCACACAACAAGTAACATTGTCACTAGGTATGGAACTCCTTATGCATTGGTAAGTGATAATGGTTCTGCCTTCATTTCCACCAAGTTATCAAGTTGGGCTTTTGATCATGGGATCATACTTAAATTTTCATCCAACTATTATCCCCAAGGGAATGGATTAGCAGAATCCACCAACAAGAATTTACTGAATATCATAAGAAAACTGATAGAGAAAAACCCTAGAGAATGGAATTCATTCTTGAAGTATGCCTTATGGGCTAACAGAACCAGAATAAAAACTGCATTAGGAAACTCACCTTTCGAACTAGTATATGGGGTGGATCCCATTCTCCTTGTAAACTTAAAAATTCCTACTCTACAGTTTGCCCACGAATACCTAGGCATAGACAATAAACAAGAAGTCAGGTTGCTTCAATTGATGCACCTGGAAGAAAAAAGGAGTCAAGCAATTGACCAATTTGCAAAACATCAGGCTGTTGTCAAACACTGGTTTGAAAAGAGAGCCAGAGTTAAAGCTTTCAGGATATCTGATTTAGTCCTGATGTGGGATAGAGCCCATGAGAAGAAAGGTGACCATGGTAAGTTTGACAAATTATGGATAGGTCCCTTTCAAATTTCTGAGATACTAGGAGACATCACTTATAGGCTTAAGAACCTGACAGGTGAGGATGTCCCATTGCCAGTCAATGGACAGTTCCTCAAGCATTATTTCCAGGCCTGAGTAACTCCCTGACAGTCATATGTATCATATTGTATATTTGTATAGTTGTTTGTACAATGTTCTTTTGTCCTATTTTGTTTTGCTGGTTGGGACCTTGTTCTGGTAAGTCAAGATGATGCACTTCATCACCCCAGAAAATAACTAAATTGTTAAGATTCAAGTGATGAGATCACATTTAGACATAGGTTATGATTCATTCTAAGAAGTATTCATGATCAGGTTTGTGATATCTTTTCATCAGGGTGCCTTTTCTTGGTCAAAGTGAATCAATCACAATGAAACACCTAACAACCTTGGGTTTGCTGAGCACACAAGTATATGTGTTAAGTGAAAAATCTAAAGGGACTCCCTTGCTACCAATACAATCTCCAACCTAAAGCTACAAGTGACTATACCTTGTACAAATGAGATGACATGATGATATCAGATACAAATTTTAAAGAGAAAATCAGAAAAGAAATAAAGTTAGGCCATCTAAGTAACTCTACTGGGGCTATAGATGCCTGTTGGCAGTGGGACTCTACTTAGGGAGATTGTATAGATAACCTTGCAAGGGCTATAGACGCTTGCTGGCAGCAAGGCTCTATCCAGGTTGGCTATGAGGGATGATCTCCAACTATGTAGTTTAATACCAGTTACTTATGTTTTCAACTTGCTTTCAAGATGAGGATAATTAATCATATGCACACACCTAATCCTTTGTTAGTATTGTTACCATGATGAAATTTTATCATTCAGAGGATCATGATGCCCATGCTTAGATGGAGTTAAAATACTATAGATAAATGTGATCACATCACTTGAATCATTGGAATTTGTTTGTTTTCTTTGGTGGCAAGTTGTTGTGTGGTTACACAACACGCCCCATTTTGACTTGGCAAAACAGGGACCCAACTTTTTTGGCTTGGCTTGTGTTGTCTGCTTTCTGGCGGTTTGGTAAAAGTAAGTCATGTGCATCATCATGTAGGGTCAAGATGAGGTAAGTCATCATTATGAGGTCAGTTTGTCAAAATTCGTATTTTATTTTTGTGACCTCACAGTTTGAAAGAGCATTAAATTCCATGCAGGTTTGCCTTTTACATCACCTTGATATTCCTCAGGATGTGAGAGTTATGAACAGTCAAAGTTTTGGCCAAACCTAATATTCACAAGAGGAGCATCATATTTTTATAACCTCAGTCATGTTATTGAAGATCATCATCATCTTTGAAAGATTCCCCGATAAGTCATGCGGTCTAAATATCCGGACGTCAAGTTTAAGTGGTAGTAAATCTTCCCCGTCAAACGGTCTTATATATCGCGAGCGTCATATTTTTGAATGTAACCTGATATTTCTTAATATCCTCCTGACGCGAGATATCACCCTAAGCCAATATCCTGATGACGTCATCCAAAGCTAATAAATAAAGAAACAAACATGACGATGATGTCATCATCACATTTACATTCGACAGGATATTTTCTAAACATGATCATGTTCGCCTAATATGACGATGACATCATGATGCATTTCCGATACAAAGAACGAACATCAGGATGACGTCATCCTGATATTCCAAAAGGGAGACATGTAGGTTTGTCTCATCATCATCATATTTTGAAACATCACCCTGTACATCGAAATATCCTCCTAAGGTATCAAACATAACCAAAAGGTGCTTGTCGCCTGAATCTTGTTGCGATAATAATTCCAATATGAGGGAGGAGGATGATATTGAAACTTGACCCGATATTTGCGAATATCATCTTGCCTTCATGATATCCTGTCATAAGGATATCCCCCCGCTCCCGTTTCTGCCATTATCATTTAATGTGTGTAGACATGGTAGGTGGTTCCCGCCGACCTCGGAACCCAATGAAACACCTGGCGAGATCCTGCGTTTTCACACGAATAATCAAGGAATACAATCTAATTTGTCAGAGTTGCCCTAAATTTACCCTAATTGCTAGGTTAAAAGGTAATTCAACCATCATTTTCACATTTACCTTGTGATAAAATTGTTTTACAGAGCACCAGCTTCCATATCCTCATACAGGCGATTGTTGCACGAGTTGAGCTTACAGACAAAAGGAAGGAAGTGATCATCGGCTGAATTAAGAGCGTCTTAGCAATCTACTGGTATAAAAGAGAAATCTACATAACCAGGTAAGTAAATGAAACCCTCATCATGTTGTTTCTGTTCTGGTATGATGATGTAAGTTCTGGTTTATGCATTCGTATGATTAAGTAATGTCGAACAGATACAGTAGGCATAGTGATTTATGAAGTTAACTGCAATATGCATGCATGTGTATACCTGTTGTGAGATGGATTTTGTTAATTGCAGGTACTCATGGTAGACAAGCGATTAGTCAAGTGTCAAGAGGAATTCAGTAGGCCCATGTTCTCTTCTCAGAGAGGGGTCCTGTTTAAGTATGGAGCAATTACAGACACCCATCAGGGAAGCACCAATCTAGAAGCCTGGTCAGCTAAGCTGAATGATGGGCATGACAAGAGTTCTGTGCTGGATGTAGTGTTCGTATCAGGGATGTGGAACGCTGCCAATTTTCCATACTCCATGGAATCTCCGGAGCTGGTCATAGAATGTGCCCAGAATTATAATCCTCAGACAAGGCAAGTGGTGAAGCATGGGAGGATATATGTAGACCTCTCCATCAGGGGTCTCTCCCAGACATTTGGATTGCCGCTGGGCAGTAAAGTTAAGAGCGTAGACTAGAAGAAGTTTGAAAAGGAGTATGAAGCCAACAAGAAATCAGCCAGGAAGAACATGTATCAATGGCGGGCTGAGAACAGCACATATCCTGCAGCAGCCAAACTTCCTGTGCACATGTTCAAATATGATTTCAGTCAGGAATACCAATACATGATTGTACTCCTGAATAGAGTAACAGGCCAGCCTGATGCTGGTAGTTTCAGAGATTGGATGTACGGAATAATCATGATGTGTCTATATTCAGACATCAAGCGACTGTGGGGCCAGATAATAAGTGATGCTCTGCATGAGCATCTGATGAACCTGGGAGGTTCAAATTGTGCATTTTATATGTCATCTTTCATTGTTTATTCCTGTGCTTACAAAGGCACTTTCGATGCTTTAGTTATAGATGGAAAGCTCACAGGCACAAATGCTGTGTATATCTGGGATCATCATCCCCAGCTGCAGAGAACCAACTACCTCAAAGATTACAAACTGGTCAATGATGCATTCTCCATGCATCTGGTGAGGACCATGGAGGAAGACAGAACAAAGAGATTGAGCATGGAAGCTCAAGAGATAGTTTACAGGCATGCGGCTTGGTACATACAGTTTGCAACCTTTTCATACATAAGGGTTGAAGGTTTTGAAAGACATCCCTTGATGCTGCCAAGATATCCTATTGATGCAGTAATACTAATGGAATTTATTAGGCAGGGCTCCACAATGATAAAAATGTACAAAGATGCCAAGAAGTTGCCACCAATTTTGTTCCCAGTCAGCATTGGCAGCTATATGTGCCCTGACTCAGATAATATAAAGAAGGTGATGGTCACCATAAATAAAATGAATCTGCAACTTTCCCACTAACAAGACCATATGATCCTTACGGTAGGATATAGAAGATACTAGGAAAGCCTATTCATCAGAGGCACCTAGAGGATTTTTGGGCAGGAGAAGAAGGTATCAGAGGTTAACTCTGAACCAAGTTAGAACTTTTGATTGCATCTCCATCCCCCAAGAATTGAAGAAGGATGATGGCAGAATAATCGCAAATGAATATGAACAAAAGAAGATATATAATGACACCATCTTTGCACCTAACCTCACCATGCAGGAAGACATATCTTTGGACCCATTCATTGCCAGGACCATACAACTAACTCAGGCTTGGGTTGATGAGCAGGTGGAGGCATTGAAAAAGAAAGGTGTTGCCATTATGGTGGACAACAAAAAAAAGGGACAGGATATCCTTGGGGATGAGTATGATGACTTCCTGATTGAGAAGAGGAAGACCAAGGGAGATAGAATCCTTCCACCACAATAACAGAGCAAAAGACCCCCAAGGGGCAAGAAGGTGGATAAAGGACCAAAAGGGATTATAATTGAAAGGGCAGTATTTGTAGCTGGGAAGGCAACCAGATTAGGATCAAGATCAGAATTAGAATCACCTCCAAAGAAAGAAAAGCCCAAGAAGAGTAAGACAGCAGAGGCTGGAATCACTGAGACCCTAGAAGTGGGTCAATCCTCAAGGAAACATGATACAGAGGATATCCTCATGGAGGAGGAGCCTGAAGAAGAAGAGGCTCCATTAATAATAAAGAGAAAGAGGAGAGCTCCATAGGTGCTGGTGTCCACCACACCTAAGAAACAAAGAACCTCCATGAGAGGTGGAATAAGCCAACCCCCTACACTATTACAAGGGGCAGGTGGTGAAGTACCAAAGGAACTTCAGCATAATGTTCCACTTCCTACCATCGTCAAGTTCAAAATTGAACTTGCAGAAGAACAAATGAAAGAAACTGATCAGACACAAGCAGAAGGACATGTCTCGCTTGATGAGACAATAAATCTGTCTGATGATGAAGTCATGCAGGATGTGGCTACACAGAAGATGGAAATACTTGCTGCTGGTATAAGTATGACACCTCACAAGCCTCCACCAGTTCAAACTGTATTTGAGGAGATGAAGCAAGTGGAAGAGGGTTAATCACAGAGGTGACAAGCCCTGTAGTGGTAGACCTGACAGAAAAATAGGATGCAAGTCCTGAACAGCCAGCAGGATCACCTGACAAGGGGCACCCAGCAGAAGAAATAGAGATGGCGAAATCAGAAGGCCATGCTCTTGAATTGGACCAACAAAGTCCACGTGATGCATCAGCAGAACTTGCTATAGTAGAGGTTCAGGAAACAAAGGCTGATGAAAAGGAGGAAACAATGGTGGATCCTGCTACCAAAACAAAAGAGATTGACAGTGCAGACCTGAAACAAATAATGGCCGCAGAACAAATGCCAGCACCTCAGGCAGAATCCCGAGTATCTAGTGCAGTGGATAAACAACAAGGGGAAGAATTGAAAATAGATGAAATAATGATGGAGAAAGATCATGATCATCATGATCAACATATAGATGCACCGCAAGGTTCCCCACACCAAGAAGATGCTCCTCTGGAGAAGGAAGTTCCTCAACAGGAGGACGTGTCGCAAGATCAACAACAAAGTGAGCATCAAGAAGAAGAAATGAGAAAATCACCATCTCCACCACATCTGTTGATAGAAACGGGAGATATGGGTGAACATCATGATGATGCTGAAAAACATGATCAGGTGCCCCTTTGGTTAGCAAAAGAAGTAAATATTGAGGAAGAGCTTGAAATTCAGGAATTTGGTGTCTTCACCTTGTTCTCCATGGATATAATGAAACCTAGGAGGAAGGCCAGAATGACTTTGGCCATCAAGAGAGATCCAGCAACTGGGAGAAGGACTGCACAAATTGCCATACCTGCGGTGGAGAAAGAAAAAGGTAAAATCACTGTAGATGAATTTCAAATCAGCACAATGGATTTGGGTTTTGCCAATGAGGACCAAGAAGGTCAAGAGGGCAAGGACATTATTGACTCTCTAATTCAAAAGGTGAAAAGAGAGAAGGAGAAGAATAAGCAACATAAAGAGCACATTGCTCAGTTGCATGCCTACATCAAGGGGCTGACCAATCCTGATGATACCACAATTGAACATGCAGTCCCATTGACTGCTATTTCTCAAGAGGAGGTAAATAAATTAGACCTCATGAAACATGAGGCATCTGTGATCAGAAAATGGATGTCATCCACATTGGATGATGCTGTAGAAATAGTGAAGACCTCTTTGAAGAGGTGGAGCATTCTAAGTGACTCCAGGACTAAGGTGGATAAATTGCAGATGCAGACCGGGAAAAGGTCTTATAAACTGGAAAAGGTCCTAAGCCTTTTGAAAGAAATAAAGAAGATAAATCCTAAACTACTTATCAATAAGTAAGTGCTAAATAGTAATACTGCATTGTTGGTGGACATCTGGTACAAGGACATTCAGTTTGAATGCGGAGTCCTCAAAAGATGCAATAATAAGCTGAGAGATATTAGCATGAGGCTACATGATTTAATGGCTGAAGAGACAGAGATATTAGAAACATTGGAAGGGAAGGTGGAAGGTAAAATAGAAAATCAAGATGAAGAGTCTGCTATCAAGGCTCTACACAGTAACTTCCAATTAGAAGCAGATGTTCCACTTGTCCACTTGACAGAGGAACTTATAGATAAAATAATGAGGATCAAGGTCAAGATGGAAAGATACAATGAAACATTGCAGGACAGAAAAAACAAGCTGGATAATGGCAGAGATAAGTATGAAGCACACAAGCACGCTATCATCAAAGCAAAGACTCAAGATGGTGGAGGAATAGATCAAGTTGTGCATTCATATGAGTAGATCCGGAGCAGTATGCAGCCCCATATGCAGCATCATCATCATCAGGATAGCGAAAGTTTAGGAAGTGATGCACATGAGGATGATCCACATGAATCAGCTGAGGAACACGATGAAGATACATCGTAAAGGGGATATGAGCATAAGCAATATAGATAGTTGCTAGCTGGCAACTTGTGCCATTTTTTTTGTAAAGATTGACAAAGTCAAGAGAATGATGACCGTAGATTTGTATTGATAAATCAAGATCGTAGATCTTTTGTAACAGATTCCTCACCTTATTCTATAAAAGGTGGTGGAATGCCTTATTGTAAACATTCAAAACTTAATTGAAATCCATCTGCTGAAACATTCAAAGCTCATTTCAAAGTTTTTGTATACATTTATATTTTTACATGCTTAATGAATGAGAAGACTGTGTCGATTACAATTCATAGTAAATCTTGAGTAATCAGTGTATGATGTCTGGATATATGTGGTGATTTGTTGCATCCCTTGGAGTACATGTCTACTTACATGTGTTGTCTTCATACAAATTCCTTTGAAGTTAGCATCAACTATATCTAGCTGTGGAATGTCCTGGTTAAAATATGGTTTGGTTTTCTTCTCTTCATGATAGTATCTAATATACAGGTGGTTCAAAAGCTGAAGGTTCAACTTTAATTAGAAGCATTTCTTCAATTTCTTTTAAATTTTAGAGCACTTCATCTCCATAATTGCGAATAATTGATGATCTTAAGCAAATAACACAGATATGCAGACATCTCGTAGATAATCATAAATATTTAGCATATTTGAATACAAAGCATGCAAAGATTGAGGTATTTTTGCATCTTTTCACCAAACAACTGCATAATATGACTTCTCTGTAAAGAATTTCTGCAGGAATGACATGATGATGATAAATTTCCACGTAAGGCCCCAAAATGGAAACAACAACTCACATTAACCTCTGAGTGACTTCAGACGATTAAGACCTAATCACCAGAGACTTGGGATCCTGATTTCTTTGAATTCATAGTATCTTTCAAGATGAATAAAGGTTAATGTGTACTTTTATTCTATGCTTGTTTGTGACTAACATCATGACCAACACTACGGAAGCTAGAAAGGAGATGATTTGGTTACAACATTTTCTGGAGGAATGGGGGCAACAACAAGAAGATAGTCCTTTGTACACTGATAGCTAGAGTGCCATTCATCTTGCTAAGAATTTAGCTCTGCATTCAAAAACTAAGCACATACATCTCAGATACCACTTCATTCAGTCAGTTTTGGAGGATGGGTAGTTGAAGCTGGAGAAAATTCACACAAGTGAGAATCTTGCAGATATGTTCACAAAGGCAGTTACACGAGAGAAACTAATTTCCTCATTAGTTTCTATTGGCCTTCATGACTAATAATGGTGAACATAAGAAACTAGCCAGGCCTGTAATCTAGTGGTAGGTGCAAGTGCAGCAGTGTTGTCCAGGATTAGTCTCCAAGTGGGAGATTGTTGGTATGTGGCGACTAATCATGTAAGTACCTCTTTTTTTCCCTCTTTTTTTCCTGTTTGGAGTTGGTTGTTAATTTTTGTTAACTGACAAAAGAAAAATAACATTGTAAAACCCTAATTTGAGAAGCTTCCAAAAAGCTTGTTATAAGTGGCTGAGATGTATGTTACGGGTTTGGAATTCATGAGATTGTAATATGTTTTGTACTAGATAATAAAATCATTGGATGGTTGAGTTTCTATGGAAGTAGCCCATATTGGGTGAACCATGTTAGATTTATGTGTTGATCTCTTTTGTGTTGTTCTTCATTATTATATTTGGGTTATTTAATCTGCATATAATTGTTAGTGTTTATTGCTCTAATATATCTGAACCCTAATAATAGAAGCAAAAAAAATTGATAAATGATTCAAACACAAATAGATATCACATTAGAGGTGTATCTTGCATGTAGATGAAAATCTTTTAATGCATGAGAAGATGAAGCCAAATCGGCATAACAAACACAACAACAATATTCTTCTCTGCAACAATCAATGCTTTGAATGCTCTACAATCATAAGTTCACCAAATGTTCATAATCATCTTCTAGTCTACAAATGAAACACTAAACATGCTTATATATGCATTCCTGCTACAAATTTTGTAATTCAAACTTAAGATGTTGGCAACAAAACCTTTTAACGGTCACATAACTGACATTTAAAATTTAGGTCCTGACAAAAAAGGGCAGGACTAGGGCGCAAGCACCCAAGCCCTAAGCACTATTTTCAATGTAGGATCAAGTTCAACAATGTCCCCTTAGCCCCATTTGACATGGGTTTTCAGGGATTTTGCATCAGGAGTTAAAATGAATGTGCATGATGAAAAATAAGGGACACGAGAGCTATACTTAGGAAGTAAAAGTCCTACGAGGACATTTTATGACATAACATTTAGCCCCAACTTTAATGTATATATGATCTTATGACCCATACATGCATTAAAGTATGTTCAAAACACAACAAACTTGCCAGACACTTGAAGCTAATGCATACACAAAGATTGAGGAACTATTTCTAGCCCCCAGTCTTAGGTAGACATTAGAGAAAACATGCCGTAGACATGCCAAACACAGTGAAGACAATAATAGGCATACAAAACACCAAGAAGATAGTAATAGGCACACAAAAAATGGAGGAGATAGTATTAAAGACGTGTAAAACATGATGAATACAGTGAATGTAGTGATTATTTTATTTTCATTTTCACAGATATGAATGAATGTAGATACATGGTTCAAGTAAAAATGCAATACACAACCCAAAAATGTAGGAGGGTCATTTAGCCACACCCTTGAGACTACATATGGGGGAGAAGAAACACCAAACACATCCCAAAGTGTACAAGGGGCACTTCGCCACACCCTTCATACTACACTTGAGAACAAGCATGCCATACAAATTCCAAAGCATAGGAGAGGCATTTCGCCACACCCTTGATACTATGCTTGGGAAAAAACACTCCATACAAAGCCTGAGAGTAGGAGGGGCATTTCACCACACCCTTGAGACCACACACAAGGGAAAACATAGGAAGACACATGGAAAACATGAGCGCCATATAGTATGCCAAAGACATACTATATGTCTAAAACATGACAAACAAGGCAATGGAAGGAACATATTGCTAAGCCCTAACCATCTCAAGCATGCTATAGGCACATATGATGGTTGTTCTTACACCACAACAACCACCAAAGACACACTTAAGGGATGATACACTAACCCCACCTACTAGGAGGACATTTGAAATAAAAAGGATGTGCACTAGCTCAACAGATACACCATCCCTGCCTCTGCAAAGGGCTTTGAATAAAAGGATATGCATAATATCCCCTTCTTGATTGCAATATAGAATAATGATGTGCACTCACACCAGAGATACAACATCCCACCTCTGTAGAGGGCTTACAAACACACTTTGTTATTACCAAAATCATTGGACAACTTATTGTTATATGCCCCCACCTTAAGGTGGTTGATATCATGTGTACCAATATCAAGCACTTTAAGGTAGAGAGAAAAAACACAAGGGAACAAAATCTTTCACAAAGCCCATGCCCCCAAAGGTGACATGTGCTCACAATCACCAAAAGTTCCCGCAAACACACACCTCTTAATCTAAGCGATGCATGAAAACAAAGAAGCCAAGGATACACAAATGGGTTCGAGTCTAAGTATAGCCATGGGGCTTATACTGCAGGCATCTCAGAACTGAGTGTAACAACAAGGTGAGACACCCAAAACAAACAAAGTGCATGAAGAAAATGTATTGTTATGATTTGTTATCACAATAAGACAACATCAAATATCACACAGAGTGATTCTACTAGCCAAGCATCAAATATATAAATCAACCCCATCTTCATATATGGACTAGGTGCATTTTTGCTTCACATGCCGAAGGGACATGCAATCTGTATTAGTATATGTTTTTTTTTCATCATCCATCGACTAGGTAGAACCACTAGAAGAAGGTAAACATTAAAAAGAGAGATGAGAACAAGTGTCTTAGGAACAATCACGTAGGAGGATACCCATAGGTCATCAACCACAATGCTATGCTCCTAAGACACAACACACAATAATAAAAAAAAGGGAGAAGAAAGATAGAAGAATGGTCACAACAGAGGCACTCTCCCAGTCTCCCAGTATCCTTAACCTGACAAGAGAATAAAGGGTCATCCAAGGAGGCCTAAACAACACATAACACATCACGGGGAGAACATGACACAAGAGGGGATGTCACATAAACAAGAAGACGATGCTATGACATAGGTGACCACTAGGGTTAGAGATACTTACTTGTTGTTCTTTATCTTGATCTTTACTTTGATGGTTAAAGCTTTATCTCTTCTTCTTTCTTCCACATTTTCTTGAGTTTGTGAAGGTGCAATTGTAGGATTTGTCAATGGAAAGGTGTCTATTAATGATGGTGTAGAAGGAATGTCATAGTTTTCTATGTCAATCAAATGGGGTGATATAGGAGTTGGAAAGATACCCATTCAGTCGAGTGAGGTAATGAGGGAACCTGAAAGATACCCATTTCAACTAGTTTGTGAGGTGTTGGGATACCTTGGTTGTTAGGAATAATATGTTTATTGATGTTTTCTGGATTTTTAGTATTGTCCAAGGTATGTGAGATGTCAAGTAAGGGTATGTGATTTGTTTCTTTGTTTAAGATGTAGTTGAGAAGTGTTTGAAGATTATTTGGTAAATTTTTATTGTCAATCGGTTGAAGAAGTTGTTCACATAGAGAATCCATGTCATCCAATCCTTCATCCTAGCCAAGGAGAGTAGGAAGGGATGATAGAGTGGTGTTAAGGAATGTCTCAATGATGTTTTATTCTTGTGCCAAAATATCCTCACCGAGTGAGGTTATGTTGGTATGAGTCTTTTGATTAGATGAATCACCCAAGGCTATATCAGCCTCAAATGTCTTAGAAAGAATGTCCATTATATCATCATGAAATGTAGGAATGGAAGGAAGGACATTTTCACCACTACTTTCCTCATGATTACTTGTAGAAATGAAATTAGTAAGATTTTCCAAGATTGAAGGGAAAATACCGACGATAGTGACAAAGCTTTCAAAATAGGATATTGAACAAAGAATATCACAAGTAGTGCTTGCGGACATGTCAATACCATAGATGTATGCTATTTCATGTAAGACTTGAGGATATTTATAAGTGAATTTGTAGAAATTATCAAAATTTATAGTATATTCAAATAAATCTTACAAATATGGATGACAAGAAGAATCCATGATATATGCAAGAAAATAAATGCAAAACTATGTATGTTTATGACCTAAAATGCTTGATTTTTTCACTTTTTTTTCAATGCAAATACCTAAAAGAAGTAGTGTTGTGACAAAACTGCAAAGGGGAAGCTAATAATAACCTTATTATCAATCCAATAATGCAGAAATATCTTTTACAACACACCTACCATGCAAATATAGATGAATGATGAGTCAAAATCTAGTGAAAATGCTAGGATTTTAAACCCTAATTGTGAAATTAGAGCATGAAATTATGCAAAATGGTGTATGAATGAATTATAATCAGATTTAAGATGTGAATCAACTCATCTTAGATCTTAAAATGATGTCACAAGTTCTACAATGCTCAATACAAGTGCAATTTTAAGGAAAAATGAATGAATATGTTAGTTTTTGTTGAAATTGACTATGTATAAATGGAAACTTTGAGATGTAAATAAAAAGACACACAATAATGAAACACTACAATCAAAATTAAGTCTTAAAAGAGTGTTTAAAAGAGTAGTAAAATCTGAAACAAGATTTTAACTACAAACCCTAGCTTTTGGAAAAACTAGGTTATATGAAAATGATTATAATTTATATCAGATCTAATGTAAAAATTAGAGATTAAATGAAATTTAATGAAATTGATGCAAACTATTTCAAAGTGCAAGCCTAGGATGCTAGTTTTTTTCAAATTTTTTAATTTTTTTGTAAATTTTCAAATGCAATAAGATGAAAATGAAATGAATGAATGTAAATATGAATTAAAATACTCAACAAGGTGAAAAATTCAATTAAAACATGGGTTCACCAAAATGTCATGTAGGAAAAGTGGGAGTAGGTTTGATTTGATGATATGCCTAGATCCTCCTTTCACTACACACATTCAAGGACATTTAACCGAGTTGAATCATGAATTTTGAAAGAAGATTCACCTATAGGTTGGTTCTCTCTTGTAATGATAGGGAAATTTGGAATTTACTGATTAATGTATTAATCTAATGCCCAATTATGCTTAAAACCATAATTATGCAAAATTGTAATCAAACGGACGAATCCTGACAAATGCTCGCACACAGAGATATCAAATGACAATTAGATCATACATACTAGATTTAAAGATTCAAGATGCAAAAAAGTCACGGGCTAAGGAACAAGTGCCCAAGCCCAATGTAGGGACTTCTTCAGGGATTTCTAGAACTTGTCTACTACTATTCACCACTGTCCTGGAGGTTTTCAACTTCAGAGATCCTGAGGGATTTAGTGCGGGAACCCAAGCCCTTGCAGTCCTTTTCTTCTTTGATATGGAATCTGCACACTTTGTCATATCCTTCTACAACTCCACTCCGCAAGATATGACACATGTCACTTGCAGTCACAAGAAATGGAGTTGGGGGTTGTGGTGTTTAAGAGCTTGCCTCAATCAAGCCTTGAAATGGCATTCAAGCCTTCCAACACCGTTGTTTGATAAAGAGTGCAATACCTATGGGATAGAGGCAAAAAAAATTGATAAATGATTCAAATTGTTATGTTGGAAAAATGCACCCTTGGGGGCTTTTTCCTAAAGGTTTAGCTCCCAGGTCTCTAGATTTGCATTTAGAGCATTTTGCATGTTAATTCAGACTCCCGATGAGAAAACCCATGGGTCTTGTGGCAAATAGTACCTAGGGGGCTAGACTTCATTGAATCATGAGCAAATACATGGGGTGGACAAGGGCGCTAGAGCCCTAGTCCAACCCTATTTTGGGTCTACCCTAATTTGAAATGTCAGTTTTGTGACCGTTATTTGGTCTCCAGGACGACATCATAAGTTTCAAATACAAAATTCTTGGTAGGAATCTTAATAGTTGCATATATAAGCATGTTTAGGGTTTCAATTGTAAACTAGAAGATTATTGTTGATGATTGTTTTTACAAATTCATAACAAAAGTTAAAATTCACAAAATAAACCTAAACTATCTTGAAAGATATGAATAAATCACCTAAGAGTTCTTAATCCCAAGTTTCTGTATGGTCAGGTCTTGACCTTGTGGACAATTCAATAGGTTGATGTGAAACTGTAATATTCAAGGGGCCTTACTTGATTTAAGATAATCTGTGACTTACTGGACTCAAATTATACAAATTCTTACAAATATAGACAAATTATTCATTCCTTTGCATAAACCTACTACTGTATTACAAATCCTTGTATGATTTATAGTGAAACAAGCTTTGCCTTTCAAATTGATATGAAAATTGTTAGATATTAACACAATTCTCCATGCTTCTTCCAAATGTAAGACAATTTCCTTAATATTTCTGCGTTTAAGCTAATTATTTCAAATGTTTGGGGGAAAAGTTAGAGAAACTTAGGTTGAAAATCATTTCACTACAAGATCTAAACGTTCTGTTACTCACATCTTTAAGAGATACAGCAAATTAATCAAATCAACATACTAAATCTTCAAATGTAGAGTCCTGAGTATTTTCATGAACACACATCAAAGATTGCAAGCTTTCAAAGGATAGTACTCCAAATACTAGTAAGAGTCAGAAAACACTCTGTAATAGACATAGAATTCCAAGTTTACTTGTATTTAAAGCACACAGTCATATAGAATTTACAATGTATGAATGACCTTTTGTTTCATTAATCAAATTGCCAGAAAACTTACAAACATTTTTACAGATACAATAAGGAAACTAGATATTCCACATATTCCTTAGTGTAGACATAGGTGAACTCCTCTTCTAAACAAAAAGAAAGTACTTCTCTAGTCCAATATTCAAACAAATTACAAGTGCAAGATATAATTCAAAATCCCTGTGTAAATATTATACGAGTAGCAGAGCTTCATATATAGAATTTGAAGCTTCATACTGCTACAGCTACAAAACTTAATCCACAGTGAGTATTCATACTTTCTTGATCAAGGGTGTGCATTCATTCCTAACCGTTTCTCAAAATATCTTCATGGTATCTTTGCTTTCCTCAAAGGATGCGATTGGAATCTTGTTAAAACAAGATACTTGCTGATTGCTTCCACTTTGTTGACCTTGCCCGCTGATACCCTTCAATTAACTCTTCCTTTAGAATTACTTGCCTCTTTTGATACTTTACTAATCCTTCAAGTATATCCTAAAGTTATTCATGACACCTTCTATGAAAGTGCGATTTCCCCCTAGAATTCTTGTCCATATGTATTCTTGCATTGTGACTCCTTCAATTTCCTTTCTTCCTTATTCAAACCTTCAACCTTTTTCTTGTACTTTTTTATTTTGGCACTTGTTTCCATTAACAAATCAATAATTTTCTTACTCAAATAAGCTTCTAGATTCTCTAGACATGGTGCAAAGATGGAATTAAACTCTGTTAATGCCTTTCGTAGTTCATATGCTAGTATGTCCATGCATTCACCCTCATTATCATCGTCTTCAATTTATGTGTCTCCTCCATCCTCATCCTCTGGATTTTCTTTCTCTGATGGCTCCTTTTCTTCTTCTTCTTTATTGTCTTGCTCCATATTTAGCATACCTTCACCCTCAATTTTCTTTTTAGGTTCAAAATTACCTTCATCAATATTTTCTTTGTTCTCTTTGCTTTCAGGCTTATCTGCTTTTGTTTTCACTGCCTCCCCTATAGTTTCAACTTTCTCCTATACCTTTTCATGCATGTCAGTTTGTTATATATGTGAAGGTGAACCTATAATTTCATCAGATTCCTTTGTATATTTTTCTTGTTCATCCTTGTTTTCCATATTCTTTTCTTCCTCAATGTGCTCTCCATACATGTTCAAAATATTCAACACATCTGCACCAGAAGTGCTAACTCCTACTTCTTCCTTATTTTGAACATGTGTTTCCTTCATTACCTTTTCAGGTGTATCCTCCTTTTTAGATTCTTTTATCTGATGTGCCACATCCTGCACATCTCTTATGCTTCCCATCCTTCTTGTACATTCTCTTTCATAGACTACGGGCTTTGTTCAATTTCCATATATGTTAGATCATTCTGCCATTCTTCTCCATCAGAGTATTCACTCAATTCTTCTTCATCCAGACAGTTTCTTTTCCTATCTTGGTATCAACTTCCCTAATGCCACTATCACTGCTATCATCTTCAATGTTAATATTCTCTATTACATTTTTGGCTTCATGTACATTTGACCCATGCAACTTTTCTTCAGCTAATTTTGTTTTAACTTTAGCATATGTTTGTCTCTTTTCTTCTAATGTGGTCTCACTAGTGATGCCACTCAATTTAGTTCCTATCTGTGATGCACTTATAACATCTCCTTGTTTTGATGTTTCTCCTTTAGATGTTTCTACTGGTACTACCTTTATGACCTTCTATCCTGTTAACTCTTTAGTAGCATGTGCCTGTTCTGTATTGATATTATGGTCAAATGATTTTGTTTCTACAAATGTGCTTGATGATACTACCACTATCACCCCTAATGCATATGGATCCATCAGAGTGGCATTTGTGTCTTTCCCCATACTTTTTGCCTCCACAATTTTCCTCTTTTTCTCATAGAAACATTGGAGCTCATCTTAATGCTCCCCCACCCTCTTCTTACCCTTCTTTGGAAATGTAGGCTCTATCCCTTCATCTTTAATCTCTTCAATTCTATTCTTCAACCTTGTTTTAGAAAACAAAATGACAAGTTTGGACAATGCGTCCAAAGATGTACTCCATGGTTGTGACCAATCAGGCTCTCCAATAGGAGCAAGCCTGGCACTTTCATAACTATGGTGCAATATATTACCATCATCCTTAACTTCTGGGGTACATAGATTTACCCCATGGACCTCATTTGGTCTACTCAGTCTTTTGTGAGCTCTCTTTCTCACTTCTCTGTCATTCTTGCAGTCTGACCAGTAGTCCTCAATATGTACTTGATGGTTAAATTTAGAATTGATAGTATTTTGGATCCTATGAAAAGGATCAAACCTCCTTGCTAACTCAAATTCCTCAAATCCATAATACCTTAACTCTTTCTCTGAGTAGCCAACCACTTCTTCATTGTACTAGGAATACCTACCAATTGCCTAAGGGAGATTAAGATTCCCTTTGTTATACTTCTTTTTATACATTTTATAAGCATTCAATTTTTTCCTTGAGAATTCTAATACAATCAACTTGTTGGAAGGATACCTAGGTAGCATAAAAGGTTTTCCTTCAAAACCTTCCATTCTAATATATGTGAATTTCTGGAATTGTATGTACCATGAACTATGTAAACTAATTGTATCCTCTGCATCTGCAGATAATCTCTTATCCTGCTCTTCTCTTAAAACTCTGACCATGTATGTATAAAATACATCATTCACTAAAGCATACTTTCTTAATGCATTATCCTCATGTAGATCTGGATAATGGTCATATACAACCTTTTGATCTAGGCCATTCCCTAATGTCCCAACTTTGTCAATCCTATATATATATGGCTGAACCATTGCTGCACATGAGTATAATACATACGAGGAAAAATAGAAAGGCATCATCTTTTGTTTTCTTAACATTGCCTATTTCTATATGGCTATGCTAATAGCCCTAGCCCAGTGAATTTGTCCTTATTCCTTATTTACCTCTCTCATGAATTGTATAATAGTGAACATCCAAGGTTCACACTTAGTGGCATCTCTTAAGCCTACCAGTCTGCTTAACATTGTTATCATCAAATGTATCTCCTCTTTAAAATCTTTTCTTTGCAAGATCTTATGTAGTCTTGCCATGGCCTTGGGTTTGTTTTCAGCATTATACCAATTGTAGAAGATCTTGCTTCTACAATCCCTCTCATTATTATTGAAATCTTCATTGTACTGGTCTATATCAATGTCTACCATTTTTTCATGTATCTCTAGACCAAATGTTCTTGTGATCCCCTCCGTAGATAAGTCTGCAATGACCCTATCTTGGTGTATTACTCTCTTGGTAGCTAAGTCATATAGGTGTATACAATCCAGACGTAAGTCCTTAGCTTCCATAGCTAGCGGGAAACCTACAGCTTTGTATAATACACTTTCCCATATACACTTCATGTCTGGTGTAGCATCTATTGCTATAATTTTCCACAAAACATCCTCAACATCATAATTTCCTATATTGGTGTCCATTCCTACTCCACTTGTGCTGATTAGTGAAGGGTAACCTCTATGTATTAGTAACTCTTCTTTCTCTATTTCTTTGCAGGGATTTCTTTCCTTTTTAATCTTTTCTTCACCCCCTGTATCCACCTTCTATTTTGGGGCCATCCTGTAAAAAACACATTTTTTAACTTGCCATTTTACTCTCTTAACTTAGGGTTTTACCATCAATTTTCTATTTTTACATTTACCCTAACCCCCTTTTTGTCTTTTCCATTTTTGACTTTCATATTATTTTCAGCTAATTAACTATCAGAAACAATAATTTAACCTTTTCTTACATTTTAAAACAAAATTACTGATAATCATTTTGTATTTTCAATTAACTGAACTGTAATGGCATTCAAGATAAATACCTTTATTTTTTACAGCTCCACCTTACAAACATTGACTCACTTTACCATTTTCTAATCTTTTCCCATTTCTAAAATTTCATCTCGCGATGAATGTTCTGTTCAATTTATGCTAAAGTTCTTCTTTCTGCAATTTTTAATTTTAACAATGCAAATCTGAAAGACAAAAATCTTTTTATTTACCCTAACCCGTTAAATTTCATCTTTCCAATGGTAGTTCAGCATTAATTGTAGCAATCAATGCAAATACAGCTTCGACTTTCTATTTCAATGTTTTATTTTTAAATATTTTATCTGTTAGTCTATTCCTTGCATACATCACGTTTTCATGTATATCTCCTTGTATATCATTTCTTGTATGTTACTTTGTATCTTTTTAATGTACAAGCCTACATGCAATAGGTTATAAACAATGCTACCTCTTTTCATCATGTCTAACTTTGTATCTTTTTTTGTATATAGCAATGTATGTAAAATAGATACAAACAATTATACAATTGTGACCCATACAAACCCTTTTTACCTTTTAGTTCTTGATGGTTCCTTTCATTCCTTTGTATATCAGGATTGTATGTTGTTAACATACAATCACCCAAACATACAAAGCCTTACCTTTATTTTACTTCCTTTTGAAATCTCTGCTTGTATCTCGACTTGTATATGCTCTTGTACATCTGTTTGTCTATGCAACATACAACTGCGAGATACAACTATGGGATTCACTTTACTTACTCTCTTGTATTTCCATGAAACAACAACACCTGTATCTAGAAATAGATACAACCTTCCATACATGCAAATTCTTATACAATCAGCGCAGACTTTTCACTATTTTTAACTGTATTGTATAACCTTTTCATATTCATACATGTATACAAAGTGAATGTATATTTCCCCAAAACATTAAGATACGATGCTTCCCTTACACTCAATTTAACTAACCTTTGAAATCCACACTTGTATGTCCTCTAAAATTGTAAGTCTTAAACAAACAATATACAAACTACAAGACATACCTCTTTCTCACCTTAATAAAACTGCATTTTATATCCTCTTTAGGTCCATGGAATGTATATCACCTTGTATATTGCTTTGTATATCTCCCCTTAAACAAACATACAAACCAAAATACAATGCGAACTTAACCATTTATTTGCTCCACTTCTAAAACTTATCAAGTCCGACTTGTATACAAAGAATAAAAACACTAAGCTCATGCATACGAAGCACCATGATATATAAACCTGACTATACTCTATGTGACTTATAGAATGACTCCACGTACAAACAACCTTGTATATGCAACATACAAACCTTTCTATAATGCATTTTACCAAAAACACGTATATCTTACAGAATATTGGGAATTTTTTACTAGTTCAAAAAGCAACCCTCATTCATTTTTGACAAAGAATTCACCTATATTCCCTTTTGGTACTTAATTCTAAATCCTTTCAATTTTCAACATGGTTTGTAACCTTTACCTCTTTTTTGTTTTACCACCAAGAAAGACCACACACAAGCAAAAGCAATAGCCACAGCAGGGGTCCTCATTTTGCTAAGAGGTAAAATGGGGCATGTTGTGAGCATCACAACAAATAGAAACCAAACAAAACAATTAAATTAAAAGCATTAATGAAAACTAAATGAAATAAATTCATAACTTCCAACTTCCTTTTTTACAAACCATTATTTAACTTGAGACTTAATGTATTCAATAAGGTGCATGAATCTTCCAATTGAGTTTAAGTGGGTGCACGTGATTAATAATCCTCATCTTGAAAATAAATTGAATAAACCAGTAACTGATATTAAACTACATAGTTGATGTCATTCCCTCATAGCCAACCAGATAGAGCCTTGCTGCCAGCAGGTGTCCATAGCCCCGACAAGGTTATCATTACAATAATCCTAAGTAGAGCCCTACTCCTAGCAAGCGTTTATAGCCCTAATAGAGTTACGTAGATGACTTAATCTAGATTTTAGTAAAATCCATTTTTTTATTTTTTATTTTTTAACTTTGTGTTAAATAGAAATGCATAAGATATTATCACTTGCTGAAATTAAGCTGAGAATTGTAATGGTAGCAAGGGTGACCTCTAATTTTTCACTTAACACCTACACTGGTATGTTCAACAAACCCAAGGATTTTAGGTGTGTCATTGTGAGAAACTTCCCTTGAATACTCAACCCACAATTATTGAATATAAAAATTAACAAGTCAAACCATTTTCTCAATTCATGAAAGTCACAACAAGTTATGCATAAGTTTCAAATAATTAACCTGAATGTTCTAAATTTTCTATTGTTTTCAATGGTTGTTAATCTGCTCTTGCATACCTTAAATCAAAACAAACATCCCTGCCAAGGAAACACAACACACAAACCAACCAAACAACAAAACCAAACCAAAACAAAACAAAACAACTATACATTGTATACAATATGATACATAATAGGACAAACACCATCACCTCAAGCCTAGAAGTAATGTTTCAAATGCTGGCCATTAACAAGTAATGGCACATCTTCTCCAGTCAAAGTTTTAAGCCTAAACGCATTGTCTACTATTATCTCCACAACCTGTAGTGGGCCTAACCACAATTTGTCAAATTTCCCATTACTTCCTTTCTTTTCATGTGCTTTATCCCAACACAACACTAAGTCTAATATTTGAAATGTTTTGACCCTCGCTCTTTTGTCAAACCATCTTTTGACCACAGCCTAATGTTTAGAAAATTTCTCAATAGCTTGATCTCTCTTTTCATCTAATTGTAACATTTAGACTAACTTGGCTTCTCTGTGATCGTCAAATCCTAAATATTCATTAGCAAACTTCCATACAGGTATTCTTAAATTCACTAGAAGTATGGGATCAGTCCCATAAACTAGGTGATAAGGAGCATTTCCTAAGGCTAACTTAACCTTAGTCCTATCTACCCACAATGCATACTTTAACAATGTATTCTTCTCTAGGTTTTTTTACAATTAGTTTCTTGATTATATCTAGTAAAATCTTGTTTGTGGATTCAGCTAAACCATTACCTTGAGGATAATAATTTGAAGAAAATTTTAAAACTATCCTATACTCAAATGCCCATTTAGAAAATTGAAGAGAAGAAAATACAAGGCGATTGTCACATACCAGTGAATATGGAGCTTCAAACCTTGTTATGATGTTTTCTTCAAGAAATTTGATAACTACCACAGTAGTAGAAAAATTGCAACATGTGGCTTTAGTCCACCTTGTATAGTAGTCTGTCACTGTCAATATAAATTTATGTCCTACAGATGATGGAGGATTTATGACTCCAATGAAATCCAAGCCCCATTGTGCAAACAGCCTAGACTCAATGACCGGCTGTAATGGATTAACCTAATTCCTTCCTTTGTCTGTTGTAGTCTGACAGGTGTGACAACTTCAAATATGACTCTCTGTATCTTTAAACATTGTTGGCCAATAGTATCCATCTCTCAAAATCTTATGCGTAGTAGCCAAATAAGAACCATGAGCAGTTCCATACTTATCATGCAACTCCGACAATACCTTATCTACTTCAATTCTATTTAAACATCTTAAATATATACCTTCATGGTTCTTCTTGAACATAAGACCTCCTTGTACCATGTACATTTGTGCTTTAATCTTTAAAGCTCTCCTTTGAGAAGACTTCATCTTACTTGGATATTTACCTGATATTAGAAATGTATTCAAATCATCATACCACCTTGATGCATCACTAGAATTCAATACATATTGTTGCTTTACCAAATTTAGATCTATGTTTTCTATGGTCCGTACTAAGGCTTATCCTCGAGCTAGCTTCATTGGAATGATTTCCATATCAAATTCTTGCAATATTGTAATCCATTTGGCCCTTTTCTCTCCAGGCTCATTCTGCATTAGCAGCATTTTTACTACTGCATCTGGTACTATGGCTTTAACTTGACTTCATAAGATGTAGTGCCTAAACTTTTTCACTGCCCTTACTAATGTAAATGCTTGTCTTTCTATGTCTAAATACTTCAATTGTGCATCCTTCAAAGGTGCACTCATGAATGATATAGGCTTTTCTTCATTATCTTCTCCTTTTTGTGTCAAGGCAGCTACAACTGAATGTGTAGATGCAAAAGAATATATGTAAAATGGTTTAGTATAATTTAGACTTGACAACACAGGAGCATTAGAAATGGCCTCCTTAATATCTTCAAATGTAGCCTTGACTACTGGTGTCCATTCTATCTTTGCATCTTTCTTGAGCATTGCATTTAATGGCTACATAATCTCTGCAAACCGTGTAATAAACTTCCTAAGTAATTGCAATTTTCTTATTCCTTCTACTCTGTCGGGATCAATGGATATCCCATTTTCAGAAATGACATGTCCTAACAATTTTACCTCAGTTACACCAAATGAACATTTCTTTGGAGTAAGAGAAATTCTATAACTTTCACATCTTTTAAGCACCCTTCTCAAATCTTTTGCATGAGTTGACAAATCTTTAGAGTACACAGTTAAATCATCCATATAAATAACAATACACTTACATGATAATCCATGAAATGCAATGTCCATGGCTCGCTAAAAAGTGGCACCCACATTGATCAAACCAAAAGGCATTCTCCTATATGCATAATTACCCCACTTTCAAGTGAATGTAGTCTTAAACCTATCTTCTTTATCAACCAAGACACAATTATATCCTAAAACTCCATCTAAAAAAGACATCATCTTAGCTCCATTTACTGCTTGCAGCACTTCATCTATTGGAGGCAAGGGATAATTATCTTTTTTAGAGGCTTTGTCCAAATTTCTAAAGTCAACACATAATCTGATGTCTCCACTTTTCTTTCTTACGGGCACTAAGTTAGCTACCTAGGTTGAATGCCTTACTGGGAAGATTATTCTAGCTAACAACAATTTTTTCACTTCCTCAAAGATTAAAGGCTCCAAAATAGCATTCACATGCCTTTGTTTCTGCCTAAATGGTTTAACTTCTAGTTTCAAGGGTATTACTTTTGGCAAGATACATTATGTGGCTTCATAAGTGTTTTCATTGATGGCAAAAAAGTCTACCTCACACATCTGCAGTACATAGTATGCCTTTACTGAAAGTTAGATTGAAGATTGTTTTGGTCTGGTGATCAAGAACAGAGTATGCAACAAGGTCTAACAATTAGGTCCAGATCTCTAAGATGTTGTAACTCAGTAAGTTGTGGACTTGGACAAGTCAAGAGGAGTATCATGACTACTATATTCCAGAGATTTAGCCTCTGGTGATAAAACATGAAAAATATATGAGCATCTGAGTGTTGGATTCCAGACAGGCAGAGCAGACTAAGAAAGAACTGACCGACAGAGTATCAAACTTCAATCTAGATGAGTAATTGATGTTGATAAAGCAATTTAAGGGATCATACATTGTTGGCTGACATTATTGATGACTTCAATGCCTATGTTTTTGATACGCATCACAAATCAACCATGGATTTAGCTGACATATCAGTAATTTGTAAATATCTTGAGTATTTTGGTTGCCAACTAGAAATTTGTTGAAATCCTTGATGCAGATATATATATATATATATATATATATATATATATATATATATATATATATATATATATATATATATATATATATATATATATATATATATATATATATATACTAGATGGATTCCAATATGTAGGTGTGTGTGTGTACAGATGTGATGAAATAAAGTGTAAAGAAAAGTAGAGACAAGTGTGCAAGTAGCAATACAAGTCTGGTATGTGACAGAGAAACAACACTAGAGTAGAGGAAGAATGAAGTGCATCAGATCAGTATATTGTGCCTAATTGGAATTGAACTCTAGCATTTGTAGATATCTCTCATCAGTTCAAACACTTGATTACCTTTTGTAAGTTCTATAGACAGTGAGTCTCTTGCAAGCAGTGTGCCTCTTGTGAGCAGTGTGCTTGGGCAGTGAGCCCTAATTGACAAGTGCCATTTTGTACTTCTTATTGTTTTAACAGAGAATATAATCTTGGGTTAGTCACCCCGTGGTTTTTCCCTTAACATGATTTTCCATGTAAAAATCCTTGTGTTATGTGTGATGATTTTATTTCTATTCTTGTGATCATATATGCTTATATGTTTTGATGTTGCACTAATTATTAAAGGAGAAAAGAAAGTTAAAATATTTGAGATAACTGATTCACCCCCCCTCTCAGTTATCTACCTTATTTCCAACAATTAGTTTTAGAGCTAAGTTCCTCTAAACAGAGCCTAATAGCTTGAGGAAGATTTGGGAATCTCAATGGATATGTATGGTATGAAGGAACAAGTTCAGTCTGCCCTGGATGATCTTGAACAATCCCACTCTAAAGTTAATAACTTAAGAGAAAGACTCAAACAAGCTGATGATTTCATAAATGAGCTAAAAGAAAAATTGAGTATCTCTATGAAAAAGAGAAAGTAACTACTTCAAAAATTAGAAAATTAGAGTGAAGCCAATGATACTAATGAAGATCTGGATGAGAAAAACAAGCTATGTGAAAAACTGTCAAAAGACGTCATTATGGTAAGGCATGAGATGGAATCAGGGGTTATGAGATTCACCCAAGAAATTGAAGAGAAAAGGAAAATTGAAGATAATCTAAAACAATCCCTCAAGGAGAAGACAGAGGACTGCCACAAAATGGACAAAATAATTAGGCATCTTGAATTTGATCTTGAAGAAGCTAGAGATAATGAAGAACAACTTGAGAATCAGATAGACACTCCTAAACAAGATCTTCAAACAACAAATGAATACAAAGAGAAATTCAAGATAAGCTCAGCCCAACTTAAAGTTCTTCTTGAAAGCCAAAAGAGGGTAGATGATAAGAGTGGTTTAGGATATGAGAAAAGTGAAAGCTCTGGATCCGGTCAGAAGAATTTTAGATCAGGAAATCAAAGAAACAGGCCTAGAAGACATACGGTAAGGCAACCAAATGCTCAAAGATATCCATCCTTTAATGGATACTGCTTCAATTGCAACAACTTCAGTCATAAAGCAACTCAGTGCAGAAGGAGAATGACTCAAACTAATCCATCCTTCTTTGGAAAATGTTTCAACTGCAAAAGGTATGGTCACAAATCCCTTGAATGCAGAAATATGCAAATAAACAAATCATTCAATGGTAGATTCTTTGCATGCAATAGGATGGGACATATGGCTAATCAATGTAGATCAAGAGGATATCAATCAAATATGCAAAGAAATGTTGTTTGTTACAACTACAATAGATCCATTCATATTGCCAAATTCTGCAAAAGTAAAAATCAAGATAAAAAGGGTTCGGTCCATCTCAATCAAAAACAAGATAAGGGAAAAGACAAAGTGAATGCGGATGAAGTTCGAAGGGAGATGAACAAGATTTGGGTTAAGAAGAGTACATAAAATGTTGGGGATGGATCCGCACCGAAATCTAGTGCTGATATTCCTTTCGAAAACTAAACAGATGAGCTCTGGCTCAAGGGGAGTCACAAAGAAAAATAAATTCCCCTAGCCAGTCAATTGGTGCCTAAATTTGGCACATGGAATGCTACAAATTTAAGGGTTCTCAGAAAATATCTAAATAACCCTCGGTAAAAATATGAAAGATCCGTATGGAATTTTGCAAGAGTTTGATCATCCAAGATTGATCTGGTTTGATAGCCATCTGGTAAAGCAGGATTTTTATAGACAAATCCGGTATGATTCAAAATTGAAATACTTTGATCTGCGGATCCATGGCATGTTTGAAGAAAAGAAGATACATTGTCAATCCTCACTAAAAGTGATTCTAAGTGCAACACAGTGATTCGAGAAGATCTCTCTTAGAATAGGTTGACTGTTTATTGCAAAAGGAAATTAGGGTTTACGCAAAGATAAAAGGGTTCATTCACTTATTATTTACACATTTGCATTCAAGAAGAAGAAAAGAAGAGCTCTACATCAAAGTTTCTACAACTCTCTCAAAGACCAACTACAAAATCCAATTCAACCGGTGATTTGTTTTGGCTCTTATTTCAAACCCTAAAGCGTAAAAAGGTACTTCCATTCTAAAAATCTCTCTCTGAATCTTTTGCAAAATGGCTACTCCAATGGTTTTTAAGAACACTGATAGCCACGCCCAAAATTCAAGAAACACCCCTATAAATCCCTAGAAGTTAATCCTTTAGGCACTTTTTCTAGCATTCTGCATGGGGTATTGCATGTAGAAGATGTTAGGGTTTACATCCATGCTAACATTGAGGAATTTGGAGACTCTAAGTTGATAGACATCTATCAGAAACAATTAATAGATGAAAGTTTTGAACTCAAACCTCAATACAATGCCCTCTGGGATAAACACTTCAGAAATTGTATCCACTTTCCCTATTTTGCAGAAGATGATTGGGTCTAATATGCCCTCAGCAGAATGCATGATAATTTCATGTGGTTAATGAGGCCCTTCAAGATAACAAAAGATGCTATTAAGGAAGTAATTAGACTGCACTCATCCGGTGGGTTCCCTGCACTCAAATCTATCAAGAACCAGATAGTAACTGAAGCTATCGGATCTAAGTTTGACAAGAGAGAAAATGACCATAGATGACATCACATATCCAGATGTCAAGTTTACCTCAATGATAATTGGGTATAAGATCTATCATTCTAGCAGGGAGAATTCTGTGTCTGGGACTGCAATATATGCAACATATCAGATGTTGAGGGAAAATGTAGATTATGACCTATGTGATCTTATTTTAAACCAACTATTAGAAAACCTACAAAAGATCAAGAAGGATAAGAAGAACTCCTTCAAGTATGCTTGTTTAATACTGTGTCTATTCTTCTACTACATGAATGAGCTGTCTAGATCAAGTGGTTGGGTTTGGCAAAATGACAAACCAATTGTAATACAGATTAGAGACTATATGTATGGACTTGGTGATGCTAAAGCTCAAAGCACAGCACTTTGGGGTTACTTTAAGAACTTCCAAAGCATGATGCAAGCTAGGGAGAGGATACCTCAATCCATAGTTGAGAAATACAATGATACAATGTGTTTCATGGTAGATACTGTTCAATGCCTAATGGAGGCAGTTGAGCCTAGAATAGTTTGGATAATGCCAATGGGATACGAGGTTGATGAGAAAATCTTGGAGCTACATATTCAACACTTGTTGAGCCAGCCTAAGGACCCTGAGGCGGAAAGGTTTGGAACCTTTCAAGAATTAAGTATAAAAATACATGTTGAGCTAAGACAATCGAAGATAAAGAGGAAAGTTAGAAGGGAAGTTGAGGAAATTGCCAAAAGATATGGCATATCAAAAGAGGTAGTAGATGCAAATAGAGAGAAAATTGAAAGAGGTGAGAAAGAGAAACAAGAAGCAGAGAAAGGAAGTGTTCTGGTACAAGCCTCCTCCTAGACTAGATCCTCCAAGAGCTCAAGAGCCACCAAACCAGAAGTCAAGACATCTGGAAAGGGAGAAATGAGAATGAATAAAAAAGCCACAAGGCCTTACACAAGTCACAAGGATGATGAAGAAATAGAGTCTGATGAGGAAATTAAGAAAATGAAAAAGAAGAAAACATCTGGGGAATTCTCTGCTGGTAAAAACAAAGAAGAAAAGGTAGAAGAATTTGTTGAAAAGCCCACTCTTTCCATTGATGATATCATCAAGGTAGTCACTGTGGATGGGAATCTGCAACTAGTAATAGAATTCTATGATGAATATAGTGATACTGATAAGAGGATCTTGGAAGAAGCTACAGTCAGGTACCTGAATATTAACAATAAAGCATTCATTGAAATTATTTCATTGATTCCCAAAAGTCTAGAGAAGGTACTTGAACTAAGAAAAGAGAATGCAAAAGAAAAAGACTTAGAGATTAGGGAATAGATAGCAATTTATCTTTATCCTTCTATTACTCCAAAGCAAATGGACATGATCTTTAAGGACTGTAAGGATGGATTCCGGGGCAAAGCAAGAATGAATAAACTTATGCTTGGAGAAATTGACCAAGTAGCAAGAGAAACAAAAGACATCCTCTAGAATGCCTTCAAAAGATTTAATCTTCCTATTATAGAGGAAACATATGAAGAACCTTCCACCATGGATGTTGAAGGATTAAATGTAACCAATGAAGAATCTTCTAACAAAAATATAGAAGGGTCAAAAGAGATAGGTGAAGAGAAGTCTAAGGACTTGGATTCCTCTATTACAGAAGAGGAAGTTCATGAAGTAGTAAATATAGGTACCATCTCTCCTCTGGATCCCACTATAGACATTCTAGATTTAGGAGCTGAAGGAGAAGGAAGAAATGAGGAGAAAGTGAGTCAAGAAGAGGAGGTAAAGGGAAAAGAAGAAAAACAAGCATAGAAGACCTTTGATGATAGTTCTGAGATCCCAAAAGAAAAGAAGACTCAATCACCAGCAAGAGACACTGCAAAGGCAATGAAGAACTTCTTGAACAAAGAAATGATGGAGATAGATGAGCCTAAACTATTTCAAGGGCCACTAAATTTTGACTCTCTCTCTCCGGTCTAGACAATGAAAATAGCATCTTTTGCTCAAGCCAAAGAAAAAGAAAAACTTATAAAATCTCACATGGAAGACTGTGAACTATTAGAGATTGCATCCAGGATGCTGGAGAAGATCATGCCATCTTTTCAAAAGGATCCCTTGGCCTCTCCATCCAGTAACTTGAAATCTCTAGTAAATTCTGTTAGCACTCATTTTGATTCTTTAGAGAAATCGGCAAAAGCAAAGGTCTGGAAGGAGTTTTTGAGAAGAAGATTAACTAAAGTATAGGGACTCATTGCTAATGATAGGAGGACCCTAGATATTGGAATAAAGAGCCTTGAAAATGCTCTTAAAGATGGTGGGGACATGTAAAAATTTTGTCTACCTTGGCCCAAAGTGATAGAGGATATTGAGAAGAAGGTGAAAGAACAAGAAGGTAAACTGTCAATTTTATCTCAGAATTTTGATCCCCTCACTACATCCTTAATGAATTGAGAATGCCAGGCTATTGTCATTATAAATCAAATAAAGAGGCTGGAGAAAGAAAAGAAGAATATAATAAACAAGATGAGTGAACTCAGAGGGATAATTATCCCTAAGATAGAGGTGATGCATGAGGCCTTAACAGATGCTTAGACCACAACCCGGACCAGTGATCCGGCAGATTTAAGAAGGGTAGAAGCATATGCATTTTTGTTGAGTGGTCACATGTCCATTTTGGACAGTATGAAGTAGAACTGGGCAAAAAAATTTGTACAGTTGAAGGCCACTTTTGCGGATATACTCAAGTATATGTAAGTATAACACATACATATATACTTATGCGGGTATGTATAGGTTAATCTTTGCAAATTTTGGTCTATGGATTCCACCCTTTGCCATTGATATCAAAGGGGGAGTGAGGAGTAGTGAAAAGTGTGGAATCTAGCTAAGGGGGAGCTCGCGTAAAACAATGCATAAGATAGAACATCAGCCAAGGGGGAGTTTACTGCGACACTTAGCCATTTTTCACTAAGTGTTGCCATCAATGCCAAAGGGGGAGATTGTTGGCAAGAGACACTATGTGGCTTCATAAGTGTTGTCATTTATGGCAACAAAGTCTATCCCACACATCCGCAGTACATAGTATACCTTTACCAAAAGTTAGATTAAAGATTGTTTTGGTCCAGTGATCAAGAATAGAGTATGCAACAAGGTCTGACAATCAGGTCTAGATCTCTCAGATGGTGTAACTCAACAAGTTGCAGACTTGGACAAGTCAAGAGGAGTATCATGACTACTATATTCTAGAGATTTAGCCTCCACTGATAAACCATGAAAAAGATATGAGCATCTGAGTATTGGATTCCATACAGGCAGAGCAGACTGAGAAAGAACTGACTAGCAGAGTATCAGGCTTCAATCCAGATGAGTAATTGATGTTGATAAAGCAATTTAATGGATCATACATTGTTGGTTAACATGATTGATGACTTCAATGCCTATGTTTTTGATACACATCACAAATCAACCATGGATTCAGCTGGCATATCAGTAATTTGTAAATATCTTGAGTATTTTGGTTGCCGACTAGAAAGTTGTTGAAATCCTTGATGTAGATATATATATACCAGATGGATTCTAGTATGTATGTGTGTGTGTGTACAGATGTGATGAAATAAAGTGCGAAGAAAAGAAGAGACAAGTGTGGAAGCAACAATACAAGTTTGGTATGTGACAAAGCAACAACACTAGAGCAAAGGAAGAATGAAGTGCATCAGATCAGTATATTGTGCCTAACCAGAACTAAACTCTAGCATTTGTAGATGCCTCTCATCAGTTCAAACACCTGATTACCTTTTGTAAGTTCTGTAGATAGTGAGTCTCTTGTAGGCAGTGTGCCTCTTGTGAGCAGTGTGCTTAGGTAGTGAGCCCTAATTGGCAAGTGCCATTTTGTACTTCTTATTCTTTTAACAGAGAAAGAACTGACTGACAGAGTATCAGACTTCAATCCAGATGAGTAATTGATGTTGATAAAGCAATTTAAAGGATCATACATTGTTGGTTAACATGATTGATGACTTCAATGCCTATGTTTTTGATACGCATCACAAATCAACCATGGATTCAGCTGACAGATCAGTAATTTGTAAAATCTTGAGTATTTTGGTTGTCAACTAGAAAGTTATTGAAATCCTTGATGCAGATATATATATACCAGATGGATTCTAGTATGTAGGTGTGTGTGTACATATGTGATGAAATAAAGTGTGAAGAAAAGAAGAGGCAAGTGTGGAAGCAGCAATACAAGTTCGGTATGTGACAAAGCAACAACACTAGAGAAAAGGAAGAATGAAGTGCATCAAATTAGTATATTGTGCCCAACCAGAACTGAACTCTAGCATTTGTAGATGCCTCTCATCAGTTCAAACACCTAATTACCTTTTGTAAGTTCTGTAGATAGTGAGTCTCTTGTAGGTAGTGTGCCTCTTGTGAGCAGTGTGCTCAGGTAGTGAGCCCTAATTGGCAAGTGCCATTTTGTACTTCTTATTATTTTAACAGAGAAAGAACTGACTAGCAGAGTATCAGACTTCAATCCAGATGAGTAATTGATGTTGATAAAGCAATTTAAGGGATCATACATTGTTGGTTAACATGATTGATAACTTTAATGCCTATGTTTTTGATACTCATCACAAATCAACCATGGATTCAGCCGACAGATCAGTAATTTGTAAATATCTTGAGTATTTTGGTTGCTGACTAGAAAGTTGTTGAAATCCTTGATGCGAATATATATATACCAAATGGATTCTAGTATGTAGGTGTGTGTGTGTACAGATGTGATGAAATAAAGTGCGAAGAAAAGAAGAGACAAGTGTGGAAGTAGCAATACAAGTTCGATATGTGACAAAGCAACAACACTAGAGCAAAGGAAGAATGAAGTGCATCAGATCAGTATATTGTGCCTAACCAGAACTAAACTCTAGCATTTGTAGATGCCTCTCATCAGTTCAAACACCTAATTACCTTTTGTAAGTTCTGTAGACAGTGAGTCTCTTGTAGGCAGTATGCCTCTTGTGAGCAGTGTGCTCAGGTAGTGAGCCCTAATTGGCAAGTGTCATTTTGTACTTCTTATTCTTTTAATAGAGAATACAATCTTGGGTTAGTCACCCCGTGGTTTTTCCCTTAATAGTGTTTTCCATGTAAAAATCCTTGTGTTATGTGTGATGATTTTATTTCTATTCTTATGATCATATATGCTTATATGTTTTGATGTTGCACTAATTATTAAAGGAGAAAAGAAAGTTAAGATATTTGAGATAACTGATTCACCCCCCCTCTTAGTTATCTTCCTTGTTTCCAACAATTAAATATGAGTTATGATGGACGTATCATATGTCTTCAAATCTTCATATGTCCATGCTATTACGTGTTTGTATTCTTTCAAAACATCCACAATTTCTTTTTTTTAACTTTTCAGAGAAAGCCTTTCCAATTAGTACATTCTATGGACTTTTCTCTATTCCCAGGTTATAGGGATCACATTTACCCCCTTCATTTTTGTGCAAATCTTTCTGTCTAACTACCCCATCAAAGTCAAAAATCTTTTCCAACTCAATTACCCCCTGGGTAAGAAATTGTTCTTCAAGTTTATTATGTCCTCTTCATCCCAAGACACATTAGGCCTTTCCTGTTCATCAATGATTTGGGCTTCAAACACTTCATTACATGTAAGAAAATCCACAATTTGCTGATCCCCTTCAAATACCTAAAATGAGTAACATTATCTGGTATACTTGGGACATTCACTAATTCTACAACAAATCTTTTTAAACCTGACAAGGTCAATGGCTCTAAAGTGCTACCAGCAACTGCTAATACATCTGGTCTATGATTCCTCTCTCTAGGGATATGTTCTATGTTAAAGGTATCAAATGAATCAATTAAATCCCACCTCTATGCCTATAACAAACCATCTTCTTATAATTGCATGCATATAATTTCCTCACTTGTCTGACCACTAACTCAGAGTCTAAAAAAACTCTAATCATTCTTACTCTTTTCTTGATAGCCATAACAAGTTTGTAAATCAAAGCTTCATATTCTGCCACATTGTTAGTACAAGGAAAATGTAGCCTATATGCTGCTAAAAATGACTTACCATTAGGATCTATAAGTTCAATACCGACTCCTACACCTTGTTTGGACTTAGACCCATCACACTTCAGTGTCCACATGCCACCCTTATTTCTTTGACCTTTTATTTTGGCATGTCTCACCCTTTCTATTATCTGTACTGTAATATCATGTTTCTTCATGGGTGATTCATTTTGACCTACCTGTATATTTGCATTTTCACCTTGTAAATAAGAATGACAGACACTTTTGTCTTTTGTTTCTTTCTCTAAATCTTGAATTGATATATCTATGTTGTCATGAAAATATAACTTAGGCTTCTCTGGATTAACCTTTCCTTCTTGTAGTTCCATCCTTTTTATGCACTTTCCATATTGATATTCTATAATATCTCTACACATTCCACAATTCTCTTCAAAATGAGGCTTATTATGGACTCTACACATACTTTTGTACAACTTGCATTGAATTGAAATTTTTTGTTCAATGCACCTTTCTATTTCCTGCCTTATGATCTGACCAAAATTTTTTACTGCATTGTCTTCTTCATCAGAAGAATTACAATCAGACTCAATGAACACTACTATTTCTTTACTGACAGATTTTTCTCTAAAATTCAACATCAGGGTTTCTTCAATTTGTACTCCCTTATTAGTGACTCTATAAACACCAGGTTCAACAGAATCATATAATATCTCATTTGTTCTATTATATTCTGTAATCATGTGTTTCATTCTAGGTTTAGCTTCTATCCTGATTTGATTTGGAACACCTCTCCAAGTTAACCACATCTGTGAAAAATCAATGGCCATATATCCATTTAATGTTTTGGACTAGTCCCTACTTAATAACATCCCATAATTCATAGGTATATCTACTACTTGAATATCAATAAACTAACTCACCCTAGGATCATAGGCTAACTGCATTTGAATATGCATTAATTCTCCTATCACATTGACCTTAGTTTTGTCCAATTGTGTAACAACCTTAGCAGATTTGGTAGGAGTCAGCCCTAAAGTTTTGGATATCCCTAAAGGCATAACATTAGTTGATGCACTAGAATCTACCATACAATTATGTATGTTCTTTCCCACTATCCTAATGGTTAACAAAAAAGGAGGAGCTTCCTTCTTATCTATATACATGACTACATTAGTGTTGGAAGGTTGTTCAGTTTTCTTACTTTTGTCCTTGGATGATGTATCTCTACCAAGAACATTCATATCAATAGACATTTCATTAGCCACAGATATATCCAAGGATTTTATGAAAGCATTTATAACCCTTGGACTTTTCAACAACTAACATAGAGGTATACTAACCTTGATTTTCTTTATTTGTTCAAACAAAAAGCTCATTAACCTCACTGTTTCCATTGACTCTGTTCTCCATGTTTGAACTTTTGATGCTACTGTCCCACCATTCCCATGATGATTAGCTTTCAATATTGCAGGGTTATTACTGGCATGTTGGTCTGGAGGAGTATTGAAATTGTTGAGAGGAGTGGAGGTAGTGAAAGGACCTCCAAGCTTAGTGTTACTTCTCAGATTGTAAATATGATTTTTGTTGGACTATTGAAAATCCTGTACTTCCTCTATTTCATATAGCACTTCATTTTCAATTTCAAAGGGAAACTGAAAAGCATCCAATTCTAAGGCTGATTCAGGGTATAAGTTCTCACAATAGTAAGGTTCATCCTCTAACATCTGGTCCTCCTCCTCTCTAGTTGCAAAGGTGAAAGTTTCTAAGACTAAAGCAGTCTCAAATCCTGAGGGTACTATTTCATTTCCTTTGGGAATGAGAAATTTAGATGTGGGAGCTTGTACATCTATATTGAAGATGCTAGCCGCCAGATGAAACTGAGGGCAATCTAATTCAGCATGTGTGCTTGTATTGTGAATCCTGCACCAGTTTTTAATGCTACATTGGCCATTTGGATTTTGGCTAGTTGTTTTACTTCCTAATTATCTAGATTCTCAAATGGAGAAGCTAGAGTGCCATTGTTGGGCCTTGTGTTCCATGTCCTAGGTGGCTTTGGTTGATTCTGATTTCTATTGTTATTACCCCAGAACCTGTTATCTATAGCATGTCCTCTATTTTGTGTTATCTGTCCCTGATTATGACTTTGACTCTAATTATAATTCTAGTTTCGATTTGAACTTTGATCCTGGTTATAATTTTGTTTATGGTTCTAACTGTACCCTTGATTATTTCTCCCATAGAATTTTCATTTCTCAGTTGTGTCATTTCAGTGGTCAATCTTCTCAAGTGTGTAGTAATTTATTTGATCTCTTCCCTTTCCTCTTGTGCCTTTGCCACAAATGTATCTTGAGGAGGCTGGAAGAAAGATTGACCGTTATTCTGATTGTTATTGGTACTATTACCAGTATAGGGAACTATAGTCTAGATCGGGGAAGGATTATACATAGGTGTGTATGTAGGAATTGGACTCAATAATGGAGTATGATGCATAGGAACTCCATTTCAAGGTTGTGCTTGACTTTGCATCCAAAGATTTCCTCCATTAAGAAAAGGACTATAGGTTGTTTGTCTCATTTCATGGTTTACTGAGGTTGCTTCTTTATAAGCTTTGGATATAGTATCTATATCAACTTTTCTTTTAACAAGCATAGCAGTCAAGGGATCTAGAGTGACGTAATACATTGCTAATAATGCATCTGCAGTTACTCTGTAAGGATCAACTAATCGGGAGTAAGCCTTTTGAAACCTATCATTAAATTTATCAATTAGTTCTCCTTCACCTCTTTTAATTGCAACCAATTTATGATATAAGGTGGAAGGATCTATTGGTCCCCTAAACTTAGACAAAAATGCCTCTTCCATAAGTGCCCAAGAAGAAATATAACCATTGGGTAAGTTAACATACCAGTTAGAAGCTTGCTCATTAAAAGTGTAAGGAAACAATCTACACACAACATCTTCATATTCTAGCCTAGCTTTAAAGCATGCCTCCTTGAATATCCTAATGTGATCTTCTAGATTTTGATGTAATTGATATTTAGGACATATTTTTTTAGGGTTTTTTGGCATCTCATGATAATCATTGAATGTTATAGGGGAATTGACATTGAAATAAGCCATTATAGGACCACGTGGTGGACTTGGACCTCTAGGATTAGCTGGATTTCTAGGCAAACTAGGGCCTCTAGCAGGACTTGGACCTCTCAGAGGACCTAAACCAACATTCAAGGATCTAAATGAGGAACTGTCAGGACTCACGATATTATGTATATTGAAAGGTGATCCAGGAGGTGTTCCAGATGAGCCTCCTAAGTGTGTTATTTTAGGATTCCAAATCAAAGCATTCTTATACTGTCTTCTATCAGGTAATTGCACAAAGATATCTTTTGAACTAGATCTAGACCTGGTCACCCTACTAGTATTATGAGCTAGCTTTTCTTAAATCTTACCTTAACTCCACTCATGCCCTCCTTCTAGCAACAAAAAACTATTGATGATTATTTTTACACATTCATAACAAAAGTTAAAATTCACAAAATGAACCTAAACTGTCTTGAAAGATATGAAGAAATCACCTAAGAGTTCTTAATCCCAAGTTTCTGTATGGTTAGACCTTGACCTCGTGGACAATTCAACAGGTTGATGTGAAACTGTAATATTCAAGGGGCCTTACTTGATTTAAGATAATACATGACTTACTGGACTCAAATTATGCAAATTGTTACAAATATAGACAAATTATTCATTCCTTTCCATAAACCTACTACTGTATTACAAAGCCTTGTATGATTTATAGTGAAACAAGCTTTGCCTTTCAAATTGATATGAAAATTGTTAGATATTAACACAATTCTTCATGCTTCTTTCAAATGTAAGACAATTTCCTTAAGATTTCTATGTTTAAACTAATTATTTCAAATGTTTGGGGGAAAAGTTAGAGAAAATTAGGTTGAAAATCATTTCACTATAGGATCTAAATGTTCTATTACTCACATCTTTAAGAGATACAATAAATTAATCAAATCAACATACTAAATCTTGAAATGTAGATTCCTAAGTATTTTCACGAACACACTTCAAAGATTGCAAGCTTTCAAAGGATAGTATTCCAAATACTAGTAAGAGTCAGAAAACACTATGTAATAGACATAGAATTCTAGGTTTACTTGTATTTAAAGCACATAGTCATATAGAATTTACAATGTATGAATGACCTTTTGTTTCATTAATCAAATTGCTAGAAAACTTACAGGCATTTTTACAGATACAATAAGGAAACCAGACATTTCGCGTATTCCTTAGTGTAGACACAGGCGACCTCCTCTTCTAAACTAAAAGAAAGTACTTTTCTACTCCAATATTCAAACAAATTACAAGTGCAAGCTATAATTCAAAATCCTTGTGTAAATATTATATGATTAGTAGAGCTTCTTATATAGAATTTGAAGCTTCATACTACTACGGCTACAAAACTTAATCCACAGTGAGTATTCATACTCTCTTGCTTAAGGGTATGCATTCATTCCTAACCATTTCTCAAAATATCTTCGTGGTATCTTTGCTTGCCTCAAAGGATGCCATTGGAATCTTGTTTAAACAAAATACCCACTGACCACTTCCACTTTGTTGACCTTGCCTGCTGATACCCTTCAATTAACTCTTCCTTTAGCATTACTTGCCTCTTTTGATACTTTACTAATGCTTCAAGTATATCCTAAAGTTATTCATGACACCTTCTATGAAATTGCGATTTCCCCCTGGACTTCTTGTCCATATGTATTCTTGTTGTGATAGGTAAAAAATCAGGTTAATAAGATCAAGCATAGCCATGTAAACCTAACCCTACCATCATCAAAGAATCTAATCTAAATGAAATAAAAAAGCATGCAATTCAAGTACAATATCACCTAGATTGTGTGATTCCTTGTTTATGATGTGGATTGCTTCTTCAATAATGAACAATTATGAAGATAAAAGCTGTGATGATGGATGGATGATAATAAGCTCAATTGATGCTATGAATACTCAAGTGCTTAATATGCTCGGGATGATAATGTAGATGCTATACAAATGCTGGATCCCTGTAGTATGGAATGAGAGGGTGTTTATATAGAACTCAACCAAAATCAATCAATGGTGGAGATTCGGTGGCTATGTGAATGGCTAAGATTAAAGGATAGACATAGATGAATGTGAAGATGACAAGTGGAGAGAAGATAGGGCTTATGTGTGCTTGTGTATATAAAAAGTACTACATGTGAAAGATATTAAATAAAGGATGTAGTACCACTTATCTTTTTTAAATGAAAGAGGCACACATGTTGGCTCATGAGATAAATGATAAGATAAATTAATTAATTAAATAAAATTTATTTAATTAATTGGAAAGTGGGCTTGTGAAAGGAATTTTTAATTAAATAAATAAGATTTATTTAATTAAAAATAGATAGAATGAAGATAATTAAATAATTAAAGATTGTTTAATTATAGCTTAGAAGAAATAGCTAATGAATTAATTAAATAAATATAAATTTATTTAATTAATAGAAGAAATAGATGTGTTAGGGATATTACTCAAGTGTGTTAGACAAATGTAGATGGTGGATAATGCGATGTTTGATGCTAGTGATAATAAGTCAATTTTGGGTGCCTACATTTTACCCCTCTTTGATACAATGTTCGTTAGAGCGTTGTGTCAAAGAAGATACGATATTTCAATTGATAAACAAAGTTATGCCTTAGTGTAACTGGCAGGTGATGCCCCCGCGAGAGGTAAGCTAGGCTAACCAGGAAGGGCTTGATTGGCTCGTGATAGAAGAAAAGCTATGACGCAAGGTTGAGACGAAGAAAACGGGGGTTGGGTGGAACAAAGGGGATGATGTAGATGAAAATAGGCTTTGGCATAGAAGAATTAGGGTTTGGATAGGGCTATAAATAGGGTCCGCAAAGGAAAATAGGCTCATTTGTGCTCAGTTGTGTTTAGAAAGCTCTAGAGATCTAGATCTCCTTAGAGTTCGTGTGCAACGAGAATTGGAGAGCGATCAGGATGGTGATTCCACGTAGAGATCATCGTGCGAAGTGAGTGAGGACACATGGGCGACTAGAGGGATCAGATGTACCAGTATGTATCAAAATTTTTGCTAAAAGCGTGATTTTGATAGCCTAGAAGTGTCATAAATGTACACATGTCACCATAAGTGACTAGGTTCTAGGATAGGTAATTTAGGTCACTTGTGTAGGAAAACAAGTTGCTTACAGTAGTTAAGGTCACTTTTAGGCGCGGCTTGGTCGCATATAGAAAAACCAGGTCACTTCCAGTCAGCTAGGCAAATGTATAGGCAAAATACGCATTTAGATATAAACAAGTCGCTTATGGGCAAACAATAGGCGCATAGGGAAATGCAGCTCACTTAGAAAGAAAAAAATGCTCGCTTAGGGGATATAGCTCGCTTATAGGCAAAAAATAGATGCATGTAGAGGTTCATCTTACATGTAGTCCAACAATGATCGCATAGGCAAAATAGGTCACATATGAGTGGGATATAAATGCAGATGGTAAAATATGTTACTTTTGATCAGCAGATAGGCGCATATGGTAAAATGAATTGCTTATGGTAGATAAAATCTAGGATAGCAATAAATGATCAAATTTTAATAGCATTGAAGTAGTGTAAGGGACTGACATGATAAATGAAATGATGCAGGATATACTACCACCTTTGTTATCACAGGAGCCACATCCTAGGGATTTACGATTGGTGAGATTGTTGGATGTAGAGGAGTGGCTAGTGTTAGAGATCCTCAGGTTAGAGCATGTGTCAAGATTGGAGCCAGTATAGGCACATCGAGGACTAATGACAGCGATGGTGGAGCAATGGATGAGTGAGCATAGTTCTTTCTTGTTACCAACAGGAGAGGCTATGATCACACTAGAGGATGTGTTTTAGATTTTGCAGATTCCTATAGATGGGGACTGAGTAGATTATAATCCTAATATGGGTCCAGCTGTGTTCAAGAGATTGTTTGAGACACCAGACATTGGAGTGGAGGGCTCAAAGATTTTGATGGCGAGGATGGAGGAGCTATGTGATAGACTATAGCGAGTGGTAGTGGCTATTATTAGATGGCTAGTGGGAGATAGACAAGCGAGAGGCTTTTCGGTAGGATGGGGGATAGTGATGGAGTAGAAGTTCTCCTATGGTACGAGATATCCATGGGCAGAGTGTGTGCTTGCACAGCTCTATCATTTCCTGCATGATTGTGCGTATATGTTCAGAGCGAGTATGTTTGCAGGAGTTACAGTTTTGCATGTGTGGGCTTATGACTATATTCCAATGACGAGACCAGAGGGATGGGTGGCTAGAGTAGTAGGAGAGCCTTATGCTAAGATGTATAGAGGAGCTTTGACATACCGGTAGCGCAGAGGAGTGGTGTACTAGCAGAGGAGGTTAGATGAGGTGGATAGATTTGTATGGAGGCCATGGCTGGGATGTGAGAGATGGGATGAGGAGGATGCTGAGCTTGTCTATCCAAGGCAGGCAAGATATATTTTTAGATATGACATATACATTATAGAGCACTATTTTCCAGAGAGGGTTTTGAGATAGTTTGGGTTACCATAGGTAGTACTGGTTGGTGATGCCATTTTTGGGAGGACTAGATAGGAGGTGTTTGATTAGGGGCCAGAGGTTGTGGTTGAGATGGCTTTGGCAGAGAGAGAGGGGCTACAACCAGTTGTATGGCAGTGGGGACAGGGTCTTACAGATCTAGGCACGCTACCAAATTATGATGCATACTGGGTGATATCTAGATTGACAGGGCTAACACAGGTTGGAGAGATTGGAGAGATAGGGATGGAGAGACTAGTCAGGAGGAGGTGATGATGGGCTCCACCAGTGTAGGCTATTGTACCAGCAGCACCAGGGATACAGGTACAGGGATAGATGCTATGATAGCCTCAGATACTTGCACAGCCTTAGGGGTTGTATTAGTGGGTGATGATGTTGGGATTCAACAGCTGCAGAGGAGGATCAGAGAGGAGAGGAGATGGAGTTAGCGGGCACAGATGAGATTGAGGAGGGTGGAGTTGGATAGACACCAGGCAGTGATTGGCTTGCTGCATGCTAGGGCTCAGGCTCAGACATACCAGGCTCAGTTACAATTGAGAGTATAGGCTGGGGATGGACAAGATGATGGTGCACTTGCTAGGGTGATAGGAGAGAGATACAGCTAGACAAAGTGAGTAGATGATGAGATTAGAGCGAGATACAACTGTACAACAGGTGTAGGCAATGAGAGTTGAGGGAGATGGTCTACGGGCAGAGAGAGATATAGTTGTGTAGTAGCTATAGGGGATGACTAGTGAGTGGGATAGAGCAGTGATTGCATTAGGTATAGATGGGGCTACGATGTATTTGGCCACACATTTGAATAGGTACAGGTAGATCTACAGAGAGTACAGGGTGAGGTTGAGTACTATAGAGGCTTATACTATGGGGCTATGCCGGCAGAGTAGAGGCAACCTAGCTTTAGGAGCAGATCAGGGGTTTCAGGTTCACGGAGGTCAGGTGGATCTTGATCAGTAGCCTTAGTGATGGGGCCACCAAGAGATAGGGGGCAGGTGTAGGACCTAGTGGTGGTGGTTAGGGTGAGGGAGCTGCCAGTAGTCACTAGGGCTACCTTGTTTTATGTTGTATCATGATGAGGCCTAGAGACGATTGTATATACATTCATTATGGCTCAATTTTTATATGTAGACACTTGTAGATTGACACATGTATATATATATATATATATATATATATATATATATATATATATATATATATATATATATATACATATGATGGAGTATTAGTGATCTATATGATGTTGTGATGGATGCACTATTGGTATTATGATGGTTATGCATGTTGTATTTATTTTCATGGATTATGTATGGATGTTTATGCAAATGATATGAATGGAAATATATGTCAAGGCAAATATGTAAATGGTTATGATATGGATGGACTTATGCATATAGATAGATGGTAATGAGATGATATATGATGGACTTAGGTATGTCTAACACACTTGTTTTGTAGGATATGAGATGTGGACGAAACACAATGGAAATGATTGATCTTGGTTGAGGACTATATAGGCGAATAATAGGATGAATAGATGAGGCAATGGGCAGCTTTTTAAGTAATTACAAAAAATGAAAAGAAATGCAATCCTTATGTTTGATATAGCATGTGGATGTTATGCACCAATGTATAGAAGACCAAGGTGTCAAGATATCCAATGCACAACTAGCATGCTACAATCTTGTCTGAACACATGAGGTCAAGATGGTGAACCAACATGTACAAGATATGAATAACAACTAGTGTATTGAGATGGACTTTGACGCTACAAGAAAAGGTTTGAGCTTATCTCCACTACACATAGTGATAGCTTGCTGGTTATATGTATGGAGCTAGTCTTAACATAGAATAGTCTCAAATGCATAAAAGACTGTTTAGCTTCTCAGATGATAGAGATATTGACATGTAAGATACTAATCCCAACACGTACAAGATACCAATACACTTAGGAAGAGAATAAGATCATCTCGCAAACACAACATACGAAAGCAATATGAACATGCCTCATTCCTTACTTCATCGCAACATACCAAGATGTAGATAGATCAAGGCAGTCTTGATTAGACATAGAAAAGGGACAAAAGATAAAACAAAAGATACTGTCATCACGTTCTCTTGCCAAATTTAGGTTCTCTTAGATGCATTTAAGCTGGTGCCTTGCTGAGAGGAAAGTTGCATCCTGTTGAAGGCTAAAGATGTTGATAAAATGCTATAGCAAATGTTGGATTAAGGCATGTGGACAAATAGCTTCTGGCTTATTCTTGATTGGTTGAAGTGCTTGAGCTTTCAGTATACACATAGTTTGCTTCCTGCTTGAGCCGATTAAAGAGAAGAAGATGGAAGATGAGAGAAGATGTAGTGTGTGATGAAAGATGTTTGGGTTTTATTGATGATGTGTGTGATGAAAGATGGATGATGAAAAGAAGGGGCTATTGTCTTAGCCTGAATCAGAGTGCTTCCTTCACATCTCAAATTGCCTACATACCTTGTATACATGGGATCAAGGCTTTAATGATAGAGTTGGGATATAGTTCTTGCTTATTACGCTAGACAGGTGATGTTGAAAGACTCACGTGATTTCTTGAATGTTTGTGTTGGTGATGTATTGCAATTTTTGGATGTCAAATGAGCACAAATTGATTGCAAAGATATGAATCCTCGTTGCAAAATGTTTTGCCACGTTTGTTGTTGGATGAACGCTATGGTTGAAGTTGAAAGTTTGCTATTTTATGAGCTAAAGTGTTTGATGTGCTATGAGCTAGAGATAGCAGTATCCACTTCTAAATAAGACTCAACAAATGCCCCCAATGAGGGATGGGGTTTATTATGAAGAAGCAATGATAAGGACGGCGTGTGGTCAAGATGCTAAGGTGCCAAAAGAGATAGTTATCACAACAATGTCTCAAGTATGATAGCTAGCATTGACAGAGGCGAAGGTGGAAAGGCTATTTATTGCGATGATATGTGGATTATGATATGGACTATGTGGGATTGGATGGCGAGATATGGTAGGAAGAGTGATGATCAAACAAACCAAGTAGATGATGGAAGCTGGTCACTACACATAGCACCTGTTTGCCAGATTTTCACTATGGTACTTATCCAAGGCACCTGTTTACCAGGTTTTCACCAGAGGATGGATTATTTATCTTAGACTATTACTTTTTTGTTATCCAAAGTGGTTTTCACTGTTGGATGGATTTTTTTTTGGGGGGGATAGCTGAGATTCAAGGATAAAACTTCTTGAGATGAATGCTGTGGATTGGTTCATCTAAGGGAATGCCTTCAGGTGTTGAAAGAGTATATGCACCTGATCCATAAACTGCTATGATGATGAAAGGACCAAGCCAATTTGGTTCAAACTTGCCCTGCTTCTCTTGGTGTTGTTGATTCCTTTGATTTTCTTTAAGGACAAGATCTCCAACTTGAAATCTGTGTTCTCTAATTTTTTTATTGTAGCTATGGCATAGATGGTTTTGATAGACTTGGAGATGGTTGAGTGCTGTAAGACACCATTCATCTAGAAGCTCAAGATCATGGAGTCTGGATACTCGATATTCTTCCTCTGAAATGGTATGTTGTAGAGATATTCACAATGAGGGGATCTCAACCTCGATAGGTAAAATAGCTTCAGTGCCATACACAAGAGCATAAGGTGTGGCTCCAATGGGAGTTCTGACACTTGTTCTATATGCCCATAATGTAGGATGGAGTTGTAGATGCCAATCCTGACCAGCTTCATTGACCGTCTTTTTGAGGATTTTGATGATTGTTTTATTAGAAGCTTCAGCTTGGCCATTGCTCTGAGGATAGTAAGGGGTAGAGAATCTATATTGGATATGAAACTTGTTACAAAGATCTCTAACCTCTTGATTATTGAAGGGATGACCATTATCTGTGACAATAGCTTGAGGAACTCCATAATGGCAAATGATATAGTGTAGAATAAAATTAGATATTTGCTTGCCTATGATATAAGTCATGGGTATGGCTTCCACCCACTTTGTGACGTATTTAGTGGAGGTGATAATGAACTTATGACCATTTGATGAAGTAGGACAGATTTTACCTATGAGATCAAGTCCCCACTGCAAAAAAGGCCATGGAGTAATGATAGGATGAAGCTCATGTGCTAGTGCATGTATTAAATCTCCATGTTTCTAACATTGTATACATCTCTTTGCAAATTGTTGTGCATCTTTTTCCATGGTTGGCCAATAGTATCCTGCTTGTAGAAGTTTCTATTGGTGCCTGCATCATTTATCAGGTTCCAGGTTATTAGCTTACAAGCACCTTCCCAAGAGTTCATGAAGTTTCTAAGTCTTGGACCCTATCTGTGTTTTGCAGCATCATCAGGATGCTGCTGATGTCAAGTTCCTGCGGGGGTGGTATCCACTCGACCTTTTCCTTCAATCTTTTTCCCTGCAGGATGATATTCCAAATATTGGGTCATCTTCTGAATATCACCCTTGCTCTAAATGTGATGATGACGTCATCAGGGATTTTGCGGATATGATGATGAGGTTTGTTATCTGGGCGATATCTTTTATCAGGTGGTGTGAATTATCTGGATGAGCTCAGCAGGATGTTTGTTGACGTCAGGATGATTTTTGAACATCCGGGGGATGTTTGTGTATGCAGGCCATTGGCATGACTTAGGTCATTGGTGTGTATCAGGAGGTGATCCTCCGATGTGGTTTGTCTAGCCAACATGGAGGATGGTTTAAGGTTTTCAGCGGTTTGTCCATCGGTGAGAGTTTTGTTATCGGCAGGGGAGTTTTAGGCTCCGCCGATGTGTTTGGTCTGGCCGATGGAAGTGTCATCGGTGTGTGTGAGGTCATCAGCGAACGTATGTTCAGGTTTGCCGATGAGACAGGGTCTAGCCGATGGGGTATGATTCATTGGTGATTAGGGTGACATGTGTTATCAGCGGCTTTGACGGTCTATGTCTTGCCGAAGGGTGTAGCGGTCGGTGAGAGTTGTGGAATCAGAATTGTGAGCTGGAATTTGGCCGATGGGGTTGGTCTCCCTGATCAAGTTTGGTGTCGGTAGGAGTCAGCATGATGGGCTATTAGTGGAATGTTCGTGGGTCAAGCAGGGTAAAATGCTCGACACTTAGTGTGCTTGCGGCCTTGTTTATAAAATGATAGAGTGGTCCCTGCAGGACAAATGTGGGATATTAAATCATGCAAATGTGAAGGTCTTCTCGATGGTCTGGGTCATGCCGATGGCATGATATGCAAGGCAAAACATGCATTTTTAGGGTGCCTATGTGGTACATTTTCGCAGGACAATGACTTTTCAACGTGGATTTGGTGCCTTGGATTTTCAAATGATGGGAGGAATTGACGGCCATGTTTTAAAATTGGAGTATGGGTTTCCTTTGCGTCTTCAGGCATGTTTTGAGCGAGAAATTTCCATATGAGCGCTGCAACTATTTCCAAGAGAAGATGTCAGTTGGTTGAGCCATTAATGGCGATATGCAGAGGCATGGGCCGACGGTCGAACTGCCATGTACCTGATTTACAACGGAAAGAGCTTTCCAGTTGCGGCACAAGGCTTGAGCTCGGCTACCCCTTGTCCTTCTTTTACTCTTTCCCATCTTGTCCTCTGCTACATTGAATGTTTGAGCACCATTTTCCTCAGAATGAACTGTATTTGGCAGACTTTTGAGTCACCCAGTGATTAATGCTGAGTACCTGCCTTGCTATGTATAGCAGGCTGTGTTGCTCATTTGTTGGGTGTGGAAAATTGGACATATCTGGCTCTGTAAAAGGATACAACTGGTTTTGGTCACTCTGTACAGAAACTCTTGTGAGTTTATGAGTCTCATGTTTCATGTTTCATGTATAAACTAACTGGTTTCATGCTGTTTTATATGAGAAATGCATTGATTGCATGTGTTTAATCACTTGTCTCCACGCTGTAGCCGTATTTTATTTTGAGTCTAAATAACTAAGGGTTGTTTATGATTTAGGAATATGGGTTTCCTGTATTGAATGTTTAATCTCTTACCTTTGTTCAAGGGACAAATTAAAAGTTTCAGATTGATCATTAATGAAATATGTTACAGCTAGGATCCTTTTAAGCATGAATGACTAAACACTCTGTTCTGGGATATATCTATAAGGCAGATATAATGAAATCCCCTTGATACCCAGTCTTGATATGTTTATGCTAAACATTTACATGTGTATGTCTACTGACTCCAAGCCCTGGATAGGCACCAATCTAGCTCTGTGTTGAGGTTATACACTAGGTCCAAGTTTACATCCAAACATAGATCAAAATCAAACTTCAACCAAAACCATTAGGACTTTAAAATTAGTTTTAGGATCAGAATCCTCTATCTACAACTGAACATAGGCCCAAAGCTAGCCCCTTTGTACTTATCCCACAGTTTTGGTCTGCTTAATAGAGGATTTATCTGCTTTGTGTCAGCATCCCAGTCTTTGCATAGTCATATTTCATGGATGTTGAATAGGGAATACCCCCCTAGGTTTTGCAGAGCCTAAAGAAGAAGAGGAGATATTATAGAGTCTATCTCCTATACTATTGGCCGCTAGCCTAGAGATCCTGTTGATCATTGATGGCTACATTGTAGGGATAGCTAGGAATAAGCATCTAGTTGGATTGAAAACCAACAGAAATTGGTGACTCTACTGGGGAGGTGATGTAAAAGAACCCTATTTCTAAAAGAAAATAATCCCTAGTAATAGGTGGTGACTCCAAACCAATCTCCCAACTGGTAAAGAAAAAAATTGTATGCAAGGGAGAAGATCCCAGTGTAATACTCTATTTGAAGAGTTACCCACAAAAATGATGTATAGGAAAAAGGGGACTGTTCGAGCCAGTCAAGATGGTTCTCCTAGCCCCAGAAAAGATGAATTTATTTAGAACAATCTAGGATCCTTAGAGCAAACAATGCCTTATTTTTCAAACATTGAGGCTAAAATCCAAAATGTATATGAGAATCAGCAGGGTGGTGCTCTTATTCTAAGGTCAGAAGTTTTTTAGGAACGCCCTTTCCTAGATCCCAATGATAGGTTTGAAGAGGTTGAATCTCCAAGGGATGATGACGACGATGACCAAAATGGAATGAGACCATCTACCTCCATGCCCAAAGAGGAACAATTGGCTGAAGAAATCAAAAGTTTGAGAGCAGAGTTAGAATATCTGCAGGCAGTAAAAATTAGAGATGACATGAGACAAAAAGTGCAAGCTCTGAGAGTTGCTCAAAATGATTCAGTCCCTACCCTTGAAAATGCAAATGTGCAGAGAAATCAACACAGAATTGAGGTCCAGTATTAGCAAAATGATCAAAGACAGAATACAAACAATGCTAGAGTACCATTAAACAATGCGAGACAACAAAATGCTGATAGAAATGTTAATGCTAATCAGTTTGGTAGACAACCTATGCAGCTAGATAGATTTAGACAGCTTGTTTTTGATGGTATTCCTGGTTATCCTTGTTGGATCTAGGGCATACAACTGAGAGGGGGGGTGAATCAGTTGTATAAAAACTTGCTCTTACTTCAAACACTTGATTCTTCTTTGTTAGTTAACAGCATATCAATTAACTATCCATGAAAGCATAATGCATAAACACAAGAGCAGATAAACATCAACACATTGAACACCAAGATTTTGACGTGGAAAACCCGGTTAAGGGAAAAACCACAGGGTGATTAACCCAAGGATTATTCTCTATTAGAAGAATAAGAAAAATGAATGGCACATGCCAATTAGGGCTCACTACCCGAGCACACTGCTCACAAAGAGGCACACTACCTAGAAGGAGACACACTATCTACAAAGTGATAAAAATCACAATCTTGAACTGGAGAATGACATCTCTACCATGTCCGGATTAGTTCCATTTAAGCCCAAAAATCCTTGCTTTACCTTTCGCACTTCTCTTCATTATGCCACACTCATCCCCACAATCCACACATCAAAATGAATTCTCAAACACTTATTTATACAAGACATTGACTTAGGAACAATCATCTAAGTCAGCAAACATCACAATAACATTCGCAAGGCGTGTAGAACATCCGGTCGGCCTGTTACAGGAAGAACACCAACAACTGGTAGCCATAACATCAAATCCAACTCTAACTTCAATGTGGACCACCAACATGAACTAGATATGATCCAATGATCATAATAACCTTCCCTGAATCATCAAAAACATCCGCACTTCATTAGCTTACCGGAATTCTTCTCTTCACCATCCGGTACTTCAAGAACACAGTCTGTCGCCACTGTCACAATGCAAAAGGTACTTCCAGACCTCAAAATCATACACAACTCAAGATGGCACATCACAAGGACATCCCAAATACTCCTTCCAATCTGCAGATTAGGATAATACAATTCCGGACCTCACCGGACCTTTCTGTGATCCTCTGTCACCTCTGAACACTTGCCAGAACTAGTTCCACACAGACAGCCACAACTTCTTCAGATCTTCATGTGGACCTCTAAAATCTTAGCTGAAGCATATCAAGACTCATATCTACAAACCCTTTAATCTGCATCCTCTGGTTCTCAACCTATACAGTACATTTGCCTTCTTCTCATCACTGTTCCGATGGAGACTGATTTCCTCAATAACAATAGCACACAACTCATCCAAACCTTCTTACCAATGCAATATGAGTAAGTTGACATCAATGACAACACTGGTTCACCTCATACTTGCAACAATCTCCCCCTTTGTCATTGATGGCAACATATGATGTGAAAAACCATCAAGACAAGAACTTCTCCTTTCTGTCACAGCTCCCCCTATCAACAACAACTTTTCACATGTCTTCTCTTCCTTTACTGCTCCCCCTTTGATCATCAACCACTTGTTTTTCACATGTCTTCTCTCCCCCTTTGACATCAATGGCAAAGGGATCATACTTGCAATTCTAATACATCAGAATCATACCAGCTGCTCCCCCTTAGTAGCAGCTCCCCATCATCAATTTGGACCACAAGATATGACAGTGATATCCACCGGACTGATGCACATCAGTGCATCCTAGTTTATCACCGGAGGGGCCATGACCCCTAACTTCTCCCGAAGATATTCGAAAGAGTCCTTGGGAAGAGGTTTAGTAAAGATATCTACAATCTGATCCTTGGAGGGAACATACTCCAATCTGACTTCTTCCTTGTTCACTTGCTCTCTCAAAAAGTGAAACTTGATAGATATGTGCTTAGTCTTAGAATGCAATACCGGATTCTTAGAAATATTAATTACACTTGAATTATCACAAAAAATTTTGATAGGCTCCTCATATTCAACTTTAATGCCAAGAAACCAATCTCTTCCCCAAAAAGAATGCTCCATCACTGGTGCTCTTTCGGTCGTCCATATCTCCTACCCAATCTGCATCTGTCTATGCATGAAGAGAGAAATCCAGATCTCTAGGGTACCATAGACCATACTCAACCGTTCCTTTCAAGTACCTAAAAATTCTTTTGATTGCCATAACATGAGATTCTCTAGGATCAGCCTGGAATCTTGCCACAAGACCAACAGCCTGCATTATATCTAGTCTAGTCTAAGTGAGATACAACAATCCACCAATCATTGATCTATACTTTGTCTGATCTGCCTTTGGAGAGTCATCATCTTTGCTCAACTTACATCCGGTTGCCATAGGAGTGTTCATTGGCTTTGAATCTTTCATACCAAATTTCCACAACAATTCTTTCACATATTTGGTTTGAGAAATGAAGATCCCTTTCTTTGTTTGAGTAATTTGCAGACCCAAGAAGAAATTCATTTCACCAAGCATAGACATTTCAAACTCACTTTTCATCTGATTTACAAAAGTTTTGCACATACTATCTCTTCCTCCAAAAATGATATCATCCACAAACACTTCAACAATCAAAATGTTTTCATGATCAATTTTGAAATATAAGTTACTGTTAGCAGTGCTTTTGTTGAATCCAATCTGCATAAGATGCTTATCCAACCTTTCATACCATGCTCTTGGGGCTTGCTTCAATCCATACAATGCTTTCTTCAACTTGCAGACCATATCATCATTATCAAACAATTGAAATCCATCCGGTTGTTCAATGTAAACTTCTTCTTCCAGATCACCATTTAGGAAGGCAGACTTGACATCCATCTGATATACCTTGAAGTCTTTGAAGGTAGCAAATGCAAGAAATAATCTGACTGCTTCAATTCTTGCCACAGGAGCAAAGGTTTCTTAAAAATCAATTCCTTCTATTTGAGAGTAGCCTTTGTAGACCAATCTAGCTTTGTTTCTAATTACTTCACTAGCTTCATTCAGTTTGTTTTGGAAGACCCATTTGGTTCTAATCACATTCCTATCTCTAGGTCTGGGAACAAGATCCCAAGTACGTTTTTTCTCAATTTGCATCAATTCTTCCTCCATTGCTTTGGTCTAGTTTTCATCATTGAAAGCTTCATTTACTATCTTTGGTTCAATCTTTGAAATCAGACAGTATTCATTTGAATCTTGAGCAATTCTTCTTCTTGTTTGTACCCCTTTACTTTTGTCACCTATGATTTGATCTTCAGAGTGATTTAGAGTTACATACCTTGGAACTTTGGGAGTTTCTTGCACTACTAATTCTTGATCAGGCTCATTCAGACAAACTTCTTCTTCCTGATTTACTGGATTAGTCTGGATCTAAATTTCAGAGGAGGAAGGACCTTCTTGCACCAGAGGATCATTCTGATCATCTTCATCACATTCATAGAACCTTGAGGGCTTCTCAATTCCTTCATCAACTTTCACATTAGTACTTTCTGTCATCTTCCTCAGTCTCTTATTGTAACACCGGTATGCTTTGCTTTGAGTGGAGTAACCCAAGAAAATTCCTTCATCACTTCTAGGATCAAACTTTCCTAGATCTTCATCTCTTTTAATATAACACTTGCTACCAAATACTCTGAAATATCTCACAGTAGGAGTGATGCCAAACCAAAGTTCATAGGGAGTCTTACTGGTATTGTTTCTAATTTGAACTCGATTGAGAGTGTAGACTGCAGTGCTGATAGCTTCTTTCTAAAACATCTGAGGAACATTTGCTTCCAACATCATTATCCTGGCAGCTTCCTGAATGGTCTGGTTCTTTCTCTCAACTACTCCATTCTACTGTGGAGTCCTAGGAGCAGACAACTGTCTCTTTATACCCTACTTCTCACAAAAGTCAATGAACTCACTGGATGTAAATTCACCACCTCTATCAGACCTTAGACATTTTAGTTTCAATCCGGTTTGATTCTCTACCATAGCTTTGAAGATTTTGAACTTCTCAAGGGGTTCTGATTTCTCTTTTAGGAAGGTAACCCACATCATCCGGGAATGGTCATCAATTAGCAACATGAAATATCTATCACCTTGCAGACTCTTGATTCTTGTCAAACCACAGAGATCAGTATGTACTAATTCCAACAATCTGATAGAGGACTGATCTTTGCTTTTGAAAGAGACTCTACTCTGTTTACCTAGCTGACATTCTTTGCACAAACTATTTGTAGGTTTCACCAATTTTGGAAGATCTCTTATAGCTTGAATATTGCTTATCTTGATGATGTTATCAAAATTTACATGACACATTCTTCTATGCCATAACCAACTCTGATCAACTTGAACAAACAGACAACTTTTATTTGAACCAACCAGATGAAAGATATTACCTTTTGTTTGAGCACCGGATGCAATTTCAGTTCCGGAGCTTGTAAAGATTCTACATCTTCCATTCTTGAACCGGAGATCATAGCCTTTGTCCACTAACTGACCAACACTGAGAAGATTGTGCTTCAATCCTTCAACATATAGTACATTACCTGTTTTGCTCTTTCCATCAAAGGAAATAGTTCCCCTACCTCTGATTCTGCCAGCAGAATTGTCACCAAACTTTACCATTCCTCCTTCATACCTTTCCAAATCTAAAAACTTATTCTTGTCACCAGTCATATGGTGAGAGCATCCACTGTCAATAACCCAATCATCCTTTTCTTCCACTTGAGCAGCCAAAGCTTTTTCCACAACCTTGTGATTGACAGGTTCAGAGGATATTGAATCTTCTTCCTTGATGGCAATAAACACCCATTCATTTCCAGATTTGCTTCCTAGTTCTGATTCATCATCTGTTACTCCTTCATTGTGATCTTCTTCATGAACATAATAGCAGTTCTTTTGAAATCTTTGTCTATTAGTATTAGACCTTGCAGATCTTTCCAGACATCTTGAAGCAAAATGACCAATCTTATTGCAGTTGAAACACTTAAAGGGTAGTTTTCCTTCATACTTACTGGATCCTCTTGGTAGTCTCTTTGCAATGAGGGCTTCAAGTTGAGCTGTTTCTGCTTCCTCTTCTTCCATGTCTCTTCTTGCTTGATCATACCATGACATCTTCTTTGAAGAGTTTTCTCCTGGATCAAATCTTTTTTTGCCTTTCACATAGGCACTGGCTTTGAAAGCAGATTCAATCTTGGGTGGATCATCTCCAAACTCGGTCATTTCAAATGCAGCTAGTTTTCCAGCCAATTGTTCTCTTGTGATAGTTGTGTGGGCTCTGAATTCATCAATGGCAGCAACCTTGACTTTGTAGGTAGCAGGAAGGGATCTGAGAATTTTGCAAACAATCTCATTTTCATCCAGAGTTCCACCAGCATTTCTAATTCCACATACCAGCTCATTCACTCTTGGCATAAAAGGTAGTGATATTTTCATCTTCTCTCATCTTCAATCTTTCAAATTTCCCTTTCAGACTTTGCAACCTTGCACTTTTGACAAACTCATCTCCTTCATACAGAAGTTCTAGTTTAGTCAAGATGTCATATGCAGTTGGTAGGCTGATAACATTTGAGAGGTCTGAGTCATTCAATGCGCTTAGAAGAGCTTCCTTGGTCCGTAGATTGTTTTCAGCATCTGTGATTTCATTCAGAGTTGTCAGACCACCCTGTGGAGGTACATATGGTTTTGAGACCATGGCCAAGTATGCTTTTCCCATACACTCCAAGTGACATTTCATGCGACCTTTCCAAAGAGTGAAGTTGGTTCCATTGAACTTCAGACTATCCTTCTTGTATGATGACATCCTGGATCTCCTCAAGCGGTTAAGCTCCTTTCAGAGGAACTTGGCTCTGATACCAATTGTTGGATCTAGGGCATACAACTGAGAGGGGGGGTGAATCAGTTGTATAAAAACTTGCTCTTACTTCAAACACTTAATTCTTCTTTGTTAGTTAACAGGATATCAATTAACCATCCATGAAAGCATAATGCATAAACACAAGAGCAGATAAACATCAACACATTGAACACCAAGATTTTGACATGGAAAACCCAGTTAAGGGAAAAACCATGGGGTGATTAACCCAAGGATTATTCTCTATTAGAAGAATAAGAAAAATGAATGGCACATGCCTATTAGGGCTCACTGCCCAAGCACACTGCTCACAAAGAGGCACACTACCTAGAAGGAGACACACTATCTACAAAGTGATAAGAATCACAATCTTGAACTGGAGAATGACATCTCTACCATGTCTGGATCAGTTCCATTTAAGCCCAAAAATCCTTGCTCTGCCTTTCGCACTTCTCTTCGCTATGTCACACTCATCCCCACAATCCACACATCAAAATGAATTCTCAAACACTTATTTATACAAGACATCGACTTAGGAACAATCATCTAAGTCGGCAAACATCACAATAACATTCGCAAGGCGTGTAGAACATCCGGTCAGCCTGTTACAGGAAGAACACCAACAACTGGTAGCCATAACATCAAATCCAACTCTAACTTCAATGCGGACCACCAACGCAAACTAGATATGATCCAATGATCATAATAACCTTCCTTGAATCATCAAAAACATCCATACTTCATCAGCTTACCGAAATTCTTCTCTTCATCATCCAGTACTTCAAGAACACAATCTGTTGCCACTGTCACAATGCAAAAGGTACTTCTGAACCTCAAAATCATACACAAATCGAGATGACACATCACAAGGACATCCCAAATACTCCTTCCAATCCGTAGATTAGGATAATACAATTCCAGACCTCACTGGACCTTTCTGTGATCCTCTGTCACCTTTGAACACTTGCCAGAACTAGTTCCACACAGACAGCCACAACTTCTTCAGATCTTCATGTGGACCTCTGAAATCTTAGCTGAAGCATCTCAAGACTCATATCTACAAACCCTTTAATCCGCATCCTCTGGTTCTCAACCTATACAGTACATTTGCCTTCTTCTCATCACTGTTCTTCGTTATTCCAGATGGAGACTGATTTCCTCAATAACAACAGCACACAACTCATCCAAACCTTCTTACCAATGCAATATGAGTAAGTTGACATCAATGACAACACTGGTTCACCTCATACTTGCAACAATCCTAACCTGATGCAGAGTGCAACGCAACGGAAGCTAACTAACAGGAAGGAGCTGCCAACAATACAAACAACCTGATAAAAATCCTTATCAGCTCAGCATCATCATCATATTTCCTAGAAACACCAACAGCATCATCATATTTCAACAGCATCATCATATTTCAGATGATCGCAATTATCCTCCTGTCGACTACTATTCACCTCCTCCGCTTGTCGCCTATCATCATCATCATGATATTCAACGGGCGCAAACATCCTCCGGTTGCACTGTTCATCGGGCACCAAACACAAGCGGCATCATCATGATATGCAACACCACCTTCGTCAGCAGGATATCCAAATATCTGGTTGCTCCAAATATCCTGATGACGATCACCTTCAACACCTTGCCTTCGACGCTCCACTGCCCGACGATACAAGCAACAGCATCATGATCTAGTTTATCTGGTTGTCTTGGAACCTCCTGATGATGCTTAACAACTTTCTGCCTACGCCGGTACACCTCCTGATGATGTTTCACAACTTTCTGCCGAGAGCCTTCGCCGATGCCTAAACCCTTAGCGACGACAGGATCAATATGCATAGGGGGATATCTCAAAATCTGGATGACGATGACGTCATATGCGGATGACGATGACGTCACACAATATCCTGATGACCTCTTCAACACTTAGCCAAAAAACCCAAACTTTCACTTCCGCATCTGTTAGCGATATGCGGATGATGAGCTTCTTCGAGAGATGATCCTGACTGCGATATATACACTGAGTATATATCCAACTCAAAACATCCTGATGTACTTGCAACTTGCAAACTTCAACAGTTGCACGACCCGATCCTGATGGCGATGCATTCACAGATGACGATGCGGCTTGTTCCGGCTGGAAACGCACATGCAGACTCCTGTGTATCCGTCCACTGCATGTAAGCACTCAGAACCGCTCAATTTCACAAAGATGATGTGACGACCGGGCCGGATCACCTTCAAACCAAAATCTAACAATTTATCTTTCTATACCTAGCACATGAGGATGCTAGGCTGATTCACAGCATGCTCCTAACAGATCTCTTGAACAATGCAATGCATAAATAGAAAACACAAATGCAACCTAAGCTATAATACAGGACCATTCCACCGATTTGCAGGATCAACCGGTGGAAGGGTTGAAGGAACCCATCAACTTGCAAAACGGAAAGGAAATCAAAACAGATACAACTGATACAATCAGATAATGCAAAGATGAGATCTTATTCAATTGAAATTCAAATGTCCTGAATACAGCTTCACAATGTCTGAACTGCTCTCCTGAATCTCAACTCAACACAACACCGATACATCCATCAACATCAATCTCAATATATCTAAACCCTAACAGATCGAAGGTATATATAACAAATCCTTCGAGTACTACCAACTCACTTCCCAGCGGTTGGGAGCTTCCAAGCGGCTGGGAGAGAGGACAGCTCAGATAACCTTATCCCGATCTCTAACTGCCTACACATACTCCTATGCTGATCTAATACATAGCATCGGTCCAAATGGACCTTATTACATGATAAAGTCAAACATACTAAAAATAGACTATCCTGTCATCATGCTGATAATTATCCTATATCCTGATCATGTATGTCATCATGCGGACCTATATCCTGATCATGTCCGGGTGCTCCTGCACCATACTCCCCAAAAGAAGAAATCTCAAGTCCACTTGAGATGAGAGTATCAAGGTCGGCACCATGTTTCTGTATCTGTTCGGCAGTCATCCATACTGCTTCAGAGTTCGGCTGTCCCTTCCAAGAGATGAGGTACTCCAAGTACTTTTTGTTCCTGGTCTGTTTGACCACTCTGGTATCCAAAACTTTCTGTAACTGTGGGGGATCATGTTGAGGAATGTCTTCAGCAACTGTATCCTGGAGGATATCCTGATCGGCATCTAAATTAGCCTTGTATGGAGTTAAATCACATACATTGAAGATAGGAGACAAACCAAGATCAGGTGGGAGTTGGATCTCATAAGCATTTTGTCCATGCTTTTGCAAAATCTGACATGGTCCAACTTTCTTTTGCATGAGCTTAGTATACTTCCCCTTAGGAAGCCTGTCTTTTTTCAAGTGAACCCAAACCAAATCGCCAACATCAAATTGAACATCCCTCTTCTTCTTATCAGCATATTCCTTATATTTCAAGGTAGTTTGCTGGAGTTGGGTCTTGACCTGATCATGCACTTCTTTGATGGCTTCAGCAAAAGCTTCTCCTTCTGCACTAACAGGATCTGCTGTAGGTAGATCTCGCAACTCCAAAATTCCTCTGGGATGCATTCCATACACTACCTGAAAAGGCGATTTCCCTGTGCTCCTATTGACAGTATCATTATATGAAAACTCAGCTTGAGACAAAATATTGTCCCACTTCTCTCCATGCTGTTTTGTCAAGCATCTAAGCAGATTCCCCAAGGAACGGTTCACTACTTCAGTCTGACCATCCGTTTGAGGATGATATGCAGAGGAAAAAGACAAATTGGTTCCCAGTTTCCTCCAAAGGGTTCTCCAGAAGTGACCCACAAACTTCACATCTCTGTCTGAAACTATGCTCAAAGGCAACCCATGAATTCTGACAATCTCCCTGAAGAATAAATCTGCAATGTATGAGGCATCAGCAGTGGTTTTGCATGGCAAGAAATGTGCCATTTTACTGAATCTATCCACTACAACAAAAACACTGTCAAATCCTCTCCTGGTCCTTGGTAAACCCAAGACAAAATCCATACTGATGCTTTCCCATGGTCTGGAAGGAATGGGTAAGGGCTGATATAACCCTGCATTAGTTGACCTGCCTTTAGCTTTCTGGCATATGACACATGTCTCCACAAATTTCCTGACATCTGATTGCAACTTAGGCCAGAAATAATGCCTCCTGACCAAATCAAGGGTCTTATCTAGACCAAAATGACCTGCCATGGCTCCACAATGTTTCTCCTTGATTATATTTAATCTCATGGAACACCTTGGGATACACAACTGTCCACCCTTGAACAACAATCCATCCTGGATCAGGAATTCAGAGAACTCAGCATGGTATTTCTCCCCAAAAGAAGTACAGACCTGATATATTTCTCCAAAATCTGCATCAGACTCATACATGGTCTTGAGTGAATCAATACCAACACTCTCTAACTGAATCTGATTGACGGTGAGAACTCTCCTGCTCAAGGCATCTGCAACTTTGTTTTTGACCCCTTTCTTATGCTTCAAGGTAAAAGTGAAAGCCTGTAAGGTTTCTACCCACTTCATATGTCTGTGGTTCAGCTTCTCCTGACTGTTGATGAAACTCAAAGCCTGGTTATCTGTGAAGACTATGAATTCCTTTGGCATCAGGTAATGCCTCCATTTCTTTAGGGACTGAACTAAAGCATACATTTCCAGATCATATGATGAATACCTTTTCTTAGCATCATTGAGCTTTTCACTGAAAAATGCAATTGGTCTACCCTCTTGACTGAGTACTGCTCCAATGGCCATGTGACTGGCATCACACTCTACCTGAAAGATTTTGTTGAAATCTTGAAGTGCAAGGACTGGCTGCTGGGCCACCTTCCTCTTTAATGCCTCAAAGGAATCATCTGCTCCTTGAGTCCAAACAAACCTGCACTTCTGTCCTCCTTTGATGGTATCCAGCATGGGTGCACAAATATGACTGAACCCTCTTATAAACTTTCTGTAGAAGGTTGCTAACCCATGGAAACTTCTGACATCATTCATGGTCTGTGGAGTTGGCCAATTCAATATGGAACTCACCTTTTCCTTATCCATCTGTAGCTTTCCTTGTGAAATGACAAAACCTAAATAGGTGATCTCCTTTTTCATGAACAGACACTTGTCCAAGTTTATCTTCAGCTTCTCTTCATGTAACCTCTTAAGAACCAGATCTATATGTCTGAGATGTTCTTCTTTGGTGTTACTGAAAATCAGAATGTCATCTAAATAGACTATGAAAAACTTACCAATGAATTCCTTCAGAACCTCATTCATCAGCCTCATGAAAGTACTAGGGGCATTAGACAAACCAAAAGGCATAACCTTCCATTCATATAACCCTTCATTTGTTTTGAATGCTGTCTTCCACTCATCACCTGGTCTAATCCTGATCTGATGGTATCCACTCTTCAAATCTATTTTGGTAAAGTACTTAGCACTTCCCAAACAATCAAGTAAATCCTCAATTCTGGGGATTGGAAACCTATACCTGATTGTGATCTTGTTGATGGCTCTGGAATCTATGCAAAGCCTCCAAGTGCCTTCCTTCTTTGGTGCTAGTACAGCTGGTACTACACATGGACTCAAACTCTTTCCAATCAGACCTGAATTCATCAATTCTTCAATCTGTCTGGCTACTTCTGCATTCTGTTCTGGGGTAAGCTTATAAGCTGCTTTATTTGGAAGTGTAGATCCTGGAATCAAGTCTATGCAATGACTGATATCTCTGACAGGTGGTAGGGATCTTGGCATTCCCTCTGAGATGACACCTTTGTCCTTATCCAATAACTCTTGGACAGCTGGGTCTATCAACCTTGGCTTCTTCTCTTTCTTGCCTGCCTGCTGTTGTTCCTTATTCACACTCATACAGGGGATCAGGGCATATGCAACTGCACCTTCTGCTGCTACTTCTTTCATGAACTGTTTGCCTTCCATCAGCATGACCTTCACCTCTTTTCCTTTAGACTTCTCCTCTTTCTCCTTCAATGGGAATAGTGTTACATCTATACCATCTTTAGTGATTTTATAGGTGTTTTTAACACCATCATGCTGTGCCTTCAGATCATACTGCCATGGTCTACCAAACAAAAGGTTGCAAGCATCCATCTTGGTGATATCAAACAACAACCTATCCTTATATCCACCAATCTGAAATTCTACCCAAGCCTGCTCTTCTACAGTTGTCTGCTGACCTTGAGTAAGCCATGAGACTTTATAGGGAGATGGGTGAGGCAATCTCCTAAGCTTCAGCTTTACCACCATTTCTTCAGACACAAAGTTCTCAGTAGAACCAGAATCAATCAAAACCTTACATGCCTTACCTCCTGCTTTGCAAATGGTTCTGAAAAGAGACTTCCTTTGAGGGGCTTCTTTGTCAGGTACCTTCATGGTAGTTACTATTCTTCTCATCATCAGGGACTCTCCACTTTCTGGATATCCATAATTCTCAGGACCATTCACACTTTAAAATTCATTAGAGCTTGTCCTACTTTGATTATCAGGTTCTTTGACTAGATTTGTCCTCCTTTCTCCTGCTGAGCTTGTGGCCTTGTCTGGACATCTGCTGGCTATATGGCCTTCTTTGTTACAGTTGTAACACCTGATGGATCCTCTGCCCTGGGATCTTCCTCTGTAAGGTCTTCTACCTCTGAAGTTTCCTTGCTGACTGTAATTCTCTCTCTGATTCTGACTATTGTTGCCCTTACTATTGTCTTGACTGGATTCTCCTTGATATCCCTGTCCATGTCCTCTGCCTCTGAAAGGACCTCTTCCACCTCTTTGTTGTCTTCCTCTTCCTCTATTGTTCTGTTCTTGTTTTCTCTTCAACTTTTCTTCCACTTTCAATGCCAACTGAAAGCTTTTCTGCACTGTATCTGGATTATGCAGACTCAGATCTTCCTGAATATTAAACCTCAATCCATTAAGGTATCTGGCTACCTTCTCTTCTTCACTTTCTTTCACCTTTGTCTTCATACAGAGTTTCATGAACTCTTCTGTATATGAGCTGACATCTAGCTCCTTCTACTTCAGGTTTTGCTTCCTCTTGTGTAACTGGATACTGTAATCCAAAGGGATATAAGCTTCCTTTACCAATTCCATCATTTTCTTCCATGTGGCAACTCTACGTTTTCCTTCCTGCACTCTATCATCTTGAACAAAGTTCCACCATGTCAAGGCAGCTTCTTTCATCTTTGACTGTGCTATCTTCACTCTCTATTGTTCTGGTATCTCCTCTGTTACAAAGAAATTGTTCAGACAGTCTATCCATTCCATCACTGAATCAGGGTCCATCTTACCTGTAAACACTGGCAAATCCAGCTTCACATCCATGGTTCTCCTCTCCATGGCCTTGAGGGCGTTCAACAGTGGCCTCTGGTCTACAGGAACGACCTCCTCGCTCCAATTAGGGATCTCTTCTTCTTCCCTATCATCTTCTCTACCAGAACCTACTCTGCTCCTCAACTTTGCTAACTCATCTTTCAACTCCTGATTCTGAGCCTTCACGGCCTTGCTTTCTGCAATCTGTTTCTTCACCAGAACTGCCAACTCAGCGTTGGTCATCCTTGCTGGAACCTCAGATGTTCCTTCTTTGTCTGACATCCTACTTATCCTTTCCAGAAGATCCTAACCTTTGCTCTGATACCACTATGATGCAGAGTGCAATGCAATGGAAGCTAACTAACAGGAAGGAGCTGCCAACAATACAAACAACCTGATAAAAATCCTTATCAGCCTATCATCATCATCATGATATTCAACGGGCGCAAACATCCTCCGGTTGCACTGTTCATCGGGCACCAAACACAAGCGGCATCATCATGATATGCAACACCACCTTCGTCAGCAGGATATCCAAATATCCGGTTGCTCCAAATATCCTGATGACGATCACCTTCAACACCTTGCCTTCGACGCTCCACTGCCCGACGATACCAGCAATAGCATCATGATCTAGTTTATCCGGTTGTCTTGGAACCTCCTGATGATGCTTAACAACTTTCTGCCTACGCCGGTACACCTCCTGATGATGTTTCACAACTTTCTACCGAGAGCCTTCGCCGATGCCTAAACCCTTAGCGACGACAGGATCAATATGCATAGGGGGATATCTCAATATCCTGATGACGATGACGTCATATGCGGATGATGATGACGTCACACAATATCCTGATGACCTCTTCAACACTTAGCCAAAAAACCTGAACTTTCACTTCCGCATCTGTTAGCGATATGCGGATGATGAGCTTCTTCGAGAGATGATCCTGACTGCGATATATACACTGAGTATATATCCAACTCAAAACATCCTGATGTACTTGCAACTTGCAAACTTCAACAGTTGCACGACCCGATCCTGATGGCGATGCATTCGCAGATGACGATGCGGCTTGTTCCGGCTGGAAACGCACATGCAGACTCCTGTGTATCCGTCCACTGCATGTAAACACTCAGAACCGCTCAATTTCACAAAGATGATGTGACGACTGGGCCGGATCACCTTCAAACCAAAATCTAACAATTTATCTTTCTATACCTAGCACATGAGGATGCTAGGCTGATTCACAGCATGCTCCTAACAGATCTCTTGAACAATGCAATGCATAAACAGAAAACACAAATGCAACCTAAGCTATAATACAGGACCATTCCACCGATTTGCAGGATCAACCGGTGGAAGGGTTGAAGGAACCCATCAACTTGCAAAACGGAAAGGAAATCAAAACAGATACAACTGATACAATCAGATAATGCAAAGATGAGATCTTATTCAATTGAAATTCAAATGTCCTGAATACAGCTTCACAATGTCTGAACTGCTCTCCTGAATCTCAACTCAACACAACACCGATACATCCATCAACATCAATCTCAATATATCTAAACCCTAACAGATCGAAGGTATATATAACAAATCCTTTGAGTACTACCAACTCACTTCCCAGTGGCTGGGAGCTTCCAAGCGGCTGGGAGAGAGGACAGCTCAGATAACCTTATCCCGATCTCTAACTGCCTACACATACTCCTATGCTGATCTAATACATAGCATCGGTCCAAATGGACCTTATTACATGATAAAGTCAAACATACTAAAAATAGACTATCCTGTCATCATGCTGATAATTATCCTATATCCTGATCATGTATGTCATCATGCGGACCTATATCCTGATCATGTCCGGGTGCTCCTGCACCATAACCCCATTGACAAACATGTGAGGCTTCAAGTGCCAAAATTTTTAGGAAACAATACTATGTCAGGGGAGGATCATTTAAAAGATTTTCAAAATGTCATGGACAACTTTGAGGTTGAACATGAGGATGTTTTTATGAAGTCATTAATGCAATCCCTTGTTGATGAAGCTAGAGAATGGTACAAGAATCTGCCTGACCGGAGTATCTCTTCATGGGATGATTTTAAAAGAATTTTTAAGGAGTAGTATGGTGACAAAACTGATCCTAGCTTTTTTGTAAATGAGTTCACTAGTATCACTAAAGGGTCAAATGAGTAGGTTGCAGATTTTAATGCAAGATTTACTAAAGTGTTGAACAAATTGCCACATCACATGAGGCCAAATGAACCAATGTGCATAATATTGTATATTAATGCTTGTGATGCCAAAACAGCATATGGGCTAAGAGATAAGGGTCCTCCTACTCTCAAGGATGCTTTCAGGATAGCAATAAATATTGAAAATAACAGGAAAGCAAGGCAAGACGAACAGGAGGGATGAGGTGAAAATTTTGCAGAATCCAAACAAGCCTCAAAATACTCAAGGTAGTACATCTGCCCTGAAGACAAAATTGATAAATTGACAAATGTTGTTAAGGACCTAAGTTACAGACTGGCTAGAAATGAAAAAGGGATAGGTCCTGATAGGCAGGTCTACCAAAGGCAGGAAAAAAGGCCATCATTGCATGATATGCCATATAATACCAATTGGCATAATGGTAAACCTGTATTTCCACATAACAACACAAATAAGAGAGATTAACATGTCAAAGAAACTCCTAATCCTTTGAAGAAAGCTGTAAATATTGCTGATGATACTCCATGGTGCATAATCTGTCAGATGCCACATTCACAGTCACAATGCATGATTGCTCAATCTTTGTATGACAATGTTGTTTCTTGTGATGAATGCAACGGGCCACATTATGTACAGGATGATGATGTTAATATGTTGTCCATAAGTAGGGAGCATCCTTCTCATGATGCAGAGGAGAGCACAGATGATGAGGATAATGAAGATAGTTATGTATATGCTCAAGGCTCACATAGTTTTTTGAGTAACCTGCAAAGACCTTCTGATGAGGAAATTAGGGCTCTCACAACTGCAGTAGTGGCCCAAGTCAAAAGCAATTATAACCTCAGAGGTAAAGCTTAGATAAGTAGCCCACATCAGCTAGAAGGCATCTCTGCAAATCAGCCAGTGCATGATCATAGAGGGGCTGAAACATATAAGAAACAATGGAACAACAATAAGTAAGGTTTCAAACAAAAACTAGGTCATGATTTCCACGGATCAGAAAATGAAGGCCCCCAGAATGAAGACCAAAGTAAGAACCCTCGAGTTATGGGTGACAGTCAAGCAGCCATAAAAACTAAGGCCAAATCAGCTCAAGATAAGAATAAAACTGTGGAGCAAGCCAAGATTGTTATTCAAAATTATGCTTCATTTGATATAGCTTAGGTCTTGTCTTAGGGAAAAGTCTCTTTGCCATTGATGGAACTCATGAAGGTGGAGGAGTTCAGAGATAAGGTAGTATCTTTAATTTCAGGAGTGCCTTGTCAAGCTAAGCAGAATGATGAGACTCAAGGTAAGAGGCATGCCTTGTGCAATGAAGAGGATGAAGTCCCTGAAGTATATCTAGGGGTGACCATGACAAAGTGCCCTTCATAGGTGGAACCTTTTTATGTATCCCTAGTTATAAATGGAAAAGCGATCAGAAATTGTATGCTTGATTCTGGAGCATCGACAAATATCATGCCTCTGGCTATCATGCGACAAGCTAGATTAAAAATAGATAAGGCATGTGGAAAATGCTATGCCATGGATGCTAGAGAGGTGCCAGTTATTGGAATCATGAAGGGTGTGAATTTTAGATTGGCAGCATTTCCTGAAAAGAGCTACGAAATGAATATAACAGTGGTTGACATCAAGCCACAGTATGGTATGCTGTTGTCAAGAAGATGAACAACATTGATAGGTGGAAGTATACAGCTGGACCTATCATATGCTATGATTCCAATGAATGGCAGAGATGTTGAGCTGATCAAAGAAGAAAGATCATCAGAGACAGTTGAGGATCAAGAATCAGAGGAGCATGTATGCTTTGTGAACACTGACTGTGACAGTTTCAGAGTTGTCTCAAGCGACCAGGGAGATAAAGGTGGAGAAATTTGCGTTCAAGAATTAGACTAGCAGGGTCTATGGACCATATATTTTGATGGAACTTGTGCAAAGGAAGGCTTTGGAGCTAGAGTTGTATTCCTGTCTCCATCTGGTAAGCTTCTAAAGTGCTCTTTCTTGTTGAAGCTTGCCTGCACAAACAATATTGCAGAGCATGAGGCCTTGTTGTTAGGATTAAATATGGCCCTCAAACATAAAATCAAAATGTTAAGAGTATTTGGAGACTCAAAGTTAATTGTTTCCTAGGTTAGAGATAGGTATGCTTCAAAGAACAAAAGATTAAAACAATACAAGCATGCTATCTGGGATACGATTGAATTATTTGATGCATTTTCAATAGGCTGGATAGAGAGATCAAAAAATGTCATGGCTGATTTCTTATCCAATGTAGCATTAAGGCCAGATGATATCACTCTATCAGATGTTACAAATGTTGAAGTTAAAATTAGACCTGTAGTACTAGAAAAAATATACAGTTGGCAAGTGTTTGATGATGACAAAGACTTGTTAGATTTTTGCGCTGCATAGATGAATATGAGAACTAAGAAATTGATTTTCAAAATTTTGTAGAAATTGTAGATGGAAAAGAAACTCTTATGGGGAAAGAAGTAATTCAGCTGAAGACTAACAAAATCCCTAGAGGGTTAGTAGCTTTAGAGAGAGCTTTTTACAATAGAGACCAATTGGTCACAAAGACATCTCCCACAAACAAAGTTGACTTAGAGGAGATAAATTTGGGGACATCTCAGGCCCCCAAGAAGGTATACATTGGCAAACAGCTCAAACCACACATCAGGAGCATGTTGATAGCATTGCTAAAAAAACATAAACATGTTTTTGCTTGGTCGTATGAGGACCTAAAGGCCCATAGAGAAGACCTATTCCAGCATGAGATCCCTTTGAAGCCTGGAGCTAAGCCATTTAGATAGAAGCAAAGGCCTATTAATCCTACTTTAGCTCCAAGAATGCAAGAAGAACTCAAGAAGCTTAGGGAGGCTGGAATAATTGTGCCAATTAGACATTCAACTTGGGTGTCTAACCTTGTCCCAGTTAGAAAAAAGAATGGTGATATTAGGCTTTGTGTGGATTTTAGAAATTTAAATGTGTCTTCTTTGAAGGACAATTATCCATTGCCAAATATGGAGGCCATGTTACAGAAAGTGATTGGTTGTGAACTCCTATCCATGATGGATGGATTTTCAGGTTACAATCAGGTGGAGGTAAAGGAATCAGAACAATTTAAGACTACTTTCACCACTCCATGGGGAACATATGTATATATTAGAATGCCATTTGGACTAACAAATGTAGGTGCTACATTCCAAAGAGCTATGGATGTTGCTTTTGCAAGATTGATTGATTCAATCCTGGCTGTTTATCAAGATGATCTAACTACTTATTCAAAGAAAGAGGAGCAACATTGTATGCATCTAGAACATATTTTCATTAGAGCACTAGAGTATGGCATCTCTCTTAATCCCAAGAAATGTGCTTTTGGTGTAGTTGAGGGAAAACTCTTGGGGCACATTATTTCCAAAGATGGAGTTAGGATTGATCCTGAAAGGGTTGTTGCAATTGATAGGATCCAGATGCCAAAAATAGTAAAAGGAATCCAGTCCTTCTTTGGACAAATAAATTTTGTTAGAAGATTTGTTTCCAACTTTGCAGAAACCACAAGGAATATTTCTAGAATGCTAAAAAAGGGTGAGACTATCAGTTGGGAACGTGAAGCAAGAATATCTTTCCAAGACATCAAGGAAGCAATCAAGATGGCTCTTGTGCTGAAATCTCTTGATTTTTCCAAGCCATTTCAGTTATTTTCATTTTCTTATTTCCATACTGTTGCTGCATGTCTGCTACAAAAAAATAATGATGGTTTTGAGCAACCCATTGCTTTCTTTAGTATGTCACTGCAAGTTGCTGAGTTAAAGTATGACATTATGGAAAAGCAAGCATATGCACTAGTTAGAGCAGTCAAGAGTTTCAAGCCATATCTAGTAGGATCCTAGATAATTGCATATGTGCCTCATGCAGTAGTCAAGGACATTTTTACTCAGTAGGAAGTAATAGGAAGAAGATGCAGGTGGATAAACAAACTGCAGGAATTTAATATAGAGATATAGATTACCAAGTTGGTAAGGGGACAAGGGTTAGCTAAAATGATGGCATAGTCAAATTTGAAAGCATGCCAAGTAAATATAGTCCAAAATGAAGTTGTTAATATGTCAAAGTTTGAATGGTATGAGGATATTGTATATTACTTGCAGAATTTGAACTATCCTTCCTATTTTAGTGATAGTCAAAAAAGGACCTTGAAACTACAGGCAATCAGGTATGTTATTGTTCAAGGAGAATTATATTGGAAGAATCCTGATGGTGTGCTATTAAGATGTGTGGATGAAGATGAAGCTAACAATGTTTTGAATGACATGCATAAAGGATTGTGTGGTGGACATTATACTGCCCAAACAACATCTCATAAGATCCTTAGGGCAGGATATTGGTGGCCCACTCTCTTTTCAGATGCACAAAGGCTGGTAAGGAAATGTGACCCTTGCCAAAGGTTCTCAAGAAAGTTAAGATATGAAGGTGCACTACCCCTTAGAACTGTGACTGTGGAGGCTCCATTTCAGCAATGGGGAATTGATTTTATAAGGGAAATTGCAGAAAAGTCAAGTGGGGGACATAGTTGGATTTTGGTGGCTACTAACTACTTCACCAAATGGATTGAGGCTATTCCAACTAAAAGAGCTACAAGTAAGATAGTGATGGATTTTATCCTAGAGAATATCATCATTAGGTTTGGAGTACCATTCAAGATAGTTACAGATAATGCTATGTGCTTCAGATCTGGTGAATTTGTTGATTTTTGCAACAAGTATGGGATAAATGTATCATATGCATCACCATACTACCCACAAGGAAATGGTCAGGTAGAGTCAAGCAATAAAAGCCTCATGAAAATCATCAAGAGGATAGTGGATAAGAACAAGAGAGCTTGGGATTCAAAGTTAAAGTTGGCATTATGGGCTGACAGGGTAACAGTAAAAAAAGCTATTGGAGGGTCACCTTTCGAGCTGGTATATGGTGCACCAGCCGGGCTGCCTATAAATAGTCTCCTGCCAGTTTACAAATTCATCCAAGAGAATGATGAGGAGATTGAAAAATCCATGACAGAAAGAATAAACCAACTGGTTGCACTGGATGAAAGCAGAAGGGAGGCCCGCCAAATCAATCTCAAGAAACAACAAAATGTGAAGTATCAGTTTGATAGGAGAGTTGCAGAAAGGAAGTTCCAGATAAATGACTGGGTGCTCATCTAGAATGCAAGAAGTCAAGATAAGGGCAAACATGGTAAGTTTGAACCCTTATGGATGGGCCCATATCAGGTTTGCAATACTCATGGGGAGGATTCTTATATCCTCCAGGCCCTAGATGGTGAGATGCTGGAATTGCCTATGCATGGTCAATTCCTCAAGTTTTATTTTGCATAAGTGATCTACCTCTATGCACATCTGTAAAAGTATGTGTATATTGTAAATATCTTGTATAGTTGGTGCTTTTCTGTGTTTTGTCTGGTCTGCCCGGAGGTTTGGTTCTCATTGCAGCCTTGTGCCTGCACGTTCCCAATCAGAGCCACTGTTGGTGCCTGCATCATTTATCAAGTTCCAGGTTATTAGCTTGCAGGCACCTTCCCAAGAGTTCATGAAGTTTCTAAGTCTTGGACCCTATCTGTGTTTTGCAACATCATCAGGATGCTACTGATGTCATGTTCCTGCGGGGGTGGTATCCGCTCGACCTTTTCCTTCAATCTTTTTCCCTGCAGGATGATATTCCAAATATTGGGTCATCTTCTGAATATCACCCTTGCTCTAAATGTGATGATGATGTCATCAGGGCATTTGTGGATATCACGATGAGGTTTGTTATCTGGGTGATATCTTTTATCAGGTGGTGCGAATTATCCAGATGAGCTCGGTAGGATGTTTGCTGACGTCAGGATGATTTTTGAACATCCAGGGGATGTTTGTGTATGCAGGCCATCGGCATGACTTAGGTCATCAGTGTGTATCAGGAGGTGATCCTTTGATGTTGTTTGTCTAGTTGACATGGAGGATGGTTTAAGGTTTTCAGCGGTTTATCCATCGGTGAGAGTTTTGTTGTCAGTAGGGGAGTATTAGGCTTCACCGATGTGTTTGGTCTGGCCAATGGAAGTGTCATCAGCGTGTGTGAGGTCATTGGCGAAGGTATGTTTAGGTTCGTCGATGAGATAGGGTCTGGCCAACAGGGTATGATTCATTAGCGATCGGGGTGACATGTGTTATCGGCGGATGGATTTTTGGTCTCTCCGATGGTGTATGTCTTGCCGAAGGGTGTAGCGATCGGTGAGAGTTGTGGAATCAGAATTGTGAGCTGGAATTTGGCCGATGGGGTTGGTCTCCCTGATCAAGTTTGGTGTCGGCAGGAGTCAGCACGATGGGCTATTGGCAGAAGGTTCATGGGTCAAGCAGGGTAAAATGCTCGACACTTAGTGTGCTTGCGGCCCCGTTTATAAAATGATAGAGTGGTCCCTGTAGGACAAATGTGGGATATTAAATCATGCAGATGTGAAGGTCTTCCCGATGGTCTAGGTCACGCCGATGGCATGATATGCAAGGCAAAACATACGTTTTCAGGGTGCCTACATGGCACATTTTCGCAGGATGGCGACTTTTCAACATGGATTTGGTGCCATGGATTTTCAAACAATGGGAGGAATCGACGGCCATGTTTTAAAATTGGAGTATGGGTTTCCTTTGCATCTTCAGGCATGTTTTGAGTGGGAAATTTCCATATGAGCACTACGACTGTTTCCAAGAGAAGATATCGGTTGGTTGAGCCATTAATGGCGATATGCAGAGGCATGGGCCAACGGTCGAACTGCCATGTACCTGATTTATAACAGAAAGAGCTTTCTAGCTGCGGCACAAGGCTCGAGCTCAGCTACCCTTTGTCCTTCTTTTACTCTTTCCCATCTTGTCCTCTACTGCATTGAATGTTTGAGTGCCATTTTCCTCAGAATGAACTGTATTTGGCAGACTTTTGAGTCACCCAGTGATTAATGCTGAGTACCTGCCTTGCTGTATATAGCAGGTTGTGTTGCTCATTTGTTGGCTGTGGAAAACTGGACATATCTGGCTCTGTAAAAGGATACAACTAGTTTTGGTCACTCTGTATAGAAGCTCTTGTGAGTTTATGAGTCTCATGTTTCATGTTTCATGTATAAACTAACTGGTTTCATGCTGTTTTATATGAGAAATGCATTGATTGCATGTGTTTAATCACTTGTCTCCATGCTGTAGCCGTATTTTCTTTTGAGTCTAAATAACTAAGGGTTGTTTATGATTTAGGAATATGGGTTTCTTGTTTTGAATGTTTAATCTCTTACCTTTGTTCAAGGGACAAATTAAAAGTTTCAGATTGATCATTAAGGAAATATGTTATAGCTAGGATCCTTTTAAGCATGAATGACTAAATACTCTGTTCTGGGATATATCTGTAAGGCAAATATAATGAAATCCCCTTGATACCTAGTCTTGATATGTTTATGCTAAACATTTACATGTGTATGTCTATTGACTCCAAGCCTTGGATAGGCACCAATCTAGCTCTGTGTTGAGGTTATACACCAGGTCTAGGTTTGCATCCAAACATAGATCAAAATCAAACTTCAACCACAACCATTAGGACTTTAAAATTAGTTTTAGGATCAGAATCCTCTGTCTACAACTAAACATAGGCCCAAAGCTAGCCCCTTTGTACTTATCCCATAGTTTTGGTCTGCTTAATAGAGGATTTATCTGCTTTGTGTCAGCATCCTAGTCTTTGCATAGTCATATTTCATGGATGTTGAATAGGGAATACCCCCCTAGGTTTTGCAGAGCCTGAAGAAGAAGAGGAGATATTATAGAGTCTATCTCCTATACTATTGGCCATTGGCCCAGAGATCCTGTTGATCATTGATGGCTACATTGTAGGGATAGCTGGGAATACGCATCTAGTCAGATTGAAAACCAACAGTTTCTTAACAAGGCACAAGCCAGTGGAATACGAGCCACAAACACCTTCATGTACATCACGTAAGGCCACTTTTGCTTCCTCAGAATCGAGACTCCTAAGAAGGATACCATCAAAACTCCAATGATAAAGGGTGTCTTCTAAAATAGTGTAAGGAGAGGCTCGACAGATAAAGGTTTTGCGTTGGTTGTTAGATAGTTGAAGTGGAAAGGTTTGGTTATGGAGATACTCATATAAATCCTCATACCATGGTGAATTGGGACCAACAATGTCACATATAAGCTCAGACTGTGGAACTTCAAATGCTAGAATCAAAAGTTGTTCAACCAAAAACTCACATTTATGTGTATTAGATGGCATGTCTAGAAAAGACCCAATCATAGCCATAGCATCTGCTACTCTGTTCTGTAGCCTTGGGATTTGTTTAAAAGTGATATTGTCAAAATACTTTTTAAAATCATCAACCATTAACTTGTATGGAAGAAGCTTCTCATCTTTTGTTTGATATTCATCTAAGACCTGTTTGATAACCAGTTGAGAATCACCAAAGACTTGTAACTGTTTGATAGCCCATTGTATTGCCATGCACAATCATGTGATTAAAGCTTCATACTCTGCTATGTTATTGGTACATGGAAATGCAATTTTGTATGATTTAGGTATACAATCTCCTTGAGGGGTAACAAACAAGATGCCTGCTCCTGATCCATGTTGTGTATATGATCCATCAAAATATAGCTTCCACCGTGTTGGGGAGGTTAAATTGAATAATCCTTCATCAAGGAATTTTGGATATATTGGGTGAATATTTGTGATGGGCGCTGCAGCTAATTGATCAGCAATGACTTGTCCTTTGATGGCTTTTCGATCCACATATTGTATGTCAAATTCACTTAAGATCATGACCCATTTTGCTAATCTTCCCGTGAGAATTGCTTTAGAAAGAAGATATTTGAGTGGATCAACATTAGATATGAGCTTGGTTGTTTGGTTCAGCATGTAGTGTCACAACTTTTGGGAAGTAAACACTAATGCTAAACATGCTTTTTCCATAGTTGAATAATTGAGTTCATATCCCACAAGAGTTCTGCTGATGTAGTAGATGGCTTGTTCTTTTCCTAAATCATCATGTTGAGCTAGAAGGGCATCCAATGTTGTTGTTGATGATATATAGAGTACTAATGGGTGGTCAAGCACAGGAGGTACTAACATAGGAGGTGTTACCAAATATTCCTTTATTTTATCAAAAGCCTGTTGACACTTTTCATCCCACTTAAAAGGTTCACCCTTATGAAGAAGATCTTGAAAAGGATGACATTTATCTACTAGTTGTGAGATAAATCTATGGATGGATTGTAGGCTTCCTTGTAGACTACAGAGCTACTTGAGATTTGTTGGCAGAGGTATTTCCATGATATCTTTTACCTTGGCTGGGTCCACTTCTATCCATCGTCGAGACACAATGTATCCCAACAGTTCTCCAGATGTTACACCGAATACACATTTCTTTGGGTTCAGTCTGAGTTGATACTTTTCTAATCAATCAAATATTTGTGCTAATACCTATAGATGTCCTTCTCTTGTCTTAGATTTTCCCGGGATGTCATCAACATAGTCTTCCATGATAGTATGAAAAAGGTCATGAAAAATAACTTTCATGGCTCGTTGATAAGTAGCTCCAGCATTCTTGAGACCAAAAGGCATTACAACCTAGCAGTATGTGTCCCATGGACAAATAAAGGATGTTTTATCTTGATCTTCCTCTAATATTCTAATTTGATTATACCCTAAAAATCCATCCATCAAGGATAACATTTCATGTCTGGCCGTAAGATCTTCAATGTTGTCTATGCTTGGTAGTGGAAAGTCATCCTTAGGACATGCTTTATTAAGATCTCTAAAGTCTGTGCAACAACGAACTTGTCCATCAAGTTTTGCTACAAGTACCAAATTTGAAACCCATTCTGGAAAATCAATAGGCTTTATGAACTTTGCTTCTAATAGTTTCTGAATCTCTGCCTTGACCAATAAAGCTACCTGTGGATGCATTTTGCACAATTTTTGTTTAACAGGTTTTGCATTAATAGATACTACTAGATGATGTACCACCAGTGATGGATCTAAACCTGGCATGTCAGCATAAGTTCATGCAAAATTTATAGCTCTTTCATAAAAAATGATGTGAAGTTTCTTCCTTCTTGCTCTAATAGTGATGCTACCAAAAAAGTGATCTTTGGATTCTGCTCTGTACCCAAGTTCATGTCTTGTGATTGTTCAACTAGCACTATTGATTTCTTGTGATAACCAGTGGCAACAAGAAGATCAAATCCCCCATCCTCAAGCACCTCAGAGAGGTTTTCACCTTCGGATATGTTCTTTATTTTTACTTTTTCACAGTCAAGAGGTACCTTTCAGTTTTCACCTATTGACCTATTTTGTTTGATTTTGTTTATTTCACTTTTGCGACTGAAGGATTTGATACTTCCACCAAAATATGCTAGTTTAGGTAGGTCCATCATGAAACCTGCTTTGTGATCACCCAATGGAATACCTTGTCGTAAGCCCATAAATTCTACAATAGCTTCATCATTTTCAAATGTATCTAACATCGGTGCTCCCTGTTGGTCCCAATCGACGAGGTCATGATATACAAGTGAAAGGGTAATGGAGGAATGGTTATGTCTAGAGGAAGCTGCAGAAATCATGAAGATGGAGTTTTCTTGGAAAAGGTCAGTAATATGAAGGGGGGAGTCATCGATAGTATCCAAACTAGAAGTTTCTCTTATCGAGGAAGGTCCAGTGTCAATATCAGAAATACACTTAATGTCTTTGAGTCGCGGTACCTCCAGCTAATAACCAAGGCCTTTCTTATTAAACTTCTTAGACACATTAATGGGTTCAATAGGTCCCTATTCCTGTGATCCCATTCCACCATGTCCTTTATAGCCCATGTTCTTTATGATGTGGAACCCATTGTTGTGTCTCTCTACTTCTAGTTGGACTTGGTCATTTTCATCAAAGAATATCCAAGAGTCTATATCATCAATGTCTTCATCATCTAGGAATCTACCTTTAATGAATACTGTGGGTGGAGATTTGATAATAGTGGAGGTTGAAGTTGGTTTGGATGTAGAAGGTTTACCATAGGATTTAGAAGATAAGGGAAGGGTTCCAACACAACAAGATTCTTGTAGTGTGTATTCACCAGGGCCATGTTCAGTGTACTTGATATGGAGATTGGAAATGGTTTTGCTAGAGGATGGTTTGAGTAAGTCAGATGGATCTACATAGGAAGAAGACGGATATGCCTTAGTGTTGATAGGAATGCGGTTTGGACTCTGATATTTAGCTTGAAAGGCATGACAAAATTCAAATGGATTGGGATCAGCTTGGATAGTAATCTCAACACCATTGTGTGGAAATTTAAGACATTGATGGTATGTGGAAGGAACTGCCTTGAGGGCATGTATCCATGGATGACCAAGGATCATGTTATAAGGAAGGTCAATATCAAGAACCTGACAACGAGTTTCTATGGTGACTGGCACAACTTGGATAGGGAAGAAAATAATCCCTTCAGTATCTCTCTCAGCATCATCATATGCTCTGATAGTAATAACCTTGGAGGTGTCAACATCTTTCTTAGAATATCCCAGTTATTTTATCAATTTCAAAGAACATATATTAAGACCAGCTCCACCATCTACCAAGATTCATTTGATACAGCATTGTTTAACAAACACTTCAATGTGGAGGGCTTCATTGTGTAAAGGATGAATGGAAGGTTGAAGATCTTTGTCAAAGAAGGTTAAATGACAAGGGGTTGCAATGCTAGTGACCATAGATTGGAATTGTGTGATATCAATATCATTGGGCACCGAAGATTCTTGTAAAGCTTTGTCAAGGATAGTTTTTTGAGCACGGGATATGCGAAGCAACTCAAGAATAGATATGTGCGTTGGTGTTTTACCAAGAAGATATTATAGTTAGAGAATGGTCGAGGAGGAGGAATAGGTGCTCCTTGAATGGTGACTCAACCTCTGTGAGTGGTTATAGCACAATCAGGTGATTTGCCTTGGATAGTGTTGGGTTTTCTTCTGAATCAGCATTAGGGTTTCCCAGTTCCAATGCACAGGTAGATTCGACCAACTAATATAGGAGGTTGCATGAGCTGCCTCCCCTTCACTTCTGGTTCTGCCATACCAAGGGGGGTGTCCCTATAGCTAAATATTTGATCTTGACTCGCCAAATGACAGAAAGATTTAGCTTTATAACAACAGGCAGAATACTCTCATGTGTGGACCAAGACATGCATGATACATCACAATTTTGGCAACATTCTTGGACATAACTAACTGGTTGAGTATGAGAGCATGCAGGGGTCCTATTCCCACTCCTACAACTAATAGGTTGGAACTTTAAAAGGATTTGTTTTGATATTTTGGATGGAAGACAAGGGGTTTTGGATCATAACTACCCCACAGGGAGCAGACTGGTGCCTATCTCAGGGCAAGGAGTCAACTAGACATATACAAGTGAATGATTTGCACTAGCATTCAAATTTCAAGGGGTTAGGATTGGTATTTGCCTTACAAACACCACCCAAGGATAAGTATTTAACTGTCTCTACTGACATACATACCATCTGACATACAATCTTCTCCATACTCAATCTAAAACAATTTAATCCACTACTTGAATGGAAGTTAAAGATTAAACCTGTGATACATAAATCTATACCCTAGAATCTGAGAAACCCTTAGCAACTAGATTCAAAAGAAGAGAATGCATAAAACACATGGAGACAGATAGATAAACACATGCAATAATGTATTTTTCATATAAAATGACAAGAAACTGAACATATGTGCAAGGTGCACTCAAATGCAACTCATAAACTCCAATAGAGATAAAATAGCTAGGAAAATGCTCTATCTTTCATTATTTCCAAAAACATGCACAAATCTTCAACCCCCTTACAATGAGCAACACAGTTCTGATATATACCAGAACGTACACTCAGTATTTCCGTACAATGGCATTTCAAAAATCTGCCAGATACAATGCATCTCTAGAATGGTGCCCAAAACATTCAATGCAGATGAGGGACAAAGAGGAAAGAGTAGGTTGAATCGGGAGATGCGCCACCATTTGGAGATTTTCTATTAAAATTTGGCAGCTGGCCAGTCAATCATCGACCCATGCCTTTGTATTTCACCATTAATGGCAACCTGCTTGCGGCCTTCTTGGAAATGCAACAACGATTGCATAAGAGATTTTCTCACCTAAAAACAACTACAAATACAAAGAAATTGCCCCTGTAGAATGTTTGAATCATGGCTGTCAATTTCCCTTCCTATCGCCAAGATCTGCAGCCTCAAAACACTCTAAAATGTCACCAGCCAATGAAATCGTGCCACGTAGGCACCCTGTGCTCCTATCGCTGACTTTTCTACCATCTATTTTCCCTTTTTCACCTTTTACCACTTTCGCCCAGTGTATATGCAAAAGCATATGCATATACATACAACTGCCTACATACAAAGCGCGAACCCCAAATTTTATGAAGCATTTTGTAACTTTGCTACAGATCAGGCTTGTATCCCACTTCTTGCACATATCGCTTTGTATATTGCACATACAAATGCAATATACATCCCACAGATTTCAAATGACTATGAAGCACCCAAAAATTCAAATCAGGTCTAGCCTGTATCTCATTACTTGTATATTTCCTTGCATATCACATTATACAAATGCAATATACATACCACGGACCCCAGCCATTTATCAATCGGATTGGAGAAATTTGAAATCCAGGCCTTGTATCTTCATCTTTTGTATATTGGCATATACAAGCACCTAATATACATGCTGTGGACCCCAAACCATTATCCGCCATAGTACATTTTCCTTTTCACGTCTAGGTTGCATGTTCCTTCTTTGTATATGACCAATGTATGTCGCATATATAATGTGAACATACAAGCAGATTATTCATACAACAGTGGACTTTAACTTTTATGAACCAGAATGCATGCTCATTTCAGATCTGGCCAATGCATCTTTGGAATGCATGTTCCTTTGTATGTTCAAACAAACAATCTCCTTTGTATATCCATGGGCCCCACCAAATGTATCTCCCCCTTTGCTTGTATGTCGCATATACATTGCGACTTGTATGTTGGAGATATAATGACCCTTGTATGTTTGCGGGCCCCATCACTTGTATATCAGCCTTGTACATCCTCTTTCTTTGCATATGACGAATGCATATCACATATACATTCTACTTTGTATGTTACTGAATATACAAGACCCCTTGTATCTTTTCATTGTATATGCATCGGCCGTCAGGGAAACTTGGGAGTTGGTTGCCAATGAGTTTGCTTCGCCAATGAACCTTTTGCACTGTAGCGAGTGCATGTCGGCCTCTTGCACATTTGCAATGTACATTCCCAATGTATGTCAAACATACATTCACTTTTGTATCTGTTTCCCTTGTATATTTTCTTGTATGCACCCAATGTATCTAGTCATTGTATGTCTAAACATACAATGTGATATACATGCAATTCCTTAGATACAAACGCATCAAATTCCCAGAATCTATGATAGATTCCCCAATGCATATACAAACCCGATATGCATTGTGAAATGTATATAACTGATTTTCTCCATTTTTTGAAGGTTGATTGAGCATTCTGCAAGCCCGCCAATGTACATTTGCACTTGCAGATACAAACCCCTTTGTATATACAAAGATACATGCATTTAAAACTATTTTTTATACTTTTAAACTGCTAAGGCCAAAAGACCTAGAAATTTTTTGATTTTTGTGATAGGGGCCTACAGATTTAAATGCCTGAAACCTAAATGTTTACGTAGGCACCAATAGATAGTAATGGTAGAAATGCGAGCATGGTCAATGCGGCCAATGGTAGATGATTCATAGTTGTACTGAATGGTATTCCCAGTATGAGGGTTACTTGTTTTGTCATGAGATGGAAGTGGATTCTTGAAAGCCTCTAGATCATAGTTCAATGTTGATTGTTGTGCAGGTTGAGTTGTTAAAGGAGTAATTTTGATTAAACATTGATCGATGCAATCTTGGATGACATGTTTTAAATGCATACAACCATTTGTTTTATGTCCTTTAACTCTATGGAAATCGCAATACTCATTTTCTTTGTACCAAGGAGCTTTGAAGAGTGGTTCACCATTGGGTGGTGCATCTGGTAACATGATATCGCCCACTTGGAGAAGCTTTTGAAAGATAAGTTCCATAGGTTCCTGTAATGGTGTAAATTGTTGGTGTGGATTGGAAGTTTGTTGTTGTCACATTTGTTGAAAAGGTTGTGTTGTTGTAGAAGCAACTTGAATGTTGATGGGAGATTTCATAGTTTGTATGTTCTTTGTGTTCACAACACCATCGTACATTCTTGTTTTTGTTCCAAAAGTGAGACTTATCATTAGAGTTTTGAGGATAGTCTTTGTTATCGTGAAAGATCTTGATAGTTCCTTTAGCAATTAAAGCTTGTTTAATGATGGTTCCTTCGGAAACAAGTTCATCAAAGGTGCTAGCACTTTGCAATTGTAGTTGGAATGACAGCTCAGGATGAAGATTTTGAACAAAGATATCAAGCTGTTGCTTCTCAGGAATTTCCCAGGATAGTTTGCTAGCCATATTATGCCATCATTGAGTAAATGAAGAAAAGGCTTCACCATTGCATTGTTTATTGTTGACAAGGTCATTCATGTTTACCTCATGTTCAATGTTAAAAGAAAAGTGTGATCGAAACTTATTGGCTAACTCTGAAAAAGACTTAATTCCCAGAGGTAAATGAGAGAACCATTCAAGAGCTTGTCCAATTTAGCTTTGAGGAAAGAGTCTCAAAAGATATGTATCATCATAAGCAACATCGAGACATGCTACAAAGAATGATCTAAGATGGTCTTCTAGATTTCCTTTTCCTTTGTACTTGTCAAATTGTGGAATTTCAAAGTGTGGTGGAAAAGGTGTCAATGAAGAGACTTGTCAAATGGATAAGTGTGGTGTGGCTACACAACACACCCCATTTTGACTTGACAAAATAAGGACCCAACTTTTTGTTTGGCTTTGCTTGTGTTTTCTGCTTGCTAGCGATCTGGTAAAAGTAAGACAGTGCAGATGATCCTGCATAATGGGGACTAGGTAAGTCATCATGATGAGGTCAGTTTTTATAATTTCAATTTTCATGTCAATAACCTCATGGGTAGATAAAGTACAAAATTTCATGCAGGTCTACCTTTTGGATCACCCAGATATTCCTTAAAGAACAAAAGTTATGGTGAGTCAAAAATCTGGTCAAATCTGATATTCTGATGGGGAGGGCCATATTTCTCAATATCAGTCATCTTACGAAAGATCACCCTGATCCATATTATCACCTGAGAAAATCATTTGCTCCGAATATCTAGACGTCAACTTTATGTGATAACGATATCTACCCGACAAACAACATGTATTTTGTGAAGGTCATATTCTTGAACATCACCTGATATTTAAATATCACCCCGATATTTGAAATATCTGCCTGTCACAAAATATCACCCCAAACCAATATCCTACTGATGTCATCCAAACTCGATAATTGAAGAAATAAACGTACTGATGATGTCACCATCCTTTTTACCTCGCGGAGGTATATTTCCAAATATGATCCTTCCTACATAACATGATGATGATGTCATAGTGCGACAACGATGAACCAAGTCTTTATCCTATTGACATCACCCTGATATTTTGACAAGAGGTCACTTTAGTCTAGGGGGTGATATTATAAGCATCACTAGACATTCTAAACATTCCCTGATATTTTGAATATCACCTGATATTCTCAACCCGACCCAATGTTTCGAAATCGGTCTTTCTACCTAAAATGGATGATCATATTATACCAAGGGGGTCATATTCTCAATATCACCCGATATTTAGAATATCACTTGATATTCAGACATCACCCTGCGCCTCACCGCCATAACATTAAATGCACATAGATATGGTAGGTGGTTCCCGCCCATTACGAACCTGATACATACACTTGGCAAGATCCAAAAGTTTCATACGAGAAAATCGGATGTTGCATTTTATTCACCCTAAGTCGCCCTAATTTGCCTTAGTGAAAGAGGTTAAAAGTGATTTACAAAGTCATTTCACACTTATCTTGCGATAAAATAGTTTTTTACAGAGTTCCAAGCTTACAAATCCTCATAAGGCTACCTGTGGATGCATAGAGCTTGAATCAGAATGGGATATGCGAGCACTATTGGTAATTGAGTCCCTTTCATAGATATCAACATAATTAAGAAGATAAATGCATCAGGTAAGTAATTGAAACTATCTGGTTGTCATATTCTGCATGTCCAGGTATCATGCGGTCTACTGGTTTGAAATTTCAAATTATACATGTTAGGATAAATGAAATGTGGAAAGAATAATAGTATGCATGATGAATAATGAATATGTAATGTATATGCATGCTTGTATATGTATAAATTGTAAGACCAGGTTGTGTTAATTATAGGCATCCATGGCAGATAAATGGTTGGCTAAGTCAGAGGAAGAATTTCTGAAGCCCATGTTTGCTCAACCTAAGGGTGTCTGGTTCAAATATGGTGCCATCACTGACACACACTAGGGAAATATAGATCTGGCTGCCTGGTCAATCAAAATGAATGATGAAAAGAATAACAGTGCCCTGCTAGATGTAGTCTTTGTATCAGGAATGTGGAATGCATTTGGTTTCTCGTATTCCATGGGAACCCTTGAGCTGGTTATTGAGTGTGCAAGGAACTATAACCCAGAAACCAAGAGGGTGGAGAAGCATGGCAAAATATATGCTGATCTGTCAATCAAAGGTATTGCTGCTACATTTGGTTTGCCATTGGGCAAGAAGGTTGCCAACATAGATCTGAAGAAATTGGAAGTAGAGTACGAGAATAACAAAAAGTCTACCAGGAAGAAGATGTATCAATGGAGGGCAAATAATAGTCCCTATCCTGCAGCAGCTAAACTTCCGGTTCATTTATATAAGTATGACTTTGACGACGAGTACTAATACATGATAGCCTTGCTAAGCAGAGTAACAGGCCAGCCTGATGCTGGAAGTTTTAGGGACTGGATGTATGCAGTCATCCTAATGTGCCTTTCCATGGATAGCAAGCCAATGTGGGCTAGAATGATAAGTGATGCTCTAGATGAGTAGTTGATGAATCTGGGAGGTCCAGATTGTTCCTTCTACATGACATCATATATAGTTTATTCATGTGCCTACAAGGGTACATTTGATGCATTGATTACAGATGAAAAAATTGGAGGCATGACCAATGATGCACACATATGGGATCATCATCCCCCACTGCAAAGAGTGAATTATCTCCAGGATTATAAGCTGGTAAACGATGCATTCTCAATACACCTGGTGAGAATAATGGAAGAAGATAGAACCAAGAGACTGAGCATGGAGGCTCAAGAAGTTATCTACAGGCATGGAGGCCGGTTTATCCAATTTGCCACTTTCTCCTATATCAGGATTGAAGGTTTTGAGGGGGAGCCTCTCATGCTCCCAAGGTACCCTACAGATGCAGTTGTCCTGATGGAATTTCTAAGATAAGTCTCTACAATATTGAATGCCTATAAGGCAAACAACAAGCTTCCACTAGTTTTGTTTCCAGTTGCAATGGGCTGGTATATGTGCCCAGATTCTGAGAGTATAAAGAAGGCCATAGTTGGTCTAAATATGATGAATTTCTAGCCTTTTCCATTAAAGAGATCATATGATCCATATGGGAGGATGCAGAAGATCATGGGGAAGCCTATTCATAGAAGACATCTTGAAGACTTCTGGGTAGATTGTGAAGATGAAGCTGAAGCCCGAAGAAGAAGGTATCAAAGGTTAACACTTAATCAAATCAGGACCTTTGATTGCATCTCCATCCCAGTACAACTGAAAAAGGATGATGGAATGATAATGGTTGATGAATATGAAGAGAAAAAGATATATAATGATACCATCTCTGCACTAGATCTCACTATACAGGAGGATATCTCCCTAGATCCATTCATAGGCAGGATATTACAACTAACCCAAGCTTGGGTGGATGAGCAGATAAATGTACTAAAGAAAAAAGGTGTTGTCATCACTATTGATAATAAGAAGAAGAGACAGGAAGTTCCTGAAGGTGAATATGATGATTTCCTGGTTGAGAAGAGAAAATCCAAAGGAGAGAAGGCACCACCTCCTAAAAAAAGCAAGAGGTCTTCAAGAGGTAAGAAGACTGATCCTGAACCCAAAGGGGTTATAGTTGAGAGGGCCATAATAACAATTGGAGATGCATCAGCATCAGAACTAGCATTAGCCTCCTCAGCACTGCCTCCTAAAGATAAACAAAAGGCTAAAAAGATTCAAAGGATGGCTGCTGAAGCTATGGAAACATATGAGGAGGGTCAAGCCTCACATAAGCAGATAGAAGAGGATATTCCTCTTGAAGAAGAATCTGAAGAAGAGGAAGGCCCCATATCCTTTACAAGGAAAAGAAAAGCACCTCAGGTGATAGCAACTACACCTAAGAAACCAAGGACTTCTATGAGAGGTGAAATAAGACAAACTCCCATAATGTGGAGGGGAGTAGGTGGGGAAGTATTCAACAAGGAATTGCAGCATAATGATCCACTTCCCACTATTGTAAAGATCAAGACCGAACAAGCAGAAGAGCAAATGAAAGAAACCTCTAAGGTAGTACAAAGTGGTCAAGTTTCATTAGATGAGACAGTTGATTTATCTGATGATGAGGTAGTAAATGATGTAGCTTCACAAAGAATGGAAACCCTTGCTACCAGTGCCCGGATAGCTCCACATGAGACCCCATCAGTTCAGGTAGTATTAGAAGAGATGAAGAAAATAGAGCAAGAAAAAGAAAAGAGCCCGAAACATATTGCACAGCAAATAGGGCTAGATACCTTAGTTGATCAGGTAACAAATCCTGTAGTTATAGATCTGATATATGTAGAGGATGTAGATCCTAAGGATATGGTAGGTGTGCCTGAGGAAACACATAATAGTGAAGAAATCAAATAGAAAGAAATGGAGAAGAAAGCTCCAAGTATGGGTTAGCAACAACATGATACATCAGCCGAGCCCAAAATAATAGACGTCCCACCAAAAGACAAGGAGGATAAAGAAATATTAGGTCATGATGACCATAAGGCTCAAGAGGTAATTAATACAGGTCCAAAGCAGGTTATAGTTGCAGATCAGCTGGAAGAGCCTAAGGTAGATATAGTAATATCTACAGAAACTAATATGCCTCATGATGAGGAAATCACTAAGGTAGATGAGACACCCATGGAGGAAGCAAAAGATCAAGATCATGATAAACATGCAAATGATCAACAGGATCACCCTCCAGAAGAGGAAATTCCTCAACAGGAGGATATACCCAAAGATCATCGTCATGAGGAGCATCATGAGGAAGAAATAAGGAGATCACCCTCCCCATCGAACATGATGGTGGATACCGAAGATCAGGGTGATCATCATGATAATGATGGAGACCAACAGCTAAAGGATCAAGTTCCTTCGTGGCTTGAGAAAGAAATTGGTACAGAACCAGGTATAGAGGCACAAGAATTTGATGTGTCTACATTGTTTTTAGAAACATTAATAAAGCCTAAGAGGAAGGCAAGATTAACTTTTGCAATAAGAAGGGATCCTGTGACAGGCAGGAGGACTGCACAGTTAGCACTCCCTACTGTGGATAAACAAAAGGGTAAGATCACTCTGGATGAATTCCAGATTACTATAGTAGATTTGGGATTTGCCAATTGGGATCAGGAAGGTCAGGAAGGTAAGGACATTATTGATTCATTAACCCAAAGGGTGAAAAGAGAGAAAGAGAAGAATAAGCAGCATAAAGAGCACATTACTCAGTTGCATGTATATATAAGAGGGTTAATTTAACCCTGACGATACATCTAGTGATCATGCAGTCCCATTGACTACTATTTCTCAGGAGGAGGTCAACAAGTTGAACCTCATGAAACATGAATCAATAATAATGTTGAAATGGATGTCATCTGCGCTCGATGGAGCTGAAGAAGTGGCAAAGGCCTCTTTGAAGAGGTGGAATTCTTTGGGCACCTCCAGGAGAAAAGTAGATAAACTGCAGATGGAGATCGGCAGGAGGTCATTTCAATTAGAAAAGGTCATCAGCATTTTGGATGAAATGAAGAGGATTGATCCACAGATTCTAATAAAGAATCAAGTACTGAATAATAACATAGCCCTATTGATTGATATCTGGAATAAGGACGTTAGATTTGAATGTGATGTACTCAAAAGATGCAACAGTAAACTAAGGAATATCAGCATGAAGCTACGTGATATGATGTCCCATGAGGCAGAAGTTTTGGAAACATTAGAAGGAGATGCAGAAGGCAAGATAGAAAATCAGGATGAAGAGTTTGTCATCAAAGCTCTACATAGTAATTTCCAGCTAGTTGCTAAAGACCCTCTCAACCACCTGACAGAAGAAGTATTGGATAAAGTAATGAGAATAAAGGTCAAGGTGGAAGATTATAATGAAACATCTAGTAGTAGGAGGAATAAGTTGGAATCTCTCCAGAGCAAATATTAGGTGCATAAACATGCCATCACCAAAGCGAGAATTCAGGAAGGCAGAGAATTGGAGAAAATAGTGCAAGCATATGAGAATATTGGGACAGCTATGCAGGTCCATATTCAAAAGGACAATCATCATGATGATGAAGATAGCGAGAGCGGTGAAAGTGATGATGATGACAAAGAACCTGATGAGGATGCATCATAAAGGGAATATATGCATCAAGTACTTATGAAAGTATAAGTCACCCAGATGGTTGCCAGCTGGCAACCTGTGCCATGTGGAAAAGATTGACTTAGTCAATGAAATGTAAACCATAGATTTCAATAGATAAATTTGGATCGTAGATCAATTGTAACCGCTCCTTCATCTTGTTCTATAAAAGGTGTAGGGATGCCTCATTTTAAACATTCGAAACTTAATTGAAATCTATTTGCTGAAATATTCAGGGCTCATTTCAAAGTTGTTGTATACATATATGTTCTTGCATACTTAATGAATGAGAAAACTATTTTGATTGGAATCCATCATAAATCTTGAGTAATCAGTGTGTGAATTCTGGATATGTGCTTTGATTTGCTGCATCCCTTGGAGTGTATATCAGTTTGCATGTGTTGTCTTCATACCTTTCCTTTGAAGTTAGCATCGACTGTATCTAGCTGTGGAATGTCCTGGTGAACATATGGTTTGATTTCTCCTCTTCATGACTATATCTGAATGTATATGCGGTTCAATAGCTGAAGGTTCAACATTAATTTGAAGTATTTCTTTCAATTTCTTTCAATTTCAGAGCATTTCATCACCATAGTTGCAAATAATTGACAATCTTAAGCAAATAATACAACTATGCAGACATCCCATAGATAACTAAACATATTCAGCATATTTGAGGTTAAAGCATGTCAAAATGACAAATATCATGCAAAGATTTAAAAATAGACACAATATTTGAAGTATATCCTGTGTAGAATAACTCTCTGTGCAGCATCATTACAGGAAACATTATCTTACTAATAAGATCTACGTAAGGTCCCAAAATGGAAACAGCAACACACATCAACCTCTGAGTAACGTTAGAAGATTAAGACCTAATCAACGGAGACTTGAGATCATGAATTCTCTGAATTCATCATATATTTCAAGATGAGTAAAGGTTAATGTGTACTTTTATTCTATGTTTGTTTATGACTAACATCATGATCAACATAAATTGGTGCTAGAAGGAGGGCCATAGGATGAGGATCATCATCAGTAGTTCAGGTGATGATAAAGATTGTAAGGTAACACTCAAACACTACTAAATTTCCAAGCTAGACGCAAATATTTGTTGTTCTGAGTCGATATACACTAATCCTGTGTAAAGTTTTTGAAATAAATCATAAATATTGCAATCTTTATAGTAGATCATCATGTATTTGCAAAGATCAGCCTTATTTCAGGTAAATTTGTCAAAACTTTGAGGTATCCTTCTTTAGAAACCTGATATCAACCTGCAAGTGTTGCTAAACCAAGAGTCACCTCATATTTGCAGTATAGCTACAAATATTCCATACATACTCGATCAATTCCCAATCCTGACCATAAATATAGTCACTACAGGTATATTCCAACTGATATTTACAAAGTTCCAGCCACTTTACCTTAAATTTCTAGACCTAGTGGAATTTTTGAAGAATTACCTGTTAGAGGGTTCAGACCTAGAACTGTAGATATCCATCACATTCCAGGATCTAGTGCCTCAGGAGCATCACTAGAGCCTCCTCCTGTAACTCCTATTGGTTTACAAATACCTTCTGGACTATCTGTGACACCCCGTGTTTAGCCTCAACCACAGGTCCAACCTCCTCCGGTTGTAATGTCATTCTTTGCAGCAAAATCACCTTTAACTTTTACTGTATATCACTATTTGCCAAAGAATCTAGACAAACTCTGTCCAAAATATCATCCGTATCAAGATGCAGATGATCATATCAGAACCTTTAAGGAAGCCTGCTGTCGAGCTAGAATTGCACATCAAGATGTTGTATGTAGATTATTTCCTTTTTCCTTAGGGGAAGAGGCTTATAATTGGTTTATTGGTCTTGGTTAGAGTTCTGTCAGTTCATGGGCTATCCTAGAGAAAGCTTTTACTAATAGGTTCAAAGTGCCTATTGATCCTTCAATGAACTACCACCTATTTGCCACAATCAAGCAGTTTGAAGGAGAACCTATTGCCAATTTCAATGCTAGGTTCCAGAAAATGCTATCCAAGTTAGTTACCCCATATACTGTAGGAGATGTTGTTACCAGGAGTCTCTATTACTCAGCTCTGGATCCATTGACTTTCATGTTCATCAGGAGAACACATCCTAAAATCACAACCTTGATAGGAGCTTTTCAAGAAGCTATCAAGGTGAATAAGCAGTTAGTCCCTACTCCTACTCCAAATATTGCATTCCCTACATTGCCTGGCATGTATCCAACATATCCTAAACAATATCCTCCCCAACCATAGTATAATGGAGCTATGATGCCTCCAGCAGTAATGCCAACACCATTGCAGATATCTCCATTGAGTATCATGCCTCCTCCTAATGGGAATGGTCAAGTACCTCAGTATATTGCACAAGCACCAACACCTCAGGGTGTAGATCAGAACAATAACACTGGATCCTCTTTCTTCAAGTCTCAAACTGAAAATGTAGTGGCTAAAGCTCAGGAGGAGAAAGAAGAAATCAAAGAAAACTAACTACAGAGGTTACTCATCTAAGAAATCAGAACTTCTATTCTCAGCCTAATCAAAACAGAGGTGATAACAATGACAGACCTAGTTATCCTAATAGGGGGTACAACAACAATAATTTCAACAATAGTGGTGGAAATAATAACAATCCTCCCAGACATCCTAGAGTATGGAACACCAGGCCAAATAATGGCTCACTACCATCACCTTTAGATAATTAGCCACCTGGTAAAGCCAAACAAACTACTAGAGTCAATCTTGCTGAGGCAGCCCTCACCAATTGGTGTAGAATATACAATACAAATGCTCATGCAGAATTAGACTGTCCACAATTTAGAATTGCTACTAGCATTTTCCAAACAGAAGTATCCAATACTTCTAGAAATCCACCTTAGGTGGAGGGAAATGAAATTGTCCCTTGTGGATATGACTCTGCATTTGTATTAGAAAGCTATACTGATCAGCATCATCAGCAGACTGCGTCATCCCACCAGCATTATACCCAGACATGTGAAGAATGTGCCATGGCTTTCGATTCAAATTATGTTTTCCCCTTAGAGGATGAGAATGAGCCATCCAATGAAAATGAGGAGGTGCATGCTTACCAGCAGCAATATCAGGGTAAGCACAATTATAATATGAGAAGTAACTCCAACAAACCTATTGGTCCATTAACCAGTTCCTTGCCTCTAAATAATTTTAACACACCTCCTGATCCCAAGGCAAGTAACAATCCAAGATTTTGAAAGGTAAATGCACAGTATCTATCACCACAAAACACAGTATCAAAAGCTGTTGGCCTACCTCATGAATCTGACAAACTAGTCACATATCTAGCAGATGAGATGAAGAAGGTAAAGATCAGCTTGTCTCTATCAGAGTTGTTGAAAACTCCTGCAATTAAAAAAGCATTTATGAAGTCACTAGATGACCCTACTCCTAGAGAGTATAGTCATTCCCCAGGTCAGCCTAGCAATAGAGATCATGCTGCTAAAGATAACACTATCAAACATAAAGTGCTAGCTATAGTCCAAGCTGCCAAAACCTCCCACATGACCTTGTACAGGGACAAAAGTGAGTCACCACCTTTCCTCCTTACCATAAGGATGTTTAGCAAGAATTTATAGAACTGTTTGGTAGATTCAGGTGCATCTACAAATGTCATGCCCCTGTCTATATGCAATGCTTTAGGACTGCATCCTGCTAAATCCCTAAAGAAGGTGACACAACTAGATAAAATAGAAGTAAGTGTGGTAGGTGAATTAACTCATATCCACATGCAACTAGCATCTAATCCCAGGATCCAGTATTACATCGATATCCAAGTAGTAGATATACCTGATACATATGGGATGTTGTTCAGTAGAGACTGGTCTAAAATTCTCAATGGATATATGGCTACTGACTTCAGTCACATGTGGTTACCTTGGAAAGGGATACCTAACCAGATAAGAATAGATGTTGAGCCTAGAATGAAGCACATGATCACTGAGTACAACAAAACAAATGAGATCATGTACGTGAATGTTGAACCCGGAGTGTATGCCATTAGACCACAGACTATCAAGATAGAAGAGATCTTGATGCTTGATTTTCATCATCCTGATGATGATCATCAGGAGGATATACCTATTGTAGAGCCTAATAGTAATTTTGAGAATGAGAATGAAATAGATCGCTTCAGAGACTTTGAGATGCACTTGTCTAAGCAGGTAAAACATTGTCAATTATTAGATATACCTGTTCATGACATTTTGATTGATGGTTGGTGCAGATTACACTACGAGGCACATTCAGAGAAAACTTGTGAAACATGCTTAGATATGATGGAGCTAGAACAAACATGCAGTGAGGCATCATCATCATCATCTGAGGTAAGTTCCGTATCTAGTGATGATGATGATACTGATTTTTGTCTATTTTCTGCAGGAAGCACAAGTGAGGTAACAAATCATGATGAGGATCATATCCTGAAAACAGAAGAAATTCTGGTATATGACCAGATAAATGTTAAGAAGAAAGAAAATATCACCCCTGGGAGTGATTTCCTAGTGGAGTCAGATTATGAACTATCTGATGAAGACAGAGGTAGTAACCTGACCAAATTCGAAGAGTTTTTATCAGGAGAAATTAAAAAGATTATAGAACAAAAGAAGCATCCACAGGATGCACTGACTAAAGGATGGTGTAGGTTGCATGAGGCACCTCACTCAGAAAACACCTACTCACTATGTTTACATATTTTAAAAAGGCATACAGTATCTGATCCAGAAGATCATCCTCCTGATGTTGAAAAGAAAGAAGAGGAGTCAGCTTCGCAGAAGAAAGAAAAGATGAGGTCTAAGAATGCTGAAATTCCTAAATTAAAGTGGATATCAGGTGGAGCAGCTGCCAGAGCTACAAAGAAAAGAGAAAGTTCAGCTAAGCCTCCTGCTGAAGATAAACCCTGGATCCAAGTCCAAACAAGGAGATGGAGTAGGGATTGATCTCATTTATCCATCAGGAAAGTCCTACTTAGCTGCCTACATGTTACAGTTCCCCTGCACTAACAATGTGATAGAGTATGAAGCTCTAATTCATGGGATACTGTTTTCTCTCAAGAAGAAGGTAAAAATTTTGCATGTCTTTGGAGACTCAGAATTAGTTGTCAGACAGGTAAGAGGAATTTACTCTTACAACTATAAGAAATTGTCAAATTATAGACACAGATTGTGGGATTTGATTGAAGACTTTGATGCATTTAATATCACCCACATACCTAGAGAACAGAACCATAGGGCAGATGCCTTAGCATAGGTTGCCAGTACATTAGAGCCCTTGTCCATATCAGGCCTAAAGAGATTTTTGGTAGAGCTGGTATCAGTGCCTTTAGTACCCGATAATGTTACTAATCTCCAAGTTTTTGATGATGATCAGCATATCCTAAATTTCATCTCTAACAGAGATATATTTGATGCTCAGATCATAGATGAGAACAATACACAAGAGCATGTCTGGGAAGAAAAAGAAATATTAGAGTTGCCCAATAATAAGATTCCCAAAGGGATGATAGAGCTAGAGAGGGCATTTGACCTGGATAACATGTTAAAATAGAAAGATCTTCCAAAAGCTGATGGAGGACAGTATTCACAAGTGAATATTGGACAAAATGAAGACAAGAGAAATGTCTTGATTGGTAAGGTTTGCACACTAGAAGAGTTAGAAGGAATAACTTAGGCCCTCAAGGATTACATACATGTTATTGCATGGACCTATGATGAGTTGAAGACATATGACACATCAGTCATAACTCACACTACAAGCCAGATGCTAAACCTTTCAGACAAAAGCAAAGGCCAGTCAATGCTTTGCTTGAACCAATATTTTTTTAAGAAGTCAAGAAGCTGTTAAATGCCAGGATCATATTTCCTATGAGGCACTCCACCTAGGTGGCTAATCTAGTGCCAGTAAGAAAGAAGAATGGAGACATCAGACTATGTGTAGACTTCAGGAACCTAAACAGAGCATCAAAGAAGGACAATTATCCTTTGCCTTCCTTAGATGAAGTTCTGCAAATTGCTAATGGTGCAAAAATGATGTCATTCCTAGATGGCTTCTCAGGTTACAATCAGGTCATGGTTGACAAGATTGACAGACTAAAAACTACCTTCACCACAAAGTGGGGGATATTTGCTTATAGACATATGCCATTTGGGCTGATAAATGCTGGAGTAACATTCCAGCGAGCAATGGACGTAGCCTTCAGAGGCTTAATAGGAAAATGCATAGTCATATACATGGATGACTTAACAGTATTCTCTAATGATAGAGGAAACCATGTAACAGATCTCAGAAATGCACTGAAAAAATGTGAAGAATATGGGATATCCTTGAACCCCAAGAAATGCATATTCGGGGTGACAATAGGAAAGTTGCTAGGCCACCTGATAACTAAAAATGGGATTATCATTGATCCTGACAGGGTGGAGTCCATTATGAAATTATAGCTTCCAAGAAGCAAGAAAGAGCTCAAATCTTACTTTATTAAGATAAATTTTATCAGAAAATTCATCACTGGCTTTGCAGAAATAGTTAGGCCTTTAAATACTATGCTGAAGAAGGATGCAAAGATTGAGTGGACATCAGAAGCCAAGGTAGCCTTTGAAGACATAAAGAAAGCTATTTCTGATGCTCCTGTCCTTATCAGTCTGGACTACACCAGAGACTTTTATATTTATTCATTTTCCTCAAAACATACCTCTGCAGCAGTGCTAACTCAGAGAAATGAAGAAAAGGAAGAGAAACCAATTGCCTTCATGAGCTGCCCTTTCAAAGATGCTAAATTGAGATATGTAGATGTTGAAAGGTAGGCACTTGCTTTGGTCAGAGCAGTAAAGAAATTTAGGCATTATATCTTGAGAAGCAAGGTGATTGCTGTGGTGCCAGATGCAGTAGTGAAGATGCTGTTAATGCAAAGTGAGCCTAGTGAAAAAAGGGCTAAGTGGATCACAGTTCTACAAGAATATGACATGGAAATCACACCCATGAAGCTGGTAAGAGGACAAGCTCTAAGCCAAATGATATCAGAGATTGATCCAAACATCACAAGTCAGTAGTATGTTATAAATGCTAGGGATAATGAAGAGTGATAGTCAGATATCAGGCACATCCTAATTACTGAAAAATGTCCTCCAAGACTACAGGCTTCACAGAGAAGAGCCTTGAAGATAAAATCCCAGAAGTACATGATGAAAGCAGGAGTACTTTTCAAGAAAAATTATGAAGGAATATACCTAAGATGCTTAGAAAAGCCAGAAGCAGATAAAGTTTTATCAGAACTACATGACAAGTTTGGAATAGTACATGGCTCATCCTTGGCTACAACACATGCTATCCTTAGAGCAGGATATTATTGGCCTACAATTTTCAAGGACACAGTTGAACACATTAAGTGCTGTCATGTATGTCAGGTTGCTGCCAACAGAGAGAGATATGTTGCACAACCTTTCCAACCAGTGATGGAAGTGCGCCCATTTGCACAATGGGGCATGGATTTCATAGGACCTATTAATCCTCCATCATCCTTAGGCCATAGGTATGTTCTAACAATTACTAATTATTGTACCAGGTGGACTGAAGCCACTAGCAGCAAGACTTGTAGTGCAGAAGATGTCATCAGATTCTGGAAAGTAACATAATCACCAGGTATGGGGTTCCCTATGCTCTGGTAAGTGATAACGGCTCTGCTTTTACTTCAACCAAATTATCAAGTTGGGCCTTTGATTATGGTATCATATTGAAATTCTCATCTAATTATTATCCCCAAGGGAATGGATTGGCAGAGTCCACTAACAAAAATTTGCTAAATATCATAAAGAAGTTAGTAGACAAGAACCCTAGGGAATGGAATACACTTCTGAAATATGCCTTATGGGTAGATAGAACTAGAAACAAGGCTGCATTAGGAAACTCACCTTATCATTTAGTATATGGGGTAGATCCAATCCTCCCTGTTAACCTGAAGGTTCCTACCTTGCATTTTCCCCAGGAGTACCTAGGCATAGACAATAACCAAGAAGTCAGGTTGCTTCAGCTGATACACCTGGAAGAAAAAAGAAGTCAGACAATTGATCAATTTGCCAAACATCAGGTTGTTGTCAAATGATGGTTTGACAAAAGAGCCAAAGTTAAAGCCTTCAGGATATCAAATTTAGTCCTGATGTGGGATAAAGCCCATGAGAAGAAAGGAGACCATGGTAAGTTTGATAAATTATGGATAGGTCCCCTCCAAATTTCTAAGATATTAGGAGACAGTACTTTCAGGCTTAAGAACTTGACAGGTGAGGATGTTCCATTACTAGTTAATGGACAGTTCCTCAAACATTATTTCCAAGCCTAAGTAACTTCATGTCAGTCATGTGTATCATAATGTATATTTGTATAGTTGTTTGTACAATGTTTTTATTTTGTTTTTGCCTTGCTTGCTAGTTGAGTTTCAGTTTTGGTTAGTCAGGATGATGCAGCTCATCACCCCAGAAAATACCAAAATTGTTAAGATTCAAGTGATGAAGGCACATTTATATATAGGTTGTGACTCATTTTGAGAAAGTCATCATGATCAGGTCTATGATATCTTGTCATCAGGGTACCTTTTCCTAACCAAAGTAATTTCTTCACAATGACTCACCTAACAGCCTTGGGTTTGTTGAAAAAACAAGTATAGGTGTTAAGTGAAAAATCTAAAGGGACTCCCTTGCTACCAATGCAATCTTCAACCTAAAATAGCAAGTGACCATACCTTGTATTTTGAGCTTACATGAGGATATCAGATATATGAAGTATATAAAAAAAACAAAAAAAAAATAATAAAATTAGGCCATCTAAGTAACTCTACTGGGGCTATAGACGCCTGTTGGTAGTGGGGCTCTACTTAGGGGGATTGTATAGATAACCTTGCCGGGGCTATGAATGCCTACTGGCAGCAAGGCTCTATCCTGGTTGGCTATGAGGGATGATCTCCAACTATGTAGCTTAAAACTAGTTACTCATGTTTTCAACTTGCTTTCAAGATGAGGATAATTAATTATTTGCACACTACTAATCCTTTGTTAGCATTCTTACCATGAGGACATTTTGTCATTTAGAAGGAATATGATGCTTATGCTTAGAAAGAGTTAGAATGTTATGTTAGAATGTGTTCACATCACTTGAATCATTGGAATTTTAGTGTTTTCTTTGGTGGCAAGTTGTGTGGTTACACAACACGCCCCATTTTGACTTGACAAAATAGGGACCCAACTTTTTGTTTGGCTTTGCTTGTGTTTTCTGCTTGCTAGCGGTCTGGTAAAAGTAAGACAGTACAGATGATCTTGCATAATGGGGACTAGGTAAGTCATCATGATGAGTTTAGTTTTTATAAGTTCAATTTTCATGTCAATAACCTCATGGGTAGATAAAGTACAAAATTTCATGCAGGTTTGCCTTTTGGATCACCCAGATATTCCTCAAAGAACAAAAGTTATGGTGAGTCAAAAATCTGGTCAAACCTGATATTTCGAGGGGGAGGATCATATTTCTCAATATCAATCATCTTACGAAAGATCACCCCGATCCATATTATCACCTGATAAAATCATTTGCTCCGAATATCCAGACGTCAACTTTATGTGATAACGATATCTACTCGACAAACAACATGTATTTTGCGAAGGTCATATTCCTGAACATCACCTGATATTTAAATATCACCCCAAACCAATATCCTACTGATGTCATCCAAACTCGATAATTGAAGAAATAAACATACCGATGATGTCACCATCCTTTTTACCTCGCGGAGGTATATTTCCAAATATGATCCTTCCTACATAACATGACGATGATGTCATAGTGCGACAACGATGAACCAAGTCTTTATCCTATTGACATCACCCTAATATTATGACAAGAGGTCACTTTAGTCTAGGGGGTGATATTATAAGCATCACCAGACATTCTGAACATCCCCTGATATTTTGAATATCACCTGATATTCTCAACCCGACCCGATGTTTCGAAATCAGTCTTTCTACCTAAAATGGATGATCATATTATACCAAGGGGGTCATATTCTCAATACCACCTGATATTTAGAATATCACTTGATATTCAGACATCACCCTGCGCCTCACCGCCATAACATTAAATGCACACAGATATGGTAGGTGGTTCCTGCCCATTACGAACCTGATACATACACTTGGCAGGATCCAAAAGTTTCATACGAGAAAATTGGATGTTGCATTTAATTCACCCTAAGTTGCCCTAATTTGCCTTAGTGAAAGAGGTTAAAAGTGATTTACAAAGTCATTTCACACTTATCTTGCGATAAAATAGTTTTTTACAGAGTTCCAAGCTTACAAATCCTCATAAGGCTACCTGTGGACGCATAGAGCTTGAATCAGGATGGGATAAGCGAGCACTATTGGTAATTGAGTCCCTTTCATAGATATCAGCATAATTAAGAAGATAAATGCATCAGGTAAGTAATTGAAACCATCTGGTTGTCATATTCTACATGTCCAGGTATCATGTGGTCTGCTGGTTTGAAATTTCAAATTATGCATGTCAGGATAAATGAAATGTGGAAAGAATAATAGAATGCATGATGAATAATGAATATGTAATGTATATGCATGCTTGTATATGTATCAATTGTAAGACCAGGTTGTGTTAATTACAGGCATCCATGGCAGATAAACGGCTGGCTAAGTCAGAGGTGGAATTTCTGAAGCCCATGTTTGCTCAACCTGAGGGTGTCTAGTTCAAATATGGTGCCATCACTGACACACACCAAGGAAATATAGATCTGGCTGCCTGGTCAATCAAAATGAATGATGAAAAGAATAACAGCGCCCTGCTGGATGCAGTCTTCGTATCATGAATGTGGAATGCAGCTAGTTTCCCGTATTCCATGGAAACCCCTGAGTTGGTTATTAAGTGTGCGAGGAACTATAACCCAGAAACCAGGAGGGTAGAGAAGCATGGCAGAATATATGCTGATCTGTCAATCAAGGGTATTGCTGCTACATTTGGTTTGCCATTGGGCAAGAAGGTTGCCAACATAGATCTGAAGAAATTGGAAGTAGAGTATGAGAATAACAAAAAGTCTACCGGGAAGAAGATGTATCAATGGAGGGCAAAGAATAGTCCCTATCCTGCAGCAACTAAACTTCTAGTCCATTTATATAAGTATGACTTTGATGACAAGTACCAATACATGATAGCCCTGCTAAGCAGAGTAACAGGCCAGCCTGATGCTGGAAGTTTTAGGGACTAGATGTATGGAGTCATCCTAATGAGCCTTTACATAGATAGCAAGCCAATGTGGGCTAGAATGATAAGTGATGCTCTAGATGAGCAGTTGATGAATCTGGGAGGACCAAATTGTTCCTTCTACATGACATCATATGTAGTTTATTCATTTGCCTACAAGGGTACATTTGATGCATTGATTACAGATGGAAAAATTGGAGGCACGACCAATTATGCACACATATGGGATCATCATCCCCAACTGCAAAGAGTGAATTATCTCCAGGATTATAAGCTGGTAAACGATGCATTGTCAATGCACCTGGTGAGAACAATGGAAGAAGATAGAACCAAGAGATTGAGCATGGAGGCTCAAGAAGTTATCTATAGGCATGGAGCCTGGTTTATCCAATTTGCCACTTTCTCCTATATCAGGATTGAAGGTTTTGAGGGGGAGCCTCTCATACTCCCAAGTGTATTGAGTAAATGAAGTAAAGGCTTCACCATTGCGCTGTTTATTGTTGACAAGGTCATTCATGTTTACCTCATGTTCAATGTTAAAAGCAAAGTGTGATCGAAACTTATTAGCTAACTCTGAAAAGGACTTAATTCTTGGAGGTAAATGAGAGAACCATTCAAGAGCTTGTCCATTTAAGCTTCGAGGAAAGAGTCTCAAAAGATATGTATCATCATAAGCAACATCGAGACATGCCACAAAGAATGCTCTAAGATGGTCTTCCAAATTTTCTTTTCCTTTGTACTTGTCAAATTGTGGAATTTCAAAGTGTGGCAGAAAAGGTGTCATATGAAGAGACTTGTGAAATGGATAAGCGCATATTTTTTCTAGAGAAAATATCTTCTTGCCTTGTCCTATCGCTTGGTTGATCATTTGTTGAACATCCGCTGGAGATAATTGATGTTGTTGCAAAGGGGGTGAAGCATGGTATGATGTATATTGAGTTTGTTGTTGTGGGATATATGAAGCCATGAACATTTGTTGAGGTTGTTTACTCACAATGTATGTCAAAGGATTGGTATGTGACACATATGCGGTTGAGTAGTGCTGTCCTTGAGACACAAATGGTGGTTGGGTATGTTGGGTCTTTCTCTCCGAATCAGCAGAGGGTTTGCCACTTCCAATGCACAAGCAGATTTGGCCAACAAATACAGTAGGTTGTGTAAGCTTCCTCCCCTTGACTTCTGGTTCTACCGCACCAAGGGGGGTATCCCTATAGATTTAACTTTGACTCACCCAATAGAAAGATTTAGCTTTACAACAAAGGTAGAATACTCTCATTTTAGAACCAAGATTTGCATGATAGATCACAAGCTGGCAATATTCTTGGACATATCTAACGGGTTAGGTATGAGAGTATGCAGGGATCCTATTCCTACTCCTACAAACTAACAGATTGTAGATTTGAAATGATTAGTTTTGATATTTTGGATGCAAGACAGGGGTTTTGGATTATAACATCTCACAAGGGCAGACCAGTGCCTTATCTTAGGGCAAGGAGTCAACTAGATGTATACAAGTGAATAATTTGCACTGGCATTCAAGTTTCAAGGGGTCAGATTGGTGCTTTCCTTACAAACACCACCCAAGAGTGAGTATTTAGCTTCCTCTACTTAAAAATATCCCAGTTGACATACATTCTTCTTCATACTTAACCTAAAATAGTTTAATCCACTCCTTGAATGGAAGTTAGAGCTCAAGCATGCAATACAAAAATCTATATCCTAGAATCATAGTAACCCTTAGCAACCAGATTCAAAAGAAGTGATGCATACAACAAATGGAGAGAAACAACAAAACACATGCAAAGAAGCATTTTTCATATAAACATAACATGAAACTAAACATGTGTGCAATGTGCATTCAGATGCAACTCATAAACTCTAAAAAGAGACAGAACAACCAAGAAATGCTCTATTTTCATTATTTCCTTCAAAATTTTGCCCAAGTCTTCAACAACCAGAAAAAATGAGTGACACAGTCCTCTTATACCTAGAATGTGCACTCAGCATTAATTACAGGGTCATTTCAAAAAATTTACAGATATAATGCACCATCTAAATGGCTCCAAAAATATTCAATGTAGCCATAAGAAGAAGAGGAAAGGGTAGGTGGGTTTGGGATGTGAGCTGCCAACTAAAGATTTTTGCCCTTAATTAGGTAGTTGACCTATCAATCAAGACCATGCCTCTGCAAATTTTTCCATTAATGGCCAACCTACCCGCAACTTTTGGGAATACAATGGTTGTGTGCTTTGTAATTCTTCTCACCTAAAATGCGACTGCGGACACACAAGAAATCCTTCACTTTCTGATAGTTTGAAATAGGCTGTTGATTTCCTCCTCCCGCTGAGATCTACAACTTCAAATCATGCTGACTAGTCCTTGACCAATGAAAACGTGCCACACAGATGGTTTTTGTACTTTTGACTTTTCGTAGCGTGAACATACATTTTACCTTTTTCACCCACTTTGTCTTTTATGCCTTCAAATCCTTACATATGTAGTTGTATACACATACAATTGAATTTGTATCACTCCTAACATGTGGCACCACCTGGTTGGTCTCTATCGCTATATGTTGGCCTCTTCATTGGTCATTAGAAAGACCCTGGAAGTGTCTACCGATAGGCATTGTACTATCGACGAGCCATTGTATCTTTTCTTGCATCTGTGGTTGTATTTACAATTGTATATACATACAATCACCTACATACAAAGGGTGGACCCCAAACGATTATGAATCAAATTGAAACCGCAATCGGGTCTGGGCATTGTATCTTCCTCCTCTTGTATATCGCTTTGTACATTGCACATACAAATGCAATATACATACAATGCAGACTCCATCACACACATGAGGTAGATTGGAATAAATTTTGAATCCGGCATTGTATCGGCCTCCTTGTACCTTTCATTGTATATCGCACATACAATGTGCAACATACAACTCGCGGACCCCAACCACCTATCCGTCACAACAAACTTTTCTTTCATGTCCGGATTGTATATGCGCTTTGTATATTCACTTGTATATGGCACATACATACAATCCAGGACATACAACTGTGCAGACCCCACCATGCTTTTGAACTATTGACTTTGACTGCTCCCACTTTGCATATTTCTTTGTATCTAACCTTTGTATGTCTAAACATATAATGCAAATGTACAAGCAAAAGATGCATACAAACATGTCAGCCTTTATCAACTAAACTGTATACCTTTTTGGGTCCGGGCCTTGTATATTAGGAAAACATATGCCCTTGTATGTGCGATTGTATGTACAAAGATACAATTGCCTATACATGCAATTGGTGGACCCCAGGCTTTGGTTCTTGCCTTGCATGTATCAGCCCATCAGAGAGAGCTTGGACTTGGTTGCCGATAGACAAAGCTTCGCCGATATGCACTTTGTATCTTTTACCTTGTATCTCCATCGGCCTATCGGCGGGAACATGAATTGGACCACCGATGCACTCTGTCACACCAATAAAATCTTTGTATATCTACCTTTACGTATTAAAAATACATACAACAATATATACAAAGTACCCAATGTACATTTGCCTTTACATATGGCCAAGATGCAACATACAATGCATAAAAATATGAAGGCCGACAGACTTAGAATTTTGAGGGTTTAAACAAAAAGACCAATAGATTTTTAAGCTCGAAACCCTAACCCTAAGTAGGCACCAACATGGTATATTATGACGAATGAGCACTAAGATTTGGCATCACATGAGAAGTGGAAGATGGATTGACACTAGGTAATGGCTGGGAAGTAGGCGTTGGATTTGTGACATGGTAAGTGATGGAAGGATTGGTAGATGCAAAGGAAGGATGGACGCTTGGGTTTGTATTTTGGACAACATGGGGATTGATATGTGTCATGTGTTGGGTGATAATAGGCAAGCCTTGGGTAGCATAAGATGGATTGATGGTGTGTGAAGGATTGGAAGAATATGACGAAATAGATGTAAGTCACTCAACATAAGTGACTATAGTGCTAGGATTGGCTTGAGAAATGATATGAGGTTCACTCATATCAATAAGACTAACATTGGGATTATATGGTGTAGTGGAGGGATTAGTAGAGATGGTGGAAAGTGTATTAGCAGTCGGTATATGAGATATGGTATTCATATGGGATATGGTAGGTTGTGATGGTTGTGAAGCTTGGACTATTGGTGTGGTTGGGATAGTTTGGGAGGCTTGCATACTATGGGATATGGGGATAGATTGTGATGTTTGGAGCATTTGTACTTGGGCCACATGGACAGCTTGTGTAACTTGAGGCATGGAAATGGTCATGGTAGGAGGAGTATGTTGAGGAACATAGAAAGGTGGAATGTTCAAATTTTGTGAAATGAAAGGGAGCACATTGGTTAGTGTTATCAAAGGTTATAGAGTGTACTCTAAGTGTGGTGGATCAAATGAAGTAACAATAGGCAAGGAAAGAGATGTGGTGGAAGATAGAGCTTGTGATATGGTGGGGGATGGTGTGACTATAGTGGATGGTCCCTTTGCAACAACAGCGGGAGTGTTTGGATCGTACTCTCTAATAGTGGATATGTCAAAATCTCTTGGTAATTTAGCACCCATGCGAGAAAGTTGCAAGAAGTAGTGATTAGGCTCAGATAAAACAAGTCTCTCAACTTGATCCCACACATGGGTATCCTGAAATTACAATAAGTCTTTTTGGGATTGTTCTTCAAAAGTCTCAAAAAAGTTTGAGGTTGCACTTGTTGTGAAGATGACTCTCCAACGGTATACCCATGAGGCATAAACATATGAGGAGGCATACTAGTCATGAATCAAGTTACATCTTTAAGAGGCGTTGATCTAGATTCTTGCATCTTAACTCCCATCTCAGCTTGCAATTTGGTTTCCATTTCAGTTCGCAATTTGACTTCCATTTCAGCTCTATATTGACTCCTAGTTTGAGGCATGATGTTGATGTTGAAAAATGAAGTTTAGCTTGTCAAAGGTTTGAGACCCAAAAGAAAGGTGATAGTTTGCTAGTTCGTTGGTTGCTAGTTGCTTTGTTGTTTTGTTTGGTTGCTGATTTGCTTGGTTGGTTTGCTTTGGTTGATTTGTTGTTGGATGGTTTTCCCTAGAGAATAGCTCACACACTCAAGGGAAAAGTAGTTTGCTAAAGGTTGCTATGTTGCTGATGTTTACTGAAGCTGAACCTAATGTTTTGCTAATGGATCAAAACAATTGGTTTGATGTTTGGTTTGCTAGTTTGGGATCTCAAAAAGATGAAAAGCTCATGAATTGTGATTGATTGGTAAGCTCAAAGGAGACAGAGTCCAAGTATCTGCTAATTATCAGAGAGGTCTAAAAGCTAATGCTGAAGCTGAGCAAACTAGATTTGTGGCTAATTTAGCTGAATCACTAAGATTTGTTGGTATTAGACCATAGGCAACAAATGATAGCTCATATGCAACTCAGAAAAGGCCAAAGGTGACTGGTAATAGCTCAAATGTAGACTAATTTAGTTTCCAACAACACATTACAGTGTTAACTAGAGGTGATCCAATTTTCCACAGGTGATTAATGCTGGATCAAGAGTGATTTACTACTGATAAGAAGTGACACATGTTAGGCCAAAGGAGACAGACTGTTGTTTAAAGGTGAACCTATTTAGACAGAAAGTAGCTGACTATTGTTTAGAAGTGACTTTGTTTAGGCAAAAAGTGGCTAACTACTATTTAAAAATGTTTCAGTTTAGGTGAAAAGTGGCTAACTACTAGTTAAAAGTGATTCTATTGTCTGTATGTGGATAGTTTAAGCTCAAAAGTGACTATGTCTGTTAGGAAAGATGTTTGATTTGTGATTTTTTGACAAGAAAATAGTAATTGTAATCAATCACAAACTTGTACAACCTAGGCTAGGAAAGGACTGTATTTGTTGAATCCCCTAGTTGTGCTTATTCAAAGTGGATAGCTTCAGGATCTTGGTAGCACCAGCTCCCCTCCACGGCACACACTTCTCACGCATACCAAGATCCAAGTTTCCTATAAGGCTTGTCCCTCACCAAACCTTAGGATTGTCCCTGCTATCTCTTCTAAGAACCACGTGAATCGGGGCAGCTTCAAAGGTCCCACCTTTTGCATCAACAAATAGAAAGTTTTTGGCTACTACACAAAGTTGCTAATAAGGGCATCCGTTCGAGTGGCTATACATGCGGCAGTGCTACTCTCCATTATGGAGTCTCCCAGCCTTCAAGGGTTATTCCTTGGAGGGTTTTGAGGGAGGTTGGTTGTCAGTATAATGCAATAACACCCATTGTTTGTGGCTTTCAACACAAATAGTTTTCTTATATAGCAGTTTGGAAGGACTTGGCTTTAGCTCATTACCACTTGGGTCATATCCCTTCTCACATCGAGAAGGCAGGCCCTCTAAAGATAATAACAAGTTCTCATACACCCAAAATCCATTTGACAGGCAAGGGAAGGGGATACTTTTGTTATTAAATTTGGGTTACAATCAATCACATGCAAGTAATCAAAAAAGATAAATCAAGCATGGAGCAAGCAAATGATTCATTTTAAGCACCAAGTCCAAATGTTCCTAATTTAGTGAAAAACCACAAGTCTTGGACCGATCAGAGATGCAACAGATATGTTAGTAGTTTGATAACCTCCTTTTCTTGGACAATCGATAAGATGCTACGCAAATACCCAATTAGTAGCCAAGAAAAACAAACTACAAATGATATAGACTGAAAGCGACATAGTTTACCAGAGGTGATCCACTGTTGGTCAAAAGTGATCTATATTCTATCACAAGTGAAATGTTATAGATCATAAGCGATGCCAAGAGTGTCAGATGCAAATTGTTAAAGCTCACAAGCGATGCGAAAAATCAGGAAGCGGCTGGTTACATCTCATAAGTGACCTGGATCTGTAAAAAAATAGTATGCAACAAAAACCCTAGTTCTGTAATAAGAGATTCAATTATCTAAAGGTGGTCACTGTGAGATCAAAAGTGATTCAATTAAATGCAAAAGCCCCTATTCACTTATAAGTGATCCAGAAAATGCTACAGGCGGCAGGTTTCAGCTCAAAAGTAACACGAGTATTCAGACATCGATGGTTTTTTGTTCAAAAGTGACTGGAACTTACCGTAAGCACTCAGAAAATTTGATCTTCATAAAAACAACTTCAAACAGCAAACTTACTCAAGGATGTGGGTCCCACCGGGTATGCCTAAATGTGATAGGTAAAAAATCAGGTTAATAAGATCAAGCATAGCCATGAAAACCTAACCCTACCATCATCAAAGAATCTAATCTAAATGAAATCAAAAAGCATGCAATTCAAGCACAATATCACCTAGATTGTGTGATTCCTTGTTTATGATGTGGATTGTTTCTTCAACAATGAACAATTATGAAGATAAAAGCTACCATGATGGATGGATGATAATAAGCTCAATGGATGCTATGAATACTCAAGTTCTCAATATTCTCAGGATGATAATGTAGATGCTATACGAATGTTGGATCTCTGTAGTATGGAATGAGAGGGTATTTATATAGAACTCAACCAAAATCAATCAATGGTGGAGATTCGGTGGCTATGTGAATGGCTAAGATTAAAGGATAGACATAGATAAATGTGAAGATGACAAGTGGAGAGAAGATGGGGCTTATGTGTACTTGTGTACATAAAAAGTACTACATGTGAGATATTAAATAAAGGATGTAGTACCACTTATCTTTTTTAAATGAAAGAGGCACACATGTCGGGTCATGAGATAAATGATAAGATAAATTAATTAAATAAATAAAATTTATTTAATTAATTGGAAAGTGAGCTTGTGAAAGGAATGTTTAATTAAATAAATAATATTTATTTAATTAAAAATAGATAGAATGAAGATAATTAAATAATTAAAGATTGTTTAATTATAGCTTAGAAGAAATAGCTAATGAATTAATTAAATAAATATAAATTTATTTAATTAATAGAAGAAATAGATGTGTTAGGGATATTGCTCAAGTGTGTTAGACAAATGCAGATGGTGGAAAATGCGATGTTTGAATGCTAATGATAATGAGTCAATTTTGGGTGTCTACACTTGCATTGTGACTCCTTTTGTCAATTTCCTTTCTTCCTTATTCAAACCTTCAACCTTTTTCTTGTACTTTTTTTTATTTTGGCACTTGTTTCCATTAATGAATCAATCACTTACTCAAATAAGCTTCTAGATTCTCCAGACATGGTGCAAAGATGGCATTAAACTCTATTAATGCCTTTTGTAGTTCATATGTTGGTATGTCCATGCATTCATGGTCAGTGAGCTTCTCAACTATCTTCATATGCAACTTGATCATGCTATCGGCCCTCTCCTCTAAATCTTGAGTAGCTGTGATGCATCTTTTAAGACTGTCATCCTCAAAATTTAATTCCAATATGGCTTGTGGTACTTGATTAGCCATAGGAGGAGTAAAGACTCCTTTATTTATTAATTCATCGGTTCTTTCTTCAATCTCTTCCAGCTGCCTCAACTCAAACTTGCATTCATTTCTTCTAAATTGATAATTATGTATAAGCACGCTACATTTATTTTTCTCTGTTGCAACCATTTCCCAGCCTATCACTGCCTATTTGGTCACCTCTTTTTCTTCTTGCATGAATTCTCTGAACCATTCTTTAAAAATATTGGCCTCAATCCTTTTATTCTCCATGTCTTTTACTTCATCCTTTGACAACACATCTATTTCACTGGGCAACTCTGGTAATGTAACATTGGGATCAAATATTCCCCTAATGAATTGTTACAACTGGACAATGTGTCCTTTCAAATATTCTTGTTTATCTTTGTCCTTCTTTAGTATTTCCACAATAGCCTGGTGCATATCCTCCCACTCACTTATATGTTTCTCTCTTGTTGTGTGTCCTAGGTCAAAATTGAGTATCTTGTAGTCATCTATTGTTATTTCTTGTTTGGATTTCTCCTTCCATGGTATGGACAAATTCAGTGTTCTGGATCCATCTGGACCCCTTTGTATTGTTGACATTGTTCTGGCCTTCCTCTTTTCTTTCCATGGTGTTGCACCACCTAGCAAACTTTTGATATCTATAGGTACTAATTGTACCTCCACCTTTTCTCTCTTGACTTTTGTACCTAACCAGACCAAAGCCTCTTTTACATTTTTAGTAGCCTTTTCTTCATTAATTAACTCTTCTTGAGGCTTCTCTATTTCTCCTTGTTCTTGTTGATGTTGTTGTTGTGGAGGAGGTTGTTGTTGAGGGGCTTGTTCTAGGATGATTGGATCATGCTGCTATTTAGATTCACCCTCATTATCATCCTCTTCAATTTCTATGTCTCCTCCATCCTCATCCTCTGGATTTTCTTTCTCTGATGGCTCCTTTTCTTCTTCTTCTTTATTTTCTTGCTCCATATTTACCATACCTTCACCCTCATTTTTCTTTTCAGGTTCAAAATTACCTTCAATATTTTCTTTGTTCTCTTTGCTTTCAGGCTTATCTACTTCTATTTTCACTGCCTCCCCTACTATTTCAACTTTCTCTTGTACCTTTTCAAGCATGTCAATTTGTTATATATGTGAAGGTGAACCTATAATTTCATCATATTCCTTTGTATCTTTTTCTTGTTCATCCTTGTTTTTCATATTCTTTTCTTCCTCACTGTTCTCTCCATACATGTTCAAAATATTCAACATCTGCACTAGAAGTGCTAACTCCTACTTCTTCCTTATTTTGAGCATGTGTTTCCTTCATTACCTTTTTAGGTGTATCCTCCTTTTTAGATTCTTTTATCTGATGTGCCACATCCTGCACATCCCTTATGATTTTTGGAGGTACTAGTATACCAAATGGATTCAATGCTTCCCATCCTTCTTGTACATTGTCTTTCTCAGACTATGGGCTTTGTTTAATTTCCATCTATGTCAGATCATTTTGCCCTTCTTCTTCATCCATACCAGTTTCTTTTCCTATCTTGGGATCAACTTCCCTGATGCCACTATCACTGCTATCATCTTCAATGCTAACAGTCTTGTTGTGTGGTTACACAACACGCCCCATTTTAACTTGGCAAAACAGGGACCCAACTTTTTGGCTTGGCTTGTGTTGTCTGCTTTCTGGTGGTTTGGTAAAAATGAGTCAGGTGCATCATCATCATGAAGGTCAGGATGAGGTAGGTCATCATCATGAGGTCAGTTTGTCAAAGTTCATATTTTGTTTCTATGACCTCATATTTAGAAAGAACTTGAAATTCTAGGCAGGTTTGCCTTTTACATCACCTGAAAATTCATCCATACGAGGGAGTTATGCATAGTCAAAGTTTTGGTCAAACCTGATAATCGCAAGTGATCATCATATTTTTATATCCTCAATCATGTTGTCAAGGTCATCCTGATCTTGGTCTATCACTTGATAAAATCATGCAGTCAAAATATCCGGACGTTAATCTTAGGTGATAGTGTGTTTTACCCGTCAAATGACCTTAGGCGCATTGTAAGCATCAGGTTTTGAGTGTAACCTGATATTTCAAATTATATGAGCATCATGATTTTTTTAACATCACCTGATATTATAATATCATGCTGATCTTATAATATCACCCTGCTTAGAAAATCCACCATCTGCATAATTTGCATGCGCATGTCAAAGTCCTATCGGAGGGTCATCATCCTGATCTTTCAAGGGAGGGTCATATTTGCTGATATTCGCTAATATGATGATGACATCATCATATCCTCCTGATCTCCTATTGCATGATCATGATGATCACCCTATCTTTTAAGGGAGGGTGATATTCCATTCCTCAGCATGATCATATTTTAAATATCACCCTAGCGCTAACCTGATGATGACCTCAACTCATCCTCATGCTTCGAAGACGGAATATGATGGTTACGTCATCATGATATTCGATGAGGAGGATCATCATATTTTGTCCAGTCATGTTGTCAAGATCATCATGATCTTGTTTGTCTACCTGATATTTCGTAATGTCCTCCTGCCGAGAAATATGACCTTTTGAAAATATCCTTATGACATCATCCCAATCTGATAAACGAAGAAGCAAATATCAGGATGACATCATCATCACATTTCCCTTCGGCAGGGTATTTTCCAAACATGATCCGGTTCGCGAATATGACGATGACATCATGTTCCTTTAAGTTTAACAAAAGCCCCAGATATCCTGATGATCATCATCATCCTGATCTTTCAAGAGGGTTACCTTGGCCGCAAAGGGGTCATATTACATTCACCACCTGATCATGTTCCTTAGGTGACCCGATATTACATTTATCCCCTGATCTTAACTAAACATGACGGTGACATCATCTTTTGCATTTTAATGAAGCCCGGATATGACGATGATGTCACCATCATATTCCATTCCTCAGCAGTAGGATCATATTTCATATCCTTCTATTTTCCTTTGACATGATGAGGATGATGATGTCATTCTTTTCCCCAATATACAGAAGCGAAACATGACGGTGACATCATCAGGGCATTCGAGGAGGGGGAGCATCATATTCACAATATCCTGCAGATAGGTAGAAAGCTCTAAGTTTCCCCATCGGCCGCGCTTTGAATTTTCTTCCCGACAGTAGTGGTCATGCCGATACATACATGCATCATATACAGAGCCGGATTTGAAATAAATTGAAAAGTAGTTATTTCCTTGTATATTTTGAGATACATGATCATATTTGGAGCCCGATATACAAGAAAATGGGCGGGAAAATGAAGCGATGGAAATTTGAAGACCCGATTGCATTTTCCAGTCAACGATGGTTGACCCGAGTTTTTTTATGCTGTTTATGCATTTAGTGCATAATTTTCACTGATTTGAAGCCTGATTGCCTGTAGCTGCACATTTTGAGGCCTGTTTAATGTGAATTTTAACTTCATGCTGTGTTCCACATGATGATGAACTTAATGTTTGTCTGTTTATTTGCAGGAAGTCATGATGCTGTTAGAGCTGTTGCTGAGCATTGTATGGTTGCACATGGAGGCAACATGAACCAGAAATGAGGAGGATATTGTCAAATATGTTGTTTGCCAGCTGGAGACCGAATCAAATCAAAGATGCTGGAATATTCTGTGCCAGCTGTACATTTGCCAACTGGCGAAGCATGTGCTTTTCAACTGGACTGTTGATTGTTCTGGGAGGATCCTGATCCTTGGATCATTGTAACTATTTTCTGGGCTCTATATAAGAGCCAGAGCTTGTCAAAAATAGAAAGAAGAGATAGATAGATATATCTGGCAATAAGGCTAATAATAAAAAAGAGAAAGAGATACATTAGACACATCTGGTACATTAAGGCCGATTACTGTAGAATCAATTAGGAGATCAGATTACTGAGACTAATGAGGATAGAATTGTTGAAATGTCAAGGTTCTTTCTTCAGATCACTGTAAATGTACATGTTCTTGAGCATACTGAATGGATATGAAGTTTCAGATTACATCCTGATTGTAAATTTTACATAATCTTCATGTTGATTTCTGGATATGTACTGGTGAATGTTGTGTTCAACTAGAAGCGCTTTCATTTCATTACATGTTGTTGTCAACTTTTCCTTTGAAGATTTGCACTGGATCATGCAGATTTGTGGAATGTCCTGGTGAAGTATGATTCTAGTTTCCTTCTTTTCATTGCATGTATGGGAGCTTGTATGTGGATCAGTGATCTCAGTCAAGTAGTTTTGGGAATCTCATTCTTTAACCCTTTTCCTTTTTTTAATTTCATAAATTCATCACCATAACTGCAAGTCATGACAAATAATAAGCAGAAACAGAGAAATATGTTGAAATCCCGTAGGTAACTGAAAATCATTAGCATATTTGAGTTAAATGCATGTAGTATTGAAAATATCATGCAAAGAATCATAAATAATGGTAGAAATCATGCAAATATCAGCCTGTAAGCACATTATTTGACTGAATTCACAGTGCAGAGGTAGAATTATTGGAGATTTATGCAGAGCAGACATACAGAGTAGGATATTTGGAGGAATAATGATGAACTTTGCAGAAATACATAAGGCCCTTGAATGGAAAACAGCAACACACATCAACCACTGAGTAACGTCAGTAGATTAAGACCTAATCAACGGAGACTAGGGATCATGAATTCTCTGAATTCATCGTATCTTTCAAGATGAGTAAAGGTTGTTGTGTAACTTTTATTCTATGTTTGTATATGACTAACAATCATGATCAACATAAATTGGTGCTAGAAGGAGGGCAGAACTGGAAAAGACGCCATTGCTTCAGTCATCATTCATTTTATGCAGGCCCCTCACTTCTAACGCAACATAAATTAGCGCTAGAAGGAGGGCGTGAGCTGTTTCTCAGCAAATAAATTCTTTTCAGTTGAAGTGATATCCCCTGCCTTAGTATAGCCGCTTGCCCTAAGTCTTGCAATTAATCTGCAGGCCCCTCGCTTCTAACACAACATAAATTGGCACTAGAAGGAGGGCCTAAGCTGTGAATTTCTGGATTTCTACAAATATTGCATAAATATTTTAGCATTTCAGTTAAATGTCTGCAAATATCTCTTATCTGAGATGTTTTGATTGCACCTTTGCAAAGATCTAGCCCAAAGCATCAAAGATTAGTTTGATTTTCTAAACTCTCAAGTTTTATTCTGAGATATGATGGATCTCCTTAAAATTTCAAAATACTAAAAAATTGAAAAATAGAGTCTCATTTTGATGGATGTATATGAAGGCAATTGCCAAATTAACATTCCTTTATTTCAAGAAACTTTGAATAGGCAGCTTTACCCTCACAGTTTGTCTAACTTTGGTTTATCCACCTGTTGCAGGATACACTAGACTGTGGAACACAGTGAAATAAATTGTTTAACTTTCCTTACAAGGTTGGATTTATATTTGAAAGGACTAATATTCTTCCCGGATGTGTTCAGGGCTGAAATTTGCCAGGAAAATGAAGAAGGTTGGCAGTGAAATGAGGAAATTCTGGAGCAACAAGCAGATGCAGCACCAAAAGTTATTAGTTGTCTAGACACTGAAGTGGATCATTCTGAAGATTTTGAATTATATTTGTCCAGAAACATACAGTGTAGTCAATTATTAGGTTTACCCATTGATGATGTCTTGATTGAAAGCTGGTGCAGATTACATGACGAAGAGCATTCAGAGAGAGATTGCTACCCTTGCTTGATCATGTTGAAAAAGACTCTAGAAAATACAATAGCTGAGTCGGTTCCAGAAGGTAAAGAAGAGGAAACATATTTCCTGGATTCATTTTATGGTGAGATTGATAGGAATTCTCTACTTCCTAATACAAGTAAGGATCAGTCAGTATGCAGGTATGAATCTTGTGAAAATTTTAGAGAAGAAACCACTCATCAGGATAATATTTTTGATTCTGATCCTAATACTTTTGATAAAGAAGATGAAACATCTTTCTTGGAGTCATTCTATGGTAAAGAGAAGTGTAAACAGATAGTAGAACAATTTAAATGCACTCCTGATGATGAAGTTCCTATGATAGTAACTCAGGGAGTCATAGAAAATAAAATAAATGCTGATTTATTACCTGACTTCTTTGAATTAAATGATCAAATGCAAGAATGTTGCAGGTTAATGGAACCAGGCACTTTACTAGATAGAAGATGTGAATTATTTAATGAACAATTCCTAAAAGATGAAGATGTAGAAAACTTTGGAGTTGTTGTGCATAATCAGACGTTACTCCAGAAATATTTTGAGAATGAAACAGGGGAGTGTCCTTATCAAGTGAAAGTTGTTTCTCCTTTACAGTCAAGTGATTTAGAAATGATAAATTTTTGTATATCAGGTTGTGATAATAAAGATACTTATTTAGATGCTGATGTGCAGGAAATTGAAGAAAATATTGAGAAGTTTCCTGAACTGGAGGATAAATTGAACATCCAGAATGAAGGGATAAAGTTGGATAAAGATGAAGAATTAATACATCAAGAGTCATACATCCTTCAATTTGAAGAGAGACCAGACACTGAGCCAAGCAGTGAAAATATAATGACAAATGGAAGACCAACTGCCAATCAAGAAGCATGTCCAACAGAATCAGAAATACACCAGGTTGTATTTCTCCTTTCCACAGTAAATGATGTTGAATACTATTTTGATTATGGAAATTCAGGAGATAAGACATGCATATGGATTAATCATGAACATGATGAGCTGCCTCAGTTGCTGATCATCAAGAGTTATTCTGTTGAATACAGTGAATTCACAATATCAGAATATTTTTCAGAATATAAAGATAAATTTGCTAGGTTGAGAACCATAACTGATACACTAAGACTCCTGCACAATCAAAAGAAGTATGCAAATACAGGTGTATTTGGGTCTTTTTCTAGTTTTTGTTTGCCTAATAGTGGTTTGTATATAATTTTTGTAGGATAGTTGTTTGTACAGTCTGCTTGTTTTGCTTTCTTGTTCTCTTTCTGTTGTTTCCTTTTGTAGGTTAGCTGTTTGTACAGGTTGCTTTTTGCTTTGCGTTGTTGAGTCTTTGTTTTGGTTGGGCAAAACTGGTGCACCTTGTTTACTTAAGAACACTACATAAATTGTTAGAATTCAAAAGTTGGATATAAGTTTTTACATAGGTTGTAACTCATATCAGTGTAGGTATTCTTGATCAGGTCTGTGGTATCATATTCATCAGTACTACTTCTCTTGAGTCAAGGTGATCCTGACAATGACACACCTAACAGCCTTGGGTTTATTGAACATATCAGTGTAGGGGTTAAGTGAAAAATCTAAAGGTTGCCCTTGCTACCATTGTAATTCTCAACTTAATTTCAACAAGTGACCATTCCTTGTATCATGAGGCTACAACTGTTATATCTTAAGAATTAAATTCAAAATATAAAATAAATAAAATAATAAAATGGATTTTCTGAAATCCAGATTAAGTCATCTAAGTAACTCTACTGGAGCTATAGACGCTTGCTGGCAGTGGGGCTCTACTTAGGAGAATTGCAACGATAACCTTGCCGGGGCTATGGACGCCTGCTGGCAGCAAGGCTCTATCCGGTTGGCTATGAGGGATGAACCAAACTACGTAGCTTAACACCAGTCACTGACTTATTCAACTCACTTTCAAGATGAGTATATGAATCACATGCACACAATTGATCCCTTATCAATTCACTGTTCCATTGATGAACATGATACCAGTTAGAAAGGATTAGGATGCTCATGCTTAATAGGAGTTGGAAATTTATGTTTTAATTTATCCTCACCTTTCGAATTATTTGAATTTTGTTGTTTTCTTTGGTGGCAAGTTGTTGTGTGGTTACACAACACGCCCCATTTTAACTTGGCAAAACAGGGACCCAACTTTTTGGCTTGGCTTGTGTTGTTTGCTTTCTGGCGGTTTGGTAAAAATGAGTCAGGTGCATCATCATCATGAAGGTCAAGATGAGGTAGGTCATCATCATGAGGTGAGTTTGTCAAAGTTCATATTTTGTTTCTATGACCTCATATTTAGAAAGAGCTTGAAATTCTAGGCAGGTTTGCCTTTTACATCACCTGAAAATTCGTCCATACAAGGGAGTTATGCACAGTCAAAGTTTTGGTCAAACCTGATAATCGCCAGTGATCATCATATTTTTATATCCTCAGTCATGTTGTCAAGGTCATCCTAATCTTGGTCTATCACCTGATAAAATCATGCAGTTGAAATATCCAGACGTCAATCTTAGGTGATAGTGTGTTTTACCCGTCAAATGACCTTAGGCGCATCGTGAGCATCAGGTTTTGAGTGTAACCCGATATTTCAAATTATACGAGCATCATGATTTTTTTAACATCACTTGATATTATAATATCATGCTGATCTTATAATATCACCCTACTTAGAAAATCCACCATCTGCATAATTTGCATGCGCATGTCAAAGTCCTATCGGAGGGTCATCATCCTAATCTTTCAAGGGAGGGTCATATTTGCTGATATTCGCTAATATGATGATGATGTCATCATATCCTCCTGATCTCCTTTTGCATGATCATGATGATCACCCTATCTTTTAAGGGAGGGTGATATTCCATTCCTCAGCATGATCATATTTTAAATATCACCCTAGCGCTAACCTGATGATGACCTCAACTCATCCTCATGCTTCGAATACGGAATATGATGGTTACGTCATCATGATATTCGATGAGGAGGATCATCATATTTTGTCCAGTCATGTTGTCAAGATCATCATGATCTTGTTTGTCTACCCGATATTTCGTAATGTCCTCCTGCCGAGAAATATGACCTTTTGAAAATATCCTTATGACGTCATCCCAATCTGATAAACGAAGAAGCAAATATTAGGATGACATCATCATCACATTTCCCTTCGGCAGGATATTTTCCAAAACATGATCTGGTTCACGAATATGACGATGACGTCATATTCCTTTAAGTTTAACAAAAGCCCCAGATATCTTGATGATCATCATCATCCTGATCTTTCGAGAGGGTTACCTTGGCCGCAAAGGGGTCATATTACATTCACCACCTGATCATGTTCCTTAGGTGACCCGATATTACATTTATCCCCTGATCTTAACTAAACATGACGGTGATGTCATCTTTTGCATTTTAATGAAGCCCGGATATGACGATGACGTCACCATCATATTCCATTCCTCAGCAGCAGGATCATATTTCATATCCTCCTATTTTCCTTTGACATGATGAGGATGATGATGTCATTCTTTTCCCCAATATACAGAAGCGAAACATGACGGTGATGTCATCAGGACATTCGAGGAGGGGGAGCATCATATTCACAATATCCTGCAGATAGGTAGAAAGCTCTAAGTTTCCCCATCGGCCGCGCTTTGAATTTTCTTCCTGACAGTAGTGGTCACGCCGATACATACATGCATCATATACAGAGCCGGATTTGAAATAAATTGAAAAGTAGTTATTTCCTTGTATATTTTGAGATACATGATCATATTTGGAGCCTGATATACAAGAAAATGGGTGGGAAAATGAAGCGATGGAAATTTGAAGACCCGATTGCATTTTCCAGTCAACGATGGTTGACCCGAGTTTTTTGATGCTGTTTATGCATTTAGTGCATAATTTTCACTGATTTGAAGCCCGATTGCCTGTAGCTGCACATTTTGAGGCCTGTTTAATGTGAATTTTAACTTCATGCTGTGTTCCACATGATGATGAACTTAATGTTTGTCTGTTTATTTGTAGGAAGTCATGATGCTGTTAGAGCTGTTGCTGAGCATTGTATGGTTGCACATGGAGGCAACATGAACCAGAAATGAGGAGGATATTGTCAAATATGTTGTTTGCCAGCTGGAGACCGAATCAAATCAAAGATGCTGGAATATTTTGTGCCAGCTGTACATTTGCCAACTTGTAAAGCATGTGCTTTTCATCTGGACAGTTGATTGTTCTGGGAGGATCCTGATCCTTGGATCATTGTAACTGTTTTCTGGTATTTGCTCTATATAAGAGCCAGAGCTTGTCAAAAATAGAAAGAAGAGATAGATATATCTGGCAATAAGGCTAATAATAAAAAAGAGAAAGAGATACATTAGACACATCTGGTACATTAAGGCCGATTACTGTAGAATCAATATGGAGATCGGATTACTGAGACTAATGAGGATAGAATTGTTGAAATGTCAAGGTTCTTTCTTCAGATCACTGTAAATGTACCTGTTCTTGAGCATACTGAATGGATATGAAGTTTCAGATTACATCTTGATTGTAAATTTTACGTAATCTTCATGTTGATTTCTAGATATGTACTGGTGAATGCTGTGTTCAACTAGAAGCGCTTTCATTTCATTACATGTTGTTGTCAACTTTTCCTTTGAAGATTTGCACTGGATCATGCGGATTTGTGGAATGTCCTGGTGAAGTATGATTCTAGTTTCCTTCTTTTCATTGCATGTATGGGAGCTTGTATGTGGATCAGTGATCTCAGTCAAGTAGTTTTGGGAATCTCATTCTTTAACCCTTTTCCTTTTTTTAATTTCATAAATTCATCACCATAACTGCAAGTCATGACAAATAATAAGCAGAAACAGAGAAATATGCTAAAATCCCGTAGGTAACTGAAAATCATTAGCATATTTGAGTTAAATGCATGTAGTATTGAAAATATCATGCAAAGAATCATAAATAATGGTAGAAATCATGCAAGTATCAGCCTGTAAGCACATTATTTGACTGAATTCACAGTGCAGAGGTAGAATTATTGGAGATTTATGCAGAGCAGACATACAGAGCAGGATATTTGGAGGAATAATGATGAACTTTGCAGAAATACGTAAGGCCCCTGAATGGAAAACAGCAACACACATCAACCACTGAGTAACGTCAGTAGATTAAGACCTAATCAACGGAGACTTGGGATCATGAATTCTCTGAATTCATCGTATCTTTCAAGATGAGTAAAGGTTGTTGTGTAACTTTTATTCTATGTTTGTATATGACTAACAATCATGATCAACATAAATTGGTGCTAGAAGGAGGGCAGAACTGGAAAAGACGCCATTGCTTCAGTCATCATTCATTTTATGCAGGCCCCTCACTTCTAACGCAACATAAATTAGCGCTAGAAGGAGGGCGTGAGCTGTTTCTCAGCAAATAAATTCTTTTCAGTTGAAGTGATATCCCCTGCCTTAGTATAGCCGCTTGCCCTAAGTCTTGCAATTAATCTGCAGGCCCCTCGCTTCTAACACAACATAAATTGGCACTAGAAGGAGGGCCTAAGCTGTGAATTTCTGGATTTCTACAAATATTGCATAAATATTTTAGCATTTCAGTTAAATGTCTGCAAATATCTCTTATCTGAGATGTTTTGATTGCACCTTTGCAAAGATCTAGCCCAAAGCATCAAAGATTAGTTTGATTTTCTAAACTCTCAAGTTTTATTCTGAGATATGATGGATCTCCTTAAAATTTTAAAATACTAAAAAATTGAAAAATAGAGTCTCATTTTGATGGATGTATATGAAGGCAATTGCCAAATTAACATTCCTTTATTTCAAGAAACTTTGAATAGGCAGCTTTACCCTCACAGTTTGTCTAACTTTGGTTTATCCACCTGTTGCAGGATACACTAGACTGTGGAACACAGTGAAATAAATTGTTTAACTTTCCTTACAAGGTTGGATTTATATTTGAAAGGACTAATATTCTTCCCGGATGTGTTCAGGGCTGAAATTTGCCAGGAAAATGAAGAAGGCTGGCAGTGAAATGAGGAAATTCTGGAGCAACAAGCAGATGCAGCACCAAAAGTTATTAGTTGTCTAGACACTGAAGTGGATCATTCTGAAGATTTTGAATTATATTTGTCCAGAAACATACAGTGTAGTCAATTATTAGGTTTACCCATTGATGATGTCTTGATTGAAAGCTGGTGCAGATTACATGACGAAGAGCATTCAGAGAGAGATTGCTACCCTTGCTTGATCATGTTGAAAAAGACTCTAGAAAATACAATAGCTGAGTCGGTTCCAGAAGGTAAAGAAGAGGAAACATATTTCCTGGATTCATTTTATGGTGAGATTGATAGGAGTTCTCTACTTCCTAATACAAGTAAGGATCAGTCAGTATGCAGGTATGAATCTTGTGAAAATTTTAGAGAAGAAACCACTCATCAGGATAATATTTTTGATTCTGATCCTAATACTTTTGATAAAGAAGATGAAACATCTTTCTTGGAGTCATTCTATGGTAAAGAGAAGTGTAAACAGATAGTAGAACAATTTAAATGCACTCCTGATGATGAAGTTCCTATGATAGTAACTCAGGGAGTCATAGAAAATAAAATAAATGCTGATTTATTACCTGACTTCTTTGAATTAAATGATCAAATGCAAGAATGTTGCAGGTTAATGGAACCAAGCACTTTACTAGATAGAAGATGTGAATTATTTAATGAACAATTCCTAAAAGATGAAGATGTAGAAAACTTTGGAGTTGTTGTGCATAATCAGACGTTACTCCAGAAATATTTTGAGAATGAAACAGGGGAGTGTCCTTATCAAGTGAAAGTTGTTTCTCCTTTACAGTCAAGTGATTTAGAAATGATAAATTTTTGTATATCAGGTTGTGATAATAAAGATACTTATTTAGATGCTGATGTGCAGGAAATTGAAGAAAATATTGAGAAGTTTCCTGAACTGGAGGATAAATTGAACATCCAGAATGAAGGGATAAAGTTGGATAAAGATGAAGAATTAATACATCAAGAGTCATACATCCTTCAATTTGAAGAGAGACCAGACACTGAGCCAAGCAGTGAAAATATAATGACAAATGGAAGACCAACTGCCAATCAAGAAGCATGTCCAACAGAATCAGAAATACACCAGGTTGTATTTCTCCTTTCCACAGTAAATGATGTTGAATACTATTTTGATTATGGAAATTCAGGAGATAAGACATGCATATGGATTAATCATGAACATGATGAGCTGCCTCAGTTGCTGATCATCAAGAGTTATTCTGTTGAATACAGTGAATTCATAATATCAGAATATTTTTCAGAATATAAAGATAAATTTGCTAGGTTGAGAACCATAACTGATACACTAAGACTCCTGCACAATCAAAAGAAGTATGCAAATACAGGTGTATTTGGGTCTTTTTCTAGTTTTTGTTTGCCTAATAGTGGTTTGTATATAATTTTTGTAGGATAGTTGTTTGTACAGTCTGCTTGTTTTGCTTTCTTGTTCTCTTTCTGTTGTTTCCTTTTGTAGGTTAGCTGTTTGTACAGGTTGCTTTTTGCTTTGCGTTGTTGAGTCTTTGTTTTGGTTGGGCAAAACTGGTGCACCTTGTTACTTAAGAACACTACATAAATTGTTAGAATTCAAAAGTTGGATATAAGTTTTTACATAGGTTGTAACTCATATCAGTGTAGGTATTCTTGATCAGGTCTGTGGTATCATATTCATCAGTACTACTTCTCTTGAGTCAAGGTGATCCTGACAATGACACACCTAATAGCCTTGGGTTTATTGAACATATCAGTGTAGGGGTTAAGTGAAAAATCTAAAGGTTGCCCTTGCTACCATTGTAATTCTCAACTTAATTTCAACAAGTGACCATTCCTTGTATCATGAGGCTACAACTGTTATATCTTAAGAATTAAATTCAAAATATAAAATAAATAAAATAATAAAATGGATTTTCTGAAATCCAGATTAAGTCATCTAAGTAACTCTACTGGAGCTATAGACGCTTGCTGGCAGTGGGGCTCTACTTAGGAGAATTGCAACGATAACCTTGCCGGGGCTATGGACGCCTGCTGGCAGCAAGGCTCTATCCGGTTGGCTATGAGGGATGAACCAAACTACGTAGCTTAACACCAGTCACTGACTTATTCAACTCACTTTCAAGATGAGTATATGAATCACATGCACACAATTGATCCCTTATCAATTCACTGTTCCATTGATGAACATGATACCAGTTAGAAAGGATTAGGATGCTCATGCTTAATAGGAGTTGGAAATTTATGTTTTAATTTATCCTCACCTTTCGAATTATTTGAATTTTGTTGTTTTCTTTGGTGGCAAGTTGTTGTGTGGTTACACAACACGCCCCATTTTAACTTGGCAAAACAGGGACCCAACTTTTTGGCTTGGCTTGTGTTGTTTGCTTTCTGGCGGTTTGGTAAAAATGAGTCAGGTGCATCATCATCATGAAGGTCAGGATGAGGTAGGTCATCATCATGAGGTCAGTTTGTCAAAGTTCATATTTTGTTTCTATGACCTCATATTTAGAAAGAGCTTGAAATTCTAGGCAGGTTTGCCTTTTACATCACCTGAAAATTCGTCCATACAAGGGAGTTATGCACAGTCAAAGTTTTGGTCAAACCTGATAATCGCCAGTGATCATCATATTTTTATATCCTCAGTCATGTTGTCAAGGTCATCCTGATCTTGGTCTATCACCTGATAAAATCATGCAGTTGAAATATCCAGACGTCAATCTTAGGTGATAGTGTGTTTTACCCGTCAAATGACCTTAGGCGCATCGTGAGCATCAGGTTTTGAGTGTAACCCGATATTTCAAATTATACGAGCATCATGATTTTTTTAACATCACTTGATATTATAATATCATGCTGATCTTATAATATCACCCTACTTAGAAAATCCACCATCTGCATAATTTGCATGCGCATATCAAAGTCCTATCGGAGGGTCATCATCCTGATCTTTCAAGGGAGGGTCATATTTGCTGATATTCGCTAATATGATGATGATGTCATCATATCCTCCTGATCTCCTTTTGCATGATCATGATGATCACCCTATCTTTTAAGGGAGGGTGATATTCCATTCCTCAGCATGATCATATTTTAAATATCACCCTAGCGCTAACCTGATGATGACCTCAACTCATCCTCATGCTTCGAATACGGAATATGATGGTTACGTCATCATGATATTCGATGAGGAGGATCATCATATTTTGTCCAGTCATGTTGTCAAGATCATCATGATCTTGTTTGTCTACCCGATATTTCGTAATGTCCTCCTGCCGAGAAATATGACCTTTTGAAAATATCCTTATGACGTCATCCCAATCTGATAAACGAAGAAGCAAATATTAGGATGACATCATCATCACATTTCCATTCGGCAGGATATTTTCCAAAACATGATCTGGTTCACGAATATGACGATGACGTCATGTTCCTTTAAGTTTAACAAAAGCCCCAGATATCTTGATGATCATCATCATCCTGATCTTTCGAGAGGGTTACCTTGGCCGCAAAGGGGTCATATTACATTCACCACCTGATCATGTTCCTTAGGTGACCCGATATTACATTTATCCCCTGATCTTAACTAAACATGACGGTGACGTCATCTTTTGCATTTTAATGAAGCCCGGATATGACGATGACGTCACCATCATATTCCATTCCTCAGCAGCAGGATCATATTTCATATCCTCCTATTTTCCTTTGACATGATGAGGATGATGATGTCATTCTTTTCCCCAATATACAGAAGCGAAACATGACGGTGATGTCATCAGGACATTCGAGGAGGGGGAGCATCATATTCACAATATCCTGCAGATAGGTAGAAAGCTCTAAGTTTCCCCATCGGCCGCGCTTTGAATTTTCTTCCCGACAGTAGTGGTCACGCCGATACATACATGCATCATATACAGAGCCGGATTTGAAATAAATTGAAAAGTAGTTATTTCCTTGTATATTTTGAGATACATGATCATATTTGGAGCCTGATATACAAGAAAATGGGTGGGAAAATGAAGCGATGGAAATTTTCACTGATTTGAAGCCCGATTGCCTGTAGCTGCACATTTTGAGGCCTGTTTAATGTGAATTTTAACTTCATGCTGTGTTCCACATGATGATGAACTTAATGTTTGTCTGTTTATTTGTAGGAAGTCATGATGCTGTTAGAGCTGTTGCTGAGCATTGTATGGTTGCACATGGAGGCAACATGAACCAGAAATGAGGAGGATATTGTCAAATATGTTGTTTGCCAGCTGGAGACCGAATCAAATCAAAGATGCTGGAATATTTTGTGCCAGCTGTACATTTGCCAACTTGTAAAGCATGTGCTTTTCATCTGGACAGTTGATTGTTCTGGGAGGATCCTGATCCTTGGATCATTGTAACTGTTTTCTGGTATTTGCTCTATATAAGAGCCAGAGCTTGTCAAAAATAGAAAGAAGAGATAGATATATCTGGCAATAAGGCTAATAATAAAAAAGAGAAAGAGATACATTAGACACATCTGGTACATTAAGGCCGATTACTGTAGAATCAATATGGAGATCGGATTACTGAGACTAATGAGGATAGAATTGTTGAAATGTCAAGGTTCTTTCTTCAGATCACTGTAAATGTACCTGTTCTTGAGCATACTGAATGGATATGAAGTTTCAGATTACATCTTGATTGTAAATTTTACGTAATCTTCATGTTGATTTCTAGATATGTACTGGTGAATGCTGTGTTCAACTAGAAGCGCTTTCATTTCATTACATGTTGTTGTCAACTTTTCCTTTGAAGATTTGCACTGGATCATGCGGATTTGTGGAATGTCCTGGTGAAGTATGATTCTAGTTTCCTTCTTTTCATTGCATGTATGGGAGCTTGTATGTGGATCAGTGATCTCAGTCAAGTAGTTTTGGGAATCTCATTCTTTAACCCTTTTCCTTTTTTTAATTTCATAAATTCATCACCATAACTGCAAGTCATGACAAATAATAAGCAGAAACAGAGAAATATGCTAAAATCCCGTAGGTAACTGAAAATCATTAGCATATTTGAGTTAAATGCATGTAGTATTGAAAATATCATGCAAAGAATCATAAATAATGGTAGAAATCATGCAAGTATCAGCCTGTAAGCACATTATTTGACTGAATTCACAGTGCAGAGGTAGAATTATTGGAGATTTATGCAGAGCAGACATACAGAGCAGGATATTTGGAGGAATAATGATGAACTTTGCAGAAATACGTAAGGCCCCTGAATGGAAAACAGCAACACACATCAACCACTGAGTAACGTCAGTAGATTAAGACCTAATCAACGGAGACTTGGGATCATGAATTCTCTGAATTCATCGTATCTTTCAAGATGAGTAAAGGTTGTTGTGTAACTTTTATTCTATGTTTGTATATGACTAACAATCATGATCAACAAGTCTTTGTTACATTTTTGTCTTCATGTACATTTGACCCATGCAGCTTTTCTTCAACCAATTCTATTTTAACTTTAGCATATGTTTGTCTCTTTTCTTTTGATGTGGTCTCACTAGTGATGCCACTCAATTTAGTTCCTATTTGTGATGCACTTATAACATCTCCTTGTTTTGATGTTTCTCCTTTAGATGTTTCTACTGGTACTGCCTTCATGACCATCTGTCATGTTAACTCCTTAGTAGCATGTGCCTGTTCTGCACTGATATTATGGTCAAATGATTTTGTTTCTACAAATGTGCCCAATGATACTACCACTGTCACCCCTAATGTATATGGATCCATTAGAGTGGCATTTGTGTCTTTCTCCATAATTTTTGCCTCCACAATTTTCCTCTTTTTCTCATAGAAACACTGGAGCTCATCTTGATGCTCCCTCACCCTCTTCTTACCCTTGTTTGGAAATGTGGGCTCTATCCCTTCAGCTTTAAGCTCTTCAATTCTATCCTTCAACCATGTTTTAGAAAACAAAATGACAGGTTTGGACAATGCGTCCAAAGATGTACTCCATGGTTGTGACCAATCAAGCTCTCCAATAAGAGCAAGCCTGGCACTTTCATAATTGTGGTGCAATAAATTACCATCATCCTTAACTTTTGGGGGTACATAGATTTCCCCCATGGACCTCATTTGGTCTACTATCAGTCTTTTGTGAGCTCTCTTTCTTACTTCTCTTTCATTCTTGCAGTCTGACTAGTAGTCCTCAATATGTACTTGATGTTTAAATTTAGAATCAATAGTATTTTGGATCCTATGAAAAGGATCAAACCTCCTTGCTAACTCAGATTCCTCAAATCTATAATACCTTAACTCTTTCTCTATGTAGCCAACCACTTCTTCACTGTACCAGGAATACCTACCAATTGCCCAAGGGAGATTAAGATTCCCTCTATTATACTTCTTTTTATACATTTTATAAGCATTCAAGTTTTGCCTTGAGAATTCTAATACAATCAACTTGTTGGAAGGATACCTAGGTAGCATAAAAGGTTTTCCTTCAAAACCTTCCATTCTAATATATGTGAAATTCTGGAATTGTATGTACCATGAACTATTAAAAACCAATTGTATCCTCTGCATCTGTAGATAATCTCTTATCTTTCTCTTCTCTTGAAACTCTAACCATGTATGTATAAAATACATCATTCACTAAAGCATACTTTCTTAATGCATTATCCTCATGTAGATCTGGATAATGGTCATATACAAGCTTTTGATCTAGGCCATTCCCTAATGTACCAACTCTGTCAATCCCATATATATATGGTTGAACCATTGTTGCACAAGAGTATAATACATACAAGGAAAAATAGAAAGGCATCATCTTTTGTTTTCTTAACATTACCTATTTCCATATGGCTATACTAATAGCCCTAGCCCAGTGAATTTGTCCTTGTTCCTTCTTCACCTCTCTCATGAATTATATAATAGTGATCATCCAAGGTTCACACTTAGTGGCATGTCTTAAGCCTACCAGTCTGCTTAACATTGTTATCATCAAATGTATCTCCTCTTTAAAATTTATTCTTTATAGGATCTTATGTACTCTTGCCATGGCCTTGGGTTTGTTTTTAGCATTACACCAACTGTAGAAGATCCTTCTTCTACAATCCCTCTCATTATTATTGAAATCTTCATTGTATGGGTCTATATCAATGTCTACCATTTTTTCATGTATCTGTAGACCAAATGTTCTTGCGATCCCCTCCGTAGATAAGTCTACAATGACCCTATCCTAGTGTATTACTCTCCTGGTAGCTAAGTCATATAGGTGTATGCAATCCAGACATAAGTTCGTAGCTTCCATAGCTAGCGGGAAACCTGCAGCTTTGTATAATCCACTTTCCCATATACACTTCATTTCTGGTGTAGCATCTGCTACTGTAATCTTCTGCAAAACATCCTCAACATCATAATTTCCTATGCTGGTGTCCATTCCTACTCTACTTGTGCTGATTAGTGAAGGGTAACCTCTATGTATTGGTAGCTCTTCTTTCTCTATTTCTTTGTGGGGCTTTCTTTCCTTTTCAATCTTTTCCTCACCCCCTGTATCCACCTTCTATTTTGAGGCCATCCTATAAAAAATGCATTTTTTAACTTGTCATTTTACTCTCTTAACCTAGGGTTGTACCATGAATTTTCTATTTTTACATTTACTGTAACCCTCTTTTCATCTTTTCCATTTTTGACTTTCGTATTATTTAACCCAAATCAGCTAATTAACTATCAGAAACAGTAATTTAACCTTTTCTTGCATTTTAAAATGAAATTACTGATAATCATTCTACATTTTCAATTAACTAAACTATAATAGTATTCAAGATAAATACCTATATTTTTGACAGCTCCACCTTACAAACGTTGACTCAGTTTACTGTTTTCTGATCTTTTCTTGTTTCTGAAATTCCATCTCATGATGAATTTTCCATTTAATTTATGCCACAGCTCTTCTTTCTATAATTTTTAATTTTAATAATGCAAATCTGAAAGACAAACAACTTTTTATTTACCCTAACCCATTAAATTTCATCTTTCCAGTGGTAGTTCAGTATTAATTGTAGTAATCAATGCACATACAGCTTCGGCTTTCTATTTCAGCATTTTATTTTTAAAGATTCTATCTGTTAGTCTATTCCTTGCATACATCGCATTTTCTAGTATATCTCCTTGTATATCATTTCTTGTTTGTTACTTTGTATCTTTTTAATATAAAAGGCTACATGTAACAGATTATAAACAATGCTACCTCTTTTCATTATGTCTAACTTTGTATCTTTTGTTTGTATGTAGCAATGTATGTAAAATAGATACAAACAATTATACAATTGCGACCCATACAAACCCTTTTTACCTTTTAGTTCTCGATGGTGGCTTTCATTCCTTTGTATATCGAGATTGTATGTTGCCAACATACAATCACCCAAACATAGAAAGCCTTACCTTTATTTTTCTTCCTTTTGAAATCTCTGCTTGTATCTCGGCTTGTATATGCTCTTGTACATCTGTTTGACTATGCAACATACAACTATGAGATACAACTATGGGATTCACTTTACTTACCCTCTTGTATTTCCATGAAACAACAACACCCATATCTTGACTTAGATACAACCTTCCATACATGCAAATTCTTATACAATCATCCTGGACTTTTCACTATTTTTAACTATATTGTATAACCTTTTCGGATTCATACATGTATACAAAGTGAATGCATATTTCCCAAAAACATTAAGATATGATGCATCACTTACACTCAATTGAACTAACCTTTGAAATCCGCACTTGTATGTCCTCTAAAATTGTAAGTCTGAAACAAACAACATACAAACTACAAGACATACCTCTTTCTCACCTTAATAAAATTGCATTTTATATCTCTTCGGGTCCACGGAATGTATATTTCTTTGTATATCTCCCCTTAAACAAACATACAAACCAAAATATGATGTGAACTTAACCATTTATTTGCTCCACTTTTGAAACTTATCAAGTCCAACTTGTATACAAAGAATAAAAACACTAAGCTCATGCATACGAAGCACAACGATATATAAACCCGAATATACTCTATGTGACTTATACAATGACTCCACGTACAAATGACCTTGTATATGCAACATACAAACCTTTCTATAATGCATTTTACCAAAAACACATATATCTTGTAGAATATTGTGAATTTTTTACTGGTTCAAAAAGCAACCCTTATTCATTTTTGACAAAGAATTCATCTATAATCCCTTCTGGTACTTAATGCTAAATCATTTTTATTTTCAACATGGTTTGTAACCTTTACCTCTTTTCCCATTTACCACCAAGAAAGACCACACACAAGCAAAAGCAATAGCCATGGCATGGCTCCTCATTTTGCTAAGAGGTAAAATGGGGCGTGTTGTGAGCAACACAACAATTATTATGTTAGATTATGATTGTGAGCTATTGGCATACTTGTGATTTTCATTGTGTTGTAGAGCATAGCATTGTTATTGTGTTTGTTTGCAGGTTGGATTACATCTTCTCCTCATGGAATTGAAGAGCTTCTTCCTTCCATGAGAGCTTCATCATCAAGGTATCATTTATTGTGCTTTATCAATCATTATCATTTGGTTTTTACATCTGCCTCCCAAGGGCACACATTCTCTCTGACAACAGTGCTCGGAAGATTTGAATGTCTCTCTGGGGCTTGATTGAGGCAAGCCTCTAAACACCAAAACCTCCTCCCACACTCCTTGTGACTGCAGGTTACAGGTGTCAGATTTGGAGAAAGTGGAGTTGTAGAGTAGGAAGGTAGACATTGAAGATTCTAGATCTAAAAAGAAGTGGATGATGTTCAACATTTCAGGACAAGGGCACCATCAACCTTGTCCTCCATTTTCAGATCGCGGGATATGTGGAAAAAGAAGACATCACAGATATCAATGTTGGAAGGAGATCGGGGATATGTGGAAAAAGTTGTGCATTGGACTAGGGCGTCATTGCCATTGTCCTAGATCTCTCCATTTTCTTTCTATAAAAAATAGTGAGTTAAGGTTCTCTACCCTCTATCTATTTCCTGTAGCATTTGTTGTAATTCACAGATTTGATTACTATTTTTCTTCAATTAGGGTTTCAAGGACATAAAGGAATTAATTAGCAAACTTGTGTGATCACATCTGAATTTCCTAGTAGAAAACCAAGTGGCAACTCAAATCTAATAGCGGACTCTCCTCTTGATAGGTGAGGCACTCGGTTGAAAAGCCCTTGGAATGTTTTGTGGAAAGGAGGATTCAAACTAAACCAAACATTAAAACTCATGCTTTTTACCACCAAACATTTTGGTGAACCCATGTTTGGAACTTTTTGTCACCTTGCTGAGTGTTTTTTGACAAATTTGCATTCATTCATTCTATTGCATTTGAAAACTTACAAAAAAATTGATATATTTGGAAAAATTGAAAAAAATTGCATTCTAGGGTTTGATTTTCATTCAATTACATTTAATTAATTCTCTAATTTTTACATCAGATCTAAAATTCATCATCATTCAATTCATTATTTTCAATATTGCATTTGAAAAATTACAAAAAAATTGAAAATTTTGGAAAGTTTGCAAAAATTGGCATATTAAGCTTGCATTTTTGTGAAATTTGAAATAATTGGAATCTAATTTAAATTAATTTCTTTCATTCACATTATATCTAATCCAAAATACATAAATTCACCATTTATAATTCATTGGCATTTCATTTGCATGCTTGATTTGTCAAAATTTGCTTGAAATATTGCATTTTTCATGAAAACCTAGTTTTTCATGAGCTAGGGTTGTAGTCAAAATATTGTCTCAGATTTTACTACCTTGTAAAAAAACTCATTTGGTCTGATCTCCTATTTTAGTGTTGCATTATAGTGGCCTCCTTGTGAAATTTCATGTCGAGGGTTTGAAAACTTTCATTTTTCACTAGATTTGAGCCTATCGTCTTACTAGATTTGCACTCCAAGCACGTTGTAAGGGATTTTATTGCACTAATTGTATTTTATTAGCCTCATAATTTTCTTCCCCTTCTCAATTTCCTTACAACACCCTTTATTTTGGGCTTTTGCATTCAAATTTTGGGAAAATTGGCATATTTTTACTATCTTTGCACTAGGGTTTGGTCTAGAGAGCTGACACTATAGGTATGTTGTAACAGATTTTTTGGCATTAGGTGGCTGTTATTACTGTTATAAGTTTCTTTCCATCATCATTTTCCTTACAACACCTTTTAACCTACTCTTTTTAATTGAGATTTGGTGAAAAACCTAATATTTTGACCTATTTTCACTAGGTTTGGACTTATCAATTCTCTAGAGTTGCTTCAAAAGAGTATTGTGAAGGGTATTCTTGTATTTGTGGACTATTTTTAGGCATATCATTTTCTGTCCCTCTTGAAAATATTTACAACACCTCTTCATTCATTTGTTCACACTGAGAAAATTTGAAAAATTAAGCATTTTAGAGCATATTTTGATATCACTTTTGTATTTACTTTTTGCATAAGTTTTGAAGATCTTTGAAATCTGATTTGGCATTCACTTGAAACATATCTCATGGCTACTTCTTTGGAAGCTTTGCTTGCATACATCATAGACATTGATCATTTATCTAAATTTACTCATGAATATCCCCAAGTCTTAGAAAAAACAGCATACATTCATGATGTTGATCTCTCTATGTGCTCCACATATGAAATCCTTTGTTATATATCTGATTTTGATAGCTTCACAAATCTCATGGGAATATATCCTCAGATATTAGAATATCTCACTAAATTCATAACCAAAAACACATTTAGTAGTGATGACTTCAACATGTTAGATGAAGCCTTAGAAGACTTTATCTCTGTTGAACAGTCCACTATGATTCCTCTTGCCAAAACATGTGATGATAACTTAGTCCTACCTCATGATCTCTCTCCTAAATTTGTTCCTCCTTATGAGGAAACTTTGATGCAAGAGGATCATTTCATTGACACATCTATTAATATCATACCACCAAAGCTTCACTATCATGCTCACTCTGGCCAAGATGAAGCATTAGTGAATGAGGAGCTCCCTTTAACAAAGAAAATTCCATGTATAGATAATGATCACTCATTTAACAATAATCAAAATCCTACCCTAGTGCATGGAACCTCTATGGATCATCCCACCAACCTTCTTCCTTTAGTTGATTGTTCACACACATCGGATATCACTAAGGAGAAGAAGACCCTTAGTCTCCCTTCTTTGATGGAATATTCAAGTCATTTGGACATCACTAAGGATGTAGCACTAGTGGATTAGGAGAAGTATCTCACATTAAATCCCTCAAGGATGAATGTTGAGATCACTAAAAATAATTTTTTTCTCCCACAACCTAAGAGGATAATGAATAGGTGTACTAGTAAGCTTCAACAAGAAGACATTCCACCCAACATTAAGTCAAACCAAGAAGCATTTAAGACTAAACAAAATAATAATGACAAATATGTGGCAATGGCACCTTACACACCTCTTCCCTCTAGTATTCAAGATGATTTGATTGATGATGATTTCTACCATGGACCTCTCTACAGGTAAGTATCTCTAACCCTTTATCTCTTTGTCTTGTGCTTCCCCTGTGATGTGTTATGTGTTGTTAGGCCTCCTAGGATGACCCTTCATTCTCCCGTAAGGTCAAGGATACTAGGAGACTACCTCTGTTGTGACCTTCTATTTGTATCATCATTTTTCTATATCTCCTCTCCTCTGATTTCATTGTTTTGTGTTGTACCTTACGGACATAGCATTGTGGTTGGTGAATTGGGGGCACCCTCCTACGTGACTATCCCTAAGACACTTTTTCTCCTCTCTGATTTATTGTTAACCTTCCTCTAGTGTTTCCATCTACCTAGTAGATGATGAAAAAAATATTACACTTATGCGGACCTAGTGTCCCTTTCGAGAGCAATCAAAAAATGGACCTAGTCCATATATGACAACGGGGTTGTAAAAAATTATCTGACACTTGGCTAGTGGAATCACTTCATGATTTCTCTATCTTGATGTTAATGTCGATGTTATCATATCTTTTTAAATGACACTTTAACAATACTGCTGCTCCATGCACTTTGTTTATCATGAATATTGCCTTGCTTGGCTCTTTCATGTAGTTGAGCATATGCATTGTTGTTTATCATTATTATTTGGGCACTAACACTTTTCTTGTAGGGAGGTGTTTGTGGGAACATTTGGCGATTGTAACATACATATCACCTCTGGGGGGCATGGGCCTTGTGAGAGCTCATGTTCCCTTGTGTGTTTTCTTCCTACCTTAATGTGCTTGATATCGATACGCGATATCAACCACCTTAAGGTTGGGGCATATATAAGGTAAGTTGTCTGCTTTAGATCATAGTAAAGCATCTTTGAACAATCTAAAAATCAAATCAATCATTTCAGCCCTTTGTGGAGGCACGATATCAAGCATATCCTTTTATCTTAAGCCATCATCGCAAGGTGGGGATGGTGTATTTCTTGGAGTAGATTGCATTATCATGTCATTTTCAAAAGTCCTCATCACAAGGTAGGGAGTGGTTCTATGACTAACTCAACCCTTAACTATGTTTTTGGAGGTTGTTGTGGCGAAGTGCAATCGTCAGTGTGTGTCTATAATGTACTTGAGATGGTGATGAGCCTAGCAATAGGAACACTCCATCACTTGTCTATCATGTTTTCTCCATGTTTTCAGCATGTGTGTGTATGGTGTGCTTGTTCTCAAAGTGTAAGACCAGTGGCGATGAGCTCTTCTATACTTTGGGATTTGTTTGGCATGTTTGTTCTGAAGGTGCAAGACTGGTGGTGAACAACTCCTCTACACCTTGGGATTTTGTTTGGCGTGTTTGTTCTCAAAAAGTGCAAGACCAGTGGTGATGAGCTCCTCTATACTCTTTTGGGATTTGTTTGTTTACTTTCCTTGTACTTGCATCTTGCATTTCATATGGAAAAATCAAAAAGAAAATAATCACGACATTCATTGTATTCTCTATGCTCTGTGTGTCTTCAATGTTGTATTCTCCATGTTTTGCATGCCTGTCATTGTCTTCAATGTGTTTGGCATGTCTTCTCTGTGCTTGGTGTGTTTTCTATGTTTGTGGACCTACTTTAATGCATGTATTGGCCTTGCATTTAATGCATACATTAAAGTGGGGGCTAAATGTTATGTCAGAAAAATGCACCCTTGGGGGCTTTTTCCTAAAGGTTTAGCTCCCAAGTCTTTAAATTTGCATTTAGAGCATTTTGCATGTTAAATCAGACTCCTGATGTGAAAACCCATGGGACTTGTGTAAAATAGCACCTAGGGGGCTGCACTTCATTGAATCTTGAGCAAAGACAGGGGGTGGACAAGGGCGCTAGTACCCTAGTCTAGCCCTATTTTGAGTCTGCCCCAATTTGAAATGTCAGTTTTGTGACTATTATTTGGTCTCCAAGCTGACATCATAAGTTTCAAATACAAAATTCTTGGCAGGAATCTTAATAGTTGCATATATAAGCATGTTTAGGGTTTCATTTGCAAACCAGAAGATTATTATGTTAGATTATGATTGTGAGCTGTTGGAATACTTGTGATTTTCATTGTGTTGTAGAGCATAGCATTGTTATTATGTTTGTTTGTAGGTTGGATTACATCTTCTCCTCATGGCATTGAAGATCTTCTTCCTTCCATGAGAGCTTCATCATCAAGGTATCATTTATTGTTCTTTATCAATCATTATCATTTGGTTTTTGCCTCTGCCTCCCAAGGGCATGCACTCTCTCTGACAATGGTGTTTGGAAGACTTGAATGTCTCTCCGGGGCTTGATTGATGCAAGCCTCTAAACACCACAATCCCCTCCCACACTCCTTGTGATTGTAGGTTACATGTGTCAGATTTGGAGAATGTGAAGTTGCATTGAAGGAAGGCAAACATTGAAGATTTTGGATCGAAAAAGAAGTGAACGTTGTTCAACATTTCAGGACAAGGGTGCCATCAACCTTGTCCTCCATTTTCAGATCATGGGAAATAGAAGACATATCAAAGATCAGTGTCGAAAGGAGATCAGGGCTGTGTGAAAAAAGTTGTACATTAGACTAGGGTGCCATAACCATTGTCCCGTATCTCTCCATTTTCTGTCTTCAAAAAATAATGAGTTAAGGTTCTCTATCCTCTATCTATTTCCTATAGCATTTGTTGTAATTCATAGATTTGATTACTATTTTTCTTAAATTAAGGTTTCAAAGACATGAAAGCATTAATTGGCAAACTTGTGTGATCACATCTAAATTTCTCAGTAGAAAACCAAGTGGCAACTCAAATCTGATAGTTGGCTCTCCTCTTGATAGGTGAGGCACTCAGTTGAAATGACCTTGGAATGTTTTTTGGAAAGGAGGATTCAAACTAAACCAAATATTAAAACTCATCCTTTTTATCCCAAAACATAAACACAAATAGATATCACCTTGGAGGTGTAGCTCGCATGTAGATGAAAATCCTTCAACACATGAGAAGATGAAGCCAAATTTGCATAACAAACACAACAACAATATTCTACTCTGTAACAATGAATATTTGAATTCTCTACAATCATAAGTTCACCAAAAGTTTATAATCATCTTATAGTCTACAAATGAAACCCTAAACATGCTTATATATGCATTCCTACTACAAATTTCGTAATTCAAACTTAAGATGTTGGCAACGAAACCTTTTAATGGTCACATAACTGACATTTATGATTTAGGTCCCAACCAAAAAGGGAATGACTAGGGCATGAGAACCCAAGCACTGGGTTCCATTTTCAAGGCAAGATCAAGTTCAACAATGTCCCCTTAGCCCCATTTGACATGGGTTTTTAAGGATTTTGCATTGGGAGTTAAAATGAACATGCATGATGAAAAGAAGGGATCCGTGAGCTATATTTAGGAGGTAAAAGTCCTAGGGGGACATTTTAGGACATAAAATTTAGCCCCAACTTTAATGTAAGTATGATCTTATACCCCATACATGCATTAAAATACAATGAAAACAAAGCAAACATGCCAGGCACTTGGAGCTAATGCATACACAAAGATTGAGGAACTATTTCTAGCCCCCAGTCTTAGGTAGACATTAGAGAAAACATGCCACAGATATGCCAAACACTGTGAAGATAGTAATAGGTATGTAAAACACGGAGAAGACAATAACAAGAACACAAAAAATGAAGAGGACAATATTTAATACATGCAAAACATGGTGAATGCAATGAATGCAGTGATTATTTCTTTTTAATTTTCACATATATGAATGAATGTAGATACATGGAAAGTAAAATTGCAACACACAACCCCAAAATGTGGGAGGGCCATTTCACCACACCCTTGAGACTAGATATGGGGAGAAGACACACCAAAAAAATCCTAAGTGTAGGAGGGGCATTTCGCCACACCATTGAGACTACACTTGAGAACAAGCATGCCATACAAAACCTAAGGGTAAGTGCACAAAGATGGGAGACCAAAAGGGGGTCTCAAGATTAAGGGGTTCAAAAGGGGGAGCACACAAATTGTTCCTATTTTTCTCAAAAAAATATAACATAGTGTCTGGTGTGCTCCCCCTATAATGCTAACTTTTTTTAGTATTTCAAAAATTGCTTTGATGAGAAATTAGCTAACACCATGTAGTTTATCCCTAATTTTTCAAATAATTTTTTCATGATTAATTGATTTTTTAGTAATTTTCAAAGTGGACACATTCTGAAAAACATAAAATTGAGCATGATCCCCCATAAAAATTTTGAAAACTAATCAAAAATCAAATTTCTTTTTGAATACGTGTAGAATGGAGTCTAGTTTCTAAAAATGTAACTTATTTCAAATTTCAATGAACAGTTAAAAAAAGTCAAAAATACTAGACATTGGTTTTTGACAAAAAATGGATACACTAACAAAAGAAATTCCTGATGAAACCCTTATCGTACTCAAAATGTGAAAAAAATATATGGTTAGATAGCTAATAGAGAGCTTCAGATTATGGTGGTATGTTTTTTGACTTTTCATTGAAAAAAGTGCAATCCTAATGGGGAGCACACTCTAGATTATCTAAAAATTTTCTTAGAAACTGGAAAGACATGTCCAAATTAGCTCAGCATAATGTGAGCATGTTATAATGCACTCACATTATGCTGAGCTAATTTGGATTTACACATGCCAATTGAATTTTCTTGAAAGTTTCTGAAGCCTTTTCAACAAATCCATTTTTGCATATCTTGCAATCATTGCATTCCATTACAAAACATCTCTTTGAGGTGTTAGGTCAAAAAATTGACATTTCTTGTCCATGCTTCTGCACTTTACATACATGTCTACAAGGGAAACTATTCTTCCTACCATCTCTCTCACTCTCTACTTCCCTCCCTTCTCTACCTCCTACCCTCTCTCTGAGTCTCTGCTTCCCTCCCCTCTCTACCTCCTACCTTCTCTCTCACTCTCTTCTTCCCTCACCTCTCTACCTCCTACCCTCTCTCTCACTCTCTACTTCCCTCCCCTATCTACCTCCTACCCTCTTTCTAAGTCTCTACTTCCCTCACCTCTCTACCTCCTACCTTCTCTCTCACTCTCTTCTCCCCCCTCTCTACCTCCTACCCTCTCTTTCACTCTCTACTTCTCTCCCCTCTCTACCTCCTACCCTCTCTCTAAGTCTCTACTTCCCTAACCTCTCTACCTCCTACCTTCTCTCTCACTCTCTTCTTCCCTACCCTCTCTACATCCTACCCTCTCTCTAACTCTCTACTTCCCTCCCCTCTCTACCTCCTACCCTCTTTCTGAGTCTCTACTTCCCTCACCTCTCTACCTCCTACCTTCTTTCTCACTCTCTTCTCCCCCCATCTCTACCTCCTACCCTCTCTCTCACTCTCTTCTTCCCTCCCCTCTCTACCTCCTACCCTCTCTCTCTCACTATCTTCTTCCCTCCCCTCTCTACCTCCTACACTCTCTCACACTCTCTACTTCCCTCCCCTCTCTACCTCCTACCCTCTCTCTTACTCTCTTCTTCCCTCCACTCTCTACCTCCTACCATCTCTCTCTCTCACTCTCTACTTCCCTCCCCTCTCTACCTCCTACCCTCTCTCTCACTCTCTTCTTCCCTCCCCTCTCTACCTCGTACTCTCTCTCTAATTCTCTACTTCCCTCTTGTCTCTACCTCATACCTTCACTCTTGGAGCACTCTCTGCTTCCCTCCCCTCTCTAGCTCCTACCCTCTCTCTCACTCTCTACTTCTCTCCCCTCTCTACCTCCTACCCTCTCTCACTCTCTACTTCCTTCCCCTCTCTACCTTCTCTCTCTCTCACTCTCTTCTTCCCTCCCCTCTCTACCTCCTACCCTCTCAATCTCTACATCCCTCCCCTCTCTACCTCCTACCTTCTCTCCCACTCTCTACTTCCCTTCCCTCTCTACCTCCTACCCTCTCCCACACTCCCTTCTTCCCTCCCCTCTCTCCCACTCTCTACTTCCCTCCCCTCTCTACCTCGTACACTTTTTAACTCTCTACTTCCCTCCCCTCTCTACCTCCTACCCTCTCTCTCACTCTCTTCTTCCTTCCCTTGTCTACCTCCTACCCTCTCTCTCTCACTATCTACTTCCCTCCCCTATCTACATATCCTAATCAGTCTTTCCATCCAATGACATTTCATAAATTATCTCATTTCCATTTCATCATCCCAATTGATATCCTCATTCCTCTTTGCATGTCCTAGTTTTCTTGTTTACATGTTCTTTATTGACAAGCGAGAGGGAGATGGAGGAAGAGGGAGAGAGGGGAGAGAGAGAGAGAGAGAGAGAGAGAGAGAGAGAGAGAGAGAGAGAGAGAGAGTCCTAGTTTTCTTATTTTGGAGCTTGAGAGAGAGAGGCTTGGTTAGGTTTATGAGTTTAGGGTTGCTTAAGTTTAGGGTTTAGGGGAATTATTTATGGTTTATGGGTTTAGGGTTGTTTGGGTTTACAGTTTATGGGTTAGGGGTTAGGATTTAGGGGCATTATTTAGGGTTTAGGGAGAGAGAGAGAGAAATAGAGGGTTGCTCAAGTTTACTGGCATTATTTAGGGTTTATGAGTTTAGGGTTGCACACATTTAGGATTTAGGGGTTAGGGCTAAAGGAGAATTATTTATGGTTTAGGGGTTTACCATGGTTTCTCGAGTTTAGGGCTTAGGGGGTTAGGGGCATTAATTGAGGTTTATCAGTTTAGGGTTGCTCAAGTTTAGGGTTTAGGGTTTAGGGTTGCTTGTGTTTAGGGTAAGGGGCATGGCTAGAGACATAGGTAGAGAGATGATAGAGACAAGGAGATAGGGTTTAGGGTTGATCAGGTTTAGGGTTGATCAAGTTTAGGGTTTAGGGGTTAGCAGTTTAGAGAGGCAGAGATAGGGAGATAGAGAGTGAGGGACATGACCAAAGACATAGGTAGATAGATTGAGAGGTAGAGGGAAGATAGAGACAAGGAGATAGGGGTTTAGGGTTGATCAGGTTTAGAGTTTAGGGGTTAGGAGTTTAGAGAGGGAGAGCTAGGGAGATAGAGGGTGAGGGACATGGCCAGAGACATAGGAAGAGAGATTGTGAGCCAGAGGGATGATAGAGACAAGGATACCAAGGTTCAGGGGTTAGGAGCTTAGAGAGGAAGAGATAGGGAGATAGAGGCTGAGGGACATGGCCAAAGACATAGGCAAAGAGATTAAGAGGTAGAGGGATTGTAGAGACAAGGAGATAGGGTTTAGGGTTGATCAGGTTTAGGGTTGATCAAGTTTAGGGTTTAGGGGTTAGGAGTTTTGAGAGGGAGAGATAGGGAGATAGAGGGTAAGGGACATGGCCAGATACATATGTTGAGATATTGAGAGGTAGAGGGATGATAGAGACAAGGAGATAGGGGTTTAGGGTTGATCGAGTTTATGGTTTAGGGGTTAGGAGTTTAGAGAGGGAGAGCTAGGGAGACAAAGAGTGAGGGACATGGTCAGAGACATAGGTAGAGAGATTGAGGGGTAGAGGGATGATAGAGACAAGGAGATAGGGGTTTAGGGTTGATTAGGTTTAAGGTTTAGGGGTTAGGAGCTTAGAGAGGGAGATATAGAAAGATAAAGGGTGAGGAACATGGCCAAAGATATAGGCATGGAGATTGAGAGGTAGAGGGATGATAGAGACAAGGAGATAGGGTTTAGGGTTGATTGGGTTTAGGGTTCATCAGGTTTAGGGTTTAGGGGTTGGGAGTTTAGAGAGGGAGAGATGGGGAAATAGAGGGTGAGGGACATGTCCAAATACATAGACAGAGAGATTGAGAGGTAGAGGGATGATAGAGACAAGGAGATAGTGGTTTAGGGTTAATCAGGTTTAGCGTTTAGGGGTTAGGAGTTTAGAGAGGGAGAGATAGGGAGATAGAGTGTGAGGGACATGGCTAGAGAAATAGTTAGAGATATTGAGAGGTAGAGGGATGATATAGACAAGGGGATATGGGTTTAGGGTTGATCAGGTTAAGGGTTGATCATGTTTAGGGTTGATCAGGTTTAGGGTTTAGGGGTTAGGAGTTTATAGATGAAGAGATAGGGAGATAGAGGGTGAGGGACATGGTCAGAGACATAGGTAGAGAGATTGAGACCTGGAGGGATGATAGAGACAAGGAGATAGGGGTTTAGGGTTGAGTAGGTTTAGGGTTTAGGGGTTTAGGGTTGTTCATCCATGAGCTATGGAATGCAAAATATCACTCCTAGCACCTTTCCACTACATGAAACTGAAGCATTTTGCAAGAATACATTTGATTTTGGCACAGTCAAATAGACTAGAATTGACCAAAATTAAGAGAGGTTATTGTGGACAGACCCCATGTGCACTTGTAGGTCCAAACGGAACGTTCCTAGCTGCCCTGAATTCCAAGAACTGCTCCATCAAAGTTTGGCAGTGTTTTGGCCTTAAGGATCTTAAATGACTTTGCTAGTAGCTTGCTGCCCTGAATGACTAGGGCACTTGGCACACAAAATGAGACCACCCCTAGCATTTGCCCACCCACATCGATGCATTGGCAAAGTCCGTTTAGCCCCACGAGCTATGGAATGCAAAATGCCACACCTAGAACCTTTCCATTGCATGAAACTAAAGCATTTTTCAAGAATGCATTTGATTTGAAGATTTAAACTCTAACTATACTGTTTCCTTATTTTCCATTGCCATTGCTCATTCATATCTTTATGTAGATATCACACCATTTAATGAAGCCTTAGAAGTGTTCTGGGTTGGACATTTTGCCAGATAACTAAAACCATAATGAAACAACAGAATTATATATGATGTTCTCATTGCCCTGAGGATTCTATCAAGTAGTCTTTAGGTTGATATGACCATTCTAAGCTTGACATATGACTGCTACCATTTGTATTTAACTGTATATTTATAAAATGAGTGTTCTAAGATCTTTATAACACCCTTCTCTATTTTACTAGGACAACACTATCCTAATATGTGTTGACAATGCATTACTAATGTAAACTTGCAACATTCCTTTGTACATACCCTTGGTCTGAGATACAAAACAATATAATATTTTCTAATAAGGATAGTTTTCTATACCTAGGACTAAATTGACATGTGATTTGGCTCCCCATTATAGTCCACACTGTACTATGGCTATTACCTTACATGGTATGTGAGTGAGTTTTGATTATCATGAATATCCTTTTCTTGATGAACAAGTGACTAGGTTTGGGAGAAGACGTTAATGCTGTGATAACAGTCCCAAAGCTACGTGATTGCCTTCTTGCTAATGACTATTGCATTCTTGACTTTAAGACTAATTCATGATTGCATGATAGTCCATAAGTGTACTATGTCATAGTTGGTCTATTGGACTTTCTAGGGTTGTCTTTATGTGGGAATGACATGCTTGACTTGATGGGGTTGTCTTCCCTTCTTAATTTAGGATTTCTACTCTCTAATTACCAACACAACTATCTCTTCATTATGATAGTCCTCTTCTTTCTCTCTTCTACACTCCCTACTTGTAGACTTTGAATTCGTAATGCCAGGGTATAAGTATCCTCTAGGAAGACAATAATGCATTTGATACATGATAGTCAACCTATGGCTGCCTTTGATCTTTGTATGACAAACATCAAATTAATTCTAGCTACTTGTAGTGCCTCTAAGCATCTCCTATAATATAACCAAGTTCATGGTTATTACCATGTGTCCTATCTGAATTTATTTGATTTTTTCTGTGTGGATTCCTACATGACTTTGAGGTCTTAAAGTTAATCCTAGGTTATTTGGAATAATCTTTGAAACCTTTGAAAGGCCCATTCAAAGGATTTGGCGCCTGAATTTGAATTTGACAAGGAAGGAAAAGCATTTAAAATTCTATTTCTTCATTACCTTCCACCCTTAATGTGAAGGCTAGAACATAAATCCTAAACCTTAGCCTTAGCATATATCCCACTTATCATGGATTTATGGCTTTGAGGGTGTTTCTAAATATAAGAGAGGTAATTATTTGGTTTGGTGTTATCTATAAAGGGCCTACATACCATGCTTATACATGCATGAAAGAATTTAAGGAAAGTGGTGGGTTTTTTTTTCATTCATGACTAGTTTATGGATACATTGCCACCTGTGGAGGACATGTTTCAATGCCTAAAACCTTAATCTATGCCTACACATGTGTGAACAACATTCAGAGATATATGTTATATTGGATCTAGGGCATACAACTAAGAGGGGGGGTGAATCAGTTGTATAAAAACTTGCTCTACTTTAAACACTTGATTCTTCTTTGTTAGTTAACAGCATATCAATTAACCATTCATGAAAGCATAATGCATAAACACAAGAGCAGATAAACATCAACACATTGAACACCAAGATTTTGACGTGGAAAACCCGGTTAAGGGAAAAACCACGGGGTGATTAACCCAAGGATTATTCTCTGTTAGAAGAATAAGAAAAATGAATGGCACATGCCAATTAGGGCTCACTGCCTGAGCACACTGCTCACAAAGAGGCTCACTGCCTACAAGGAGACACACTGTCTACAAAGTGATAAGAATCACAATCTTGAACTGGAGAATGACATCTCTATCATGTCCGGATCAGTTCCATTTAAGCCCAAAAACCCCTGCTCTGCCTTTCGCACTTCTCTTCGCTATGCAACACTCATCACACCATCCACACCTCAAAATGAATTCTCAAACACTTATTTATACAAGACATTGACTTAGGAAAAATCATATAATTCAGCAATCAACCATAAGGACATTCGCAAGATGATTAATTCATCCGGTCGGCCACCACAAGAACATCCGCAAGATGAACAACACATCCGGTCAGCTAGTCTGAACAAGAACTTCATCCGGAAGAATATCTTCAATTCTGGGCTCTACCATCAATGCGGACCAACAACACAACCTCAACATGATCCAAGAACCTTCACAAGACTGCCTGAATGATCGGGTACATCCGCACTTTCTTTACTTACTGGAATCTCTTCTCTTCCTCTTCCAGAACTTCAAGAACACAGTCTATTGCCACTGTCATAATGCAAAAGGTACTTCCGAACCTCAAATTCATACATAACTCGAGATGACACATCACAAGGACATCCCAAACACTCCTTCCAATCCGCAGATTAGGATTATACAATTCTGGACCTCACCGGACCTTTCTATGATCCTTTGTCACCTCTAAATACTTGCCGGAACAGGTTCCACACAGACAGCCACAACTTCTTTGGAGCTTCATGTGGACCTCTAAAATCTTAACTGAAACATCTCAAGACTCATATCTACAAACCCTTTAATCTGCATCCTCCGGTTCTCAACCTATACAATACTTTTGCCTTCTTCTCATCACTTTTCTTTACTGTTCTTGATTGAGGCTAATTTTCTCAATATCCTCAGCACACAGCTCATCCAATCCTTCTTGTCAATGCAATATGAGTATGTTGACATCAATGACAACACTGGTTCACCTCATACTTGTAACAATCTCCCCCTTTGTCATTGATGGCAACATATGATGTGAAAAACCATCAAGACAAGAACTTCTCCTTTCTGTCACAGCTCCCCCTATCAACAACAACTTTTCACATGTCTTCTCTTCCTTTACTGCTCCCCCTTTGATCATCAACCACTTATTTTTCACATGTCTTCTCTCCCCCTTGTTGGTCATGATGTTAGTCATTCACAAACATAGAATAAAAGTTACACAACAACCTTTACTCATCTTGAAAGATACGATGAATTCAGAGAATTCATGATCCCAAGTCTCCGATGATTAGGTCTTAATCTACTGACGTTACTCAGTGGTTGATGTGTGTTGCTGTTTTCCATTCAGGGGCCTTACGTGTTTCTGCAAAGTTCATCATTATCTTCAAATATCCTACTCTGTATGTCTACTCTGCATAAATCTCCAACAATTCTACCTCTGCACTGTGAATTTAGTCAAATAATGTGCCTACAGGCTGATATTTGCATGATTTCTACCATTATTTATGATTCTTTGCATGATATTTTCAATACTACATGCATTTAACTCAAATATGCTAATGATTTTTAGTTACCTACGGGATTTCAGCATATTTCTCTGTTCTGCTTGTTATTTATCATGATTTGCAGTTATGGTGATGAATTTATGAAATTAAAAAAAAGGAAAAGGGGGAAAAGAACAAGATTCCCAAAACTACTTAACTTAGATCATTGATCCACATACAAGCTCCCATACATGCAATGAAAAGAAGGAAACTAGAATCATACTTCACCAGGACATTCCACAAATCCGCATGATCTAGTGCAAATCTTCAAAGGAAAAGTTGATAACAACATGTAATGAAATGAAAGTGCTTCTAGTTGAACACAGCATTCACCAGTACATATCCAGAAACCAACAGAAAGATTACGTAAAATTTACAATCAGGATGTAATCTGAAACTTCATATCCATTCAGTATGCTCAAGAACAGGTACATTCACAGTGATCTGAAGAAAGAACCTTGACATTTCAACAATTCTATCCTCATTAGTCTCAGTAATCTGATCTCCTAATTGATTCTACAGTAATTAGCCTTAATGCGCCAGATGCGTCTGTGTATTGATCAATGTATGTCAAATGTCACAGGCTCTGGCCTTTATATAGATCAAATGCCAGAAAATAGTTACAATGATCCAAGGATCAGGATCCTCTCATAATAATCAACGGTCCAGATGAAAAGCACATGCTTCACCAGTTGGCAAATGTACAGCTGGCGCAGAATATTCCAACATCTTTGATTTGATTCGGTCTCCATCTGGCAAACAGCATATTTGACAATATCCTCCTCACTTCTGGTTCATGTTGCCTCCATGTGCAACTTTGTAATTATCAGCTTCAGCAGCAGCTCTAACAGCATCATGACTTCCTACAAATAAATAGACAAACATTAAGTTCATCATCATGTGGATAAACAACAGGAAGTAAACGTGTTATTAAACATGCCTCAAAATGTGCAGCTACAGGCAATCAGGCTTCATACCTGTGGAAAATATGCACTAAATGCATAAACAGCATCAAAACAATCAGGTCAACCATCGTTGACCAAAAATCAGGCAGTTGGGCTTTCAAATTTCTAATCGCTTCATGTTTTCCCGCCCATTTCCATGTGTATCAGGTTCAAATATGATCATGTATGTCAAAATATACAAGGAAATAACCGCTTTTAACAAATTATTTCAAATCCGGCCTTGCATGCTCTGTTTGTATGTTTCGGGTCATCATCATATTCGCATCGGCGTGACCACATATGATCGGGGTGACAAAATTAGACCTGGCCGATGGCAACAGTTATACCGATGCCAAAAATCATGATGATGCCCAACTCTATGTCTTCTATCTAGCCGTAGGATATCATGAAATATGATGCTCCTCCCTTCCGAATGCTCTGATGAAAAGCACATCAGGATGTTTCGCTTCTGCATATTGGGGAAAGAAAGACATCATCGTCATCATCATGTCGAAGGAAAATAGGAGGATTTGGAAGATGATCCTGCTGCTGAGGAAAGGAATATGATGGTGACGTCATCGTCATATTCGGGCTTCATTAAAATGCAAAAGATGACGTCACCGTCATGTTTCGTTAAGATCAGGGGATAAATGTAATATCGGGTCACCTTAGGAAGATGATCAGGTGATGAATGTAATATGACCCCTTTGCGGCCAAGGTAACCCTCTCGAAAGATCAGGATGATGATGATGATCATCATCATATCCGCACTAGGTGATTTAAAATATGATCCTGCTGAATGTCCAGATGACGTCATCAGGATATCCGGGGCTTTTGTTAATCTTAGAACATGACGTCATCGTCATACGCGAACCGGATCATGTTTTGGAAAATATCCTGCCAAAGGAGAAATGTGATGGTGATGTCATCCTGATATTTGCTTCTTCGTTTATCAGGTTGATATGACGTCATCAGGATATTTGCAAAAGGTTATATTTCTCGGCAGGAGGATATTACGAAATGTCGGGTAGACAAACAAGATCATGATGATCTTGACAACATGACTTAGGAATGGAATATCACCCTCCCTTTGAAAGATAGGGTGATCATCATGATTATGCAAAAGGAGATTAGGAGGATATGAAATATGATCCTTCCTTGAAAGATCAGGATGATGATGATCACCAGGACTTTGACGTGCGCATGCAAATTATGCAGATGGTGGGTTTCCTAAGTAGGGTGATATTATAATATCAGCATGATATTATAATATCGGGTGATGTTAAAATATCATGATGCTCGCGATGTGCCCAAGGTCATTTGACGGGTAAAACACACTATCACTTAAGATTGACGTTCGGATATTGGGACTGCATGATTTTTGTCGGGTGATAGACCAAGATCATGATGATGACCTTTCGCGATACAAAAGAGCGCCTGACGGGGAAAACTTACTATGACTTAAAGTTGACGTCCTGATATTTCAACCTCAGGATATTATCGGGGGCATTTCAAATATGATGATGATGTTCTTCATACATCAAAACTGAGTTTATAAAATATGACCCTCTTCTTGCGAATATCAGGTTTGACCAAAACTTTGACTGTGCATAACTCCCTCATATGGACGAATTTTCAAGTGATGTAAAAGGCAAACCTGCATGGAATTTCAAGCTCTTTCTAACTATGAGGTCATAGAAACAAAATATGAACTTTGACAAACTGACCTCATGAAGATGACCTACCTCATCTAATATCATGATGATGATGCACTTGACCCTTTTTTACCAAACCGCCAAAAAGCAGACAACACAAGCCAAGCCAAAAGTTGGGTCCTTGTTTTGCCAAGTCAAAATGGGGCGTGTTGTGTAACCACACAACAACTTGCCACCAAAGAAAATAAACAAATTCCAATGATTCAAGTGATGTGATCACATTTATCTATAGTGTTCTAATTCTGTCTATGTGTCAGCATCATAATCCTCTGAATGATAAAATTTCATTATGGTGATAAAGCTAACAAAGGATCAGGTGTGTGCATATGATTAATTATCCTCATCTTGAAAGTAAGTTGAAAACATAAGTAACTGGTGTTAAACTACATAGTTGGAGATCATCCCTCATAGCCAACCTGGATAGAGCCTTGCTGCCAGCAGGCATCCATAGCCCCGACAAGGTTATCTATACAATCTCCTTAAGTAGAGCCCCATTGCCAGCGGGCGTCCATAGCCCCGGTAGAGTTACTTAGATGGCCTAAGTTTATTGTTTATCTGATTTTCCTTTAAAAATTCATATTTGATATCATCATGTCAGCTTATTTGTACAAGGTGTAGTCACTTGCAGCTTTAGGTTGGAGATTGTATTGGTAGCAAGGGAGTCCCTTTAGATTTTTCACTTAACACCTATACTAGTGTGTTCAACAAACCCAAGGCTGTTAGGTGTTTCATTGTGATGGATTCACTTTGACCAAGAAAAAGCACCCTGATGAAAAGACATCATAAACCTGATCATGAACACTTCTTAGAATGAATCATAACCTATATTTAAATGTGATCTCATCACTTGAATCCTAACAATTTAGTTATTTTCTTAGGGTGATGAAGTGCATCATCCTGACTTACCAGAACAAGATCCCAACCAACAAAACAACAACAACAACAAACAAACTGTACAAACAACTATACAAATATACAATATGATACATATGACTGTCATGAAGTCATTCAGGCCTGGAAATAATGTTTGAGGAATTGTCCATTGACTGGCAACGGGACATCCTCACCTGTCAGGTTCTTAAGCCTATAAGTGCTGTCTCCTAAAATCTTAGAAATCTGAAAGGGACCTATCCATAATCTATCAAACTTACCATGATCACCTTTCTTTTCATGGGCTTTATCCCACATCAAGACTAAATCAGATATCCTGAAAGCTTTAATTCTGGCTCTCTTGTCAAACCAGCATTTGACAACAGCCTGATGTTTTGCAAATTGGTCAATCGCTTGACTTCGTTTTTCTTCCAGATGCATCAACTGAAGCAACCTGACTTCCTGTTTATTATCTATGCCTAGATATTCTTGGGCAAACTGCAGAGTAGGAATTTTCAAGTTTACAGGGAGGATAGGATCTACCCCATATACTAGTTGGAAGGGTGAGTTTCCTAATGCAATTTTCATTCTAGTTCTGTCTACCCATAAGGCATATTTCAGAAATGAGTTCCATTCCCTGGGATTTTTCTCTATCAATTTTCTTATGATACTCAGTAAATTCTTATTGGTGGATTCTGCTAATCCATTTCCCTAGGGATAGTAGTTGGATGAGAACTTAAGTATGATCCCATGATCAAAAGCCCAACTTGACAATTTGGTGGAAATGAAGGCAGAACCATTATCACTTACCAATGCATAAGGAATTCCATACCTGGTGACAATGTTGTTCTCCAGAAATTTAATGACATCATCAGCAGTACAAGTTTTGCTGCTGATAGCCTCAGTCCATCTGGTACAATAATCAGTAATCGTTAGGACATACCTCTGGCCTGAGGAAGACGGAGGATTGATCGGTCCTATGAAATCCATGCCCCACTGTGCAAATGGGCGCTCTTCCATCACTGGCTGCAATGGTTGTGCAGCATATTTTTCTCTGTTGGCAGCAACCTGGCAAACATGACAACATTTAACATGATCAGCCGTGTCTTTAAAAATTGTAGGCCAGTAATATCCTGCTCTGAGGATTGCATGTGTTGTGGCTAATGCTGATCCGTGTGCAGTACCAAACTTGTCATGTAACTCTGTTAAAACTTTATTTGCTTCTGGTTTCTCTAAGCATCTTAGGTATATTCCTTCATAATTCTTCTTGAACAAGGTTCCTCCCTTCATCATATACCTCTGGGATCTTATCTTTAAGGCTCTTCTCTATGAGGCTTGCATTCTTGAAGGACATCTTCCCATGATCAGGATGTGCCTGATGTCTGAATACCATTCCCCATTGTCTTTCTCATTGATCACATACTGCTGACTGATGATGTTTGGATCAGTTTCAGATATCATCTGGCTCAGAGCTTGTCCTCTTACTAGCTTCATTGGTGTGATCTCCATGTCATATTCTTGTAATACAGTAATCCATTTGGCTCTTTTTTCACCAGGTTCACTATGCATCAGCAGCATCTTTACTGCTGCATCTGGTACCACAGCAATCACTTTGCTTCTTAGTATATAATGTCTGAACTTTTTTACTGCTTTGACTAATGCAAGTGCCTGTCTTTCAACATCTACATATCTCAACTCAGCATCCCTGAAAGGACAGCTCATGAAAGCAATTGGTTTCTCTTCTTTCTCTTCATTTCTTTGAGTTAACATTGCTGCAGAAGTATGTTCTGAGGCAAATGAGTAGATGTAGAAATCTCTTGTATAATCTGGACTAATGAGGACAGGAGCATCTGAAATGGCCTTCTTTATATCGTCAAAGGTAGCCTTGGCTTCTGGTGTCCACTCAATTTGTGCATCTTTTTTCAACATGGCATTTAGTGGTCTGACAATCTTAGCAAAGCCGGTGATGAACTTCCTCACAAAATTTATCTTACCAAAATAAGATTTAAGTTCCTTTTTGCTTCCTGGAAGTTGTAACTTCATAATAGATTCCACCCTGTCAGGATCAATGATAATTCCATCTTCTGTGATTAGGTGGCCTAGTAACTTTCCTGTTGTGACTCCAAATGTGCACTTCTTAGGATTCAAAGATATTCCATATTCTTCACATTTCTTCAGTACACTTCTGAGGTCAGCAACATGATTTCCTCTTTCCTTGGAGAATACTGTCAGGTCATCCATGTAGATGACTATACATTTTCCTATTAAGCCTCTGAAGGCTATGTCCATTGCTCACTGGAATGTAGCTCCAGCATTTATATGTCCAAATGGCATACGTCTATATGCAAATATCCCCCACTTTGTGGTGAAGGCAGTTTTTAATCTGTCAATTTTATCAACCATCACTTGGTTGTATCCTGAAAAACCATCCAAGAAGGACATCATCTTGGCTCCATTTACAATTTGTAGAACTTCATCCAAAGAGGGCAAAGGATAATTATCTTTTTCTGATGCTCTGTTCAGGTTCCTGAAATCTACACATAATCTGATGTCTCCATTCTTCTTTCTGACTGGCACAAGATTCACCACCCAAGTGGAGTGCCTTACAGGAAATATTATCCAGGCATTTAACAATTTCTTGACTTCTTCAAGGATGATTGGTTCAAGCAGAGCATTGACTAGCCTCTGCTTCTGTCTGAAAGGTTTTGCATCTGGCTTGAGAGGTATAGTATGAGTTATGATAGAAGTGTCATATGTCTTTAGCTCATCATAAGTCCATGCAATTACATGTATGTAATCCTTAAGGGCCTGAGTTATTCCTTCTAACTCTTCTGGTGTACAAACCTTACCCAATAAGACATTTCTCTTATCATCAGCTTGTCCAATATTCACCTGTGAATATTGACCTCCATCTGCCTTAGGCAGATCCTTATGTTTAAGCATATTATCTAGATTAAAGGCTCTTTCTAATTCAATCATACCTTTGGGAATTTTGTTGCTAGGCAACTCTAATATCTCATCTTCTTCCCAGACATGATCTTCCATATCATTCTCATCTATAATCTGAGCTTCAAATATGTCTCTGTTTGATATGAAGTCCAGGATGTGCTGATCATCATCAAACACTTGGAGATTAGTCACATTGTCAGGTACTGAAGGTACTGACACCAATTCTACTGAAAATCTCTTTAGACCAGATATAGACAGCGGTTCCAACGTACTGGCAGCCTGGGCAAGTTCATCTGCCCTCTGGTTCTGTTCTCTTGGTACATGAACGATATTAAAGGCATCAAAGTCTTCAATCAGGTCCCACACACGATGCTTGTAATTTGACAGCTTTCTGTAATTACAAGAGTAAATTCCTCTTACTTGTCTCACAACTAGTTCTGAATCTCCAAAGACATGCAAGATCTTCACTTTCTTCTTATGGGCAAACAACATTCCATGAATCAGAGCTTCATACTCTGCGACATTATTGGTACAGGGGAACTGTAGTCTGTAAGCTGCTAAGTAGGATTTACCTAATGGATCAATAAGGTCAATTCCTACCCCGGCACCTTGCTTGGATTTGGATCCATCAAACCTTAGGATCCAAGGCTTATCTTCAGCAGGACATTTGTCTTCAGCAGGATATTTACTTGAACTTCCTTTCTTCTTTGCAGCTCTGGCTGCTGCACCGCCTGATATCCACTTTGACTTGGGGATGTCATCCTCAAGTCTCTTCTTTCCTTTATTTGATGAGCCTGATGGCTTTTCTGTTTTCTCTTCCATCTCAGCAGGAGGATGATCAGCACATACAGCTGCATGCTTCTTCAAAATATGTAAGCATAGTGAGCAAGTTGTTTCTGAGTGAGGTGCCTCATGCAGCCTACACCAACCTCTAATTAAAACCTCCTGGGGAGATTTACGCTGTTGTGTCATCTTTTCTATTTCTTTTACCAGAAATTCTTCGAACTTCGTCAGGTCACTGCCTTTATCTTCATCAGACAACTCATAATCTGATTCCATGAAGCAATCACTACCAGGAGTGATCTTTTCTTTTCTCGCATCATTTATCGGATCCGACACCAGGACCTCTTCTTCTCTCCGGATATGATCTTCATCATGATCCGTCGACTCTTCTGTTCCTGCAGGAGACAAATAAGAATTAATATCATCATCATCATCAGATGTAGCACTCACCTCGGAATATGATGATGATGCTTCACTATACGTTTGCTCCAGTATCATCATGTCTAAGCATGGTTCACAAGTCTTTTCTGAATGTGCTTTGCCATGTAATCTGCACCATCCATCAATCAAAATATCATTAGCAGATATATTCAATAATTGGCAACGTTTTACCTAAGTAGATAAATGCATCTCAAAATCTCTGAAGTGATCTATTTCATTCTCATTATCTGGATTATTATCAAATTCCATCCTCGGCATGTCCTCATGATAATCATCATCATGATGATGATGAACATCCAGCATCAGGATCTCTTCTATTTTAACAGTTTGCGGCCTGATGTGATAAACTCCAGGTTCTACGTTTACATACATGATCTCATTTGTTTTGTTATATTTCGTGATCATATGTTTCATCCTAGGCTCAGCATCAATCCTGATCTGATTAGGTATACCTTTCCATGGTAACCACATGTGACTGAAGTCTGTGGACATATATCCGTTAAGTGTTTTAGACCAATCTTGGCTAAGCAACATCCCATATGTATCAGGTATGTCGACTACCTGAATGTCAATGTAATACTGTATCCTAGGATCAGATGCTAGCTGCATGTGAATGTGAGTGAGTTCTCCCACTACACTTACTTCTGTCTTGTCCAGTTGAGTGACCTTCTTTAAGGATTTAGTAGGATGCAGTCCTAATGCGTTGCATATTGACAAAGGCATAGCATTCGTTGAGGCTCCTGAATCAACTAAACAGTTGTGCAAGTTCTTGCTGAACATTCTTATAGTGAGGAGAAACGGAGGTGATTCAGTTTTATCTCTATACAAGGTCATGTGGGAGGTTTCAGCAGCTTGGACTGTAGCTAACACCTTAGGCTTGATAAAGTTATCTTTAGTAGCATGATATTTGCCATTGGATTGAATTGAAAGATGATTATCCTCTTTAGGAGCAGGATCATCTAGTGACTTCATGAATGCCCTTTTGATGGCAGGAGTTTTTAGTAACTCAGATAGGGACAGGCTGATCTTGATTTTCTTCATTTCATCAGCCAAATAGCTGACTAACTTGTCAGACTCCTGAGGTGCATTTATGACTTTTGTTACCATGTTTTGAGGAGACAAGTATTGAGCATTCACCTTAGGGAACCCAGGGTTATTGCTAGCCTTAGGATCAGGAGGTGTGTTGAAGTTGTTTGGAGGCAGAGATGATGTCAATGGACTAGCAGGTCTGTTGGCATTGCTCCTCAGGTTATAATTGTGCTTACCAGGATATTGCTGCTGGTATGCATGTACTTCCTCATGCTCTCTTGCAGGTTCATTTTCATCCTCAAAGGGGAAGACATAGTTTGTTTCAAAGGTTAAGGCAGATTCTTCACATGTCTGATTATAATCCTGATGAGGTTGATTTGTGTACGTTTCTAACACAAAAGATGAGTCATATCCACAAGGAACTATTTCATTTCCTTCTGCCTGAGGTGGATTTCCAGAAGTATTAGACACTTCAGTCTGAAAGATGCTGGCAGCAATCCTAAATTGTGGACAATCTAATTCTGCATGTGCATTGGTATTGTGAATCCTGCACCAATTGGTAAGGGCTGCTTCAGCAAGATTGACTCTAGTAGTCTGTTTGGCTTCACCAGGAGGTTGATTGTCTAGGGGTGATGGTAATGAACCATTATTTGGCCTGGAGTTCCACACTCTGGGCTGTCTAGGAGGATTATTATTGTTTCCACCATTATTGTTGAAGTTATTGTTGTTATATCCTCTGTCAGGGTAGTTTGGTCTGTCATTGGAATAACTCCTATTCTGACCTGACTGTGAATAAAACCCTTGATTTCTCAAATGTGTTACTTCTGTGGTGAGTTTTCTGAGTTGAGCAAAAATTTCTTTGATTTCCTCCTTCTCCTCTTGAGCTTTGGCCACTACATTTTCAGTCTGAGGCTTGAAAAAAGAAGATCCATGGTTGTTGTTGGATAGATCTGTACCCTGAGGTGTCTGAGCATGTGCAGGATATTGTGGCAATTGGCTATTTCCATTAGGAGGAGGCATAATACTCAATGGAGGTACTTGCAAAGGTGCAGGCATGACTGCTAGGGGCATCAATGATCCATTTGGATATTGTGCAGGATATTGTGAAGGATAAGCTGCAGGATATTGTGCTAGATATTGTGATTGCATGCCAGGCAAAGCAGGGAATGCTATATTTGGAGTAGGAGCAGGTATCAACTGCTGATTTACCTTGATAGTTTCTTGAAAAGCTCCTGTCAAAGTAGTGATCTCAAGATGTGTTCTCCTGATGAACATGGAAGTTAATGGATCCAGGGCTGAATAATAGATACTCCTAGCAGCAGGATCAGTCACCACATATGGGGCAACTAGCTTGGATTCTGGAACCTAGCATTGAAATTAGCAATAGGCTCATTCTCAAATCTTTTGATTGTGGCAAACATGTGGTAATTCATGGATGGATCAATAGGGACTTTGAACCTGTCAACAAAAGCTTTCTCTAAGACAGCCCACGAACTGACAGAAGCTTGGCCAAGACTGATGAACCAATTATAAGCCTCTTCCCCTAGGGAAAAAGGAAATAATCTGCACACCACGTCCTGATGTTCTATTCTGGCTCTGCAGCACGCTTCTTTAAATGTCTTGATATGATCATCAGCATCTTGATAAGGATGATACCTTGGACAAAGTTTGTCCGGATTCTTTGGTAACTCATGATATGCAGTAAAAGTCAAGGGTGACTCCGCTGCAAAGAAAGACATTGCAGCCTGAGGGCCTGAATTGGTGGTGCAGTTGGCTGAGGTTGAACTAAAGGTATACCCTGGGTTTGAACAGGAGGTGTCACGGATATACCGAAAGGTATTTGCAAACCGACAGGGGTCACAGGAGGAGGTCCCGGTGAAGTTCTAGACGCACTAGACCCTGGAGTATGGTGAATGTCCACAGTCCTAGGTCTGAAACCTCTAACAGGCAATTCTTCAAAAACTTCACTAGGTCTAGACCTGGTATTTATCCTGTAAGCCAAGATTTCTCGATTTGGAGGCAAATTGGCTGAAACTTTGCAAATATTGGCTGGATTCCACCGGATGAGGTGATATTTGCGGTTAAACGGTAAATCAGACTGGATATTTATGAAATATTTGCGAAGATACTGCAAATATGACAGGATATTGGGATATCCTGACCCGTAGCACAAGATCTTAAGTGTTTAAGGCTCAAATTCTCAAAGCTTGAACAAATTTACTCATCTTTGGCCGATATTAGTGAATTCAGAGAGATCTACTGTAAAGCCTGCAATATTCATGTGAGATCTGGAAATCTTTACATGGAATGTGCATATACAATCTTGTCACGACAAATATTTACGAAATTTACTGAAATTCACGAGTGATCTGAGGTTACCTTACTCTTATACGTCATCAAACCTGAAAATACTGATGATGTTGCGTTATCTTCCGGTCGGGCCCTCCTTCTAGCGCCAATTTATGTTGGTCATGATGTTAGTCATTCACAAACATAGCATAAAAGTTACACAACAACCTTTACTCATCTTGAAAGATACGATGAATTCAAAGAATTCATGATCCCAAGCCTTCATTGATTAGGTCTTAATCTACTGACGTTACTCAGTGGTTGATGTGTGTTGCTGTTTTCCATTCAGGGGCCTTACGTGTTTCTGCAAAGTTCATCATTATCTTCAAATATCCTGCTCTGTATGTCTACTCTGCATAAATCTCCAACAATTCTACCTCTGCACTGTGAATTTAGTCAAATAATGTGCCTACAGGCTGATATTTGCATGATTTCTACCATTATTTATGATTCTTTGCATGATATTTTCAATACTACATGCATTTAACTCAAATATGCTAATGATTTTCAGTTACCTACGGGATTTCAGCATATTTCTCTGTTCTGCTTGTTATTTATCATGATTTGCAGTTATGGTGATGAATTTATGAAATTAAAAAAAAGGAAAAGGGGGAAAAGAACAAGATTCCCAAAACTACTTGACTTAGATCACTGATCCACATACAAGCTCCCATACATGCAATGAAAAGAAGGAAACTAGAATCATACTTCACCAGGACATTCCACAAATCCGCATGATCTAGTGCAAATCTTCAAAGGAAAAGTTGATAACAACATGTAATGAAATGAAAGCGCTTCTAGTTGAACACAGCATTCACCAGTACATATCAAGAAACCAACAGAAAGATTACGTAAAATTTACAATCAGGATGTAATCTAAAACTTCATATCCATTCAGTATGCTCAAGAACAGGTACATTCACAGTGATCTGAAGAAAGAACCTTGACATTTCAACAATTCTATCCTCATTAGTCTCAGTAATCCGATCTCCTAATTGATTCTACAGTAATTAGCCTTAATGCGCCAGATGTGTCTGTGTATTGATCAATGTATGTCAAATGTCACAGGCTCTGGCCTTTATATAGATCAAATGCCAGAAAATAGTTACAATGATCCAAGGATCAGGATCCTCTCATAATAATCAACGGTCCAGATGAAAAGGACATGCTTCGCCAGTTGGCAAATGTACAGCTGGCACAGAATATTCCAGCATTTTTGATTTGATTCGGTCTCCATCTGGCAAATAGCATATTTGACAATATCCTCCTCACTTCTGGTTCATGTTGCCTCCATGTGCAACTTTGTAATTATCAGCTTCAGCAGCAGCTCTAACAGCATCATGACTTCCTGCAAATAAACAGACAAACATTAAGTTCATCATCATGTGGATAAACAACAGGAAGTAAACATGTTATTAAACATGCCTCAAAATGTGCAGCTACAGGCAATCGGGCTTCATACCTGTGGAAAATATACACTAAATGCATAAACAACATCAAAACAATCAGGTCAACCATCGTTGACCAAAAATCAGGCAGTTGGGCTTTCAAATTTCTAATCGCTTCATGTTTTCCCGCCCATTTCCATGTGTATCAGGTTCAAATATGATCATGTATGTCAAAATATACAAGGAAATAAAAGCTTTTAACAAATTATTTCAAATCCGGCCTTGCATGCTCTGTTTGTATGTTTCGGGTCATCATCATATTCGCATCAGCGTGACCACATATGATCGGGGTGACAAAATTAGACCTGGCTGATGGCAACAGTTATACCGACGCCAAAAATCATGATGATGCCCAACTCTATGTCTTTTATCTAGCTGCAGGATATCATGAAATATGATGCTCCTCCCTTCCGAATGCTCTGATGAAAAGCACATCAGGATGTTTCGCTTCTGCATATTGGGGAAAGAAAGACATCATCGTCATCATCATGTCGAAGGAAAATAGGAGGATTTGGAAGATGATCCTGCTGCTGAGGAAAGGAATATGATGGTGACGTCATCGTCATATTCGGGCTTCATTAAAATGCAAAAGATGACGTCACCATCATGTTTCGTTAAGATCAGGGGATAAATGTAATATCGGGTCACCTTAGGAAGATGATCAGGTGATGAATGTAATATGACCCCTTTGCGGCCAAGGTAACCCCCTCGAAAGATCAGGATGATGATGATCATCATCATCATATCCGCACTAGGTGATTTAAAATATGATCCTGCTGAATGTCCAGATGACGTCATCAGGATATCCGGGGCTTTTGTTAATCTTAGAACATGACGTCATCGTCATACGCGAACCGGATCATGTTTTGGAAAATATCCTGCCGAAGGAGAAATGTGATGGTGATGTCATCCTAATATTTGCTTCTTCGTTTATTAGGTCGGGATGACGTCATCAGGATATTTGCAAAAGGTTATATTTCTCGGCAGGAGGATATTACGAAATGTCGGGTAGACAAACAAGATCATGATGATCTTGACAACATGACTTAGGAATGGAATATCACCCTCCCTTTGAAAGATAGGGTGATCATCATGATTGTGCAAAAGGAGATCAGGGGGATATGAAATATGATCCTGCCTTGAAAGATCAGGATGATGATGATCACCAGGACTTTGACGTGCGCATGCAAATTATGCAGATGGTGGGTTTCCTAAGTAGGGTGATATTATAATATCAGCATGATATTATAATATCGGGTGATGTTAAAATATCATGATGCTCACGATGTGCCCAAGGTCATTTGACGGGTAAAACACACTATCACTTAAGATTGACGTCTGGATATTGGGACTACATGATTTTTATCGAGTGATAGACCAGGATCATGATGATGACCTTTCGCGATACAAAAGACCGCCTGACGGGGAAAACTTACTATGACTTAAAGTTGACGTCCGAATATTTCGACCTTAGGATATTATCGGGGGCATTTCAAATATGATGATGATGTTCTTCATACATCAAAACTGAGTTTATAAAATATGACCCTCTTCTTGCGAATATCAAGTTTGACCAAAACTTTGACTGTGCATAACTCCCTCATATGGATGAATTTTCAAGTGATGTAAAAGGCAAACCTGCATGGAATTTCAAGCTCTTTCTAACTATGAGGTCATAGAAACAAAATATGAACTTTGACAAACTGACCTCATGAAGATGACCTACCTCATCTAATATCATGATGATGATGCACCTGACCTGTTTTTACCAAACCGCCAGAAAGTAGACAACACAAGTCAAGCCAAAAGTTGGGTCCCTGTTTTGCCAAGTCAAAATGGGGCATGTTGTGTAACCACACAACACCCCTTTGACATCAATGGCAAAGGGCTCATACTTGCAATTCTAACACATCAGAATCATACTAGCTGCTCCCCCTTAGTAGCAGCTCCCCATCATCAATCCAGATCACAAGATATGACTGTGATATCCACGGGACTGATGCACATCAGTGCATCCTAGTTCATTCCCGGAGGGGCCATGACCCCTAACTTCTCCCAGAGATATTCAAAAGAGTCCTTGGGAAGAGGTTTAGTAAAGATATCTGCAATCTGATCCTTGGAGGGAACATACTCCAATCTAACTTCTTCCTTGTTCACTTGTTCTCTCAAAAAGTGAAACTTGATAGATATGTGCTTAGTCTTAGAATGCAATACCAGATTCTTAGAAATATTAATTGCACTTGAATTATCATAGAAAATTGTGATAGGCTCCTCATATTCAATTTTAATGTCTCTTAGCATCTGCTTCATCCATAAGATTTGAGTGCAACAACCTGCTGCTGCAATGTGTTATGCTTTAGTTGTAGACAAAGATATTGCATCTTGTTTCTTACTTAGCTAAGAAACCAATCTCTTCCCCAAAAAGAATGCTCCACCACTAGTGCTCTTCTGGTCATCCACATCTCCTACCCAATCTGCGTCTGTGTAAGCATGAAGAGAGAAATCTGAATCTCTAGGGTACCATAGACCATACTCAACTGTTCCTTTCAAGTACCTAAAAATTCTTTTGATTGCCATAACATGAGATTCTCTAGGATCAGCCTGGAATCTTGCCACAAGACCAATAGCTTGCATTATATCTGGTCTAGTCTAAGTGAGATACAACAATCCACCAATCATTGATCTATACTTTGTCTGATCTGCCTTTGGAGAGTCATCATCTTTTCTCAACTTACATCTAGTTGCCATAGGAGTGTTCATTGGCTTTGAATCTTCCATACCAAATTTCCTCAACAATTCTTTTACATATTTGGTCTGAGAAATGAAGATCCCTTTCTTTGTTTGAGTAATTTGTAGACCCAAGAAGAAATTCATTTCACCAAGCATAGACATTTCAAACTCACTTTTCATCTAATTTGCAAAAGTTTTGCACATACTATCTCTTCCTCCAAAAATGATATCATCCACAAATACTTCAACAATCAAAATGTTTTCATGATCAATTTTGAAATATAAGTTACTGTCAGCAGTACCTTTGTTGAATCCAATTTGCACAAGATGTTTATCCAACCTTTCATACCATGCTCTTGGGGCTTGCTTCAATCCATACAAAGCTTTCTTCAACTTGCAGACCATATCATCATTATCAGACAATTGAAATCCATCTAGTTGTTCAATGTAAACTTCTTCCAGATCACCATTTAGGAAGGCAGACTTGACATCCATCTGATATACCTTGAAGTCTTTAAAGGCAGCAAATGTAAGGAATAATCTAACTGCTTCAATTCTTGCCACTGGAGCAAAGAATTCTTCAAAATCAATTCCTTCTATTTGAGAGTAGCCTTTGCAGACCAATCTAGCTTTGTTTCTAATTACTTCACCAGCTTCATTCAGTTTGTTCCGGAAGACCCATTTGGTTCCAATCACATTCCCGTCTTTTGGTCTAGGAACAAGATCCCAAGTATGATTTTTCTCAATTTGCATCAATTCATCTTCCATTGCTTTGGTCTAATTTTCATAATTGCAAGCTTCTTTTATTGTTTTAGGTTCAATCTTTGAAATCAGACAACATTCATCCTAATTTTGAGCAACATTCCTTCTAGTTTGCACACCTTTGTTTCTGTCACCTATGATCTGATCTTCAGAGTGGTTCTGTCTTACATACCTTGGAATTTTGGGAGTATCTTGCACTGCTGCTTCTTGATCAGGCTCATTCAGACCTATCTCTTCTTCCTGATTCACCGGATCAGGCTGATTCTGACTTACTGGAGAGGATTGAGTTCTTTGAGCCTGAACACCATCTTGGTCATCTTCATCAAACTCATAAAATCTTGAGGGCTTCTCAATTCCTTCATCAACTTTCACATTAGTGCTTTCTATCATCTTCCTCAGTCTCTTATTGTAACACCGGTATGCTTTGCTTTGAGTGGAGTAACCCAAGAAAATTCCTTCATCACTTCTAGCATCAAACTTTCCTAGATCTTCATCTCTTTTAAAATAACACTTGCTACCAAATACTTTGAAATATTTCACAGTAGGAGTGATGCCAAACTAGAGTTCATAGGGGGTCTTACCGGTGTTGTTTCTGATTTGAACTCGATTGAGAGTGTAGACTGCAGTGCTGATAGCTTCTTTCCAAAACATTTGAGGAACATTTGCTTCCAACATCATTGTCCTGGCAGCTTCCTGGATGGTCCGGTTCTTTCTCTCAACTACTCCATTCTGCTATGGAGTCCTAGGAGCAGATAATTGTCTCCTTATACCCTGCTTCTCACAAAAGTCAATGAACTCACCAGATGTAAATTCACCACCTCTATCAGACCTTAGACATTTCAGTTTCAATCCGGTTTGATTCTCTACCATAGCTTTGAAGATTTTGAACTTCTCAAGGGCTTCTGATTTCTCTTTTAGGAAGGTAACCCACATCATTTGGGAATGGTCATCAATTAGCAACATGAAATATCTATCACCTTGCAGACTCTTGATTCTTGTCGGACCACAGAGATCCGTATGTACTAATTCCAACAATCCGATAGAGGACTGATCTTTTCTTTTGAAGGAGACTCTGCTCTGTTTACCTCGCTGACATTCTTTGCAAAAACTATTTGTAGGTTTCATCAATTTTGGAAGAGCTCTTACAACTTAAATATTGCTTATCTTGATGATGTTATCAAAATTTACATGACACATTCTTCTATGCCATAACCAACTCTAATCAACTTGAACAAACAGACAACTTTTATTTGAACCAACCAGATGAAAGATATTACCTTTTGTTTGAGTACTGGACGCAATTTCAGTTTCAGAGCTTGTAAAGATTCTGCATTTTCCATTCTTGAACCAGAGATCATAGCCTTTGTCCACTAACTGACCAACACTAAGAAGATTGTGCTTCAATCCTTCAACATATAGTACATTACCTATTTTTCTCTTTCCATCAAAGGAAATAGTTTCCCTACCTCTGATTCTGCCAGCAGAGTTGTCACCAAACTTTACCATTCCTCCATACCTTTCCAAATCTAAGAACTTATTCTTGTCACCAGTCATATGGTGAGAGCATCCACTATCAATAACCCAATCATCCTTTTCTTCCACTTGAGCAGCCAAAGCTCTTTCCACAACCTTGTGATTCACAGATTCAAAGGATATTGAATCTTCTTCCTTGATGGCAATAAACACCCATTCATTTCTGGCTTTGCTTGCTAGTTCTGATTCATCATCTGTTACTCCTTCATTGTCATCTTCTTCATGAACATAATAGCAATTCTTTTAAAACCTTTGTCTGTTAGTATTAGACCTTGCAGACCTTTCTGGACATCTTGAAGCAAAATGACTAATCTTATTGCAGTTGAATCACTTAAAGGGTAGTTTTCCTTCATACTTACTAGATCCTCTTGGCAGTCTCTTTGTAATGAGGGCTTCAAGTTGAGCTGTTTCTGCTTCTTCTTCTTCCATGTCTCTTCTTGCTTGATCATACCATGACATCTTCCTTGAAGAGTTTTCTCCCAGATCAAATCTCTGTTTGCCTTTCACATAGGCACTAGCTTTGAAAGCAGATTCAGTCTTGGGAGGATCATCTCCAAACTTGATCATTTCAAATGTAGCTAGTTTGCCAGCCAATTGTTCTCTTGTGACAGTTGTGTGGGTTCTAAATTCATCAATGGCAGCAACCTTGATTTTGTAGGCAGCAGGAAGGGATCTGAGGATTTTGCAAACAATCTCATCTTCATCCAGAGTTCCACTGGCATTTCTAATTCCACATACTAGCTCATTCACTCTTGGCATAAAGGTAGTGATGTTTTCATCATCTCTCATCTTCAATCTTTCAAATTTCCCTTTCAGACTTTGCAACCTTGCACTCTTGACAAACTCATCTCCTTCATACAGAAGTTCTAGTTTAGTTAGGATCTCATATGCAGTTGGTAGGTCAATAACATTTGAGAGATCTGAGTCATTCAGTGCGCTTAGCAGAGCTTCCTTGGTCCGCAGATTGTTTTCAGCATCTATGATCTCATTCAGAGTTGTCAGACCACCTTGTGGAGGTACATATGGTTTTCAGACCATGGCCAAGTATGCTTTTCCCATACATTCCAAGTGACATTTCATGCGACCTTTCCAGAGAGTGAAGTTGGTTCCATTGAACTTCGGACTATCCTTTTTGTATGACGACATCTTGGATCTCCTCAAGTGGTTAAGCTCCTTTCAGAGGAACTTGGCTCTGATACCAATTGTTGGATCTAGGGCATACAACTAAGAGGGGGGGTGAATCAGTTGTATAAAAACTTGCTCCACTTTAAACACTTGATTCTTCTTTGTTAGTTAACAGCATATCAATTAACCATCCATGAAAGCATAATGCATAAACACAAGAGTAGATAAACATCAACACATTGAACACCAAGATTTTGACGTGGAAAACCCGGTTAAGGGAAAAACCACGGGGTGATTAACCCAAGGATTATTCTCTGTTAGAAGAATAAGAAAAATGAATGGCACATGCCAATTAGGGCTCACTGCCCGAGCACACTACTCACAAAGAGGCTCAGTGCCTACAAGGAGACACACTGTCTACAAAGTGATAAGAATCACAATCTTGAACTGGAGAATGACATCTCTACCATGTCCGGATCAGTTCCATTTAAGCCCAAAAACCCCTGCTCTGCCTTTCGCACTTCTCTTTGCTATGCAATACTCATCACACCGTCCACACCTCAAAATGAATTCTCAAACTCTTATTTATACAAGACATCAACTTAGGAACAATCATCTAAGTCGGCAATCAACCATAAGGACATTCACAAGATGATTAATACATCTGGTCGTCCACCACAAGAACATTCGCAAGATGAACAACTCATCCGGTCAGCTAGTTTGAACAAGAACTTCATCCGGAAGAATATCTTCAATTCCGGGCTCTACCATCAATGTGGACCAACAACACAACCTCAACATGATCCAAGAACCTTCACAAGCCTGCCTAAATGACCAAGTACATCCGCACTTTCTTTACTTACTGGAATCTCTTCTCTTCCTCTTCTAGAACTTCAAGAACACAGTCTGTTGCCACTGTCATAATGCAAAAGGTACTTTTGGACCTCAAAATCATACATAACTCAAGATGACACATCATAAGGACATCCCAAACACTCCTTCCAATCCGCAGATTAGGATTATACAATTCTGGACCTCACCAGACCTTTCTGTGATCCTCTGTCACCTCTGAATACTTGCCGGAACCGGTTCCACATAGACAGCCACAATTTCTTCAGAGCTTCATGCTGACCTCTGAAATCTTAACTAAAACATCTCAAGACTCATATCTGTAAACCCTTTAATATGCATCCTCTAGTTCTCAACCTATACAATACTTTTGCCTTCTTCTCATCACTGTTCTTTACTGTTCCTGACTGAGGCTAATTTTCTCAATATCCTCAGCACACAGCTCATCCAATCCTTCTTGTCAATGCAATATGAGTATGTTGACATCAATGACAACACTGGTTCACCTCATACTTGCAACATGTTATTCATTCTACTTGACTACAACCTGTATTTCATAAGGATTTCTAGGCAAAATACAAAGAGACAATGGACTGATCCATTGTTGTCTTGATTGTGACAGCCATGATTAGAGGTCAAAAAACATTGCATTTACATAATTTCATGCTATTTACATGGTGATTAACCTATTTGCAGGCTTGAACTGAAATAGTATGGTCTTTTACTAATGTTTTTGTGTAGGTTTTGCTTCCAAAATGAGATATAGAGGACCTAGGGTTTCGTTGCCAATGGCAACTCACCAAACCCTAGTGTGCATTCTGTTGAAAGGAATTTCTTTCTATGTCTTCTAATGCATGCTTAATGCCCGTGCTAGTGGTTGCAAGTCTAAAGCAATGAATCTCCAAACCCATCAATGATTTTGTATAAGGCTTTCAAGGGTTGGTTGTTGTGACAATCACAATATACTGGGTACATTTCATGAAAGGATTTTGGTCACAAAGAAAGAAGTTGGATGAAGGTTTTATGAGAAAGTTTGTTAAGGTTATCATGTTCTTATTTTTATAAACTTCAAAGTTGGAACTAAAGCCACTTTGAGACTATTATGATGCACAAAGTTACCCCAGTCCATATATCATTGTCTTGGTCAGCAGAAGGGTTGTCATGGTTTCATTAGGTTGTCATTTGCCTCATAGGGTTATTCATCACTCATAAGATATCTATAACACGATTTCTCAATACCCAAGCATTATGGTGGATTCTCAATCCCTTGATAGGCTACTAAAATAGGGTATGCTTGACTGTCATACTGTTTGGGCTAGTTAGTTAAACCTTATGGGCAGAATCTGTTAATCTTCATGAGAAAATGGCTTGTTCCTTTATGATGAAGTGTTTACATGTTTGAGTCTCCACACAAGGACAACCAACAATGTCATAACTATGTATGAGTTTTACAAGAATTTATCTAAAAGGTAATTGCATGTATGGTCCACAAACCTTGAATGAAATAATCCATAGTCCTCTTCCCAAGGGTTATGATAGTAAGGGAGACTTATAACACCATTAGAGGACTATCTAGGGCATCAAGGGGGCATTGCTAAACACACTCAGCCCATTGAGAGGACTACCATGGTTGTAAAAGAATAGTCAAGTTGATTGGTTTAGGGCTACCTCTGTGCAAGAAATAGTGATTGATACAAGGTCCCTGGAAGTTGATCAATGAAGGAACATCATCATCAATCATTGTTGTGAGGTTATAAAATCATATCATTATGCAGGTTTAATTGTTAACACAATCCTAAAACTAATCACTAGACTAAAATGTGTAAAGGGATAGTCTAGAGGTGGATAGTGGGATCTTTACTCAATCATTTGGGATATTTAAGGGTTAGTGTAAGGGACTTAAACCATGATAGCCATAGTGGGCTCTTGTTCTAATTATTAAAGTATCTATGAGTCATGAGAAGGTGTGATCATTTATTTTATAAGGATATAAAAGATATCCAGTATGAACCTTCCTTTCCATTTGCATTTCAAACACTATCCAAAAATGCACCTAGGTATGAGAAGTGAAGACACTATGAGGATCTTGAGGGGATATAAATGAAGAAGATAGTCATAACAGTACATTAGCATCTTGTTTCTTTTAAATTTCAATGTGGCCCAAATATTGTCAGGAAGATTGATATGAGAGTAATGGGATATAGGTTGTCTCCTCTAGGTCAAATTCCTAAATCCATGCATGCAGTGCTAGCTCATGATTTCCTCTTTTGAACTTGACAAATATTTGTGTAGCAGGGGTATTTCTACCATGGCTACTAGGGTTCATTACTTGTGACTATGTATTAAGAATTATCTTTGCTTCTTGAATCCATTCAGTGTATTGTAAAGAGAAAGGATGTCAAAACAATATGGGTGTGTCTTGGCAACTTGGTGGGATACCTAAAAATTTCACTACATCTACCAAAAATACATAAAAAAATTTGACAGTCACAAGACTGTAGCAAAAAAAAGAAGTATTTTTCTCCATATGCATTGACCAGCAACCATCTCAGGAGATTCCTATACTCATAATCCTTCAAGCCTTTTAAAATGAATGGAATGAAGGTGATAAAGTGGTTCAAGCACCACCACTAGAGCAATGAAATATTTAGATATTAAGGAAATAGTTTTTTATGCTGTATGGGACTGTCATAGCTACATGAAAGTCATAATGTTTACTTGAACTATTCAATATTTACAAGATCTTCCTCATGGAGAGGATGGTGGAAATCAGGCTTCTCTTCCTGAGCCAGAATGCAAATGAAGATACTCTAACCCTCATCTTGGGAATCAAAGGGCCCAGTTAAAACAACAAAGGACAGACTTGACTATCATATAAAACATAAGCCCCATGTTTTTGTTACCACCTAATTCTTTGTTTAAACTTGACTATTTGGACATTCCAAGCAGTGTCTTTCTATATACTATTGTCATGGGTCTAGGGTGAAGGACAATTTTGTCATTAAGAGGAACAACATTATGTGGAAGGTCTATCTTGTCACAATCTTTTTGCTTAGGATATTTTCATGGATCCATGTTATCATGTTGAGAGTTGGGACATAGTTATTATCAATATTTAGGCATCCAGGGTCATAATGGCAATTTCTAAGATTGTTGTCTAGTAATTCATGTTTGTTAGGATAGTGAAGGTTAATATTAGTCACCTTACACTTCATTTTATTAGAAGTGACCCAATTGATCATAATGTTGTATGAACTTGTCACTTAGGCTTGGGAGGTTATCATCATTTCATGAAAAGAACTTGTTAAAGAGGATCTTTGGAATATCGTATGGACAACCATCAAAGCATAAAGGATATAGGAATTTTGTCACATGTTGTAATTGTAGCTACCCTTGTAGACATGTATGCAAAGTGTGGAATCATAAACAAGGCACATGGAATATTTGATACAACACCACAAAGAGATGTCCTCTCATAGGATGCAATTATTGCAAGATATGCAAAAAAATGGATTTGTTGAAAAGGCTTCAGAAACTTTAAAGTAAATGTAATTGACATGTGTAAAACCAAATTCAAAAACCTTTGCCAGCATCCTCCCTATCTCTACCAAAATAGGATCTTTGGAATAGTGTATGGACAACCATCAAAGCATAAAGGATATAGGAACTTTGTCACATGTTGTAATTGTATTTGCCCTTGTAGACATGTATGCAAAGTGTGGAAGAATAGACAAGGCATGTGGACTATTTGATACAACACCACAAAGAGATGTCCTCTAATGGAGTACAATGATTGCAAGATGTGCAAAAAATGGATTTGTTAAAAAGACTTTAGAAACTTTCAAGAAAATGCAGACACATGTAAAGCCAAATTCCACAACCTTTGCCAACATCCTCCCTATCTCTACCAAAATGCAGCTGCCCTTATAAACATGTATGAAAAGTGTGGAAGCATAGACAAGGTATGTGAACTATTTGACATGATGCCTTGAAATGAAATGTTGTTTCATGGAATGCAACATGATTGCAAGATATGCAAAAAATGGATTTTTTTGATAAGAATTTATAAACTTTCAAGAAAACACAATTGGCAATTGTAAAGTCAAATTCCACAACCTTTGGCAGCATCCTCCATGCCTATGCCAAAATGGACATCCATCAAAGGATAAAATGTTGGATCTAGGGCATACAATTGAGAGGGGGGGGTGAATCAGTTGTTTAAAAACTTGCTCTTACTTCTAACACTTGATTCTTCTATGTTAGTTAACAGTATATCAATTAACCATCCATGAAAGAATAATGCATAAACACAAGAGCAGATAAACATCAACACATTGAACACCAAGATTTTGACGTGGAAAACCTAGTTAAGGGAAAAACCACGAGGTGATTAACCCAAGGATTATTCTCTGTTAGAAGAATAAGAAAAAATGAATGGCACATGCCAATTAGGGCTCACTACCTGAGCACACTGCTCACAAAGAGGCACACTACCTACAAGGAGACACACTGTCTACAAAGTGATAAGAATCACAATCTTTGAACTAGAGAATGACATCTCTACCATGTCCGGATTAGTTCCATTTAAGCCCAAAAACCCTTGCTCTACCTTTCGCACTTCTCTTCGCTATACCGTACTCATCCCCACAATCCACACCTCAAAATGAATTCTCAAACACTTATTTATACAAGACATCAACTTAGGAACAATCATCTAAGTCAGCAAACATCACAATAACATTCGCAAGGCGTGTAGAACATCTGGTCGACATCCGGTCGGCCTGTTACAGGAAGAACACCAACAAATGATAGCGATAACATCAAATCCAACTCTAACTTCAATGCGGACCGCCAACATGAACTAGTTATGATCCAATGATCATCATAACCTTTCCTAAATCATCAAAAACATCCGCACTTCATCAGCTTACCGGAATTCTTCTCTTCATCATCTAGTATTTCAAGAACACAGTTTGTCGCCACTGTCATAATGCAAAAGGTACTTCCAGACCTCAAAATCATACACAACTCAAGATGACACATCATAAGGACATCCCAAACACTCCTTCCAATCTGCAGATTAGGATAATACAATTCCAGACCTCACCTGACCTTTCTGTCATCCTTTGTCACCTCTGAACACTTACTGGAACCAGTTCCACACAGATAGCCACAACTTCTTCAGATCTTCATGTGGACCTCTAAAATCTTAGCTGAAGCATCTCAAGACTCATATCTACAAACCCTTTAATCTGCATCCTCTGGTTCTCAACCTATATAGTACATTTGCCTTCTTCTCATCACTGTTGTTCACTGTTCTCAATGGAGACTGATTTCCTCAATAACAACAACACACAACTCATCTTCTTACTAATGCAATATGAGTAAGTTGACATCAATGACAACACTGGTTCACCTCATACTTGCAACAATCTCCCCCTTTGTCATTGATGGCAACATATGATGTGAAAAACCATCAAGACAAGAACTTCTCCTTTCTGTCACAACTCCCCCTATCAACAACTTTTCACATGTCTTCTCTTCCTTTACTGCTCCCCCTTTGATCATCAACCACTTGTTTTTCACATGTCTTCTCTCCCCCTTTGACATCAATGGCAAAGGGCTCATATTTGCAATTCTAATACATCAGAATCATACCAGCTGCTCCCCCTTAGTAGCAGCTCCCCATCATCAATCCGGATCACAAGATATGACTATGATATCCACCAGACTGATGCACATCAGTGCATCCTAGTTCATCACCACAGGGGCCATGACCCCTAACTTCTCCCGAAGATATTCAAAAGAGTCCTTGGGAAGAGGTTTAGTAAAGATATCTGCAATCTGATCCTTGGAGGGAACATACTCCAATATGAATTCTTCCTTGTTCACTTGTTCTCTCAAAAAGTGAAACTTGATAGATATGTGCTTAGTCTTAGAATGCAATACCGGATTCTTAGAAATATTAATTGCACTTGAATTATCATAGAAAATTGTGATAGGCTCCTCATATTCAACTTTAATGTCTCTTAGCATCTGCTTCATCCATAAGATTTGAGTGCAACTACCTGCTGCTACAATGTATTCTGCTTCAGTTGTAGACAAAGATATTGCATCTTATTTCTTGCTTAGCCAAGAAACCAATCTCTTCCCCGAAAAGAATGCTCCACCACTGGTGCTCTTCCGGTCATCCACATCTCCTGCCCAATCTGCATCTGTCTAAGCATGAAGAGAGAAATCTGGATCTCTAGGGTACCATAGACCATACTTAACTGTTCTTTTCAAGTACCTAAAAATTCTTTTGATTGCCATAACATGAGATTCTCTAGGATCAGCCTAGAATCTTGCCACAAGACCAACAGCCTGCATTATATCTGGTCTAGTCTGAGTGAGATACAACAATCCACCAATCATTGATCTATACTTTGTTTGATCTGCCTTTGGAGAGTTATCATCTTTGCTCAACTTACATCCAGTTGCTATAGGAGTGTTCATTGGCTTTGAATCTTCCATACCAAATTTCCTCAACAATTCTTTCACATATTTGGTCTGAGAAATGAAGATCCCTTTCTTTGTTTGCGTAATTTGTAGATCCAAGAAGAAATTCATTTCACCAAGCATAGACATTTCAAACTCACTTTTCATCTGATTTGCAAAAGTTTTGCACATACTATCTCTTCCTCCAAAAATGATATCACCCACAAACACTTCAACAATCAAAATGTTTTCATGATCAATTTTGAAATATAAGTTACTGTCAGTAGTACCTTTGTTGAATCCAATCTGCACAAGATGCTTATCCAACCTTTCATACCGTGCTCTTGGGGCTTGCTTCAGTCCATACAAAGCTTTCTTCAACTTGCAAACCATATCATCATTATCGGACAATTGAAATCCATCCAGTTGTTCCATGTAAACTTCTTCTTCCAGATCACCATTTAGGAAGGCAGACTTGACATCCATCTGATATACCTTGAAGTCTTTAAAGGCAGCAAATGCAAGGAATAATCTGACTGCTTCAATTCTTACCACAGGAGCAAAGGTCTCTTCAAAATCAATTCCTTCTATTTGAGAGTAGCCTTTGCAAACCAATCTAGCTTTGTTTCTAATTACTTCACCAGCTTCATTCAGTTTGTTCCAGAAGACCCATTTGGTTCCAATCACATTCCTATCTCTAGGTCTGGGAACAAGATCCCAAGTACGATTTTTCTCAATTTGCATCAATTCTTCCTCCATTGCTTTGGTGCAGTTTTCATCATTGCAAGCTTCATTTACTGTCTTAGGTTCAATCTTTGAAATCAGACAGTATTCATTTGAATCTTGAGCAATTCTTCTTCTTGTTTGTACCCCTTTACTTTTGTCACCTATGATCTAATCTTCAGAGTGATTTAGAGTTACATACCTTGGAACTTTGGGAGTTTCTTGCACTACTAATTCTTGATCAGGCTCATTCAGACAAACTTCTTCCTGATTTACCGGATCAGTCTAGATCTGAATTTCAGAGGAGGAAGGAGCTCTTTGCACCAGAGGATCATTCTGATCATCTTCATCACAATCATAGAACTTTGAGGGCTTCTCAATTCCTTCATCAACTTTTACATTAGTACTTTCTATCATCTTCCTCAGTCTCTTATTGTAACACCGGTATGATTTGCTTTGAGTGGAGTAACCCAAGAAAATTCCTTCATCACTTCTAGCATCAAACTTTCCTAGATCTTCATCTATTTTAATATAACACTTGCTACCAAATACTCTGAAATATCTCACAGTAGGAGTGATGCCAAACCAAAGTTCATAGGGGGTCTTACCGGTATTATTTCTGATTTGAACTCAGTTGAGAGTGTAGACTGCAGTGTTGATAGCTTCTTTCCAAAACATCTGAGGAACATTTGCTTCTAACATCATTGTCCTGGCAGCTTCCTAGATGGTCCGGTTCTTTCTCTCAACTACTCCATTCTGCTGTGGAGTCCTAGGAGCAGACAACTGTCTCCTTATACCCTGTTTCTCACAAAAGTCAATGAACTCACCAGATGTAAATTCACCACCTCTATCAGACCTTAGACACTTCAGTTTTAATCCGGTTTGATTCTCTACCATACCTTTGAAGATTTTGAACTTCTCAAGGGCTTTTGATTTCTCTTTTAGGAAGGTAACCCACATCATCCGGGAATGGTCATCAATTAGCAACATGAAATATCTATCACCTTGCAGACTCTTGATTCTTGTCAGACCACAGAGATCAGTATGTACTAATTCCAACATTCCGGTAGAGGATGGATCTTTGCTTTTGAAAGAGACTCTGCTCTGTTTACCTAGCTGACATTCTTTGCACAAACTATTTGTAGGTTTCACCAATTTTGGAAGATCTCTTACAGCCTGAATATTGCTTATCTTGATGATGTTATCAAAATTTACATGACACATTCTTCTATGCCATAATCAACTCTGATCAACTTGAACAAATAGACAACTTTTATTTGAACCAACCAGATGAAAGATATTACCTTTTGTTTGAGCACCGGATGCAATTTCAGTTCCAGAGTTTGTAAATATTCTGCATTTTCCATTCTTGAACCAGAGATCATAGCCTTTGTCCACTAACTGACCAACACTGAGAAGATTGTGCTTCAATCCTTCAACATATAGTACATTACCTATTTTTCTCTTTCCATCAAAGGAAATAGTTCCCCTACCTCTGATTCTGCCAGCAGAGTTGTCACCAAACTTTACCATTCCTCCTTCATACCTTTCCAAATCTAAGAACTTATTCTTGTCACCAGTCATATGGTGAGATCATCCACTGTCAATAACCCAATCATCCTTTTCTTCTACTTGAGCAGCCAAAGCTCTTTCCACAACCTTGTGATTGATAGATTCAGAGGATATTGAATCTTCTTCCTTGATGGCAATAAACACCCATTCATTTTTGGATTTGCTTCCTAGTTTTGATTCATCATCTATTACTCCTTCATTGTCATCTTCTTCATGAACATAATAGCAGTTCTTTTGAAACCTTTGTCTATCAGTATTAGACCTTGCAGATCTTTCCAGACATCTTGAAGCAAAATGACCAATCTTATTGCAGTTGAAACACTTAAAGGGTAGTTTTCCTTCATACTTACCAGATCCTCTTGGTAGTCTCTTTGCAATGAGGGCTTCAAGTTGAGCTGTTTCTGCTTCCTCTTCTTCCATGTCTCTTCTTGCTTGATCATACCATGACATCTTCCTTGAAGAGTTTTCTCCCGGATCAAATCTTTGTTTGCCTTTCACATAGGTACTAGCTTTGAAAGCAGATTCAGTCTTGGGTGGATCATCTCCAAACTCGGTCATTTCAAATGCAGCTAGTTTGCCAACCAATTGTTCTCTTGTGATAGTTGTGTGGGCTCTGAATTCATCAATGGCAGCAACCTTGATTTTGTAGGCAGCAGGAAGGGATCTGAGAATTTTGCAAACAATCTCATTTTCATCCAGAGTTCCACTATCATTTCTAATTCCACATACCAGCTCATTCACTCTTGGCATAAAGGTAGTGATGTTTTCATCTTCTCTCATCTTCAATCTTTCAAATTTCCCTTTCAAACTTTGTAACCTTGCACTTTTGACAAACTCATCTCCTTCATACAGAAGTTGCAGTTTAGTCAAGATCTCATATGCAGTTGGTAGGTCGATAACATTTGAGAGATCTGAGTCATTCAATGCGCTTAGAAGAGCTTCCTTGGTCTGCAGATTATTTTCAGCATCTGTGATTTCATTTAGAGTTGTCGGACCACCCTGTGGAGGTACATATGGTTTTGAGACCATGGCCAAGTATGCTTTTCCCATACACTCCAAGTGACATTTCATGCGACCTTTCTAGAGAGTGAAGTTGGTTCCATCGAACTTCGGACTATCCTTCTTGTATGACGACATCCTGGATCTCCTCAAGCGGTTAAGTTCCTTTCAGAGGAACTTGGCTCTGATACCAATTGTTGGATCTAGGCATACAACTGAGAGGGGGGGTGAATCAGTTGTTTAAAAACTTGCTCTTACTTCTAACACTTGATTCTTCTTTATTAGTTAACAGTATATCAATTAACCATCCATGAAAGCATAATGCATAAACATAAGAGCAGATAAACATCAACACATTAAACACCAAGATTTTGATGTGGAAAACCCGGTTAAGGGAAAAACCACGGGGTGATTAACCCAAGGATTATTCTCTATTAGAAGAATAAGAAGAAATGAATGGCACATGCCAATTAGGGCTCACTGCCTGAGCACACTACTCACAAAGAGGCACACTGCCTACAAGGAGACACACTGTCTACAAAGTGATAAGAATCACAATCTTTGAACTGGAGAATGACATCTCTACCATGTCCGGATCAGTTCCATTTAAGCCCAAAAACCCTTGCTCTGCCTTTCACATTTCTCTTCGCTATACCACACTCATCCCCACAATCCACACCTCAAAATGAATTCTCAAACACTTATTTATACAAGACATTGACTTAGGAACAATCATCTAAGCTGGCAAACATCACAATAACATTCGCAAGGCATGTAGAACATCCGGTCGAGATCCAGTCGGCCTGTTACAGGAAGAACACCAACAACTGATAGCCATAACATCAAATCTAACTCTAACTTCAATGCGGACCGCCAACATGAACTAGATATGATCCAATGATCATCATAACCTTCCTTGAATCATCAAAAACATTCGCACTTCATCAGCTTAGCAGAATTCTTCTCTTCATCATCCGGTATTTCAAGAACACAATCTATCGCCACTGTCATAATGCAAAAGGTACTTTCAGACCTCAAAATCATACACAACTTGAGATGACACATCATAAGGACATCCCAAACACTCCTTCCAATCTGTAGATTAGAATAATACAATTCTGGACCTCACCGGACCTTTCTGTGATCCTCTGTCACCTCTGAACACTTGCCGGAACCGGTTCCACACAGACAGCCACAACTTCTTCAGATCTTCATGCGGACCTCTGAAATCTTAGCTAAAGCATCTCAAGACTCATATCTACAAACCCTTTAATCCACATCCTCTGGTTCTCAACCTATACAGTACATTTGCCTTCTTCTCATCATTGTTCTTCACTATTCCGGATGGAGACTGATTTCCTCAATAACAACAGCACACAACTCATCTTCTTACTAATGCAATATGAATAAGTTGACATCAATGACAACACTAGTTCACCTCATACTTGCAACATAAAATATATGGGAATTTTTTTAGATGTTGTAGTTTTAACTGCCCTCAAAGACATGTATGCAAAGTGTGGAAGCATAGGCAAGGAATGTGAATGGTTTGGCATTATGCCTTAAAGAAATGTCACCTCATGGAATGCAATGATTACAAGATATGAACAAAATGGATTTTTTGATAAGGCTTTAAAAACTTTCAAAAAAATGCAATTGGCGGGTGTAAAGACAAATTCTAAAACCTTAGAAATGGTATCTTTGGAACATGGTATAGACATCCATCAAAGCATAAAGGATATAGAAATTTTGTCAAATGTTGTAGTTGCAACTACCCTGTGAGACATGTATGCAAAGTGTGGAAGCATATACAAGGAATGTCAACTATTTGACATGATCCTCAAAGAAATGTTGTCTCATGGAATGCAATGATTGCAAGATATGCACAAAATGGAGTTTTCATAAGGCTTTAAAAACTTTCACAAATGCATAAAAGAAAATTTCAACCAAATGCAATTGGCAAGTCTAAAACCAAGTTACACAACCTTATCCAACATCCTCCAGGCCTATGCCAAAATGGGATCTGGGGAACATGGTGTGGAAAACCATCAAAGCATAAATGATATAGGAATTTTGTCACATATTGTATTTGCAGCTACCCTTGTAGACATGTATGGAAAGTGTGGAAGCATAGACAAGGTGCGTGAATTGTTTGAGAGGATACCTCAAAGAAATGCACAATCTCATGGAATGCAATGATTGTAAGAAATGCACAAAATAGATTATTTGCAAACAATTTATAAACTTTCAAGAAAATGCAATTGACATGTGTAAAACCAAATTCCTATAATGATAATTGATCATCATATTAAATATATAATATAAATTGTCATATACATAATGTCATGAACATAACATCTAGTTTATATACAAAGCCATATAGGCATGTCCAAACAAAGCCATACAATCATATACAAAAATATACATCGGTAACATACAAAAGTATGTATACAAAGCCATATAGGCATACAAAAAATGTCCCAAAAACAAGTTTCCTATGGACTTTCATCAAATAATCGATGGCCCTTTCTTGACCATGAAGATGGAGAGCCAATCAGTGACTCATCCTCTCTCTGCCATCGAGTTGACCTCCTTGACAAACGTTCATGCAGCTTCACCTGTTAATTGTTGGTAGGTGGTGACTGATCAGGAAAGTACTATACACTAGCCATGTATCCTCGCCAACTTAAAAAATCCTATTTTTTATGACCGACATAAGAAAACCCTAATTTTTGTAATCGACAAAAAGGCTTGATAAAAAGCGACCAAGGGTTAGGGTTTAGGTATTGTATTGTAGCATTTGCAGCAGTATTGAGTTGCAAGGATTGCTGATTGTAATCATTTTGATTTACTGGATAATAATATTAGACTCTCTGTTTGGTGGATGTAGCCCAAGTTTGGGTGAACCACGTTAAATCTTGTCTCTCGCTGTTATTAATTATGTGTATTTCCATTTCTTTGTTTAATCTTTATTTGCATTTAATTGATATCTTCTGCCAGCTAACCCTAACAAGTGGTATCAGAGCGGGTTGTGTTCGATTATCGTTTGTAGGAAAGTCTCATGGTTGAGTGGGAGCAATGGCAGACGAGGGAAGATTGAAGGTTGATAAATTCAATGGGCAGAACTATCAGTTATGGAAGATGCAAATGGAGGATTACCTCTATCAAAAGGATTTATGGATGCCATTGGAAGGAGTAGCCAAGAAACTGGCAACAATGTCTGATGAGGATTGGAATCTTATTGACAGAAAGGCACTGGGAACCATTCGGTTGTGCGTGGCACCGTCGGTGGCATTCAATATAATGGAAGCGAAGACAATAGATGGTCTGATGAAAGCTTTGGCTAAATTGTATGAAAAACCCTCAGCCACAAATAAGGTATTTCTTATGAAGCGTTTGTTTAATCTAAAAATGGTTAAAGGTGGATCTGTGACAAATCATTTAAATGAATTTAATACGATTGTCAGTCAATTGACTTCTATAAATGTAAAATTTGATGAAGAAGTTAGAGCTCTCTTGATATTATGTTCATTGCTTGAAAGCTGGGATAGTTTGGTAATGGCGGTTAGTAACTCTGTTTCTGGTTCAAATACCCTGAAATTTGATGATGTTGTTGGTGTTATTCTGAGTGAGGAAATTCGTAAGAAAAGCTTAGGTGGATCCAAATCAGGCAGTGTTTTGAATGCAAAAAGTAGGGGTAGATCAAAGGAGAGAGGAAAAGGTTCTGGAGGTCATGGGAAGTCATGAGGAAAATTAAAGGACAAAAGATCCCAAACCAGAGGACAGAAGGATTGCTGGTACTATGGAAAACCAGGTCATCTGAAGAAAGATTGCTGGTCTCAGAAAAATAAAGAAGGAGACAAACAAGAAAGCAATAAGGAAGCAAATGTGGTAAGTAATAAATCTGAAGATGATGCTTTGATTCTTTCCCTAGATAATGCTGATGATTCATGGGTTTTAGATTCAGGGGCCTCATTTCATGCTATGCCCCATAGAAGTTATTTTCTTGATTACATCCAAGGGGATTTTGGGCTGGTTTATTTGGGAGATAACGAACCCTGTTAGATTGTTAGAAAGGGAAGAATCAAGATTAAGTTACAGAATGGGAATCATTGGCTACTACAAGAGGTAAGGCATGTTCCAAGGCTCAGTAGGAATTTAATTTTAGTAGGGCAGCTAATTGAACAAGGTTTCACTATTACATTTACTGATAAAAATTGGAAGGTTTCAAAAGGTGCCTTAGTAGTAGCAAAAGGTGTGAAAGTAGGCACCTTATATCTTTGTACAGGTCATACTGTTCCTTCTACTTTAGATGTTATAGAGGAAAAACAAACGGGTTCAGGAACAGTTGCTGCAGGTTTGCAGGAAGAGACTGGAAAAGTTGCTGCAGGTTCTGAAACAACACTGTGGCATAACAGACTTGGGCATATGAGTGAAAAAGGTATGAAGGTACTTCATTCTAAGAAAGTTTTACCAGGTCTAAAATGTATTAATATGGATTTCTGTGAAAGTTGTGTGTATGGAAAACAAAAGAGAGTCAGCTTTCTCAGAGATGGGAAGCAAAAGAAAAATGAAAAATTGGAGCTTGTGCATACAGATGTATGGGGACCAGCTCAGGTATCTTCTTTCGGTGGCTCTCGGTATTATGTTACATTCATAGATGATGCAACTAGGAAGGTCTGGATTTATTTCCTTAGATAGAAATCTGATGTAATTGAAACATTTAAGAAATGGAGAAGCTTAGTTGAAAATGAGATAGGTAAAAGATTAAAATGTCTTAGATCTGATAATGGCGGTAAGTATTGTAGCAAAGAATTTGAAGATTATTGTTCCTTTAATGGAATTTGTAGGAAGAAAATAGTTCGAGGGACTCCATAGGAAAATGGAGTGGCTGAACGCATGAATAGGACAGTAATGGAGCATGCAAGGACCATGAGGTTGCATGCTGGACTGCCTTTAAACATATGGGTAGAGGCTGTCAACACTACTGTATATTTAATTAACAGAGGTCCTTTAGTTCCTTTGGGTTGTGGCATTCTAGAGGAAGCATGGACAGGTAAGAAGGTGAGTTATTCTTTTCTAAAAACCTTCGGCTGTGAAGCATTTGCACATATAGATTCTGAAAATAGAACCAAGCTGGATGCGAAATCAAAAAAATGTACCTTCGTTGGATATGGCATTGATGAATTTGGTTATAGGCTTTGGGATTTTGAAAATTAGAAAATTGTGAGAAGCAGGGATGTTATATTCAATGAGAAGGTGTTGTACAAAGATCAGTTGCAGCAACATGAGAATAAAGAAAAGGATTATGTGGTGCTGGATGATACTCCAAATAGTGATGTTCCAGTGGCTCCTCATGCTCCGCAACAGCAACTAAAAATACCACACACTCCAGTGAATGTTAGATGGTCCACAAGGCTAAGTAGACCTCCTGAATAGTTTTCTCCCTCTTTGTATTCTATTTTGTTAACAGATGCTAGTGAACCAAAAGGGTATGATGAAGCTATGCAGGTGAATACACAAGTTCAGTGGGAGCTTGCCATGAAAGAAGAAATGGACTCCTTGCTGAAAAATCAGACTTGGGAATTATGTAAGTTACATGTAGGTAAAAAGTCTTTACCAAACAAATGGGTTTACAGGTTGAAAGAGGAAGATGGAGGTAAGAAAAGATTTAAGGCTAGGTTAGCTGTAAAAGGATTTGCACAGAAATAGGGCATTGATTTTGATAAGATATTTTCTTCGGTTGTCAAGATGACTTCTATTCATACTGTTTTAAGTATTGTGGCTGATGAAGATTTGCATTTGGAACAGCTAGATGTGAAAACTGCCTTTCTCCATGGTGATTTGGAGGAGGAGATATACATGGCACAACCACAGGGATTTGAGATCAAAGGTAAGGAGAAACAAGTGTGTAGATTGAAGAAGAGTTTGTCTGGCCTGAAACAAGCACCTCGGCAATGGTATTTAAAATTTGATAGTTTTATGGCTGAGCAAGGCTACAACAGGTGTAATTCTGACCATTGTGTTTATTTAAGAGGTTGGATAATGACAGCTACATTATTTTATGTTTATATGTTGATGACATGCTTGTAGCTGGGTCTAACATGGATCACATCAGAGAGTTAAAACATCAGTTAGCACAGTCATTTGATATGAAGGATTTGGGGGCAGCAAAACAAATCCTTGGTATGAAAATTTGCAGAGATAGGAAGAACAAAAAATTGACTCTATCTCAGGTTGCTTATGTTGAAAAGGTGTTGCAAAGATTCCATATGGAGAATGCAAAAGCTGTCAGCACACCTTTGCCTAGTCATTTGAAATTGACTAAGGAGATGTGTCCAAAGACACAAGAGGAGGAAGAAAAAATGTCCAAGGTACCATATTCTTCAGCTGTAGGAAGTTTAATGTATGCCATGGTATGCACGAGACCGGATATTGCACATGCTATAGGAGTCGTTAGCAGGTATATGAGTCATCCCGGATTTGAGCATTGGAATGCGGTAAAATGGATTCTCAGATATTTGAGAGGTACATCTAATAAACACTTATGTTTTGGGGGCTCTAATACTGATTTAGAAGGTTATGTAGACTCAGATTTGGCAAGGGATATTGATACCAGGCGGAGTACTATAGGTTATGTCTTTACTGTAGGAGGAACATCAATGAGTTGGATTTCCAGGTTGCAACAGGTGGTTGCTTTATCCACCACAGAGGCAGAATATGTAACTGCAACAGAGGCAAGCAAGGAGATGATATGGCTGCAATCTTTCATGGAAGAATTGGGTAAACAATAGGCTAACAGTTCTTTGTATACAGACAGTCAGAGTGCTATACATCTTGCAAAGAATTCTTCTTTGCATTCAAAGACCAAACACATACAGTTGAGGTATCACTTCATTCGGTCGGTGTTGGATAATGGATAGTTAAGGCTGGAAAAGATACATACAGATGAAAATCCAGCGGATATGTTTACAAAGGCAGTGACAAGGGAGAAGCTGAGCTCCTCTTCAGCTTCAGTTGGTCTTCTAGACTGACAACAACAAAAATAGAACAGTAGAGTCTAGGGTGCTTATTTCCAGTGGGAGCTGCATGCACAGCGGTGTCATCTAGGCTTAGTCTCCAAGTGGGAGATTGTTTGGTGTGGAGCCTGATCAGTCTCCAAGTGGGAGATTGTTGGTAGGTGGTGACTGATCAGGAAAGTACTGTACACTAGCCATGTATCATCGCTGGGGTTTAAAGCTGACTTAAAAAATCCTATTTTTTATGACCGACATAAGAAAACCCTAATTTTTGTAACCAACAAAAAGGCTTGATAAAAAGCAGCCAAGGGTTAGGGTTTGGGTATTGTATTGTAGCATTTGCAGTAGTATTGAGTTGCAGGGATTACTGATTGTAATCATTTTGATTTACTAGATAATAATATTGGACTCTCTGTTTGGTGGATGTAGCCCAAGTTTGGGTGAACCACGTTAAATCTTGTCTCTTGCTGTTATTAATTCTATGTATTTCCATTTCTCTATTTAATCTTTATTTGCATAATTGATATCTTCTACCGGCTAACCCTAACATTAATACAATCAAACAATATGCACATTAATATAGAAAACATGAAATAAATAGCATCACATATGTAATCGATCACTTACCGCTATTTGATGATCACTCTCGATCATCTTTTCTCTCTCTTTATCCATAGTTGGAAGGGCTGTAGTTGTGACCTCCTGTGAGAAGCATCAAGAAGCAAAATTGACTAAACATAAATATCATTTATATACATCAAATGACATGAGATAAAACAAGAAATACAAAATTATGACATTTTCATGTTATTGGATCATACCTCGGTCAAAGGATTTGAAGACATCATAGCTGCAGCAATACCTACCTGTGCTGACTCATGAAGATGAGGAGTCTACATATTCAGCATCTAAAAATAGAGTTCAAGATTATTTGACCAAAATAAATACATAACATTATTTAAATGCATAATGATTAGAAATGGTTAAATTTACCTTAGTATAAGTGGTGGTTTTGCGTCCAGGGGACCAAAGAAACTGTGGAGGTGCTGATGAAGTTCCCTATTGAAATCATCAAATTATCACAAAATAATATTACCATTGATATATGTACAATAATTATGATCATGTGATAAATTACATACCTGCTAACTTGACCTCCTCTCATAACTTGCCAATGGATGGCTAACGTAGGCAGGATGAAGACTCTGACCCTGGAATTTTATTGCGTAGATAATTGCATACATTATTTTTGATTTATAATATAGATAGTCATATAAAATTAATTACAAATTTCAAATAAGAATATATTAAATCAAGATGAAATTTGTAATAAATTACTTGAGAGTCAATACCAAATGTACTCTATAAGAGATCATTGGTGAGAACAATCTCATCCAATATGGATGTCTCCATCATTGGATGCTACCCCTGCATCACAACATCCTACCGAGAGTCCTACCATGAGTCTTGTGTCCCATAATCCCACAGGTTCCCACATGAACTACACAAATGTGGGGACAAATGACGCCTACTACTCTCACCTTCATCGGCCTGGGTAAGATCATTGACATGTTGTGCTAGAGACTACGTGAGAGTAGTCAATGAATGTAATGTCTCCACCTCAACACTCTCCTTCAAAGTTGAAGGGAGTGACACACGTTCTAGCCTCCACAGGGGTCTAGGTACATGGTTTTCATGTCATTGAGCTCCCTCTCTATCTTGGGAAAATCCACCACCTCTGTCCTGGAACTCTCAAATGTCAAAATAATTGGTAATCTTCTTGAGGATGAACTTGCAATGGTGTTTCCTCAAGAAATATTGTGGCACTTCACTGTTGTTGCATGGGTGCTTATCAAAGACCATGTACCATCTATCCCAAATGTTTTTGGATATATCTTGATTCCTTCTAATCTTTGGCCAGTTTTAGGATTAATAAAGTGTGCACATAATTGATATTTTGTAATTTTTTCATTCTTCACTTGTTCATATGACAATTTTTCAGCATAGTATTGCCAACACCTCTCCCTATAGTCTTGAAATTCAGTGATTTGTTTTGTCACCGATTCGGTGTGGGAAATAATCTCCTCTAATGACTTCTCAAGCACTCTCCCATGACCAGTGCTTGTACTTGGATTGTTTAGCATTTCAATAAGAGTTTCAAGATGTATTTTGTTTTCTTCTATTTGCCCTAGGTAGTTTTCTTGAGTATCCCTTACATTGTGAGGATAATGAAGGTGGGTTTTGAGGGTTTGGAGGGTTTTGGGGGTTGTTTTAACCCTCCTCAACTAGAATTGTATTTTCTCTTGCCTCATTAACTATAAATGCAATATAAAAAACTAACCAAACATTGCAAAATTCAAATATTCTTCTCAAACTAACAAAAATGAATCAAACCCTACCTTCTTCGGCTGCTAGACCCTCCAAATTTGCTTCATGTCATCTTTGGTAGTGGGTTCAGTGAGGTGGCATTATGAAAATGTTGATTTCTCTCTTGCACTTTCTTGGAGAGACTTTCCTTGAATGCGTTTTTTCTTTGATCCCTATTTTTTCTACATACAAAATCCTTTGGTCATAGGTAATGGAAGAAATGCATGTTTTTGGCACTTTTGAAGAAACACAAAACATGGCTGCATTATAACATGCTCATGTTTTTCTCTATTTTGGACCAAAAAGTCCCATGGTGGTGACTTTTTGGTCCCCCATCTTTGTGCATACACCCACAAAGTATAGGAGGGGCATTTCGCCACACACTTGAGACTATGCTTGGGAGAAAACATGCCATACAAAGCCCAAGTGTAGGAGGGGCATTTTGTCACACCCTTGAGACTACATACAGGGGAAAACACATAGAAAACATGAGTGCCATATAGTATGCCAAAGACATACTATACGTCTTAAATATGACAAACAAGGTGATGGAAGGAACTTATTGCTAAGCCCTGACCATCTCAAGCATGCTATAGTCACAATTGATGGTTGGGCTTATGTGACAACAACTACCAAAGACATGCTTAAGGGAGGATACGCCAACCCTGCCTACTCAGAGGACTTTTAAAATAAAAAGAATGTGCACTAGCTCAAGAAATACACCATCCCCACCTTCGCAGAGAGCTTTGAATAAAAGGATATGCACAATATCCCCTTTCTAATTGCAATATAGAATAAAGATGTGTACTCATGTCAGAGATACAATATCCCACCTCCACAGAGGGCTTACAAACATGCTTCTCTAGTACAAAAATCATTAGACAACTTACCTTTATATGCCCCCACCTTAAGGTGGTTGATATCATGTACCGATATCAAGCACATTAAGCTAGAGAGAAAACACACAAGGGAACAAAATATTTTGCAAAGCCCATGCCCCCAAAGGTGACATGTGCTCATGATCATTGGAAGTTCCCACAAACACATGCTTCTTAATCTAAACAATGCATGAAAACAAAGAAACCAAGGCTACACAAATGGGTTCGTGTCTGAGTATAGCCATGGGGTTTATACTACAAGAATCTCATAACTGAGTTTAACAACAAGGCAAGACACCCAAAACAAACAAAGTGCATGGAGGAGATCTATTGTTATGATTTGTTAGCACAATAAGACAACATCAAATATAACACAGAGTGATTCTACTAGCCAATTGTTAGATATATAAATTAACCCCATCTTCATATATGGACTAGGTCCATTTTTTCTTTACTTGCTGAAGGGACATGAGGTCCGTATCAGTATATGTTTTTTTTTGTCATCTGCTGACTAGGTAGAACCACTAGATAAAGATAAACAATAAAAAGAGAGAGGAGAACAAGTGTCTTGGGAACAATCACGTAGGAGGATGCCCCTAGGTCATCAACCATAATGTTATGCGCCTAAGACACAACACACAACAATAAAAATAAGGGAGAAGCAAGATAGAAGAATGGTCACAACAGAGGCAGTCTCCTGATATCCTTAACCTTACAAGAGAATCAAGGGTCATCCAAGGAGGCATAAACAACACATAACAAATCATGAGGAGAACACAATACAAGAGGCGAAGTCACATAAATGAGCAGATGATGCTACAACATAGGTGATCACTAGGGTTAGAGATACTTACCTATTGTTCTTGATCTTGATCTTTACTTTGATGGTTAAAGATTTATCTCTTCTTCTTTCTTCCACATTTTCTTGATTTTGTGAAGGTGCAATTGTAGGAATTTTCAATGGAAAGGTATCTATTAATGATGGTGTAGAAGGAATGTCACATTTTTCTATGTCAATCAAACGGGGTGATGTAGGAGCTAGAAAGATACCCATTTCAATCAACTAAGGTAATGAGAGAACCCAAAAGATGCCCATTTCAACTAGTTTGTGAGGTGTTTGGGATACCTTGGTTGTTAGGAATAATATGTTTGTTGATGTTTTCTAAATTTTTAGTATTGTCCAAGGTATGTGAGATGTTAGGTAAGGGTGTGTGATTTATTTCTTTGTTTAAGATTTAGTTGAGAAGTGTTTGAAGATTAGTTGGTAAATGTTTAGTGTCAATAGGTTGAAGAAGTTGTTAACATAGAGAATATGTGTCATCCAATGCTTCATCCTAGCCAAGGAGAGCAGGAGGGGATGACAGAGTGGTGTTAAGGAATGTGTCAATGTTGTTTTATTCTTGTGCCAAAATATCCTCACCAAGTGAGGTTATGTTATGAGTCTTTCAATTAGATGAATCACATAGGGCTATATCAGCCTCATATGTCTTAGAAAGAATGTCCATTATATCATCGTGAAATGTTGGAAGGGAAGGAAGGACATTTTCACCACTACTTTCTTTGTGATTACTTGTAGAAATGAAATTAGTTAGATTTTCCAAGATTGAAGGGAAAATACCCACAATAGTGACAAAGCTTTCAAAATAGGATATTGAACGAAGAATATCACAAGTAGTGCTTACGGACATGTCAATACCATAGATGTATGCTATTTCGTGTAAGACTTGAGAATATTTATTAGTGAATTTGTAGAAATTATCAACATTTACAATGTATTCAAATAAATCTCCCAAATATGAATGACAAGAAGAATCCATGATATATGCAAGAAAATAAATGCAAAACTATGTATGTTTATGACCTAAAATGCTTGATTTTTTAACTTTTTTTCAATGCAAATGCCTAAAAGAAGTAGTTTTGTGACAAAATTACAAAGAGGAAGCAAATAATAACCTTATTATCAATCCAATAATGTAGAAATATCTTTCACAACACACCTACCATGCAAATCTAGATGAAAGATGAGTCAAAATCTAGTGAAAATGCTAGAATTTAAAATCCTAATTATGAAATTAGACCATGAAATTATGTAAAATGGTGTATGAATGAATTATAATCAGATTTAAGATGTAAAATAGCTAATCCCAGATCTGAAAATGATGTCACAAGTTCTACAATGCTCAATGCAAGTGCAATTTTAAGGAAAAATGAATGAATATGCTAGTTTTTGTTGAAATTGACTATGTAAATGCAAAATTTGAGATGTAAGTGAAAAGAAACACAATAATGAAACACTACAATCAAAAATCAGTCCTAAAAGATTGTTTAAAAGAGTAGTAAAATCTGAAATAATATTTTAACTACAAATCCTAGCTTTCAGAAAAACTAGGTTATATGAAAAATGCATAGTTTTCAAGCAAAATCTAACATTTTAAGCATGAAAATGATTATAAAATATTGTACTACAGTAATTTATATCAGATATGATGCAAAAATTAGAGATTAAATGAAATTGATGTAGGCTATGTCAAAATGCAAGCCTAGGATGGCAATTTTTTTTCAAATTTTTCATTTTTTTTGTAAATTTTCAAATGCAATAAGATGAAAATGAAATGAATGAATGTAAATCTAAAGTACAACACTTAGCAAGGTGCAAAATTCAATTAGAACATGGGTTCATCAAAATTTTATGTAGGAAAAGTGGGAATAGGTTTGATTTGATGATATGCCTAGATCCTCCTTTCACTACACACATTCAAGGACATTTAATTGAGTTGAATCATAAATTTTGCAAGAGGATTCACCTACAAGTTGGTTGTCACTTGTAATGATAGGGAAATTTGGTATTTACTAATTATTGTATTAATTTAATGTATGATTATGCTTAAAACCCTATTTATACAAAATTGTAATTAAACAAATGAATTCTGACAAATGCTCGCACACAGAGATATCAAATGACAATTAGATACATACCAGATTTCAAGATTTGAGATGTAGAAAAGTCAAGGGCTAAAGAATAGGTGCCCAAGCACAAGGTAAGAACTTCTTTAGGGATTTCTAAAACTTGTCTGCTACTGTTCACTATTGTCTTGGAGGTTTTTAGCTTTGGAGATCTTGAGGGCTTCAGTACGGGAACCCAAGCCCTTGCAGTGATTTTCTTCTTTGATATGGAATCTGTACACTCTATCACAACCTTCTACAACTCCACTCTTCAAGATATGACACCTCTCACCTACAGTCACAAGGAATGGGGTTGGGGGTTGTGGTGTTTAGGAGCTTGCCTCAATCAAGCCTAAGAATGGCATTCAATCCTTCCAACACCATTGTTTGATAAAGATTGCATATCCCTATGGGATAGAGGTAGAAACAAATTGACAATGTTGAATACAAGGAAGACTGAGAGGGGGGGTGAATCAATATTCCACAAAACCAATTCTTAACATGTTCATTAATCTAATTAACAAAATTAATAATATGAAAGAAAACTAAACATGAGAACAACAACCATAAAGACATAACACATAGACACTAGGATTTTTATGTGGAAAACCCAAAAAGGGAAAAACCACAGTGAGTATTAGCTCACAATATATTATGATAACAATACCAGATTACATAAGGCTCACTGCCCAAAGAAATGCTCACTGCAGGTGGACTCACTATCCACAAAGAAAGAAAGATAGAAGAGAGATTAGAGATTGGCTCACTGCCAGTTATGAACTTCTATAAATGCATCTACAACATGCTGGAGTACAGTTCCATTGGTCGCTCAATATACAGACTCAAACCTCTTCATTATTACTACCCTTCTTTTCTGCTCTACTACATATACTTTGTTTTCTACCCTTATTGTCCTTTTCTACCATACAAACTGGCTTAAATCATGCACACATCAAATTCAGACTATATCCACACTTCTCCATTTTTTCCTACACTGAAATCCATTGAGTATATATATGTCATGATTAGGTTGGCAAGCCAAACATGAAACACGTATACAAATGTTATACCTTGTCAACTTGATCTTGTGTACAAACAATAATGCAGACCTAAACAAACCTACAATGGTCTTCATATAGATCGAGACCAATCATTCAACCACTTAGATTGATTGTTCAAACAATATATCCTCACCGTACATAGATCTAACATGTCTGTTGACTTATCTCTTGAGTACACACTTGACCAGTTCAAATGTCACATCATAACTTCCAATGCGAACCATATGAGACTCTGAAAATCATATCCAATATCCATTTCATCTCTCTTGTCATAACTTTAGAACTACAGAACATAGTATTCAGCTACAGACAAATGCAGATCTCTGAACTGTCACTCAGTTACTGTGAAACATTGTCAGACTGTAAGCCAATAAAGAACAACTTGTAGAAGGTTATCAAAGGAAATTTAGAAGCTATAACTCTAGATTTAGGTAGTCATAATAAGTATCTTTGTTGCCTCATAAATGCAAGAAAAAATGTGTAACAATGGAGGAATGCAGACCCTTTTACTTTGGTACTATGCATTGTTCCTGTCTTAACTCTATTCACCTAGACTTAGACATTTCACCATATGACTTTTAGAGGAAGTCAGAACTTGAACACTGGAACATGTGATCACCAAATAGCTAAGAACAACATGCATGAACTAGATATAATGATCTTCAACTACGGAGGCATACTGACTGAATCTCTGTCACTCTTTAACTTGCCTATATTTAGCCATTTTGACTAAGTTAGTCTTCTAGACCTTTACCAAACCTTGGTGCCATAACTAAAAGCCCCTTTACTATGCTTTGTTGCCATCAATGACAACATACAACTTTCCATCAGAGCAGTGTCTCTTGATTATGTTGCCAACAATCTCCCCCAACACTTAGTGAAAAATGCTTATGTGCTCCCCCTTTATATATACACTCTATTTTTCTTCTCCCCCTTAGGTGCTTACCCAATTTTCATCGGTTTTATTCTCCCCCTTTGACATCAATGGAAAAGGTTAATGTACAAGAGTCAAAATTGTGTCAAGACAACAAAAACTGTAAAAAGTGTTATATTTTGTCACATATGTACAAGTACAATCTTCAACTTAAATTGTTGTGGGTTGTAGGATGTCATTGAAAATGATCTTGATTTGATCTAGCTCTCTATCCCAACTCTTCTTTGTATTGTCCAAAATTTGAATATGGCCATTTATTAGGAAGACTAATTTCTCTGCCTTTTGTATATCAGAAGGTGTGTTAATAAGTGCACTTGCTTGTAGTGCTTTTGCTGCAAGATTTGACATTGTATCTAGCTTAGGACTTATTAGTCCTCTCAATTGACACATTCTATTTTTCATTTGATCCATCTTATTTATTAAATTACTTAATTCATTATGAATATTTATAATTTATCTCTTTGCTACTTACTGAATCCACTATCAGATCAAATGACTTAGAGATATTTGTCAGCCGCAGTTCCAGATCCTTGATCTTTTCTTCTAACTCCTTTGTGGCATCCGACCATGATAAACAAAATTTGTAAATGTCACTAGCTTCTTTAATAGCACTCTGTATACCTTTTATTCCATTTTCTAATAGAGTTTTATCATTGACTAACATGGTCTTCAACTCAGCCAATCTCTTCTTATCAAACTCTTTCCTTACTTTTGTTTCTGCAGACTTTTTAAAGGATTCAAAATACATACTTATAGAGTTTATAAGTCCCTTGAGTTGATCAGTGAGAGACATTGATGTATCCTTTTGATATGATGGCATCATCTTTTCCAAAATGCTTGATGCATCACCAATAAACTTACTGTCTTGAATATGTGATCTTAGCATTTCTTCTTGTGCCTTTGCATGAAAAATTGTCCTGAGTTTAATCTTTTGCAATGGGGACATAGAAGCTAGGTTAATTGGACCTTGTAACAAATTCTTAAATTCCAAAATTTGTTTCTCTTGCTTCTTTTTGAAAAATCCCTTTATCATTTCTACCAGATCCTTAATGGTGGATGGTCCTACAATGTCTCTTGATGCATCAAACACTCTCTTCTCTTCTCCCTTCTCCTTATCAGTATGATCTGTTTGCTATTCCAGAGGAGGATTTGTACTAGTTTGCTTATTTTTAGCTTTATCCTAACCATCTATGATATTGACTTGATCAGGTTTAGGGGCTTGATCTTCTTTCTCCTTTGTCCCTTCATCATTTTTGTCTAACCCTTGGTCCATTCTATCATCTAGAGTAGATGTGTCATCTTCAACACTCGTTTCTTGATTAACATATGTGGTTGGGAGATGAAATTCCTTCAAAACTTTCAAGGTGATTTCCTCAGTTTCTTTGACTACCTTCTCAATGTCATCTGCCATTAGAGTATTCATCATTTTCTTTGTTCTAAATTATTTGTGAAGTGCTTTGGAGACTTTTGTCTTTTCTTCTGGGTTGATTTTAGGACATAGATTTATTAATGTGTGTTCTCTAATCTCAATGTCCTTGTCCATAGCAACTTCTTTCCTTGCAGACATTATACTTCCCAAGTTGTTTGGGAGATCAGTAATTATTTCAATGAGAGATTTATTGTATATGTCCATGTATTGGATGACACCAGCTTCAATGGCCTTTTTATTTGCATTGTCAAAGTCATCATACAGTTGGGTAATACATTTTTGATTTCCATCAACTATAATGGCCTTCAATACTTTCTCTAGACTCATTGTAGTTTGGTCTTCTATAGGTGCTTCAGTCTTAGGCTTCTTTCTCCCTTTACCCTTACTTGAGCTCTTCCTCTTTTGGAACTGAAGGGTTTTCCTTTCTAAGAACTGGAGGGTGGTGCACTTTGTGCCTTCATCTTCTTCACCTCTTCATCAGTCTCAGTTTCTTCATAATTAACTGCACCAACACTGACATACACTCTCTAACCTTTGGTCTTCTTCCTCTTTCCTGTTTGCACTTCTACTGTTGTTATGGAGGGAATACCAGAGGATTTAGATGTTGTTCCAGAGGAACTTGCACCTCTTGTTCTTCTTTATGCTGCAGCAGGTACTCTTGTTGCACCTCTTGAACTTTCAGAGCTTTATTAGCTTCCTTTTCTTTCTCCTTCTCCTTTTCTTTAGTTGCTCTTTCTTCTTCAGCTCTAGCTCAGATTGTGGCTAATATTTTTCTTTGGTGAATCCTTTGCTTTGTGCATATTCTTCTACCATTTTCCTAGCTTTTTTCTAGATTTAAGGCTTCCTTAGTTCAACATGAACATTTACAAATAGCTCTTCATATGTGCCAAACCTTTCCTCTGAGGTATCCCTACGTTTGCTTAACTTGAGATGGGCATATCCATCTAACACATCAGCTACTACTTCATACCCCATTGGCATAATCTAGACTATTCTAGGCTCAATGACCTCCATCATGCACTGATCCTTGTTGACAATAAAGCATATGTTATTTTTATACTTTTCCACAACTATCTTAGGGATCTTTTCCCTAGATTGCATTACCCTTTGGAAGTTCTCGAAATAGCCCCATAGGGCTGTAGTCTATGCATCATGACTTCCTATACTACTCAAATGAGTTCTAATTTGTACTATAACTGGTTTAGAACTAGTTCATAACAAATTCTTAATCCTTGGTAGCTATTGCATAAAATAAAGAATAGGCACAGAATTAGAGTACCAAACTTGAATGAATAGTTTTTCTCTTTTGTCTTTTTTAGATTCTCTGTCTATTGTTGCCGAAGCAACTCACAAAGATCATAGTCTACATTCTCCTTGATCATTTCATAAGTTTTGTATATAGCAGTGCTAGAGACAGAGTTCTCCCAGTTGGTGAAATAGATTTTGTAGGGTCTTCAATGTCGTTAACTGTTAAAGCTTTTTTATCAAATTTGGCTTCGGTGCCACGTGGCCTTCATCACGGTGTCATTCTTTATAGATTTTAACATAGCTACTATTCTAGTAGAATTCAATCTAGTTATGGCCCTTATCGCATCTTTTGTGATCATAAATGGTCTTTCCAACCACATGAATTCATCATGTATCCCAGCTCAAGACATACCAGACCCATTCATCTTCTGCAAATGTTGGGAATTCTATATATTGAATGAATTTATTCTCACTTAGTGCCTTATATTCTTCCTTTAGATCAAATTGGTCATCACTTAGATGTTGTAGGTATAGATCTATGAATTTACTGTCACCATGTTCTTCTAGGGCAACATGAATGTAAGCCCTAACATCCTCTGCATGCATTACACTGTATGGTATACTAGAAAATGCACCTATTTGGTCGACTTATGTTGATTTGAAAGGGTGCTTGTTGAATTTTGGTCTCAGTCTCTCAGTTATATAAACCACTTGTGGTGTTGCCATTTCCACAAAGACTTAAGCAAATTTATAGTAGGGTTTCAAATAGAAAATACCTCTTTTACCAAATTAGGGTTTTCATCACTTGAGATTGATTTGGCTTGATTTGAATCATTTTGGAAATCATTGTAGTTGCTTGGAATTTTGCTTGAGTTCTTCTTAGACACTTGGTAGTTCAAATGTAAAGTGATTAACTTTTTAAATTCTAGCCTTTTAACCTTTGATTGCCTTAACCTAATCATCATAAATGTAGTCCTTCAAAAGTTGTCAAACACTTCTTTGTTAAGCCCAGTTATTCAAGTTTGCTCTGCATTTGATCCTTTCCTATTGGAATTTCTTTCAAAAGATCTTTCATATAAAGTTTTTCATCATAGCTTCGTGTCAGATTCTAGCACTGAATATTTGGCTAGGGGATTAGGATTTTCAATACAACTCCCCCTGAACCAGAGCTCCCAATTTACTTCCCAGAGGAAGTATCTGCACCAGAAGCTGGTGCAGATCCATCCTTGACCTCATTTACATCCTTCTTAATCCATACCTTGCTCATTTCCTTCTTGATTTCCACTAGATCAATCTTGTTTTTACCCTTATCTTCTCTATGCTATGTTTTCCTCTTCTCTATAGGATATTCTCTTTTCTCATTCTTAGTTCTGCAGAATCTTGCAATATGTCGAAACTTGTTGTAATTGTAGCATACTACATTTCTCTATCCCTGATTCCTTCTATTGATTGGATCCATTCTTATTCTGCATTGGTTAGCCATATGCTAAAATATATTGCATGAAAAACACTTTCCATTAAAGGATTGAGTATTCCTTGCATTGTTAAAACTATTCCTTACCATACTTTTGCATTCATTTGATCTATGACCAATTTTCTTGCAATTGAAACATTGACTAGAGAGTGATGGAACATTTTGATTCATTCTACTCATACATTGAGTAGCCTTATGACCAAACTTATTGCAAAACAATAGCCATTGAAAGATGGGTGCCTTTGAGCATTTGGCTACCTGATCAAAGGTCTTCTGGGTCTTCTCCTTTGATTCTGGAACTAGTTGCCTTTGTTTTTCTTCATCTTAGTGTTTTCTTGACCTGATTTAGAACTTTCTCCTTTTTCAAATCCCAAGCCTTTCTTTTCATTTGAACTCTTCTGAATTTCAATCAACTCCTCAAGATTTGCAGTCTTATTTTGAATTTTTCTTTATAGCTATTAGTTGCTTCTAGATTATATTTCAGAAGCAAAACATCTCTAGCCAATTTTTTAGATTCCTCAGACTTATCCTTTACAACTTGATTCAGATAATTTTCAATCTCCTCTTTCTCTTCAATTTCCAATATTAAATTGTTTAGGGTTTCATTTGCCTCATTCAATTGTTCACTTAGCTCCTTGCTCTTTTCTTTGAACTTCTTGACTTGCTCCCTTAGCTTTAGAATGCATTCATATGCTTCTTGAACATTTGCCTTCAGATCCCTGACTTCTACTTCAGACTTTTCAAGATCTTCAAGAGGTTCTTATAATTCTTGATCAATTGTGATACTGCCTGGAGCAGGATACCTTCTAGCTGCCATGAGTATTCTTTCCTAGATCCTCCTCAAGCAATTAAACTTCTTCCAAGGAACCTTGCTCTGATACCAATTGTTGAATACAAGGAATACTGAGAAAGGGGGTGAATTAGTATTCCACAAAACCAATTCTTAACATGTTCATTAATCCAAATACCAAAATTAATAATATGAAAGTAGAATAAACATGAGAACAACAACCATAAAGGCATAACACATAGACACCAGGATTCTTATGTGGAAAACCCAAAAAGGAAAAAACCATGGTGAGTGTTAGCTCACAATACATTATGATAACAATACAAGATTACATAAACCTCACTACCATGGGTCTCACTACCCAAAGAAATGCTCACTGCAGGTGGACTCACTATCCAAGTGGACTCACTATCCATAAAGAAAGAAAGATAGAAGAGAGATAATAGAATGGATCACTACCTATTATGAACTATTGTAAATGCATCTACAACATGGTGGAGTATAGTTCCATTGGTCACTCAATATACAGACTCAAAACTCTTCATTATTACTGCCCTACTTTTCTGCTCTACTACATATACTCTATTTTTTGCCCTTATTGTCCTTTTCTACCCTATAAACTACCTTAAATCATGCATGCATCAAATTTGCACTATATCCACACTTCTCCATTTTTCCCACACTGAAATCCATCGAGTATATATATCTGCAACAAGATTTATCTCATGATTAGGTCGGCAAGACAAACATGAAACATGTATACAAATGTTATACCTTGTCGGCTTGATCTTGTGCACAAACAGCAATGTGGATTGAAACAAACCTACAATAGTCTTCATATAGGTTCGGACCAATCATTCAACCACTTAGATTGATTTGTTCAAACAATATTTCTTCACCGCATATAGATCTAACATGTCTATCGGCTTACCCCTCAACTACACACTTGACCAGTTCAACTGTCACATCATAACTTCCAATGAGGACCATATGAGACTCTAAAAATCATATCCAATATCCATTATAGCTCTCTTGTCAAACCTTTAGAACTGTAAAACATGGTATTCAACTATAGACAAATGTAAATCTCTGAACTGTCACTCAGTCATTGTGAAACGTTGTGAGACTGTAAGCTGATAAAGAACAACTTGTAGAAGGTGATCAAAGGAACTTCATAAGCTATAAATCTAGATTTAGGTAGTCATAATAAGTATCTTTGGTGCCTTGAAACTGCAAGACAAAATATGTAACAATGGAGGAATGTGGACCCTTTTACTTTGGTATTGTGCAATATTCCTGTCTTAACTCTATTCACCCAGAATTAGACATTTCACCATATGAATTTTGGAGGAAGTCAAAACTTGAACACTGGAACATGTGATCACCAAATAGCTATGAACAATATACCTAAACTACATTTAATGATCTTCAACTATGGAGGCATACTGATGCAATCTCTTTTACTCTGTAGCTTTCCCATACTTAGACATCTTGACTAAGGCTTTCGGACCTTTACGAAACCTTGGTGCCATAACTGAAAACCCCTTTACTATGCTTTGTTGCCATCAATGACAACATACAACTTTCCATCAGAGTAGTGTCTCTTGACTATGTTGCCAATAGATAAATGATTTAAACACAAATATATATTAGCTTAGAGGTGTAGCTCGCATGTAGATGAAAATCCTTCAACACATGAGAAGATGAAGCCAAATATGCATAACAAACACAACAACAATATTCTATTCTAGAACAATGAATGCTTTGAATGCTCTACAATCATAAGTTCACCAAAAGGTCATAATCATCTTCTAGTCTACAAATGAAACCCTAAACATGCTTATATATGCATTCCCACTACAAATTTCATAATTCAAACTTAAGATGTTAGAAATGAAACCTTTTAACAGTCACATAACTGAAATTTAAAATATAGGTCTCGACCAAATAGGGCAAGACTAGGGCATAAGCACCCAAGTCCTAGGCCCCATTTTCAAGGAAGGGTCAAGTTCAACAATGTCCCCTTAGCACCATTTGACATGGTTTTCAAGGGATTTTGCATTGGGAGTTTAAATGAACATGCATGATGAAAAACAAGGGACCCAGGAGCTCAACTTAGGAGGTAAAAGTCTTAAGGGGATATTTTATGATATAACAACCACCAACTAGACATTACACAAGCCCAAACTTAGAACTATATATAGAGTTGTACTTTTGTTAATAGTAAAATCAATTCATCAAAGAGCTAAAAAGCATAAAAGGTTACTCATGAAATAGGTTAGGAAAAACATGTAGGATAGGACCATGACCATGGTAGCATCTAGGACAAAACTATGATCATGGTAGTGTCTAGGATAGAAATGTAACCATGGTAGTGTCCCTTAATTGTATAGCCAAGAAATTTGGAACATGAACTAAATAGCCATTTCAATTTCTAGTGCATGCAAAAAAATTTCCATAGCCTAGGAGAACCTTCCTATTCACATAAATCTATAAAAGGTAGAAACTAGCATTTCAATTCAATTGGAGGAAAAAATAAAATTGTATTGATTAAAGGATAGTAGGATTTCATTGTTCATAGTATGGTCGAAGAGATGAAATAATAGAATATGCAATTGAAGGAGCAAGGGGCAGATTGCATCTTTGCACCCAAAAGACAATTGTTGAATTTTAAGAAAAATATAATGCTACATACATTCCTACATCTATATATTTCTAGGTCTACAATGAGTAGTACAACTACTTTGAGGCATATTCTGAACTAAAAAGAATTCCAGAACAATGTGTGACCAACATAATTTAACTAAAACATAGTTCTTACCTATATTCCTAATTCAATCAACATATTACAACTATTTTATTCTTGCATCCATTTAAAATAGAAACTCAGTTGAAGTAAAAAAAAACAATCTAACCCAAATTTTGGATAGGTATTCAGATTCTTAGAGTTTTTGGAAACCTATTCAAAGAGAATATTTTTTCCTTGATATTTCAATAGTAATCTAGAAAATTTATGGGCTCCAATTCTAGCCTAGTCAATTTCCTAGGCCAATCGACATTACCTCAACAAGGCTTTAAGGGTGCACCAATAGGGAACCCAGTAAGCACACCTTACTCACTAGTTGATATGGCTCCATGGATGTGTTAAAAACTAACTGTATTCAGTAACACCAAGTGATCCACATCAATGTGTGAGAAAAAAGGCTTTTGCTTCATAGACAGACATATATGGACACCTATTGGAGGTCTGCACTACCATGAAAACAATCACAGAAGGCAAGTAAGACAATGTCTCTCTTCCTCTGCAAAGAATTCGAGATACCCAATTCCTCCTTCTATCTTCTCTTCTTAGATACAATATCAATTTAAGACTTATGGTTGTTGTTGTTGTATACTTTCAAGCAAATGCAATTGGTAGGTGTAAAGCCACATTCCAGAACTTTTTCTAGTATCCTTCGTGCTTGGGCCAAAATGGATATTTGGAACAGTGTATGGACATCCATAAAAGTATTTAATGTAGGGGGAATTTTTTGTAATCTTAGAAAGCTTTTAAATATGTAGAGGAAATGAGTGATAGAAATAGTAACGTAGCAGTGCCCTTGATTTGTTTGCAACCTCTATTTGTATATGTGGGTTTTCTTCAAACTAAAAAATAGAATGTAGGAATCAAGGTTGAAGTTGTGGAAGGCGTGGTGCATGGTGATGGTGGCCATGTTTGACAACATGCAACATAGCTCAGCACATCTAGGTGTCTGGTTAAGTGTCTATCAAACTACATCCTGAAACATTACAAGCATGGAAAATCTCAATCCTACAAAAATAATTATGAAGATTTTACAAATTTTAAGAATCAATGGCAATGGGCTTAGGATGTGGCCATTCCCACAAATGCTTTTTCTATTGCTCTGGCTGCCATCAAAAAGGGTTCACACACGTCCATGCCCCAAGCCATCCCAAACATGCAAAAATTTGCACCCCCATGACTTCAAACACCCAGACACATGCTTGCCCTAGAAGAAAAGGGAAAACTATGACAAACACTCAATCTTTAACCTTTTTTACAGATTTTAAATCTTGCCAAAAAAAATAATTGAGCTAAAATAGTAGTGTACTAATGAAAAAATCCAACTCTTTCAATCTCATTTGCAAAAAACACGTGAGTGGAAAACTCCAAATTCCCCTCCATCAACACCTATCTAGCGAACCTAGAACCTGCAAAACATGAAACAAAAAATTTCCATTTTAAGAATAATGAAAATAAATAAAAATGGGCTCAAAAATCAACCACCCAATCAAAAAATAAATTTTTGGAATAACTCCCTCTCAAAATTCCATAATACTAAAAAACCATAGGAAAAAGATTAATTTTTTCCATTGCACATATTATGAGGCCCAATTAATAGATGCAAGCAAAAACAATAGTTACCCTACCTATGACAGGGACTAATAAAGGTTAAGTTATGCCAACCCACCATTTTGAATTGTCCTTTATAGTAAAAATAACTTCTTGTTAAAAACATGTGACTACATTTTTATCAGTCATTTAAGTATTGCTTCTAATAAGATTTTCTTTATTAAGGATCAGACTTTCTTATAATAATCTTTTCTTTGGTAAGGATCTTAGAAACTACTTATTAATATTTTAATTAAAATGTTTCCTTCTTATAAGAAATGATGGAATTATTTGGTTGATTCTATAAAATGAAATATATAGCCAGTCCAACTCAGCTCTTAGTTAAGAAGTTTTGACGCAAATGATGTCAAGTTTTAGAACAATTATTCTACTCTAAAGGAGTTGGATAACAAGGAGATGACTCTCAATATTTGTTTATGAATTGTATTTCTTGGAATGTTCAAGGTCTTATAGACCTCCCATAGAAATACATTGTTCATGATGCTTGGCTTTAATATCTAGGTTTAGACATTCTCTATTTACAAGAGGTTAAAGTGTCTAGATTTTTTTCTCTACTTCTTAACATGTTAGTTGACCTTTGAATCATCATATTTGTAGTAATCATGAAGCTGGTTGGGGTGGTGTAGTCATTTTCTCTCTCCTACATGGCACCAGCATTTGGTTGATCAAATATTTGATTCCACCAATCATGTATTCTGGGCTCTTTTTAGCATTAATAATCATTCATTTGGTGTTATTAATATTTATGCTTCTAATGATACCATGGAGAGATCTTCCCTTTGGAGATGGGTTGCTAATTCAATGCCTGCCACCACTTGGGTTTCGTGCGATGATTATAATATGATAGAGATGGCTTATGATAAATCTAGGAGCTTGCCTATGTGATGGACAACCTGTGAAATGGAGGCTTGGTTCTTCATGTGTAATAAATTGAGTCTTTCTCATACCAATGTTGGCCACTGCCAAGATCATAAAATATGGTTCACCTAGAGAAATCTTAGAGCTAGCCATAATAGGGTATTAAAGCAACTTGACTAGGAATAGGAATAGTGTTGTGGACACTCATGTTGTTTTTGAGGAGTCTTATGGAAGACAAGAGTCTATGCAACTAGTTTGAAGAGCTTGAACATAGTTTCGGTATTGGTAAGTCTCCTTTCTATGTTAATTATGATGATAGTGAATATGATCATTTCTTTGCTCATTATGATTATCCTCATGAAGTGAAAATGGAATTCTTTTTGTCAAATAATGAATGTGTTGAAAATGATGGGGACACATGTTTTCTTGAGAAGGAACAAGCTTTTTGTAGTGAAGAGTTTTCAAGATGTGAGTCATAGATGCAAAGTATTAATTGTGTAAATGATGTTGAAAATTTATCTGTATGCTCTTTTAGTGACTATGATGTTTTTGAATATATTGATGCTTGGAGAGTTTTAGATCCTCAAGTTGAGAAAGGGAAGACAAGGTTACTCATAAAGTTGTAATTATAACCCTGCTATGATAGATTTAGATGAGGAAATAAAAATAGATGAACAATTTGAATTGTTGTTTCCTTATTTTGAAGCATTTTGTGTTGAGTTGTATGATGGTTTGTAAGATGAATCAAGTTATATTCTCATTCCTAAGATGGAGAAAATGTTTGACACATATGATAATGACACAAGCTAGCAGCTTGGGATTCAGGGATTCAATAAAAATGTAAACATGGTTGGAGATGCATGTTCTTTTGAGGATCACAACATGACTAGTGATGAAAATTTTCTTGAGACAACTCAGTCTCCTTTGCATAGCATTGAAATACCAAGTGATGTAGATGAGATACATTACCCAAATGTAGGTGAATACATATGTCATATGTATCAGATCAAAAATGAACCTGAGTACGAGCATTTTTTTGTTTGGTACACCTGATGAATGCTTGCAATGTATGGAACAAAATTTAGATCATGCTTTAGTTGGTATATCCTATATTTATGATATTTGTCTAGATAGATTTTTAGACCCAAGATTGAATCATGATTCAACAAACCAGAGAAAGTGTATACAAATGTGTTCATAGAACATAAGACACATGAAGTTTTCAAGTTTGATATGATAGTAAAGGATGAGGTTAATGTTTGTAATGCCATTTATCCAATGGATCATGAGTATTTTTAGTTCTCAATTCAGCTTAATAAAATTTTATTGGTATAGGGAAATGACTTTGTGGATGCAAATCACTACAATGTCTGACATGGTATGATGGATAAATGTGTTGTTTGCATGACATATGGAGAGATATATTAGTTAGAGCTTGATTGTAAAGATAAGAAGAACACAAGACACTCTGACAATGGCAGATTATGATAGTATTTTTAGATTTGGTTTGGGATAGTCATCTGATAATAAGGTATTTGACAAAAGAAGGTTTTGGTTCTTCATTTTTGAGGGCCAAGGGTGACCAAATAATGTTTGAATTTGAAAATTGTGAGTTAGAGCTTTGCAAATTGGAGCAATTTTTAGAGCCGCCCAATGGAGTAGGTACCTAGTCTACGTCCTGAATAAGTCTGGATTCTCACCATACCCACAAGGGGCATGCGTCCCCAAACATGAGTTGTTGTTGGCACCTTCAAATTTGGCAAATTTGAAGTGCCTATTTTCCTTCAAATTGGTGGCAAGGGCCAAGTTTGATCCCTGTCATATCTACCTGAGACCCTGACTTTGATGATTAAAATTTTGAATCCAGGTCATCGTCATCTAGATCCATTTGGTAGAAGGTTTTTTGGGATACATGTTAGTAAATTCATCCAGTTTCATGGTCCTCGAGTGAGTTTTGATGTTTTTTAATGCGTTTACGAATACCAGCAGGCTAAAAAGGTGTCCCAAAAAAGTGTTGAATTTTCATGGTTCTGGTGACAAGCCCATGTCTTAAATAATTGATTATGGTCTCCTGCAAATTTTTGTGGTCTTCGAACATCTCATGTGCCAATGGTGTCATTGCACTATTTTGGCTAGAAGAGAAATTAATTTTCTCCCAATGCTAATGTTTTAACTTTGCCAATTTTAAAACATTTTAATGTTTTAAATTTTTGTGTGAAGTTAGAAATTGAATTGTAAGATTTAACATAAGCTTTATTAAGCATTAGCTTTTATTTTCCACCATTCCGTGAAGGACAAAAAGTGAGTGCTCAAGCACAGACTAGGGAGAGGCTTTCATAAAAACATTTAAATGTTTTTAATATTTACCAATGTAAAAATTAAAGGTAAAAAGCTTTGTTAAAATCTTTATTATATGCTTTTGTGTGCATTCCACCATTCTGCAGACAGAGGAACTAAGCGCCCAATTTCAAGTGTGGAATAACAAAATGGTTGCAGACAATGGAGGAGGTGTGCGGTTTCACATTTGGTTTGTAGAAAAAACACCTTGCATTTTTCTAAAAATTCCTGGAGTTAATTTATATGGTTAAACATGTTTTATACTACTAGTAAATAGGGGAAAAGGCCCAGATTGAAATTTCTTTATCTACAAGGTAGAATGGGGTTAGTAAGTTAATTTTACCAATAGGGTAGAATTGTGCACAAGATTTGCAAGTAAAGATAAATGAAGAGGGAAATTAAAAGATCTAAAGGCATATTCCTCATGCCATTTTGTTGTAAAATCAGAGGGATAAAATGTGCCAAATGTCATGCCTCAGTTTAATCTAGGGCTCTACTTCTCTATAAAATGCAAGTATTGTTTCATTTGCTGGGGTTCCAATTCTCCAGGTTTCTGGGATTGTAATTTTGTACAAGGTTGCCACCTAGGTTTTAGGAGTTCTTCAAATTTTAGAGTTCAATGTTGTAATCAGTTGTTCTTGTAATGGAAAGCATTTTAGTTTGCAACTTAAGATTAGTAATGTCATGTAGTAATGTCTCTTGGATGTACACATTATTTTTTCAATTAGAGTAATTAAGGATTATGATGGTTTTTGTTGCACATTTGCTATAATAAATATTGGTTTAATGGCTCTTGTTCAAGGAGCAAGTTAATTTTTACTTTCAATCAAATATTAGAGATAGTGTGTCATATTCAGGATCTCAAAGAATATTATGTGTGTCCATGAGAGGCCTCATTATTGTAAGGTAATAATGGTTTAATGGTCACTGATTTTGTGTTCATGTTGTTATTAGATGGGTCATTACATCTTAACTTTGTAATGGACAAGGCAACAGTCTAGTGTGTTTCTTTTGTGCAAACCCTAGAAGGAATAACCAATTATAAATCTATTGAGTCTTTTTATTTCATGTTTATTCATGTCTGGTTTTTTTGTATCTTCATGGAGATTAAAGAACATAGAGGTTATGCTTAGGAATGCTTTAGTCATAACTCCTTTGTGTATTTGGGATGAAGATATTTCTATTTTATTGGTTCTCAATGTCATTCAAGGTGCAAATGGATGATGCCTAGATGCAATTAATTGTATAACACCCTTTACTCATTTATCTGAGAACCATCCACATGTTAAAGGCTTGTAATGTATTGTTTAGTGCAAGTTTTATCATATCTTCAAACCTTTTAATAAGAACAACATCCTAAGTCCTATGGAGCTCAAAGTGCAGAAGGCTATTTGTAGCCTTGTTCGTTGGCCTTTCTTGTCTTTAGTCTGATGATGGTGCAAGATCTTTGTATTAACCTATTGATCCATTGATTTAGGTATTGTGATTTTATTGAGGATTGGGGGTTGCAAGAAAAAACACCAATAGGCCCTAACATGGTATTAAAGCAACTTGATTAGACCATTATGTCAGCCTAATATTTTTTTCTTTTCTAGCTATTATTCCTTGCTAGTGGAGCCATTACCAAATGTTGTCTATTGTAACCACTTTCTAATATTATTTGGTATTGAGTTACAAGTTTCCAAACCCAAAGCTATGAAGACTTAGTTTTTTCTCAATACGTCACTTCTCAATGACGAAGCCACATCATCTTGTATTCAATGTGTCTAGAATTTGGAGACACATCAAGTTTTTTCTCAATATGTCACTTCTCAATAACGAAGCCATATCATCTCGTATTCAATGTGTCTAGAATTTGGAGCCACATCATACCCAAAGTATTGAGAGGGGGGGTGAATCAATACTTTATTAAACTTCTGATTTATTAAATTAGTGATCCATTCACCACATGAAATAACAAAGCAAATCAAACATAGAAGAAACAACCATAATCCCTTACACATGAACACTAGGAATTTTATGTGGCAAACCAAAACCTAGGAAAACCATGGTGAGTGTTAGCTCACAATATATTATGTAGGAACAATACCAAATTACAATAGAGGCTCACTGCCTTAGGGATCACTGCCCAAAAGAGGTGCTCACTGCAAGAAGTCTCATTGCCTAGAAAGAAAGAAGAAAGGAAATGGTTCACTACCAGAATGAACTACTCTAATTGCATCTACATATGGATGATTGCAGCCCCAATGAATCTAAGAAATAATGTCTCTAAACTCTTCGTATTTGACTACACTATTTCACTATTCTAATTCTACATTAGACAAGATCTCTCTTGTTCTCCTCTGCACTATACTTCATGTGTATAGGAAAAATTGAGAGCTCAAATGATAAAATCACAAAAGCAATGATAATAACAACTCAATTACCCATAACATAAAGAGATTGATCTAAGTAAAATCCAATATCAATGAATAAATCAATTTAAAACAAGGAACACTTCACCTAGATTGTATAGTTCTCTTTGTATGAATGTAGATTGCTCAATAACATTGCGAAACCACATTTGCAACAAGTGGATGTAGGTTGTATGCGTGCTCAAAAGCTCGAAGTGCTCAATGATGCGATGTATCCTCAATTCACTATAAAGGATGCCTAAGAATAAATGATCGAAGAGGATTTGTGAAGGAGATGAGGGGGGTTTATATAGGTTTCAAACATGATCGATCAATGGATGAAATAAATCTAGATAATTGCTTTTTTGATAAAGATAGATTTGATTTCATAAATTAGAATATTTTTTCTTCTAATTCATTAGTTGATGATAAAAATAAGATAAATTAAAGCCAATTAACTTAACTTTAGATTTGCCTTTTTTAGAGTTCTAAAAATAAGACTGATTGTGCACATGATGTAACATGATATTTTTAGAGGAATTGGAGAGATAATTGAAATTAAATAAATAAATTTATTGAATTGATTGTGCATGATAGAGGAATATGAAGATTATAAATAAAATACTTGATTTTATTTATTTTTAGAGGATTGAGATAATTTAAATAAATTTGCATGATTTATTTAAATTTAGAAGAACAATTTGATTTAATTAAATAATGTAAATTATTTAATTGTAGATAAGAGAGAATTTGTGATGAATTAATTAAATAATTAGATTTATTTAATTAATGTAGACTTGAAAATTGAAAAGGATAATGATTTAATTAAATAATAAAAAAATATTTAATTGTGGAAGAATATAGAGGAATTTAATGAAATCAATTAAATAAAGAGGATTTATTCAATTAATGTTGAAAAAAAGTGATTTGGAAGAATTTAGACGAAATTAACTAAATAATTAGATTATTTAATTAACACTGAATGTAGGTGATTAGACAAATTTGATGAAATGCAAGTGATGTGACAACATGGTCATTTTAGGGTGTCTACATTTTGCCCCTCTTTGGTGCAATGCAGTTTATAGCGTTGCTTCAAAGAAAATGATTGTTGAAGACATGATACAAATTTTGATGGTCCAGTGTAGCTAGTTGCCCCAGTGTATGCCCCCTTGAGAGGAAAGACAGGGAAGCAATAGAAGGACTGGGTTGAGCTCGACTAGAAGGTTGCGTGACAATGTAGAAAATAGCATGGAGTGGGAAGCATTAGGATAGGGACACTATAAATAGGTCCTAAATGGTCAACATCCCTCATTTACACACTTAGAGTTGTCAAATTTAGAGCTTGTAGCCTCCTAGCATAGTTTTGTGAGAGCTTTGAATGGAGAGAGTTTGGAGTGTGGTGAGATGCCGATCCCTATGCATAAGCATCGAGCAGAGTGGGTCCGGACCTACGGAAGACCAATGGGAGCACCAACAGTGGTAAGTGCTTGATAATCTCTTTGCGTTGAATTTCTAGGTCATTTCTAGGGTTTTTTCTAGGTTTTGTTTTAGGTCATCCACAAGCACTTCGCAATGCTAGCATGCCTTTGGTAGTCAGTTAAAGAACTTTTGGCATGCTAAAGCGTACTTGGTAGTGTAGTAAAGCACATATGGTAAAAGCTCGACACTTTAGGTTCTAGGGTTGTGCATCGCAGTGTGGTAGGTATATCACCGAAGCACATTTAGTAGTTCAATAAGGCATGATTGGGCAGGTAGTTAGGCGCTATCAGCTAGGGTTTGTGAAAAACATAGCGCACTTGCAGCGCAGTAAGGCGCATTTGAATATGTAGTAAAGTGCCCTTGGCAAAATCAAGTTGCAGTTGGTTTCAATAGTAAAGTGCTTTTGTGAAAACAGTAAGGTGCTTAGGGTAGAAGAGTAAAACACTCTTGGAAAAATCAAGGTGCTTTTGTCTTTTCAGATAGTTTAACCTAGGTTGATTTGAACATGAGTCTCTAGGGTTGACCTAGTAGTGGATCACTTAGGTTAGAGATGTACAGGGTTGACCTAGGGTTTATTTGCATCACATTGTTGTGCTTGTAAATGTCCTTAGTGACTTGAGTAGACTTTAGAAAATTTGCAAAAGGTCTGACAAGTTGTTGTGTGGATGCAGAGAGTCCTTCCTCCTCTGATGTTGAGTGAGTGACACCACATCATTGCCGATGAGGTGGTACAGATTACTTGGGAGGATGATGCATTCTTGGAGTACATGGGACTATGGCATGTGGTGCATTTGCTACATATTAGGGTAAATCTTGCCCTTTTGACTGCTATTGTGGAGGGATATCACAGTGAGACTTGCTTGTTTCACTTTCTGACAGGGGAGGCTACAGTGACACTTGAGGATGTGTATCGCATCCTCAAGATCCTGATTGATGGAGAGAGAGTTGAATTTGACCCAGGGCATGGTGAGGTTGGTATGCGAGAGGTATTCTGCACTGATGACCTCTAGATAGAGGATGGCAAGATCCGTTGGGCAGATGTTTTGAGACTATGTGACAGGATCAGATGGATTGTGACTTCTCTGGTTGGCTGATTCCTCTGTCCAGATAGGCAATCGTGAGGGTTATCTATTGGATTGGGCACTATACTATCAGGGATGTTCACTCATGGCATCCATTATGCATGGGGCCCTTGTGTTTTGGGGTAGCTATACCGAGACCTACATGACTGCATATATAGGAGAGGATGGAGTCTAGCAACAGGGGTTACTTTCTTATAGGTATGGGCTTGGGAGCACATCCCAATTATTAGACTGATGAATCAGCATCACCGCGAGAGGGGAGAACCATACAAATTTATACATGAGGGAGTCATCACACAAAGGCATCTTGGATCTGTGAGCTTCTGGAGGTGACAGATTGATGAGATGGATATCATTATTTGGAGACCATAGCTACTATACGAGGCATGGGAGGATGAGCATGAGTAGTTGATGTACTATAGATAGGCGCGATATCTATTTGGTAGTCACACATATACAATTGAGAGATACCTTCCAGAGAGGGTACTTAGATAGTTTGGTTTACCATAGGGGTTGCCTATTGGAGAGGCAACACATGCTAGGACATGATGGAAGGTTGGGGATTGGGATGCTGAGATTCCAGTGGCTAAAGCTTTGGCATAGTTGTGGGGACTTGCCATAGTGAGATGGGATTGGGATTTAGGATTAGTGGATCCAAGGATACTACCAAAGTATGACAGGTACTAGCAGACACACAAGCTAGTGAGACTGACCACACCAGGGGTGACAGGGGCAGTGCTAGGTGCTAGTGCCTAGAGGAGAGGCGAGGGTCAGACAAGAGACCAGATAGCAGGTGGGTGGAGAGGACAGAGGCCAACAAGATGGTGTACAGATGGTAGAGGAGGAGGATCGAGTTGCAAAGACTGAGCTGTAGCAGGCATAGTGCCTACTACATGAGGAGATTGCATAGAGGACTCGCTTGGAGCTTCAGATAGTTAGATTGAGAGGAGACATGGATGCAGCTAGGGTGGAGGCTAGACAAGCTGAGGCCCAGGATTAGGTACATGCACAGGTAGCATCAGAGGCACAAAGAGCATTGGTAGAAACACAGGCCATACCAGCACTAGCAGTAGACGATGGACAGATTGCCCAGTTGATGTTGGAGAGAGTTGCTTCAGTACAACTATGTTTGACAATAGAGGCCACCCTATAGAGAGTTAAATGGGAGAGAGACAAGGCATGTTGTGCATTTGGTGCCAACTACACGACATTGTATAGAGAGCTCATCCATGTACAGGGAGAGCTTGTGTCAGCAGGCAGAGAGGTTGAGTACTATAGAGGTCTCTATGTTGGGGCAGTGCCGGTAGATCAGCAGGCACGTAGCTATCAAAAGCAGAGTAGGTCAGGAGCATCTAGGTCATGCAGGATAGGGTAGTTAGTGTCCTCAATTAGAGGACCCTTTGTATTGCCAGGGGGAGGAGGACTAGTAGGGGGACCTTCGCCAATTATAGGTGGAGGACAAGGATCATAGAAGGAGGGCAGCTCTACCCACTAGAGCATGCATTTTGTATATTGTATCATTTTTTTATCATGATTGACATTGTATATTTTTTACTGATACCTGCATGCATCCAATATATATTCTGTGAGCTCTAGATAGCCATGATTAGTTATTGATGTATATTCGGATGTATACATATGGATTGTTGATGTAGACACAGACACTTGTATTTTGATGACCTTTCATATGATGATATATGATGACATATTATGCTCACTAATATTCATGAATTTTTGTTTATGCATTTCTTTATGACATGTGATGTGATGATATGTATGTATGATTATGGATTTGTGTGAGGATGTATATGTTGATATGATTCTTATAGATGTATGACACATGATGACATGTTGATATGATATAGATGCTACGACATGCAATATCTAATATGCAATTTTGTAGATATACACTAGATGGTGATGGAGATAGAAGAAATGAGACATAAGAGAATATGAGGGAAAGACTATTGATCAAACTTTTCTTGAAAACTATATAGGGCCATGAATAAATGGATGGGTAAGATGGATGAGCTTGTTGCAATGGTTTCACAAATGGTTATAAAGAGCAATCATTATTTTTGATATAGCACGTGGATAGTTTGCCACCAAGGTATAAAAGACCAAGGTGTTCTGATATCCAAGTGCATGGATGTTGACTCAACAAACAGGCGGTTTGAACTTAGATCCCTTAGACATGATATAACCTTGTTGTACATGTGAATGAGCCATAGTCTTGAACATAAAATAAACTTCAATACATAAATGCAAGAAGAATATTAATATGTAAGATGCTAGGTCATAACACACACAAGATAAATATGCTACTAAGAAAGATGCTAAAGATCATTCCTCAAACATGACACACAAAAGAAATGACTATGCCCCCAATCCGTACTGCATTGCAACATACCAAGATTATAGATAAATCAAAGTAGTCTTGAATAGGTATTGGAAAAGGAACAAAAAGATAAACCATAGAGCAAATTGACTAACTGGTAAAGTAAACATACAAACAACATATTCTCTTGCCAATGAGGTTTCTCAGGATAGATTGGATAGGAAAGATAACAACCTTATTGTAGGAGCTATGTGTCCATTAAAGGGTGTTATCAATTGAAAGGATAATGTCTAGTTTTAGGAAATGCAACATGTCGTATAAGACATTTAGTCTGGTTTCGATCATGGAACATTTTGTATAAGACAAGTGTGTTGATCTGTTGTTTGGTTGAGATTGATTTAGCTGATGTTGGAAATTGATATGTACGACAGTATATGGCTCTATAAGTAAATTGCTTTGCTTCATGTTTGTTAAGGACTTTTTCTTTGAAAGGATGTGTTTGTTTGTTGTTTTGCTGCTTGAGTTAGTCAAGTCAAGGTGAATAGATTTTGATAAATGGAAGACTAGAAAGGTGACATGTTAATGGATTGATATGGGTGAAGAATTATGAATCATATGTGCCTGAGTACTGGATATTTCCTTCGTATTCCAGACTACCTACATACCCTGTATCCATGGGATCAAGGCACATTATGATGAAATATGAAAATGATAATATGTAGTTCTGGGTAGAGTGATGAGTGGGTCAATGTGTTTGAGCTTGGATTGGGGAAATGATGATATCTTATGTACCTGAGTATTGGAAACTTCCTTCATAATCCAGATTGCCTACATACCCATATCCATGGGATCAAGGTACCTTAAGATTTAAGATGATATGATATGTAGTTCTAGTTTGTGTGATGAAGTAGAAAAGTGTTGTTGTTGTGGGGAGATGGTTGAAGTGCTTGTGTTTGTGTTTTGATTATTGATGTGTTTTTTCTTTTGTTTGTGTTTTTTGAAGTGTTTGTGTTGTTGTGAACCACGAACAAGGATCCATTCCTAGACCTAGGTTAAGGAAATGGTTGCCCCCATTCTAGTAGAGGTGTTGTTTTGGTTGACTAACATAGGATAACCATGGATGATGGAGAAGACAAAAATAGTTTGACCTAGGACAAGATAGTGATAACTTGATGACATAAATCAAGACATGGGATGACGACAATGAACATTGACAAATTTCCAAGCTATTCTAGATAGGGAGATGGAAATGTAAACAAGGTCAATGGTTTTATTATGGATGGATGAATGAAGTTTGTTGTGAAATTTTCATGGAATGAACAAGACTTGATAGATGATGGATGCTGACTCTACAAATAGTGCCTATTTTCTAGGTTTTCACTATGGTACTTATCCAAGGCATCTGTTTGCCAGGTTTTCACCAAAGGATGGATTGTTTTTTTTTTTTTTTTTTTTTTTTTTATACTCTGAGGATTAGGCATAGAACTTCTTGAGATGAACACTGTTGAGTGGCTCATCTAGAGGAATGTTGTTAGGTGTAGGTAAAGTATAAGCTCTTGATCCATATGCCACTGTGATAACAAAGGGTCCTAACCAATTAGGCTAAAACTTGTCCTTTTCTTGATCTGCTTGATTTCTCTAATTTTCTTTTAAGACAAGATCACCAAATTGAAACCATGTTTCTTTGATCTTCTTGTTATAGTTACACTAGAGGTGGTTTTGCTAGACATGAAGATGATTAAGCGTGACAAGGAGCCTCTCATCTAGTAGTTCTACGTCAACTAGTTTGGAAGTGCGATACTCCTCTCCATCAATCAGGTTCTGCATGGATACTCTAAGGGATGGGATCTCAATGTCTATAGGTAGAATGGCTTCAAAGCCATAGAACAAGGCATAGGTTGTGACACCAGTTGCTATTTTGATATTAGTACGGTAGGCCCATAGGGCAGGATTGAGTTGCAAGTGCCAATCATGACCAGCTTCATTGACTATTTTCTTGAGGATTTTGAGAATGGTTTTGTTAGAAGCCTCAACTTGGCCATTACTCTACCGATAGTAGGGAGTGGAAAAGTGATGTTGGATATTGTATTGGGTGCATAAGGCATGGACATCTTGATTCTTGAATGGTCTCCCATTATCAGTGATAATGGCTTGGGGGATACCATACCGGCAAATGAGTTAGTTAAGGATAAACTTGGCTATTTGCTTGTCGGTGATATAAGTCATGGGAATGGATTTGACCCACTTTGTGAAGTACTTAGTGGCGGTAAAGATAAATTTGTGGCCATTGGATGAGGATGGGTGGATTTTTCCTACGAGGTCGTGACCCCATTGTGAAAAAGGCCATGGAGTTGTCACAGGTTGTAGTTCATGAGCTGGTGTGTGAATCAAATCTCCATGCTATTGGCATTATAGACACTTCTTAGCAAACTTTAAAGCATCTTGTTCTATTGTAGGCCAATACTACCCTGTGCAGAGTATCTTCTTAGCAAGATTAGGACTAGTAGAATGTACACCACAGACACCTTTGTGTATGTCTCATAAGGTAGCATTAGCTTCTTCTGCATCAAGACATCATAAGAGGATACCATCGAGACTCTGACAATATAGTGTATCACCCAAAATGGTGTAACGGGAGGATTGACAAATAAAAGTTTTGTGTTGGGTGGTAGATAGTTCAAAGGGAAAGGTTCCATGTTTAAGGTATTCATAGATATCTTCATACCATGGGGAATTGGGACCAACAAGTTCACATATGATTTTAGTATGTGGAACATCGATGGCCAGTATCAACAATTGCTCAATCAAGAATTCACATTTCTATGTATTTGTAGGCATGTCTATAAGTGACCCTATAGAAGCCATATAATATGCATCTTTGTTATGCTCTCTTAGATTTTTCTCAAATGTGATGCTAGAAAAATGTGGTTTATAGGCATCCACTAGTTGCTTGTAAGGGACCAACTTTTCATCTTTTGTTTGGTACTCATCTGTGACTTGTTGAATGACTAGTTGTGAGTCTCCATACACTTGTAGTTCTTTGATGTCCCATTGGATTGTTGTATTGAGACCTATGAGGAGTGATTCATACTTGGCTATGTTGTTAGTGTAAGGAAATGCAAGCTGTTATGACTTGGGAATATAGTCATTTTGAGGCGTGATAAAAAGGATTCCGGCCCCTGATCCATGCTGTGTGTAGGAACCATCAAAATACAACTTCCACATTACTAAGGTAGAAAGAGTGAAGAGATTTTCATCCAGAAAGTCAGATACCATAGGATGTACATCTGTCATGGGTGCTTTTTATAGTTGATCTGCGAGGGCTTGTCCCTTGATTGCTTTATGATCCACATACTCAATGTCAAACTCACTAAGGATCATGACCCATTTAGCTAGTCTACCTGTGAGAGCTACTTTTGCTAGAAGATACTTCAATGGATCAATTTTTGCTATGAGATTTGTATGTTGATTAAGCATGTAATGCCACAACTTTTGGGAAGCGAACACTAAAGCTAAACAAGCTCTTTCCATAGGTGAATAATTAAGTTCATAACCCACTAAGGTTCTACTGATATAATAATTGCATGCTCTTTTCTTGAATCATCATGTTATGCTAGGAGAACCCCTAGGGCTATAGCTGTAGTTGAGATGTACAAGATTAAAGGTCTATCAGTGACTGGTGGTCCCTGTTGGTCATGATGTTAGTCATAAACAAGCATAGAATAAAAGTACACATTAACTTTTATTCATCTTGAAAGATACTGTGAATTCAAGGAATTTGGGATCCCAAGTCTCCGGTGATTAGGTCTTAATCGTCTGAAGTTACTCAGAGGTTAATGTGAGTTGCTGTTTCCATTTTGGGGCCTTACGTGAAAATGTACCATCATCATGACATTCCTACAGAAATTCTTTACAGAGAAGTCATATTATGCAGTTATTAGATGAAAAAGATGTAAAGATACCTCAATCTTTGCATGATATTTTCAATTGTGCATGCTTTGCATTGAAATATGCTAAATATTTGCGATTACCTATGAGATGTCTACATATTTTGTGTTATTTGCTTAAGATTATCAATTATTTGCAATTGTGGTAGTGAAATGTTCTGGAATTGAAAGAAATTAAAGGAATACTACAATTTAAAGTTGAATCTTCAGCTATTGATCCACGTACATACTTGATACTATCATGACAAGAAGAAATCAAACCATATGTTCACCAGGATATTCCACAGCTAGATACAGTTGATGCAAACTTCAGAGGATGATGAATGAAAACAATACATGCAACATGATGAGCACTCCAAGGGACAAAGCAAATCAAAGCACATATCCAGAATTCAGACACAGATTACTCAAGATTTACGAAGATTTGTAATCAAAATACTCTTCTCTTTCATTAAGTATGCAAAAGACATGTACATATGCAATAGCTTTGAAATGAGCCCTGAATACTTCAGCAAACAGATTTCAATTAAGTTTCGAATGTTTACAACAAGGCATTCCACCACCTTTTATAGAATAAGGTGAGGAATCCATTACAAAAGATCTACGATCAAGATTTACCAATTAACATTAACGGTCCAGATGAAAAGCACATGCTTTGCCAATTGGCAATTGTATAGCTGGCACAGAATATTCCAGCATCTTTAACTTGATTCAGTCTCTAGCTAGCAAACAACATATTTGACAATATCCTCCTTACTTCTGGTTCATGTTGCCTCCTTGTGCAACATTGCAATGTTCAGCTACAACTCTAACAGCATCAAGATTTCCTACAATAAACAGACAAACATTAAGTACAGCAATTGGAACACAGCATGCAGCTAAAACCTTCACTAAAAATAGGCCAAATGTTCAAACACATGCAATTGGGTTTCAAATTTGTGAAAACCATGCACAAAATGCATAAACAGGGCCAAAAATACTTGGGTCAACCATCGTTGACTGAAAATCAGGCAATCAGGCCTTCAAATGGATTCAAAAATCCATCGCTTCATTTTCCTGCCCATTTCCTTGTATATCAGGCTTCAAATCTGCTGAAACATCGCAAAATATACAAGGAATTAATCGCTTTCAAATTTCCTTCAAATCTGCTCTTGTATATACTGGCATGTATATCGGGTTTCAAATATGATCATGCATCGCAAAATATACAAGGAATTAATCGCTTTCAAATTTCCTTCAAATCCGCTCTTTGTATGCTATCAGCTTGTATATCGGGTTATGAATCTGCATATACAAGGACAAAATATACATGGAATTAATCGCTTTTCAAATGATTTCAAATCCGGTGTATGTATATCATGTAATGTATATCGTAATGTATGTAAAAACATACAATCACGAAATGTACAACGAATTCTCGCTATTTAATATGATTTCAATTCTGTTTTATGTACATTATGTAATGTATATTTTGGTGTGACCACATATGGTTGGGATGACAATTTCAAACTTGGCCGAAGGCAAAAGCTACACTAATGCCAAGAGTTACACTGATGTCCACCCATCGGGGACACAACCACTATTGGAGAGATAATTCAAGACTCGGCCGATAGACAAACATGCCGATGAACTCATCGGGGTGACGACCACTATCGGTGAGAGAATATAAGATTTGGCCGAAGGCAAAAGCTATGCCGATGAACAACTCTAAAGCTTTTTATCTGCCTGATGCACAAAATACAAAATGTCCACCTGTATGTTAATACAATGTATATTGACATTTGTATGAAAGAAACATACAACAGTTTCTCCATCTTTAACAAACTTTTTGAGTTCGAACTGCATGCATATTGACAATGTGCAGGATATTAAGAAATATGATCACCCCCCCTCGAATGTCCTGATGACATCACCATCATATCCCGGGCTTCGTTGAAATGCAAAAGATGATGTCAGCATCATATTGGTAAAATTAGGGGATATTTCATGGCAGGAGGATATTGTGAAATATCGGGTTACATTCAAAACATGATGTTCACGATGCGCCTAAGGCTATTGACGGGTAAAGGGCGCTATCACTTAAAATTGACGTCCGGATATTTCGACCGCATGATTTTATGGGGTGATAGACCAAGATCAGGATGCTTTTCGACAACATGACTGAGGTCATAAAATATGATCCTCCTCTTGCGAATATCAGGTTTGACCAAAACTTTGACTGCTCATAACTCCCACATATGGATGAATTTTCAGGTGGTGCAAAAGGTAAACCTGCATGGAATTTCAAGCTCTTTCTAAATATGAGGTCACAGAAATGAAATATGAACTTTGACAAACTGACCTCATGATGATGACCTACCTCATCCTGACCCTTCATGATGATGCATTTGACTTACTTTTACCAAACCGCCAGAAAGCAGACAACACAAGCCAAGCCAAAAAGTTGGGTCCTTATTTTGCCAAGTCAAAATGGGGCGTGTTGTGTAACCACACAACAACTTGCCACCAAAGAAAACAAACAAATTCCAATGATTCAAGTGATGTGATCATATTCATATATAGTATTCTAACTCTTTCTAAGTATAATCCTCATGATCTTTAAATGATAAAATTTCATCATGATAACAATGCTAACAAAGGATCATGTGTGTGCATATGATTAATTATCCTCATCTTGAAAGCAAGTTGAAAACATAAGTAACTGGTGTTAAACTACATAGTTGGAGATCATCCCTCATAGCCAACCTGGATAGAGCCTTGCTGCCAGCAGGCATTCATAGCCCCGGCAAGGTTATCTATACAATCTCCCTAAGTCGAGCCCCACTGCCAGCAGGCGTCTATAGCCCCGGTAGAGTTACTTAGATGGCCTAATATTATTGTTTAGTTTTTTTTTTTTTGTATATATGTATCTGATATCATCATGTCAGCTCATTTGTATAAGGTATAGTCACTTATAGTTTTAGGTTGAAGATTGTATTGGTAGCAAGGGAGTCCCTTTAGATTTTTCACTTAACACCTATACTCGTGTCTTCAACAAGCCCAAGGTTGTTAGGTGTTTCATTGTGATTGATTCACTTTGGACAAGAAAAGGCACCCTGATGAAAAGAAATTATAAACCTGGTCATGAATATTTCTCAGAATGAATTACAACCTATATCTAAATCTGATCTCATCACTTGAATCCTAACAATTTAGTTATTTTCTTGGGTGATGAAGTGCATCATCTTGACTTACCAAAATAAAACTCAACCAAAACAACCCAAGACAAAAGAACACTATACAAACAACTATACAAATGTACAATATGGTACACACGAATGCCATGAAGTCACTCAGGCTTGGAAATAATGTTTGAGGAATTATCCATTGACTGGTAATGGGACATCCTCACCTGTCAGGTTCTTAAGCCTATAAGTGTTGTCTCCTAATATCTCAGAAATTTGAAAGGGACCTATCCATAATCTATCAAACTTACCATGGTCACCTTTCCTTTCATGGGCTTTATCCCATATCAGGACTAAATCAGATATCCTGAAAGCTTTAACTTTGGCTCTCTTGTCAAACCAGCGTTTGACAACAGCCTGATGTTTTGCAAATTGGTCAATTGCTTGACTCCTTTTTTCTTCCAGGTGCATCAACTGAAGCAACCTGACTTCTTGCTTATTGTTTATGCCTAGGTATTCTTGAGCAAACTGCAGAGTAGGAATTTTCAAGTTTACAGGAAGGATGGGATCCACCCCATATACTAGTTGAAAAGGCAAATTTCCTAATGCAGTTTTTACTCTGGTTCTGTCTACCCATAAGGCATATTTTAGAAATGAGTTCCATTCTCTAGGGTTCTTCTCTATCAGTTTTCTTATGATATTCAATAAATTCTTGTTGGTGGATTCTGCTAAACCATTCCCCTGGGGATAGTAATTGGATGAAAATTTAAGGATAATCCCATGATCAAAAGCCCAACTTGACAATTTAGTTGAAGTGAAAGCAGAACCATTATCACTTACCAAAGCATAAGGAATTCCATACCTGGTAACAATGTTACTTTCCAGAAATCTAATAACATCATCTGCAGTGCAGGTCTTGCTGCTAACAGCCTCAGTCCATCTGGTGCAATAGTCAGTAATGGTCAAGACATACCTGTGTCCTGAAGAGGACGGAGGATTGATTGGTCCTATGAAGTCCATGCCCCACTGTGCAAATGGGCGTTCTTCCATTACTGGCTGCAAGGGTTGTGCAGCATATTTCTCTTTGTTGGCAGCAACCTGACAAACATGACAACATTTAACATGATTAGCTGTGTCTTTAAAAATTTTAGGCCAATAATATCTTGCTCTAAGGATTGCATGCATTGTGGCCAAGGCTGATCCATGTGCCGTTCCGAACTTGTCATGTATCTCTGACAGGACCTTGTTTGCTTCTGGCTTTTCTAAGCATCTTAGGTATATTGCTTCATGATTCTTTTTGAATAAGGCTCCTCCCTTTATCATATATTTTCGGGATTTTATTTTCAAGGCTCTTCTCTGTGAAGCTTCCATCTTTGATGGACATCTTCCTGTAATCAAGATGTACCTGATATCTGCATACCATTCCCTGTTATCTTTCTCATTGATCACATACTGCTGACTGGTGATGTTTGGGTCAATTTCAGATATCATTTGACTCAGAGCCTACCCTCTTACCAGCTTCATTGGTGTAATTTCCATGTCATACTCTTGTAATATAGTAATCCATTTAGCTCTTTTCTCACCAGGCTCACTTTGCATCAGCAGCATCTTCACCGCTGCATCTGGTACTACAGCAATCACTTTGCTTCCTAGTATGTAATGTCTGAATTTCTTTACTGCTCTGACTAATGCAAGTGCCTGTCTCTCAACATCTACATATCTCAACTCAGCATCCCTGAAAGGACAGCTCATGAAAGCAATTGGTTTCTCTTCTTTATCTTCATTTTTTTGAGTTAACACTGCTGCAGAGGTATGTTCTGAAGCAAATGAATAGATGTAGAAATCTTTTGTGTAGTCTGGACTAATGAGGACAGGAGCATCTGATATGGCTTTCTTTATATCTTCAAATGCAGCTTTGGCCTCTAGTGTCCACTCAATTTGTGCATCTTTCTTCAACATGGCATTTAGTGGTCTGACAATCTCAGCAAAACCTATGATGAACTTCCTTACAAAGTTTATCTTACCAAAGTAAGATTTGAGTTCTTTTTTGCTTCCTGGAAGTTGTAACTTCATAATAGACTCCACCCTGTCAGGATCAATGATAATTCCATCTTCTGTGATCAAGTGGCCTAGTAACTTTCCTATTGTCACCCCAAATATACACTTCTTGGGGTTCAGTGATATTCCATACTCTTCACACTTCTTCAATACATTTCTGAGATCGGTTACATGATTTCTCCTCTCCTTAGAGAATACAATCAAGTCATCCATATAGATGACTATGCATTTTCCTATTAAGCCTCTGAAGGCTATGTCCATTGCTTGCTGGAATGTAGCTCCAGCATTTATAAGTCCAAATGGCATACGTCTATATGCAAATATCCCCCACTTTGTGGTGAAGGCAGTTTTCAATCTGTCAATTTTATCAACCATCACTTGGTTGTATCCTGAAAAGCCATCCAGGAAGGACATCATCTTGGCTCCATTTACAATCTGCAGAACTTCATCTAATGAGGGTAAAGGATAATTATCCTTTTCTGATGCTCTGTTCAGATTTCTAAAATCTGCGCACAACCTGATGTCTCCATTCTTCTTTCTAACCGGGACTAGATTAGCAACCCAGGTGGAGTGCCTTACAGGAAAGATTATCTGGGCACTTAACAACTTCTTGACTTCTTCAAGAATTATTGGTTCAAGCAAAGCATTGACTGGCCTTTGCTTCTGTCTAAAAGGTTTAGCATCTGGTTTGAGAGGTATAGTATGAGTTATGATAGAAGTATCATATGTCTTCAGCTCATCATAGGTCCAGGCAATTACATGTATGTAATCCTTGAGGGCCTCAGTTATTCCCTTTAACTCCTCTGGTGTGCAAACTTTACCAATTAGCACACTTTTCTGGTCTTCATTTTGTCCAATATTCACTTGTGAATACTGACCTCCATCTACTTTGGGCAGATCCTTATGTTTAAGCATATTATCCAAATCAAAAGCTCTTTCCAACTCAATCATACCTTTGGGAATCCTGTTGCTTGGCAACTCTAATATCTCGTCTTCCTCCTAGACATGATCCTCCATACCATCCTCATCTATGACTTGGGCATCAAATACATCTCTATTGGAAATGAAATCTAAAATGTGTTGATCATCATCAAACACCTAGAGATTGGTCACATTGTCAGGTACTGACGGTATTGACACCAGCTCTACTGAAAATCTCTTTAGACCTGATATAAACAGTGGTTCCAATGTATTGGCAGCCTGGGCAAGTGCATCTACCCTACGGTTTTGTTCTCTTGGTACGTGAGTGATATTAAAGGTGTCAAAATCCTCAATTAGATCCCACACACGATGTCTGTAGTTGGATAGCTTCCTGTAGTTACAAGAGTAAATTCCTCTTACTTGCCTCACAACTAGCTCTGAATCTCTGAAAACATGCAAAATCTTTACTTTTTTCTTATGAGCAAACAGTATCCCATGAATCAGAGCTTCATACTCTGTTACATTATTAGTACAAGGGAACTATAATCTGTAGGCTGCTAGATAGGATTTTCTTGTTGGGTCAGTGAGATCAATTCCTACCCCAGCACCTTGTTTGGACTTGGATCCATCAAACCTCAGGATCCAGGGTTTATCTTCAGCAGGATGTTTAGCTGAACCTTCTTTCTTCTTTGCAGCTCTGGCTGCTGCTCTGCCTGATATCCACTTTGACTTAGGGATGTCGTCATTTCCAAGTTTCTTCTTTCCTTTACTTTGTGAGCCTGCTGACTTTTCTATTTTCTCTTTCATATCAACAGGAGGATGATTTCCTAGATCCACAACTGTATGCCTTTTCAAAATGTGTAAACACAGTGAGCAAGTTGTTTTTGGGTGAGGTGCCTCATGCAGCCTGCACCAACCTTCGATTAAGACCTCATGGGGAGATCTATGTTGTCGTGTCATCTTCTCCATTTCTTTTACTAGAAATTCTTCAAATTTGGTCAGGTTACTACCTTTGTCCTCATCGGACAATTCATAGTCCAACTCCATAAAATAATCACTCCCAGGGGTGATCTTTTCTTTCTTTCCATCATTTATCTGGTCGTAAGCTAGAACTTCTTCTGTCTTCCGGATATGATCTTCGTCATGATCTGTCGGCTCCTCTGTTCTTGCAGAAGATAAACAAGAATCAGTATCATCATCATCATTAGATGTAGAACTTACCTCAGAATATGATGATGATGCCTCGCTACATGTCTGTTCCAGCATCATCATATCTAAGCATGTTTCACAAGTCTTTTCTAAATGTGCTTCATTGTGTAATCTGCACCATCCATCAATCAAAATATCATTAGCAGGTATATTTAACAATTGACAGCGTTTTACCTGATTGGACAGATGCATCTCGAAGTCTCTGAAGCGATCTATTCTGTTCTCATTATCAAGATTATTGGCAGGTTCTACAACAGGTATATCTTCCTGATGATCATCATCATGATGAGGATGAAGGTTAAGCATCAGGATCTCTTCTATTTTGACGGTCTGTGGCCTGATGCAGTAAACTCTAGGCTCTACTTCTACGTACATGATCTCATTTGTTCTGTTGTACTCGGTTATCATATGTTTCATTCTAGGTTCAGCATCAATCCTGATCTGATTAGGTATACCCTTCCAGGGTAGCCACATGTGACCGAAATCTGTAGACATATATCCGTTAAGCATTTTAGACCAATCGTGGCTGAGCAACATCCCATACGTATCAGGTATGTCAACTACTTGAATATCAATGTAATACTGGATCCTAGGATCAGATGCTAGCTACATGTGGATATGAGTTAATTCCCCTACTACACTTACTTCTGTTTTGTCCAACTGTGTGACCTTCTTTAAGGATTTAGCAGGATGCAGTCCTAAGGCGTTGCATATTGACAGGGGCATAACATTCGTTGAGGCTCCCGAATCTACCAGACAGTTGTGCAGGTTCTTGCTGAACATTCTTATGGTAAGGAGGAACAGAGGTGATTCAGTTTTATCCCTATACAAGGTCATGTGGGAGGTTTCTACAGCTTGGACTATAGCTGACACTTTAGGCTTGACAGTATTATCTCTGGCAGCATGATCTTTGCCAGTGGGTTGATTTGAGAGATGGTTATCCTCTTTAGGAGCAGGATCATCTAGTGACTTCATGAATGCCCTTTTGATAGCTGGAGTTTTCAGTAACTCAGACAGAGACAAGTTAATCTTAATTTTCTTCATTTCATCGGCCAGATAATTGACTAACTTGTCAGATTCATGGGGTGCATTTACAATCTTTGATCTTGTGTTCTGAGGTGACAAGTACTGAGCATTTACCTTGGGGAACCCAGGGTTATTGCTGGCTTTAGGATCAGGAGGTGTGTTGAAGTTGTTTGGAGGCAAAGATGATGTCAATGGACCAGTAGGTCTATTGCCATTATTTCTCAGGTTATAATTATGCTTACCAGGATATTGCTGTTGGTATGCATGCACTTCCTCATGTTCTCTTGTAGGCTCGTTTTCATCTTCGAAGGGGAATACATAGTTTGCTTCAAAGGTTAAAGCAGATTCTTCACTTGCCTGGTTATAATTTTGATGAGGTTGATTTGTATAGGTTTCTAGCACAAAGGCTGAGTCATATCCACATGGAACAATCTCATTTCCCTATGTTTGAGGTGGATTTCCAAAAGTGTTGGACACTTCAGTTTGGAAGATGCTAGCAACAATCCTAAATTGTGGACAATCTAATTCTGCATGTGTATTTGTATTGTGGATTCTACACCAATTGGTAAGGGCTGCTTTAGCAAGATTGACTCTAGTAGTCTGTTTGGCTTCACCTGGAGGCTGATTGTCCAGGGGTGATGGTAATGAGCCATTATTTGGCCTAGAGTTCCATACTCTGGGCTGTCTCTAAGGATTATTGTTATTTCCACCATTATTGTTGAAATTATTGGTGTTATATCCTCTGTCAGGATAATTTGGTCTATCATTGGGATAATTTCTGTTCTGGTTTGACTGTGAATAAAAAACTTGATTTCTCAAATGTGTCACTTTTGTGGTGAGTTTTCTCAATTGAGCAGAGATTTCTTTGATTTCCTCCTTTTCTTCCTGAGCTTTGGCCACTACATTTTCAGTCTGAGGCTTGAAGAAAGAGGATCCATGGTTATTATTGGATAGATCAGCACCCTGAGGTATCTGAGCTTGTGCAGGGTATTGTGGCACTTGGCTATTTCCATTAGGAGGAGGCATAATGCTCAGTGGAGGTACTTGCAGAGGTGCTGGCATGACTGTTGGAGGTATCACTACTCCATTGGGATATTGTGCAGGATATTGTGCAGGATATGATGCAGGATATTGTGAATGCATGCCAGGCAAGGTAGGGAATACTATATTCGAACTAGGAGCAGGTATCAACTGTTGATTTACCTGTATGGCTTCTTGAAAAGCTAAGGCTAAAGTTGTGATTTGGGGGTGTGTTCTCCTTATGAACATGGAGGTCAAGGGATCTAAGGCAGAATAATAAATGTTCCTTGTGGCTTCGTCAGACACAGTATAAGGAGTGACCACCCTAGACAACATTTTCTGAAACCTAGCATTGAAATTTGCAATAGGCTCATTCTCAAATCTCTTGATAGTGGCAAATAAATGATAGTTTATTGAGGGGTTGACTGGAACCTTGAATCTATCAAGAAAGGCTTTCTCTAGTAAGGCCCATGAATCAACAGAACCCTGACCAAGACTAATGAACCAACTATAGGCTTCTTCCCTAAGGAAAAAGGAAATAATCTGCACACCACATCTTGGTGCTCTATTCTGGCTCTGCAACAAGCTTCCTTAAAGGTCTTGATATGATCTTTAGCATCTTGGTAAGGATGATATTTTGGACAAAGCTTATCCGGATTCTTTGGTAACTCATGATATGCAATAAAGGTCAAAGGTGACTCTACTGCAAAGAAAGACATTGCAACCGGAGGAGGTTGAGCTGGTGTTGCAGCTGGCTGGGGTCTGAAACAAAGGTACACCATGAGGCTGAATAGGAGATGTCACAGATATCCCGGAAGGTATTTGTAAATCAACATGAGTTACAGGAAGAGGTTCTGGTGAAGCTCCTGTTGCACTGGACTTGGGAGTATAATGAGTGTCCACAGTTCTGGGTCTGAAACCTCTAACAGGCAATTCTTCAAAAATTCCACTAGGTCTAGACCTGGTATTTATCTTGTGAGCCAGGATTTCTTAATTTTGAGGCAAATTGGCTGAAACTTTGCAAATATTGGCTGGATTTTACTAGCTAAAGTGATATTTGTGGTCAGATGACTGATCAGACTGGATATTTATGAAATATTTGCAAAGATACTAAAAATATTGAAGGTTATTGGAGGTATTTTGAATGATTTACTGTAAGGCTAGCAATATTTATGTTAGATTTGGAAATCTTTACATAGAATAAGCATCTACAAGCTTGCTACAGTAAATATTTGCATGATATTTGAAATTCATAGACGATTCGAGACTACCTTACTCTCTGCATCATCAAACCTAGAAATTATGATGATGAACGTAGTATTCCAGTTCGGCCCTCCTTCTAGCACCAATTTGTGTTGTGTTAGGAGCGAGGAGCCTGCATAAAATGTATGATGACTAAAGCAATGGTGTCTTTTCCAGTTTGGCCCTCCTTCTAGCGCCAATTTGTGTTGGTCATGATGTTAGTCATAAACAAGCACAGAATAAAAGTACACATTAACCTTTATTCATCTTGAAAGATATTGTGAATTCAAGGAATTTGAGATCCCAAGTCTCCAGTGATTAGGTCTTAATTGTCTGAAGTTACTCAGAGGTTAATGTGAGTTGCTATTTCCATTTTGGGGCCTTACGTGAAAATGTGCCATCATCATGACATTCCTGTAGAAATTCTTTACAGAGAAGTCATATTATGCAGTTATTAGATGAAAAAGATGTAAAGATACCTCAATCTTTGCATGATATTTTCAATTGTGCATGCTCTGCATTCAAATATGCTAAATATTTGCGATTACCTACGAGATGTTTGCATATTTTGTGTTATTTACTTAAGATTATCAATTATTTGCAATTGTGGTAGTGAAATGTTCTGGAATTGAAAGAAATTAAAGGAATACTACAATTTAAAGTTGAATCTTCAGCTATTGATCCATGTACATACTTGATACTGTCATGACAAGAAGAAATCAAACCATATGTTCACCAAGATATTCCACAGCTAGATACAGTTGATGCAAACTTCAGAGAATGATGAATGAAAACAATACATGCAACATGATGAGCACTCCAAGGGACGTAGCAAATCAAAGCACATATCCAGAATTTAGACACAGATTACTCAAGATTTATGAAGATTTGTAATCAAAATACTCTTCTCTTTCATTAAGTATGCAAAAGACATGTACATATGCAATAGCTTTGAAATGAGCCCTGAATACTTCAGCAAACAGATTTCAATTAAGTTTCGAATGTTTACAACAAGGCATTCCACCACCTTTTATAGAATAAGGTGAGGAATCCTTTACAAAAGATCTACGATCAAGATTTACCAATTAACATTAACGGTCCAGATGAAAAGCACATGCTTTGCCAATTGGCAAATGTATAGCTGGCACAGAATATTCCAGCATCTTTAACTTGATTCGGTCTCCAGCTGGCAAACAACATATTTTACAATATCCTCCTTACTTCTGGTTCATGTTGCCTCCTTGTCCAACATTGCAATGTTCAGCTACAACTCTAACAGCATCAAGATTTCCTACAATAAACAGACAAACATTAAGTACAGCAATTGGAACACAGCATGCAGCTAAAACCTTCACTAAAAATAGGCCAAATGTTCAAACACATGCAATTGGGTTTCAAATTTGTGAAAACCATGCACAAAATGCATAAACAGGGCCAAAAATACTCGGGTCAACCATCGTTGACTGAAAATCAGGCAATCGGGCCTTCAAATGGATTAAAAAATCCATCGCTTCATTTTCCCGCCCATTTCCTTGTATATCGGGCTTCAAATCTGCTGATACATCGCAAAATATACAAGGAATTAATCGCTTTCAAATTTCCTTCGAATTCGCTCTTGTATATACCGGCATGTATATCAAGTTTCAAATATGATCATGCATCGCAAAATATACAAGGAATTAATCGCTTTCAAATTTCCTTTGAATCTGCTCTTTGTATGCTATCGACTTGTATATCAGGTTATGAATCTGCATATACAAGGACAAAATATACATGGAATTAATCGCTTTTCAAATGATTTCAAATCCGGTGTATGTATATCATGTAATGTATATCGCAATGTATGTAAAAACATACAATCATGAAATGTACAACGAATTCTCGCTATTTAATATGATTTCAATTCTGCTATATGTACATTATGTAATGTATATTTCGGTGTGACCACATATGGTCGGGATGACAATTTCAAACTTGGCCGAAGGCAAAAGCTACATCGATGCCAAGAGTTACATTGATGTCCACCCATCGGGGACACAACCACTATCGGAGAGAGAATTCAAGACTCGGCCGATAGACAAACATGCCGATGAACTCATCGGGGTGACGACCACTGTCGGTGAGAGAATATAAGATTTCACCGAAGGCAAAAGCTATGCCGATGAACAACTCTAAAGCTTTTTATCTGCCCGATGCACAAAATACAAAATGTCCACCTGTATGTTAATACAATGTATATCGACATTTGTATAAAAGAAACATACAATAGTTTCTCCATCTTTAACAAACTTTTCGAGTCTGAACTGCATGCATATTGACAATGTGCAGGATATTAAGAAATATGATCACCCCCCCTCAAATGTCTTGATGATGTCACCGTCATATCTCGGGCTTCGTTGAAATGCAAAAGATGACATCAGCATCATATTGGTAAAATCAGGGGATATTTCATGGCAGGAGGATATTGTGAAATATCAGGTTACATTCAAAACATGATGGTCACGATGCGCCTAAGGCTATTGACGGGTAAAGGGCGCTATCACTTAAAATTGACGTCCGGATATTTCGACCACATGATTTTATTGGGTGATAGACCAAGATCAAGATGCTTTTCGACAACATGATTGAGGTCATAAAATATGATCCTCCTCTTGCAAATATCAGGTTTGACCAAAACTTTGACTGCTCATAACTCCCACATATGGACAAATTTTCAGGTGGTGCAAAAGGTAAACCTGCATGGAATTTCAAGCTCTTTCTAAATATGAGGTCACAGAAATGAAATATGAACTTTGATAAACTGACCTCATGATGATGACCTACCTCATCCTGACCCTTCATGATGATGCATCTGACTTACTTTTACCAAACCGCCAAAAAGCAGACAACACAAGCCAAGCCAAAAAGTTGGGTCCTTGTTTTGCCAAGTCAAAATGGGGCGTGTTGTGTAACCACACAATAGTACCAAGATAGGAGGTGTAGCTAGATATTCTTTGAGCTAATCAAATGTTGCCTTACACTTATCATTCTATCAAAATGAGACATCCTTTCTGAGAAAGTGTTGAAATGGTTGACATTTATCCACTAGCTATGAGATAAATCACCTAATAGACTGTAACCTTCCTTGAAGGCTCCTTAATGCTTTTAGATTCTTTGGTGGAGGAATCTCTACTATAGCCTTGACTTTTGTTGGATCTACTTCAATACTTCTACGAGATACAATGTATCCCAACAATTTTCCTGATGTTATGTCGAAGACACACTTCTTTGGATTGAGTCTTACTTGATATTTTTCTAGTCTATAAAAGATTTGTCCTAGAACATGTATGTGATCTGCCCTAGAAGATTTTGCTAGTATATCATTGACATAGTCCTCCATGATGTGATGAAAGAGATCATGGAATATCACTATCATTGCTCTTTGATAGGTTGTCCCTGTATTCTTAAGACCAAATGGCATGACACACCAACAATAGGTACCCCAAGGACAAGTGAAAGTTGTTTTATGTTGATCTTCTTCTGCTATCATTATCTGATTATAGGCAAAAAATCCATCCATTAGAGAAAGCATTTCATGACCCACAGTTGAGTCTACTATGAGATCAATGTTTAGTAGTGGGAAGTCATCTTTGGGACATTCTTTGTTAAGATCTCTGAAATCAGTACACATGTGAATGCCCTCATTTGGTTTAGACACAAGTACAATGTTTGAGACCCATTCTGGATAATCAATAGGCCTAATGAATTTTGCATCTAATAACTTTTGTATTTCCACTTTCACCAAGAGAGCGATCTGTGGATGCATCTTTCTTAACTTTTGTTTGATTGGTTTAGCTTTTGGATCAACTGTGAGATAGTGAACAACTAACTTACGGTCTAACCCTAGTATATTAGCATAGGTCCACTCAATGTTGATGGTGCACTGCAAGAAGAAATTGGTAAGATCCTTGTGTTCTTTCTCTAATACTGATGCTTCTAGCAATGTTGTTCTAGGATTTTTCTCTATGCCAAGATTTATCTCTATAGAATCTTCCACTAGGAGAGCTAATTTCTCTTGATACTTAGATGGTAGGGGAAGGTCAAATCCTCCATCCTCAGGTGCCATAGTTGGGTTTTCACCTTTGGATACATCCTTTTTTTTACTGTTTTGTGATCAAGAGGAGCCACAGTGTGGTTTTCACCTAGAGATTTTTCTTTATTTTTATTTTTGCATAGAGGATTTGGCATTCTCACCAAAATAAGCATTCTACTCTAGTTTCATTACAAAACTAGCTTTGTGATTGCCAAGAGGGATACCATGTTGCAAGTATGGGCCTAATCAGTGTTGTCATTGATGTCAACATACTCCTATTGCATTGATGACAAGGATTTGATGAGTTGTATGCTAAGGATATTGAGAAAATTAGTCCTATCAGGAACAGAGAAGAACAGTGAAGATAGTGAGGTAAAGATCCTAGCTAAGATGAAGATCATAGGATAAACATCAAAGGGTTTGTAGATATGTGTCTTAAGATGATCCAATAAAGATTTGAGAGGTCCACATGAAGATCTGAAGAAGTTATGGCCACTTGAGTAAAACTAGTTCTGGCAAATGTTTAGAGGTGACAGAGTGACACAGATAGGTCAGGTGAGATCTGGAAATGCAATATCTTGTTCTGGGGATTTGGTGGAGTGTTTAGGAAGTCAATGAGAATTGACAACTCAATTGGTTTGTGGTCTGGAGGTACGCAAGCATCTATTCCAATATGATATTGATGACAGACTGTGTTCTTAAGGTTCCAGATGAAGGAGAGAAAGATTTCAGTAAGTAGTAGTGTAGATGTTCTTGGTGATTCAGGCAAGCTTGTGGAGGTCTTTGGATTATGTCTGATTCCTGTTGGTGGTCTGCATTGAAGATTGAGCTTGTAATTGAAGAATTACTTCCAGATGATGATGTTCTTCCTATGTTTGGTCGACCAAATGAGTTACACATCTTGCAGATGATCTTGAATATGTTATGTGAAGAATGGCATGTTCTTAAAAGAATTATTAAGTCTTAGATCTATGTGGCCAACAATGTGGTGATCCACATGAAGACTTTTTGTAATTAGTCATGTTGTATTTATGTATTTGCTTTGTAAAGTATCCCAACTTGGATGATTATCCCAAAGTCAAATGTCTTGTATATATAAGAAGTTGTGAAGTCATTTTAGATGTATCTTGGCAGAGATGAGAGTGTGGTAGAGACGAGTAGAGTGAAAGGTAGAGCAGAAGTATTGGGCTTAAATGGAACTGATTCAAGCATGGTGAAGATGCTATTCTTTAGTTCAAGTATGTAATAGTTATCATTCTGTAGACAGTGTGTCTCATGTAGGCAGTGGGTCTCTTGTGAGTAGTGTGCTCGGGCAATGAGCCCTAATTGGCATGTGCCATTTTGTTCTTCTTATTATTTTAAAAGAGAATACAATCTTGGGTTAGTCACCCCGTGGTTTTTCCCTTAATCAGGTTTTCCACATTAAAATCTTGTTGTCATATGTGTTAATGTGTTTCTACTCTTGAATTGTTGCATTATGTTTTCATGATTAATCTATTATTATGTTGTTGAATTAAAAGAAGGATTTAAGTGATTAAAAGTAAGAATGTTTTCAAACAGCTGATTCACCCCCCCTCTCAGTTGTCTATCTTGAATCTAACAATTGGTATAAGAGCTAAGTTCCTCTAAAAGAGCTTAACTGCTTGAGGAGATCCAGGATGTCATCCTACAAGAAAGATAGTCTGAGGTTTGATGGATCCAATTACACTCTTTGGAAAAGCCACATGGAATGCCACTTACAATGTATGGGAATGCAATATTGGATCATAACTTCAAAGAAGTATGTTCCTCCACATAATGGTTTGAGAACTGTAGATGAAATCCAAGATGCTGAAAATAATCTTCGGGCTAAAGAAGCTCTACTAAGTGCTTTGTTTGATTCAGAGCTGACAAATGTTATAGATCTAAAAACTACATATGAGATTTGGGAAAAACTAGAACTTCTGCATGAAGGAGATAAGTATGTTAAATGTGCCAAGCTACAGAGTCTGAAAGGAAAATTCAAAAACCTGAAGATGAGAGAAGATGAAAATATCACTACATTTATGCCAAGAGTAAATGAGCTTGTTTATGGCATTAGATGTGCTGGTGGAATCTTGGATGAAGATGAGATTGTTGCCAAAGTTCTCAAATCCCTTCCTGATTCTTACAAATACAAGGTTGATGCCATTGAAGAATTCATATCCTTTTCAAACATCACAAGAGATCAATTGGTTGGTAAATTAGCTGCATTCGAATTAGCTGAGTTTGGAGATGCACCCCCCAAGACTGAATCTACATTCAAAGCTAGTGCCTCTATAAAAGGAAAACAAAAGTTTGATCTGGGAGAGAACTCTTCAAAGAAACTATCATGGTATGAAAAAGCATGAAAAGATTTGGAAGAAGATGAAGTAGAAGCTGCTCAACTTGAAGCCCTTATTGCAAAAAGACTGCCAAGAGGATCTGGTAAGTATGAAGGGAAATTGCCTTTTAAATGTTTTAACTACAATAAGATTGGTTATTTTTCCTCAAGGTGTCCAGAAAGATTTTCAAGGCCAAATCCTAACAAATCAAGAGTCTAAAAGAAATCTTACTATGTTCATGAAGATGATGACGATGAAGGAGTAACAGATGATGAATTAGAGATAGGAAACAAATCCAGGAGTGACTGAGTGTTTATTACCATCAAGGAAGAAGATCCAATGCCCTCTAAATATGTCAATCATAAAGTGATAGAAAGAGCTATGGCTGCCTAAGTTGAAGAAAAAGATGATTGGGTCATTGACAGTGGATGCTCCCACCATATGACAGGTGAAAAAAATAAGTTCATAGATTTGGAAAGATATGAAGGAGAGTGGTAAAATTTAGTGATAATTCTACTGGCAGAATCAGAGGTAGAGGAACCATTTCTTTTGATGGAAAGAACAAAACTAGTAATGTACTATATGTTGAAGGTCTGAAGCGCAATCTTCTCAGTGTTGGATAGTTGGTGGACAAAGGCTATGATCTCTTATTCAAAAATGGAAAATGTAAGATCTTTAAAAGTTTTGGAACAGAGATTACATCCGGTACTCAAACAAAAGGTAATATCTTCCACTTGGCTAGTACTGGTAAAAATTGTTTATTTGTTCAAATTGATCAGAGTTGGTTATGGCATAGGAGAATGTGTCATTCCAAGATTGGTGAAACCTACTAATAGTTTGTGCAAAGAATATCAGTTGGGTAAGTAGAGCAGAGTCTCATTCAAAAGTAAGGAATAGTCTTCTACCAGATTGTTGAACTTAGTACATATTGATATATGTGGTCCGGCAAGAATCAGGAGCTTACAAGGTGATAGATACTTCAGGTTATTAATTGATGACTACTCCCAGATGATGTGGGTGACTTTTCTGAAAGAAAAATCTGAGGCTCTTGAGAAATTCAAAATCTTCAAGGCTATGGTAGAGAATGAAACCGGATTAAACATAAAATGCCTTAGGTCTGACAGAGGTGGAGAATTCACATCTGGGGAGTTCATAGAATTCTATGAGAAACATGGGATAAGAAGATAGTTGTCTACTCCAAGGACTCCACAGCAGAATGGAGTAGTAGAGAGAAAGAACTGGACCATCTAGGAAGCATTTAGAACCATGATGATGGAAGCAAATGTTCCTCAGATCTACTGGAGAGAAGCTGTAAGCATTACTGTCTAAATTCTTAATTGAGTACAAATCAGAAGCAATACTGGTAAGACCACTTATGAACTCTAGTTTGGCATCACTCCCATTGTGAGGTATTTTAGAGTCTTTGGTAGCAAATGTTACATTAAAAGAGATGAAGATCTAGGAAAATTTGATGCTAGAAGTGATGAAGGAATATTCTTGGGTTATTCTACTCAAAGCAAAGCATACCAGTGTTATAACAAGAGATTGAGAAAGATTATAGAAAATACAAATGTGAAGGTTGATGAAGGTATTGAGAAACCCTCAAGATTTTATGAATATGATGAAGATGATCAGAATGATGTTTTGGTCCAAGAAGTCCAAGCCCCTTCTGAAATTTAGATCTAGACTGATCTAGTGAATCATGAAGAAGAGATAAGTTTGAATGAACCTGTTTAAGAAATAGAAGTGCAAGAAATTCCCAAAATTCCTAGGTATGTAAGACTGAATCACTCTGAAGATCAGATCATAGGTGATAAAAGGAAAGGTGTTCAAACAAGAAAGATTGCTCAAGACTCAGAAGAGTATTGTCTGATTTCAAAGATTGAACCAAAGTCAATGAATGAAGCATGCAATGATGAAAGCTAGACTAAAGCAATGGATGAAGAGCTGATGCAAATTGAGAAAAATCACACTTGGGATCTTGTTCCTAGACCTAGAAACAAGAATGTGATTGGAACGAAATGGGTCTTCCAGAATAAATTGAATGAAGATGGTGAAGTAGTCAGAAACAAAGCTAGATTGGTCTGCAAGGGTTACTCTCAAGTAGAAGGAGTTGATTTTGAAGAAAATTTTTCTACGGTGGCAAGAATTGAAGCAATCAGATTATTTCTTTCCTTTGCTACCTTCAAGGATTTCAAGGTATATCAGATGGATGTCAAGTCTACCTTCCTGAATGGTGACATGGAAAAAGAAGTTTACACTAAGCAACCGGATGGATTCCAATTGTCTGATCATGGTGATATGGTCTGCAAGTTGAAGAAAGCACTGTATGGACTCAAACAAGCCCCAAGAGATTGGTATGAAAGATTGGATAAGCATCTTTTAAAGATTAGTTTCAACAAAGGTACTACTGATAGTAACTTGTACTTCAAAATTGATCATGAAAACATCTTAATTGTTGAAGTGTTTGCTGATGATATCATTTCTAGAGGAAGAGATAGTATGTGTAAAACTTTTGCAAATCAAATGAAAAGTGAATTTGAGATGTCCATGTTTGGGGAAATGAATTTCTTCTTGGGTCTGTAAATCATTCAAACAAAGAAAGGAATCTTCATTTCACAGACCAAATATGTGAAAGAATTGTTGAAGAAATTTGGGATGGAAGACTCAAAACCAATGAGTACTCCCATGGCAACCAGATGTAAATTGAGCAAAGATGATGAATCTCCTAAGGTTGATCAGAAAAAGTATAGGTCAATGATTGGAGGATTATTGTATCTCACTCTAACTAGACCTGACATTATGAATTTTGTTGGTCTTGTTGCTAGATTCCAAGCTGATCCTAGAGAATCTCATGTCATGGAAATCAAGAGGATTCTTAGATATATAATGGGACAATTGAGTATGGTTTATGGTATCCTAGAGATCATGATTTCTCTCTTCATGCATATACAGATGCGGATTGGGTTGGAGATGTGGATGACCAGAAGAGTACCAGTGGTGGAGCATTCTTTTTAGGGAAAAGATCAGTTTCTTAGTTGAGCAAGAAACAAGAGGCAATATCTATGTCCACTGCAAAAGTAGAATATATTGCAGCAGTAGGTAGTTGCACTCAAGTACTGTGGATGAAGCAAATGCTAAGAGACATAAGAGTGGAGTATGAGGAACCTATCACAATCTTCTATGATAATTCAAGTGCAATAAGTATATTAAAAAATCCAGTGTTACATTCAAAGATAAAACATATATCCATCAAGTTTCACTTTTTGAGAGAACAAGTGAACAAGAATGAAGTCAAATTGGAGTTTGTGCCTTCCAAGGATTAGATTGTAGACATCTTTACTAAACCTCTACCTAAGGACTCTTTTGAGTATCTCAGGGAGAAGTTAGGGGTTATTACCCTCTGGTTCTAAATTAAGGTGCACTGATGTGCATCAGTCTAGTGGATCTCACAGTCATATCTTGTGGTCTAGATTGATGATGGGAAGTTGCTACTCAGGGGGAGCAGCTGGTATGGTTTTGAAGTGATACAAGTATGTGCCCTTTGCCATTAATATCAGAGGGGGAGAGAAGACATGTGAAAAAAATAAGTGGTTGCTGATCAAAGGGGGAGCAGTAAAGAAAGAGAAGACAAGTGAATGGTTGTTGCTTATAGGGGGAGTTATGTCAGTCAGTAAGGAGAATCTCTTGTCTTGATGGTCAAAACATTTTTTCACATAATATGTTTCCATCAATGACATAGGGGGAGTTTGTTGCAAGTATGGGCCTAACCGGTGTTGTCATTGATGTCAACATACTCCTATTGCATTGATGACAAGGATTGGATGAGTTATATGCTGAGGATATTGAGAAAATTAGTCCCATCAGGAATAGAGAAGAATAGTGAAGATAGTGAGGTAAAGATCCCAAATAAGATGAAGATCAAAGGATACGCATCAAAGGGTTTGTAGATATGTGTCTTAAGATGATCCAGTAAAGATTTGAGAGGTCCGCATGAAGATCTGAAGAAGTTATGGCCACTTGAGTGAGACCTATTCTAGAAAATGTTCAAAGGTGACAGAGTGACACAGATAGGTCTGGTGTGATCCAGAAATGTAATATCTTATTCTACAGATTTGGTGGAGTGTTTAGGAAGTTAATGAGAATTCATAACTCAATTGGTTCATGGTCTAGAGGTATGCAAGCATCTATTCCAATATGACAGTGATGACAAACTATGTTCTTAAGGTTTCAGATGAAGGAGAGAAAGATTTTAGTAAGCAGAAGTAGTGTGGATGTTCTTGGTGATTCAGGCAAGCTTGTGGAGGTCTTTGGATTATGTCCAGTTCATGTTGGTGGTCTGCATTGAAAATTGAGCTTGTCATTGAAGAATTACTTCCAGATGATGATGTTCTTCCTAAGTTGGCCAACTGGATAAGTTACACATCCTACAGATGATCTTGAAGATGTTATGTGAAGAATGGCATGTTCCTAAAAGAATATTGAAGTCTTAGATCTGTGTGGCTGACAGTGTGGTGATCTGCGTGAAGTCTTTTTGTAATTAGTCAGGTTGTATTTATGTATTTTCTCTGTAAAGTATGTCAACTTGGATGATTATCCCAAAGTCAATGTCTTGTATAAATAAGAAGTTGTGAAGTCATTTCAGATGTATCTTGGTGGAGATGAGAGTGTAGTAGAGAGGAGTAGAACAAAAGGTAGAGATGAAGTATTGGGCTTAAATGGAATTGACTCAAGCATGGTGAAGATGCTATTCTTCAGTTCAAGTATGTAATATTTATCATTCTGTAGACAGTGTCTCCTGTAGGCAGTGGGCCTCTTGTGAGCAGTGTGCTTGGGCAGTGAGCCCTAATTGGCATGTGCCATTTTGTTCTTATTATTTTAATAGATAATATAATGTTGGGTTAGTCACCTTGTGGTTTTTCCCTTAACTAGGTTTTCCACGTTAAAATCTTGGTGTCGTATGTGTTAATGTGTTTCTGCTCTTGAACTGTTGCAGTATGTTTTCATGATTAATCTATTATTATGCTGCTGAATTACAAGAAGGATTTAAGTGATTAAAAGGAAGAAATTTTTTGGATAACTGATTCACCCCCCCTCTTAGTTGTCTATCTTGAATCTAACATACCATCCTAGAGTCCCATAAACTCTACAATAGCTTTGTCATTTTGAAAACATCTAGTATGGGGGACCCTTGTTGCTCCCAATTGATAAGTTCAAGGTAGACAAGTGTTACAATCTGGGTGTTTGTGGTGGATGTTAAGGATATAGATGATAGCATGAATATGGAGGATTTATTGAATAGGTCAGTCATAAGAGGGAAGAGCCATTGATGATATCTTCATTAGATGTCGAATCAGTGGGAAATGTTTGTGCCACCTTGTCAAGAATACCCTCAATGTCCAAGGCGTGTGGTACCTTCCTACCAAATCCTAAACCCTTCTTGTCTAGTTTCTTCATCACAATAATGGGCTCCATTGTTCCTTGATTCTATTATCCAAGGCCACCTTTGCCTTTATAGCCCATGTTTTTGACAATTCTTAGGCCATTGCCATATTGCTTGACTGGTATTGTGACTGGTTCTTTCTCCTTATAGAGCCAAGAAGAGATGTCTTCAATAGTTTCCTCTACCAATAATTTTCCCTCTTGGAATTGGGTTAGAGATGTTGGGGGAGGAATATCTACTTTTTTAGTTGCTTTGGCTATGGGCAATTGACCGTAGGATTTAGGAGATAGGGGCATCCGCTGTACACAACAAGATTTTGAGATATCATATTCTCCAAAGCCTATATCATAGATGTGAGATTTGATTTCTAGAATAGGATGAGGATTGGGTTTAGTTGCAGAGGCCTTTGTCAAATTTCCAAAATTGACATATAATGGGGATTTAAGGGCTTTGTCATTATTGGGCACTTGGTTGGAATTCTTATAACTGCCTTGCAAGACATGATAAAATTCAAAAGAATTAGGATCTCCAGGGATAGTTATCTTCGTACCATTAAATGGGAATTTGAGAGACTGATGGTACGTCGAGGGAACAACTTTCATGGCATGGATCCATGGGCATCCTATGATAATGTTGTAAGGTAGCTCAATGTCAAGGACTTGACACCTAGTTTCAAGCATGACAGGGCCTACTTGTATAGGCAAGTGGATAACACCTTCTGACTAGCATTCAACATCATCATACCCTTTGATTGTAATACTTTGATCAATGTTGACTTGATCCTTAGAGTATGCCAATTGTTTGAGTAAGTTTAGAGAATAGATATTGAGACCAACACCATTGTCTATAAGTATGCATTTGATCTTGCATTTATGGATGAAGACTTCAATGTGAAGGGCATCATTGTGACATAGATCATGGGATGGGAGGTCCTTTTCAGAAAAGACCACATTGTAAGGTGAGGTAATGTTACCTATAATATCTTGGAAATCCATGACCGCTATGTTGTTAGGAACCAAAGACTCTTGTAGGGCTTTTTCTAGCACAGCTTTATGTGTGGGTGATGACTGTAGAAGGTGCAAAATAGAGATCTGTGTAGGGGTTTTCCCTAGATGTTCAACAAGATTGTAATCAGAATGAGTTGGGAGACTTGGTGTTGGACCACGAAGGGTGACACAACCATGACAAGTTGTAACTGTACAATCCATATATTTGCCTTTGATAGTGAGGGTAGATACATGAATTTCTTCAAAATGACCCTTAATAGAGTCATAGGAAGTTGAAGCTTTGTTAACACCTTTACCTTTGTCAGGATGTTGACCTTGACCATGGTTAGGAAATGGCTCCTTGTACATGTTGAGGTCTTTATTGGTGTTTTGACTTGGTGGTTCAACCTCAAAAGAGATTTAGTTTCCGTCGATAAGGTTTGTATCACGTGCTTGAGTTTCATGCAAGATGAGGTCCTATGTCCTTTGCTCCTGAGGTATTCACAATATTCATTTTCTTTGTACCGTGTAGTTTTGTAGATAGGTTCACCATAGAGGGGAGCATCTAGTAAGGTGATGAGTCCATTGTTTATAAGTTTCTGTAAAATAGTCTCTATAGGCTCTCCCAAGGGAGTGAATTGTTGTGGTGGAGGGTAATTTTGTTGAGGTCGCTCTTGTTGTCATTGTTGTTGGTTTTGGTTTGGTTGTCTTTGTTGTTATTGGGTTTGTTGAGGCAGAGGTTGACTTGGTTTTGAAAGATGAAGGGGGGTTTGTAATGTTTGGACATGTTTAGAATCTACCACACCATCATTAACCACGTTTTTATTTTTGTTCCAAAATTTTGGTTTGTCATTTGATTGTTCTTGGGGAACATTGTCTTTGTTGTCTTTGAAGATTTTGACCACACCTTTAGCGATGAGGGATTTTTCAATGTTGATGCCCTTGTAGGTAATTTCGTCGAAGGTTGTAGCACTAAGGATTTGCAAATGGAAACCCAATTCTTGGTTAAGGTTTTGCACAAATATGCTAACAAGCTGCTTTTCAGGTATCTTAAATGGGAATTTGCTATCCATTTGTCTCCATCTTTGAAGGAAGGAGATGAAAGTTTCCCCATTTTTCTATTTATTCTTGCATAGGTCGGTCTTGGAGATATCATGTTTTGTGTTGTAAGAGAAATGGGTGGCAAATTTCTCCACAAGCTCACTAAAATATTTGATACCCATGGGTAGGTGTGAGAACCATCTATAGCTTGACCTCCAAAACTGTACGGGAAGAGGCACATAAGATATGTTTCGTTATGTGAGAGCTTGAAGTAAGCGAGATAGAATTCTCTAAGATGGTCTTTTCAGTCTCCTTTTCCTTTGTATTTATCAAATTTGGGAATAGTGAAGTTGTGAGGAAAAGGGATCATGGGTAATGACCAATCAAATGGATAAGGACAAACTTCTTCCAAAGAGAAGGTTTTCTTGGTGTGGCCAAATGTAAGATCATATAATTATTGTTGAACCTCTACAAGTTTTAGCTCCATAGTTGTGGGAGGGGTTGGAAACATCTCTTGTTGTCTAAGAGGTGGTTGTTGTTGCCCATATGGAAGATTGTAGTGGAAGCCATGGGCATTGGTGTTGTAAGGGTCATATGATTGGTTAGGGTCATATGTGTTGTATGTTGGGTTTGGATTGGGTTGGATTTGGGTGTTTTTATTTTGGGGAGGTGGGGATGGTGATAGGTAAGAATGTAAGCTTTGTGATGGTTGTAGATAAGAGTTTGGTTGTTGGTATTGTGGTGGTGGTGTGACGAAAGAATTTGGTGGAGGAAAGATAAAGTATGTTGGGTTTGGTTACAGTGGTGGAACACAGCTTTGGGAAGCTTGGTTTTGGGAATGTTGCGGGTTGAGATAAGTGTGGGTTAGGTTGAGAGTGGAAGATCATTGTGGTGGGGGGACATAGGTAGATGTGTTTTGTGATGGTGGAGGTTGATTAAGATATGTGTTGAAAAAGGTTAGTGTAGATGATCGTTGTGGTGGAGGGACATAGGTAGATGTGTTTTGCGATGGTTGGGGTTAATTAAGATTGAGTGTAGAAGAATGTTGTGGTGGAGGGACATAGGTGGTGTTGACATTTTGTGATGGTTGGGGTTGCATAACATTGTTTGGTTTAAGGATACGAAGGGTTGATGATGTTGGGGGTGGTGTTTGTTGAGACCCTTGTTGCATGGCTACATAAGTGTTTCCCAGATTGTAATTTGGTGGGAAACCTTCTCGTGATGGGGTAGCCAATATTCCACTTGCAATTGGTGTGGGCATTCTAGGAGTGTGTTGTGTGTTTGATTTTGCTAGAGCGGCCTGTCTTGCTAGTTCTTCTTGATGATGTAGAGTCTCTTGTTGGTGTTTGTAGATTTCCATAGGAGTCATAAGTGGTGATATGGGAATCTCTTTCGTTGGGTTTTGATAAAGGGGATTCTCATACTGTGTAATTGTTCTCCCTTGTGAGCTTTGTTCAAGTATGGGTGTGGTCATAGTTGACATGGTTTGGACCATAGTTATGGAATCATGGGTGTTGTTTGGCTTTTTAAGATTGGATAGGTCAAAATATTGGGGTAATTGTGCTCATTGTTTAGCTAGTAAGCGGAAAAAGTGATCTTGGTTCTCACTAAGGATTTTGTCAAAGGCAGCCATGGATCTAGGATCTTGTATGATTTCATCAAGGTCATGTCTATCTGCTTGAGAGGATTGACCTTCTTCAAAGTGTCACTCTTCTTGAGATGGGACTTGAACCATGGTATAATCGGGTGTAGAAAAATTATGAGGCATGCCGATAGTGAATTGAGTTACATCTACCAAAGGTACATTACCTTCTTGAGGATTGTTTGGTTGGCCATGTTGCAGCCTATTTTGAGAGTTGGTTGGTCTTTCCATTGGTGTCTTTGGAGTATGCTTTGGAGTCATGTTGGATTGGCTTGGTTGAGGTGTATGAGGAGGCGATTTGTGCTTCCTTGGGACAACTTGCTTAGCTGGTGCAGTCATGGTAAGAGGGTTCATAGAATGAACTATCTAGACCGTACAGCAAGAGTAAACACAACAGAGACAACTCAAGGAAATAGAACAAATCTAGATTCATTCATTAAGGATATCATAGAATTCAAATAAAGATCAATTGGCAACATGCAGGCTTACAGTTAGGGCTCACTGGCTTGAGTACATACATGTGCAAGATAAAGATTTGAAGCTCCTACACACAAAATCTAAATTATCAATCTTATAAATCAAGAGAACTACTCTCCTAATGATTTATTACATCAATATATATCAAGTCTAGATAAATAGATTCCTCTGCGTCGGCCAAGGAAGATCACAAATTACAAAGAAGAGATGTAATGTGTGTACAAAGATAGGTCAGACCTAAATGCATAGAACAGTTTTAGTAAATGAATGGAATGATGTGCGAATCTCTTGGGAAATTTGGCCATGAACCAAAGTTCATTTGAATGATGTGTCATTAGGTTCCAAAGATTAGGAAATGCTTCTACAAGTTTCTCCTTTAGCTAGTTGCTAGTGATTAATAGGATGCTCTGCTCTGAGAAACAGTCAACTTCTGATAGCGATATTTTTCCAATATTGACATGTGGATCTCTGAATTCTAGGTATGATGGAGATGAATGAATGTAGATGCTAAATATAGCTCCACAAGATCTAAAAATGCTACTAGACCAATATACATAATCTACTCTTGACTGAACTATCTAAACTATACAGAAAAGAAACAAACTAAAATGCAAATGTTTTTTTGGTTGATGCAAGATTGCTCTTGAACTAGAGATGCTCCTACATTAGGCATCTGAGGTTATTGAAAAAGTGAGTCCCTCACTTTGCTGGGGCTAGGGGAGAACCAAGATGGTCCACCTCATCCTGAGAAATCCATGATGAATCTTCTTCCAGTTGGCGTTTCCACTTCACAAGATATTCTTTGTATTGTCTTCCTCTAGTGTTGTGTCAAACTTTGCTGTCTAAAATGTCTTCAATCTGTTCCGGTGCTTGTTGTGGTAACTGCTTCCTCAAGTCCTTTTCCATGCTATCACTAAACTCTACTTCATGATACTAATATAGGTCTACAATGTTGAAAATAGGTGATATACCCAATGTCTCTGGTAATTCAACTTAACATGCATTTCCTGAATCAAATTTCTTGAGTATCCTACAATGTCCAAACTTCTTCATCTTCAACTTGTTATATGTCCCAACTAGAAATATTTCTTTTCTCAAGTGCACCATTACTTCATCTCCAACTTCAAATTCCTTATGTCTTCTCTTCTCATCAGCCTTCTCTTTGTACTCACTATTAGTATTCTCCAAATGCTTCTTAACCTGATCATGCACTATCTTCATGTGATCTACAAATTCTTCTGCTTTTGCACTTCTCTTTTCTTCCATATCGATGTCTCTCAATTCTGCAACTCCTCTAGGGTTTACTCTAGTAACAATCTCAAAAGGTATTCTTCCAGTGCTCCTGTTCACTGAATTATTGTATGCAAACTCTTCTTGTGAAAGAATCAAATCCCAACTTCCTGTCTTCTCTCCAACCAAACATCTCAATAAATTTCCTAAACTCCTATTCACTACCTCTGTCTGTCCATCTATCTGTGGATGAAAAGGTGAATTGAACTTCAAATCTATCTTTAGTTTCTTCCAAAGTGTCCTTCAAAAGTACCCAACAAACTTTGTATCTCTGTTTGAAACTATACTCCTAGGTAATCCATGCAATCTCACAATCTCCTTGAAAAATAGGTCAGCTACATGCACTACATCAGTTGTCTTCTTGCAAGGTATGAAATGAGCCATTTTAAAAATCTATCAACCACTACAAATATTGAATCATGTCCTCTCTATGTTTTAGGCAGTCCCATCACAAAATCCATGCTTATGTCTTCCCAAGGTCTATCCGGTACTGTCAAAGGTTTATATAATCTAGTGTTTTGACTATTCCCTTTTGCAATTTGATAAACTCTACAACTCTGCACAAATCTCTGTACATCCTTATGTATCTGAGGCTAAAAGTAGTTTTCACTCACCAAAGCCACTATCTTATCAATGCAAAAATGTCCTACCAATCCACCATTATGCTTCTCCTTGATCAAATTATCCCTCATTAAACTTCTAGGTATGTACAACTGACTTCCTTTGAACAACATATCTTCTTGAATGAAATAGTCCAACCACTTACTCCTATCAGTCACAATAGGTTCCTTACATGCTTTCCAAGTTTCTGTAAAATCAGTGTCTCCCTCATACATGTTCTTCAATTCATCAAAACCCAACACCTCAATTCTCATCTCTGTCAACAAGTTTCTTCTTCTACTCAAGGCATCAACAACTTTTTTTGATTTACCACTCCTATGCTTCAACACAAAAGTATAACTCTACATGAACTCTACCCATCTCATATGTCTCTGATTCAACTTACCTTGACTATTCAAATATTGCAAAGCTTGATGATCTGTATACAACACAAACTCCTTAGGTACTAGGTAATGTCTCCACTTCTTCAAGGCTTGAATTATGGCATAGAACTCTTGATCATAAACTGAATATCTTCTCCTTGCATCATTCAACTTCTCACTAAAATAAGCTATAGGTCTACCTTCTTGACTTAGCACTGCTCCTGTAGACACCTAAATTTGTCCCAACTTTGTCCATGTCTAGCAACACCTTGTCAAAAATATTATCCTAGACATCATGTAGCATTTTGTCCTAAATCCCACTCTTAATCCCATTTATCCATTAGCCAATTAATTAAATAAATTTTATTTATTTAATTAAAATCCCATTTAATCCTATCCTTATCCCACTTAGCCAATTAATTAAATAAATTTATTTATTTAATTAATTTCACATGCATAATCCCAATCATATCCTATCCTCATCCCAATTAATTAAACAAATTTTATTTATTTAATTAATTTCCACATCATATCTTATCTCATCCTATTCATTTATCCAATTAATTAAATAAATCTTAATTTATTTAATTAATATCCAACTCATATCCCAACTAATTCAAATATTTTATTTGAATTAAGTTCTCATCATAAGCCGACTTTCCAATTAATTAAATAAATTTTATTTATTTAATTAATTTATCTTATCATTTAGCCAACATGTGTGCCTCTTTTATTTAAAAAGATAAGTGGTACTACAACCTTTTATTTAATATCTTTTATATGTAGTACTTTTTATGTACACAAGCACACATGAGCCCTATCCTCCTTGACACTTGTCAAATGACTACAACTCCCTTGAAGAGTGGGAATACCTAATCAATCCTAGCCGTCCACATCAATCAACTAGCTTTTTAATCTCAACCATTCATTTGAACCAAGCCTTTCCTATAAATCAAACCCCTCATAAGCCATTAGCAATGCATTGAGCTTCAAGTAACATTACTCTGCCAAATTATCATTAGCAGGCATTGAGCTTCAAGTACCATTATTCTGCCAAATTTTCTAGCATGCATTGATCCTCAAGTATCCACATGCTGTTAGAGCCTTTGCATCCTTCAGCTATCATCTTTATATCATTTTCATCTTAATGTTATGCTGCAGAAATGAGCACCCAACATTCTTCCAACAATAATCCTTCAAAATCTTGCATGCTCATGCGAGGTGGAGAAGAGCAATGGAGATAAATCAAGCATAGCGTGGAGATCGGTTTGCATTTACATTTCTTATTTTGATTTTCATGTCGTCTTGTGCTTCATTGTGCATTGCTAGGGTTTTATCATTGTTGATTCTTCATTTATCCTATTTGCAATTTTACCCTAACATACATTTGGCACGCCCGGTGGGACTCACTTTGTTTGATCTTTTTTGCAGGTTTTTGTAGTAAAAATTTGCATTCATATAACCCCCATTGTTGAGTTTTGCAGGTTTAATTAACTTTTTGTTGCAGATCTGCTACTTTTTGGACAAAACCCTAGGTTTTAAAGATTTCATCATATCTTCCAAACGACTACAAATTTTTCTACAAGATTTTAGCAGAAGTTTTTCCATAATATAAGGAAGCTACAGCAGAAAAATTTTGGGTTTATCGCAATTTTTGCGGGATTTATCACGTTTTTATGTTTTTTCATAAAATCGCAATTTTCGGCGCACATCAGCGAATTTTTCAGAAATTTTTATATTTCTGGAAAGCTCCTGAAATTATAATGGGGGTCTCTATTTTGCAAATTTAATTTGGAGGTCGTTTATAGCGCGAAAACATCAGATCTTTGCCGACTGTACCGTTTTCATAAATCCGCATTTCTGGGCGCAAATCAGGGAATTTTTTGGATTTCTTTACATTTTCGGAAAGCTCTTTGAAAATTAATAGGGGTCTCTTCTTTGATTTTTTAATTTTCAAACCAAAAATCTATTAAAATAATCAAATCTAATTCGACTATGCATCTAAAATTACAATTTTTCTTGCCTGATGAGCCTATTTTTTTAATGCCTGCATTATAATATCATTTTTTTTATGTTGTAGGTGATCATAAAGAGTTGGAACAACATTGACATCAACATCTACAACAAATTGGAAAGCGATTGTATTAGGTGCACTCATTCTAATCTTTCATCTTCTAATCTTGTTTGCAAACACATTTAGATTTTGGGCATAAAACGAATAATTGTTTGCAAATTCACATCAAAACATTGGGCTAAAACAAACCATTGTCTTTCATCACATTTAGATTTGGGCTTTAAAATAAACAAGTGCTTGCATTGTCTTCCACACATGGAATTTCTAAGGTTAATGAACCCCATGCGAGTGTGACCAAGTAAATGTGTATGCTCTCTCCTCGCGTCCCAACACGAACTTGGAGATCAAAAACATTTACTTGTGTTGCTTTTATTTAGCCTTAGAGAGGCCTGCCTTGGTATCCACCCCAAGGGAACGACCTCAAGCGGTACTTTCATCCGGTCCGCTATAAAAATCAGAGGATAAGGCGAAAGCTAAGTCTAACCGGTATTAGCGCTCACCATATAGTGCTAACTCGAAAGGAGGTGTACCTTTGTGTATATTAAAACTCCTAGTAGGGTTAGTTAAAGTCTTAAGTGGCTTGCTGGATGCTCGTGGGGTGCCGGTCCCCCGGATTTTCATTAGAACCTCCTTGTGATAGTGGCCTTGCCTTGACTAGGACTTGTTGAATTGTCTTCACGTGCTTGCTTAACCATCATCACATTCTTTCAAACTAACAACTTGCTTATGTGTCTTGCGTGAGTGATTCATGTGTGTATATGCATAATCATTTGTTTGAATATTGCCACATCAAGCTCTAAACACCCAAACACATAAAGACAAGTCATCCTACACATTCTTCCAATAACATTCAAACCCAATCACCTTCATCTCAAACATAGCTAAGTCATCCAAACAATCCACATCATCATCCAAATCCCTAAACAAGCACTTGCTAAAAGGACTTAAGACAAACACTTGGTGACAACATGTCTACACTAGAAGACCTAGAAATCAAATTCCAAAGATTCCTCCAAAATCTTTATCAAGGATCACAACCCCTAAACCAAGATGCCATTAAAACATTACAATTCTTCCTCCAAAGAGCTCAACCCCATGCAAGCCAATCACCTCAACTACAACACTTCATAGCCCAAGTCCAACACCTTTTAGCCACTAGTCAAGCTCGACAAGTACAACAATCCTTAGCCACTTCCTATCAACCTAATCCACCTCATAGCCACATGTCATATCCATCCACTTCTTATCAACTTAATCCACCTATCCACCAAGTCAATGCCACATCAACCTATGAACATCCACCTCAAGCTTATCCAATCCCTCATGTCACCATTCCAATGCACTACCAAGCCCATCCACAAAGCAATCAAGTGATATTACAAGAACAACATCCAAGTCCCAATGGCTCTTTGTACATAAATCAAGTAAGTCCAAGTACACCTTTTCAACAAGACCACCAAGCACCATTGATAGACCTAAGTCCACCTTTCCCACAAGAACAATGTCCAAATCCCAATGGTCCCTTGTACATAAATCAAATGAGTCCAAGTTATCCTATGCAAGATCTAATAACCTTTGACAAGGGAGACACCAATCTAGAGTGGCCACCATCATGCAATCCCATGCCAACACATGAGCCAACAAGTCCTATCCCAACACCATCATGTGATCCCATTCCTAGTCCATTAATCCATCAACCTTCCAAACCACCAAGCCCTTCATTACCTTCATCACCATGTCATTCTAATCCTTCACCTAAGGATGCGGCTGAGAGAGTTTTACAAAGGATGCTTGCAGCAAAACTCATTGAACATCCTTAAGTCAAACCATGTGAAGAAAGTCCATATGATGAACATGATTATTGTGCATACCATAGGACCAAAGGCCATAATACAAATAAATGCCCAATATTTGTTCCAATTGTTTACAAGGTGTACCTACCTATAATGGGAAAACATGCCACATCATCCCAATCCCGTGTGTCACCCTCATCTAGTCCAAATCCTAATCCGCCCAATCCAATTAGCCCTCAACCTAATCCTAATCATAAGCCTACAACACCATCTACCCTTATCATCCATCCATTATATTGCCCATCTACACATACACTTGCAAAGGATGTGATCCATTGGCTACTAGCTAGGAATAAACTACCTCCATATCAAACACCCATTCATGAGCCTACCAAAGAACTTCCAAAGGTCATGTCCAATCATATAATCCCATCATGTGGTCCATCTATCCTTGAGCCTATCCACGAGCCTTCCATTAACATACCTAGCCCTTTAAGCCCATCATGTGACCTACAAGCCATCAAGCCTATTCAAGAGTCATCATGTTCTCATGTTGTTGACCAAGAGCCTATCCAAGAGCCTTCTAATTCCATTCAAGAAACCCAAGAGGTATGTCAAAGGTTTAATCCTAAGCATGTGGAAACATTAAGCCCTAGTCCAACTCAAGATCAAAACACTTTCATTCAACCTATCCATAACATATATATTTTCCATGATCAAGATGATACCTATGAAGAAGCTATCCATGAGCACCTTGATCCTATCTATAATCCTATATCTATCCATGAGCGAGATATCCAAATTGCTCCTAGTCATCCTCCATCTAGCCCTATCCATAATGAGCAAGCATCCACTTGTCATAATGAGACATGTGCCTCTCAAGAACACATAAGCATAGAAGATCAAACAAATAACTTGGATCTTAGTGCACACAATGCTAATGATCCTCCCTCCACATCTACCATCGATCCCATTTCAAGTCCACCACCATGTCCTAGTGGTCTTACCACCATCATTCATGAGTGTTCTTCTTTAAGACAAAAACAACCTCTATCCACTTCAGCTTCTACATCCAATAAGGAACTCAAGTCTAGTTCCCTAAACATATCTAGTCCCATAGTCCATCGCATACTCCAAAACATGAACTACCAAGGCAAAGGTCTAGGCCTTTATGAACAAGGTATTTTGGAGCCAAACCATGTCAAGATTCCTCCATGCTCATATGGCCTTGGATACACACCCCAAGGTAAACAAGCTAAAGATGTTGGTAATTCCTCCATCCATCCTAAGCCCACTTTCCATCACAAACCACATCATATACCCAAAATACATGTAGCCATTCCATCTCCATCATCCTATAAATGTCAAAAGCATGTGACCGTACATCTTCCGCCATCTACTTTGCCTCCACTTTTACCAACTCCAAATATCCCTCCATCCACCTTGCCACCATTGCTGCCAACACCTAACATACATATCATTCATAAGTATCCTTACATCCCTAATCATGGCCAACAAAAGCACACATCGTTTGAGCATAAAGCTTCCAATCATTTCATCCACTCCACCCATGCCATGGGATTCAAAAGCAAAAATTTTGATGCCTCTACCTATAAAGCTAAAAGTCCTACCAAAAATCCAAAGGACTATCATGCCTTAGGGCACAAACATGAAAAATCAATGCAAAGAACTAAAGCAACGCAATCCAAAAAACCATCCAAACCCTTACCTCCAAAAGCAAAGCCCAAAAGCAAAATGGTTTGGGTTCCTAAGAAAATAGCTAGCAAGTCAAATGAGGCATCCTCATCTACATCTCAAGAATCCCAACCACCTATCTCCATCCAAAAGCCTACTTCCATCCAAAACTTCCATTCCCTTCAAAAATCCCACAAGCAAAACAAAAGCACTAAAAATACTAAATCTATGTGGGTTTCTAAATCACTTCATCAACCATCTCATAAGCAAACATCTCCATTGCTTCCTACACCACCATCCCATCAAAAGCTTCAATGTTTATCACGGTGTGTGCAACCATTGGTCATGGTTCCCTTCCACTCCGCAACATTCCCACATGCCTCCATCTCCCCATCTTCCATCCATTATCCTACGTATCTTCCCAATCACCTCCCTATGGTCCATGCTTTGGCATAAACTTTTCATCCATCTTCATTCCATAAGCCAATATAATCCACATCATAGTCCACTATCCCCATCCATCTATCCTTGCATGAACCTTCCATAATCCACATCATAATCTACTATCTACCTAATCCATCTCCCATCCACACAATCCCTTATCAACATCTATGAGCACACTTGACATGGTCCATGCGAAGACATCATCTATCTCTAATGGGACTACCAACATCCATTGAACTAGCCACTTGAGTCCCTCCTATCCATTACCATGGTGAAAACTTGGCAAACAGGCACCATGTGTAATTGTCCACCCATCTAAAAGCAAAAAAAAAAAAAAATCAAAATAGTAAAGAGAAATCCCTTCGTCCAACGGTGAAAACCTGGTAAACAGGCGCCTTGGATAAGTACCATGATGAAAACCTGGCAAACAGGCGTCATGTGTAGGTTGATCTTCTATGTCACTTACACTTGGGGGCACATTGTCTCATCCAACCTATCCATTTCCCAACTATCTATCCAATTATATCATACCAACCTATCTTATCCTATCTTGTCATCCTACCATCCTTCGCCATTACATAAACATGCCTATCCTATTGAGCCCATTTATCCTCCCTTTCCTCCTTTTGATCTTGATGAAGACATAGGGGCAAAATATTGAAACATGTTTGGATGTTTCTTGACATACCTTCTTTTCAAACCAAGTCCTATCCAATGACCATTTATCCATCCCATTCAACCCAATCTATCATGTCATCCCTTGGTCATGAACTTTGTCATGTAAAAATCCTCAGTATTACCACCTAGAATGGGGCAAGTTATTCTTCCTATGCAACATAGCCTTTGGAGATCACATCCTAGCTCCCTTATGATCCATCCACTATGGCGTATCCTTATCACGAGCTTTCCATCTTATAGCTTATCCCCATCTATTTATCATGAGCTTTCCACTATAGCCTACCTATCCATTTATCATGAGGCATGCATCCATTCTTTTTATGGCCTATCCTCTTATCTATCCATCTATCATCAGCCTTTCATCTTATCCACTATCATCCATCTTTTTATCCATCCAATCCCATTCATCCATCCTTTCACCTAGACTTGGTCTTCCCTTGTCATTGGTATCAAGCATAAAGGCTACCCAAATTGTAAATCCATTGACATTCAAAACATTTCAAAAAATCCAAAAAAATCAAAATATCCCAAAAACTCCAACAAAAAAATCAAAATATGTCAACAAATCCAAAAAAATCAAATATGCAATGCAAAATCCAAGCAATAAAACCAATTACATCAATCTAAAACAATCCACTCCATCAACATTCAATCAAAATCAAAATCATCATAATCATCAATTCTTCTTATCAATACCATTCATTCATCCATTTCAATCAATCACTTCTTCCAATCATATCAATCAAATCAATCTAAGCAATGATCTTAAATCCATGTCACACTTATCAATATCAAGCAAGCCAATCAATCAAGGAACATTATCCAATCAAATCAGCAAGTTTTTGATCCTAATCTTGTCATGAGCCCAATCAATCATCATCATTCATCATCAATGGGATATAGCGTTCCCACATCCTTGTGTTGTTCTAGGGATATAGCTTTCCCCGCAATGACAACACTATCTATCAAACAAAACAAACAATCAATCATTGGTTTATGACTTGACAAGGCCAATACTTTGTTTGTTTTACATCCTTTGAGCACATTAAGAACACTTGCTTATGCTTAGATTGAGTGAACACTCTAATCATCACACCATCACTATCATCATTCAAAACAATCCAATCATCAAAATGATCAACCCAGCAATAGCAGACATTACAACCAAAGCACATCAATCCAACCATCAAAATAAATCCTATCAATCCTCAGCATCAACACCAAAGCACATCAAGCTAGCCATCAATACAAATCCAATCACTTCAGCAAATCAAAAACAACTCAATCCACCACATATCATCACATCATCAACATTTCATCAATCAATCACTTCATCAATCCCAATCAATCTATTTTCATCATCATCAATAAAAAATCAGAACTACATCTCATTTCCATCGTTAAGTGCCTTGATCCCATGGATATAGGGTATGTAGGCAGTCTGGAGTACGAAGGAAGTGCCCAGATTCAGGCACAAGCGATTTTTCTCTTTCTTCTCTCATCATTTCTTCTATCATCTATCTTATACATCATCAATAAACAACTTCTTCCAATCAATCTATCATAGCACATCAATCCAATCATCAAATCAATCTAACCATCATTTCATCATCTTCCAATCATTCCAAACAAATATCCAAATGCAAGTCAATCCTTAAGCCATACCAATCAAGTTAATCAATCAAACCAAGTTATCCAAGCGCACTCAATGGTCTTGATCCTAGCCTTGTTGTAAGCAATCACTCAATCAGCCAACTAGCCAAGCAACTCAGCAAACAACCTTGTGTTGATCTAGGGATATAGCTTTCCCCGCAATGACAACACTCTCAACTATCATCATCAAACAATTAATCATTGGTTTACAGCTTGATAGGGGCAATACCTTGTTTGTTTTTGTATCATTTGTGCATGCTTGCTTGCTTGCTTGTGTGTGTTATCATTTTATCTTGCATTTGCATCATATCAGTATCATTCCAGCTAATATTCATATCTTGTATCCAGACAAGGTTGTATTATGCTGGGGCATGAGACACATCGTCACCCTGGTCCTTATACCTTGGTGCATAATGTCTAGTGCTATATCAAACATCATGGTTGCTCACATTCACTGCAGCATAACACATCTCCATTTCTTCTATCCATTCCTTTATCTTTCTTTCTTAGCCAATCCATTTCTTTTCGAGAGCCTACCTGTGTTTGTCCAACCCACCTATCCTCTCGAGGGGGCATCACCAACCTATCTTTCCATCATCATCATCATATCTTTTCATCATCACTATCCTTTTCTCTATCCATACCATAACTTCTTTGAAATGATGTTACTCAACATAAAGCTTATCATCTCGAACATCATCTCAAAGAGGGGCAAAATGTAGACACCTAAATTTGTCCCAACTTTGTCCATGTCTAGCAACACCTTGTCAAAAATATTATCCTAGACATCATGTAGCATTTTGTCCTAAATCCCACTCTTAATCCCATTTATCCATTAGCCAATTAATTAAATAAATTTTATTTATTTAATTAAAATCCCATTTAATCCTATCCTTATCCCACTTAGCCAATTAATTAAATAAATTTATTTATTTAATTAATTTCACATGCATAATCCCAATCATATCCTATCCTCATCCCAATTAATTAAACAAATTTTATTTATTTAATTAATTTCCACATCATATCTTATCTCATCCTATTCATTTATCCAATTAATTAAATAAATCTTAATTTATTTAATTAATATCCAACTCATATCCCAACTAATTCAAATATTTTATTTGAATTAAGTTCTCATCATAAGCCGACTTTCCAATTAATTAAATAAATTTTATTTATTTAATTAATTTATCTTATCATTTAGCCAACATGTGTGCCTCTTTTATTTAAAAAGATAAGTGGTACTACAACCTTTTATTTAATATCTTTTATATGTAGTACTTTTTATGTACACAAGCACACATGAGCCCTATCCTCCTTGACACTTGTCAAATGACTACAACTCCCTTGAAGAGTGGGAATACCTAATCAATCCTAGCCGTCCACATCAATCAACTAGCTTTTTAATCTCAACCATTCATTTGAACCAAGCCTTTCCTATAAATCAAACCCCTCATAAGCCATTAGCAATGCATTGAGCTTCAAGTAACATTACTCTGCCAAATTATCATTAGCAGGCATTGAGCTTCAAGTACCATTATTCTGCCAAATTTTCTAGCATGCATTGATCCTCAAGTATCCACATGCTGTTAGAGCCTTTGCATCCTTCAGCTATCATCTTTATATCATTTTCATCTTAATGTTATGCTGCAGAAATGAGCACCCAACATTCTTCCAACAATAATCCTTCAAAATCTTGCATGCTCATGCGAGGTGGAGAAGAGCAATGGAGATAAATCAAGCATAGCGTGGAGATCGGTTTGCATTTACATTTCTTATTTTGATTTTCATGTCGTCTTGTGCTTCATTGTGCATTGCTAGGGTTTTATCATTGTTGATTCTTCATTTATCCTATTTGCAATTTTACCCTAACATACAGCTCCAACTGCATTCCCACTTGCATCACAATCAATTTGAAATACCTTATTGAAATCTGGTAACACCAAAACAAGTTGCTCTGTCACCTTCTACTTTAACAACTCAAAACTCTTATCTGCTCCAGATGTCCACTTGAAATCTTTTCTGTCACCTCTCATTGTCTCTATCATAGGGTTACAAACTGAACTAAAATTTCTAATAAACTTCTGGTAGAAACTAGCCGATCCATCAAATGATCTAACCTCTCCAATGCTCTCCAGTGTAGGCCATTCAACAATTGTTCTCACTTTCTCAAGGTGCATCTTCAATCCTTCCACAGAAATCACAAATTCCAAATATACTAACTCTTCCTTCATGAAACTACACTTTTTTATGTTTATCAACAATTTCTCTTCTCTCAGTCTCTGCAAAACTTGTCTAATATGCCACAAATGTTCCTCTTTTATTTTACTAAAATTTAGAATATCATCCAAATATACAATCACAAACTTACCCAAGAATTTCTTCAGAACTTCATTCATCAACTGCATGAAAGTACTCGGTGCATTTGTCAATCCAAAGGGCATCACTAACCAGTCATACAATCCTTCATTTGTGTTAAAAGCAATCTTCCATTCATCTCCTTCTCTGATTCTGATATTATGGTATCCACTCTTCAAATCTATCTTTGAGAAATATTTTGCCCCACTTAAACAATCCATGATATCATCCATCCTAGGTAAAGGAAATCTATACTTAACTGTGATCTTGTTTATTGCTCTGGAATTGGTACACATTCTCCATTATCCATCCTTCTTCAGTGCAAAAATTTTAGGTACTACACAAGGACTAAAGCTTTCTCTAATCAAACTTTTCCTCAACAACTCTTGTATCTGTCTATTTAGTTCGTCATTCTCTGCCAGTGTCATTCTATGTGCTACTTTATTAGGCAAACTTGATCCCAGTATAAGATCCATGTGATGACTGATACTTCTTATAGGTGGCAATCCATCAGGCACATTATCTGATATGATGTCTTCATACTCTGTCAGCAACTCTCTTATCTCCTTCAGTTGTGATTCTTCTTTCTTCAATGCTTCAGGCTTCTTAGGAATCAAGGCACAACACATATTCTCATGTATCAAACCATCCAGAAATTTTCTTCCATCTACCAAATAGATTCTAGCATTCCCACATACTTCACTCATAGGATCATCCTCCAAAGGAATCAAATCAATTCTCTTTCCATTTGTTGTTATAGTATATGTATTATTTCTCCCATCATGTATAGGCATAATATCACACAAGACTTCATCATGATAAGATCCAATATGAAATTTCACCAAACATTGTTCACTCACCAGTACCTTATGATCATCCTAAATCCATGCTATCTGATATGGCTTAGGGTTTTTCAATCTTTCCAACTTCAGCTTAGTCACCATCTCCTCTCAAACTAGGTTATCAGAACTACCACTATCAATCACAACTTTACAACACTTACCTGCCGATTTGCATTTTTTCCTGAACAAACTCTTCCTCTGTGGTGGTTCCTCATTTGCCTCTGTTTGAAATAGTACTCTCCTCATCACCAATGATTCTCCTTTCTCAAGTTTACCAACAGAACAGGGATCACTCAGTTCAACAAGTTCTTCTTCAACATATGTTGCTCTTCCACTATTTTTTGTCCTCTTACTTGTACTACCCTAATTACATTTAAATGCTCTATGTCCTTCACCTCCAAACTTGAAACAAGTACCTCTGAATGTCTTCTTATGTAATCCTCTTCTTTCTCTTCTGTATCCTTCATTTTGGTATGCATTATAGTTGCGTCTCTAATAAAAAATTTTGTCATCTCTCTGGTAAGCATTGTTATCTTTGTCCTCCTTTTTAACTGGGCTGTCAAATTTACTCTGCTTTGGATATGATCTGTCTCCTCCAAAATAAGTCCTACCTCTCTAAAATTTACCTCCTCTACCTCTCTATCTCTGATCATGTCTTTTATTCAGTTTCTCTTCAACCTTCAAGGCAAAATGGTATGCTTCTTCCAAAGATGTCATCCTCACCAAACTTAGTTCTTCTTGAATGTTCAATCTCAGTCCATTGATGTATCTAGCCACTTTCTCCTTGCTTGCTTCACTATGTCCTGTTGTTATAATCATTTTATGGAATTCTTTAGTGTATTCCTTCACAGATTCCTCCTTTTGTCTCAAGTTCTACAATATTTTTGACAGCTCCAACTCATAGTCAGCAGGTATAAACTAATTTTTAACTTTGTCACCATCCGGTCCCACTTTGTAGTCTTTTCTTTTCCTCTTCTGTTTCTTTCCAACTGAACTTCTTTCCACCATATAATAGCATATCCTTTCAACTTTGTTTTTACAAATTTAACCTTTTTCGGATCTTTAATTTCTTCATATTCAAAGTATTCTTCCATATCATTTATCCATTCAATCAATTCTTTAGGGTTCAAATTACCAGTGTAATTTGGTACATCAACTCTAGGTCTCTTTTCAATCTTTGAAATAGCTCACAACATCTTTACTTGATCTGATTTTTCTTCTTCATCACCTTCTAGGGTTTCACCATTTTGTTCAACAGATTGAAATTCTTCTTCCTCATCGCTTTCAACATTAGGTCTCTGTGTCAATCCTCTTTGCCTATTCTCTTCAACAACATCCAATCAAATTCACATTGTTTTCATTATCTCCATCATCTCATTTATTCTACTAGCCATCGTTCTAATAGTAGCAACTCTCTGCGGTGCCATTCTTCTTAGGATCAAGTGTAAACTACCTCAGGTTCAACAATCGAGCTACAAGGTGACAACTACCTCACAATCAATGATTAGTTGCAACACGAGTAACCTACATCAATTCAGCAATTTGTCCACAGCAAGATCTTACATAATTCCCTCGCTAACTTTGTTCAATTCACTCCCAACGATTCAAACTTTTGCTCTGATACCACTTGGTGTGGTCATGGTAGGAGGGTTCATAGAATGAACTATCCAGACCATGTAGCAAGAGTAAACACAACAGAAACAACTCAAAGAAATAGAACAAATGCATATTTAGTCATTCAGGATATCATAGAATTCAAATAGAGATTGGCCGACAACATGCAGGCTTACAATTAGGGCTCACCTGCCTGAGTACATACATGCACAAGATAAAGATTTGAAGCTCCTTCACACAAAATCCAAATTATCAATATTCTAAATCATGAGAATTACTCTCCTAAGGATCTATTACATCAATATATATCAAGTCCAGATCAATAGATTCCTTCACGTCGGCCAAGGAAGATCACAAATTCTAAAGAAGAGATGTAACATGTGTACACAGATAGGTCAGACCTATATGCATAGAACACTTCCACTAAATGAATGGAATGGCATGCAGATCTCCTAAGAAGGTCAGTCATGAACCAAAGATCATTTGAATGATGTGTCATTAGGCTCCAAAGATCGGGAAATGCTTCTGCAAGTTTCTCCTTCAGCTGGTAGCCAGTGAATAATAGGAGCTCTACTCTGAGAAACAGTGAACTTATGATAGTGATATGTTTTTAGTATTGACATGTGAATCTCTGAATTCTGGATATGATGTAGATGAATGAATGTAGATGCTAAATCTAGCTCCATAAGATCTGAAAATGCTACTGGACCAAAATACAAAATTTGCTTCTAACTAAACTACCTGAACTATACTGAAATGCAAATATTTTTTTGGTTGATGCAAGATTACTCTTGAACTAAGGATGCTCCTACATCATCCTTCATAGTTTGTTGGAGTCTAGTGGTTACCATGGGATGCACTAGGATATATTTTTTTGTTTTTTTGAGATGCTTGCTAGGATTTTGTTGTGTTTTTTGGATAAGACAATTTTGATGAATAGTTTACTAGACCAAAGGCATTGTACTGTTTGACTAAAGGTGTAGTATTGTGTTACCAAAAGAGAGCTACTATTTTACCAAAGGCATCGGACTAAGCTTCCAGAGGCAAGGTAGTGTTATACCAAAGGCGAGCTACTGTTATACCAAAAGCAAGCTACTATTATATCAAAGGCACTAAAGTAGTCTGCCAGAGGCGAGGTACTATTATACCAAAGGAAAGCTATTGTTGTACCAAAGGCAAGCTAATGTTATACCAAAGGCACTGAAGTAGTGTTACTGATGTTATAAGGCAAATTTTGATAGGTTTTGGATTTGATTTTAATTGGATTTGCTTTGGCAAGAGAAAACACATCAAATAAAGTGGTAAAACAAGATTGACCCAACAAATAGTGTATGTTCGAGGCTCAGAAAAAAGCCCAATGTTTCAATGGGTATTTAAACAATTGAAAACAATTTCAAGCACTTTTTATCTCTAGAGACAAGGTTTCATTGCAGTAGATCAGTTCACAACTTAATTCTCCATCAACCAAATGTCATTCCATAAAGGTGTCAGACATTTGTATCTTTGTGAGAGACGATAGGTAGGGATATATCACCCTCCCTTCAAAAAGCTCAAGTAGGTCACAAGAGCTTTATGGCCAAGGGAATACTATCTCTTCTCAAGGGAGGCAATGGTGAGTATCTTGAGGACTTAAATCGATTCCCCTTGTACTGATGATTACTGCAACATTTGGAGGTGGATCAGGTAGCCAATATCTAGATTGGTTCTTAGTAACTTTGAGGGACCAATACCTTACGAGAAATGTGACAAGCTACTAAAAGCTTTAATTAATCCTACTAAGAGTATCAAACACTTCACATAATGTGAAAATCATTTCCACAAAGTGCTAGTACACCTCTTTTCGATTTGGCACCACAAGGTAAGACTGACGTCGGGTAGGACTTGGCTTTCACCTTATTCCTTTTATATAGCAGTTCAAAGGAAAATTCCACTTGGGGTCATCCCTTTTGAATGAAGTGTAATCCAAAAGAAGGCCCTTCGAAAGGAAAAACTAAAATGTAAGATCAAGCAAGTCAAACAAAGGTTCAATTGTCCTGTTATAAGAAAAATAAGGTGCAACTAAATTAGGCACACACACGATTGTAGTTGTCAATTGTCACTTATGAAATTGAAGTGTTTGGCATTCATGTCCATTGTCCCTTAGAAAATTGAAGTGTTTTTTCATTCATGTCCATTGTCCTTTAAGAAAACAATATGTTCCTAAGACTTAGATTGCAAAGATGATTTGTTCAATTGTCCCTTAAGAAAGCAATATGTTCCTAAGACCTAAATTGATAGATTTGGAAATTCTTCAAAGGTTGTCTTGCAAATAAATCAATTTGACCAAAAGTACTCTACTGTATAACCAAAAGTGACTTACTATATTACCAAAAGTGCCACACTGTATTACCGAAGGCAAGATATTGTAGAACCAAAAGTGACCCATTGTGCTACCAAAAGTGTTGTACTGTGCTACCAAAAGCATGATACTATGCTACCAAAAGTGCTCTGCTGCCCTAGATCTAAAAAAAGTGATATTTTGTCAAAAAAGATAGATCAAAAGATGATTTCATGATTGACTTGAGGATCTGGGATGTAATGGATGATAAGATCTATAACTTGGAATTGAGAACAACTCACAAGATGCCGCAAAAAGATAGGTTAACTCAAAAAACATGACAATACTTTTAAATAGGTTAGCTTAGGTAGTATAAATGATAATTGAAAGACAAATAAATTAGCTTGTCAGTCAATGAATGATAGATATGATGAGTTAGAACCCTATAAATCACAAAGAAAGATCAAAAACCCTAAGATACTAGAAGTACTTTACTGTTATGCCAACTGCGCTGCACTGTACTACCAAAAGTGAGGTACTGAGCCGCCAAAGGTGCTACAGTATTGCCCGAAGGCACTGTACTGTAGTACCAAATGTGTAGCACTATACTGCCAATAGCACTTTTCTGTGTTAGGTACGCTATTCCATACTATACTTTAAAAAAAGTCAATTTCTCAAAGAAAAGAGGGATTAGTGGGTCCCGCTGGGCCTGCCAGAATATGTATAGGAAAAATTAAGAGGGCGAATGATAAAATCACAAAAACAATGATAATAACAACTCAATTATCCATAACATAAAGAGATAGATCTAAGTAAAATCCAATATCAATGAATAAATCAATTTAAAACAAGAAAGACTTCACCTAGATTGTATAGTTTTCTTTGTATGAATGTAGATTGCTTAATAACGTTGCGAAACCACATTTGCAATGAGTGGATGTAGGTTATATGCGTGCTCAAAAGATTGAAGTGCTCAACAATGTGATGTATACTCAATTTTCTATAAAGGATGCCTAAGAATAAATGATCAAAGAGGATTTGTGAAGGAGATGAGGGGGTTTATATAGGTTTCAAACATGATCGATGAATGGATGAAATAAATCTAAAAAATGAATGGTTGAGATAAATCAAATAACTCATGATGAATGTGCAAACAACATGTGTCACTCCAAAGAGCTATTTTTGTTAAGATAATTACTTTTTTGATAAAGATAGATTTGATTTCATAAATTAAAATTAGTTTTCTTCTAATTCATGAGTTGATAAAAATAGGATAAATTAAAGCCAATTAACTTAACTTTTGATTTGTCTTTTTTAGAGTTCTAAAAATAAGAGTGATTCTGCACATGAGTTAACATGATATTTCTAGAGGAATTGGAGAGATAATTGAAATTAAATAAATAAATCTATTTAATTGATTGTGCATGATAGAGGGATATGAAGATTATAAATAAAATACTTGATTTTATTTATTTTTAGAGGATTGAGATAATTTAAATAAATTTGCATGATTTATTTTAATTTTAGAAGAACAATTTGATTTAATTAAATAATGTAAATTATTTAATTGTAGATAAGAGATAATTTGTGATGAATTAATTAAATAATTGGATTTATTTAATTAATGTAGACTTGAAATTTGAAAAGGATAATGATTTAATTAAATAATTAAAAAAAATTAATTGTGGAAGAATATAGAGGAATTTAATGAAATCAATTAAATAAAGAGGATTTATTCAATTAATGTTGAAAAAAAGTGATTTGGAAGAATTTAGATGAAATTAATTAAATAATTAGATTATTTAATTAACGTTGAATGTAGGTGACTGGACAAATTTGATGAAATGCATGTGATGTGACGACATGATCATTTTAGGGTGTCTACACTTCACATTCACATTCACATTCACATCACATCACACTCATCAAACACTAAATTCAATCCCCTATATATATCCACAACACTTAAAAACTTCGTATTAGGTCAGCCTAATAAGGTATAGCATGTAGTCATGCCTTATGTAGTCTATCGGCCAAATTCATTCACCAAAATTGACAACAGACCAAAACAACATTTAAAATACTTTCTCACATGTTGGCATCAACTATTCCACTACTTAGGATTAAGTTCTAATCAATAGAACTTACTGCATATAGATCAAATTTGTCATGTTAGCCTCTAACACAGATTGCTACTGGTTCACTTCCTCTGTTAGACATCAACTTTCACTGCAGACTACAAGATGCTTCCAAAATCATATCTAATACTCTTCACACATCATGGATCATACCTTCAAAATTGTAAAGCAAAATATTTTCTTGCGGTAGAATGCATACCACAAGAACACATCCTCTGTCACAGTCAAACTGTACCATACCAAGTAGCGATACTTAAGCATTCATAACTGACTCTCCGGTGGAACTCAAAACTTGCAACTCTAGATATAGATACTTTGTACATGTGTTTACAACACCTCAAAACTACATAACAAGATATGCCATAGTAGAGGAATGTGGACCAAAACAAATGAGTATTATGTTATGATTTCCTCTATTCTTTGCACTGCCAGACTTAGACTTTTTGAAGATGGACTTCTGGTACTCATCAAGGACTAATATCATGTAAAATTTTTCATTTGAGGACTGTGAACAATATTCCTGAACTGCATGATATGATCTTCTACTCTGGACCAATACCAATAATTATATTGTCTCCTTGTCACTGCTTAGTATACTACCAAACACTTAACCCAAAATGACTAAGTCTTTTCCACCATACCAAACCTTCTATTCTAACCTTATTCCTTTTCTTGTCACCAATAATGACAACATCTTCAGACATCATGCACAAGTTTCCAACAATCTTCCCGTTTGGCATTGATGGCAACACTTGATGTGAGAAACTATTACAACTCCCCCTTTCTCTTTACACATTGCTCCCCCTATCTTCATGCTTTATTATTTTTCAAAAAAAATTCACATACTTCATTTCTTCTCCCCCTTTGACATCAATGGCAAAGGTGTATGATACAAAGATATGTACAAGTTGCCAAAAATTCAAAACTATTTTTCTACATTCCACATATATACAAGTGAAATCAAAAGTGCTTATTGTTGTTCCAGGAGAATATCTTTATAGAGTATTTTTAGTTTCACCATTTCTTCATCCCAACCAGTCTTGGCATCACTCAAAATTAGTATGTGCCCATTAGTCTGGAAAACCAAATCTACTTCTTTCTTTACTGTATCAGGGGCTTTAGAGATTTGCCTTGTTTTGTTTTCTGTTATTATTAACTTGGTTAGGGAAGCAATTTTGAAACTTTCTACCTCCCAAAGCTGACTCATTCTATGCTTTATGATATCCCTCTGGGTCTACAACTTATGTATATTAGAATGAATGGTTTCAACTTGTGCCCTTTGATTGCCAATAGTATCTTTTGTCCAGTCATAAGTTCTGGATATCTTCACTATTTAGGCTTCACATCTATCTATTTTATCTCTCATCTCCTTAGTCTTGTCCGTCCATGTAAGACAAAATTGATATAGTTTGCCAGCTTCTTTAAGGGCTAACTATGCTTATTCTATACTTTTATCTAACAAATTTTTTATCTTGAGAGGCTTTATCTTTTAACTCAACTAATCTCTTACTGTCTATTTCAGCTCTTACCTTTTTGTTTGTAACTTTTTCAAGAGATTCAAAAAGGAATATTGATGGATTCCATTAACTTCTTTACTTGTGTAGCAGGACCCAACAATGTGTCTTCTTATTCAAGGAATTAGTTTTTAAAAATTATTGATGCATCTTCTAACAACTTGCTATCCGCTATATGAGATTTCAGTACTTCCTCTTGTGCATTAGTTTGGAGAATTGTCCCAAGTCTTATCTTTTGTAGAGGGGACATAGAAGCAAGGTTAATAGGCCTTGCAGAAGCTCAGGAGCACTCAAAATTTGAGCTTCTTTTTGCTTCTCCAAGAACTCCCTTTAGGAGTTATTAATGTCTCTCTTCTCTTCACCATGAGACACTTCAGCTTCTTGTCTTTTTGGGGGCAGCCCTTAGCTATGTTGTTCATTTCTTTCTGGTTCTAGAGCAAGAATATCCATCATTTATTCATTTTCCTCTTCTTTCTGCTCTTCTTGTTCCTTAGAGATATTTTGTTCAGGGACTGTCTTTGCTTCTTCAAAGTTCTTCTCTTCTTCAGTTCCCTTCATTTCTCTATCTTGTTTTGGAATTTAATAGAGGAACTATTCCACTTTGTTCCATATTCACCTCCTCTTTACTCCTTGTGCTTACTAGAGGATTAACTATACCTTGTTCCAAGTTTTACTCCACATTTATCTTTGAAATTGTATTATTACCATGAGTATTTTGTTCCTTTTCATCAGTATAAACAATAGTTGATATTTGTAGCTCATGTAAAACTTTTAGTGTTATATCCTTTGTCTCCTTGACCAATTTATCAGTTTCACCAAACATCAGAGCATTGACTCTCTTCATAGTTCTAAATTCTTCACTTAGCCTTTTGGTAACTTTGGCCTTTTCTTCTCTTGTGATGTTTGGGAACAATTTTAATAAGACATATTCCTTTATTTCAATATCTTTGGCCATGGCCCCTTCTTTTCTTGTTTACATTATGCTCACCAAATTATCTAGTAACTCATCTATAACTTCAATCAATGTTTTGCAAAATATGTCTAAATATCTTACAACTGGTGTTTCAATGATTACCTTGTCTACATCTAATCTTTCATCATACATGTCAATAATAGGTTTCAAGGAGCCATGTTGAGCAAATGCATTAACCATGGCTTCCAAGGATATGCTTGCTTCTTCTTCTCTGTTCTTAGTCTTTTCTTGTTTATTCTTCTTCTTACCCTTAGCTTTTCCAAAGGGCTTCTCAATAGTGGCTTTATCTATTTTTTCCCTTTTCTCTTTGGCCTCCTCATCTGTTTATGTTTCCTCTTCTTCTTCTCCCTCACCAAGGCTCACATACACTCTTTTGATGTCCTTTGCATTCTTTCTTTTCTTCTTCTCTTTTAGTATCTTCTTTGGATTTTTCTCTTTTGTCTTTTTTTTGTCAGGTTTGGAGCTCTTGGAGGAAGTTTTTGTAGTGGTGGAAGCTCTTGTTCTTCTTCTAAAGCTTGTTGCAGGCTTTTCTTGCTTATATTTCTCCTCTTTCTTCTTTGGAGTCTTTGATGTTTGTCCTTTCAGAGCACTTGATATCTTTTCTACTAGAGAAGCTATAGTCTTTGATGCCTCTGCCTTGGCTCTTGCTTCACTTATTTGTTCATCTGTAAATCCTTGGATTTTGACAAACACATTTGCCTTTTTCCTTGCGTTCTTCTTGATTTTTGGTTTCTTTTGTTCCATAAACACTTTAAGAGATAGTTCTTCAAATGTTCCAAATCTTCCCTCTTTAGGGTCTTTAGGTTTGCTCAACATCAAATCAACCAATCTTGTTAAAGCTTCCTCTATAAATTCATATCCCACAGCTAGGACCCATACAGTTCTAGGTTCTACATCCTCCATAGAACATTTATCCTTGTCTACCATGAATACAATGTCTTTTTCATATTTCTTCACTACCTTTTCAAGGATCTAGGTGCTAGCCTACATTTTCTTTCAAAAATTCTTGAAATATCCCCATAAGGCTGTATTTTGTTTGTCAACATTTCCCAAACTGTTCAAGTGATTTCTAAGTTTTACAGCTACTAGTGCATGATCTAGCCAACCAATATTACCTATACCTGGTAATTCTCTTAGGAAGTAGAAGAATAGAAAGATGATTAGTGTTCCATATTTGAAGGGATATTTTGTGCCCTTTGTCCTTTTTAGGTTCTCCATTAGTTGTTGCCAGAGCAACTCACATAGGTCATAGTCAGTGTTGTTCCTGACCATATCATAAGAAGTATATATGGCTATTGCAGAAACAAAGTTCTCTCTATTGGAGAAATAGATCTTGTAAGCAATGACCTTTGATGCAAATCTCACAGCTAGATCCATAATATCATTTATGGTTAAAGCTCTATTATTGAATTTGGCACCTGTCAATTGCATTACTATGTTGTTCTTCATGGACTTCAATTTTGGAACCTTTTGTGATGGAACACATGTCAGTAATTGCTTTGATGGCATCCTTTGTTATCATATAGGGATCATCAAGCCAAAAAAATTCATCATGAATCCTACTGAAGACATAACTCACCTAGGCATCATCCAGGACCACAGGAAAATCCAACTAGATATCTAATTTCTCTCAACTATGACACTATACTCCTCTTTCAACCCAAATTTGTCATTAATTAGTTCCTTTAGATAAATATCCACTAATTTTTTGTGATCATATTCATCTAGGTTTGTATGTATGTAAGCCCTAACATCCTCCATATGCATAACCCCATGTTGAATCTTGAAAACTGCCCTGTCCCAATCAGTCTCTAAAGATTTGAAGGGGTGCTTCTTCAACTTGGGGCAAGGCCTCTTAGTTATCTCAGTTACTTGAGGAGTATACATTTTTGCAGATTCAACACAGATAATTTTTTGAGAGAGACAATGATAAATACCTTTTGCCTCCGTTAGCGTTTCTCTGCCAAATGTTTGAATTTTCCTGAGCTTGCTTCTCAGGTATCTTTAGTCACTTGAAGATTTGAATGCAAAGTAATTTATCTTTCATCCATATCCCTTATATTCTCTTTTCATCAAGATTTAATTGCAATAAATGCTTCATTTAAAAATCTATCAAACCCTTTCTTTGTTGTCCCCAGTCGATAAAGATTGCTCTACAATTTACTACATTAGATTCTTTTCTGCCAGAATCTTCTTCATAAGATCAAACATTTAGTCTTATAACTCGTATCTTTGTGCTAGATATCAACACCATATTTTTGGCTGGGGGAATAGGATTTTTCATTAAGATCCCCCTGAGCCAGAGCTCTCAATTTACTTCTTAGAGGAAGTACTAGCACCAGAGTCTGGTGCAGACTCATCCTTGACTTCCTGCACTTCCTTCTTAACCCAAATTTGATTCATCTCCTTCTTGATCTTTTCTAGATCTATCTTGTGTACCAGTTTCTTCATTTCTATCTGATTAGCCTTCTTCATATTTTTGCTTCTACGAAATCTTGCAATATGTCCAGCCCTGTTGCAATTGAAGTATACAACATTTATTTGTCTATTGTTCCTTTCATTCAACCTTGATCTACATTGGTCAACCTTGTGCCCAAATCTATTGCATGCAAAGCAATTCCCATTGAAAGATTGAGCATTCCTTCCATTATTATACTTGTTCCTTATCTAAATTCTACATTTACTAGCTTTGTGACCAAACTTCTAACATATGAAGTAGTTACCTTTAAAGGTCTGAGTATTCCTTCTATTGTTATAACCATTTGTTATTAGACTTCTACAGTCATTAGCCTTGTGACCTACTTTATTACAAGTGAAACATTGACCAGAGAATGATCAAATGTTTTGATTCACTCTACTCCTACACTGAGTAACCTTATGATCAAACTTATTGCATGCATTACAATAACCATTGAAAGAAGGGTACCTTTGAGCATTTAGTTGCTTGACCAGTGGTCTTCTAGGTTTGTTCCTTTGATTCTAAAACTATTTGCCTTTGTCCTTCTTGATCTCAACATTCTTTTCTTGACCAGTTTTGGAACTTTCACCTTTCACAAATCCCAAGCCTTCTTTATCATCAGGACTCTTCTGACTAGCAAGTATTCTATCAAGTTGGGCAGCACTGACTCTAAATTTTTCTTCCTAAGTCCATGCATGCTTCGGATCAGCTTTCAGATCCACAACTTCTTGTTCAAGCTTTGTGTAGTCTTCAGTTTTGCTTCTCACCAACTGATTTAGATCTTCTTCTACTTTTTCTCTTTTTATAACTTCCACTTTCAGATTACTCAATGTGTCATTTGAAGATATCAATTGTTCACTAACCTCCTTATATTTTTTTCGTGAACTTCTTAACTTGATCCCTCAATTTTTTGATGCACTCATTTGCTTCTTTGACATTATCTTTCAGATCCCTATTTTCTATTTCAGCCTTTTCAAGATCTGTAAGTGCAAGCTTGACTTCTTCTTCATTGACAAGTGTGCATTCTTTTTTAGTTTTAGTTGCATCAATTTCTTCAAGAGGAGTAGGACATTTTTTACCAGCCATGTGTTCAGTCCCCAAGATCTTCCTCAAGCTATTAGACTTATTTCAAGGAACCAGGCTCTGACACCAATTGTTACATACCCAAAGTACTAATAGGGGGGTGAATAAGTACTTTATTAAGCTTCTAATTTATTAAATTAGTAATCCATTTACAACATGTAATAAAAAATAAAATCAAACATAAAAGAAACAACCATAATCCATCACACATGAACACCAAGATTTTTATGTGGAAAGCCCAAAACTGGGAAAAACCACGGTGAGTGTTAGCTCACAATATATTATGTAGGAACAATATTGAATTACAATAGAGGCTCACTGCCTCAGGGCTCATTGCCCAAAAGAGGTGCTCACTGCAAGAAGGGTCACTATTTAGAAAGAAAGAAGAAAGGAAATGGATCACCAGAAAAATGAACTACTCTGCTTGCATCTACATATGCATGATTGCAGCTCCAATGAAGCTCAAAAATATTGTCTCAAAACGCTTCATCTTTGACTACCCTATTTCACTATTCTGCTTCTACATCAGACAAGATCTCTCTTCTTCTATTTTGTACTGTACTTCACGTTCACATTCTCATCATATCACACTCATCAAACACCAAATTTGATCCCCTATATATATCTGCAACACTTAAAAACTTCATATTAGGTCGGCCTAATAAGGTATAGCATTTAGTCATGCCTTATGTACTCTATTGGCCAAATTCATTCACCAAAATTCACAGCGGAGTGAAAAAACATTGGAAATACCTTCTCACATGTCGTCCTCATCTATTCCACCACTTAGGATTAAGTTCTAATCAATAGAACTTACTGCATACATATCAAACTTGTCATGTCAGCCTCCAAGACAGATTGTTACTGGTTCACTTCCTTTGTTAGACAACAACTTTTGCTGTGGATCACATGATGCTTCCAAAATCATATAAAACACTCTTCACACATCACAAATCATACCTTTAGAAGTACAAATCAAAATATTTTCTTGTGGTAGAATGTAGACCACAAGAACACATGCTCTATCATAATCAAACTGTACCATACCAAGTAGCGATACTTAAGCATTCATAACTGACTCTCTGGTGGAACTTAGAATTTGCTACTCTAGATATAGATACTTCATACATGTGTTTACAACATCTCAAAACTACATAACAAGATATTCCACAGTGGAGGAATGTGGACCAAAACAAATGAGTATTCTATTCTAATTTCCTCTGTTCTCTGCACTGTCAGATGTAGAATTTTTTAAGATGGACTTTCGGTACTCATCAAGGACTAAAATCCTGGACAAATGATCATTTAAGGTGGTGAACAATAGTCCTAAACCACATGATATGATCTTCTATTACGGACCAATACCAATCATTATACTATCTCCTTGTCGTTGTTTCAGTATACTGCCAAACACTTAACCCAAAATGACTAAGCTTATTCCACTGGACCAAAACTTCTATTCTAACCTTATTCCTTTTCTTGTTGCCATCAATGACAACATATTCGGGAATCATGCACAAGTTTCCAACAATCCCATGCATGGGGTTAGTTGGATAGTGTGGTGGAATGATGCCATAATCCATACTTCATGGTTTCTCTGAATTTATGAGTGATAGTTGGCTTGTTTTCACTTCTGCTCCTTTGAGGCCACCACTCTAGACCTTTGCCAAGCCAAAATCACTTTGGAAGTATAGTTTTTTATTCTATTTCTCAACTTCATGTGGCTAAAATGGCCACTAGAAGCAAATTGCAAATGCTCATATGATGTGAGGGGATCAAATCAAAGCTCAACTCCATTAGCTCAAGATTAGAGATAAGGTTATGAAAGAGTTTTTTAGGCCTTGCGTGCCCACCATACCTCCCAATCTTTCAAGCATATTCATGAAGGGAACTATGTACAAGAGAGAATGAGCATACAAGAACAAGATAAAATAATTTTAACCTATTCTACCCATAATCTCATGCAACCTTAAGATTGAGTGAAAGGAATGCACATAAAAGAATGGAAGCTAAATTAATTAACTACCATGCAAACCTTGATGTTTTGATGTGCTCCTTTGATGTTTTGATATGTATATTGCTCCTAAATTAATAGCATCACATTTCATTTCATGGAATCTTGAAATCGGGTTTATGGATATTTATAAATTTTTGGGATGAAGGATAGAGAGCTAAGATTGATTTACGAGACAAGGGTTGAGGATGATAGAGAGGTTTAGATTAATGAGAGATTGCAAAGTGGAAAGATTTAATTGGTGGATAAAGATGGTCCTTGGATTGAGAGAAAATGAAGGGTGGAAGATGGTCTTGGACAAAGTGGATAGAGATGATTGAAAAGGTACAAAAGGACCCTTTGTATAGAGGACTATGACCATGCCTTTGTAAGAGACCCATGTGGTCATGTACAAAAGACCATACCTTTGTACACCTGGGAGGATTGAGGGATTTAAATAGGTTTAAGCATGGTTAGGAATGTGCAGCCTTGTGATTAAATTAACTAAGTGATTTAAGTAACTTAATCAAAAGTGCACAAAACATAGAACTAAATAAATAGAAATATTTATTTAATTAATGCGATGGGGATAAGGAATATTATATAAATGGAAATATTTATTTAATGTTGGACTATAGAAGATGGATGATATATGATAATCATTTATTCTAGGACAAGTACATAAAAGGGTACATATGAATAGTGAATAGTGATTTTAATAACAAAATATTATTTAATCACTATTAGAAGGAGAATTGGATGATTAATTGAATAAATGGGGATTTATCTAATTAAGTGGTTAAATGATGTCCTGGTTAGGGTTGAATAGTTTCAATATGTCAATTCTCAATCATAAAGTCATGTCATCTCATATTCAATGTGTCTAGAATTTGCAGCCACATCCCATGCATGCGGTTAGTTGGATAGTGTGGTGGAATGATGCTATAATCCATACTTCACAATTTCTCTGAATTTATGGTTGATAGTTGGCTTGTTTTCACTATCGTTCCTTTAAGGCCACCACCCTTGACCCCCACCAAGCCATGGTCACTTTGGAAGCATAGTTGTTTGATCCTATTGCTCAACTTTGTGTGGCTAAAATGGCCACTAGAAGCAAGTTGAAAATGTACATAGGATGTGAGGGGCTCAAATCAAAGCTTAGCTCCACTAGCCCATGATTGGAGACAAGGTTATGAAATATTTTTTAGACCTTGCATGCCCACCATACCTCCCAATCTTTCAAGCATATTTGTAAAGGGAAACTATGTACCAGAGAGAATGAGCATACAAGAACAAGATAAAATAATTTTAACCTATTCTACCCATAATCTCATGCAACCTTAAGATTGAGTGAAAGGAATGCATAAAAGAATGGAAGATAAACTAATTAACTATCATGTAAACCTTGGTGTTTTGATGTGCTCCTTTGATGTTTTGATTTGGAGCTTGCTCCTAAATTAATAGCATAACATTACATTTCATGGAATCTTTAAAATATCTTGGGTTGATGGATATTTATAGATTTTGGGGATGAAGGATGGAGGGCTAAGATTGATTTACGAGATCAAGGGTTGAGGATGATCGAGAGGTTTGGATTTATGAGAGATTTTAAAGTGTCAAGATTTAATTACTGGATAAAGATGGTCCTTGGATTGAGGGGAAATGAAGGGTGGAAGATGGTCTTTGATGAAGTGGATAGAGAGGATTGAAAAGGGACAAAAGGACCCTTTGTACAAATGACTTTGACCATACCATTGTAAGAGACCCATGTTGTCATGTACAAAAGGCCATACCTTTGTAAACTTGGGAGGATGTGTGGAAATTGAATAGGTTTAAGCATGGTTTGGAATGTGCAACCTTGTGATTAAATTGATTAAGCGATTTAAGTAACTTAATCAAAAGTGCATAAAATAGGGAATTAATTAAATAGAAATATTTATTTAATTCATGGGATGGGGATAAGGAATATTAGATAAATGGAAATATTTATCTAATGTTGGACTATAGAAGATGGATGATAAGTGATAATCATTTATTCTAGGACAAGTAAGGATGAGGGTACATATGACTAGTGAATAGTACATGAATAGTGATTTTAATAACAAAATGTTATTTTGTTAGCATGATGGTTGCCGTTACACCAAAAGATTGACCTATTAATGCCTGATACAACCACCAGAGTTAATTAATCCATAGGAGGTGGTTAAGCCTTGTCACAAACCCAAGCACTACACTCAACAACATAAGGAGACCAAGGGCACACACCTTGCAACAATCCCCCCAGCGCAAGTGAGGGGTTCAAAATAATGACCCAGACTCTGATACCAATTGTTAGCAAGACAATTGCCATTGTACCAAAAGATTGACCTAATAATGCCTGATACAACTACCAAAGTTAATGAATCCATGTGAGGCAATTAATCCTTGTCACGAAGCCAAGCATTACACTGCATAGCACAAGGAGACCAAGGGCAGACACCTTGCAACATATTTAATTACTATCATAAGTGGAATTAGATGATTAATTTAATAAATTGGGATTTATCTAATTAAGTGGTAAAATGATGTCTTGGTTAGGGTTGAATAGTGTCAAGATGATGAGTGGATGATTTTACATGTATATATTTTGCCTCTTTGAGATGGTGTTGCAAAGCAACATCATTTCAAAGAAAGATAAAACATAGCACTGGGTGGATAGAAGAACATGGTAATATTAGGGATAATGATGTCCAAACCACTTGAAGTGAGAGTGAAAAGGAGGAATGATGGTAGGGATGATGATAGATATGAGGGTAGAGATGATGCCCCCTCAAGAGGGCAGGCAGGTTCAAAGAACACAAGTGTACTCTCTAAAGGATGAAGATAGTTGAATTTGAATGATGATAGTGGAATTTAGGATAAAAGATATGGGGAGGATATAAGTGATGAGATGCAGAGGATGGGAGAAAAGGGATAATGGGTGATAAATGATTGGATGAAAGGATGGGAGCAAAATGAATGGGGGGATGCAAATGGATGGGGAAATGCAAATGCATTATGTTGTATTGTAAATGGGAGCAATATTATTTGATATGGCATGATACATTATGCACCAAGGTATAAGGAACTAGGGTGACAATGTGTCCCATGCATAAAAAGATGCCCTAGCACATCATAAGGCATTTGACGACCTTGAGGGCTATTGTGACGAGACAACTAATAAGGTAACAAGCAACCCTATTCCATATAGCACCATGATATGGAAGACCATGATACTATTGTGGAAGGTAGGTTATAGGGACCAATGCTGATGCAAGATAAAATGATAATGCACACACAGAAGAAAGCACACATGCACAACATGATAGAAATAGAAACATGATGTTTCCCCTGGTCAAGATGAAAAGCCAAAGGTTGATGGATTGATTATGTTGGATTGTGTTGTTGATGATAAGAACAACACAAGGATTGGGAATAATATATCCAAATGATGATGATAGATGTTGGATCAAAGGCTTGTAGTGAGGCTAGGAACAAGACCATGGATGTGATTGGATGATTGTGCATAGGTTTCTTAGCTCGATATGTGCATTTATTAGGATCTTCTTATGATTTTTGGATGTTTGGTGAATTTTTGATATTTGGGGGGATTGCATTGGTTAGCATTTAGGTAGCCTTTAGCTAGATATCAATGACAAGGGAAAGCCAACTCTATTGACAAGGGTGTGTGGGATGATGAGGACGAGGTGATAAAGGGATAACAGATAGTGGATGGGGTATATAGAGGAAGCATTAGTGATAAAGGGGATAATGGATAGAGGATTTATGATAGATGAGAGGAGGAGGGTTGGATGTGGTCTCCAAGGACTACATCGAATAGGAATAAGATTCTCTACTCGAGATATGTGTCACTCATGATGAGGCATTATGATGTGTGGGGGGAATGTACATTTGTAGGATATGCTTGGAATTGGATGTATGCCAAGAGGTATCAAATGCATGTTATTTATATTTGTCACATCTCTTTTTTTTGGACTTTATTATAAATTAGATCATTTAACATTTTACTATGAAAGATTCCACGTGTACAAAAGAAACTATCATGAAGTTATAAATGCATAATTTTGAAAGTTGATCTAATAATTGAATATTATTGGTATGATTATGGATGTACATTTTATTTTGCTTCGGCTATGATTTTGGGGAACTAACCTATTAATGAAAATCTAAGTGTGACTTATTGGGAATTAAGGTGTCTCAACCTTTGCAAATTCCTAATGTTGTATTTATTTATCCCATGTTGAGTTTGCATAGTCAGCACCTTGTGTATATGCAGGAGGATAAATTTTGGTGACTTTGGCAGCCGCGATTTCCCCCTTGAATAATTAATGGGGGTTTGGGGGCAGCGACCCCAAGACGAGGTCAAGGGGCATTGGTCCAGGGACATATTTAAGAGGAATATGATATTAATTAATGACAAGTGTCGGTGAGTATCTCTGCATGAGAGAAAGGCATCTTTTGGCGGTCAAGGGAGGTTATGACATGTAAGAGGAATATGATATTTTTAGTTAGTGTATGATGGATTCTCTGATAGCTGTAAGGTGTGTAAGAGCATCTGTCGTAACCTATCTTGGGACCAAGCACCGACTTTGGGATGCGATGTTGGACAAGTGTCCTTAGGCGTGGGTTTTGGGGCATGAGTTGAAGATGGATGCCCATCTCTAGAAGGTTCCATATTTCCCTTGTAAACTCTATATAAATAGGTGCTTGGATGGGAGATAGATAAATTTGGTAGAAGTACTATTATGCTGCCGGAATATCTCTAGATTCGACATTTAAAGACTCTTGAAAGAGCATTGGCTCTGAAACTGTATTGTAATCTGTTATTGTTTACTGTAATTCATTTGAGTTGTGTTTTGGATTGTGGGGTTTTTCACCCGTAAGGGTTTTCCCCACATATATCTTGTCTCTCTCTCTCTCTGTGTCTTCTTTCTGGTTCTTGTGTTTTGCTACAATATCTCATGTTAATGGTTTAACATTACTGTAATAGTTAGGATAAAGTTGAATTTGCATATCCCTCTCCTCATTAGATTAGTGTAGGAAGTGTTTTCCACACACCTAGCTTCCTCTCATGACTGAGTGTAGGAGAAATGTTGAAGACGAGAACATGGTTGAGGTAGAGATGTTCTAGCCACTTGGCAATAACTGTTTCGGATGGATAACCTTGATGCACTCACACACTCACATAGTCTCATGTAGTATTGCATTTTTTGAATGGTCTTTTATGCATTATTAATTAGTCGATAAATGTGATTGATGATTTGAGAGTAGATAAATATGTGCTTTAATTGCTACAATAAGTCTATTTTTTAATGCATGATTTAATCATAACTATTAATATTCTTTTGATTATTTTTAAAATGGTGTATTTTATATTATTTAACAATAAATAATAATAAGTGTTTTCCTATTTATATAAATATTATTGTTTGAAAAAAAAAATCTAATTTAGACTTAAAACAATTATGTTTAATCACTATATATATATAGCAAATACTACTTGTTGATTTAAGTGATTATGCTTTATTAAAATAGATAAATTGCATTAAGATTATTATTATTATTATTATTATATTAGAATTAAAAGTAATTATTGTCATGCAAATGACAGAAATATAAATAAGATTATTATTTTATTTTTTTTGGAAAAAGTGGCAAAGCCACTAAAATTATATTAATTAAAAAGAGAAATACAAAATGTGTGATTCAAAGAGGCATACCGGTAAGAAAGAATCAGCAAAGAAAACCTCTGGTTGTAGCCTTTCAACTTATCTAATTAGAATGAGGACTCAGGAGGATGAGTCATCCAAGACAAAAACAAAAAAAATCCACTACAAAATCTACCTTCAATGTCTTGAGGAAATTATTACAAGATTTGCATCTGATACAATACAAAATCTATAAATATTCTTATAGAAAAATCCAAGCCCATCAGTTTACTTCTTGCCAACCATCATCAATTATACCCTATTGTCCAAGTTCCTCTTCTGCAATCGGCAGAGGGGGCAGAGGAGGAGGAGGAGTATTATAATGTAGAAGGAAAGTTAAAGCATTAAAAACCCTTGTAGCATCTTCTTTTATCTGCCTACATAGCTCATTTCTATGACAATGAACAGAATTATTAAAGGATAGAACACAATGATTTTGTAGTCCATGCAACATAGCATTATAAAGGCAATGAAGTGCAGGTTGATGGAATAATTCCCTGCAAACAAACAATCCACCAACAAGAGCAGTACCCTCATACAAATCGTAATCTCCTAAACTTGCATTTAAAACATCGACTGAAAAATAATCATCACAGATAAACATAAAACACAAGTTCCTTACCAGGTCAGGATTTTGTAGTAAGTCCATCGCATTAGAAAGAAAGTGAGAAACAACTTGGGAAGGATATAGAGAACTAGGGAAATGCAAAACATCCTAACCACAAACCTGTATGATAGCTCGCTCTACTTCTTCCTCATAAATCTTAAAGACTTCATGCATCAAATTCAGATTGAGAAGGCCTAAATAAGGTCATTCCCAATTTTGAATAGGCAGATAAATTCTTCTATTTTGTTGTACAAATGCCATAGGAAAGCTTCTCTCAAACAAAAACTAGCTTAACAGACAAACATATAGCAGAACAAGCAAAAGAAGAGGATGACAAAAGGAAAAATGAATAAGAATATAATGACTAATTCCCTTGAGATATAATGAATGAAATCAATACTGAAAAGATATATCGTTATGCCAAAACTGACATCCTGCGTGCAATATAAAAGATGAAGGACTACTCACCATATGCAAGCTATCCACAAGACTTGAGAACAATGTCAGCTGTCTGGAGGAAACCACCATATCTAGAGAAATCTTCGTTAAGCAAATACAACTAAAAAGCTTTGCCTTTTGAAGGGTACCTTCTACTAAATTCCTCATAATTAGTCTCCATGTTAAAATATACTTTCCTCATTTAAAATGTGTTTGATCCCTGGGATCAACAAAATAGAGGTGGAGTCCCATTCATAGAAAGTGTCATTTAAATTAAAAGCATGATTTGCTAAGAAGTCCGCTAACGAATTACCTTCTCTATAAGTATGGACTATATTAAAAGATTGAAAAAGATCAAGCAAATTCCTTCTAGATTGCAAAATAAAATCAATTTTCCAATTTAATGTAGACTTAGAGGAAAATGCCCTAACAATATTCAAGGAATCCCCTTCCACTATTAAGTTAGGAATGACACATTTAGTTGCAAGATGAAGGCCTGCTAATAGAGCTAAAGCCTCTGCCTCATTATTTGAGCACATACCAAGTTTAACTGAAAGAGTTCTCAAGACAAAGCCATTATGATCTCTCAACACACAACCAACACTAGATTCTCCAGGGTTCCCCTTACTTGCACCATCAAAATTTAATTTAACAAAAGAAACAGGTGGAGGGATCCACTTAATTATGGATCTGTCCAATTTATTATCTGAAATGAAACAATTTGAATTTGGTAGAAATAAAAATTTCCAATTCTTTAGCATAAGATCATCCCAAGAAGTAAAAATTAGGGAACCTAACTTTCTAAAACAAAGAGAAGTGGAGACTAATTCCGAAATCAACTTTTCAAGTTTAACAATAATTACCTCAAAAGGATTGTGATTGTTTCTGAAATTTCTACTATTCCTTTCAATCCATAGAATCCAAATAACAATGCTCGGAGAGACCACCCATAAGTCAGAAAAGGTTGAGTTTGAAAACAAGAAAGGCTAGCTTTGAAATACTTGAAGGAGAGAGGAAGGAAGGGGGCCTTGCCAACACAACTTCGAGAATAACCAATACCAAACTTTTGAAGATAATTGGCAATTTAACAACAAATGATCCACAGTTTCTTCCACTTCAAAGCAAAAAGGACAAACGAAAGAATTTGTAATCCCAAGTCTAACTAACCTATCACTAGTAAGGATTCTATAATTCAAAGCTAACCAAGCAAAGACCCCTGCTTTGGGCAGACAGGAACCACTCCAACACAGTTTATAAGGCCAATCAGTTGGAGAAATAGAATCCTTGCTAATCATACTTCAATAGCCTTGCTTAACTGAATATCTACCTGATTTCGACAGTGCCCAAATGAGTTTATCTTTGGCTTCTGATAAAAAAACCCTTCTCCCCTTCAAAATATTCCTAAGCAAAACCTTCTGTTCTAAAGGAACCAGGAAATCATCAAAGTTTTTTGACTTAACTTGATTAAATACCGAATCATAATCTACTTCAATGTAGTCTTTAACTTTAGTTCCCCATATTTGACATAAAAACATCTTAATTTCTTAAAGACCTTCTACATTTTTCAGTGGTTGATAACTGTTCCAAGAATCATCCCAAAAAAGGGCTGAATTTCCATCTTGAACAACCCAAGAAAGAAAAGGAGAAATCACCTCTCTACATTTTAAGAGAAAATTCCAAATCTGAGAACTCGTCTTTGGATTTAAAATAGTAAAAATTCTTTTAGGTGAGGATAAATCTAAATACTTATCTTGCATTATTTTCCCCCATTTAGAATCTAGTTTTTCATATAGATTCCAAACTAACTTAGCACCAAGTGCCTTATTATGAGCTTCAATATTATGTACTCCAGCTCCTCCTTGATGCTTTGGAGAGCAAATTTTATCCCAAGAAATTAAAGGAATCTTTTTGCCATTCAAATTAGAACCATTCCACAAAAATTTCCTCAAGATATTAATAAGACAAGAAAGAATAGTCTTAGGCATCATAAGCATTGAACACATATAGATAGGTACTGCCAACAAAACTGATTTTATCATTAGAATTTTACCTGCCAAATTTAACCATTTCCCTTTCCAAGAAGAAATTTTAGACTTAATACTTTTAATAAGTTTTTCCCAAAACATGTTTTTAACTAGACCTAAGAAGAGAGGAATCCCTAAATACCGTGAGGGAAGGAGATCAACTTTAAAACCCAAGTAATTAGCAATTCGTTTTTGAACAAAAGAAGAGGTAAAAAAGGATTTTTTTTAATTTCTCCTGATTAACTTGCTGGCTTGATACTAAACAATACTTTGTAATTACTTCCTTAATACATTTAGCTTCTGATAACACAGGTTGGCCAAACAACAAAGTATCATCAGCAAATAAAGCATGGGTGATGGCGAAAGGAACTCGAGGGATTCTAATCCCCTTCCAATTCTCTAATGAATTTTGCTGCAATATCAGTCTACTCAAACCTTTAGCCATTATTATAAAAAGAAAAGGGGACAAAGGGTCACCCTGCCTTATCCCTTGTGAGGATTTGAAATTTTTTGATTGGGAGCCATTAATCAAGACTGAAAAACTTGAACCAATGATACAAGAAGAAATCCACTTACACCATTTCGAGGAGAAACCAAACTTAAGAGGAACTTGAAACAAGATATCCCAAGACACTCTATCATAGGCTTTTAACATATCCAATTTAATCAACATAGCAGAAAATTTATGATCATAAATTGAATGCAGAACCTCATGAGCCACTAATGCACCTTCAGTTATTTCCCTACCTGGAACAAAACCACCTTGTTCCTCTGAAACAATTTTTTGGAATAAGACTAGTTAGTCTTAAAGTAATAGCTTTTGAAATGATTTTATAGAGAGTATTGCAGAGGGAAATAGGTCTAAAATCAGCGAAAGAAGGAGTTGTAATTTTGGGAATCAAAGCAATGAAGGTAGAATTAATTTCCTTCAAAACAGTACGGTTTCTACGGGCCTCTTCTACTGCCAACCAAACATCTTTTCCTATAAAATCCTAGCATTTTTTGAAAAAAAGTGGATTGAAACCATCTGGCCCAGGAGATTTATCTGGATCAAGTGAAAAAACTACAGCCTTTCTTTCTTCTAAAGTAAATTGTTTCATCAATTCTAGATTATCCTCTTGCAAAATCAGAGGAGGAATGTGATCAATGATTTCAAGCACAGTCGAGTGTGATACATTACTATCATTTTTTGACAAAAGCTTTTGAAAAAAATGAACTCCTTCATTTTGTATAAGAATATCATCTTCTAAAAGGTTCCCCAAAGAATCTTTTATTGCATGAATAAAGTTTTTATGTCTTCTAACCAAGGCCAAAACGTGAAATTTTTTTGTATTTTGGTCTCCTTCTCTGAGCCAAGTTTCCCTTAATTTTTGTCTCCAAAAAATCTCCTCTCAGGCTAAAACTCCTTCTAGTTGACATTGAAGTGATTTTACACATTCAAAAGAAGCAGAATCCATGCCATTGTTAATAATGAATTCATTTATCTAATCTAACTGAGATTGTAGAACTACTTTATGAGAAAAGATATTGCCAAAAGAAAGTTTGTTCCACTCCTTGATTTTATTTCAGATAAATTTTAACTTCTCATTAAGCCAAAACATGCGAGAACCTTTCACAAAAGGGACATTCTTCCACCAAGACTTGAAAAGAGGTAAAAAATTACAATCTCTAAACCACATAGCTTGAAACTTAAAAGAAGATCTAAATTTCTTTTTGGTCTTATTCAAGTCTAATAGAGTAGTAATAGGAAAATGGTCTGAAGTAGTCAAAGGAAGAATAGAAGTACCAGAAATTTTAGAATCCAGACACCACACAGAAGAGAACAGAAATCTATCCAATCTTTCTGCTATATTTAAAAAATCCTTTCTTCGATTTGACTAGGTAAACTTCCCATTTAATAAAGGACTATCCAACAAAACATTTTCTGAAATAAAATCATTAAAATCCTCAATTACCCTCTGGGGAGGACAGATACCTCCTGATTTTTTAGTCAAACATGAAATAGCATTAAAATCACCTCCTAAAATAACTTTTTCTTCAGATAAATTTTCCAGAAGTGCTGACAGAATATCCCAACACCTCTTTTTTTCAATAGTTGAAGTTGGTCCATAGAAATTAAATAGCCAGAAAGTGAGAGTTGAGGAGATAATTTTAACTAATACAAAATTTGGAGTTGAGCAAATCAAATCTACAACACAAGTTTTATTATCCCACAAAATAGCCAAACCCCCTGATGCCCCTTGAGCTGTAGCATGAAGAAATTCCCATTTAGACCATTTTTCAAAAAATTTATCATTTTGAATTTGAGACAACTTAGTTTCCTGAAGAAAAATAATATCCATACCTACTGAATCAATCTGACGCTTTATCAAGCATCTTTTGTTAGGGGCATTGATGCCCCTAACATTCCAAGATAGGATCTTCATTGCTCTCGAGGAGAGTTTCTCACTCTCCCTGATCTCAAATAGGTTTCAAGGGTAGCCTGCAACCCAGCCTTAATTTCTTCCTGCATTTTAAAAGACTTTGGTTTTCGACCTCTCTTGGAGGGGGAAATCGACCTAGAATTTTGTGGAGAATCTTGACTAGAAGTTTGGGATATGGATAATTTTGTGGAAAAATCAAATACCTCTGCTGTAGAAGAAGGGGACAGAGACTCTGGTTCAGGAAAAGAAAAGTGTTACGATGGAATTAAAATCCCATTTCCGATCTCATCTCCCACCATATCCTCCCAAGTCTTATTCTCTGTATGGAACTGGACATTACTTACCATCTTTGATATGGAAGGGCTATTTATATGAGAAATATTCATGCCTACAGATTCATGAGAATCTTCCTCAATTACCTCATCTGCAATTTCATCAATAAGGTCAGACACAACATTATTTGGAGTTTTTTCAACATAGGTTATCGCCTCCTCCTTAGACAAAGAGAAATTTATTAAATTGGAAATATCATGTTGATTATCATTTGTAAAACTAAGCTCTTGGTCTGTGTCTAAAGATGGAAATAATTTTTTCTTTATTTGCTCTTTATGGGCAAAAGTGGGAGTAAATAAGATTATTATTATTATTATTTTATTTTATTTTATTGAAAAGAAATGAGAGTTTTGAAAATAAAATCTCATGCAAAACTAAGTAAATTGGAAGTTATCAAAAGAGGCTTCAATCTAAAAATATGGGACGCCAAGTTTAGGAGGAGATTTTTTTTAATAAAAAAGGGTACTAAAAAGAGAAGGATTATCATTATTTTTTTGAGCATCGAATAGAGAAGGAGTTTGTTCATTTTGGGCAGTGACATAAAGAAGGAGGAGCAGCGACAATAGTAGAAGATCGACCCTTTGGTAAGTGAATTAACTAGGTATTTTTCCTTGATATGTTTGCAGTAAATAATGGCTCTTTATGATTGTTTAACCATTGTAAATCTGGCTTACAATCTGTTCTTTCTGGTCTGTGTTACAACTATGGGCAACTAGTATTTTATGTTTTCTTGTTTATGATTTAAAAGCTTCCTATCACAAATTGTTAAAGGACTGAATAAAACTTCCTGTCACAAGTGGTTAAAGGACTAAATAAAACTTCCTATTGCAGCCTCATGTCCTTCATGTCATTCTTGTCACAACTTCCTATCATTCCTATCTCAGTTTCCTATCGATCATGTCATTCCTGTTACAGCTAACTATGTTATTCCTGTCACAGCAACTTGTGTTTTTCTTGTCGCAGCTTCCTTCTGACTATTCTCTGTTGTAGCTTCTTTCCAATATGTACCCTAACCTATAAATCCTTTTTACTACTATATAAATCTCTTTTGGCATAGCAATTTTTCAAATTACCTTGGAATTTTTAACTACTATCCCCATTAGTGTTCTAAGATAATATTTTACAGAGTAAACTTTAGCTTCCTAGCTGATGATTAAATCTGTTTGGAATCAACCTTCTCTTCAACCCCTTAGTCGATTAAGTAGATGTTTATGATCTCTTTGATTAGTGTGAATTGGCCTATGCATTTTAGCTTGACTACTAGTTCTAAATTCTATTCTTGTTCTTATGTCTACCATTCGTTGTTTTCTTGATTTTATGTATAATGGATCGGCCCTTTTTTATGCAACCGTTGAATCCATAGGTAGCAAGTTATCCTAGATGCTATAATCTAATCTCTGGAAGTCTTAAATTCATAAAGTTTTTTCCTTCTCCACGATAAGATGGTATTGGCCTTGCAGACTTGTTTTAGCTTCCCTATAATTGTTGTTACTATTGCATTCTTTTATTTTACTTGTGCAGTTAAGGTTCCTACCACTGTCATTTAATTCTGTTTAAATCTTCTTAAAAGTGTTCCTGTAATCTAAACTATATATCCCTTGTATTCTGAAGTATAAGGTTCTGTCTCAACAAGTTTAAAACCTTCATAACTCATATTTTAGTTTCTTTTGTAAGCTATCTTTTTATTTATTTATGTTGAGAGTCATTCTACACTCACAGCAAGGGCTGAAAGATTCAGATTCCCATAAACAATTAAGATTGAGATTCCCATGTAAACAAAATTCATAAAATGTGTAAATAAATAAATTTGTGGAAGCCAAATGGATATAAAAATAGAAAAACATGGGCAGTTATGGAGTGAAATCTTTATCACATTAAACAAAAAATAAATAAATTCGTGGAAGCCAAATAAATAGAAAAATAGAAAAACTTGGGTAGTTATGGAGTGAAATCTTTATTATGTTTGAAGAATATGAAAAGTCTCACGGCATGGGTAAGTGTAAGAAGATGGGGGGCCAAAAAGGGGTCTTAAGTGGCCACTTTTTTTCTAAAATCAGGAAATACTGGCCTTGGATGAGAAATTGAGCATAGTTACACTCAAAATTTGGAGATGCAACCAAAACAATGTTCGTAGTGCTCCGAGTCTACTTTCTAAACTACTATTTTTTAAAAAAAAATGGCATAGATTAAGGGGTTCAAAAGAGGGAGCCATAGAAATTGGTGTTGTTTCTGTCAAAAAAATATAACATAGCATGTTTTGTGGCTCCCTCAAAAGGTCAACTTTTTTTTGGTATTTTTAAAATCGCTTCGGCGAGAAATTAACTAATAGCATGTAGTTTATGCCCAATTTTTCTGATAATTTTTTGATGAATATTTGATTTTTTAGTAATTTTCAAAGTGGACACATCCTAAAAAATAGAATTTTGGCCATGCTACCCCTATAAATTTTGAAAACTAATTGAAAATCATTTTTTTAAATATTTGTAGAATGGAGTCTAGTTTCTAAATATGTAATTTTTTTGAAATTTCAATGAATAGTTAATTTACAATGAAAAAAAGACCAAATAGTGGTTTTTGCCCAAAAATGGACACACAAACAAAAGAAATTAAAGATGAAAGGATTAACATTGTTAAAATGTGAAAAAAATCACATCGTCAAATAGCTAAGAGAAAACCTAACATTACCCAGGTGTTCAATTTGTTCGACATTGAAACACGTGCAAATCTGAGGGTTAGCACGAATGAAATTATGTGAAATCTTAAAGAATCTAGAAAAACACGTCTGTGACTATTCAAAAGGCACTCCAAGCCTTTCGGTTATAAATCCAAAGCAAATCCCAAGCCCAAGGCTTGGGATTCCCAAAGCAAGACATAACGCGAGTGCATTATAACTTGCTTGCGTTATGGTTTGCTTTGCATTTTTCCTTTTCGCAAGTCTGTTGTTTGTCATGTTCCCCTTAAATTTTTTTATGTTCAAGGCTATTAATCATGTATGTATGTATGTATGCCTATATGCATGTATGTATCTATCTATGTATGCCAATATGTATATATGTATGTATGCCTATATGTATGTATGTATGTATCTATCTATGCCTATATGTATGTATGTATAGTGTCGAGGGCAGAGGAGGGTAGAGATGCGAGTGATCTAGATAGGGGAGGAGAGGGGTGGATAAGGATTGAGTGATTAAGGTTTAAGGTTGAGGGTTGAGCATTTAGGGATAGGATTTAGAGTTTAGGGATAAGGGATTAGAGTTTAGGACCTTGAGGGATTAGGGTTTAGGGTTGAGGCTTTAGGGATAGTGTTTAGGGTTAAGGGTCGAGGGATTAGGTTTAAGGTAGAGTGTTGAGGGTAGAGGGATTAGGGATTAGGGTTTAGGGTTGAGGCTTTAGGGATGATGGTTAACGGATTAGGGTTTAAGATATAGTGTCGAGCATGTAGGGATAGGTTTTAGGGTTCAAGTTTTAAGGGTTAAGGGTCGAGGGATCAGAGTTAAGGGTTGAGGGATTAGGGTTTGACATTGAGGGTTGAGTACATTGAGGTTCGAGGGTTAAGGATTTCAGGATAGGGTTGAGGGTCAAGGGATTAGGGTTAAGGGATAGGGTTGGAGGGTTTAGGGATAAGGGATTAGGATTTAAGGTATAGTATCGAGCCCGTTGAGGGTCTAGGAATAGGGATAGTGTTTAGGGTTTAGGGATGAGGGATTAGAGTTGAGGGATGACAGATGACAGATTAGGGTTGAGGGATTAGGGTTTAGGGATAAGGTTTAGGGTTAGGGTTGAGGGTTTAGGTTTTAAGGTATAGTGTTGAGGCTTTAGGGATAGGGTTTAGGGTTGAGGGATTAGAGTGAAGGGTTGAGGGATTAGGATTTGACATTGAGGGTTGAGGGTTGAGGTTGAGGGATAGGGTTAATGGTCAAGGGATTAGGGTTAAATAAGAGTGTCAAGGGTAGAGGGATTAGGGTTTAAGGTATAGTATCGAGTCTATTGAGGGTTTAGGAATAGGGATATCATTTAGGGTTTAGGGATGAGGGATTAGAGTTGAGGGATGACGGATTAGGGTTGAGGGATTAGGGTTTAGGGATAAGGTTTAGGGTTGAGGGATTATGGTTTAAGGTATAGTTTTGAGGGTTTAGGGATAGGGTTTAGGGTTGAGGGATTAGAGTGAAGGGTTGAGGGATTAGGATGTGATGTTGAGGGTTGAGGTTTTAGGGTTTAGGGTTTAGGGATAGGTTTGACGGTCAAGGGATCAGAGTTAAGGGTTTAATGTTGAGAGTTGAGGGTTGAGGGTTGAAGGTTGAGGGTTGAGGTTGAGGGATAGGGTTAATGGTCAAGGGATTAGGGTTAAATAAGAGTGTCGAGATTAGGGATTAGGGTTTAAAGTATAGTATCAAGTCTGTTGAGGGTTTAGGAATAGGGATAGCATTTAGGGTTTAGGGATGAGGGATTAGAGTTGAGGGATGATGGATTAGGGTTGAGCATTTTGGGATTAGGGTTTAGGGATAAGGTTTAGGGTTGATGGTTGAGGGATTAGGGTTTAAGGTATAGTGTTGAGGGTTTAGGGTTGACGGATTAGCATTTAATGTCGAGGTTAGGGTTAGAGTGTCTAGGGTAGAGGGATTAGGGATAGGGTTTAGGGTTGAAGGTTTAAGGATTGAGGGTTGAGGCTTTAGGGATGAGGGTTTAAGGCTTAAGATATAGTGTCAAGTGTTGAGGGTGTAGGGATAGGGTTTAAGTTTTAAGGGTTAAGGGTTAAGGGATAGGGATTAGGTTTAAGGTATAGTGTTGGGGGTTGATGGTTTAGGGATAGGGTTTAGGATTAAGGGATTAGGGTTTAGGGTTGATGAATTAGGGTTTAATGTTGAGAGTTGAGGGTTGAGGGTTGAGGGTTGAGGCTTAAGGGTTGAGGTTGAGGGATAGGGTTAATGGTCAAGGGATTAGGGTTTAAGGTATAGTATCGAGCCCGTTGAGGGTCTAGGAATAGGGATAGCATTCAGGGTTTATGGATGATGGATTAGGGTTGAGGGATTAGGGTTTAGGGATTAGGTTTAGGGTTGAGGGCTGAGGGATTAGGGTTTAAGGTATAGTGTGGAGGGTTTAGGGATAGGGTTTAGGGTTGAGGGATTAGAGTGAAGGGTTGAGGGATTAGGATTTGATGTTGAGGGTTGAGGGTTTAGGGTTTAGGGATAGGGTTGAGGGTCGAGGGATCAGAGTTAAGGGTTAAGGGATTAGGGTTTGACGTTGAGGGTTGAGGGTTGAGGTTTGAGGGTCAAGGGTTTAGGGATAGGGTTGAGGGTCGAGGGATTAGGGTTAAAGTAGAGTGTGGAGGGTATAAGGATAAGGGATAGGGTTGGAGGGTTTAGGGATAAGGGATTAGGGTTTAAGGTATAGTATCAAGTATGTTGAGGGTTTAGGAATAGGGATAGCATTTAGGGTTTAGGGATGAAGGATTAGAGTTGAGGGATGACGGATTAGGGTTGAGGGTTGAGGGATTAGGGTTTAAGGATAAGGTTTAGGGTTGAGGGCTGAGGGATTAGGGTTTAAGGTATAGTGTCGAGGGTTGAGGGTTTAGGGATAGGGTTTAGGGTTGACAGATTAGGGTTTATGGTTGATAGATTAGGGTTTAATGTCGAGGTTAGCATTAGAGTGTCAAGGGTAGAGGGATTAGGGATAGGGTTTAGGGTTGAATGTTTAAGGATTGAGGGTTTAAGGCTTAAGATATAGTGTCAAGTGTTGAGGGTGTAGGGATAGGGTTTAAGTTTTAAGGGTTAAGGGTTGAGGGATAGGGATTAGGGTTTAAGGTATAGTGTTGAGTGTTGATGGTTTAGGGATAGGGTTTAGTTTTGAGGGATTAGTCTGTAGGGTTGATGAATTAGGGTTTAATGTTGAGAGTTAAGGGTTGAGGCTTGAATCTTGAGGCTTGAGGTTGAGGGATAGGGTTAATTGTCAAGGGATTAGGGTTTAAGGTATAGTATCGAGTCTGTTGAGGGTCTAGGAATAGGGATAGCATTTAGGGTTTAGGGATGAGGGATTAGAGTTGAGGGATGATGGATTAGGGTTGAGGGTTGAGGGATTAGGGTTTAGGGATAAGGTTTAGGGTTGAGGGCTGAGGGATTAGGGTTTAAGGTATAGTGTGGAGGGTATAGGGATTGGGTTTAGGGTTGAGGGATTAAGATTTGACGTTGAGGGTTGAGGGTTTAGGGTTTAGGGATAGGGTTGAGGGTTGAGGGATTAGAGTTAAGGGTTGAGGGATTAGGGTTTGACGTTGAGGGTTGAGGGTTGAGGTTTGAGGGTCAAGGGTTTAGGGATAGGGTTTAGGGTTGAGGGCTGAGGGATTAGGGTTTAAGGTATAGTGTCGAGGGTTGAGGGTTTAGGGATAGGGTTTAGGGTTGATGGATTAGGGTTTAGGGTTGACGGATTAGGGTTTAATGTCGAGGTTAGGGTTAGAGTGTCGAGGGTAGAGGGATTAGGGATAGGGTTTAGGGTTGAAGGTTTAAGGATTAAGGGTTGAGGCTTTAGGGATGAGGGTTTAAGGCTTAAGATATAGTGTCAAGTGTTGAGGGTGTAGGGATAGGGTTTAAGTTTTAAGGGTTAAGGGTTGAGGGATAGGAATTAGGGTTTAAGGTATAGTGTTGAGGGTTGATGGTTTAGGGATAGGGTTTAGGTTTGAGGGATTAGGGTTTAGTGTTGATGAATTAGGGTTTAATGTTGAGAGTTGAGGGTTGAGGGTTGAGGCTTGAGGCTTGAGGGTTGAGGTTGAGGGATAGGGTTAATGGTCAAGGGATTAGGGTTAAATAAGAGTGTTGAGGGTAGAGGGATTAGGGTTTAAGGTATAGTATCGAGCCCATTGAGGGTCTAGGAATAGGGATAGCATTTAGGGTTTGGAGATGAGGGATTAGAGTTGAGGGATGATGAATTAGGGTTGAGGGTTGAGGGATTAGGGTTTAGGGATAAGGTTTAGGGTTGAGGGCTAAGGGATTAGGGTTTAAGGTATAGTGTGGAGGGTTTAGGGATAGGGTTTAGGGTTGAGGGATTAGAGTGAAGGGTTGAGGGATTAGGATTTGATGTTGAGGGTTGAGGGTTTAGGGTTTAGGGTTTAGGGATAGGGTTGAGGGTCAAGGGATCAGAGTTAAGGGTTGAGGGTTGAGGTTCAAGGGTTAAGGGTTTAGGGATAGGGTTGAGGGTCGAGGGATTAGGGTTAAAGTAGAGTGTGGAGGGTATAAGGATTAGGGATAGGGTTGGAGGGTTTAGGGATAAGGGATTAGGGTTTAATGTTGAGAGTTGAGGGTTGAGGGTTGAGGGTTGAGGGTTGAGGTTGAGGGATAGTGTTAATTGTCAAGGGATTAGGGTTAAATAAGAGTGTCGAGGGTAGAAGGATTAGGGTTTAAGATATAGTATCAAGTCTATTGAGGTTTTAGGATTAGGGATAGCATTTAGGGTTTAGGGATGAGGGATTAGAGTTGAGGGATGACCGATTAGGGTTGAGGGTTGAGGGATTAGTGTTTAGGAATAAGGTTTAGGGTTGAGGGATTAGGGTTTAAGGTATAGTGTTGAGGGTTTCTTTCATCAAATGTATATTTATGGGTTTGATTTATTGATTGCCTCTCCAGTTTTGGGGTGTGGATGTTTTAGAATCAATCAGGAAGTCTTCAGGAGACTTTGTGGAAGTGGATTGTAAATCGCTTGATAGAACCCCTGCTATTTATGCTTGGGTAAGGATTTGTCGCAAACTAGAACTTATGCTTCCAAAGAAGATCTGTCTTTCTTCCTCAATGGACATTTTCTATCAAGAACTTGATTATGAGTGCTTGCCCCTTCATTGTTATGCCTATCATATGGCAGAGCATCTGGCAAGCTCTTACAGGAAATAGGAAAAGTTCTCCCTCAAAAACCTTGTGGTCATTCAAGTCTGAAGGGGAAGGTTTGGAAAGAGATGTGATCAATGCAAAGGATGTGATCAATCTATAGCAGTACAAAACACGAGCGCGTTATAACACAAGCATGTTATAATGCGCTCGCGTTTTGTCTTGCTATTGAAATGGTAAAAAAGTGTTGACCCCTGTGATCCAGGCCCACATGCCCTATTTTCTTACTAATTCTGCGCGTGCTCCAACAAACAAGAAGTGCTTTCATGCTGTTGGGAAGTTCACATGAACATTTGACACATTGTACCACCTTTGCATGATCTTTCCACCACCTTTTCTACTTTGCCAACTTGAGAAGGAGGAAATAACATAGTTTTCACACCAAGTTTGATATATATCTATTCAAGTTTCAATTTTTGTAGTGTTGCAATGTTAATTGTGATTCAATTTTATGAATTTAACATTATAGATTGGTTAATAGTATTATTGTTAGTAATTATATTTGAGTGTTATTCAATTGAACATTGAAAAGGAAGCAAGTAGTGAAAAACTCAAATTGTTGAGGAGTTTGATGCAAGAAGAAAAAACACTACATAATTGGGTACTCTCTCCATTCGAATGTTCATTTTTTAGGTATGTCAAGTCTTTACATGCATGTTCTTTACATTTTCCTTATTTTGGATTGAATTACTTTATCATGCTTTATCATACATGTTTAAAATAGACACATTCCCAATCAAGAAAGCAGCCTACAATCTCACATGATGCCATGTTTATTTTCTACACTTGGGCTCTTAAATAATTATGTGTAATAAACAAACCTTAACATACCATGATGTCAAACTATACAAGAATAAATCCTTACAACATAAAAAATATACAATCCCACTATTATCTTGTATTCATTTCTTAGGAACTAATATTGGTCTCTTTATCATGTTACAGACAAATTCTCTGTCATGCTGAGGAAACGATCAAGAATTATACCAACATAGGAAGAGATAGAAGCTAAGAATGCAAAGAAAGCAGTGGCTATGAGGGAACTTCGTGAGAAGAGAAAATTTGACACGATAAATGAAGACATACCAATTAAAGAGGAACCACAACCATCACAAAGAGAACGAATGCAAAAACTTCGTGGTAAGAGAGATTTGAATACCATAGTTGGAGACACGTCCTCTACCGCAAGTCAACATGTAGGGACACCATCTACCACATCTCAAGTTGAGAGTACATCATCACTCACATGTGATAAAGGAGGTACGCCATTGTTCCCACCTCAACCTCAAGGTATGTCATCTATTCCATCTTCGATCGAAGGTATGCCATCTAACCCATCTCATTTAAATATTGATGAAATTCCTAATGTTGAAATGAATTTACCTAACTTAACACCACCTAGAATTTTGCATAGAAAGCCAAAGTATTTGATTGATATTGATGAGAATATTTTGCAGCCAATGGAAGGTAAGATTCCAAAATGCACTTGTAGAAGATATGCTAATAAGATTTGGAGATTGTTCTTTGAGAAGTTAAATGAGACTGCAAGATGTCAACTATTCATTGAAATGATGTGAAGTATAAAGTATAGGTCTATCATGAAGATTCTTGGGTTGAGAACATTAGAGGCTTCAAGTGAAAAATCTATTGTCAAGAATCTAATGAGTGGGTATGAGAGTGTGGGTAACACCTCACGCACAAAAGATAGTAATGCAACATGGCATGTGATTACATCAACTATAGTAAGTAGTCAAACGAGGAAAGCTCGTCTCATTAGAAAGACAAGTCAAGAATTGAGAATTAATAGGAAAATTTTATCAAGAGCCATTGGAAGACACCAAAGAATTGAGGACACTAATGCCAATGAATTATGGGCATTCTCGGGGAGAGTACCATGAAGAGATAAACCAATTGTTGAAGCATTTCACTAATTGAAGACTTTTGGAAGAATTTCACAAGGGTATCTTCAAATCAAAGGGATGTGGTAAGAAGGAGAATCAGTAGTCAGAACCGCGAGCCACATCCAAAGCATTTTTTGGATGAGACTCAAACACAGTTTTATGGTAAATTTCTAGAGAAGTATACTCAAATTAAAATTTGTCAAAGATATTTTGAAATGCTAAAACTTTTCTATGTTAATATAAATCACACACACACTACTTGTTGTTGTAGATTACATATTGAATTTTCTAACCATTTTGATGCTTATAGGTCTATATGTTTAGATATGCATACTAACAATGATTTGCAGGGTTGTGCCATATGTGCCCCACCAACATCTTCAAGAGACTTCATATCAAGAATTTTATGTGAAAGAGAGGAAGGTCAAATATTCTATAAGAAATTATGCTTGGATGGCACATGTCATCGTTGCGGTGGCTTGCAACATTTTCCAATATGTGAACATATGGAAAGAATGCATGTGGTTGGAAACGAACTAGTAGAGTTTGGCAAGTATAAAATAGTGGCATACAATACAAAAGATGGTAAAGAAGCAAAGATGTGTGAATTGGTTATTGAAAAGATTCCAGTATATCAGTTTATGCCTATATTTCATGATAGCATAGTGTATGAGTATGCAAGACATGCCCATAGAGCTCGATGGTTAGACTTGCAATTCAAGTTATGCAAGGACACATTTCTGATTGGTAGCATTGTTTTAGTCATCGACTTTGTAGAGAACTACAGTCTACGGCCACAGCATGAGGCGCAATCACAATATTACAACTCCACACAGGTCTCTATATTTGTGCACATTGCATTCATTCATGCGAATGATAGTACAGAGGATGACAGAAAGATCATAAGGGAGTATAATTTCTATATTAGTGATGATCACACACATTCTACAGAGTTCATGCAAGGTTGCTTTCAGGTGTTCTATAATGATTTGGCTAGAAGGGGCATATCATTCAGTCAGCATATCATATGGTCAGATAATTGTGTGTCAAAATTCAAGAACTTGCAAAATTTCTATTGGCTGAGTAGGAGGCATAATTTTATAGGTATTCAACATATGTGGAACTTTTGTGAGGCCAGGCATAGAAAGGGGGAGCATGATGGTGCAGGAGCGTGTATCAAAAGAGCCATAGCATGAGAAAAGTTAAAGTATAAAGACAATGCAAAGTATAAAGACAATGCAAAGTTGACAGATGTAAAATCAATTGTCGAGTGGTGTAATGCTTCCATGGGTCCAGGTAATGAAGGTAATTCTTCAGTTCGTAGATTTTTTTGGTTGATAGATGATACTAACATTGCACCATATGAGGACTGTTGTACACTAACAGGATCAAATGAGATGCACTCTTTCAGAAGCTCAATTATAGGTTCATGGAGTATCCATACATGAAAGATGTCATGATTTTGTTCTTCCTGTACAATTCAAGTCTGGGATGAGTGTGACTCAAAGGAGTGGGTTGACGAATGGCAGTTAAGTTATCTTAGCCCACTTGACACGTATCGACCCCTGACGGCACTAAAACTAACACAGATGGAATCATCAGTTGACTTTGACCACATATCAGATTTAGTTCAACCAGGTAATATAAGGCACGTATATGCATCTAATTTCATCTAGTTCAACCAGGTAATGTCATCTTACTTTGTAGTGTTTTTGTAATGTGGACTAATTTCATCTAATTTGCTACACATATCAATGTAGGGCACGTATATGCAGTTATTGTAGATGAAGATAATGAAGAGGGAATATATTATTACTTATGTCGTTGTGTTGAGGCCAAAAAGAAATTGAAGGCCCTTGTTGCAGATGGAGAAAACATCGAATACCCTACAGGCTCAGTGGTTATTACTGGAACATGGCTTAGAAGGTACCCACATACGAGTGTTAATATTTGGCTATTTCAGGACTTTGACACACATTAGAAGATTCTTCATTACTAGAACCTTGTCATGGCATCCAATGTTCATTTGATAAAGTATCGAGGTAGACCTTTGAACAAAATCTTGTGGAAGGTGCGTGAGTCTGACCATGAAGCAATACTTGACACAATAAAGAGTAGAGCAGACCCAGATGGTTCATTGGATTAATTTGTAAGTATTCACATTGATTTTGTAAAGTCATGTTACATTGATTTGTAAGTATGCACATTAATTTGTAAGGTTTGTTTTTTTTATTGCCTCCTGCATTTTTACACATATACACATTTTTACATCATCATGTTATGCATTTTTGGTGTCTTGCTTTTGATGCGACCAAACTCATAACTCACCCTACTTCCTCTAGACACCATTTGATGATCTCTCCAACACTCTAGATCCAGGGCGCCTAGTCATGATGATGACCTATATACCATTCTCCCAAGGAGCTCATAATGAATGAAAAGAAGACCAAGGGCGTCCAAGCTTAATAGACTTATTTCTTTCAATTTTGATGATCCAAACTCTTGCAAAATGACATCCACTTTCATGCCTTTAGATCTTCCTTCACATACAGGGTGCCAAATCAAGTTAAAAAATCTACATAAGGGCACCAAAATGGATGAAAAGAGACATGAAGTGCGCCTTAGGACTCCATACTAAGGTTTGAGCCATTAAAGTCTCTTGATATTAGGCGCTCATGATGATGAAACTTAGAGCTTTTCCTTTCCTATGTGCTCATCTAAGATGTTTGAATGATAAGGAGCACCTCAACCTCTATAATGTACATTGGGCACCAAAATCAAGGTGATTTTAAGTCACTTTGAGTCATTTGGGGTCAGTTTGAGTCTTTGAGTCATATTGCAAAAAAGTGTCGATGTTGTCAGGTTGCACAAAGCAACTTTTGCATTTTTGGTGTCCTTCTTGTGATGCGACCAAACTGACTATTCCAACGCATCCAGATGGGTACATTTATGCTAGGCATGGTCCTATTTTTCACCCAAACATGTCAAAACAGTCTGAGCTACATTGTACCGATGATATCCCTGAAGAGTCCAAAGTGTAAAAAGGAAGCAATCTTTAATGAGATGTTACTTGAAAACTATGTCACTTAGAAACATTCCATCTAAGGAAACACGATCATGTAGAGTGTCTCTACAATAACCTCTCTTAGTTTTTTATATCTCTAAGGCATTTGCCCGTGGTGAAAGGTTTTCTGCTGCCCCAAAAATCGTCAGAAGGAGGCAGTGTAAAGTTGCAAAGGGGTGTAACTTTCATCCTACTCCTGATGTGACCAAACTGACTATTCCAACGCATCTGGATGGGTACATTTATGCTAGGCATGGTCCTATTTTTCACCCAAACATGTCGAAACAGTCCGAGCTATATTGTACCCACGATATCCCTAAAGAGTCTAAAGTGCAAAAAGGCAGCAATCTTTGATGAGATGTTACTCAAAAATTGTGTCACTTAGAAACATTTTGTCTAAGGAAACATGATCATGTAGAGTGCCTCTACATTAACCTCTCTCAATTTTTTGTATCTCTGAGATATTTGCCCGTGGTGAAAGGTTTTCTGTTGCCCCAAAAATCGTTAGGAGGCAGTGTAAAGTTGTAAAGGGGTGTAACTTTCGTCCTGCTCCTGATGCGACCAAACTGATTGTTCCAATGCATCCAGATGGGTACATTTATGCTAGGCATGGTCCTATTTTCACCCAAACATGTCGAAACAGTCTGAGCTACATTATACTGACGATATCCCTAGAGTCCAAAGTGCAAAAAGGCAGCAATCTTTGACGAGATGTTACTCAAAACCATGTCACTTAGAAACATTCTGTCTAAGGCAATGCGATCATGTAGAGTGTCTCTACAATAACCTCTCTCAGTTTTTTATATCTCTAAGGCATTTGCCCGTGGTGAAAGGTTTTCTGCTGCCCCAAAAATCGTCAGAAGGAGGTAGTGTAAAGTTGTAAAGGGGTGTAACTTTCGTCCTGCTCCTGATGTGACCAAACTGACTATTCCAACACATCCGGATGGGTACATTTATGCTAGGCATGGTCTTGTTTTTCACCCAAACATGTCGAAACAGTCCAAGCTACATTGTACCGTTGATATCCCTGAAGAGTCCAAAGTGCAAAAAGGCAGCAATCTTTGATGAGATGTTATTCGAAAACCATGTCACTTAGAAACATTTTGTCTAAGGAAACGTGATCACATAGAGTGCCTCTACAATAACCTCTCTCAGTTTTTTATATCTCTGATACATTTGCCCGTGGTGAAAGGTTTTCTGCTGCCCCAAATATCGTCAGAAGGAGGCAGTGTATTAATTTGGGATGAAAGCCTATTCACTCTAGGAGCCAATCTCAAGTTACACAATCACGAATGGGCGCCTAGAGCAATAAGGTGCTACATCATGGTTCCAGGACCTTGAAATGGCACCCAAGCATGTAGGAGGAATTTTCAAGGAGCCAGAATGTTTTTCAAACTCTAAGGAACTAGTCCAAAGACTCTATGGCGCCATGTTGATACCATTGAGTCAACTTTGGAACTCAAACATATTGAAACAAGGTCTAGGAAGCTAGGCACCATCTCTTGCCAGTTCAATCTCTCAGATGCGCCAACATTGGAAAGACTCTTAATGAGTGCCTAAGTTTGAATTGATCTTGTGATTTAAAGTTTGGTGATGTATTGGTGCGAGATGATCTTCAGTTGAAGCAATCTAAGTTCCAAGAAGGGTTTAGAAGTTATCAACCTCTTCACTAAGTTAGGCGCACTTTACAAGCTTTCTTACCCAAGAGTTGCACCTCATTAAGACAAGGTGCATCTTAACCTTCGGGACTTTTCCAAAGAAGCGCTTCAGTTTATTAGCACCTTTGGACCTTGTTTTGTATTCTAAAAGAGAAGGTGCACTTTGGAGGCATTTCTAACCCAAATTGATGCCTAGGTATAGTCATCTCTCTGGAGTATTACAATGTGTTTTAAAATGAAGGACATTTCATAAGTTGGGGAATTGATCACTGAAGACCTTGGAGTGTTTGAATTACTCTAAGCAAGAAGGTGCATTTCCATGGAGTAGCATACTCTAGATAGTGCCTAATGCCATCAAGGTGCAATTCCACCCTCACTTTGGTACCTATCATCAAGAAGGGGCATTGGGCATTCCTTAAATAGTTCTGAGTGTTTGAAGTTTGTGAAATCACCAAGGAATGCTGGGTGCCATGTGTATCCTCAACAAGCTTGAGTTTGTACCTAGACAAGTTGGCGCTTATTCATGTTTTAACTTCCCTCTTGAAGCGCCTAACTTGGGAAAAAGTTATCTTGTTGTTAGTCAAGTGTTTGATGTGTTTTGGAGACTCCAAAAGACTTCCTCTTTCTAGGCGCTCTTCTTGGCAACTACAACCTTCAACTGGCACCTAGATCCTGAAGAAAAACACTTAGACTTCAATTTTCATGCACTTAGACTTCAAGGTGCCAAAACTAGTACGAAAATATTTGGGGAGAAACCACGCTGATAAAAGTTGGGTAAATTTAACCTCTAAGTCTAATTAGACTCCATATAACAACGATATTTATATCATGTCCCTTTGCTTTATCAAACAAGCAGTATGTGTCAAGTCATAGGGATAACACTTTGGTCCTTAGAAATTTCTCTGTGACTTTTGATAAGATTATCTACTATTATGTGGATGCTTGATAGTATTATCTTGATCCATTGGACTAGTGTGGCTATGAGGTTGGAAAGTGTTGCAACCTCCATCCTTTAAACTTCTCCACCTTGTTATGGGTTGTTTTGAGTATTTTCACTTGCTTTCTCTTTGAGAATATTTTCTAATGATACATGATGTGTCATAGATCATTCAACTTGATAAACAACATGGAGGTATTCTCATGCCTCCTATACTTCTTGCAAGTTTCTTTATAGATAGCTCACATCATTGTCTATCTAGGTGGTCATTTCCCTAAATATTATGATAAGATAATCCTGTTAATGAACTTTGGATTGAATGAGAATCGACATGCTTTGTCTTGACTAGAATAGTTGGGATGGACAAAAATCTATTGATTCTAGGTTGGGTTGTTAAAGGTCAAGAAGTTTTGTTGTCTAATGCCCTCTAAATCTAAATATTTAAAATTATACTAGTTCAATAAGTTACAACAAATAGTTAGGTAGACAATAGACTATAAGGAACAAGGACTACACATGAATCCAAAACAACACTAGTCAATAAGGACATCACAAGTAACTCAACATTACTTCCAGAGGCGTTCACAAAAACAAAGGGGAGAACACAACTAGAGAATGCTAGACTATAGTAGGGATGAGTGTCTGATGTAGAGCACACAGTGGAAGCATAGAATTATCAACTTTTGAACCTTCAAACTCACTATTGGTGAGACAACATACCATCGGTGAGCTCAAAATTTCATCGTCTGATAGGCTGATGCCACCATGACTCTGTTTGATTTCACTTCTAACAAACATCCCATCATTGACTCTTATCGGTTCGAAAGACTACGATCGGTGACTTTATATCCTTTCACACCGATGTCTTTGTCACTCCGATATGAAACTCTAAGTCCCTCGCCTATCGGTAGGACTTAATACCATTGGCACACTCAAAAACTCTTTTGCCGACACACCTGTTGGTGCTTGCATGAGCAGTCAGTTTTCAAGCATATAAACATGCAGGCACCTTCCCTAAAAATCTAAAAATATTCTAAGTCTCTGGGCCTCCTCAGCGTTTTTCAATTGCAGCATCATATTTTCTTTGGAGGAGGTCATCATCATCATGTTTCCGGTCATCACCCTTTTCTTTCTCGCAGGGGTCATCATCATATTTTCTGTCAGCTTGATCTTTCGCTCCGAGGTGATATTTTCACATCGAGTGATCTTGGTTAAGATCATCCTGATGATGTTGCTGCAAAGTCCTAAGTATGACCCAATCTTCTGCGGGGTCATCATATTTGAACATCGGGTGATCTTAGTTAAGATCATCTTGATGTTGTTTTATCACCCTGATAATGATGACATCATTCTTATGTCAAGGTGATATCCACTTTTTTGCTTGTCTGCATCATGATATTTCTAAAGGTGGGGTGATATTTTCATATCTGAATATCACCCCGATGTATGAATATGGTGGTGACATCATCAGGATTCGGGGGGGGTCATATTTCTAACACTAGTCATCTTGTGGAGATCCCCCGATATTTGCAAATATGATGATGACATCATCTGGATATGAGGAGGTGTACAATAGGCAGATATGTTGATGACGTCAGTAGGATATGACGGTGATGTCATCAGGTTGTTCATCAGCCAGACATTTGGTATTGGCTAAGCAGGAGGATTTTCCTCCGATGCATCAGGTTGTGCTGATGAGGGTGAATATCAGGTTGATATTTCACATGAAGGTGAGGGTGGTCATCAGGATGATATTCTTATGTCAGGGTGATATATTTTATCTGGTGATGCGGACGGCATGATACTTTCCCACAGGGTGATACTTTCTGCGGGGTGATATTTCACATTGGGGTGATGTGAATTATTAGGGTGAACTCATGCAAATCATGATGCTAACGTCAGGGTGATATTGAGTATCCGGATATCATGCTGGAGGATGATGATGATGAAGGAATTATGCTAGTGCCATCAGGAGCAAAATCACCGACATTATATATGTTAACAGCCTAGTATATAAAGTAATGAGAGGGTTGTCGTGGGGTGTAGTGGGATAATTAGATCTTGCATGATTTGAAATATCAAGATGATACATTTTGGTAGGAAAGGTTTGCGATGCACAGTATTCTATATTTCCCAAGGCCACGAGTTGGTATGCTGTTAATGGTGGTTGTTGCAGAGGTATGGGCGATGGCGTGAATGGTCAAACCACCCGATTGAAAATGTGAATCCCTAGGCGGCAGCGCAGGGCTCGAGATCTCTTTCTGTCCCCTCCTCCACTTGTTGCATTGAATATTTGAGCACCATTTTCCCAATGTACTGTATCTGGGGAGTTTTGATCTGCCATGTAATTAATGCTGAGCACCTCCTTGCTATATAAGTAGGGCTGTGTTGCTCATATGTTGGTTGTTGAAGGCCTGGGGCATTTTTTGTGTAAATAATGAAGAACAGGGCATGACTCTGGTTGTTCTATCCCATTTTGGAGTTTATGAGTTGCAACATGAATGTATCTTGCATATATGTTCAGTTTCATGTTGATTTATATGAAAATGCTATACTACATGTGTTTATCTGTCTATCTCCTTTATTGCATGCCTTTCCTTCTTTTGAATCTAGTTGCTAAGGGTTTCATAGATTCTAGGATACAGCGTTCTGTATCACATGCCTGATCTCTAACTTCCATTCAAGGAGTGGATTAAACTATTTTAGGTTGAGCATGGAGAAGGTTGTATGTCTGCAAGGATATCTGTAAGTAGAGGCAGCTAAATACCCACTCTCGGGTGATGTTTGCAAGGCAAGCATCAAGTCCAACCCCTTGAAACTTGAGTGAAAGTTGCAAACCATCTGTTGTATATGTCTAGTTGACTCCTTGCCCAATGGATAGGCACTAGTCTACTCCTGGGTCAGTAGTTATGAGCCAAAACCCCTTGTCTTGCATCCAGGACATTATGTCCACCCATTTCATAACTTCCACATGTTAGTGTAGGAGTAGGATTAGGACCCTTGCATACTCTCATACCCAACTAGACACATATGTCCAAGAATGTTGCCAACCTTGTGATCTATCATGCAGATCTTGGTCCATACATGAGAGTATTCTACCTGTTGTTGTCTAGTTAGATCTTTCTATCATTGAGCTAGTCAAGGTCACATCTTTAGTTATAGGGATACCCCCTTGGTGCGGTAGAACCAGAAGTGAAGGGGAGGAGCTCATGCAACCTCCTATATTGGTTGGCTGAATCTGCCTATGCATTAGAATTGGCAAACCCTAATGCTAATTCAGAAGAAAAGCCAACAAATGGTGACTCTGCTGGGGAGAGAGAGAGAGTCAAGTAAGCTGAGGGCTGAAAAATCTAGTTTCCAGTGAAGTTGTTGCAGCAAGATCAAAAAAAAAAAAAAGTAACCATGTGGTGCTCTGCTGGCATGGTGAATCCAGAAAATACATGTGCCTTGTTGATATTCTGTCCTCTCTGTGAGAGGTGGCGACTCTGTTGATTGAACCTATCCAATGCTGCAACATATTTCCAGGTATTCCATCTTTTCAAAAAATAATGAGTTTAGAATAGCAAACCTGGTTGTGCTCTTAGAGAAGACCATTTTTTATTGAAAGATATAAAGCCCTGGATTTCACACAGATATATGGCTACCCAAATATTATTCCCAATAAAATTAGGAGATGTTTGCCAAAATATAGTGGATCAGATTCTAAATCGGCAAACAAACATCTGTAAAGATTTTGTAATTTAATAGAAGATTATGAGGTAGAGGATGAAGATGTAGTAATGAGACTCTTTGTTCAGTCATTAGAACATGATGCTAGGATATGTTTTTCAGACCTACCTATTTGTTCAGTTTCTTCATGGATAGATTTAGAAGTTGCATTCCTAGGGCTGTTTGGTGAAAGATTTGATGTGGCCTCACTGATCATACAGTTTATGAATATCCAAAGGGGAGATGAGGAATTGGTTCCAGCCTTTAATCTTAGATTTATTAAGTTACTCAAGCAAATCCTTGAATATATGAGACCCAATAATGCATTGTGCTTGACAATTTATTTGGCTGCATTTGATGAAGAAATGAGTTATTTATTAAGAGATAAAGAACTAGCTACCCTTCAACAAGCTTTCCAATTTGCTATGGACATTGAAAACAATGAGAGATATGGAATGCCAGTAGGTTTCATGGCTGCAAGTTGTAAAAACAGTTATCAAAGTGAATGTATTTTTGCTTTTCCACAATGTTCATTAAAGGATGATTTTGTGGAGGGAAATATATTTCAGAACAATGTGTGCAGCAATGATCTGATGCATGAAGAAAATGTTATAGAAAATGTAGGCACATCCTGTGATGATGAGGACAAAGACTATTATTAGCCTCTAGAAGACAAGCCTGTAGATGCAAGATGCTCTCTAGATGATGAAATGAAAGATATACATGATGTTGCATCCTGTAGCAATAGGCATATCCCAGTTATTCCTAATTATTTGTATAAGGTGGATATGCAAGGCTTCACCCTGAATATAGAAGATACTACTTCAAGGGATAGTGAATATGTTAGTGACTGTCAGCATTCAGATGCATATGTGAGCCTTTCAGATGATGAAATATATTTGGATGCTGAGTATGAGTGTTTCCTTGAAGTTTCTGACCATTTTCACAATGTAGAGGTTGAAAATTTTGCTTTTAGGTATCAGTGCATTGGTGAAGAGGAAAGACAGGGTCACTATTCAGAGGTGGACAGACATGTTGCAGATGTGTGTGCTCGAACAGTTGGGGATAGTGCTAGTTGCGGGGGTGACTATGAAGCTTTCAGTGTAGGGCTGCATTCTAAGTTATTTCTGCATTCTCTTGAGACATTTCAGGTGGACCTTAGTGACAAAACTACTGAGCATGATGATGATGGATATCTGTATGTTCATCAAGATAAATTTGATTATGAGATGTTGCTTGTGCCTGAATATTGCATGTTTGATACAAAGGAGCTCTTATTTTTTGAGGAAGGGAAAAATTTTGATGTGGATTCATTTGTTTCATGTGAGTCTGTTATTTTTCCAAGCAACATCAGTGACTCATATGATGATGACATTCTACAACTGATAATAATGTATGCTGATGAAGCTAGTTGTAGATTTGTTAAAGAAAAAGAAATGAGCATCAGAACAAATAATTGCCAAGGGGCTTGCTGCAGACAGTTAAATGCTTTTAGGCTTCATTTGAAGAAATCAAAAGAAAATTAGGGGTTTGACAAAGGAAAATTCTGGTTTTTCCTTTTTGGTGGCCCTGGGCCACCATGTTTATTTTTAAAATAATGTGTTTGGTGATGCAAATTGGTGTAGCTTCATGACTCTGTGCCCAATGGATAGAGGACTGATCTGCATCCCAGAGATCTGTGGTTCTCTCTTGCCTGCAAGAGGCATGTGTCCCCAGACAAAGCCACTGTTGGTGCCTGCATGAGCAGTCAGTTTTCAAGCATATAAACATGCAGGCACCTTCCCTAAAAATCTAAAAATATTCTAAGTCTCTGGGCCTCCTCAGCATTTTTCAACTGCAGCATCATATTTTCTTTGGAGGAGGTCATCATCATCATGTTTCTGATCATCACCCTTTTGTTTCTCGCGAGGGTCATCATCATATTTTCTGTCAGCCTGATCTTTCACTCCAGGGTGATATTTTAACATCAGGTGATCTTGGTTAAGATCATCTTGATGATGTTGCTGCAAAGTCCTAAGTATGACCCGATCTTCTGCGGGATCATCATATTTGAACATTAAGTGATCTTAGTTAAGATCATCCTGATGTTGTTTTATCACTTCATGTTTGTTGTTTTATCACCTTGATGATGCTGATGTCATTCTTATGTCAAGGTGATATCTGCTTTCAACCTGTCTGCATCATGATATTTCTGAAGGCAGGGTGATATTTTCATATTCAAATATCACCCCAATGTATGAATATGGTGGTGACGTCATCAGGATCTGGGGGGGTCATATTTCTAACACTAGTCATCTTGTGGAGATCCCCCGATATTTGCAAATATGACGATGACGTCATCTGAATATGAGGAGGTGCACGATAGGCAGATATGCTGATGACATTAGCAGGATATGATGGTGACATCATTAGGCTATCCATCAGCTAGACATTTGGTATCGGCTAAGTAGGAGGATCTTCCTCCGATGCATTAGGTTGTGCTGATGAGGGTGAATATTAGGTTGATATTTCACATGAAGGTGAGAGTGGTCATCAGGATGATATTCTTATGTCAGGGTGATATATTTTATCTGGTGATGTGGATGGCATGATACTTTCCCGTAGGGTGATACTTTCTGTGGGGTGATATTTTACATCAAGGTGATGTGAATTATCAGGGTGAACTCATGTAGATGATGATGCTGACGTCAGGGTGATATTGAGTATCCGGATATCATGCTGGAGGATGATGATGATGATGAAGGACTTATGCTAGTGCTGTCGGGAGTAAAATCACCGACATTATATATGTTAACAGCCTAGTATATAAAGTAATGAGAGGGTTGTCGCGGGGTGCATGTGGGATAATTAGATCCTGCATGATTTGAAATATCAAGATGATACATTTTGGTGGGAAAGGTTTGCGATGCACAGTATTCTGCATTTCCCAAGGCCACAAGTTGGTGCGCCATTAATGGCAGTTGTTGCAGAGGTATGGGCGATGGTGTGAATGGTCAAACTGCCTGATTGAATATGTGAATCCCTAGGTGGCAGCACAGGGCTCGAGATCTCTTTATGTCCCCTCCTCCACCTGCTGCATTGAATATTTGAGTGCCATTTTCCCAATGTACTGTACCTGGCGAGTTTTGATCTACCATGTAATTAATGCTGAGCACCTCCTTGCTATATAAGTAGGGCTATGTTGCTCATTTGTTGGTTGTTGAAGGCCTGGGGCATTTTTTTGTGTAAATAACAAAGAACAGGGCATGACTCTGGTTGTTCTATCCCATTTTGGAGTTTATGAGTTGCAACATGAATGTATCTTGCATATATGTTCAGTTTCATGTTTATTTATATGAAAAATGCTATACTGCATGTGTTTATCTGTATGTCTCCTTTGTTGCATGCCTTTCCTTCCTTTGAATCTGGTTGCTAAGGGTTTCATAGATTCTAGGATACAGGGTTCTGTATAACATGCCTGATCTCTAACTTCCATTCAAGGAGTGGATTAAACTGTTTCAGGTTGAGCATGGAGAAGGTTGTATGTCTGCAGGGATATCTGTAAGTAGAGGCAGCTAAATACCCACTCTCGGGTGATGTTTTGTAAGGTAAGCATCAAGTCCAACCCCGTGAAACTTGAGTGAAAGTTGCAAACCATCTGTTGTATACGTCTAGTTGACTCCTTGCCCAATGGATAGGCACCAGTCTACTCCTGGGTCAGTAGTTATGAGCCAAAACCCCTTGTCTTGCATCCAGGACATTATGTCCACCCATTTCCTAACTTCCACCTGTTAGTGTAGGAGTAGGATTAGGACCCTTGCATACTCTCATACCCAACCAGACACATATGTCCAAGAATGTTGCCAACCTTGTGATCTATCATGCAGATCTTGGTCCATACATGAGAGTATTCTGCCTGTTGTTGTCAAGTTAGATCTTTCTATCATTGAGCTAGTCAAGGTCACATTTTTAGTTATAGGGATACCCCCCTTGGTGCGGCAGAACCAGAAGTGAAAGGGAGGAGCTCACGCAACCTCCTGTATTAGTTGGCTAAATCTGCCTATGCATTAAAACTGGCAAACCCTAATGCTGATTCAGAAGAAAAACCAACAACACCGATCTCACCATTGACAACCTTTGGACTACACCCGTTGGTGAGACTCCAAACATCAGTGAACTCTAATCTTGTTGGGCCGATACACCGATGGATTTCAATTGTCGGTGTGACCCCTTCATCGGTGAATCTCTCAACTACTCTTCCGATGCGCCGATGGGATTATCTTCCAATACACCGATGTCTTTGACTTCAAACCACACTTGTCGACAAGACAGACCACTATCGGCAAAGCCTAACCAAGGTCTACCGATACGCTGATACGACCAACTCTTAATGTTGATACAAGGTTCTTTTGAAGGCAAAGGGTGCCTAGGCTTATGGGGCTCAATTTGATGTATTTATTGAAAGCTCAAGGTGAATTGATGCTTATTGAAAATGCCACTTAGTCCTTCATTTGCATTCTAGGCGCCATTTCCTATTGACTTATATACTCCTCCTCATGCTAGGGTGCCATAATGAAGTGGTTTAGACAATAGGTGCACTTCACTTACTAGAGGCTTGTTCTCCTTCCACCTTAGGTACACTTTTATGGTGGAATAGGTGTCAATGGGTGCCTTGTCTTAAATGAATGCTCTCTCTAAGTTGGGCACCCTTTTGAGGCTTTATGAGTTGCAAATTGCACCTTAACCCTTCATGTTTGTTGCTCAATGTTTGAATGTTTAAGAAAGTCTCCTTTAGGCACTCATCTTAATGACTTTTTCTCAAGGCGCAATCATCCTAATGACTTGGATATTCATCCTAGTGTTTCAGGATATTAGGCTACCAGACTTAGTCATTTTTAGGATCTTAAACATAAAGAATAACATGATGATTTATTTTTTTGTATTGCATATAGTTGACATTCTATGCTACTCATAAAGAATATTAATATTTTCTGTTCAACATGATGATTCATTTTTTTTAAATACAACTTTTATCTTTTAGTTCCAAAATGAGGTTTAGGTGATACCTGAATAACAATAGCTTGCTTATTAGATCAACAAACATCCTATGTAATACAATTAGACTTTAAATATTTGAAGTAGCCATCTACAAATATCCATTCAAATGTGGATTTATAATGCAAGTATGGATGCCATCAATAAAAAAGATTTGTATTAACCAAATATCCATATAGGCATACATCAATATCTGTCGATATAAGTATAACATATATACAAAATAGCCATATAGGCTTACAAGAATGCCATATAGGCATACAATGTCAACTATATACAATACAAATATATGTCCACAAATGCCATATAGGCATACAACAAGGAACACAATAAAAAGTCATTCCCCTTTGGCTAGTGAAGAGAATATATCACGGGTAGCCCTTGATCTTCTAGGGGATGGAGACGGGCATGTGGGTGGTCTACTATGAACCCAAGGGCTACTCCTCCTATTTAGTTCTCCCTGCATCTTTAGCTGTTACAATAAAAAGTATAGACATTAATATATAGAAATTACATGTTATAAAAAAATGAAACATTTAACAAAATAATCACTTACCGCTAACATAAAATGTGTCTCCTCACTTGCCTCAGTAGCAGGAATAGGCCCTGGTGATGTCATGTCCTATAGAAACCATCCAGATAGAAATCAAACTTCAAATCAATAATCTTTTGATTTTTCAAAAATAGACAACTATAACAATGAATGTAAATTGAAATTTACTAATCTGCCTCATACCCCTATCAATGCCATGGAGCTATGAATCGCAGAGGCCACACCCTACTCCATTGCCCTATGAACATGGGGAGGTGTCTCTGCAGCCTGCATCATCTGAAAATACACAATAAAGCACACAAGTCACATACAAAAATCTAGTAAGTACAATTCATTCATTAAACTATTTATTTTATTACCTCCGTAAAGCTTTGAAGTCCACCACCACTGGCAGGTGTTGCCGTGAAATCTACAGTATTAACCTATTCAACATCCAAAATCAGATATTAGAATACCATTCATATAATGATGCTATTCACATGTAATATTTATAATTATTTACTAGTTACATACCCTAACAGTAGATGATATAGTGTAAAATGCAAGTGGAGAACCACTAAAAATTGCATTGACGCTATGACCCTGATATTTCATTAAAATCATCAATTTAAATTAGTTAATCTTACATTTCAAAAATAAAATTTAATAAATTAAATTCAATAAACTTGCTAATATTTACCTGAGTATCAAGGCCGAAAGTCTCACTCAGGAGGGTATCTGTCATCACCATCTGCTCAGTTGCAGATGTAGCCTATGCACCTGTGTCCTGACTATCCATGGGGTCATAGCCACAGGCTGACCTGTAAGCCTAACAAGCATGGGGTGGGACCCTACTCCTCGCACTATCTCCCAACCCACTCTGTGCTACAAGACCGGCATGCTCTATGATGCTCTGGGTCAAGGCACTAATGGACTATAGTGTATCGACCTCAACACTCTCCTTCACAATGGAAGGGATAGAAACATGCTCATGGACTGGTCTACTGATTACTCATCTCATTACCCACTGTGGGTCAAGATGTGCCCCTAGTCTATCTTGTGCTGGCCCCCCACCTCTACCCTAGAAGTCCCACATCTCAAAATAGTTTGGCACTTTATTGAGGACAAACACGCAGTAGAGTTTCCTCAAATAGTATTGCGGGACCTCATTATTATTGCATGGAGGATGGTCAAAAACTATTCACCACCTCTGCCCAAAATTATCCCTTATCACTTGGTTGTTGCACCAATGGATAGGGAACCTCTTGCATGTAATGGGTGGAGGTTGATTTGTTTGTGGGTTTGTGAAAATCGAACACAAGTCTAATTTTGTAATTTGTAATTTTTTCACATCTTGGTATGACAACTTGTCTGCATAGTAATCTCTAGACTCTCTCTTCCTATCCATCCAACTAGTTATTTGCTTGCTAATTGAATCTACATTTGATAACATAGACTCAAGAGATTCAACAAGTTTGGACCTATGCAAGGTTGAAGTGGAAGGATCTTTCAACCTTGCAATTATATCTTCAATTTCTTTTTTGTTGTTTTCAATTTTCCCCATTATATTTTCTTGTGTTCCAGGGGCATGTCGAGGAATGGATGGAGGAGGTTGTTGTTCTGTAGGTATTTCCTCCTCAGGATTTTGTGGATTTTGAGGAGGAGGAGGAGGTGTATTAACATTTCCTGACAATTAACAAAATATACATCAAAAATCAACTCAAACCTACCTATTTAGAAACAAATTCAAACAAATAAACAAATAAACTCACTCCTTTGGCATGCTCGACATCGTGGCGGCATTTTAGCAATGAAGAGATAAGATTTTTGTGTTGAATTGAGGAATCCAAAATGTGAGCGCACTTTCTAGGGTTTGCAGACCGCGGGAGTTGTGGAGAAAAAGAAATAAAAATGAGATGCAAACCCTTTTTTTTATTTATAGGACTTCATAACGTGCTCACATTATAACACGAGCACGTTATGGTTTGGTTTTGATGAGCCTTAGGCTCGTCATTACCAAACCATAATGCAAGCACGTTATAACACGCTCGCATTATGTATTGTTTGTTTTTTAAAAACTATTTGGCCACTTTTTGGCCCCCCATCTTTTTGCACTTACCTGCATAGTCTCTTTAATTTAACTCATGTGAGCATATCAAATATTCTAACTACAAATAATTTATAAATGCCAACAAATTTGAAGATATCTCTCGGCATACTGTAGATATTTTTTTTTAAATATAAATATACTAGTTTTTAATATTGTTTCATATCTTTTTAGTTACTGTCGTTAGTGAGACAGTAATCCTATTTGTGGGTTCTATTGTTTTAACTTCCTATCATAGTTGTGACAGTAAGGTTGTTAAATGAATTAGATTACAGATTAAATTATGTTTTTCTTTTATGATTGCTACAAATGGAGTAAAATCTGATGTGGATACACCATTGTCTTATTTACAAACTTTCTTGAAGTAAACTATATACTTGGTTAGGAATAGAAAACTAATTACATTGTGAATATGTGAATGAAATATGGACTAGGAAAATAAAATCAATTAATAGTCCTATTGATGTAATTTGCATGATTAAATGAAGTTTCTTTGATGAAGTACTTTCTTGAAGTGTACTCTCGTTGGTTGAGCAAACAAAGTAATTAATAAACTATATTTAGGATAAAGTATGTATTATTGACTTGGATATGAAATCATAGCTCAAACCTTTGAAATTAGTGAGCATATTTACCATATGTATATCTATGTGAATGCCATCTTATATATTAGTGGAATCTATTCTATTTAAAATTGAATTATTTTTCTATTGATTGTGCATGAAAACACATTGTTGAAGTGGAGTTGACATACATCATTATTGATTTTATTGCTTGAATTGTATTTCCATTGATTGTGCAATGGGAAAGGGATTAGAATGGTTTAGGAAAATATGAGATATTATCAATTATATTATCTATTATGTGTGTATGGGGTGGCTTTTGGGCTAGGATACTAAATGTGGATTATCAGAGATGGCTTTTCCTCTTTTCAGGAATTGAACCTGTAACTATTTTTTTAAGGCTTAGATCTAAGTGAGCAGTCATTGAAAAAGATGAATATTTTGTCTAGAAAAAATTTATTGATATATATATATATGTACCACATCTTGTTGTGAGACAATTTTCATATCATTATTTAGATTTGCACATTAGACTTCAGGTTGCATCGGGTGTTCCCTCCTGCCAGTTGTTTCCAGGTAGCTAGACATTTCGTGCAGGACTGAGTTTCCTTTGTGACATGAAGGGATCTGAGAAAGCGTAAATGCATCATGATTGGGTGGAAAAGCACCTAAGCCATGTTCCCAACTCTCAGCTCACAGGAGGACCATGTGGGTTCGTGGCGAATGGAGAGTTTGTTTGATTTATTATACTTGTACATATTTATTGTAACCTATGATTGGATGAATTATGGCATGAAAGCCAGTGGATATTGTATATTATTTTATAGTGCTATCACCTAGGTTGAGCACGTGATTTTGTAAGATTTAATGACTTTTATTTATTCATATGTATGAGATTTATCTTTTACTTGAGATGTTGTAATTAAGTGGATTATTTACTTCATGTAACTTTTGTGATGGAATGAGTACTTTACAATATTCTACCCCTATCCTCAAAAGCAGGAAGAAAGTATGGAATGATGATAGGATAGGAAGGGAGATAGATGGGATAGGATGGATGGGTAGATGGAATGACCATTTGGCTAAATTATTGGTGGTGTGAACTGTCCATGTAAGAAAATCATGAGTGGACCTAGGGAATGTGGGGATGGTAGATTGGAAAAGTGAAAGGACAAGGATATACAATGGATGGGAGATGATAAGCTAGGTGAGATTTGCCCCCAAGTGTAGGGTGCAAATGGATGGGGGATTATGCATGATGTCCATAATGGATTTTCATCATGGTACTTTCCCAAGGTGCCACAAGGAGTCGTTTTCACTAGTAAATGAATTTTTTCTCTTTACTTTTTTTATTCTTTTGTTTTCTTTATTTTTTGATTTTTTTGGGTTTTTTTAATATTTGTATGGGATGGGTGGATGTTGGATGTAGAAAGGGATTTGGAGGAAGATGAGGACTTGATCATCTATTTCCATAGAAAGGTGATAGTGTCCCATTTTGGATAGATGTGGCACATGGATCATGTCAAGTGTTATTATGTGCATGTATGTTAGTAGATGGTTATGTTAGATGAAGATGGAGTGGATGGAAAAGATGGAGGATGGATGGAAGGTGGATGAAGGATGGATGGATTATGCAAAAGGATGGACCATAGGGATGTGATGGGGGAAATATGGAGGTAGTAGATGTAGGATGCGTTGCATATGGGTTGTCATTGATGTCAATATTGGTAAGGAGTGTTGTGGTATGGAAGAGTGTAAATGATTTTAAAGAGAGATTGCAACAATATGGTGATCAATGAAGACATTAAAGAATAAGTGATCATATGTATTGTGAATAAAAGAGTAGAGGGGTGAATATATGCTCTGTAACCAAGGGAGATGGACCAGTATCATCTGTACAGAAGGAGATAGACTAGTATATGTAAGCACAAAAATCATGCAATACCTCCACAAGGACCCATATGATGATTCAAATCCTTCTCATGTACATGTAAGCATGAAATAATGTCCTCTAAGTAGCAGGTCTCTTGATGACATGTCCTCTTTTCTTGTCTTGTGTTGTTTCTTCCTTCTTGATTTCCTTCTCTCCCTATTTTTGATACTTGTTGCGACACTTGTCAACTTGCATTTTCTAGATTTCAACCTTGATCCTAAGCCTTGTGAGAGTCTTGTAGGTGACTTTTTAACTCTCCTCTTTGTTTTTCCTCTAGTGCACCTCCTAGAAGCCTTCTAGAGGTCCCCTTGTCCATCTCCCACTTTTAGTTTTCAGTTTCGTCAAACCAATCCAAATCTCCCCCTATTATTTCCAGATCTCCCCTAGGAGATTCTAATGATGCAAATGGAGATTTGGATTCTTCCACATGATTGACATGTTTCTTGATGTAGAACCTATCCTTTTCCTCTCTTCTACCATCTCCTAGCCTATTTTTCTGCATCTAACCCTATCCAGCCTAGATCTCCCCTGGCAACCTATGGTCACCCAGGAGTGACCCTACTAGCAAAAGGGGTGACCCAACCATTTTTGTAGCTATAGAAAAACTCACGTTTCTCTCTTGTTTTTGCTCTATTTTTGCCCATTTTTCTCTTTGTTTGCATGGTTTTTGATCCCTGATATAGAGTTAACTATTTCATGCACCCACACATGCATAATTAGCTATATTTGATCTCAATTTAACTCTTCAATCAATCTCATGCATTCCCTCTCCTCTATTCCCTCTCTAGTGATAAGCTATCTTTGCTTCATCACTCTCCAATCAGCTGAGTTCACTAGGTAATCAACTTTGTGAACTCCCCAATCTATTCTTGTTAACTCATCAATCAAATGAGTTAACTCTCCAACAAATCCCTTCTTCTAACCTATAAATACCCCTCACCTCTTCATTATTTTCCAAGTGGAGCAAGGTGGAGAATACTCTTCTCATCTTCACAAGCTTTTTCAAGCTTCTTCACAGGCCTTTGAGCCTCTTTCTTCATTTCTTTCTTTATTTCTTCAAAGATTCAAAAATTTCATTATTGCATAGCTTCAAAGCTCTTCCACGAAGACAAATTTATTTTGTAAATAGCTCTTGCCAAAATTTTCTAACTTAGCATTCAAATGCTCTTATAATATGAAGGTGCCTTTTGCTTTATTTGTTCAACCAAGTAGTGTCACGCTGCTTCATTCCATACCATTATGCTCAATCCAAGCTCTCATGGAGCTCATACAAGTTTCATCAAAGCTTCTTTTTGCTTCTTTGGGTCATTTTGTTGTCAAGAGGATCATCTGCTACCACAAAAGGATTTGAGGTTGCCTATTACAAGCATTGCTGAGGGTAGTGGAGTTAATAAATCTTCATTTCTCTCAGGTTCCATCATTTTTTTATTTCATGTTTATAGTAATTAGAGAATCAAATTTGCTCTTGGGAACAATAAAACACTTTTTTTTCCTTGACAGTTAGATCTTGCATGTTAGCTTAAATGCTTTCATATTTCTGGATCTAGTTTATTAGAAGAAGCATTTTCCCCCTTTTTAGATTAAATTGCATTCAAAACATCAAAAACACAAAAAACATAGGTTAACTTTGCATTAGAAAAATCATATAGAATTGCATACATATTTCCTTTTTGTAGATTAAAAGCACTTTCATTTCCAAAATACTCTAAAAAATACCAAAAGGATGTTTTGTATATCATTTAGTTTGCATGCATTTAGATACCCTAGAATAGACAAAATTACAAACCCTTGATTCCATCATGAGGTAATCACGATTCAAACGATTCCAAAATTGTAAACCCTCAATTCCATCACGAGGTAATCACAGTTCAAACAATTCCAAACAAACCCTTGATTTCATCACAAGGTAAAAACAAAGTCAAACCCTAGGTCAACAAAACCCTAGATTTGGTTAAGGTTAGCAATCATGTGACTTCCTCTCTTTTGATTCATGAATGTGCTTAGGAGTGAGAGGAGAGTGAGTGAGGGCTATGCATGACAAGATTTAAGAGATCCATACAAGACCTCAACAACAAACATTTGTGTTACCACAAGGAGACCCATTCATCCTCTTGTTATTAGAAGAAACTAGACAACGACAGATACAACATGACCTCTTACAATGCATACAAAGACGAGGACATTAATGATCTAACAACCGCTTACCCACATAGAAGTGGAATCTTAGAAATCCAAACAGAAGGAGAGAAACTAGTGACCCTTCGGGTCATAGGGTTATCTCAACTACAACCACAATAAAAAAAACATACAACAAAGCACACAACAACAAAGGCCACAGTACTTGCTGACCCCTCTTTGCAAAGTCCAACTCTCCAATGAAACAGACCCTCATCATGTCTTGCCTCCTCTCAACTGGCTAATTCAATGTGAGCGAGAGTGACGTGGCAGATCACCCTATGGAAAGGAGGGAAAGAATCCATGTGCATGCTAAAATCTGACCCGACAGCCCCAAGCAACCAGAGTCATGATTTTGAGCATACAGTATCATCTATACATGATCATACCATATCTTGTAAAGTTCATGTGTAAGTTCACAAGCCTTAATATATTTATGTTTGAAGTTTGTAGTGAGCAATGTTGGGGTCTTGCTAAACAATGATGATATGAAATCATGATACTTACTACATGACAAAGAAAGTTGTAAAAGATTGAAGGAAATTGTCTAAGTGTAGTACAAGGCAGGGAAGGTGCAATAGGCTCATAAGAAGGTACTATGCATTCTACTGTAGTTGAAGGTAAGGGCATGTAGATTGGACTAATGGCTAGATATTGCACTTAGGTACCTATGTTTCAGGTTTAAGGTCATGAAGTTTACCGCAAGATGTTTTTGAGACATAAATATGATGATAGTGTTGAAAGAGGGTAAGTGTAAAAATAGGGAGACAAGAGAATGCTCTGCACATCTCCACAAATAAAGATATGATGCTGCATGACCTGAAAGAAATGTAGATACAAATCAAAGGTATGTGTGCTACAATTCTTAGGTGATAGTATGTACCACAGCTACCATTCCGGAGTCATCTGTGTGTAGATATGCCTTACTGCTAACTGAAGTTAGTAGAGGAAGATAGCTAAGGCCACCACAGTTCACCGCAAGTTGGTAATTGATGTTGTTGATTGAATGATAAGTTCTAATGGTTGGTTGGCATGTGATGTTCAAGTTTCAAGTAATTGTGTTCACTTCAAGTATGTTGTTCATAGTTTTATATTAAGAATGTGCAAGCAGAGGATGTTAAGGACTCCAACATCAAAGATCAAGTGTTTGCATCAACATTAAATATATTAAGATGATAAAAGAAATATACATGAGCATTTTTCAATTCATAAAATACTCAATATGTAGTCCACATGATGTAATTTTGTCTTCTCCTGTATCACTTTAAATCTGGAGCCAAATACAAGGAATGATAAGTGTTTGTAGAGATCACTTGGTTTATAATGAATCTTTTTCCATGCATGATGAGTGTGCACCTACTTGGAAGAGTGTGCTAAGGTAAAATAAGACATAATTATGCTTTGTTCTTGAACTGCGCTTGATTTCTATTAACCGCATATGTTGTGGAACGAATTATTATGGCCACTACACATTTCATGTTATTTCTTTCATCTTGGCTGGCTAAGGAGAAAGATCTTGAAGCTTGTGGATGATATAAGTGTAAGATCATGTATGTGTCAAGAAAAAAAGGTAGAAGGTGTGTAGTGATAGTTTTCATATTGTGTGAATAAACTTACCTCAAAAGAAGATCTTATGATGAAATGTGGAAAGGACCAGTATGATATTATTTTTGAGGTAATTTTTTGATACGTGATGAAGTTTATCCATCTTTGTGAGTACACATCAATTAAAAAATAGGTACCTACCTAATAAAGATGCATTAATTATAGATGGTTAGGGAAAAATGCAAGAAACTTATACTTCTTTTGGTCGATTGAAACTCATTCGTGATCAAGTATTTACCTCTAGAGCTTAGCAGAGAAGAAGTCTTTCAAATAATTTGGTGAATTTGAGGATAATTGAACTAAAGGTAAAACCCTAGTGGTTGTACAAAGAGGTATTTATCAGAACTACTACTTGAAACCCTAGTTGCTAAATTCATAGAAATTTGTGATGGCAACTCTGTAACTAGTCAATGTTACCAAGAAACCTAGACTAAAATATAAGAAATGCCTCTTCAAGGCAATGTAGGTTGCCAAGAAAGGAGAACTTTCAAATATACTAACATATGTTACTTATACAAAAGATGTTAGAAGTTACATTCACTCAAAATTGGATGAAAATAATCATGTAAAATTTGAGGAGCTTAGTAATCAACATCTAGACGATGACGTTGCCTATAAATCCAAATATGCAAATATGGGGGCAAAGTATCTGGACATTTGGAAAGACTACCCTAATTTCTGTGATGAGCACGAGTGGGTAAGATACATATTGATTATAATTCATGACGAGTTCATGTATTCAGACAAGCCCTACATGATTACCAAAGATGCAATCAAGGTTATCACTAGGTTGTGTTCCACCAGATCTATACCAGTGATGAAGTCAATTAAAAATGAGAGGGTTACTGAGTTGACCGGAGCAAAATTTGACAAAAGGACACTAACTGTGAATGACATAATTGATCCGGGTGTCCATTACACAGCTATGGGAATTGCTTATAAAGTTTACTTTACAAATAAAGAGGGATCTACCATTGATACTACCATTCACACTACTTACTAGATGGTCAAGGAAGGTAAATAGTTTGACCTTTGCAAGGTCATGAGAGAACAACTTTTGGAAAACTTGAGAAGGAAAAAAGAAATTAGATATATTTTTAGGTATGGTGCATGGATTATCTGTCCTGCATTCTAATTTTGAATGAACTACCTAGTTTTAGTGGAATGGTCTAGCAATAGCATATCCCTATTGCTACTCAAATCAAGAGTCATATAAGAGGGATTAGTGATCCAAATAACTATAAAACAATGTACTGGGGTTTCTTCAAAACCCTTCAAATCAACATGCATGCTAGAGAAAGAGTTCCTTACATTTTTGTACAACAATATAGAGAGAGTATCACATTTCTAGTTGATAAGGACTATACCTATATGCATGTAGTTGAACCTAGAACTGCATGGATTCCTAAACTGCCATATGAGGTTTCTAGAGAAGAAATAATGGTCTATTTTGATATGTTGCTCAGCAAACCTAAAGACACCACTGCTGAGAGGTTTGGTACTTATGATGAGATAAGTGACAAGATAGATAAGAAGAGTGTGGAGGAGCATTTTGAGAAACATAAATTAGAATTTCATAAAAAGATGGGCCTTCCACCAGAATCCACATCTGAAGCCTCTATGAAGGAGACACATCATGCCTCTACTATTCCATCAGCTACACAAAGTTAAAGAAGGACTAGTAGAGCTACTTCTTCTACTATAAATGTACCAAAACCCTCTAGGTTAGCACAAATGGAGTCCACTGGAAGAAGGGTAGCTTTTGAAACATAAGCACAGAAGAAGACTGGAGAAAAAAAGCATGCTAGACCCAAAATTAGAGCCAAAAGGAAGAAGGTTAAGGTAGAGGAGAATGAAGAGGAAGAAGAAGAAGGAGAAAAGGAAACCTCCAAGCTAAAAAAGAAAAGAAATGAAATCCAAGCAAAATCCTTTGGTGACTTATACAAAAGGCCCTCTTCAATTAGAAGTTGTCTTCAATGGAATTGAAGAACATGGGATTTTGAAACACACAACTAACTTGTATCTAGATGTTCCTCCTAAGGATTAAAAGACCATTGAAAAAGTTCTAGTTATGTATATGCTCAAATATAACTTTCTCATGATTGATGTGATTGAAAAGGTATGACAAATTTTGATATGTGGTGAATAAAATAAGAATATGCAGTGGTATTTTGACATAAATAAGGCACATTGTACATATTGTCTTGTTGTTGTGGTTACTCCTCTTCATTCTCCTTTTCTTCTTCCTTTTCCTACATATCTTCTTCAATATCCTGCTCTGTATATTCTTGCTCTGATTTTTCTTCTTGTTTGCTTTGTTCAATATTAACATTAGGAACACTTGAAACATTAATACCAGAAATGCCTGATGACACTGTTTCCCCTATCTGCACCCTAGTTTGAACTTGTACATTCTCAGGCATGCTTTCCTATCTTGACTGTGATGGTTGGCTTGAAGATACATCTAGCCCTTCTATAATTTTCTCTTCTTCTTTTCCTTTTTCTGCTTTTGCTACCTATTGTGCAACACCTTGCACTTGTTTTATGATTTCTGGCGATACCAGTTGACGAAAAGCATCCACTGCCTCTAGGTCCTCTTGTATATTTTCTCCTTTTGTCACTGGGGTTTGTGTCTTCTTCATAGACATTTGAGTACTGTGTTCTTCTAGTATAGGGGAACTGTTTGATGCTTCTTCTGCTTCTTCCTCATTCTCTACCCCTATATTTGATCCAAATTGTGTTTCTTCATCATCACTACTATCATTTTCAATGTTTACAATTTCTCCCACCTTCTTAACCTCTTGGCTCTTTGACTCTTGCAGGTTCTCTTTAGTCAATTCTTGTTTGACTTTTATGTATCCTTGTCTTCTCTCCTCATGTGTAGAATTAGTGGATCCAGGCTTTTGTCTTGTTCCTACTTGTGGAGCATCCACAATTATAGTGGGTATATGTGCTTTCCCTTTTGGAGCATTAATAATCATAGCCTTCAATGGACTTTGCTCTGCTGGTGCCTTTGGTGTTTGTACCTGTTCCACATTAGCTCCTTGGCTTGATGTCCCTTCTTCTATGAATGTACCTGAAGGAATGGTGACTATGATACTAAGAGCATAATGATCCATAAGTGTTGCATTATTATCCTTGTCAAGAATTATAGTTTCTACAATTTTTCTCCTCTATTCATGAAAACATAGTAAATCATCCTTATTTTCTCTTTCTCTCTTCTTTCCCTTCTTTTGATACATGGCTATAACACCTTGAGCCTTAAGCTCTTCCATCTTATCATTTACCTGTGTCTTAGAAAATAAAATAACTGGCTTGGATATCACCTCCAAGGATGTCTCTGCTAGCTCTTCCCAATCTGGTTCATTGATGGGCAGTAATGCCACTCCCTTTCTTTCATAGCTTTTATGTAATACTTTACCATCATCTTTTGTAACTTCTTGGGGTACACTAATTTCCCCCATAGTTCTCATTTATTCTAATGTCAATCTTTGATCAGACCTTTTCTCACCTCTTTTTGTTATTCTCACAATCTGACCAAAAGTCTTCAATGTGGATTTGGTGTCTATATTTCTTATCAATGTAGTTTTGGATTCTATGGAAAGGGTCAAAATGTCTAAGTCAAATTCTTCAAACCCATAGTATCTCAGCTCCCTCTCTAATTATTGAGCTATATCCTCATTATAACATGAATAATTACCAAGTATCCAAGGGGATTTGATGTTTCCTCTGCCAAACTTCATGTTTTACATTCTAAACACATTCAGAATCTGCCTAGAGAATTCTAATACAATCAATCTATCTAGAGGATAATTTGGCAAGTTGAATGGTTTTCCCTCAAATCCTTCAGTTCTGATGTATGTAAAGGTAGGGAATTTGATATACCAAGAACTAAAAAGACTTATAGCATTTGCTGCTTCTTCTAATAACCTTCTATCCTTATCTCCTATTAGAACACTAACCAAATAAATATAAAATATATCATTATCTCTTACATACTTTTGTAGTGCATTCTGCACCTGTAGGTCAAGATAATGATCATAAACCAACTTTTGACCTGGGCCATTTCCCATGGTACCCACTCTATCAATCCCAGCTAATGGTGGCATTTCAACTGCACATGCATAAATCACATAGGAAGACAAATATAATTTTCTATTCTTCTTAAATGCCATTACTTGTTTGTATATTGCAGTACTAATAGCCCTAGCCCAATGAATTGTTCCAGGCTTTTCTCTGATATACTAGTTAATGGTGAACATCCATGGCTCAAACTTTGTTGCATCTTTTAATCCAGCCATCCTGCTCAACAATATGATCATTATGTGTATGTCTTCCTTAAAGTCAATCATGTATAAATTATTTGGTACTCTTACTGTGGCCTTTGGTTTGTTTTCTGTTGTATATCACCTATAGAAAATGTTAGTTTTACACTCTTTCTCATTTTTAGTAAAATCCACAGTATACTGATCAACATCAACATCCATCATTTGATCTTTAATCTCCAAGACAAATGTTCTAGCTATTCCTTCTGTAGACAAATCTACAATAGTTTGCCCTTTGTGCATTACTTTTTTGGTACTCAAATTATATTTTCTTATACACTCTAATATCAAATCTTTGGCCTCCATTGCCAATAGAAAACCAGCAGCTTTGTACAACCCATTTTCCCAATTTTTTCTCATGTCTAAAGTGGCATCTAGTGCCATGATTTTCTATAATACATCATTTGAATCATAATGACCAATGTTTGTATCTGTGACTATTCCTCCCATGCTATATATCAGAGATGAATATCCGCTGATTGGCGACAATTCTTCCCTAACCATTTCTTTCTTCAATTTCCTTTCATTCTCTTCTCCTTTTTGCATTAAAGTTGTTGCACATGAATGTTCAGATGCAAAAGAGTAAATATAAAAGGGTTTAGTGTAGTTTGGACTGGCTAGTACTGGAGCATCAGAAATAGTTGCTTTGATATCTTCAAATGCTGCTTTAGCCATTGGTGTCCACTCTATCTTAGAATCCTTTTTCAACATAGCATTCAATGGCTGCACAATTTTTGCAAATCTAGTAATAAATTTTCTAGCAAAGTTAATTTTGCAAAAAAATGATTTCAATTCTTTCTTACTACTTGGAAATTGTAGCTTATTAATTCCCTCCACTCAGTCTGGGTCAATGTAAATTCCATTTTCAGAAATAATATGCCCAAGTAACTTACGCTCAGGTACACCAAATGAACACTTCTTTGGGTTTAGAGAAATTCCATACCTCTTGCATCTTTCAGCACTTTCCTCAAATCATTTGCATGAGAAGACATTTCCTTAGAAAACACAGTTAGATCATCCATGTAAATCACAATGCATTTACCTGTTAACCCTTGAAATGCAATATCCATGGCCCTCTGGAAGGTAGCACCTGCATTGATTAGGCCAAATGGCATTCTTCTGTATGCATAATTACCCCATTTACACATGAATGTTGTCTTTAGCCTATATTCCTTGTCTACTAATACTTGATTATAACTAGAAAATCCATCAAGGAAGTACATCATTTTAGCTCCATTCACTGCTTGTAGAACTTCATCTAATGGAGGAAAAGGGTAATTGTATTTTTTATATGCCTTATTAAGATTTCTAAAATCAACACAAAGTTTGATGTCTCCATTTTTCTTTCTTACAGGTACTAAGTTAGCTACCCAGGTAGAATGTCTTACTAGAAAAATTATCCTTGCAGACAATAATTTTTTAACCTCTTCAAAAATTAAGGGATCTAGTATAGCATTCACTAGCCTTTGTTTCTGTCTAAATGGTTTCACCCCTGGCCTTAATGGGATCACGTTTGTTATGATAGAAGTATCATATATTTTCAGATCTTCATAAGTCCAAGAAATCACATGTTTATATTCTTTTAATACTTCTACAATTTATTTATTTAATTCATCAGAGCACACTTTTCCAATTAATACATTCTGAGGGGTTTTCTCTATCCCTAAATTGAAAGGATCACACTTACCTCCTTCAGTTTTAGGAAGATCCTTTTGTTTGACCACTCCATCAAAATCAAAGATCTTCTCCAATTCTATCACTACCTTGGGAAGACAATTACTTTTCAACTCAATTATATCTTCTTCATCCCAAGATACATCTAGTCTTTCTTGCTCATCAATAATTTGTGTTTCAAAAACATCATGACACGTGATAAAATCCACAATCTTTTGATAACCCTCAAACACTTGAAAATGTGTCAAATTGTCTGGTATACTTGGTACATTTACCAATTCTACAACAAATCACTTCAGACCTAACAAAATTAGGGGTTCTAAAGAACTAGCAGCAACTGCTAAGGCATCTGGTCTTTGATTCAATTCCCTAGGAATATGTTCGATATTAAAAGAATCAAAAGATTTAATTAGATCCCATACCCTATGCCTATACTAACCATTTGTTTGAAATTACATGCATACAACCTCCTCACTTGTCTAACTACTAGCTCAGAATCAGAAAATACCTTGAGTACTTTTACCTTTTTCTTTATGGCCATCACTAATCCATATATCAGAGCTTCATACTCTACTACATTATTGGTGCAAGGAAATTAGAGTATATACCATTTGGATCAATAAGTTCAACTCCTACTCCTGCCCCTTGTTTGGATTTTGATCCATCACATTTTAGGGTCCACATGTCACTTTTATTTTTATGAATTGGACCCTTTGTTTTTGTTGCAAGGTGTGACCCTTGGTGATGGCAGAGCGGGCAACAATGCGGCAGAGTATTAAGGGATTGGTACAAATTCTCAGAACTCCACAGTCGCGATGCTTCCTTCTATCAGTAATTATCTATTGAACCATTGAACCCCTCAACTCCATAGGCACCTTATTAAACCAACACCTCGAATGAACCTTCGCTGAACCCAGAATTTGTGAACTGTTGAACTGTTGAACCGCAGAACCGGTTCAACCATTGGTTCAACTATCACTAGTACTTAACACAATCTCCATCGAACAGGCTTAAGTCCTTGAACCCACATGAATGGTCGAACCGTTGAACCAGTTCAAAGGTTCAACCAAACTCTTTCCGCCATCTCAAAGTTCCTTTGATGGTCTTTTCTCACTCGAAGCAAATACTTTAGCTTCTTAAACATGCATTCATCAAACCAATGAACCTGCTGTAGCCGATGAACCATTGAACCTTTGAATTGGTTCAACCACCTATGACCATCTACTATTAGTTTCTCTGATATACTTCAACCTGATACATAGATGCAGGATATACATGAAATGTATAATCATATACAAATGCAATATACACATGAAATGTACTTAGGTACATTAATGATATACACACTACTTGTATCTTCAGCAAACAACAAGAGTGTAACCTAGAAGGACTTTTATACATACCTTTCTTCATAGGATATACATAAGATGATACTCATATACAAATGCAATATACTCATGAACTATTCCCAGCATGCAATTGACGTATATACATAAAATGTACATCTAAATCTCATGCCAATAACCTCCTCTATAATGAATCTCACGGTTTCTATTCTGTCATGACTATGAACAAAAGGAAAACAAAATAGAAAACTATTTTACAAGTCCATTCCACTGATTTCACAGAAATCCACCAGTGGAATGGCTTTAATCGTACATCTCGACCACATAAGGACTAAATTAAATACAAAACGATTCTATATAGATAAGATACACAAGACAATTCAATACACAGGGAATTTACATGGAATCCAGAATTTGTAAAACACAACTGACAGAATTTCTATTTCTTCATTCTTACAGAGATTCATACATTTGATAATTCTAGAGGATGGAAAAAACCAACAACATCTTCCTCTCTTTTCTCTCTGCCTCATCTTTTTCTGTGTATATCTCCCCTGTTCTGATTTTTCTTAAACCAAGATTATAATAAAAAACCTTAACTAATCACTCGACACTTGTTTGGCTTAAGACAGCAAAACACCTAATCATGCGACACATTGATTTAATTATCCACATACCCCAAATGTCTAATGATGTCCAAATTGGCTTATTGGGATGCCAAATTTGGGACTTCAGTTCTCATGGTGGGTTCGGTTCTTACAAACATGAAATGTCATCACAAATACTACATGATAACATAAAATGCATAAAACATTTTAAACCTTAGTCTTCTCCCTCAAGTGTGTATTTAGATTGTTGAAGGGGTGTTCCTACACCATACTCCCTGGGAGAAGAGATCTCAAGCCCACTTGAGATCAGAGTTTGAAGGTTTGCACCATATTTTGTAATCTGACCTTTAGTCATCGAAACTGCCTCTAAATCAAGTTTCCTGTGCCAAGCCACCAAGTACTCTATGTACTCTTTGTTCCTTGTCTTCTTTGTCACTCTTGAGTCTAATACCTTCTTCAATTTTGGTGGATCATGCTTAGGAATATCATCATCTGCTACATCCTTCAATGGTTCCTGTTCTATATCTGCATTCGGCTTGTATGGAGTTAAATCACATACATTGAAAATGGGTGACAATCCAAGATCAGGAGGAAGTTGGATCTCATAAGCATTCTGCCCACACTTCTTCAAAATCTAACATGGTCCAATCTTCCTCTGCATTAGCTTGGTATATTTACCTTTTGGGAGTCTCTCCTTCTTTAGATTAACCCACACCAAATCTCCAACATCAAATTATACATCTCACTTTTTCTTGTCAGCATATGCTTTGTATTTCAATGTAGTCTGTTGAAGCTAGTTCTTGACTTGATCATGCACTTCTTTGATAGCTGAAGCAAAAGCTTCTCCATCTGCACTAATGGGCTCTCCTATAGGCAGATCTCTCAGCTCCAAAATACCTCTTGGATGAATACCATATACCACCTGAAAAGGTGACTTCCCTGTATTCCTATTGATGGTGTCATTATAGGAAAATTTTGCTTGTGGTAGGAGGTTATCCCACTTATCTCCATGCTGCCTTGTCAAACATCTTAATAGATTTCCCAATGAATGGTTAACTACTTCAGTCTGCCCATCTATTTGAGGATGGTAGGATGATGAGAAGGATAAATTGGTTCCAAGCTTCTTCCAAAGAGTCCGCCAAAAGTGGCCAATAAATTTTACATCTCTATCTGAGACTACGCTCAATGGTAATCCATGTATCCTCACTACTTCCTTGAAAACAGGGCTGCAACATATGAAGCATCACAAGTGGTTTTGCATGGCAAGAAATGTGCCATTTTACTAAATTTGTCTACTATAACAAAAACACTATCATATCCCTTCCTTGTCCTAGGTAAACCCAATACAAAGTCCATGCTTATGCTCTCCCATGGTCTAGAAGGAATGGGTAGTGGCTGATACAAACCTGCATTAGTGGATCTTCCTTTTTCTTTCTAACATATCACACATGCCTCCACAAATTTCCTCACATCTAACTGTAACTTGGACCAATAGTAATGCCTCTTCACAAGATCAAGAGTCTTATCCAGACCAAGATGTCCTGCCATGGCCCCACAATGTTTCTCCTGAATGATATTCAGTCTCATAGAACACCTTGGAATACATAACTATCCACCTTTGAAAAGTAATCCATCTTGGATTAGAAATTCAGAGAACTCAACATGAAATTTGTCACCAAAGGAAATACATACCTTATAGATTTCTCCAAAGTCTTCATCATCATCATACATGGCCTTTAAAGAGTCAATGCCAACACTTTCCAATTGAATCTGATTTAGGGTTAGCACCCTTCTACTCAAAGCATCTGCTACTTTATTCTTGACCCCTTTCTTGTACTTGAGTGTGAAGGTGAAAGCTTGTAAAGTTTCTACCCATTCATGTGCCTATGGTTCAGCTTCTCTTAACTATTTATGAAACTAAGGGCCTGATTATTTGTGAACACTATGAATTCTTTTGGCATTAGGTAGTGTCTCCACTTTTTGAGTGACTATACTAGAGTGTACATCTCCAAATCATATGATGAATATCTCTTCTTTGCATCATTTAGTTTCTCACTAAAAAAGGCAATAGGCCTACCTTCTTGACTGAGTACTGCCCTAATTTCCATGTGGCTTGCATCACATTCTACTTGGAAAATCTTGTTGAAGTCAAGAAATGGAAGGACTGGCTGCTCTACCACCTTCTTCTTCAATGTTTCAAATGAATCATCTGCCTCCTTTGTCCAAGTGAACCTGCACTTCTGTTCTCCTTTGATGGTGTCAAGCATGGGTGCACAAACATGACTAAACCCTTTTATAAACTTTCTATAGAAGGTTGCTAATCCATGGAAACTTCTAACATCATTCAAGGTTTTAGGAGTTGGCCAAGACAATATGGCACTTACCTTCTATTGATCCATTTTCAGTTTGTTATGTGAGATGACAAATCCCAAGTAGATGATCTCTTCCTGCATGAACAAACACTTTCCTAAGTTGATCATTAGCTTCTCTTTATGTAACATTTTGAGGACCAAGTCTATATGGTTGAGGTGCTCTTCCCTTATATTACTGAAAATCAGGATGTCATCTAGATATACTATGACAAATTTTCCCATGAATTCCCTCAAGACCTCATTCATCAACCTCATAAAGGTACTAGGGGCATTGGACAAACCAAAAGGCATGACCTTCCACTCATATAAACCCTCATTGGTCTTGAATGCAATTTTCCATTCATCTTCTAGCCTAATCCTAATCTGATGATAGCCACTCTTTAAATCTATTTTTGTGAAATACTTAGCACCCCCCAAGCAATCAAGTAAATCTTCTATCCTAGGGATTGGGAACCTATACCTGATTGTTATCTTGTTGATAGCCCTTGAATTAGTACAAAGTCTCCAAGTGCCTTCCTTCTTTGGTGCTAGTACAGCTGGTACCATACATGGGATTAAACTCTTGCCAATTAGGCATGTCTCCAACAATTCCTCAATCTGCCTTGCTACCTCTGTATTCTTCTCTAGGGTAAGCTTGTATGCTGCTTTGTTTGGGAGTGTAGATCCTAGGATCAGATCTATACAATGGCTGATGTCTCTCATAGGTGGTAGGGACCTTGGCATTCCACCAGAGATGATGCCCTTGCATTTGTCCAATAACTCTTGGACAACCGGATCTATGAACCTTTACCTCTTCTCTCCCTTGACTTCTTGCTGCTACTCCTTGTTCACCTTTAGGCATGGAATTAGATCATATGCAACTGCTCCTTCTTCTTCTATCTCTTTCATGAATCGTTTGCCTTTTATCATCATCGCCTTGACTTCTTTCCCTTTTGATTCCACCTCATTCTCCATCAATGGTAGTAACTCTATCACCTTACCATCCTTGGTGATTGAATATGTGTTTCTCACTCCATCATGGTGTGCCTTCAAATCATACTACCATGGTCTTCCAAATAGGAGATGGTAAGCATCCATCTTGGCAATGTCAAACAATGACCTATCCTTGTATGGTCCAATTTGAAACTCTACCCAAGCCTGTTCTTCCACAACTATTTTTTGACCTTGGGTGAGCCATGAGATCTTGTATGGGCAAGGATGTGGTAGTCTTCTAAGCTTCAGCTTTTCTACCATTTCAAATAACACAAAATTTTTAGTGGATCCGAAGTTAATCAAAACTTTACATACCTTTCCTCCTGCCTTGCAAGTAGTTCTGAAGAGAGACTTCCTTTGTGGGGGTTCTTTGTCAGGCACCTTCATGCTGGTCATTACTCTCCTAATCATCAGAGATTCTCCTTTCTCATGATATTTATATCTATCAGGAGTATTCACACTTTGAGAAGTGTTTGAGCTTGTCACACTTTAACAATTAGGTTCTTGGATTAGATTGATCCTCCCTTCTCCTATTGAACTTGTTGCCTTTCCTTGCTAGCTATATGGCCTTCTTGATTGCAATTGTAACATCTGATAGGTCCTCTGCCCTAAGATCTCCCTCTAAATGGTGGTCTTCTGCCCCTAAAATTTCCTCTTTGACTATAACTTCCCCCTTGGTTTTGACTATTATCTCCTTTGCTGCTCTCTTGATTTGATTCACCTTGGAATCCAAATCCATTTCCTCTGCCTCTGAAAGGACTTCTTCCTCCCCTTTGCTATCTCCCTCTTCCTCTAATGTTCTATTCTTGTCTTCTCTTGAATTTCTCTTCCACTTTGAGTGCCAATTGGTAGCACTTTTGGACTGTCTCTGGGTTATGCAAATTTATGTCTTCTTATATGGCAAACCTTAATCCATTGAGGTACCTTGCCACCTTCTCTTCTTCATTCTCCTTTACCTTTGTCTTGACATATAGTTTCATGAACTCTTCTATGTATGAGTTGACATCTAACTCTTTGTGCTTCAAGTTTTGTTTCCTCTTATGTAATTGGATGTTGTAATCCAATGGAACATAGGCCTCCTTCACTAAAGCCATCATTCTCTTCCATGTTGCAACTCTATTCTTTCCCTCTTTCACCCTGTCATCTTGGATGAAATTCCACCAAGTTAGTGCAGCCCCTTTCATTTTGGATTGAGCCATATTCACCCTTTGGTGGTCTAGGATTTCCTCGGTCTCAAAGAAGTTATTCAAGGAGTCTATCCACTCCATCACTGAATCAGGTTCCATTTTCCCTGCAAACATTGGCAGGTCTACTTTCATATCCATGGTCCATCTCTCCATGGATTTGAGGGCATTAAGTAAGGGTCTCTCTAGTCTACAGGAACCTTTATCTCTTCTTGCTTAGGGATCTCCTCTTCATCCCTATCTTCTCATTTACCAGAATCTTCTTCCCCTTTCTCTACTCTATCCCCCAACTTCTCTACCTCCTCTTTCAAAGCCTAATTTTGAGCCCGAGTTGCTCTTCTCTCTGCCATTTTCTTTCTCACTAATGCCGCCAACTCAGCATTGGTCATTTTTGCTAGGTACTCTGATGATCCCTCTTTGTCTGACATTTTGTCTGCTGCTTCTTCCTAAAGGATACTCCTTTGCTCTGATACCACTTGATGGTAGAGCGGGCACCGGTGCGACATAGTAGCAAGTAGCAAAGGATTTGTACAAATTCTTGGAACTCCACAGTCATGATGCTTCCTTCTATTGGCAATTATCTATTGAACCATTGAACCCCTCAACTCCATCGGCACCTCGAATGAACCTTCGCTAAACCTAGAATTCATGAACTGTTGAACCGTTGAACCGCTGAACTGGTTCAACCATTGGTTCAACTATCGCTAGTACTTAACATAATCTCTGTTGAATAGGCTTAAGTCCTTGAACCCACATGAATGGTTGAACCGTTGAACCCTTTGAACTATTGAACCAGTTCAAAGGTTCAACCAAACTCTTTCCGTCGTCTCAAAGTTCCTTCAATAGTCTTTTCTCACTCAAAGCAAATACTTTAGCTTCTTAAACATGCATTCATCAAACCAGTGAACCTGTTGTAGCCGTTGAACCATTGAACCTTTGAATTGGTTCAACCACTTGTGACCACCTACTATCAGTTTCTCTAATATACTTCAACTCGATACACAGATGCAGGATATACATGAAATGTATATTCACATACAAATACGATATACACATGAAATGTACTTAGGTACATTAACGATATACACACTGCTTGTATCTTCAGCAAACAACAAGAGCATAACCTAGAAGGACTTTTATACATACCTTTCTTCATAGGATATACATAGGATGATACTCGCATACAAATGGGATATACTCACGAACTGTTCCCAGCATGCAATTGACGTATATACATAAAATGTACATCTAAATCTCATGCCAATAACCTCCTCTATGATGAATCTCACGGTTTCTATTCTATCATGACTATGAACAAAAGGAAAACAAAATAGAAAACTATTTTACAAGTCCATTCCACTGATTTCATAGAAATCCACCAGTGGAATGGCTTTAATCATACATCTTGACCACAGAAGGACTAAATTAAATACAAAATGATTCTATACAGATAAGATACATAGGACAATTCAATACATAGGGAATTTACACGGAATCTAGAATTTGTAAAACACAACTGACAGAATTTCTATTTCTTCATTCTTATAGAGATTCATACATCTGATAATTCCACAGGATGGAAAAAACCAACAACCTCTTCCTCTCTTTTCTCTCTGCCTCATCTTTTTCTCTGTATATCTCCCCTATTCTAATTTTGTTTAAACCGAGATTATAATAAAAAACCCTAACTAATCACTCGACACCTATTTGGCTTAAGACAGCAAAACACCTAATCATGCAACACATTGATTTAATTCTCCACATACCCCAAATGTCTAATGATGTCCAAATTGGCTTATTGGGATGCCAAATTTGGGACTTCGGTTCTCATGGTGGGGTCGGTTCTTACAAACATGAAATGTCATCACAAATACTACATGATAACATAAAATGCATAAAACATTTTAAACCTTAGTCTTCTCCCTGAAGTGTGTATTTAGCTTGTTGAAGGGGTGCTCTTGCACCACTTGGTCTCCTTGTTCAGCGCTACGCTGCGGTGGTTTGCAACAAGGGCTTAACCGCCTCCCGTGCTTGTTAAGTCAAGTGGTTGTATTGGGCATTAAAAGGTCAATCTTTTGGTGCAACAGCAGCTAACAATTGGTATCAGAGCCGAGGTCACGGGTTCAAACCCCGCGCTTGCGCTGAGGGGGGATTGTTGCAAGGTGTGACCCTTAGTCTCCTTGTTTAGCGCTGCACTGTGGTGGTTTGCGACAAGGGATTAACCGCCTCCCGTACTTGTTAAGTCAAGTGGTTGTATCAGGCATTAAAAGGTTGATCTTTTGGTGCAATAGCAGCTAACAATTTTAATAGGAATTGTTTTACTTACCTCATGTTTTGTAGGAGCGCACATATTCTCATGTATCTTTTCCTGATTTGTAGATATCATTGTACTCTCTGTCTATTTATAAAATTCAGAATGATTGATACCTTTTGTTTTCACACCCTCACTTGAATTCTTTAGCAATTTGTTATCATCATCATGGAAATGCAACATAGGTTCATTAAGGACACCCTTTCCTTTTTGTTTCCCCATTAATTCCACACACTTCCTGTGCTGATATTTAATTATGTCTCTGTACATTCCATAGTTTTCTTCAGAATGGGAAGTCTTATGAACTCTACACCAATTCTTATACAAACCACATTGGATAGGGACTCCCCGTTGGATGCACTTCTCCATTTCTTACCTTATGATTTGATTGAAGCTACTCACTGCATTATCTTCTTCATTAGAAGAACCATGATTAGAATCAACAAACACATTTGTTCCACTATTAGTAGATTTTGATCCAACATCAAATGCTAAAATTTCTACTTGGACTCCTCTATTTGAAACCCTATGAACACCTGGTTTGAAAAAAGCATACAATAGCTCATTGGTCCTATTATACTCTATGAATATGTGCTTCATCCTAGGCTTGACCTCAATTCTAATTTGGTTTGGGATGCCTCTCCAGGGAAACCACATGTGAGAGAAGTTTGTTGCCATATATCCGTTTAAAGTTTTAGACCAATCTCGACTCAACAACATACCATAATTGACTGGAATATCAACAACCTGAATGTCAATGTACTGATTTACTCTATAATCAAAAGCCAACTACATTTGAATATGCATCAGTTCACCTACCACATTGACCTTAGATTTATCTAATTGTGTAACAACCTTGGCCGACTTAGTAGGGGTAAGTCCTAAAGTTTTGCATATCCCTAATGGCATGACATTTGCCAAAGCTCCTGAATCAACCATACAATTATGCATTTTTTTCCTAAAAATCCTCAAGGTTAACAAAAAAGTACGGGACTCCTTCTTCTATGCATACATTACTATGTTAGTGCTCACAGGTTGTTCAACATTCTTAACTTTATCCTTGGTCTGTGCATCTTTACCATGATTGTTTGCACTTACTAGATTATCTCTAGGTCCTGACTCATCTAGGGATTTTATGAACACATTTTGTATCCCTAGACTACTCAATAACTCGTATAAAGGTACATTAATCTTTATCTTCTTTATTTCTTCAAACATATAGTTCATTAGTTTTGTAGCTTCATTAGAATCTATCTTTCCTACCTGAACCTTTGATGTTGTAGAAACACCAACCCCTTGATGACTAACTTTGGATGGTACTGGGTTATTACTTGCATGCTGATTAGGTGGAGTGTTAAAGTTGTTGGGAGGTGTAGAGGTAGTAAAAGGACCACCTAGTTTTCTATTACTCCTCAAATTATAGGAATGATTCCTATTGGACTGTTGAAAGGCCTATACCTCATCTAGTTCACACAACCCCTCATTTTCAATTTCAAAGGGAAACTGAAAGGTTTCTAGCACTAAGGCTGATTCTAGATATAAGCTTTCACAATAGTATGGTTCATCTTTTGCTATTTGAATTCCTTCATCTTTGGTTGAGAATGTAAAACTCTCTAATACCATAGTAGACTCAAATCTTTAAGGTACTATCTCATTTCCCTTAGGAATTAGAAAATTAGATGTAGGATCTTGTACCTCTACATTAAAGATACTAGCCGCTAAATGAAACTGTGGATAGTCAAGCTTAGTGTCTGCTCTAGTATTATGAATCCTACACCAATTCTTTAGTGGTACATTGGCCATTTGTATTCTACTAGGCTGTTTAGGCTCATGATTATCTGGATTCTCAAATGGAGAAGCCAAAGTGCCATTATTTGGTCTTGTGTTCCACATTCTAGGGGGTTTGGGCTAGTTTGGACTTCTGTTATCATTTCCCCAAGCTTTACTATCTCCATTATGCCCTCTATTTTGTGATCCTTATCCTTGGTTTTGACTCTAATTTTGATTATGATTTTGACTCTAAGGATTTCTGCCATAAAAATTGTCATTCCTCAGCTGAGTCACCTTAGTTGGTAACCTTCTTAAGTGTGCAGTAATCTCTTTCATCTCCTCCCTATCATCTTGTGTCTTAGCCATGTATGCATCTTGAGGAGGTTGAAAGAATGAATGGCCATTAGCCTGGTTACTATTAACACCATTACCTGTGTATGGAACAATGGCTTGAGTAGGGATAGGGTTATATAGGTGTGTAGGTAGGTACTGGATTTAAATATGGAGTATTATGCATAGGAACACCATTCCATGGTTACATTTGGTTTGAAACTCCAGGATTTCCTACACTCACAAAAGGACTATAAATTGTCTGCCTCATCTCTTGGTTAATTTTCACTGCTTCCTTATAGGATTTTGACATAGTATCTACATCAGGTTGTCCCTTCACAAACATTGCAGTCAATGGATTTAAAGAAGCATAATACATTGCTAAGATTGCCTTAGTAATCACAGTGTAAGGATCTATTAACTTTGAATAAGCTTTTTGGAACCGATCGTTAAAGTTATTTATGAGTTCTCCATCACCTCACCTAATTCCTGCTAGCTTATGATACAAAGTTGAAGGCTCTATTGGACCTCTAAACTTGGATAAGAATGCTTCCTCCATAAGTTCCTAGGAGGTCACGTGACCATTTGGTAAATTCACATACCAACTGGAAGCCTTCTCATTAAAAATAAAAGGAAACAACCTACAAACTACATCCTCATGTTCCAATCCTGTTCTAAAGCATACTTCCTTGAACATTCGAATGTGATCATTAGGATCTTGATGTAATTGATACTTAAGGAAAATTTTCTCAGGATTCTTAGGAATCTCATGATAATCAGCAAAAAATATAGGGGAATTGACATTAAAGTATGCCATAGTTGGACCTCTACGTGGACTAGGGCTTCTAGGAGTAGTTGGATTTCTAGGAGGACTAGGACCTCTAAGCAGACTGGGACCTCTAGGAGGACCTAAACCAAGATTTATTGTTGCAAGTATGGGCCTAACCGATATTGTCATTGATGTCAACATACTCATGTTTCATTAATGATAAGGATTGGATGAGCTGTGTGCTGAGGATATTGAGAAAATTAGCCTCAATCAGGAACAGTGAAGAACAGTGATGATAGTAAGGTAAAAGTCCAAGATAGGATGAGGATCAGAGGATGCAGATTAAAGGGTTTGTAGATGTGTGTCTTAAGGTGGTCTAGTAGAGATTTCAGAGATCCACATAAAGATCTGAAGAAGTTGTGGCCACTCAAGTAAAACCGGTTTCGACAGATATTCAGTGGTGACAGAGTGATATAGATAGGTCCAGTGAGATCCAGAAATGCAGTATCCAGTTCTACAGATTTGAGGGAGTATTGAGGAATTCCTTTTGAAGTATCAACTCGATTGGTTCATGGTTTGAAGGTTTACAAGCATCTATTCCTTTATGACAGTGATGATAGACTATGTTCTTGAGGTTCCGGATGAAGGAGAGAAGGATTTCAGTAAGCAGATGAAGTGTGGATGTTCTTGGTGATTCAACCAAGCTTGTGGAGGTCTTTGGATTGTGTCCAATTCATTTTGGTGGTCCACATTGGAGTTGGAGCTCGTGATTAAAGAATGACTTCCAGATGATGGTGTTCTTCATGAGACTGGCCGACCGGATGAGTTACACATCATGCAGATGTTCTTGTAGTTGTTTGCTGACTTAGACGATTATTCCTAAGTTGATTCCTTGTATAAATAAGGGATTTTAAAGTCATTTCAAATGTGTCCTTGTGGAGATGAGTGTGTGGTAGCGAGGAGGAGAGCGAAAGGTAGAGCAAAAGTATTGGGCTTAAATGGAACCGATTCAAGCATGGTGAAGATGTTATTTTCCAGTTCAAGTAGGTGATACTTATTTCTTTGTAGACAGTGTGTCTCCTATAGGCAGTGGGCCTCTTGTGAGCAGTGTGCTTAGGCAGTGAGCCCTAATTAGCATGTTCCATTTGTTCTTTATGTTCTTCTAATAGAGAATACAATCTTGGGTTAATCACCCCATGGTTTTTCCCTTAACTAGGTTTTCCACTTCAAAATTTTGGTGTCTCATGTGTTAATGTGTTTTTGCTCTTGAGTCATTGCATTATGTTTCCATGATTGATTTATTATTATGCTGTTGAATTACAAAGTGATGTTAAGTGTTTGATTGGAAGAAATTTTTTGTACAACTGATTCACCCCCCCTCTCAATTGTCTTCTCTAAATCTAACAATTGGTATCAGAGCCAAGTTCCTCTAAAAGGAGCTTAATCACTTGAGGAGATCCAGAATGACATCTTACAAGAAGGATAGTCTGAAGTTTGATGGAACCAATTTTAATCTTTGGAAAGGTCACATGATTTGTCACTTGCAATGTATGGGAATGGTGTACTGGACCATGGTTACAACAAAGTATACACCTCCACAGGGTGGTCTAAAAACTCCAAATGAAATCACGGATGCTGAAAACAATTTGTGGACTATAGAAGCTCTTCTAAGTGCATTATCTAATTTAGAACTTTTAAATGTTATTTACCTACCAACTGCTTTTTAGATTTGGGAAAAACTAGAACTTCTGCATGAAGGAGACAAGTATGTTAAATGTGCAAGGTTACAAAGTCTGAAAGGAAAATTCAAAAATCTGAAGATGAGAGAAGATGAAAATATCACTACGTTTATGCCAAGAGTAAATGAGCTTGTTTGTGGAATTAGAAATGCTTGTGGAGTCTTGGATGAAAATGAGATTGTTGGCAAAATTCACAGATCCCTTCCTACTTCTTACAAAATCAAGGTTGCTACCATTAAAGAATTCAAAGCCCATACAACTGTCACAAGAGATCAATTGGCTGGTAAATTGGCTGCATTTGAAATGACCGAGTTTAGAGATGCCCCTCCTAAGACTAAATCTGTATTCAAAGCCAGTGCCTCTATGAAAGGTAAACAAAGGTTTGATTTGGGAGAGAACTCTTCAAGGAAACTCTCATGGTATGAAAAAGAAAGAAAAGATCTAGAAGAAGAGGAAGCAGAAACTGATCAACTTGAAGCCCTTATTGCAAAAAGACTGCCAAGAGGATCCGGTAAGTATGAAGGAAAAATTGACTTTTAAGTGTTTTAACTGCAATAAGATTGGTCATTTTGCCTCAAAGTGTTCAGAAAGATTTTCAAGGCTAAATCTTAATAGATCAAGGTTCCATAAGAACTGTTACTATGTTCATGAGGAAGATGATAATGAAGGAGTAACAGATGATGAATCAAAGATAGGAGACAAATCTGGAACTGACTTGGTGTTCATTTCCATCAAGGAAGAAGATCCAATGCCCTCCGAATCTGTCAATCATAAAGTTGAAGAAAGAGCTCTGGCTGCCCAAGTTGAAGAAAAGGATGATTGGGTCATTGACAGTGGATGCTCTCACCATATGACAGGTGACAAAAGTAAATTCATAGATTTGCAAAGGTATGAAGGAGGAGTGGTAAAATTTGGTGATAATTCTGCTGGTAGAATCAGAGGTAGAGGAACTATTTCTTTTGATGGAAGGAACAAAACCGGTAATGTACTGTATGTTGAAGGATTGAAGCACAATCTTCTTAGTGTTGGATAGTTGGTGGACAAAGGCTATGATCTCAGATTCAAGAATGGAAAATGCAAGATCTTTGAGAGTTCTGGAACAGAGATTGCATCTGATACCCAAACAAAAGGTAACATCTTTCATTTAGTTGGCACTTGTAAAAGTTATTTATTTGTTCAAGTTGATCAGAGTTGGTTATGGCATAGGAGAATGTGTCATGTGAATTTTGATAATATCATCAAGATAAGCAATACTCAAGATGTAAGAGATCTTCCAAAATTGCTGAAGCCTACAAATAGTTTGTGCAAGGAATGCCAGTTGGGAAAACAAAGAAGAGTCTCATTCAAAATCAAGGAACAATCTTCCTCCAGATTATTGGACTTAGTTCATACTGATCTTTATGGTCCGGAAAGAATCAGGAGTGTGCAAGGTGATAGATACTTCATGTTACTAATTGATGACTATTCTTGGATGATGTGGGTAACCTTTCTGAAAGAGAAATTAGAAGCTCTTGAGAAATTCAAAATATTCAAGGCTATGGTAGAGAATGAAACCAGATTAAAATTTAAATGTCTAAGGTTTGATAGAGGTGGAGAATTCACATCCAGTGATTTCATAGAATTCTGTGAAAAGCATGGAATAAAGAGATAGTTGTCTACTCCTAGGACCCCACAGCAGAATGGAGTAGTGGAAAGAAAGAACCAGACCATCCAGGAAGCATCTAGGACCATGATGATGGAAGCAATGTTCCTCAGATCTATTGGAGAGAAGCTGTCAGCACTACAATCTATACTCTCAATCGAGTTTAAATCAAAAGCAATACTAGTAAGACTCCTTATGAACTTTGGTTTGGCATCACTCCTACTGTGAGGCAAATGTTACATTAAAAGAGATGAAGATCTAGGAAAGTTTGATGCTACAAGTGATGAAGGAATATTCTTGGGTTACTCTACTCAAAGAAAAGCATACCGGTGCTATAACAAGAGACTGAGAAAAATGATAGAAAGTACAAATGTGAAGGTTGATGAAGGAATTGAAAAACCCTCAAGGTTTTATGAATATGATGAAGATGATCAGAATGGTGTTCTGATTCAAGGAGCCCAAGTCTCCCTTGAAGTTTAGATTCAAACTGATCCGGTAAATCAAGAAGAAGAGATGAATCTTAATGAGCTTGATCAAGAATCAGAAGTGCAAGGAATTCCCAAAGTTCCTAGGTATGTAAGACTGAACCAATCTGAAGATCAAATCATAGTTGATAAAAGCAAAGGTGTACAAACAAGAAGGAGAATTGATCAAGATTTAGATGAGTATTGTCTGATTTCAAAGATTGAACCTAAGACAGTGAATGAAGCTTGCAATGATGAAAACTGGACTAAAGCAATGGAGGAAGACCTGATGCAAATTGAGAAAAATCACACTTGGGATCTTGTTCCCAGACCTAGAAACAAGAATGTGATTGGAACAAAATGGGTCTTCCAGAACAAACTGACTGAAGTTGGTGAAGTAATCAGAAATAAAGCCAGATTGGTTTGCAAGGGATACTCTCAAATAAAAGGAGTTGATTTTGAAGAAACTTTTGGTCCGATGGCAAGAATTGAAGCAGTTAGATTATTTCTTGCCTTTGCTACCTTGAAGGATTTTAAGGTATATTAGATGGATGTCAAGTTTGCCTTGCTGAATTGTGACTCGGAAGAAGAAGTGTACATAGAGCAACCAGATGGATTTCAATTGTCTGATCATGGTGATATGGTCTGCAAGTTGAAGAAAGCACTATATGGACTGAAGTAAGCCCCAAGAGCCTGGTATAAAAGATTGGATAAGCATCTTTTGAAGATTGGTTTCAACAAAGGTACTACTGACAGTAATTTATATTTCAAAATTGATCATGAAAACATCTTGATTGTTGAAGTGTTTGTTGATGATATCATTTTTGGAGGAAGAGATAGTATGTGTAAAACTTTTGCAAATCAAATGAAAAGTGAGTATGAGATGTCCATTCTTGGTGAAATAAATTTTTTCTTGGGTCTACAAATCATTCAAACAAAGAAAGGAATCTTCATATCTCAAACCAAATATGTGAAAGAATTGTTGAAGAAATTTGGGATGGAAGACTCAAAACTAATGAATACTCCCATGGCAACTAGATGTAAATTGAGTAAAGATGATGACTCTCCTAAGGCTGATCAGAAAAAGTATAGGTCAATGATTGGAGGACTATTGTATCTCACTCAAACTAGACTAGACATTATGCAGGCTGTTGGTCTTGTTACTACATTCTAGGCTAATCCTAGAGAATCTCATGTTATGGCAATCAAGAGGATTTTTAGATATCTAAAAGGGACAATTGAGTATGGTCTGTGGTATCCTAGAGATCATGATTTCTCTCTTCATGCTTATACAGATGCGGATTGGGCAGGAGATGTGGATGACCGGAAGAGTACCAGTGGTGGAGCATTCTTTTTGGGGAAGAGATTGGTTTCTTGCCTAAGCAAGAAATAAGAGGCAATATTTCTATCTACAACTAAAGCAAAATATATTGCAGCAACAGGTAGTTGCACTCAAGTTTTGTGGATGAAACAGATGCTAAGAGATATCAAAGTGGAGTATGAGGAACCTATCACAATCTTCTGTGATAATTCAAGTGCAATAAATATATCTAAGAATCCGGTGTTGCATTCAAAGACTAAACACATATCCATCAAGTTTCACTTTTTCAGAGAGCAAGTGAACAAGAATGAAGCTAGATTGGAGTTTGTACCTTCCAAGGATTAGATTGCAGACATCTTTACTAAACCTCTACCTAAGGACTCTTTTGAGTATCTCAGGGAGAAGTTAGGGGTTATTGCCCCTCCGGTGATGAACTAAGGTGCAATGATGTGCATCAATCTGGTGGATATCACAGTCACATCTTCTAGTCCAGATTGATGATGGGGAGTTGCTACTCAGGGGGAGTAGCAGGTATGATTCTGAAGTGGTGGAATTGCAAGTATGTGCCATTTTCCATTGATATCAAAGGGGGAGAGAAGACATGTGAAAAACAAGTGGTTGTTGATCAAAGGGGGAGCAATAAAGGGAGAGAAGACATGTAAATGGTTGTTGCTGATAGGGGGAGTTATGACAGTGAGGAGAAGTTCTTGTATTGATGGTTAAAAATAGTTTTTCACATCATATGTTGCCATCAATGACAAAGGGGGAGATTGTTACAAGTATGGGTCTAACCGGTGTTGTCATTGATGTCAACATACTCCTGTTGTATTAATGATAAGGATTGGATGAGTTGTGTGCTGAGGATATTGAGAAAATAAGCCTCAATCAGGAACAGTGAAGAACAATGATGACAGTAAGGTAAAAGTCCAAGATAGGATGAGGATCAGAGGATGCGGATTGAAGGTTTGTAGATATGTTTCTTAAGGTGGTCCAGTAGAGATTTTAGATATCTGCATGAAGATCTAAAGAAGTTGTGGCCGCTCAAGTAAAACCAGTTCCAACAGATATTTAATGGTGACAAACTGATACAGATAGGTCCGGTGAGATCTAAAAATGTAGTATCCTATTCTACGGATTTGAGGGAGTATTGAGGAAGTCCTTTTGAAGTATCAACTCGATTGGTTCATGGTTTGAAGGTCTGTAAGCATCTATTCCTTTATGATAGTGATGACAGACTGTGTTCTTGAGGTTTCAGATGAAGGAGAGAAGGATTTCAGTAAGCAGATGAAGTGTGGATGTTCTTGGTGATTCAGGCAAGCTTGTGGAGGTCTTTGGATCATGTCCAGTTCATTTTGGTGGTCCATATTGGAGTTGGAGATCACAAATAAAGAATGACTTTCAGATGATGGTGTTCTTCAAGAGACTGGTCAACCAAATGAGTTACACATCCTGTGGATGTTCTTATAGTTGTTTGCCGACTTAGATGATTATTTCTAAGTTGATTCCTTGTATAAATAAGGGATTGTAAAGTCATTTCAAATGTGTCCTTGTGGAGATGAGTGTGTGGTAGTGAGGAGAGCAAAAGGCAGAGTAGAAGTATTGGGCTTAAATGGAACTGATTCAAGCATGGTGAAGATACTATTTTCCAGTTCAAGTAGGTGATACTTATTTCTTTGTAGACAATGTGTCTCCTATAGACATTTGGCCTCTTGTGAGCAGTGTGCTCAGGTAGTGAGCCCTAATTGGCATGTTCCATTTGTTATTTCTATTCTTCTAATAGAGAATATAATCTTGGGTTAATCACCCCGTGGTTTTTCCCTTAACTAGATTTTCCATGTCAAAATCTTGGTGTCTCATGTGTTAATGTGTTTCTGCTCTTGATTCATTGCATTATGTTTCCATGATTGATTTATTATTATGCTGCTGAATTACAAAGTGATGTTAAGTGTTTGATTGGAAGAAAGTTTTTGTACAACTGATTCACCCCCCTCTTAGTCTCTAAATCTAACAACTGATACTTAGGGCAAATTTTCTCAGGATTCTTAGGCATCTCATGATAATCAGCAAAAAATATAGGGGAATTGACATTAAAGTATGCCATAGTTGGACCTCTAGGTGGACTAGGGCTTCTAGGAGGAGTTGGATTCCTAGGACGACTAGGACTTCTAGGCGGACTAGAACCTCTAGGAGGACCTAAACCAAGATTCAATGATCTAAATGCAGAACCGTCAAGACTCACTATATTCAGTATACTCAATGGTGATCTCAAAGGAGTACTCGATGAACTTCCTATCTACTCTACTCTAGGATTCCAAATCAAGGGACTCTTACTTTGTCATCTATCAGGTAATTGTGTAAAGATGTCACCTGAATTGGACCTTGGTGCAGGGCACCTAGGAGCACCTTGGTTCCTAAAGTCACTTTGTTTGCATTTTTTTGAAAGGTTGTGATTTTTGTTTAATGTGTTTTGTAATAAGGCTTTTCATAGCCATGTTGGAAGGTCTATTCTTGTGTGGTCAAGAGGTCTGGGGTAACTTTATAAACGTCATATCCTTCTTAGTCCACTTGGACCTAGTTGTGCCACTTAGGCCTAGAAGGTCTAATATTGGCTTTTTGAGTTTGTTTGAGTTGTCTTAGTGTTTTAGCATGGTCTAAGGAGTGTGATGGTGGTTTGATTCCATTTGAAAAGCAAACCTAATCACCATCCTCTTGAAAATGCAAAAACTCCATAGTGTAACAAGTTGCCAATGTTGCCAATGACACATTGGCTGGTTCAAAACTTAGTTTGGGCGGTTGAATCTACTTTTGGAAGTTAGAAACCAACTTAGATAGGTGAAAAACAATTGTAATTCACTCCTGTATGGTAGAGGAGGTCTGGTACGGAGTTTTGGGGCTTTGAAACTACAGAAAATAGTAAATTTTCCTATTTTTCTCGCTGTGTATAGACTGTACATACTTTTCACATGTGCAAATAACATTTTTCTGAAATCTCTTGGAGTCAGGGTTCCAATGCAACTAGTTTGAGGTCCTGAAGTGGTCGGGATCAAAAGTTATAGATTTTTCTTTCAAAATAGGTCTAGAAACCCTGTTTTCTAGGGCAGCCATAGAAATCTGGCCCTAGAATGCATTCCCACCATTGAAAATTTGCAAAAACTGGTGAAATGTAGGCTAGGGGTATGTACTATAAGATTCCAAAAGATTTTTGTCAGAAAATGCAGTCTTCTATTTTTAAGGTGATGCCCTAGGTCAAGTATTTCATTGTATTTGGCCAATTTCATGCTATTTGAGGTTGTAGATGATAGAATCCTATTAGGGTGAGCAAATAAATGATGGATTTGTGTTTTAGGGACATGGTAGAAGCATTCCAAATTCCTGCCCCTGACCTATGCACCCAATTTTGAGCACTTGCCTAACCTAAATTGATCAATTAGGCCTAGAGACCTAGTAGGCGTTCTGGATTGCTGGAGTAGAGTTGGAGCAGGAGATTTGGACGTTTGTTAGGGTCCCCTGAAGGGTGTTCAATTCCATCATTTGTTTGCCTAGACCTTTGGGATTTTGTCAAGTTTTGTTGAGAAAACCTAGTTTGGAGGGCTAGTAGCCTTACTAGTCAAGGTATAGGTTGAAGAGTTTTGGGAAGTTGGAGATCAAACCAACTGCATAGAAGGTGTTTGTTGATCTATCTTAAGGTGTTGGAGAAGCCTTAGGGGTTGGACAATAGTCTGGACATCAAATCCTTCATATGCCTTGTATGTGCCTTTGGTTGGTTGGTTGGTTGAAGGCTAGTTGAAGTGGGTGAGTGGGCAAAGGACAATAGAGTAAACCTTTGTGTGTTGCTTCCCTTGTGCCACTCTACATCAGGTGGTATCAAAGCCATCAAAGAGATGGGAGATAGAGGAGAAGAGGAGGAAATTCCTTCAAAGGTGACTAATGCCGAATTGGCAAAGATAGTGAGAGAGCAAGCAACCAAGAACAAAAGGATGGAGGCTAAGATAGAAAAGTTGAAGAAAGACAAAGACAAGAAGAAGAAGCCAGAGGTCATCTTGGATTCAAATGAAGAGGATCAAGATGAGGAAGAAGAAGTGCCTATGGAAGAGCCACAAGGAGGCATGTCAAAGAGACAATTCCTAGATGCACTTGGAAAGTCAAGTAGGAAGGACACTAAGGCAGACTTACCGATGTTTCCTGGTAAGATGAATCTAGAGGAGTGCCTTGATTGGATTGAGGCAATGGAGAACTATTTTGAATGTGAAGAAGTGGCAGAAAATTAGAAAGTGAAGATTGCCAAATCAAGAATGAAAGGGCCAGCCTTGAGTTGGTGGAATTTTATTCAAAATGAAAGGATAGAAGATGATAGGAATCCTATCTCTACATGGAGGAAGATGGTACTTGAAATCAAGAAGCAATTTGTCCCTGAGGATTATGAAGTCAACTTGAACAAGAAGTTGCACAACTTGAGACAGAAGGACATGGACGTGAGCACCTACACAGAGGAGTTTCACAAGATGATGTTGAAAGCCAAGATGCCTGAGAATGAAAAATAGAAGCTTGCAAGGTATCTTAATGGCCTCAAGTTCTCCATTCAAGATGAATTAACTCTCTTTAACCCGGAGACAGTCCATAAGTGTTTTCAAATGGCACTGAGGATTGAGGATAAGCAGAGAAGAAAAGGGGATTTTGGTAGCAGCAGCAGAGGCAGAGGAAATCAGAACTTTAGGGGCAGGGGTAGATTTCAAAACAGAGATAATTTCTCTAGATTCCAAGGTGGCGAATCAGAAGAAGGCAGCCAAGGGCAGGCTGATAAAAACAATGCTGATAAGGGTCAATTTAGGGGCAGAGGTAATGGCAGAGGAAGAAGTGGGGGCAGAGGTCCCAATATGTTTATGGGAAGGTGTTTCTCTTGTAATCAGATTGGACATCAGTCCTTTAGGTGCCCGGAGAAGATTAGAAACACTGTTGCAAATCAGAAAGAAAGAAGAGTACAACTCCTTCAAGAAGAGGACTGCCAAAGCACCACAAGTTACCAAACAGCCTCTTCCAAGTCTATAGCACCTGAGAGTGGAGAATGCATCATGTTTAATAGATCCCTCATCATGCCAGCCACCAAGGAGCAGCCCCAAAGAAACAACTTGTTCAGAACCACTTGCAAGGTGAAAGGAAAAGTTTGCAAGGTAATAGTAGATTCAGGTTCCTCTAAAAATTTGGCTTCTAATGAAATGGTGACTAAGTTAGGATTGGAAAGAATGCCTCATCCTAACCCCTATAGAGTCTTTTGGCTAACCAAGGAACAACAAATTGTGGTGAAAGAGCAATGTTGGGTTGAATTCAAGATAGGTGAATATCATGATAAGGTTCTTTGTGAGATAGTGGATATGGATGCATGCCACCTTCTTCTTGGAAGGCCTTGGCAACATGACACAAGTGCCCAACATGATGGTAAGAACAATGTAATTCATTTGTCCAAGAATGGTGAAAAGTTTGCAATGACTCCTTTGATTGATGATTGCAAAGAGAAGGTTATTTCTAGTTCAGTTATGTTGGTAGGTGAAAAAGAGTTTTTGGCTAACCTCAAGGAAGAGGAAGTGCCATGTTTTGCAGTAGTCATCAAGCCCAAGGATGTGAATCCTAAGAAGGTCAAAGTGCAGCAACCTCTTAGGAGGATTGGACCAAAGGAAGTGGAAGAACTATTGGAGAGGTTTCAGGATGTGATAGCTGATGAAGGCAAGGATGCCCTTCCACCAAAGAGGGAGATTAGTCATTGCATTGATCTCATCCCTGGATCCACCCTACCAAACTAAGCAGCCTACAAGTTGACCCCAGAGCAAAATGCTGAAGTGGCAAGACAAATCCAAGATTTGTTGGATAGAGGACTTATCAAGAGGAGTATTAGTCCATGTGCAGTACCTGCAGTGCTTGCACCCAAGAAGGAAGGAACATGGAGACTATGCACTAATTCCAGGGCCATCAACAAGATTACTATCAGTGACAGCAAGGAAGATCACATAAGGCATATCCATCAAGTGCTCAGGAGGCTTCAAGAGGAGAAGTTGAGAATCAATCTTGACAAATGTGTCTTCCTACAAGAAGAGTTGATATTTTTGTGGTTTGTCATCTCCAAGGGCAGCCTAAAAATGGATCCAAGTAAGGTTGCAGCCATTCTTAATTGGCCAACACCTACAACAGCCTCAGAGGTAAGGAGTTTCCATGGTTTATGCAGCTTTTATAGAAAGTTCATTAGAGGGTTTAGTGGCATTTGTGCTCCACTTGTTGACACCATAAAAGGGGGCAAGAAATGTGTGTTTTTATGGACAAATGAGGCCAACCAAGCCTTTGAACTGTTAAAGAAAAAAATATCAGAAAAACCGGTCCTTGTTCTTCCTGATTTTGACAAGGTCTTCGTGGTAGAGTGTGATGCAAGTAAGAGGGCTGTTGGGGGAGTCCTAAGTCAAGATGGGAGGCCTGTAGCATTCTTTAGTGAGAAGTTAAATGAGGCAAAACAAAACTACTCCACCTATGATCTAGAGTTATATGCCATGGTTTAGTCATTGAGGAAATGGAGACACTACTTATTGCCAAAGGAATTTATAGTTTTTACTGACAACCATGCATTAAGCTTCTTGAACAGGCAGCAAAAGTTGAATCACAGACATGTCAAGTGGATGGAGTACATCCAAGCATACACCTTCTCCATAAAACACAAGAAAGGAGTGGCCAATAAGGTAGCTGATGCCTTAAGCAGGAGAAATCTTGTTGTACAAACTATTCAATTGGAAAGTATAGGTATTCATGCCATTAAAGATCAGTATACAACAGATGAAGACTTCAAAGAGCCATACCTATCTTGCAAGGACATGACAGGAAGGTATAATACTAATTTTTCTGATTTTTTGTTGCAAGATGGATATCTTTTCAAGAGTAGCATGTTGTGTATCCCAAGAGGATCTGTTAGAGAGAATATAATAAAGGAAAAGCATTGTGGCAGCATGTCAGGTCACTTTGGTATTGATAAAACCCTAGAATTGGTTAGGAGGTACTATTTTTGGCCAAAATTGCCAACCGATGTAAGGAAGTTTGTTGAAACTTGTCAAATTTGCCAAAGAGCAAAGGGGCATACATCCAATGTAGGTTTATACACTCCTCTACCTATTCCTTCAAAGCCTTGGGATTCCATAAGTATGGACTTTGTACTTGGTTTGCCTAGGACAAAGAATGGACATGACAGCATTTTTTTGGTTGTAGATAGGTTCTCAAAAATGGCTCACTTCATCCCATATAGAACCACACATGATGCCTCACACATAGCAGGTCTTTTCTTCAAGGAAATAGTCAAGTTACATAGTTTACCTTTGTCCATAATCTCAGACAGAGACCCCAAGTTCATTAGACACTTCTGGAGGACACTGTGGAAGAGACTAGGTACAAATTTGTCCTTATCATCTACCTATCACCCTCAGTCTGATGGACAAATAGAGGTGATTAATAGGTCACCTAGCAACCTCCTAAGATGCCTAACCAAGGAGCAGGGTTCTAGTTGGGATTCAATTTTGGCTCAGGCAGAGTTCTCATACAATGACACTGTCAAGTCATGAAAGATGTCCATGAAGAAGTACAACAGAAATTACTGTCCACTTCTCAGAAATATAAACAATTTGCTGACAGAAAAAGAAGGGATTTGTAGTTCAAGGAAGGTGATTTAGTAATGGTTTATCTAAAGAAGGAGAGGCTCCCTACAGGTAAACACACTAAGCTACTCATGAAGAAGATTGGGCCTTGTGAAGTGCTCAAGAAATGTGGAGAAAATGCATATAAAATCAGACTTCCAGATGGCATTGCTTTGTCTCCAATTTTTAATGTTTCAGACCTTTATCCCTATAAAGGATCTAATCCTCAGACTACTGTTGAAGAAGATCAAACTGATCAGACACTCCAGGAACTCATTCCTTCATCTCCAAATTAGATTGAGTGCATTTTGGACAAGAGGATTGCAAAACAAACTAGAAGGCACACCTATCATGACTATTTGGTGAAGTGGCTAAACAAACCTCAAGAGGATGCCACTTGGATGAGCAGGGCAGACATTGAGAAGGCAGGTTTCACATTTGACAGCATTCCAACTCAAGAGACTTGAGTTCTGTTTGACAGTGGGTGTATGGTGCAGGGCACCTAGGAGCACCTTGGTTCCTAAAGTCACTTTGTTTGCATGTTTTTGAAAGGTTGTGATTTTTGTTTAATGTGTTTTGTAATAAGGCTTTTCATAGCCATGTTGGAAGGTCTATTCTTGTGTGGTCAAGAGGTTTGGGGTAACTTTATAAACCTCATATCCTTCTTAGTCCACTTGCACCTAGTTGTGCCACTTAGGCCTAGAAGGTCTAATATTAGCTTTTTGAGTTTGTTTGAGTTGTCGTAGTGTTTTAGCATGGTCTAAGGAGTGTGATGGTGGTTTGATTCCATTTGAAAAAGCAAACCTAATCGCCATCCTCTTGAAAATGCAAAAACTCCATAGTGTAACAAGTTGCCAATGTTGCCAATGACACATTGGCCAGTTCAAAACTTAGTTTGGGCAGTTGAATCTACTTTTGGAAGTTAGAAACCAACTTGGATAGGTGAAAAACAATTCTAATTCACTCTTGTAAGGCAGGGGAGGTCTAGTACGGAGTTTTGGGGCTTTGAAACTACAGAAAACAGTAAATTTTCCTATTTTTCTCACTGTGTACGGACTGTACGGACTTTTCACGTGTGCAAATGACATTTTTCTGAAATCTCTTGGAGTCAGGGTTCCAATGCAACTATTTTGAGGTCCTGAAGTGGTCAGGATCAAAAGTTATAGATTTTTCTTTCAAAACAGGTCTAGAAACCCTGTTTTCTAGGGCAGCCATAGAAATCCGGCCCTAGAATGCATTCCCACCGTTGAAAATTTGCAAAAACTGGTGAAATGTAGGCTAGGGGTATGTACTATAAGGTTCCAAAATATTTTTGTCAGAAAATGCAGTCTTCTATTTTTAAGGTGATGCCCTAGCTCAAGTATTTCATTGTATTTGGCCAATTTCATGCTATTTGAGGTTGTAGATGATAGAATCCTGTTAGGGTGAGCAAATAAATATGGATTTGTGTTTTAGGGACATGGTAGAAGCATTCCAAATTCCTACCCCTGACCTATGCACCCAATTTTGAGCACTTGCTTTGTAACCTAGCCTAAATTGATCAATTAGGCCTAGAGACCTAGTAGGCGTTCTGGATTGCTGGAGTAGAGTTGGAGCAGGAGATTTGGAGGTTTGTTAGGGTCCCCTGAAGGGTGTTCAATTCCATCATTTATTTGCCTAGACCTTTGGGATTTTGTCAAGTTTTGTTGAGAAAATCTAGTTTGGAGGGCTAGTAGCCTTACTAGTCAAGGTATAGGTTGAAGAGTTTTGGGAAGTTGGAGATCAAACCAACTACATAGAAGGTGTTTGTTGATCTGTCTTAAGGTCTTGGAGAAGCCTTAGGGGTTGGACAATAGTCTGGACATCAAATCCTTCATATGCCTTGTATGTGCCTTTGGTTGGTTGGTTGGTTGAAGGCTAGTTGAAGTGGGTGAGTGGGCAAAGGACAATAGAGTAAAACTTTGTGTGTTGCTTCCCTTGTGCCACTCTGCATCAGACCTAGACCTGGTCACTCGACTAGTATTGTTAGCCAGCTTACACAAAGTTTACCTCAAACCTTATCAGGCCCTCCTAGCACCAAAACCTGTTGTTGTATGCTTTTACACATGCATAACAAGAGATAAATTCACAAATAACTTAATCTATCTTGAAGAATATGGATAAATATCATAAAGTAATTCTTAATTCCAAGGCTATGTTAACCAAGTCATGGTTGTGTTGGACTCATTCAATGTTCGATGTGAAGCTTTTTTGTTTTAAGGGGCCTTACATAACTTGAGATATGTGTACTGACTATATTTACTTATATTCTGGAAATAACTACAAATTACACTATGATTAGTGATCCTTTGCATTTATTTACCACTTTGCTACAAATCTTTGCATGAATATGGATAAAACTCGTTCTATACCTCAAATTTATATGAAAACTACTAAGATCATTATAATTCACTAGTATTTATGCAAAACAAGAGCAATTTCCTTTAGATAACTATGTGCATGCTAATTATTTTAAGATTTTGGAGAAAAGTTAGGAAAGAAAGAGTTAGAAACATCTATTTTAGATAATATCTAATGTTCTGCAATCCACATATGACAAACTTAAATGATTCTGAACAATTCAACAACAAGTAAACTCTATATGTAAATCATGAGCATTTTCATGAACATACATAAAGAATTGCAATCTTTCAAAGAAAATACATCAAACAAACACCTGAATCAGAAAACACTCTGAATTAGATGCAGAATTCTGATGTTTGTATTCATTTGATAAATAAAGTCATTTTAAGTTTACAATGTAGCTATGACTTTTATTGAATTGATCAAAATTACTAGAACTCACAAATGTTTTTACAGATACATGAAGGAGGCATGACATTCCACATGCTTTTTGGTGCAAACACAAGCGACCTCTCTAAATTACTAAATGCTCAAAGTATTCCCTTAAGAATAACTTCCTCTTTTGGTAAAAATTGCTAATACAATCTAAGGCTAAATGCTATAAATCCCTGTGTAATTAAAATACAAGTAGCAGGGGTCCTTATATAGATTTGAATCCCCCTCTGCTACGGTTACAAAAACCCATCAATGGTTCCAATTCAAACTTAAAAGATCAACGGTGGAAAACATTTCCCAACCACCCTTCAAAATATCTCTAGGGATATTCCCTTTGGCTCAAATGATGCCATTGGGATATTTTAAACATGAAATATTTAAATGTTGACTTTCTCCATTCGCTGACTTCCACAAAAGACAAAATTACAAAACACCAAAGCACTTGAAATATCCCAAAAGGGAATTACCCACTATTGCTAGTGCATGTCTTTGCATCTTCTCCCCTTTTCTTCAAGTATTGTGCATACCTAGCTATCAATGCTACCATAGAAGTATGAGTACTCCTTCAGCTTTACATCCATGCATATTGCTATAATTCAACTTTCTCTTTCAATATCGTTGTTTGCTTCTCTACATCTTCTCTATTCTTCTGATACTTCTTTATCTTGGTATTTAATTCCACAATAGAATCAATCATTTCAGAGCTCAGATTATCTGAAGGGCTTTCCAAGAAAGGTGAATAAATGGCCTTGAATAATTTTACTGCCATATCTACATCATACACTGGTATCTCTAGGCACTCATGCCCAATAATTTTTTGTATTATCTTCATGTGTTTCTTTATTATATCATCAGCCACTTCCTCCAAATCTTGAGTATTCTCCATGCAACCCTTCAAATGTCTTCAAATTTCAACTTTAATTTGTATTTTGATATTTGATTTGTCATTTGAGGTGTTAGTACTCCCTCTTTTATCAACTCTTCAATCCTCTCATTCATGGCCTCAACCTGCTTCAACTCATTACTACTTTCTTTCACTCTAGAATGACAATGATGTATAATAATACTGCAATTGTTTTTCTCTGTAAGGGCAATGGCCCAATTGGTAATTGCATGCCTTACTGTACTCTCTCCTTTTTGAATAAATACATTGAGCCATTCCTCAAAAATGTTTTCTTCAATTTTATTATTTTCCATTTCAGTCACTTGGTCCTTTGATAAAATGGCCAAGTCTACAGGTAAATTTGGCATACTAACATTGGGGTCAAACATCCCCTGAATAAACTACTACAATTGGACAATGTGTCCCTTCAAAAAATCAAATTTATCCTTATCTTTTCTCATCATCTCCATGGTTACCTTGTTCATATCCTCCCATTCTGTAATGTGTTGTTCTCTAGTCACAAACCCAAGATCTATGTTGAGAAACTAGTAATCTTCCAGGCTCATTTCTCCCTTTCCTTCATCTTTTTGGGTATGGAAAACTCTAAAGTTCTTGATCCAGATGGGTTTCTCTTTATAGAAAACATGGTCCTTACCTTTCTCCTTTTCCTTTTGTGAAGTATGACCACCCAATAAGCTCTTTATATCTATAGGGACTAGTTGCACCTCTGTCTTTTCTCTTCTAACCTCTAAGCCTATCCAAGCCGGTGCTTCCTTGCTAGTTTCTTCCCCTTTTTCATTTATCACCTCTTCTTGAGGTTTCTCTATCTCCATTTGTTCCTGTTGTTGTTGTTGTGGTGGAAGATTATGACCTGGAGGTGGTTGTCCATGTGGAGGTGATGGTGATGCATTGTCTTGTTGTTGTGGTTCTTGCTCTCCATTCTCCTTTTCTTCTTCCTTCTCCTTCGTATCTTCTTGCTCTGAGTTTTCTTCTTATTTTCTTTGTTCAATATTAACATTAGGAACACTTGAAACATTAATACCAGAAATGCTTGATGACACTATTTCCCTTGTCTGCACCCTAGTTTGAACTTGTACATTCTCAAGCATGCTTTCCTATCCTGACTGTGATGGTTGGCTTGAAGATACATCTAGCCCTTCTATAATTTTCTCTTCTTCTTTTCCTTTTTCTACTTCTACTACCTGTTGTGCAACAACTTGTACTTTTTTATGATTTCTAGTGACACCAGTTGACCAAAAGGGTTCACTACCTCCAGGTCCTCTTGTATATTTTCTCCTTTTGTCATCATTAACATTTAAGTACTGTGTTCTTCCATTATAGGGGAACTCTTCGATGCTTCTCCTTCTTCTTCTTCTTCATTCTCCACCCTTATATTTTCTTTAAATTGTGTTTCATCATCATCACTACTATCATTATCAATGTTTACAATTTCACCCACCTTCTTAACCTCTTGCCTTTTTTACAGTCAATTCTTGTTTGACTTTTATGTAGCCTTGTCTTCTCTCCTCATGTGTGGAATTAGTGGATTCATGTTTTGTCTTATTCCTACCTATGGAGCATCCACAATTACAATGGGTATCTATGCTTTCCCTTTTGGAGTATCAATAATCACAACCTTCAATGGACTTTGCTTTGCCGGTGCCTTTGGTGTTTGTACTTATTACACATTAGCTCCTTGGCTTGATGTCCCTTCTTTTATGAATGTTCCTGAAGGAATGGCGACTGTGATACCAAGAGCATAAGGATCCATAAGTGTTGCATTCTTATCCTTGTCAAGAATTGTAGTTTCTACAAATTTTCTCCTCTTTTCATAAAAACACAGTAAATCATCCTCATTTTCTCTTTCCCTCTTCTTTCCCTTCTTTTGATATATTTCTATAACACCCTGAGCCTTAAGCTCTTCCATCTTAACATTTAGCTATGTCTTAGAAAATAAAATAACTGGCTTGGATATCACCTCCAATGATATCTTTGCTAGCTCTTCCCAATCTAGTTCATTGATGAGCAATAATGCCACTCCCTTGCTTTCATAGTTTTTGTGTAATACTTTACCATCATCTTTTGTAACTTCTTGGGTTACACTGATTTCCCCCATAGTTCTCATTTATTCTAATGTCAATCTCTGATGAGCCCTTTTCCTCACCTCTTTCTCATTCTCACAATCTGACCAAAAGTCCTCAATATGGATTTGGTGTCTATATTTCTTATCAATGTAGTTTTTGATGTAGATTGCATAATGGAAGCAGGCAAAACTTAACAATAAACTACCAAGCTATGGTATATGCATAACATGACTTGCTATAGCTGGCTACTATACCCCGATTCACTATTACGACTGGTCACTACTTGTATCTGCTGAAGATACATTCCCAACATGCATACCTCATATGCATTTGCAGCATACATTCTCCTACACGCCTTTGTGATGTACATTCACCATGTACAATCAAAACTTATGCCGATGGTTGAGCTCAGCTTCGATCACTCTTTCAACTTTGCACTTCAGATGATCATCGATTGGCTTTCTCCAACGGTTATTTTCCTGCCAATCATGAACTCTGCAATGCAAACACTTTTTGCCTTTGTTGAACCCTAGCACATGGAGATGCTAGGTGACCTACTGTGCATAACCCTTGATCCGGAACATCTGCACTATCGAATAGGAAAACAAAACAAAAATACACAAACAGATACTTGTATAAAGAAGCCATTCCACTAATTTCGACAAAAATCTTATCAGTGGAATGCTTCATATCGACATATGGCAACAATGGGAAAACACAGAAGAAAATAAATCTATAGCTAAACAATTTACAGCTTGTAATTACAAAGAATGGAAAACAAAATGACAACACAGAACAGTTCAATTTCTCCTTAACAAAGCTTGATTACATTCGCATAGTTACATTCAATCACAATATCATCTAACTGATCACAATCTCAATCCCTATTCTATATGCATTTGATTCATTTCTTTGGGTTTTATAGATTCACCCAGAGTAGTACCAAATCCATTCCAAGCGGCTAGGAAACACTACTCCCTATTTTTGGCATTATTACTATTTTTAGCATTAGGCGATTACAATAGTCAAATGTCACTTAGGACTTACAAAATGAACCTAGACATAAACTGAAATGAAAATGCATTGGTCAATAGACCTCATTACAACATAAAACAAAACATGAACTTAAATGCCTCACGGAGGCCACTTGTGTTAGGTGCCCCTGCACCAGTTTTGGATTCTATGGAAAGGGTCAAAATGTCTAACTAAGTCAAATTCTTCAAACCCATAGTATCTCAATTCCCTCTCTGATTCTTGAGCTATATCCTCATTATAACATGAATAATTATAGGTATCCAACGGAATTTGATGTTTCCTCTACCAAACTTCTTCTTATACATTCTGAACACATTCAGAATCTACCTAGAGAATTCTAATACAATCAATCTATCTGGAGGCTACCTTGGCAACTTGAATGGTTTTCCCTCAAATCCTTCAGTTCTGATGTATGTAAAGGTAAGGAATTGGATATACCAAGAACTGAAAAGACTTATAGTATTTGTTGCTTCTTCTAATAACCTTATGTCCTTATCTCCTATTAAAACTCTGACCAAATAAGTATAAAATACAACATTAACTCGTCCATACTTTTGTAGTGCATTCTCCTCCTGTAGGTCAGGATAATAATCATAAACCAACTTTTGACCTAGGCCATTTCCCATGGTACCCACTATGTCAATCCTAGCCAATGGTGGCATTTCAACTACACATGCATAAATCACATAAAAAGACAAATAGAATTTTCTATTCTTCTTAAATGCCATTACTTGTTTGTATATTGCAGTATTGATAGCCCTAGCCCAATGGATTGTTCCAGGCTTTTCTCTAATATATTGGATGATGGTGAACATCCATGGCTCGAACTTTGTTGCATCTTTTAATCTAGCCATCCTGCTCAACAATGTGATTATTATGTGTATTTGTTCCTTAAAGTTAATCCTGTATAAATTCTTCGGTACTCTTACCGTGGCCTTTGGTTTGTTTTCTGCTATATACCACCTATAGAAAATGGCATTTTTACACTCTTTCTCATTTTTAGTAAAATCCACAGCATACTGATCAACATCAACATCCATCATTTGATCTTTAATCTCCAAGCCAAATGTTCTGACTATTTCCTTTGTAGACAAATCTGCAATAGTCTGCCCATTGTGCATTACTTTTCTAGTACTCAAATTACATCTTCTTATGCACTCTAATATCAAATCTTTAGCCTCCATTGACAATGGAAAACCAATATCTTTGTACAACCCCTTTTCCCAAATTTTTCTCATGTCTGAAGTGGCATCTAGTGCCATGATTTTCTGTAATACATTGTCTAAATCATAATGACCAATGTTTGTATCTGTGATTGTTCCTCCCATGTTATATATTAGAGATGAATATCCCCTGATTGGTGACAATTCTTCCCTAACCGCTTCTTTCTTTGGTTTCCTTTCCTTTTTAACTTTCTCTTTTTCACTAGCTGACGTAGTATCTACCTTTTTTTCTTAGGTGCCATCCTATCAAGAAAGTTTATACATTTTTACCCTCTCGTTTGCGCACAATTCTAGGATTTCACCACAGATTTTTTACTATTTTGCCAGTTACTCTAGGGTTTTTTGTGGTTTTCTCTATTTGGAATTTATAGATTTTAGCATTATCAAATTCATTTCCTATAATTAACTATAGTAACATGCACTAACTTGCATCATTTTTTTAATGAAAATTACTATAACTAATCCCCATTTCATTTAACTAAATTTCAACAGTGTTTGAGGTACATACATGTATTCGCAACCAGTTTGACCTTAAGAATGTCGACAAAGATTTACCATTAAAGCATCACTTCATTACCGTTCTTGAATTTCTGTTCATCTCTTGAATCACCTTTTTCTCATCTATGTGAAATTCTCTACAATTTACCTTTGAATGCAATTATGAAAATAAACATAATCGAATTTCACTTTTAACTTGTTCAAATTCTAAGTCTCTATTGGTAGATGTACATTGAATGTTGTAATTAATGCATACAGTTTAGTTTGTGTTTAACTTTCCATTTAATTCATATTTTGAACTTTGTATACACTAATTCCCACTTACTTTGTTTATCATGCATACATATACCACCGTTCAAAATTTTGTATATGAAATTTTGTATATCAAGTTTTGTATATTTCTATGTATATTTCATACAATCATCGAAACATACAAACTTGGACTCCAGCGGGTTTATGAAACATATTACATTTAGTTCCATGTCTGGCTTTGAATCTAACTTTTGTATTTCACAATGTACATGCAATACATACATTCAAACATACAAGTGCAGAAATGAAAAATGCATCAACTTCGCTTTGACTTTATGTTAATTCTGGCATTGTATCTTTACCTTTTTGTATATTGTGTTTACATAATACATACAACATAACATACATAAAAATAACGTAGACCTTAGTTTGTTATGAACCACATTTGAATTACTGTCGGGACCACCTTTGTATCTAACTTTAAGTATATTACCTCATGTATATTGAAGACATCTTACAATAATGCACTTGTGGGCCCCACCAAGTTTAATTGCTTTTAACTTCTTTTTGAAATCTGATATTGTACCTGTACTTCAAATACAAACAAATATACATATAGATATACAATATAACATTTATTCTGATTTTGACTTTTATAAACCAGATTGTATATTCCCTTTTACGTTTTGCCATCTACATTCCCTTATTTGTGTATTAAATGCACAAGTTTAAACATACAATACAATACACAAACACAATTGTGTAATCCAATGTTTATTCAATTCACCTCAGAACCTAATCAGGTCTGTCTTTGCATATTTACATTTGAAAATTCAAGATATACATGCAAAAAACATGATAGAAAAACTTGATTGTATCACCATACAATAACTTTAGCATCTCATATGCAAATAAATTTGTACTTGACATACAAATTTAATTGAACACTATATTTTTGTTACCAAAACTGCCATAATTCATGAAATACTAGGAATTTCAAGTTGGTTCAAAAAACAACCCTTAATCATTTTTCATGCAGAATTCACTAGTACTATGCATTTTGATTTTCAAGCATTTCCTACACTGAGTACTGATGCAGAGGCACCCAAACCTAAAACTTGTCAGCATCATCATATTTTCTTTGCCGACCGATATCATCCTGCAGTTCAACCCTTGACCTTTTGCCTATTAGCAGCATCATCATATTCAGCGAACACAATTATCCTCCTGACGATCACTATTCACCTTGCCGCCAGACTCTATCTGCAGCATCATGATGTTCAGCATCATCTACACCTTTTATCAGCAGGATATAAAATATCAGGTTCCTCCCATATATCTTGATGATGACAACCTCGTGCACCTCTCCTCTGATGCTTACGTCACCCCGATATTCGACCCGCTTACATAACCAGCATCAAGATATAACTTATTGGGTCATATTGAAACATCCTGATGATGATACTCAACTTTATGCACATGAGGAATATTCCACCAAATATTCCTTCCGCGATCCACTAATCTCCCCGATGTCCTCTGCCTATGCCAAAACACTTATCATTGGCAGGATAAACCTTTATCAGGTGATATTTGGAATGTCCTGATGACGATGACGTCACGTGAACTGTTACTCTCTCCAATATCCTTGCTTATCAGCCTAACATAAGATTGTCAGCCCACGATGGAAATGTCAACCCGATCTACTAACTCACACCGATATGCTCTTCGTCGGCAACACCTTGCTATTGTCACCCGATGCACATTCACCTTATGCGATATACTGCATCATATTCACAAATATGCAACTGATGCCTAATGTAACTACATGATATACACAGAAATATCCTGATGATGCAGATGCGATGAATACACCGATCTTAGCAGATTTTCACTGTTCTGATCCGCTGAACTTCCTAGGGTGACCCGATCCACTTCTTAGACGATCTTCCACACTCTAACAACCCGCACAACCTAGCACATACCCATGCTAGGGCTATCAACACCTTTGAACTGTGATCTTGCAAACAAATAGAAAATGCAAATGAAAACCTAAACTACTGTACATTCCCATTCCACCGATTCAACGAATCAACCGGTGGAATGGATAAACAAATCCATACACCCACCAGAACTACAATTCAATTACACAATGAGATCCAAATAGAGAAATGACACAACATAATCTCTTTATTGCTTGCAGAAAAGATTAGAACTAATTATCTCACAGACTCATAAATCAACTCTCCATTATAGAATTGTTCAATATCAGACTCCTAATGAATTCCCAATATCACGATCCCTCAAATGACCCGATCTAGGGCATTTTAACTACTCACCACAGTAGTACTATTTTTGTCTCCAAGTGGCTGGGAAATCTCTCCAAGCAGCTGGGAACTACAACTGTTCAACAAACTCTAACTAACTCTATCCAACTGATCTAAAAATAGCATATCTTGGTCAAATAGACCTTATTACATTGAATGTCCAATTAGGACCTTATTAAAAACATAAAACTAAGCATAAACAACTAAATGCCTTATGGAGGCCACTATGGTTTAGGTGCACCTGCACCAAGTACCTTTTCCCTTCTACCACCAAGCAAGACCAAACCACAAAAAGCAAAAGAAAATAGGGTCCTCATTTTAATAGAGGGTAAAATGGGGCATGTTGTGAACATCACAACAGTATTGAGTGTTGCAGTATGGAAGAGTGGAAATGATGTCAAAGGAAGATTGCAATAGTATGGTGAACAATGAAGACATTATAGGATAAGTGATTAGATGTATTGTGAAGCAAAGAGAAGAGGGGTGAATATATGTTCTGTAGCCAAGGGAGATGGATCAGTATCATTTGTATAGAAGGAGATGGATTAGTATCATCTATACATGATCATACCATATCTTCTAAAGTTCATGTGTAAGTTCACAATCCTTGTTATATTTATGTTTGAAGCCTGTGTTGAGTAGTGTTGGGCTCTTTCTAAACAATGATGATATGAATTCATGATACTTACTGCATGGAAAAAAAGTTGTTAAAGCTTGAAGAAAATTGTCTGAGTGTAGTACAAGTTAGGGAAGGTGTGCCAGGCTCATAAGGAGGTACTGCATTCTACTGCAGTTGAAGCTAAGGGCCTACAGATTGGACTAATGGCTAGATATTGTACTCAGGTACCTATGTTTTAGGTTTAAGGTCATGAAGCTTACCGTAAGATGTTTTGAGATAGAAATATGAAGACAATATTGAAATAGGGTAAGTGTAGTCATAGGGAAGAAGAAGAATGCTTCGCACTTCTCTGCAAATGAAGATATGATGTTGGAGCTTGAAGGAAATATAGATATGAGTCAAAGGTATGTGTGCTTCAAATTTTAGGTGATAATATGTACTGTAGCTACCTTTTCGGAGTCATATGTGTGAAGACATGCCTTACTACTAACTAAAGTTAGCTGAGGAACATAGCTGAGGCCACTGTAGTTCACCGCAAGTTGGTAATTAACATTCCTAATTGAATGATAAGTTCTAATGGTTGGTTGTCATGTGATGTTCAAGTTTCAAGTAATTATGTTCACTGTAAGTATGTTGTTCATAGTTTTATCTTAAAACTGTGCAAGCAGAGGATGTTAAGGACTTTGACATCAAAGATCAAGTGTTTGCGCCAGCATGAAATATATTAAGCTGATAAAAGAAGTATACATGAGTGTTTTTCAAGTCATATAATACTTAGTATGTGGTACAAATGATGCAATTTTGTCTTCTCCTATACTACTTTGGATCTAGAGCCAAATACAAGGATAAGGGTTTGTAGAGTCGACTTGGTGTATAATGAATCTTTTTCCATGCATGAGGAGTGTGCTAGGATAAATTAGGACCTGATTATGCTTTATTCTTGAACTGCACCTGATTTCTAACTACCGCATATGTTGTCGAGATGACTGTTATGGCCACTACATGGTTTATGTTATTTGTTTCATCTTTGCCAACCAAGGAGAAAGACCTTGAATCTTGTGGAGGATATAAATGTAAGATCAAAATTTTCAAGAAAAAGAAGGTAGAAGGTGTGTAGTGATAGTGTTGATATTGTGCAAATAAACTTACCGTAGAAGCATATCTTATGATGAACTGTGGAAAGGACTAGTATGATATTATTGCAGAGGTAATTGTTAGAGATAATGGAGAAGAACTTCTGAAGTTGTTTTTTTATAGCAGAGGTTGATATTGTAGTTATGTAGAGATAAGATAGTGGTATAGAGGCTGAAGTGATTTATAGATAGTTTTCGTGAGAAGAAAATTTAAGTCAGATAAGTTTTGTATTACAAAGATTGAAGAATTGTTGTGTAAAGATTGTAAGTGTTGTAAATGTTTAGGGAGTTGCAGTTTCATTTGGGTTTTAGCCCATAAATAATAATGTAATCTTGTGTTTTGTGAGGATGGATTTGGATAGCAGATCCATGTAGCTTGCTCACTGTGGTTTTTTCCTTCTTTGGTTTTCCACGTAAATCTAGTGTTATGGTTGTGTGCTTTTGTGCCCTTTTATCTCTCATGCTTTAAATGTTCACATTATCTTGAATGCTGCTAATTTTATTAATTATTGATTTATCCCCTCTCAATACTTCTCTGTGTTCAACATGATGGAGGGATGGGTGCATGTGGAAATTTCATGGGTTGAGGGTAACCAAGACCAATGTTTGTGCATGCCATGGTGGATTTTGAAGCTTATGTATGTGATGGGGAGTAGGGAGTAATGGGGATATGGGATCCATTATGGATTTTTGATTATGGGATCAGGATGGGGTGTTATGGGATTGTTAATTTGGGGACCCAAAGAGACTTAGGATTTTTTAGGATTTTTATTGGGTGTAGGATTTTTGAGATTTGGATGCACCACTTGGATTTATTGTTTTCTTCTTGGGGACCCATGCCATTTTTGTTTCTTCTTTTGGAGGTATAGGATTTTCTATCCTTTTAGATAGATTTTGCTTAGATTTTGGGTGTGTGCATGAAGATGGGGGATCAAAAAGTGGCCACCCCACTTTTTGGTCCTAGAAAACTAAAACAACCACATTGTAATGTGATCACATTATAACATTATCATGTTTTAGGCTTGGTAACATGATCACATTATAACATGACCACGTTATAACATGATCATGTTTTTTACTGCTAAACATAAAAAAACAAACACGTGACTTCCCATTTTTCATTTGCATTTTGGAGGTGTGAAAATTCAATAGGTGTTATTTCACGAGCACTTTTGAGGAGATTAAGGGAGAATTCACACAAAAACAATGTCACATCACTATTCCCATTATGCACAAGCTCAAAAAAGATGGCAAACTCAAGAAGGTAGGGTTTTCATCTTTTCTCTACACTTGAAAATGAATTGAATTTGTTTTTCATTTTCTTGATTGAATTTCTATTTTCAAATTTCAGCCGATGAATCACCCCAAAACCCTAATCCAGGAGATGATATTCTAGTTACAGAGGAGGCTCAAAACCTTCCTCAAACTCCACCTTCACTTCCTCGCCATCTTTGTGACACACAAGAAATCTATTTAAGGCAAATCCAGTGAATAAAAAAACTTGAAACCTTAATTTAAATATTAAAAAGTCTAAATGTAAGCAACAATCATAGGAGATCCCTTTGTCAGTTCATTAGAGTCCATTATTTCTCACATTAACATAGTGACAAACTAAATTAACAATTGGGCAGACTATAGGGATAGATGTCAGCAATTCTATATGGACAAATTATCATAAAAATAGATTAAAGATAAGAAAATTTTAAAAGTTGATCTATGTGCACTTTTATCAATCCTAGAACAGATCAGTCATTACATGATAGTTGCAAACGATTCCCCATTCATTAGTGTGTACATGATGGAATATCCTAAAAAATTTGGGATAGATGGTATATATTTTTGACAGCCTACCCTATGATAATAATGAGGTCCCAAAGTATTTCTTGAGGAAACTCTATTGTGAGTTCAAACTCAATGAGATTCCAAACTACTTTGACATTTAGGATTTCTAGGGTAAAGGTGGTCTCTCTGCATAGGATAGAGAGGGGGCACATTGTGCCTAGAACTATCCACCTAGACCCCCTATAAGGCCACATTGTATCTCACTCTCTTTGACTTTTAAGCAGAGTGTTGAGGTGGAGACACTACACTCTCTTAGTTCCCTCACCCAATCTTTATCACATCATAGTAGGTGTTTAGACTCATATTTTCATACATTAAAACTACAAAGTCTTGTCCAAGTTTCTCGATTATCTGCCTAAGTGAAAACTGTTTAGGATCTTGTAGGTCTAGTTGAAATTATATCAAAGTAAAAGGTACATCGTGTTAAGAAGCTAAATGGGTATTTGCAGTTCAAATTTGGTGAAAATGTGATAATTTTTGGCCAATTTATGATCATCACTCTATCTGGATGTTTGTATATCCTGTTATACTTATGTATATTACTATCAAGTCAATTTCATGTCTAGATCCGATTGGGTTCCTTCGTATTTCTAAGTGGATATTGGGTTATGTTTTGATATCTAGTTCTAGTTTGAATATTATGTCTAGTTTGACCAAGTTAGTTTGACCAGGATGGATTTACTGAGTAGGACAAATTAGGTTAGAATGTGATGTCATGATGATTTTTCCACCTGTTATGAAGTTTAAAAAGTCAAACTAGATGTTGAACTGGATGTTGATGTTCACTGTGTACCAATTTCTATATATCTAGATGAAGATCAGGTCTGGGTTATTATATAATGTCCATTGAGAAAGTTTCCAGATATGAATTGTTTTATATATTAACTAGATGTGGATCTTCCAAGTGAATAAGATATTATGTACTTGCAATATGATGTCTGGTTGGAAGATCTAGTTATCAATTTCTTTTTTCCACATAATTAAATTGTATTTAAGATTTTGGTTGGATTCAGAGCCTATTTTTGAGAGTTATTTCAAGTGCTTAAGGAACTGCCTCCTACTAGAGCCTTTTCAATATGCCATGTTGTGATATCTTCAACTAGATGTGGATCATCTAGCTCGTTGACATTAGGTTGGGTTAGGATGTTTGGTTGGAACATATAGTTGAAATAACTTGCTCATTCTATCAAATTTTTGGAAATTTTTGAAAGTAAACTAGCTGAAATTTGATGCTCTTTCCATCTGGATTTTCCCCTTGAGCATTTGAAATTTAGAATTTCTACTTTTGGTAAATTGCAAAGGGTGATAGTTTAAAGTTGTGTCACACTTTTATAAAGGAAATGGCCAACACTGATCTAACTTTTTAACTTGAATCACTATAAAGTGATGTATATGTTATGAATTTTAAAATGATATAAACTAATAAAATGTAGATTTTTTAGTGTATTTTATGTTTGTATTTTTTAAATTTTTTTAAAAATGATATAAATGTAGTATTTTATAAAATTGACACTATAATTTAGTTACTGATAAAATGTTGAAAAATAAGGTTGAATGGGACGTCACACTTTATATAGTAAATTTCAATTATTTTCCTTCTATATTTTTTATGTATTCATAAATTAAAACTTTAGTGCATGGACTAATTTTTCCCTAATTTGATAAATATATATTTTTTAATAAATCTTGGAAGTTGTGTGTAATGAAAACACAATTGTTTCGATGGGATGCCAACTTTCGTCTTGATTATTTATCCAAAATAGGAAAAAAAATATATAATCTTGACAAGGAATCTCTCCTCTAGTGCATCATATTTTTTTAAAAAATTCATAAACTTTAATATTTTCTCTTCAAAGGATAATCAACACCTTATTTTGGTGATGATGACCTACTTTTAGTATAAATAAAAAATAAAATATAAACACTAATTGAAATGTTAAAAAAATTATATTTTTACAAAGTACACTTATAGATCTATAAAAGAATATTTCTAGATTCTTTTAAAATGGTTATTGGCATGAGTTGTAGTTGCTAGAACATCACATTTTTCAAATAATTTCATTTTTTTTGTTAAATGAGCCCCAAAATGATGCTACATATGTTTTTAGTGGATGGTTCCAATTAGAAAAGTTATGTCCTAGATCTAATTTAGCTAGAATAAATCTAGATAGAACATAAGTTTCACCAAAATTGACTTTTAGTTAGAAATACTTAAATTTGTTTATGCTAATAAGTTGGCCCAAAGTATCACACAACTTTAAACTTTTACTGCAAAGAAAGGAAAGAGGCATAGAGAAGAACATAACAAGAGCTACAAAGGGAATTTCGAGGATGTATGAATTACAATGTACTCCTTGCTGCCAGTTCATAGCAATGATGGGACTGAAGAGGAATCTATTAAAATAAAAGGGAAATTTGAAATTTTTTTCATAAGTATTGTCAAATCAATCTTATCCGAGGAAATGAACAAAGGATGCCAGTTGCAATTATGAAAATGGATAAATTGCCAAATTTAGGCTCTAGTTCAAGCAACAGATAATGGAAACTAGAGGATGATACAAGAATGTGTGATGTGACAATATATCCAAAGCATGATGAGATGTTACTCTCCATTTTAGCATTGATAAGATGATTAGGTGGTTTGAGTGCCAGCATTTGGGATGTAACATTTCTCTAGATAAGTTTCATTTATGGAAATGCAGGTATATTGATTTTTGTGTCTTCAACATTGGTTCACATATTTGATTATAAAATGAAACAAAGTATTATTCATTAGAACATTTACCATTCTTAGTATGATGGCTATGAACATCTTCCAAATCCTTGAGGTGTATTTTTTGTTCAGAGAAATAATGTCTAAGTATTCTTGGCTGCAATTGTGTGCCTTCAAGAGAATAAAATAGAATACCTCCTTGTGGGATGGAGGGTTCAGGGAAAATGAGAAGACTATCACTGCATCGACCATTCATTTTCATTAGTTTCCCTGTTCAATGGATGGGATTTAATGGAGAATGGGTATTGTTGCTCAACCATTCCAACTACATGCAGTTGCCCCTTGGACTGCATAGAGAAGTCTTAATTTCCAATGACCAATTTTGATTGGTAAAATTAGATGGGTGGTCAAGGCCACTCCATTCTAGCGCCCCTCCTTCTCCTTGATGGATAACATAAGGAGGGTATGATGTTCAAGTGGTCTAGAAGTAGGTAATTGTTTGGGGATCTATTCACAATTATAAGGGAATGTGTGATAGGCATGTGGCCTCCTCTTCATCCCCATATTCACAGCACTAAGGTGTTGTTAGCCCAACTTGGGTGGGTAAAGGATAACTCATGGGCTTTCCCCACAACTACCTAGTTTCCCATGATCAGTATCAAGCTATTTCAAATAGAATACAGATGTTTCAACGGTCTAAGGGAATAATATAAGTTCTCACATGCTATGTGCCTTGAAGGATGATCATTGTTTTGTGCATGCGTCATTTATCTAGAAATTGTAAGAGTCTCCCTTATTCTATAAAATGGGTGTGCTCATTATTGCAAAGGGTTGGTTGGTAAAAATATAGGGGATATAGCATTTAGAGTCTAGTAGTCCATGTTTTAAGAAGATAAGGGGATTTTATCAGTAAATGTCTTTGTAATGTACTTCACTAGTTGATCTTAATGATAGAATGCAAATCATATTCACTTCATCTCCTTCTATATATTGTAAACAATAATTGAGAATTAATACAATAAATGATTTGTTGATTTTCCTATAACACATTTGTTGTCATAGATTATTGTTTGTGTTATTATCTATTTAAAGTAAACAATTTAATTCTCACATGCTAGATAATACTATTTTCATAGTGCAAAAAGATTTTAAAGAATGATTTGCATCATGTTTGCCAGCATTGATTATCAATATTAATGTCAAGGTGTTGCTATCTATAAAAGGATAAATTGATTTTTAGCTTGTGATATTTTAATTATAAAGCCCTATAGATCACATCGACTCTATTTTCTGAAGAAAGGCACCAGTCTGAAAGTTATGTCAACCTCCCAACCACCCAAATAGATTCAAAATGATAAATCATGTTGACCATGTAACTTATCTGAATTATTCACTGCTTTCTCATCACTAGTTAAAGGTCAGGGAAGAGTATTGTTTATAAGTCCATACCTCTTAATCTTTCCACTTTCCTTGTGAAAGAAATCTACTATCTAACACTACATTTATCAATCAAGTCATATTTCCATAAATAGCATTTATATATCACATTCTGACCTTTTTGATTTAGTTATAATTTGAACTATTGGTTATTACATTGATTATTTCACTATTGGGTACATTACATGTGTACAACAGGTAAATTGTTTTTTTTTGTTTTTTTATTTTTAAACAAAAGTGGTGGACCACTATAATTATATTAAAATTAAAGTAATTACAAACCCTAGTTCGAAGAGCATACTGGCAGGAAAGAACCAGGGAAGAAAACCTCTAGTTATAGCTCGCAAAAACAAAAAAGCTCCAAACATTTTACAAACAATGGAGCAAGATTTTACATGAATAATTTTAACAAAATATTACATTTTGATCATCAGATGGAGGAGGCAAAATCCCAAAAAAACTACTGACTAACCCAAATTCACTACAACATTCAAATCCTGCACAACATAATTCAGATCCCCCACAGCCTGAACTTCAATAGGCGAACCCGGAGGGGGAGGAAGAAGAGGATGGAATTGAATTAAAAACATCAGAGCTTGAAAAACTTCATCCACTCTGTTGGAGAAGCCTTCACCAATCTCACTACCATGAGCATGTAAAGAAAAGTGTAGAAAATCTTCGTCCTCATGCAACAGAGAAGAACGAACCGCATTAAAAATGCAATTGTGAGCAAGAGAGTGAAGAACTTGACATTTGTTGAAAAGACCACCAATGAGAGCTTCTGAACTAAATAAATCATAATTCTGAAAGGCTGCATCAACACTTTCATCAGTAAAAAGAAAACAATGAACAAATTTCTCAATAAGCTGATGAACTATACCAATATCCTGTAATAAGTCCATAGCATTAGAAATAAAAACCATAAAGATCTGAGAAGGGTAAAGAACTCAAACACGGCCTTCAAGTATGTCTTGGCCCACAACCTCCCTAATGGCTTCCTCCACCTCCGGGCCGTCTATAGCAAAGACAGAACTTAAACCATCTAAAGACACAGAACCGATGAAAGCAGACTCCCATTTTGAGATAGGGAAGAATAAACGGCGGTTCAACTGAATTTCCATTGCATCCAACAGAGCAAACAACAATAAAAGAAGTATGGTTAAACATATTAATCAAAAGTAATATATAACCCAAAGGATCAATAGGTCATAATTAGCAGGCGTCATCACCCATGAGGGAAATGAATGAAACATGTTGCGAGCTGGCGCTGTAAGAAAGCAAGTACAAATAACTTGCGGAGGAAAGGAATCAATAGAATCATAAATCACAATGCAGATGAACGACACATGTGAAAATAATGACAACACCAAGAAAGAACTATAAACTGCCACAACCATGAAACCACACAAGTGAGAATTATTTCACATACCTTAAACAATCAAGGTGTACTATATCCGCCAAATGTGGATATTGGCCAATTAAATCCTCATCAAAATAAGATAGAGAGGAGTCTAAATCAAAGCCCAAGTTAGCAATAGCGTCAGCCAATCTATTATCCTCTCTAAGGGTATGTGAAATAATGTAGCTATCAAACGCATCCAAAAGATGCCATGCCTCTTGCAAGAGGTAATCTAATTGCCAATTAAAAGTATGATGCTTTTTCAAAGCATTAATAATAATTAAAGAATCACCTTCAATATGGAGATGAGAAAACTTTAAACTAATAGCCACCCTAAGACCCTCAACAAGAGCAAGGGTCTCAGCCTGGTTATTAGTTCCATCAGAAATTTTACCAGAGAATGCTTTGAGGATTACACCTTTCGTATTTCAAAAAACCCCACCAATAGAAGAGGGGCCCAGATTGCCACGAGAAGCCCTGTCAAAATTAAACTTAATGAAAACACCAGAGGGGAGCAACCACTTAACTAACCTTCTATCCACCTGAGAGACTGCAGAAGAATGTGAAAAAGAGAACGAACCTAAAGAGGACCAGCCTTCCAAAATGGAATTATCCCATGAAGTAAAGTGGAGAGTAGAAGTCTTTAATGATTTAAGATAGTTCACCACCACCTCTGAGATAGAATTTTCAATAATAAAGGAAACAGATTGAAAATCCTTACTAACATTTCTAAAAATCCTTCGATTCCTTTCCAACCAAATATTCCAAATAACAATAGAAGGAGCAACTATCCAAATAACAGCAAAAGTAGAACCTTTGAATAAAATGGGCCAACTTTTAAAAAGTTCCAACAAAGAATTAGGTAGAGAAGAAGACCAACTTAATTTGGAAAAGAGCCAAGTCAAACATGAAAAGGCAAAAGAACAAGAAATAAACAGATGATCTACCTCTTCTTCACATAAACCACAAAACACACAATTGAAGGAATCCATAATCCCCAACTTGGCCAACCTCTGACTTGTTAAGATCTTATTTTGCAAAGCTAACCAAGCAAAGGCTCCAGCTTTTTGAAGACAAGCAACATTCCAACATAGCAACTGAGGCCAATCCAAATCAGAAGGGACATCCCTGGAGGAAAGATATCTATACCCATCTTTAATAGAATAAGAACCAAAATTAGAAAAGGACCAAAATAAAACATCTTCTTTTGGTAAGAAACAAACCCTTCTTTTACTTAATATTTGACTAAGAAGGAGCTTCTGATTCTCAGGAATAGGACAAGTTGAAAAATCTCTCCAATGAGAACTATAAAAAGAGCCTTCTTTAGTGACTGAAAGATAGTCACTAACTCTAACTCCCCAAGAAGAAGAAAGATAAGATTTAGCTTGAACCAATTCCTTAACCGAGGAGAGAGGAGAAAAACCATTCCAAGAATCATCCCAAAAAGAGGCTTTCGAACCATTAAAAATTTTCCAAGAAAGATGAGGTAAAAGAACTCTCTTGTAAGAAACTAAAAAATTCCAGATTGAAGAACCCTTAGGAGGATTAGAAATGGTAAAGATCCTATTAGGGGAAAGGGAGTCTAAGTATTTAGATTGAAGGAATTTACACCATTTAAGATCCGGATTAGAAAACATCTTCCAAGCCAACTTAGCACCCAAGGCTTTATTGTGCACAGATAGATTATGAATTCCTGAACCACCAGAAGATTTGGGAACACAGACCTTATCCCAAGCAACTAAGGAAACTTTATGACCTTCATCAACAGATCCTTTGCATAAAAAAGAACTCAAAGATTTCTAAATCTCCTGAATTACACCTCTTGGAATATTTAACACAGAAAGTATATATATAGGAATAGCAGTTAAAACAGATTTTAAAAGAGTAATTCTACTAGATAAAGTTAACCATCGAGCCTTCCAAAGAGCAATTTTAGTATGAATAGAATGAGAGACCTTTTCCCAAAAGGACTTCTTTTGAGGACCAAAGAATAAAGGGATTCCCAAATATAGACTAGGTAAATTGTTGTGATTGTTAAGAATGCATAAATTTGAGCATAGTTATTATGATGGATTAAAATTGTTATGACTTTGCATCTATGCTTTTCTTCGGCTATGATTATTGGAACTAACCTATTAATGAGAACTAGATTGCGACTAAGTGTAGGAATACATCAAAGAAAAGAACATGGTTGAGGTAGATGCACCCTAGTCATTGGAAAAATGCTTGTAGATTAAACTTGACCTTTTCAAAATTTAGTTATATATATACATATATATATATATATATATGTGTGTGTGTGTGTGTGTGTGTGTGTGTGTGTGTATCTATATATAGATATATATATATGTATATATATATATAGTGATTTAAATAAGTAGAAATAAATATATACGTGTGTGTATATATATAGTTGTATAACAAAATGGATGTATATTTTGTAGTTTTGTAAGTTTATATATATATATATATGAATAAGAGAATGAAGAAGACTAGCATGCACACTAGATCAAGCCCTCTTTCACAATAACATTCAAGGACAAGACTGAGCCAAATCACTACCAAATGGTGGTGGACTCAACTACAGATTTTGTACTCAAGAGTTCTATGGAAATATTTGATTTAATCAAGCCTTTTACCAAACCCTAAGTCAATCAATACACTAAACCCTAGATTCACAAAGATATGATTATAACAGGAAATGTACAATAGATAATTAGAAACTAACTTCACAAGAACGTGATCAAGAAGATATTAGAACCTAAGTCCCAAAAGCTGGACTGTCAGAGGACTATTTTAGGGGTGTTCAAGTCCTGGAAGTCAGAATCTTCAAAAACTACAAATTGAACAAATGTTATAGAGACTGCCCTGATGCCAGATCTGAAGTCTATTAGAGTAGAAGGACTATTTTGCAAGCACCCAGATCTGACACAAAGGAATATTCTAAAAATGCTATCAAATCCTGAAACCCTTATCCTTACTTAGTCTTTCTATGTCTTCACTTTTCTGAATCTCACACCTGTAACTTGCACACAATAAAAAGGGGTTTGGGGGTTATGGTGTTTAGGGACTTTCCTTAGTCAAATCCTGGGATAACATTCAAGCTTCCCAACACCATTGTTCGATAGATAAACCATGCCCTTACATGGTAAAGGCTAAACACAAATCAATATGATTAAATCAAATGATGATGAACACAAATGATATCACCTATGTAATGAAACCCTTAGAAGGATGTATTCTCTTCAACTCATAAGGAGCGATAGATGATAACTTCAAAACCTGCAACACACAATGACAATACAAATATGATCTAGAATCACAATGAATGCTTTAAATGCTCTTTACTCCAATGCTTCAAGTTATCTATCTCTATCTAGGTTCATAATGAATTCAAAACACACTTATATATGCTTTCCCACTAACATTCATTAAATTAACCAAAAGAGTCTACAAGGAGAAACCCTTTTAAAGGTCTTATGTTGACATGCATTTAAAATTTCCTCGACCAATTAGGGAGAACTTGGGCATGGGTGCCCATGTCCCAAGGCACCGTTTTGGGGGATTTTAAATTGGGATGAATATTTAGAATGTATAATGTAATCACGGGGACCTAGGAGCTAAACCAGGAGGTAAAAATACATGTGTCCACTTTTTACTCCATAACATTTAGCCCCCACTTTAATGTGTGTATGATCTTACGATTAGTACATGCACTAAAGTATGGTCAAAGAATATCAAATACATCAAACACTAGAGCAAAGACACACCCTTGTTGAACACCCAGAATACTGAGAGGGGGGGTGTGAATTAGTATTCTTTTAAACCATTCAAATATTCAATCTCCAATCTATTTAGTAAATTTAATTGCAACAAATGGAATAGAGAATAAAACATTTAGAAACAATTCAAACCACATGAACACCAAGATTTTTACATGGAAAACCCAAAAAGGGATAAACAACGGTGAGGATCAACTCACAATATATTATAATAAAGCAACTGGTTAAGGTTGATACAATTGGTGGACTCACTATCCAAGACTACTCATTGCAGGTGGCTCACTACCAAAGGACTCACTGTCTTGAAAGAGAGGGATAGAAGAAATAGTTCCTCACTGCCAATTTTAAACTATTACAATTGCATCTAACATGTGCATGAATTACAATTTTAATTAAAGCTCAAAATACAAATAGAAAATTCTTCACATTGATCTAAAATATCACATTGCTCTACTCTGCATTCTCTCAATTCACATTCATAAGCACTTGTCATATCATTCACATCATATCCATATCATATACATCATGAAAATAATCTTCCTTATATATACGCTTTACCCATAACATCAATTAGGTTGGCCTAATTGGATATAACATGGAAAATATGCAATATGTAACTTGTAGGCTCAAGACTCTCCACACATGCTTCATGCCAAGATCCAAACCTTAGAACACTTTGAAATAGGTTGGTATGGACCTAAAATAGCTCCCACTTCACTCTATAACACTTCTTTAATCTCTGCATAACTCTACAACTATTAGGCCGGCACCGCAGAAGACCTAACACAAAATTTTGCCAACTATACATTCACATCCTACCACGTGAACCTTCAAATATCATGAAAACTAGAATATATTATCTATTGATATTCGTGAACATCTCCTTAGAACCAAAAGACCAAACACCTATCCACGGAGGAATGCAAACTCTTTTACTCCCATTCTCTATTTAGGAAATAACTGTAATCTGTTAGGCTGGACTTCTGTCATTCACAACTCTCACACCAGACATAAAAAATACACATAATTCTAGAGTTAGATGCTTTTGAAAACCAAAAGCGATACACTAGAACCATAGAGCAAAATCTTCAATAGTGGACAAATGCGGACCAAATTACGGGATGCTCTATAATTGAGAAATTCCAAAGTTGACACTTAGCCAAATTTCATAACAAGTTTTCTTGCCGGATCAAACCTTCTTGAAAATTAGTCTTCTATGGAGGATAAAACCATCTTGCAAAGTTGTCTTGATACTAAGATACAATGTTGACATCAATGACAACACTGTAACACATAGTAACATACCTTGTGCTTATCCCACATGCTCATGTTGCCAACAACAACATCAATGACAAACTTCCAACAATCTCCCCCTTTGTCATTGATGGCAACATGCCAAAATATCTCCAAAACATTCTCCCCCTTTGACATCAAGGGCAAAGGGTTCCTTCAAACAATAGTTTTAACATGTACCAAATTTCCCCTTGAGAAGTATATTTTTATGTACAAACTAAAAAATTGACTTGACTCCCCCTAAATCATGTACCAGAGTTGGAACCAAAAAATTTGTACTAAAAACTGCTCTATATATTCCACATATGTACAATGAATCTGAAACTAAAGACTTAAAATGCATAAAGAAAGTAGAAAGTATTGTCACCTAGATGAAGTAAGTGCCTACAACTTCTATACTTTAGCTTGCCATTCCTTTTTTCCTTCATCCCAAGCATTCTTGGTTTCTTCAAGAATTCTACATTAAGTTTCAAACTCTATTAGAAACTCTTCTCCTTCTTCCAAATTGTTGGGTACAAGATTTATTTGAGAAGCTCTAGTTGCACTCAAGAGGGCTCTAGAAACAATCTCAAATTTGGGATTCACTAAATCCCTTATTTCTCCAAACTAAAAAATAATATTCTCCTTTTGGTCCTGTATTTGAAAGAATTTCTTATGCAAATATTCAATTGCATTCCTTGTATTTCCATCAAGGTCAAGTGCTGGATCATAGGCACTGAAGAAATTATTAATCTAGGACTCAATAGAGTCCATCTCCTTGTTGATGCTTTGTGTGGCTCCAGGCCACTTCATGCCAAATTTAAATAGAGCCTTTGCCTCACAGAATTTTTTATATCCTTTAATTTTTCTTCAAAAATTTTGTGTACTAGCACATTTCTTAGTGATCTCCCTCATTCTCTTCTCATTTATTCTCCTTTCTGTTGGTCATGATGTTAGTCATTCGCAAACATAGAATAAAAGTTACACAACAACCTTTACTCATCTTGAAAGATACGATGAATTCAAAGAATTCATGATCCCAAGTCTCCGTTGATTAGGTCTTAACCTACTGACGTTACTCAGTGGTTGATGTGTGTTGCTGTTTTCCATTCAGGGGCCTTACGTGTTTCTGCACTGTTCATCATCATCATCTTCAAATATCCTGCTCTGGATGTTCGCTCTGCAAGTCTCCAACGATTCTACTTCTGCACTATAAATTTAGTCAAATAATGTGCATACAGGCCGATATTTGCATGATTTCTACCATTATTTATGATTCCTTGCATGATATTTTCAATACTACATGCATTTAACTCAAATATGCTAAGGATCTTCAGTTACCTACGGGATTTCAGCATATTTCACTGTTTCTGCTTGTTATTTATCATGATTTGCAGTTATGGTGATGAATTAATGAAATTGAAAAAAAAAGGAAAAGGGTTAGAGAATGAGATTCCCAAAATTACTGGACTTAGATCACTGATTCACATACAAGCTCCCATACTTGCAATGAAAAGAAGGAAAACTAGAAATCATACTTCACCAGGACATTCCACAAATCCGCATGATCTAGTGCAAAGCTTCAAAGGAAAGTTGACAACAACATGTAATGAAATGAAAGCGCTTCCAGTTGAACACAGCATTCACCAGTACATATCCAGAAATCAACAGAAGATTACGTAAAATTTACAATCAGGATGTAATCTGGAACTTCATATTCATTCAGTATGCTCAAGAACAGGTACATTTACAGTGATCTGAAGAAAGAACCTTGACATTTCAACAATTCTATCCTCATTAGTCTCAGTAATCCGATCTCCTAACTTATTCTACAGTAATGGACTCTTTGCGCCAGATGCGTCTGTGTATTCTAATGTATTTCTCCTTTTTCTAAAATGACAAGCTCTGGATGTTATATAGAGCAACTGCCAGAAAACGGTTACAATGATCCAAGGATCAGGATCCTCTCACAACAAACAACGGTCCAGATGAAAAGCACATGCTTCATCAGTTGGCAAATGTACAGCTGGCACAGAATATTCCAGCATCTTCAACTTGATTCGGTCTCCAGCTGGCGAACAGCATATTTGACAATATCCTCCTCATTTCTGGCCCATGTTGACTCCATGCGTAACTTTGTAATTATCAGCTTCAGCAGCATCATCATGATTTCCACGCTCAGCTTCAGCAGCATCATGACTTCAATGTTCAGCTTCAGCAGCATCATGATGATTTCCTGCAAGTAAACAGACAAACATTAAATTCATTATCATCATGATAAACAACAGGAAGTAAACACTTTATTAAACATACCCTCATGTGCAGCTACAGGCAATCAAGCTCTACCTGTGAAAAATATGCACTAAATGCATAAACAGCATAAAAACAATCCGGTCAACCATCGTTGACCAAAATTCAGGCAGTCGGGCTTTCAAATTTCCATCGCTTCATGTTTTTGCCCATTCTCTTGTATATCGGGCTCGAAATATGATGATGATGATCTTAAATTATACAAGGAAATAATCGCCCTTCAACCATCCTTAGAATCCGGCCTTGCATCATCATCATATTTGCATCGGCGTGACTACATATGATCAGGGTGACAATTTTACCTTAGGCCGACGGCAACAGTTATACCGACGCCAAAAAATCATGAGGATGACCAACTATATGCCTTCTATCCAGCTGCAGGATATCACAAAATATGATGATCCTCCTTTCCTAATGCTCTGATGAAAAGCACATCAGGATGTTTTGTTCTTGCACATTCGGGAAAGAAAGACATCGTCATCATCATCATGATGAAGACAAACAGGAGGACTCGGAAAATGATCCTGCCGCTGAGGAAAATCATGATGACATCATCGTCATCATCAGGCTTGGTTAAAATGCAAAGGGATGACGTCACCGTCATGCTTCGTTAAAAGCAGGAGATAAATGGAATATCGGGTCACCTCTAAGGAAGATGATGAGGTGGATGAATGCAATATGACCCTTTTTCGGAGAAGGTAACGTGCCTGGAAGATCAGGATGATGAACATCATCATCATCATATTTGCACTGGGTGATCTAAAATATGATCCTGCTGAAAGTCCTGATGACGTCATCAGGATATCCGGGGGCTTGTGTTAATCTTCGAAGATGACGTCATCGTCATCATCATATTGGCGAACAGGATCATACCCTGGAAAATATCCTGCCGAAGGACAAAGGTGATGGTGACGTCATCGTCATTATCATATTCGCAAAAGTTTATACTTCTCGGCAGGAGGATATTACGAACTGTCGGGTAGAGAAAGATCATGATGATGATGTCAACAAGACTAAGGAATGAAATATTACCCTCCGCTTCGAAAGATAAGGTGATCATCATGATCACGCAAAAGGAGGTCAGGAGGATATTAGGAAATGTCGGGTCTCGAAATATCATGATGATGCTGATCACCAAGACTGTCGTGCGCGCGCAAATTATGCAGATGGCATATTTCTTAAGCAAGGTGACGATGATCATCAGCATGATATTATCACATCGGGTGATTTTAAATATCATGATGCTCGCAATGTTGGAATATCATGATGCTGATGATGTTTCCAGGGTCGCTTGACGGGAAAAGCTCACTAGCACTTAAGATTGACGTCCGGATGTTTCGGGACTGCATGATTTTTATCAGGTGATAGAGTAAGATCATGATGATGACTTTAGGCGATACAAAAGACCGCCCGACGGGGAGAACCTACTACGACTTAAACTTGACGTCCGGATGTTTCGACCTCAGGATATTATCGGGGCTTTTCAAATATCATGATGATGATGTTCATCATACAGCAATTATCAGGTTTGACCAAAACTTTGACTGCTCCTAACTCCTTCATATGGATGAATTTTCGGGTGATGCAAAAGGCAAACCTGCATGGAATTTCAAGCTCTTTCTAACCATGAAGTTACGGAAACAAAAAATGAACTTTGAGAAACTAACCTCATGATGATGACCTACCTCATCCTGACCTTCATGATGATGATGCACCTGACTTAAATTTTACCAAAACCGCCAGAAACAGACAACACAAGCCAAAACAAAAGCTGGGTCCCTGTTTTGCCAAGTCAAAATGGGGCGTGTTGTGTAACCACACAACAACTTGCCACCAAAGAAAACAACAAAATTCAAATGATTCAAGTGATGTGATCACATTCATCTATAGTGTTCTACTTCTGTCTAAGTAAATCATCATGATCTTTGAATGATAAAATTTCATTATGGTGATAAAGCTAACAAAGGATCATGTGTGTGCAGATGATTAATTATCCTCATCTTGAAAGTAAGTTGAAAACATAAGTAACTGGTGTTAAACTACATAGTTGGAGATCATCCCTCATAGCCAACCTGGATAGAGCCTTGCTGCCAGCAGGTGTCTATAACCCCGGCAAGGTTATCTATACAATCTCCCTAAGTAGAGCCCCACTGCCAGCAGGCGTCCATAGCCCCGGTAGAGTTACTTAGATGGCCTAATTTTATTTTGTTTCTGATTTTCCTTTTATATTTAAATTTGATATCATCATGTCAGCTCATTTGCACAAGGTGTAGTCACTTGCAGCTTTAGGTTGGAGATTGTACTGGTAGCAAGGGAGTCCCTTTAGATTTTTCACTTAACACCTATACTCATATCTTCAACAAACCCAAGGCTGTTAGGTGTTTCATTGTGTTTGATTCACTTTGGACAAGAAAAAGTACCCTGATGAAAAGACATCATAAAACCTGATCATGAGTATTTATCAGAATGAATTACAATCTATATCTAAATCTGATCTCATCACTTGAATCCTAACAATTTAGTTATTTTCTTAGGTGATGAAGTGCATCATCCTGACTTACCAGAACAAGGTCCCAACCAACAAAACAACAACAACAACAAGCAAACACTGTACAAACAACTAACCTACAAAAAGGAAACAACAGGAACAGAACAAGAAAGCAAAACAAACAAACTGTACAAACAACTAACCTACAAAATTATATACAACACACTACTAGGCAAACAAAAACCAGAAAAAGACCTAAGGACACCTGCATTTGCATACTTCTTTTGATTGTGCAGGAGCATCAGGGTATTAGTTATGGTTCTCAACCTAGCAAATTTATCTTTATATTCTGAAGAAAATTCTGGTATTCTGAATTCACTGTATTCAACAGAACAACTCTTGATGATCAGCAATTGGGGAAGCTCATCATGTTCATGATTAATCCATATGCATGTCTTATCTTCTGAATTTCCATAATCAAAATAGTATTCAACATCATTTACTGTGGAAAGGAGAAATACAACCTGGTGTATTTCTGGTTTTGTTGGACATGCTTCTTCATTGGCAGTTGGTCTTCCATTTGTCATTATATTTTCACTGCCTGGCTCAATGCCTGGTTCCTCTTTAAATTGAAGGATGTATGACCTTTGATGTATTAATTCTTCATCTTTATCCAGCCTTATCCCTTCATTCTGGATGTTCAAATTATCCTCCAGTTTAGGAAACTTCTCAGTATTTTCTTCAGTTTCCTGCACATCAGCATCTAAATAAGTATCTTTATTATCACAACCTGATATATAGAAATTTATCATTTCTAAATCATTTGACTGTAAAGGAGAAACAACTTTCACTTGATGAGGACACTCCCCTGTTTCATTTTCAAAATATTTCTGGAGTGACATCTGATTATGCACAACGACTCCAAAGTCTTCTACATCTCCTTCTTTCAGGAATTGTTCATTGAATAATTCACATCTTCTATCTAGTAAAGGATCTGGTTCCATTAACCTGCAACATTCTTGCATTTGATCATTTAATTCAAAGAAGTCAGGTAATAAATCAGCATTTATTTTCTTCTCTATGACTCCCTGAGTTACCATCATAGGAACTTCATCATTAGGAGTGCATTTAAATTGTTCTACTATCTGTTTACACTTCTCTTTACCATAGAATGACTCCAGGAAAGATGTTTCATCTTCTTTATCAAAAGTATTAGGATCAGAATCAAAAATATTATCCTGATGAGTGATTTCTTCTCTAAAATTTTCACAAGATTCATACCTGCATACTGACTGATCCTTACTTGTATTAGGAAGTAGAGAACTCCTATCAATCCCACCATAAAATGAATCCAGGAAAGATGTTTCCTCTTCATTACCTTCTGGAACTGACTCAGCTATTGTATTTTCTAGAATCTTTTTCAACATGACCAAGCAAGGGTAGCAATCTCTCTCTGAATGCTCTTCATCATGTAATCTGCACCAGCTTTCAATCAAGACATCATCAATGGGCAAACCTAATATTTGACTACACTGTATATTTCTAGACAAGTATAATTTAAAATCTTCAGAATGATCCACTTCAGTGTCTGGACAATTAATAACTTCTGGTGCTGCATCTGCTTGTTGCTCCAGAATTTCTTCATTTTCCTGGCGGATTTCTTTATTTTCCTGGCAAGCTTCTTCATTTTCTTGGCGAATTTCAACCCTGAACACATCCAGAAAGAATATTAGTCCTTTCAAGTATAAATCTAACCTTGTGAGGAAAGTTAAACAATTTATTTCACTATGTTCTGTAGTCTGGTGTATCCTGCAACAGGTAGATAAACCAAAGTTAGACAAATTGTGAGGGTAAATCTGTCCATTCAGAGTTTCCTGAAATAAAGGAATGTTAATTTGACCATTATTTTCATATACATCCATCAAAATGAGACTCTATTCTTCAAAAAAAAAAATTTATTTTGCAATTTTAAGGAGATCTATCATATCTCAGACTAAAACTTTGAAAGTCCAGAAAATCAAACAAATATTTGATGCTTTGGGCTAGATCTTTGCAAAGGTGCAACCAAAACATCTCAGGTAAGAGATATTTGCAGACATTCAACTAAAATGCTGAAATATTTATGCAATATTTGCAGAAAATCCAAAAATTCGCAGCTCATGCCCAGCCTTCTCGAAAATTGATGTTGCGTTAGAAGCAAGGGGCCTGCATAAACGTTAGCAAGATTTAAAGCGGGCTGCTAAACTGAGGCAGGGGATATCACTTCAACTGAACAGGATTTATTTGCTGAGAAACGGCTTATGCCCTCCTTCTAGCGCCAATTTATGTTGGTCATGATGTTAGTCATTCGCAAACATAGAATAAAAGTTACACAACAACCTTTACTCATCTTGAAAGATACGATGAATTCAAAGAATTCATGATCCCAAGTCTCCGTTGATTAGGTCTTAATCTACTGACGTTACTCAGTGGTTGATGTGTGTTGCTGTTTTCCATTCAGGGGCCTTACGTGTTTCTGCACTGTTCATCATCATCATCTTCAAATATCCTGCTCTGGATGTTCGCTCTGCAAGTCTCCAACGATTCTACTTCTGCACTATAAATTTAGTCAAATAATGTGCATACAGGCCGATATTTGCATGATTTCTACCATTATTTATGATTCCTTGCATGATATTTTCAATACTACATGCATTTAACTCAAATATGCTAAGGATCTTCAGTTACCTACGGGATTTCAGCATATTTCACTGTTTCTGCTTGTTATTTATCATGATTTGCAGTTATGGTGATGAATTAATGAAATTGAAAAAAAAAGGAAAAGGGTTAGAGAATGAGATTCCCAAAATTACTGGACTTAGATCACTGATTCACATACAAGCTCCCATACTTGCAATGAAAAGAAGGAAAACTAGAAATCATACTTCACCAGGACATTCCACAAATCCGCATGATCTAGTGCAAAGCTTCAAAGGAAAGTTGACAACAACATGTAATGAAATGAAAGCGCTTCCAGTTGAACACAGCATTCACCAGTACATATCCAGAAATCAACAGAAGATTACGTAAAATTTACAATCAGGATGTAATCTGGAACTTCATATTCATTCAGTATGCTCAAGAACAGGTACATTTACAGTGATCTGAAGAAAGAACCTTGACATTTCAACAATTCTATCCTCATTAGTCTCAGTAATCCGATCTCCTAACTTATTCTACAGTAATGGACTCTTTGCGCCAGATGCGTCTGTGTATTCTAATGTATTTCTCCTTTTTCTAAAATGACAAGCTCTGGATGTTATATAGAGCAACTGCCAGAAAACGGTTACAATGATCCAAGGATCAGGATCCTCTCACAACAAACAACGGTCCAGATGAAAAGCACATGCTTCATCAGTTGGCAAATGTACAGCTGGCACAGAATATTCCAGCATCTTCAACTTGATTCGGTCTCCAGCTGGCGAACAGCATATTTGACAATATCCTCCTCATTTCTAGCCCATGTTGACTCCATGCGTAACTTTGTAATTATCAGCTTCAGCAGCATCATCATGATTTCCACGCTCAGCTTCAGCAGCATCATGACTTCAATGTTCAGCTTCAGCAGCATCATGATGATTTCCTGCAAGTAAACAGACAAACATTAAATTCATTATCATCATGATAAACAACAGGAAGTAAACACTTTATTAAACATACCCTCATGTGCAGCTACAGGCAATCAAGCTCTACCTGTGAAAAATATGCACTAAATGCATAAACAGCATAAAAACAATCCGGTCAACCATCGTTGACCAAAATTCAGGCAGTCGGGCTTTCAAATTTCCATCGCTTCATGTTTTTGCCCATTCTCTTGTATATCGGGCTCGAAATATGATGATGATGATCTTAAATTATACAAGGAAATAATCGCCCTTCAACCATCCTTAGAATCCGGCCTTGCATCATCATCATATTTGCATCGGCGTGACTACATATGATCAGGGTGACAATTTTACCTTAGGCCGACGGCAACAGTTATACCGACGCCAAAAAATCATGAGGATGACCAACTATATGCCTTCTATCCAGCTGCAGGATATCACAAAATATGATGATCCTCCTTTCCTAATGCTCTGATGAAAAGCACATCAGGATGTTTTGTTCTTGCACATTCGGGAAAGAAAGACATCGTCATCATCATCATGATGAAGACAAACAGGAGGACTCGGAAAATGATCCTGCCGCTGAGGAAAATCATGATGACGTCATCGTCATCATCAGGCTTGGTTAAAATGCAAAGGGATGACGTCACCGTCATGCTTCGTTAAAAGCAGGAGATAAATGGAATATCGGGTCACCTCTAAGGAAGATGATCAGGTGGATGAATGCAATATGACCCTTTTTCGGAGAAGGTAACGTGCCTGGAAGATCAGGATGATGAACATCATCATCATCATATTTGCACTGGGTGATCTAAAATATGATCCTGCTGAAAGTCCTGATGACGTCATCAGGATATCCGGGGGCTTGTGTTAATCTTCGAAGATGACGTCATCGTCATCATCATATTGGCGAATAGGATCATACCCTGGAAAATATCCTGCCGAAGGAGAAAGGTGATGGTGACGTCATCGTCATTATCATATTCGCAAAAGTTTATACTTCTCGGCAGGAGGATATTACGAACTGTCGGGTAGAGAAAGATCATGATGATGATGTCAACAAGACTAAGGAATGAAATATTACCCTCCGCTTCGAAAGATAAGGTGATCATCATGATCACGCAAAAGGAGGTCAGGAGGATATTAGGAAATGTCGGGTCTCGAAATATCATGATGATGCTGATCACCAAGACTGTCGTGCGCGCGCAAATTATGCAGATGGCATATTTCTTAAGCAAGGTGACGATGATCATCAGCATGATATTATCACATCGGGTGATTTTAAATATCATGATGCTCGCAATGTTGGAATATCATGATGCTGATGATGTTTCCAGGGTCGCTTGACGGGAAAAGCTCACTAGCACTTAAGATTGACGTCCGGATGTTTCGGGACTGCATGATTTTTATCAGGTGATAGAGTAAGATCATGATGATGACTTTAGGCGATACAAAAGACCGCCCGACGGGGAGAACCTACTACGACTTAAACTTGACGTCCGGATGTTTCGACCTCAGGATATTATCGGGGCTTTTCAAATATCATGATGATGATGTTCATCATACAGCAATTATCAGGTTTGACCAAAACTTTGACTGCTCCTAACTCCTTCATATGGACGAATTTTCGGGTGATGCAAAAGGCAAACCTGCATGGAATTTCAAGCTCTTTCTAACCATGAAGTTACGGAAACAAAAAATGAACTTTGAGAAACTAACCTCATGATGATGACCTACCTCATCCTGACCTTCATGATGATGATGCACCTGACTTAAATTTTACCAAAACCGCCAGAAACAGACAACACAAGCCAAAACAAAAGCTGGGTCCCTGTTTTGCCAAGTCAAAATGGGGGGTGTTGTGTAACCACACAACACTTTCCACCTCATATTTAATTTGTCCTTTGAGACCAGCGGCATATTCCTTAAAAGAATCAATTATAATCTTTAACTTTTCTATACCAGAGAGAGATGTGTTGATGCTTACTCCTAGTATGACCTCTTGCAGTGTTTTCATCGCCTCATCCATCAATTCTCCACTCTTCTAATGGGCCTCTATAACTTCCTTTTGGGTTGATGCATGAAATACATCCCCCAACTATAACTTCTAGAGAGGAGAGATTGATGCATGAAACACATCCCCCAACTGTAGTTGAAGTAGTTGTAAGGATACAACAGGTTGAAAGTTTAGTTGCATATTTAATAGGTTCTTTAGAGAGTCTCTGGAGGAACTGAAAGATTCACTAGAAGTCCTTGCAGTCTCCATATCTTGCTCCTTCAAATCTTTATCTTCATCTTTATTGGAGTCCTCAGGATTGGCTTCATTAGTATCTGTTGTAACATCAAAAAATGTCCCCTTGGGGGCTTTTCCCTCATAAGGTTTAGCTCCCGAGTCTTTTGCATGCATTTAGGACATCTTACTACATAATTTGGCATCCTGATGGAATGAGCCCTAGGTAACATGACAAAAGGGACCTAGGAGGACCCCTTGAGCCTTACTCTACCCAAAATAGGGGGGAGGACTTGGGTGCCCACACCCTAGTCTTGCCCTATTTTGGGGCAATCCCAATTTTTGGGTGTCGATTTATGACCATTATTTGTGTCCTATGCTGACACGGTAAGTTTGAATTACAAAAATCTTGGCAGGAGTGTTTGTAGTTGCATATAAAAACATGTTTAGGCATTCATTTGTAGACTAGATGATCATTGTGAACTTTAGTAATTCTCAAAGTGATTCAAGGCTTTCATTGTGTTGCAAGAGTAGAATTGTATTATCTATGTGTTTGTGTTTGTAGATTTGAGAATCCATTTCATCATGGAATGAAGGACATCTTCCTCCCATGAGATATTCACTACAAGGTGACATTATATTGTGTTTTCATCATCATTTCCTTTGGTTTTTGGCTCTGCCTCACAAGGGTACGCACTCTCTATCTAACAATAGTGTTCAGAGACTTAAGTGTCCTATGGGGCTTGACTGAGGCAAGCCTCTAAACACCACAACCCCCTCCCAAAGTTTTCATGGTTGCAGGTTACAGGTTGCAAAGCTAGAAAAAGTGAAGTTGTAAGAAGTCATCTTGGAGTGTCAGAATTGCAGGATAGGAAGAAAATCTGCCCCTGGACTTGGGCACCCGCTCATTAGTCCTCTAACTTCCATGACGAGAAAATCTTTGGAACAACAAGAAAGAGTTATAGACTGAGTTCTCAGATCTAGACAAAAAGTAGGGCATTGGACTTGGGCGCCCGCTCTTTTGTCCCTGACTTTTGTGCCTCAGAAGCCCGAAAATAGGTGCTCTATGATTTGGTATTTTACATCTCTTTGCAAGAGCTTTTTCCATTATTCGTCAGTTTATTATCATATTTGTATAATTAGGGTTTTAATGGTCAATTAAGCATAAGAAAAGGAAACTTGATAATTAAACACCCTAATCTAAGTTTCCCTACATCTAACAGTGAACTAGGGTATGATAGCGAATTGCCACTCGACCCTAGATCCTTGAATGTATAGGGTGAAAGGAGGATTCAAACATCTAAACATTAAAAACTAAACAATCCCAATTTCACCCTAGACATCTGCATCTCTGGAAACTTCTTTGTTCTTATGCTCATCTTCTTTATCAATTTCTTTTTCCTCTTTATCTTCTTCCTTACCCTAAGTTACTTTTTATCTTTCTTTGCATCCTCTACCTCTGAGGCTTTTTCAGTGTTGTCCAGAGGAGAGGTGATTGAGTCTTCTTTTGTTCCTTTCTCACCGATGACCTTATCAATATTATTCAGAGCAGATATCATAGTTACCAAAGGAGGAGTAGGGAAATCCTCCTTAGCAGCATCTTCTTTGGTACCTATAGCATTCTCCACATTCTTCTCATCCTCTGTAATTACTTTTGTTGCTTCTTTTTTCTTCTAGAGGAGCATTATCATCTATTATATGCTCATGTTGTGCATCATTTTTCTAATCTTCTTCTCTTGTGACAACTTCTAGAGGAGTGTTGTCTTGAGCCGTCTATTCCTCTTCCTTACTTTCTGGAGCCATTTTCCAGCCTTTGTGCTAGGTCTACAATTTTATTCATTTCCTCCTTCTACATCTTATCAAAATCATTTTTATCTTTACTCATAAGGGTATTTATTCTTTTCTTTGTTCTCATTTCCTTTGAATACAATTTGGCCAACGTGGCCTTATTCTCTACAGTCAAGGTGATACCAACATTCTTCAAAGCTGATTATTTTATTTTTATTTCTTCTTCAAAAATTTCTTTTCTTCTATCCATCAAGACTTCCCAAACCTCCACAGGCATTTGACTTATGTTATTTTTCATATCAACTTCATATACTATGATATATTTTTAAATGGCCTCAATTATAGTGGCCTTATCTATCTCATTTGCTTCATATAGAAACTAACATTATCTCCTAATACATTATGTTAAGCAATGTTATTAAATAAAGCTTCTAGGTTCATAGGAGAGTGAGGGATTACTGGTTTAGATTGATCTTGCATTTGGGTTCCATCTAGACTTACTTCCTGACTTATTTCTCCCTTCTTCTTCTTCCTCATATGGACAACAAAATTTTCTTTTTCTTTTCCAATTTCTTCTTCATTATCAATATCTATAGTGTTATTTTTTATTCTTCTCATGCTTGCTTTACCTTGTGAAGCTTCACCTTTCCTTTTCTGGATCAATTGTGATACTTCTTGCTCCTCTTCTTCATCTTCTTATTCACTTGCACTCATGTCCTTTCTTACTGCCCTTTTTTTATTCTTTTCTTGGAATGTTTTGAAGAAACCCTAGAGGGCATTCTTCTATGCCTCTACATCTCCCAAACTAAACAAGTAGTCCCTGATCTGCTAGGCTACATGTCTATTTGATAGCCACACTACATTTTTTGTTCCAAGAACTTCATTTAAAAAGTAAAACATCAAGCAAATAATCAAAGTAACAAATTTGAAGGCATATTTAGATTCTTTAGTTTTCTATAGATTCTCCATTAGTTGTAGTCTCAAAAATTCACACAAGTGAAAATAATCTCCATTCTCCACCATCTCATATGTTGTATTGATGGCAGTTGCCGACATAGAATTATCCATGTTGGTGATGTATAATTTGTATCCTATCATCATGGAGGCATACTTCACAATGGGATTATTTATGTCTTTCACAGTCAGGGATCTCTTACCATACTTTGCCCTTGTCTGCTCCATTACAAGCTCATTCTTGATAGATTTGAGTACCGATATAGGTCCAGTTGAGCATAGACAAATCACAACCCTAAGTGCGGAATGTCCAACAAGAAGAACTTGTCATGTATTCTTCTTAGGGTATATCTCACCCACTCATCCAAATAATAAAGAATAAGAAACTTGTTCCACACATCAAGATTCTTCTTCGTCAAAGCTCCATAGTCTAGTTTTAACTAAAAATCATCACTAATAAGTTCATTAAACCATACCTCATTCATCTTTGTGTGGTTATACTCTTCCATATTGAAATAGATGTATGCCCTAACATCCTTAGTGTGCAATACTCCATACGAGATGTGCGAGAATGTACCTTTTGGATCATCAATCAAAGATTTGTCAGGATGCCTCTTGAATTTGGGTCGTGGTCTATAAGTAACCAAAAGAGTTCAAATTTTCCTTAACACAACTTCATAGTGAAATTAAAGTAAACTAGAGAATACCTTTTCTTCGCTTGCAGAAACTAGGGTTTGAATGCACTAAATCACAAATCACCTTAATCTCTTCTTCATTACTCAGCTCTTGGTCTACTCTTCTTCTTCGTTTGAAAAATTGATTGCAAATGAATTTTGATTAAGTATAATTACTTATAAAACCCCTTTCCATAACCTAATTTGTCATAAATGCTTCATCAGATAAAGTTGTCAAACTTTTCTCTGTATACACAGTCACTTTTAAATGCTCTGCAAGCTTCCACATTATGAGATTTTCTACTAGAATTTTCTTCAGCAATTCAAGCATATTGAACTACACCATATATCCTCATGCTAAAGCATCAGCAACTTTTCTTTGGAAGGGGGTGAAATATTTTGATTAAAGCTCCCCCTGAATCAAAGTTCTCAATTTAGTTTTTAGAGGAAACTTCTGCACCAGATGTAATTTTATATACATCCTTAACCTTTGTTTCTTATTTCTTTCTCCACATATTTTCCATTTCCTTCTTTGTTTCTGTAGGATCAATCTTTTGTAGTGGTTCATTCCTCTCAACTGGTTTATCCTTCCTCACATTTTTGCTTCTAGAAAACTTGGAAATATGTCCAGGCCTATTGTAAATGTAGCATGTAACATTCATCTGACTAGTACTCCTTCTATTCATTCTAGATCTGCATTAATTAGCTTTGTGCCCAAATCCATTGCATGTATAACAATAGCCTTTGAAAGATTGAACCATTCTGCCATTGTCATAGTCATTCATCATTTAACTTCTGCATTCACTAGATTTATGACCAAATCTCTTGCATATAAAACATTGACAAGAAAAAGGAGGTACATTCTAATTCCTTCTGCTTCTACATTCTATTGCTTTGTGACCAAATTTATTACAAGAGTAACAGAAACTATTAAAGGATGGGTACCTTTGTATATTTGGTTTTCTAATCAGTGGTCTTCTCACTTCATTCCTTTGATTCCAGAGCTGCTTGCCATTGTTCTTCTTATTTTTAGCATCTAATGTCTGACCTGATTTTGAACCTTCACCCTTTTCAAATCCTAAACCCACTTTATCATTAGGACCTTTCTGATTTGTAATCATTTCATCAAGCTTTGCAATACTCATTTTGAATTTGTCTTCACGACTCCATGCTTTTTCTAGATCAGATTTTAGATTAACTTCTTGTTCAAGCCTTGTACATTCTTCATATTTACTTTTCACCATGACATTAAGACATTCCTTGATTCTTTTCATTTCTTCAACTTGCACCTTTAGACCAGTAATGGTTTCATTTTCTTTCTTCAATTATTTTCTCTGACTTCCTTATGTCTTTCTCTGAACTTCTTAATTTGCTCTTTCAAATTTTTGATGTATTCATTTTCTTCCTTGACATCTTCCTTCGGATCTCTGATTTCACCTTCAGTTCTTCAAAGATCTTCAAGGGAAGCATAGAGTTCTCCTACTTTGTCAAGCATACAATCTTCTCTAGTGAATTTAATAATAGAAATATCTTCCAGAGGAATAGGTAATCTTCTAGCGGCCATCTGTTCAATCTCTAAGATCTTCCTTAAGTGGTTAGGCTTCTTCCAAAGGACTTGGTTTTGATGCCAATTGTTGAACACCTAGAATACTACGAGGGGGGTGAAGCAATATTTTTTAAACCATTCAAACATTGAACATTCAATCCATTTTGCATATTTAATTGTAGCAAATGGAATAGAAAATAAAGCATTCAGAAACAATTCAAACCACATGAACACCAATATTTTTACATGGAAAACCCAAAAAGGGAAAAACCACAGTGAGAATGAACTCACAATATATTATAATAAAGCAACTGGTTAAGGTTGATACAATTGGTGGACTCACTATCTAAGAATTCTCACTGCAGGTGGCTCACTGACAAATGACTCATTATCCTGAAAGAGAGGAATAGAAGAAATAGTGGCTCACTGCCAATTTTGAACTATTACAATTGCATCTAACATATGCATGAAATATAGTTCCAATGAAAACTCAAAATACAGATACAAAACTCTTCACATTAATCTAAAATATCACATCGCTTTGCTCTGCATTCACTCAATTCGCATGCATAAGCACTTGTCATATCATTCACATCACATCCATATCATATACATCATGAAAAAATATTCCTTATATATATGCTTTACCCATAACATCAATTAGGTTGGCCTAATTGGACATAACATGCAAAATATACAATATGTAACTTGTTAGCTCAAGACTCTACACATATGCTTTGGGCCAAGATCCAAACCTTAAAATAATTTGAAATAGCTTGATATGAACCTAAAATAGCTCCCAGTTAGCTCTACAACTATTAGGTCGGCACTGTAGAAGACCTAACACAAAATTTTACCAACTGTACATTCACATCCTACCATGCAGACCTTCAAATAATATGAAAATTGGAATACATCATCTATTGATATATGTGAACATCTCCTTAGAACTGCAAGACCAAAAACATATCCATGGAGGAATGCAGACACTTTTACTGCCATGTTCTGTTCAGGAAATAACTATACTCTATTAGACTAGACTTCTATCATTCACAACTCTCACACTTGAGATTATAATTAGACATAATTCTAGAATTAGATGCTTCTGACAACCAAAAAAACATATATGTTGGTTATGATGTTAGGCATAAACAAACATAGATAAAGAAATACAAATCAAACCTTTATCATCTTGAGAGATATGATGAATTCAAAGAATTCATGATCCCAAGTCTCTATGGATTAGTTCATAATCTACTGACGTTGCTCATTGGTTTGATGTGCCTTGCTATTTTCCATGTTTGTTTATGCCTAACATCATAAACAACATAAATTGGCACTAGAAGGAGGGCCTCGCACAGTTCTGTTTCCTAAATCAGTCGCTTGGACATCATCTCTACATTTACACAAGGTGATCTTGTCAAAGTTCATAAGAATTAGTTATACTTCGGGTGTTTGTGCAAAGTTTCACTTGTTTTGGGTTGTTTTAAGAGTTATGATCTTAAATATCTTAGTCTTGTGCATGAATACTCTGATCTTTGTAGTCAATGTTTAAAGCCTTTAATATTGAGTCACTACTCAAGTTTTATTGCAAATATCTTGTAGTATCCCATCCTCGTGATCAGATATTTTGATATTTACAGTTACGAATTCAAGTTCATGTTCTTATTTGCATTTTGTGCAAATATTGTGCAAATATCTAGTTACCTTAGATTTTTTATCTTAATTATCTACCCTAGAGGATCATATCTCTTGATCTTTGCAAAGATCCAGCCAAAATATCCACATTCTATCTTAAGTTGTAGAATCCTAGCTTACAGGCTTAATACCAAGTCCATATCCCTTGGACTCTTTGAAGAATTGCCTATTTGTGGACTTAGACCCCGTACAACTGATATTCATCATAGTCTTGAGTTTGGTGCATCAACATCTTCATCCAAACATACTGTAACACCTCTAGTGTCTCCAGCTATACCTCAGACACCTCTAGTATCCCTAGTTATACCTCAAATACCTCAAGTACCAGTCACAATGTCTTTCTTTGCAACTCAGTCACCACTTTGACAGTTTACGGCACACCATCCTTTGCCTAAAAATCTT